>OW443332.2:20770000-23252500 GCA_937001555.2 Hypsopygia costalis
TCACGAGTGCCTGAATACGACATAAAGGAAGAGAAAACGAGTTAAAGTAACCATTAAGTAAACATTAATCTACATTTATGTATGTTGATACAGGCTGATGATGATGAAAAAAATATGGGAGCAATCTGGAACTATACTCTTTCAAATAAAAAAGTTGTTTTCAAATCGGTTTATAAATGATGGAGTAACGAAATAACAAACGTAACAGTGGGTAGATACAGGCTGATGATGGTGATGATGAAAAAATATGGGAGCAATCTGGAAGTATACACTTTAAAATAAAAAAAGTTTTTTTTCAAATCGGTTTATAAATCACGGAGTAATTAAGTAACAAAAATTAAAATATATATATACATTCGAATTGAAAACCTCGTTTTTTGGAGTCGATTAAAAAGCGAAGAGTATAATGACATATGGAGTTACGGAGTATGTTTTTGATATTTAGATACTACAGCACACCGGGATGGGATCCGCGCATACAAAGTCGAGTAGGTAGTAGGTAGAGAATCTTGTTAATTATTCATGGTGTAACGAATTTTCCTCGATAAGCTTACTCGTATGTCTTTCGATCTACCGCGCCTCTAGGTCCCTCGAGCTTGGCCGAAAAACCGAGTACAATGTTTGTTCATTGTACTCATTTATGAACGAGATCCAATGTACCTCTTATTTTGATAGAAATTACAATAAATTGCCTCATCCATCTAATGGGGCCTGCAGTTGTCTAATATTGTAAATAATATACAAAAATATTACTGATCGTAACTAGTTCCGATGTACCTCTCGATTGATGTATTGAGTCCATGAGATCTTTAACAGAACATTAAATTAAATTAAATATTCCTAGACAAATTACACACGGCAATCATCTAGTCCCAAACTAAACAGAGCTTGTACTATGGGCACTAGATAACTGATATTATACTTAAATACTTTTTTTTTGTAAATGCATACATATAATACATAGTAAACACCCAGTCCAAGACAAACAAACATGTTCATGCACACAAATATTTGTCTTGTGCGAGGATCAAACTAACCATTCGACCACCAGGCTCGTCATTTGCAGAAAAGGTGAAATTTTGCAAGAGAAAATTGTCTATACAGGGCCCTTTGTAATTAGAATTCATGCGTGCAAAAAAACACACCATTGTTATGAATTACCAATTTATCTACGAGTATACCAACATGTATTTGCAAATATTTGTTTTGTTGATGTTAAAGCTACATGTTATTGAATATTCATAAACACATAAATCACTTAATATTCAGGTTAACTCGCCCAAGTTGAGTAGTAACAGCTACTCAAATTGGTCTGATTTAGACATAAATAGTAAATATTAGTTTCTTCATACACATACAAGAGATTAATGACTTATATATAACTAAATCATTACCAGCACAATCACAACGTGCATATGTTAAAGTCAATATCCGAAATCTAGGCGCTCCTAGGTTTGACTGCTTAACCTGGTACCTCTCCACTAAACCAGTTTAGGCTGCGAAAATTGGTCAAAAATAGTTTTAACTAACAACCTTGTTCAAAACCACTTATGCAGCCAAAAGTAGTTTTGACTGAAGAAGTTGGTTAGATTAGAATAAGTTATGACCAACAAAATCCTAACGAGCAGAGTGAGCGAGGCTCGACTGGGTTGTAAGTGGTTTATCAACATATTTGATCCAAAGCCAACTTCACCTGCAAGCGGTGCGGTTGAGCTTGAGGGTTGTTGTGTTCCTGCGAGTGAGTGAGGTCACCAGAAGGGAAGAAGATACTGCGGTGGCAGCGCGGGTAGCGGCGCGTGAGCGATATTTTATGTTGCGAGCGGTAATATGGCTACGGTAACAGCTTCACATCAGGCCGTATGCTTGTCTGGCACCCGACGTAGTATAAAAAAAAACTTGCTTTTGGAGAAGGAAGTGAGGTAGCCGAGGTTTGACTAGTCAAACATAGGACCGCCTAAATTTCGGGAATTGACTATAACAAATATGCTACATAAAAAAAATGACCTGATGATTATTGTATATGCTACAGTACAAAAATAATTACAGTTCAGTGTATGAGATCGGACAAGGGATTATTCAATCAATCAATCAATCTGTTACGTTCGTAATTCATAAAACTTTAATTCAACGTAATTTCAGTTTTATTCATTGTAATTTCAGTTGAATCCGCTCCACTTAGTACCAGTGTTGGTTGATGAAGATCTCATTATAACTGACAGCCATGCTGCACTAATGTATTTAGCAGATACCTATGGAAAAGACGATTCACTGTACCCAAAGGACATAAAAAAGAGGGCGCTTGTCAACCAGAAACTATTTTTCAACAATGGCACTCTGTTTCCTAGATTGCGTGCAGTTACGGTAAGAAACTCGTTAATTAGATATTTGAAATTTTAGATAAACCTGAGAGAATAGAAAATATTGTGCAATTTTGTTCAAATATTAGGTATTTATTTAATTCAAAATTTTTTTTGCCGTGAATTGGCCGTGTGGTTTCCGGCAGACTAGAATTGAATCACTCCGTCTCTTCCCGTGGATGTCGTACAAGGCGACTAAGGAAAATACATTATAAAACATCGATCAGGCCTCCCCAACCCGTCTGGCCAGCGTGGGGAATGTAGGCCAAATCCTGTCTGTGACGGACGAGAGAGGGTCGTGCACCTGTAGTGGAGACTAAAATGACATGATGATGATGATGAATTCCAAAACAAATCTATATACTAAATTACTTAAAAAATAAAGCAAACTAATGGAGTGGCATACAGTAAGTTGATGAAATTAGTATTCATCCTAATTTAGGCACGTGTGTGGTGTGCTACTATAGCGCAAATTGGTCATAGCTAAGTTGGTAATGTCATCCAAAAGGAGCGGCCACTAAGATTCAGCTATCACCCTTAATGTGCCAAGTAGTAGAAGTAAATAAGAGGGATAGAAAGTGATTTTTTTTATTGGCTGAGCGGTACATATTGCCAAAACTGTCCGCAACAATTTGAGACTTACTTTGATTATCAAAGTAAGTCTCAATTTGTTGCCTAAGATATTTATTTTGCAAAAAAGCTAAGTTTGATATTTATTTAGCAAAAAAAAAGAGCAATATCAAAATTGCATATAAAAATTATTGTAACCATCAATAGAACCATTTTTTTTGTTTTCGGTGGAAACATGTTCATCCCACGCCATATAGGGGAAAATGGCGTGGGTTTGTCAGACTCCTGCTCGGTGGATAGAAGACCCCCTAATGAGCCCCACCGGGCAGACCTACTGACTAAAAAACGACCGTGTTCCTTTCAATTGCCTTTCTAGCGGGGCCCCGGGAACGATTTTAATATCACCTCCGGCACCACCATGAATAGAACTAAAGCCAACATTATCTGCAAGTGGTGCACCCTGCTGACTGACAAACTAGGCTCGGGCGAAAAGAGAGGTAGGGCATAGCGTATTTTTTAAGCTAACTAACTGGGAAAGTACCTCACAGAACACCGCCAAATAACAAATCCGTTGAGAGTTATTATATTCCTGCGAGTGAGTGAGGTCACCAGAAAGAGAGAGAGAGAGAGACGACCCCTTGCTGATCTCCATGGGCGGTTTGATTGCTTGCAAATGCTCGTTTGCCCTTCTCTCATATAAAAAAATGAGGCGTCATGGACACGGCCGTCTGTTGTACGTGAATACATAATATGCACTAAAAGTATCTTAAAATGGCAGCGCTTCCCCCTCCCCGCACGCGATGTTTCATAGTCTTTACTTTACGTAATAATTAATAAATTCCTTGATCCTTCATCTATCCAGTGATGTGTTTGCATTTTGAATGGAGATGATAGATTTGTAGCTGTAATACCAAACAGTATCCTCCGATTTTGTTATCATTCGTTTTTTTGAATTGCCTCCCTATGGAAGCAATTTCAACGTCAAAAAGCTAATAAAATTTCACTATAAATTTTATTCTCTACAGTAATATATTTAATGCAGAGAATAAATTTTGTTGTGCAATATTGTTCTATCCGTTTCATGCCAAAAATACTTCAAAATAGTTTTTTTTATTTATAATAATTACAATCTACAGACCCCGGGGTCCGTAACTTTTGTTAACAATCTTCTATTTTTATGTCACAATTTTCTAACAATTTATTAATTGCACGTCGCTATTATGCTAATAATCATACTATTGTCTAATACTTCTTAACCTAAATCTTCTTCAAAATAAGTTTCAATGTTACTAATACTGTGTTGCCATTACATTCCAGTATTATGTTATAATGGAGGGTGTCAAAACAATGACCGAGGAACAACGCGCCAACATTGTCGAATCTTACGACTTCATGGAGGAATATCTTACTCGTTCCAAATTCCTCGCTGGAGACAGTATGACAATTGCTGATATAGCGGCCATTGCGACAATCACCTCTTTAGTCCACCTTGTAGCGCTTGATGAGAAAAAGTAAGTACCAATATACTAGCAAGAAATGTTAGGTCATAAAGTAGTGAGCTTATCGCAGCAATTTACGAGCAAAATACGATAGAAGTTATGAAGCCACAATAGTAATAAAATAGTGGGAGCGTAATACGTTGACCCGATTCTACTCGTATGTTTTTTTTTTATACTACGTCGGATGGCAGACAAGCATACGGCCCGCCTGATGTGAAGCAGTTACCGTAGCCATAACGCTCGCAACATAAAATATCGCTCGCGCGCCGCCACCCCCGCTGCCAACGCAGCATCTTCTTCTTTTCTGGTGACCTCACTCACTCGCAGGAACACAACAAGCCTCAAGGGAAAAGGGAATTGCTATTTGACTGCGGTATTCTGTAAGCGTAATTGTAAGCTACCCGACTGGGGAATGTACCTCCATATATTCGCCAGTCGGGTAGCTTATAATTGCGCTCCCTACCTCTCTTTTCGCCAGAGCTTCGTTTGTCAGTCAGCAGGGTGTACCGCGTGCAGGTGAAGTTGGTTTTGGTTCAAGGATGTTGATGAACCACTTACCCGTATGTGGCGTTTATTATGAATAAGAAGAATGAACAAGTTACGTTTATTATCTAATGATAATAGCCAGTACCGAGCGCAACGTGCCCTTCAAAACATGTAGAAGCACGAGATATATCGCTGTCATGCAATATTGCCAGTATTTGCTTTGTTTTGTGATACGCTGTAGCGTATGACAAAACCAGAATATCCAGAATGGTTTCCTTTACAGTAGTAAAGGAAACCATTTTATTTCTTCTGGATATATTGTTTTTCTTTTAATTTATTTATTAGAATTTATTATCTTGTATCGGCATCCGTGTTGTCACTTTTGGCCTGCACTGAAAAACAGGGCTGAGATCACTCTTTGATCCCAGCAATGATCCCGGAGGGTGGGCCAAAATTTCAACATCACATTCTATAATTATGTAATGTTGTGTTTATTGTATTTTTGTATTGTCATGTGAAATATATATATTTGTATTTCAAAAAGATATATACGTAATAAATAATAAAGTAAATAAATATTATTGTACGAATTACATACGGATAGTATGTAATTCGTAACCACTCCAAACCTAACAATTTAATTACAAATAGTCTATCCTAACCAAACTAAGCAACATAATGAATCTAAAAAAAGAAAACTTTTATAAAAATTACGTCAAAATATTGCGTTTAGGATACGACCGTCAACGATGTCTGCCCTCGCAGCGGTCCCCTAACGCGACGTATTTTTTTTAGAATTATTAATACATACTTAGGTACTTTAAGATTAAGTTTATTTTATTATTTTTAACTTTTTAAAGGGAACATAGGTTATTGTGTCGGGGTTTTTTTAAATTTTTAATTTAATATTTTATCATATTCATATGTGTACCTATATGTATGCTTCCTTATGTATTCCATATTTTTATGTTATGTAATATGTTGTCATCGTCAACCATTATTCACACCACTGCTGGGATACTGTTCTCCCCTCAATCGAAGGGGTTTGAAGCATACTTCACCACGCTGCTCAACTTAGGGTACTGGCGGAGGACAGTATTTTCAAGCCTCCTAAAGGCCATTGACTTAACGACTGTCATCTAATGACAGTCGTTAAGTCAATGGCCTTTAATGATTGGCTTAACGATTGTCATCTAATGACAACAGCCGGGTCTGGCGGAATAAAGTCCGAAGTACAAAGGAACTCGAGATAAATAAATCCAACCATACCGTCGACGTTTAAGACGTTCTTTATCTTGCGTGATCGATTAATATGACACACGCAACAACACCATTCACTCCATTGAATTCCTTATTCAGCGTATATGCTTAATTTTTTCTCTTCTTCCAGGTACCCAAAAACCACCGCATGGGTTAAATATATGGAAGATCTTCCCTTCGTCAAAAAACATAACAAACGGGGGGCAGACATGATAGGACACATACTGCGTGAGAAGATGGCTTAGAATTCTCAATTTCAATACAATACCATAAATATATAATAAATAGGCTTCGGTTACTATTGCATTTTATTATAAACATAAATAAATTTTTCAGGACATATTACACACCGCCAACCCCAAGCTAAGCAAAGCTTTTGATAAATGTTTTTTTTTTATAAGAGAGGGGGGCAAACGAGCATGTGTGTCACCCCGTGAAAAGCATTCACCCCCGCCCATGGAGATCAGCGACACCAAGGGGTCGCCGATCCGTTGCCAGCCTTTTAAGGGGAATGAAAACTCTGTTCTTGAAGGCACCCATGTCGCAGTTGATCGGAAATACCGCTGAAGGAAGTTGATTCACACAGTTTCACTGTTCGTAGTACAAAATGTCTGAAGAAACGTACGCAGATCGCCAATTATCAGGATGGAATTTTAATTTATAGCGAATTGTTGATAGTGGAATTCAGCGGCAAGTATCAAATCAAACACTACCTAATAGGTACTAGATAACTAATAAATATACTAATTTTTTTAGTAATATTTTTATTTAGTAGTAATACACACATGGTATACATTGAATACACCCAGATCAAAACAAAAGACATATTAATACAAGACATGTTTGTCTTTTGCTGGGGTCGAACTCGCAACTTCGGAGTCAAAGTACAATTGCTAGCCATTCGACCATCGGGCTCGTCGTCAGGATTTTTGTTAAGGTTTTTTTTTATATTAATAATTTTAATATATAAAAAGAAACAACTCTATATAGAGTTGTTTTTATATCTTTGATGATTCAGTCCATGGTAGAAAGATACAAGGTATGTTCTTCCCATATATTGTTAGAACTACGTCACGAACTTGGTTGTCGTAACTGTCATTTTCCATACAGAGTGCTTAGTCCAAGTTTTTTGTTTGCGTTCGTTCATGTCAACGTAAACAAACCGACCAAATAGAAAAGAACTCTTATGTTGTGCATTTATAAGATGCGCGATACATATAAAAAAATATATATAAAAATGTAGCTTACTTGCTCACATTTTGGAGTGACCGACAACCCGACTAATTTGGATATGTAACACGCATGTGGTAAATTCACAATATGAAACTTTTTCATATTGTGAATTTACCAGACGTGTGTTACATATCCAAATTAGTCGGTTTGTAAACGTTATAACGTTCGAATGTGACCAAAAGAGTCACACTCTGATGACGGAGGCAGCTAAACTCTCGTAATCACATTTGTCGCTAAAGAACATACCATACATCTTGGTACCATGATTCAGTCTTAACGAGTGATATTAGGTTACATATATATATGTTACTATCTCTTATATAGCGCCCGATTTAGAGCCCCAACTATTCACATCCCCAAGCAAGTCGACACGCATGTGGCGTGCAAACTCGTCAGCACAGTATAAGAAATAGTACTTATGTTCAGTATGAAGACTCCCTGCCGCTCTCACAAGGGTAAATGACCTCTCCTCTGATTCGAATGTGGAACCGATCGCAAGGGCTGCCACGCAGCGTCGCGTATTACGAAAGTTCATTCGTAGTATATAACCTATTCTCAACTGAACTTTTAAATAGTATAATGTTTATTACTTATTATTTATTCATTACCATACAACTATTTATTTTGTCATTATATAATATTTTATTTCTTTTCCCAGTTTTCATAAAGTATCAATAAAAAAACATATAGGTACATGTTATAAAAACGTATTGTATCATCGAAATCGTTGATTCGACATTTGTTTAGACAGTTCGACGTATTTGATATTTTTGGAAGTTGAATATTGATATTTATTATTTTTAATAGATAAACACGTTAGACACTACACCACCTACAAGGTTAGATTGTATAATAACCAATTGTAACCTGCGTTAAACATTTAGTGTAGCACGGTAATGTAACTGGATTTAATGCAGTTTCTTAATCACAATCATGCAAAATAAACATTTAAATATATTTATCATACAATTATTATCCAAAGTATAACATCTTACGTCACCGTGCAAGGGACCTAATTCGTTATGCAGTCAACCCTAAGGCGTGCATAAGGCAACACACACATTTGCACATATACAGACGCGATCTGTTTGTGTTACCGTTTTTTGTATGGAGTGTTCGGCGGTCTACGATCATAGAAATAAAAATAGACACAGCATATTGGTGCAAATTCGTGGCCATTGGAAATCTGGTTCAAACAACTACGTGAATTGCCTGCGGCCCGCGGAGCCCGCGATCGACCATTCAGCGCGATACATATTCAATAAAAATCGAAAACAATGTTGTACTGCGTCATTATAACGAGCAAGAGAAACTAGGAATTACACAAAAGCAAGTGGCATTGAATTGAATCTGAACTCAAAGCAATACAAAACAAAAAAAATTGGTTGCCTGTAAAGTCGGTATACGGGCGAAAGTTTTACGTGACAACGACTTTGAGTGGTAAAATGTTTTCGAGTGGAAGGGACGCATGCCTTTCACTTTTTATGTCTGTCTCTCTCGCTCTTAGAAGGGACACGCGTCCACGACACGCTTACAATGAGAGCGAGTGAAAGGCACGCGCCTTTCACTCGCTCTCATTGTAAGCGCATAACGTGAGCCAGTTTCTTGAAGTGTCACCCGGCTAACCAATTTATAAGACGTTGTCACGTCAAAATACATCCAAACCCGAACTCGACGAGGAGCTCGATGGGTCCCGGCTGTTGTCGTTAAGCCAAGTCAGTCAGACTTCAAAACATTGATCGCCGCCAACCCGCAGTTGTACAGCGTGGTGGAGTATGCTCTAAACCCCTTCGAGTGAGGGGAGACTAATACTGGTCTCCGACTCGTCTCGACGACTCGTCGTCGTCAACCCTTATTCATCCCACTGCGGGGATATTACGTGTTGTTTATCTGGTTGGAAAAGTATAGAGATGTTTCTTCTTTGTTCTTTAGAATTTAAATGGAATTTAAATAAGTATGTATAAAATAAATAGGTAAAATAATAACGTAAAATAATGGATACTGCTTTAAAATTATTTAAGTTGTAATTAAATTAACGCAACGACTTTCGGGGTGGAAGTGTCTCATCAACATTTTTGGAGTGGAAGCAATTTCATCTGTCTGTGATGCATCCTGCCGGGCTGTGGTCTTTGGCTTTTATTTCCGGTGGCAGGGCTCGACAGGCTCTACCTTTCTAGGTAAGACTAGAGGTGAGACGTATTTACTAGAACATGGCCCCGCTCTAGGTATTTTACTAGTACAGTACTATTAGAAAATTAGAATAGGTGCCCTATTCAAATTTTCTAAATACTTGATACACCTAGTATTTTTGTAAAATATACGATTTGTTACCTTGAACCGAACATTTAGAGGTAATATTCGCATGAATACGTAGTCGCATATCAGACACAGACCTAGTATTTCTATCCATTTCACAACTTTTGACTTTAAGGCCACGGAATAAGGTTACTCTGTAGGTGCTTGAAGTATGGCTTATCATTATGGGACCTATAATTTAGACCCTATTTGTATGAGAACAAGGTTTAACAAAACAAAATTATCAGCATTAGTCGACGTCTCGACGACTACGTGAAACTACTAATACTAGGTGGAACAGGTATCTGGATCGAGTATTAGAATACTAGAAATAGGTGCACCGAGGACCAAATTTACCTAGTACAACCCATCTCTAGGTAGGACCTGCCTGACTGGCGAAGTAGCTCCGTAGAATACCACAGCCAAATAATATTGCCATTTGTACCAGCGAGTGAGAAAGGCCACCAAATGTAAGCACGGCATTTCCGTGTTAAGTACCTATTCCCAAATAAGTACGACATAGGAGCCTTCAAGAACAGATTTAATTTTTCCCTTAAATCAACGGCGACCCCTTGGTGTTGTTGATTTCTATCTTCTGGTGATTGCTTTCTTCAGGTGACCCAAGTGCTCGCTTCCACGCTCTCTTATATAAAGAAACAGTTTATCTTAGTTGTAACTTTATGCTCTGTTTCGAGAAGGGAAAAGGCCCAGTTATACTTTATTTTTATTATTTAGTGAAAGTCGGGAGTAACAACAGGTTCACAAGCATGACTAAGGATAGCATTACAATATTCCTCCAACTTCGAACATTGAGGCTGAACGTGAACGTGATGCCATGAAAGTTTATAATACCATCTAATACAATGCTGTATGATAATATGCAAGTCTGTAACGTATACTGACATGCTTGCCTTGAGTAGAGACTTTGTAGAAATACGTATAATATGATACGAATCTAGTATTATTTATATTATTTTTTATGGGTATGTATTATGTCTACTTATGTATAGTGTTTATATTATGTTTGTGATTACATACTAATGTTGTCCAATAGCTAATTCAAAATTCAAAATTGCAGTGAACTGATATAAAAAATCAGTTCAAATAACATGAACGTAGTCCGAGAAGACAAAGGTAATAATTTAATAATAATTTCTTTTCGCGGTTTGCATAAAATGGCGGACGAACAGAGGGATGAAGGGCGCGTTACTAGAACACTAAAACAGCTGACGTCGTGTTAAACTACGCACTTTTTCCAACAAATAATTTGATTTTCTGCTGACAACACAAAAATAATATTAATAAGAACAATGCCTGGAAGAAATTGCATTTGCGATAAGGACCCTATTGTATTCTCTCATGTGTACCTATTATGTTTTTTTTTATGATTGACATTTTTTTTATACCATGCCGCATAGTAAATAAACTAAGCCCCGCCTGATGTAAAGCCATTAACTAGATCAAAGTTTGCAATTTATGGTATCGCACGAGTACCTCTGCCCCCGCTGTTAACGTAGTTAGTCCTTTTTAGGGTTCCGTAACCAAAGCTCCGCTGTCCGTCCGTCCGTCCGTCCGTCTGTCAACAGGCTGTATCTCATGAACCGTGATAGACAGCTGAAATTTTCACAGAAGATGTATTTCTATTGCCGCTATAACAACAAATCCTAAAAAACAAAATAGAATAAATATTTAAGGGGGCTCCCATACAACAAACGTGTTTTTCTTGCTCGTTTTTGCTCGCAATTGGTAACGGCAAAAAGTAGACGCTTGAAATACTCACATAATATTTAGTTTTATAATCACTTTAAAAATAAATAATTCAATAAAAATAAAACAAATATTTAAGGGGGGCTCCCATACAACAAAAGTGATTTTTTTGGCCTCTTTGTTAGATAATGGTACGGAACCCTTCGTGCTCGAGTCCGACTCGCACTTGGCCGGTTTTTTACACAACATAGGGTAACAAACAAACATACGGACCGCCTGAAGTGAAGCGGTTACCATAGCCATACCAACGCTCGCGACATGAAATATCGCTAGCACTCCGCCACCCTTGCTGCCAACGCAGCAATTCATTTTTTCTTGGTAACTTAACTCACACGCAGACACATAACAACAATCAAGGGAATTGTTATTTGGCTGTGGTATTCTGTGAGCTGGAGGTACTACAGTTGGGCATCTATAGATGCCCTACCTCTCTTTGTACCTGAGCCTCGTCAGTGAAAAATTCTTACTGTTGCCCGTTGAACTAGTTTTAATAAAAATGAGTTGCGCTTGTTTGTACCGTGGCGTCGATTTAATTCACGCTAACAATCTCATCGAAAATCCAACGTCATACATAACCTCATCGATGCAAACAGTCGACGCCATTCCGACGTACGAGATTGGATTGAAGTGGGCCTCGTGCCAGTGAATCTAGATACCAACCAGCATGATATTGTGAATAAATCGTGAACCACGCTCTGACCATGATATATGTCGGTACAAATTGGATTTATTTCTCGCTTTCCCTTCCCATTGGTACAGAAACTGTTATTGCACGTATGAACGATGAGGTGTCATGAATAAAATATTTTGTACGGTACGCGTCACGCACCCACAGCTTTCCATCAGGTTTTCAATGATATATACAAGAATGTTTACTATAATTTATTAAACAGTTTGCCTATAACAACATTTCTTATTTATTTCGTTTGACTGATCTATCAATCAATTCACAGCTCAAATCAGTGGACGGATCTAGTTGAAATTTGGTATACGGTTAGCTATTATGACGTAGCATTCGTTAAAAGCATTTTCGAAACTATGGGATACCGGGATCCGAGCAAAGTCAAGGGCGCAAGCTTGTAGATTACAAAAACGCTTCATTCGAGTCAAACAATTAATTATTTAACCAATTTCACATGACTCAGTCCAATATTTTAGTCTATATCTCTGGTTTATTAAAGTCTATGACAATATTATATAATATATTAAAACTTTCTCAGACAAGTATTTCTTTTTTTATTTTTTTATACTACGTCGGGTGACAGACGTGAAGATGAAGATGCCTGATGTGAAGCGGTTACCGTAGCCGTATTAACGCTCGCAACATGAAATATCGCTCGCGCGCCGCCACCCCCGCTGCTAACGCAGCTCCTTCCTTTCTGGTGACCTCACTCACTCGCAGGAACACTACAACCCTCAAGGGAATTGTTATTTGGCTGCGGTATTCTGTGAGGTGGAGGTACATTCCCCAGTCGGGTAGCTTACAATTACGCTCCCTACCTCTCTTTTCGCCAGAGCTTCGTTTGTCAGTGAGCAAGGTGCACCACGTGCAGGTGAAGTTGGCTTTGGTTCAAAGATGTTGGTGAACCACTTACACCCCATTTTACAAGTAAGTTGAATAGCGAAAATTCAGATGTAATAGAAATTGCGAATATCTAGAACATGAAAGGGCGTGAAGAGGTTTATACAGGGTCGGCAACGTGCGTGTGATGCCCCTGGTGATACAGGCGTTCATAGGCTACGGTAACTGCTTTCCATCAGGCGGGCCGTATGCTTGTTTGCCACTTTAGTGGTATAAAAAAAACATACATACATACGGGTAAAAGAGAGAACCTCCTTTTTAGAAGTAAGGTAACCAATATTTACAACATGATAAAATATTGAACTTGAGAGCCTGTCTTTTCCTTACTTTGCCTCAAGCTATTCCTTAACGAGCCGGCTCAGTGTCGGATATCTAAAAGCTGAGAACCGAAGCCAATTCCACAAGCTCTGCTGAATAGAAGAATGCTGTTTATTCATATTTAATTTAAGTTTATGGGTCGTAAGTGGCTTACTGCCGTTCTCACGTCCATGTCGTTGATTCTACAGTCTATCAAACAATTTTCTAGCGAAAAAAAAATTGGTTGCCTGTAAAGTCGGTATACGGGCGAAAGTTTTACGTGACAACGACTTTGAGTGGTAAAATGTTTTCGAGTGGAAGGGACGCATGCCTTTCACTTTTTATGTCTGTCTCTCTCGCTCTTAGAAGGGACGCTCTTACAATGAGAGCGAGTGAAAGGCACGCGCCTTTCACTCGCTCTCATTGTAAGCGCATAACGTGAGCCAGTTTCTTGAAGTGTCACCCGGCTAACCAATTTATAAGACGTTGTCACGTCAAAAGAAGTAGGATATCATGATCTCGATTGGGGAAGTACCTCCCACCTAAGAAAATATGTCAACCCAATGGCATTTGGAAGTTATTCTATTCCAGCGAATGAGTGATATCACCAGAAGTGAGGAGAGCAGTAGTAGGATAGGTAACCCGAGCAATGCTTTTTGTATTGCAAGCGTCTATAGTTCTACATGCTTAGGTAACCGCCCTACATCAGGTGAAATCTATGCCAATTTGTCACCCGACGTGCTGATAAAAATGCCTCAAGGACTATTTTATTGCTCATCGCGTCGTGTTTCTCGTTAATATTGAGGGTCGTGATTCACCCGTGGAATAATCTTGTCTCTGCCATCTGGTACGATCCTTAGCTGTGTGGAAGTTATCGTGCAGCCTGGTGCCCATAAGCCTGGGCCTCTCAGGCGTTCGCCTTCGATTTTTCTGGTAACCATTACTTGTTCGAGGTTATGACCGTCTTTCCTGGAAACGTGACTAAAGAATTCAAGCACTCTGCAGTGGGAAACAGTAGATAGCCTGATTTCTACAACAAGTGACCTTTTCTTTAAAACATTCAAGAAGCTGTCGCATATAAACAACTGTCTACGTTCATATATTCTAACTGCCTACTCTCCCCTTTTGAAGCTGGCTTTCGCCATTTCGCCACAGTACTATTACTGTGGTTCTATAAGTCTCAGAGGACATTCTTAAAGCCATTGAAGATAGCTTGGTCACCATTATCGTTCTCATAGATTTTTCTAAAGCTTTTAAAATGGTAGACCACAATATCTTAATTGCCATCCTTAAACATCTAAATTCTTATCCCCGGCTTTGGACTGGTTTTCTGCATATCTTCGGAGTTGACATCAAGCGGTGCATATATTATGTCGTATTTTATCGTGTTGGAATGATTGTTTGATAGACTGGTAGAGAATGCATTTAGCATTAAGTCAGCCTTTTGTACCAAACTGTTGTGGTCAATAACGTTTTATGTAAATAGATAAGTTCGCGGAGAATATGCGCATTAGTTTGGAAATCATATTTCATTATTTAGCGAAGAATACAGTTTTTATATGTTGTCTAAGATCCATAGTATAGTAACGATAGTGGTAGTGTAGACCTCTATGAATAGCTCATTTTGGTTACTTAGACTGTATGTATTTTGAGCCATTTTTTTATTACTTTCTCCTTCATTACAATAATGTTACATTCATTAATCAATATAATGGTGTATTTTTAACCATTATTAAAGCTCCAAACAAGCGCATCGCGTGATGGGGAGTATTGTTAAACTAATACCCTTTTACGTTTTCTTACACGAAATACTATGCAGATTATTTTAATGTATATTATATACATTATAGCCTAACGTTAAGTAAGCCTTTATTTGAATTTTACTTTCATTGATATGGTTGTTACATACATATCTCTTTTACACCTAGGGCCCTAGTGCCCAAACTGAAGTCAATATAGTTTTTTATTATACCACTACAGTGGCAAACAAACTTACGGCCCGCCTGATGGAAAGCAGCTACCGCAGCCTATGAACGCCTGTAACGCCAGGGACATCACACGCGCGTTGCGGTCGGCTATAAAACACATAACTGTAAAACCTCGTCAACTTTGTCGGTAGAGCTTCAGCATTTCTACCAACTAAGCTTAACAAAATCACTACTAATCTAAGCCCAAGTTTGATTTTTCTAATCAAAAATTTCGATGTGAATCGGGTTCAGCTTCGGTGGTAGAGTCCCCGGTGCAAAGCAGCTATTACTAATCATTCAATCACCAGCATTCTCAAGTACCAAGCACTTTCAAACAGAGCAAAAACTATATTACACAATCATTATGCAGTCCTATTTGCCGCGCAAAAAAGGGTTTGTGACACAGGTAATCGTGAAACCTTATTTAAAAAGAAAGCTTGGGTAATCCTAACCGCACTTACTACTGCCTGTCAATGGTTTTCCCAGGAGACAGCAAGAGGATCTTCAAAAAGGACGTCAATATTTTTTTCAGAGACGACACCGCTCCTTCGTCCACTATTAAACGCGCGTATAATGCTCTTAATGTCACGACTACATAACTACGGCTGCGGTACTTGCTTACCAACAGCATCATGCATGGCACCTTAGTTCTATAAATAAAGTTGTGTTAAACGCTTATAACCAAATTTTGCAAGAAATATTTTTAAAAATAGCTGTGCAAAAAGAAGAACTGATTGAAAGTTCTATCCTCCAGTTCTGAGTTATATACGAACACCCAGCCGTATATATGCGAACGTCTTGAAGGTACTGAGCCGTTTCGGTGGCGACCCGATGAAGCGAGGCGATGCCGATTAGTGCCGAAGCCATACATGTATGCTCTCTGTAGTTAAACACTATCACAATTCTAACCTAGAAGGTCATTGTTATATATTGTACTTTACAATCCTTCTTCACCAGGATACCTGAGAGAGAAATTTAATTTTCGGGACGTGGATAACAGCCTGCGTTCATGCCGTCGACTTTTCTTTGACATACCTTTCTATAATAATCACATTTACTGCAAATTCTTTACTATAACTTGCGCCTAAGCTTTGGAACTCCTTACCATCTGATGTAAAGATGTCCTCTTCTGTGGATTCTTTCAAATCGGCTTTAAAAAGATCCTTTGATAAAATCTTGAACTGATATTGTTTACTATTATTATATACCTATATTGTTTTTAAATATTACTTAGGGTATTAACCCTTAAGTTAATTTATTCTATGATACCCTCAGGATGTACGAGTATATATTTACACAATCCTCTCAAATCAGATTCTCGTTTGCTTAAAGGCAAGATGCATCATGTACAGGTGAGGTTAGC
Organism: Hypsopygia costalis; assembly: GCA_937001555.2. NCBI lineage: Eukaryota > Metazoa > Arthropoda > Insecta > Lepidoptera > Pyralidae > Hypsopygia > Hypsopygia costalis. The sequence continues at coordinate 20,786,677 of OW443332.2, forward strand.
TTTAGGTCTAACGGTATTAGCAAGCCACTAACGGCCCAGAAAATTACGTCATGACATTCTGCCTATATATTTAAAGATTCGTATAGAAGAAAATTCGATATCATCACCATCATCTAAGAAACATTTCTCTATAGTCGATGTTTCATGTTATTTAAAAAAATACTTATGATCATAAACTTTCAAATAGAATTAACAGTTCCGTCATGTGTTGCATTGAAACAAATCTATTTTAAAATCAATATCAAAATAATGAATAACCCGCTAATAGTAACGTCTACCAGTAAACCGATACCGGAATGAATGGTCCCCATTTCTGCATGCAAATGCCATTTGCTGGATTTATGCTTCACTGCGAAACGGCTCATTCCTATTTTGCTTTCGTTTTATTTGAATATTACCGTAATATCTATTTTTGTTGTTTTTCCATTCCGTGCGTGTTCATTGCATTTTGTATCTTCAAACAATTGGGTAAAGTTTAATCCCGTTTGGCGTAATGTGGCTACGAGTATCGAAGTATTGTCTTTAGGGACATATATTTCAATAACTCCGCTGTGGTATCGCGTATAAATCGTCCTTTTAGACATCTGACAATAATTTACCTTCTTAATTTGCATACAGCAAATTATCGTTGTGTAATAACGCACAATCGAGGATAAATCTGGATTGCTCCAACAATGAATTTTTATTACCTACACTGAAAATCTCTTTATTCAATTCTGCATTTTTAATATACTATTTATAGTCTCATTTTTCTTTTTAATCTCCAACCAAAAGGAAGAAAGGAATGGATATTATAAATGTAACATCATCATCAATCAATCATCACCATCATTATCCGCCTTTATCTACCCATCCGCATCGAACCGCTACCAGACCCTATTTTGAGGTCGTCGATACATCTAGGGCGACCTACGCTTCGTCATAAGTGGACTCTACTCTAGGACTTTCCTCCCCATCTGCCATCGCTGAATCGACAGAAATTTAACATTATATACGTTAAAATCCTAATAACTAAATAAATATTCCTGGACAAATTATACAGCACCATCTAGTCCAAAAATAACAAAGCTTGTACTTTTTTTTTTGTTAACAGATACATAAAATACATAACACACATACTAAGACAAAGAGATATGTTCATGCACACAAATGTTGGTCTTGTGCGGGGATCGAACCCGTAACCCTCGGAGTCAACGTACTCATTGCTAGCCATTCGACCACCGGGCTCGACAATCTGTTATGTGTACTTACGAGTATTTGTATGTCTATCTACGCCATCGTAGCTGCCAAACAGATACACCGATTTCAATCTAGTTTTGTCAGAAAAGTGATGCGATTTTCTTAAATGTAAATGGTTGGTATCCGCGACCGTGGTCCCAGTCACACTAAGGGATCGATCGATCTGGACGACGGCGACCTCAACCTATCATTCGCACTACCAACCAAAGAGTACGTTAAATTATGATAGAAAGACACCAGGTATGTTCTTCCTGTATGTTGCAAAGATTACGTCACGAATTTGGTTCTCAAAATCTGTCATTTTCCATACAAAATACATCGGATGACGTATGCGAGTCAAGTCATATTTGTCGCTAAAGAACATGGAATGAAAACTATGTCTTATGGAATAATAGCAAACTGCCACCCAGTGACAAGAGAAGTTTACAAAGAAAATAGAAATAAAAGAAACAAAGGCGGACTTATCTTTGATAGAAATGTCTTCCAGATATCCTTAGAATATCCGAAAAGACCTTATGAATTACACTTTTAGTTGGTGACATATATACTCGTAGTTATAAATGATGTAACTAACACGACTATATAGATTCATCCATCTCTCCTAAAATACGTAAAATAACATAAATGCCTCTTAAAATGAAACATTGAAAGTACAAGCTCCATATGTAATAATTACTCATAACAACAGAAGTTTAAATTGTACATTCATAAATAAACTGATAAAACAAAACAAAGAATTCCTACGCGGCAGGTATTCGAGCTGGCCTAATTAGATTTGAGGTTGGGAAATTCCTAACTTTACCTGATATCGGTCGAGCATACATTTATTCAGCAACGAAACCTTGCTCTGACCGATGTTGAATAATTGATGGTTGTTGTGCACGTAAAATGCCACTTTTTTATCCCATTTAAAAATTAACCTATTTTTGTAGGAGTGACGGTAGGGAAACGGTGACGTACGTGCCATTAGGCTTTTGGGGCCAATATATATAAATAATGCCGCGCTTGGACATTTTAGGGACCCTGTAGATACATAGGTATGCTATTTCTGTGTAGGTCTGTGTGTATTAATATATATTGTTGGTTTTGGCCGAGGTTGCAGGGACAGGATTATTTCATAATAGTATTTTGTTGTTTATTTTTTTTTGCTTCCCCTTTATTTTAGTCAGTTTCAGAGGTCACGTTAATATGTCGGTCTCGGCTGCTGTCATTATAATGGAAGTCCTTAAGTCAAGTCGGTGGTCTTTGGCCGGCTTGAAAACTCTGGCCTCTATCAACCCGCAGTTGAACAGGGTGGTGATGCATTCTCTAGACTCCTTCGAATGAGGATAGTCCCGTATCCCACCAGTGGGATGAATATACGTTAGTGTAGAGAGATAACATATTTTTATAAAATCATACTGCAGTATGACAGAGGCCAGTGTTTTCAAGCCACCCAAAAGCCCCTGACTAGCACAACATCTGTCATCTAATGATAACAGAGGAACGGACGAAGCAGACAAAAGCACATGTGTCGCAGCGACGACCATGGTAGTCGGGGCGGCGGCTGTTCTGTTTCAGATGTTGGAGATTCGCCGAGACGACCAAAACAGCCACGACAGTCGCACGCATCTTCTAACGGTGAGAGGGTGCCGGCCGGCAATAGTTTGCATGCACGCAAGGTAGTGTAGATCAAATTGCCTGCGTATATTTATTTATTTAATACACCCAACTAATTTATATACATGTAACAATTTATACGTATCTCATACTAGAGATTAAAAGCAGAAGTAATACGTTCTCCTTCTTTCTCCTCCGTGTTTCGTTTTCCTCAATGCTGAGGGTCGTGATTTCTCCGAAGAATCGCACATCTACGTATTTAATACGCCATCTAAGTACTTCTGTTTTTATTGGAGCAAAAGCACCGCTCACTCACTCACGAAGTAATACGTACAACTAACTAATAATAACTAATTTATATATACTTAAACCAACTTTACCTATCTCGTACTAAATATTAGAAGCAGAAGTAATACGTCCTTCTCCTTCCTCTGTGTTTCACTTTCCTCAATGTTGAGGGTTGTGACCTCTCTGAAGAACCGCACCTCGACGTACCGTGCTTCACCATCTACTTCTGTTTTTTATCGGAACTAAAGCACCGCTCACTCACTCACGAAGTAATACGTACAATATAAATTAATACGCTCGGCGTAACAAAACCAAACTTTGATCAAAGTTTGAGCAAACTATGAGTAAATGAAGTCCATAAGCCAAATGCGGTGTAACAGCGTCTGAGACTATTATCTGCTCATGAACTGTTTCCTCGGGTGAACCAACAAGTTATCTGTTAAATGAACCGCGAACGTTCAGGTAATGAACTAATTAATCGTTGCCGACTAAGTGGCTGACAAAGGGACCGTGACTTATCTACCACTACAAGTGATTATAGAAGTTATGAACCAGTTATCTTCGGTTCGATATTTGGCGGTTAATGTTATTATTAATACCCAGTGACTTCGTTAAAGTAGATATAGTGCCATAACTACATAGTCCTAAGAATCCTAACCTGTCTTTATATGTGGCATTTAAAAAAAAAATATAGTGAGTTGATTTTTGTCATCGTGAATGTTTTTCAGTACGGATCAAAACTAATGCAATTTGTCAAAAATTTGCTCCCAATCGTGCAATTTCGACGTGTTTATTATTATTTTTTAATTAATTTGCTATTTGTTCAAAAATTAAAAGTCAATAAAGTCATTTCTCCCATTTCCAGATAACGCATAGATATTAAACATATAGACAAAGAATTAAAAAATGTTGAATCAGAATTTAAAGCCATACATCCCAACAGGATCTCGATGAGGAGCTCGATGGCGTGTTTGCGCGTGTCAGTCTAATTAAACACGCCAGTTAAACAGCGTCAACCGTAGCTTATCCATGGATGGGTTTATATCGAGCATCTCCGTGTTTCAGGGGGTTCACCAAACCAAGTTCCGAGGAGGACAGTCGTTAAACCAAGTCAGTAGACGAGGCTGGAAAACAGTGGCTTTTGTTAACCCGCAGCTGAGCAGCACGGTGGAGAATGCTTTAAACGCAATTTATTGAGGGGAGATTTATTATCGCCTTTTTTGTCGCTAAAAAAGTGTTGGGGTATCGTCGTCAACCGTTATTCACCCAACTGCTGGAATACGGGTCTCCCCTCAATCAAAGCCGTCTAATGTATACACATACATTCAAAAGAAAGGTCATCGTTGTAAGGCATATTCAATATGCATGAACTTCCATGCAATATTGACAATAACTACTACTTTACAAAAACTAAACTTAGTCAAAATTGCGCTACTGATTGCGCTAATGATTTTCGGAAGTTAACTGAATTTCAATCATAAGAAAAGATATTTTTTTTTGTTATCTCAATAGATAATAGAAAAGTGTAACTGTTCAATAACAGATCCATATTAATCTTGACTTAGCACGGTCACACAATCGCAAACCATATTTAAGTTCTCTACCTTCTAATTCTATATCTTCTTCATTTATTAATCTCTATCTTCAAAAGATGATCTCTACCTTCCAAGGACCACAATAAAATTAGCGGAACATTGCAAACAAACCACAAAGACAAACAAAATAGCTGTACATGTGCTAGTAGTCTGTAAGATTCGACAAACATTTTGCTTATGACTGCGAAGGGCCGCGATGTCACTATCATAGCAACGTCGGTCGACGTTGCTATGATAGTGACATCGCGGCCCTTGTCACGTCACAATCCTCTAAGTCGTGTCACTAAAAGCATTGCTAAATTCTACTAAGCGTTTCTTGTAAATATATATAAGTTATTGTGTTTTATAAAATGTTTGTTAGAAGAGGTTTATTATGGTTGACTATTCTCGAGTAATGTCGCTTTTTTTTTTTATACTACGTCGGGTGGCAGACAAGCATACGGCCCGCCTGATGTGAAGCGATTACCGTAACCGTATTAACGCTCGCAACATAATAAATCACTTGCGCGCCGCCACCCCCGCTTCCAACGCAGCATCTCCTTCCTTTCTGGTGACCTCACTCACTCGCAGGAACACAACAACCCTCAAGGGAATCGTTATTTGGCTGCGGTATTCTGTGAGGTGGAGGTACATTCCCCAGTCGGGTAGCTTACAATTACGCTCCCTACCTCTCTTTTCGCCAGAGCTTCGTTTGTCAGTCAGCAGGGTGCTCCACGTGCAGGTGAAGTTGGCTTTGGTTCAAAGATGTTGCTAAACCACTTACACCCCAAAAGTCGCTATTTCTCACCAAACTTCAAACCGACGTGTGTAAAACAAAGTAAATCAATAGACAAATTTAATGCTTTCATTAGATAAAAATAAATATAACTGACACCATCGTAATGGAGGAAATGAGACAGATTGATACGATTTTTTTGTAAAGCGCAATAATGTGCGTAACAGCTATACTTATAACAGTGCACACAGTACAATCTACGATATTCTCTATCTCTTATTTGCCATGCCAAAATGGCGTTTTTATAATGCAGTGTATTGTAAATATAAGTCTGTCTAGGTTTAACTCCATGATTTAATATACAAATTTGACTAATGTTTTTTCTTAAGACCAAACCTTAGATAAAAACACTTATAAAATTATGCCCTGTCTCGTCAACAATAGGTATATGTAATTGATTAAGATAAGCTTCGTTTTATGTATATTATAATAGTTTCTATTTAAATTGAACTATTTTGATGTGACATCAAAATAAGTATTTAAATCCTCAAATACTTACTTACCTCAATTTTTTTAAATCTAGAATCAGCATTTAAAAACCTGTTTTAATTTCGGAGGATCTTGCGGAAAGATAACATATAAATATTCAAAAATACTATTGTAACGAATAAACGTCATTTGTTTATTTCATTTAGTAATTTATTCTCAGTTACATTTACAATGATTATGTATAGTCCCTAACCTTCCTAACTGGTTTTAGCATACCAAGAAGTTCAACTATGTAACTCTTACGCATTGTACCATTAAAAGGGCCTACCTATCAAACTCAGTGAACAAAGCCGACTAAGTCTTGTATTATGCAAACAAGCATCATGTAAGGCGTGGATTTATGAGGCAAGTTCGTTGTGAAAATCGCGAGCTTTGCCCGTGGGAGCACCCGGCTCACTACTGCTCCATATATTCATATTTAGGGTTAGACAAAGAGGTTCTTAGCCGACAGCCCCCAGGGGCGACGACTGCCGGTGAGCGACAACCTTTATAAATTAGCTAGGGGAAATTATTGCACGTGATGATACATTGTTAGTCTTACAATTATGGAGGATGTATTTAATTTCATAACTTACTTGGTTATGATTTTGCTACCGTCTTTACTCTTGATATAAGTCTATTATATTATTTAATTTAAAACCTTACTTGTAACGTAACAGTATCTTGGAAGATAATTTCTAAACAAGGAGTTGTTGTTTATAATCTACGGAATTCTTGTAGACAACAGGGACCAAATATGTCCGATGATACGTGTCACAATCGTTGTAGATATCGTATGAGGTCGCCGGCTGTAGAGTGATATTGCAAAACATTATTTTTCTCGCGCCAGCGCAAAGAGTAGGAACACTAAAAATATCCTGATTGCTGCATCAAGACCCAATCAAGTCTCATTGCATTGCCACAAGATTTTCAGTACGAGAGGAAACTTAGAAGTGATCGAAAAACAAAATTTAAAGAAAAAAAACTTTTTTAAAAACAAGCTTTTATTACTTGTCAATAAAAAGAACTAAAAAGTTAAAAATAAACTCGATGGGGTTATGTCGTTTAATTACAGAGTTGATTTTGCCATCTTACCTCTCCATCATCGGACCCTAGTTTCCATCTAGCACCAAAATACTTGTCAAGACGAATCATACGAGCCCAAATTCTGGTTGTTGGGGTTGTGTCGTTTAATTACCGAGTTCCTAAGGCCATCTTCCCCCTCCATTATCAGACCCTGGTTACCATCTAGCACCAGAGGACTTGTCAAGACGAATCTAACAAGCCCAAACTCGATGGGGTTGTGTCGATTAATTACCAAGTTCCTATGGCCACCTTCCCCCTACATCATCAGATCAGCTCCATATCATGATAATATTGCATTGTCATCCAATTTACATACGCATGCAAAATTTCAACTCAATCGTTAACTGGAAAATGGATCAAATTTAACTCGCAAGATTTGATTACAGACAAGCATTGGGACAGGTGAAACTAAAGAAAAACTTTGTAATACGAGTATATTATCAGGACTATTTGATTTATCAATTTGATATGTCTATATTATACATAGATTTTTTTGGATTTAAATACTATAATTTCGACATCGCAACTTCGGCACATCTTCGCCGCACAGGTATCCCAATGAATGAAGACTAAAGTTTGTGCTAAAGTCTTCAAACAGTGTGTCCTCCCTGCATGCATGCAATGACCTGCGCAGATACTTAGATCGGATTGGTTCACAGGCAAAAGGTCGCGCAGCGAGCGATGGAGAGAGCTATGCTTTTATTGGGTACTTTTAATGGGTATTACAAGCCAAGTTAAAAAAAAAAAGCAATGTGAATAACAAATAACGTGTATGCTGTTATTCTTCGAATTCACGGTAGGAAAAAAAATACGAATTTAGTTCTTACGATAATATTTTCCTTGAAAGAGCTTGTTTCCAACTCTTGGTATAAAAACCCTTGTGCCAAATTCATTTGTTAACATTTGTAGGATGTCTGTAGGTCGTCTGTATTCAAATTTCCAAAAAGTCCTTTCCAACTTTTCAATATGTGTACGTGCCTATTTCAAACGTAAATGAAACATATAATCGACTTTGACTTTAAGAACAACTTTCGGGTACTTATTAAGAGGCAACGTGTTTTTTTTCTACAATTAATAATTTCTCAATATCATTTACAAAAAAAAATATACACGACCAGAGCACAGAGTCGGGTGTAATTCGGACCGAAGTCCGAATTACACCCGACCCGGCCCTACCGCCGAAACTGAAGACGTATGCCGTAGCCGTATCGAATATTTTGATTCGAAAAATAGGTTTTACATTTTAGTTATTGACAAATATTTTCAGATCAATTAGTGGGCTTTCTGCCAGGTAAGCTATCATAAATCTAAGCTGAAGTTTGATATTCGCGTTTAATTTCGGCTTCAGCGACGGACCATGGGGACATTACTACCTAAGCTGAAGCCGATTGATTGCCGTGAAAAAGTAACAGATTCGATCAGATGGACGGATATCCATACACCCACACATCTAGCACTCGTATACTCTCAAACATATACTCATAAATTTATACCTTTATAATAAGATTAAATATAGTAGGATATCAATAAAACTTAAGTAAACATAATATAAGAAAAACAATATAAACAAATTCAAAAGAAATCACTGGATATTTTTACCTGTGCCGTTCAGAAGCACCTTCCATTTATTTGTTTAAGAATATATTGGTTGCGATAACCCTACAGTTGCGATGCAATAATAAGATTCACTGATATCTACCTCCTGTTTTCTCTTGCCGGTATCTCAATGGGATCGTATTCGCTTCCCCTTAAATGCTGACGTTAAAAATTGTTGACGATATAGCCATATCGATTTTACGAGTATATATTTAGTATAAAGCATATACGAGTATATATTTAGCATTATGTTTTCAGCGTGGTGTTTGTAATCAAATAATCCACTTCAAATTACGCACAAATAATTGGGTCTCTTATGTTTGATTACCTAAATGGCGCCATTTTTAATTCAATATGGCAGCTGCCAAAAACAGTGATTTATAATTTCCAGTTATATGGATATCGAAAGAATGGGCTTGATGAGCGAAACGAGATAAATAAACTTTTTAATTCTTTTTTTTACTAAATAACTATTAATAAAAGCTTGTTTTTTCCATCAGCTCTAGTTTGCACACAGCTCACAGGTAATTTCATTATGTTTTCCGATGGTATTTTCTGAAGTTTATTGGATAGGTATAAATTGTGTTAAAGCATGTATGTGTATGCCCAACTGAAAAACCATAGTTTTTGTTTTAACTGCACGGTATGCGGTTTGTAAGTCTATAGGAATTTGATGTACGATATATTTAAGGGTAATAAATACATCGTACATCAAATTCCTATAGCCATCGAAAACAAATCGCCGGTTGGACACAAAAATAATGGTTCTTTTAGCACGACAACTTACATTTTTTAAAACTTTTCATCTAGATACCTACAAATGATTGATCATCAACCATGTGGATATTATTCGACATCAGCGATACTTCAGCTGATTATGATGAGCAAAGTTGCAGGAAGGATAAAACATGGACGGAGAAAGAAATCCTGGATAAGATACATCCAAGAATGGACCGGAATAACGCCGCTGAGCTGTTCCGTAGAGCTAAAAACAGGTAGAAATCTACCACATTTTTTTTTATACTACGTCGAGTGGCAGACCGCCCATATGATGTGAAGGTTACCGTAGCCATATTAACGTTCGCAACATGAAATATCGCTCTCGCGCCGCTACCCCCGATGCCAACGTAGCAACTCCTTCCTTTCTTTCTGATGATTTCACTCACTCTCAGGAACACAACGACTCTCAATGCAATTGTTTTTGGCTGCGGCCAAATTTGGCTAATATTCTCCAGCATTACTCCACTGCAACTTGGCGGTGTCTATAGCTACTGACATGATTTGACGTTCACAACTGACATTGTTGTTGTTGTGTACTGGCATGGTTTTCAAATAATTTAACTCGACGCAACTCATGAGATAGTCTGGTATGACATAGTAAATATAAACAGAAAGACAAGAGACAGTCTGGTAAGACCTAGTAAATATAACATTCGTTCTGTTTAGACAACCATACGTGTGTATGGGTTGATGTCGATGCTTCTTTCTGTTTATATTCATCACCCCTCAATCACAGGGTTTAGAGCGTATTCCATAACTTTGTTCAACTGCGGGGTGATAGAAGTCGGTGTTTTAAGATGCCCAAAGACCATCGACTTGGCTTAACGACCATCTTCTAATCTGAACAGCCAGCAAGCACCGATGGCTTAACGTGCCCTCCGAAGCACAAAGGAGCTCGAAATAATTAACCTATTCAAAATCTGTCGACGTTGCTTAACTTACGTGTGTCAAAGCACATCCAGAATATTTTAAATTGCGCAGTGAATTTATTCCGCGTCAAAAACGAGCAAAGTTTGCTAACTTACTATATCAACCTCGGTGTCATAAATATATTTTTAAACGAAATGTACCTATTTAATAATGCAGTAACTATTTGTAATAAAATACCGAATAAATTAAAATTATTACAAGGAAATACATTTAGGAGGAATTTAAGTGACTGTCTAATGACTAACTGTTTTTATAGTATTACAGATTTTATAGAATATTGTGACAAAAATACTACTTAATATTTGAACGTCTGCATGCAAGCAGAATACATCTACCAATATACTGTAATAAGACCTCATGTTATGATATTGTGTATTCTAGCAAATAAATGATTATGATTATGATCGATTAACTTGCACGCGCAACGTCACTATTGAGCGGAGCGGGGTTCTCACTACAAAACTCGCCGATGTTTTAGCGGCGGCGCGGCATGCGGTGCTTACTTGGATACATCTATTATACGAGTTATTTCCTAGTATATTATGTTAAGCCTACAGGAAAAATGTTTATTAGCAAAGTACGTAAAGCATCCGTACATTAGTAAAATAATAAATATTTTTTTCGAATAAAATATGATCGATCTATGAAAATTGAGTTTTCCGAAGCTGACATGAAATCTTATCGAAAACGTCCACATTCGACGATACTTAGTAATCATTACAACCGTTTACAAGAAATCAAAATGTACAAACTATATTTATAGCACAATAAAGTTCGTATAACAATAAGAGTTTTCTGTCAATAGATTATATTTTTTTATAATGTAGAATCATATAAGTCTACATTTAGAACAATGTACAAGCTAAACTAAAGTAACTAAAAATAAACTAATTGTAAAATTACTTCAAAATAAAACCAATAAAAAAAAAAAAGTGTCTGTCTAACACACCTATTCTGTTTTATGTTTTTAAGGCTGCGCCGTCTGGTTTCATTTCCATACAAATGCAGAAAGGGAATTACTTTGCTCTTTGATGTTAAAAGTCCAAAATTGTAGATGCTATGGTCCCAATATAATTGACGACCCTGGTGCGCGGTGGTCGAATGGCTAACCATGTCTACTTTGACTCCCGGGTCGCGGGTTCGATCCCCGCACAAGACAAATCGACGGTCCCTACGTATAAAGCGACATGTCAAAAATGGAAATTTTTTTATTGCATAAATTGCTATAGATAGTCCTTAAAAAATAATTTTCTTTTCCAAATTGATTATGTATAATTCTAAAGTATGAAATTAACTTATTTGTGAAATAATAATATTCTTTAATTACTATACCGTAGTATAAGCAGACATGTCTGAAATGAAAAAAAAACTTTCCAATTTTGACACGTCGCTATAGACGTAGGGACTGTCGAAATATTTGTGTGCATGAACATGTCTGTTTGTCTTGGTCTGGGTGTTTTATGTGTACGTATTTACAAAAAAAATGTATTTAAGTATAATATCATTTATCTAGTACTCATAGTACAAGCTTTACTTAGTTTGGGACTAGATAGCAGTGTATAATTTGTCCAAGAATATTTATTTATAATCTAGGCCTGTTGCTTAGTATATCACATTAGTTAGGAAATTATAAGCCTCGAAAAATCTAATTTTGACACAAATTTTCACACAACTTTGAACGTAAATAATCCAACCATTACGAGTATAAAAGTTCCAAAATAATTAAGCAAAGGCTTCGTTTATTTGTTAGAAAGTTTTAATAACTTAATTTTGATAAATTTATTGAACAGTATTTATGTAATTCCGCTTCTCCATAACGACTGTTCATTTGCTTCTTTTTTTTATCATTTTTCTTTCATTATAGAAAAATGATATGTATGTGAACTAATTAATATTTTTTTCATAATTGGAACTATCACTTTCTTACAGGTCACTTAGTGAAGTAACAACCAAATTAGAAATACGTACCGACGAGTTGCTCCAAGCGTACTAAGTACTCTTAAGTCACGTATCATCGTACTATTTGTTTTATATTCTGACTTCATTATTAAATTGTATTTTTGTTTATTCTTAATAATGCATGCCCACCTGAATTTAAATTATCCTCTTCAATTAAGTGGCCTGAAAGAAATTGCCGAGTAATAATGCCGCCTTTTATATGGTTCAATGTATATAAAGCATGTATTGTATTTTTGGTACAATATGTATATATATATTTGATACAATATGTATATATATATTTGATACAATAAAAATAGTGTTGCATTGTATTAACTTGATGCTTCGAATAGGTAATATAAGGAATAGGTAATGGGACGGGGGCCCGCCTCCATTTCCATCACTGCGTCTCCTGTGTGGCCAGCATTAACAAACCAAAAAGGCAATGTTTATTGCATTCCCGGGGGGTAAAACTACGGCTGCCTTGGAACTCACAACATATTTAATCAGAAGGAATTAGTAGGCGTAAGAAACTTTTGGAATTTGACTTCTCCTCTTAGCAATGTGCCAAATAGGGCATTGAAAGCCTAAAGAGATGACTAGTCAAATGACTGAGCTCGACTGCCGTAATAATTTAACAAATTTTTACATTTGTAACCTATTAAACATACGAAGCTTTTTTTAGTGTATTAAACTCTCTGTTCGTTTGTTGTATGTATTTCATCTTATTGACGAAATAAAAGTATTATTTCTTTACTAAAGTTATAACGGGCATACGCTCCTTCTAAAGATACAAAAATAATCATACCTTGTATTTATTTTATCTGCTATACGTAGGTCATGTCCGTAAAAAGCCTTAAGTTAATCCTTATGGATTAATCCTTATGGATTAACTTAAGGCTAAAATTAGCTCGAATTTATACTCGATTTTTGCAAATGCGTTATTAGCCTTGCTTTCATTATCTCTTTGATAGTCCATACAAAGCAGTCCAATAATTATATTATTTCTTTACTAAAGTTATAACAGGCATACGCTCCTTCTACAGATAAAATAATTTTAACAAAAAAAACCGACTGCAAACATTACTCTACACTTATACAGGTTGATGATGAAAAAAAAAAATGGGACCAATCTGGAAGTAACAAACATTAAAAAAAAAGGTACAGCCGAATTAAGAACCTCCTCCTTTTTTGGTCGGTTAAAAATAATCATAGCCTATATTTATTTTAACTACTATACGTAGGTCATGTCCGTAAAAAAAGTTAAGTTAACCCTTATGGATTAAGTTAAGGCTAAAATTAGCTCGAATTTATACTCGATTTTAGCAAATGAGTTATTATCCTTGCTCTCATTGATAAATTACATTTGGTAGATGAATTTCTTTGATAGTCCATACAAAGCAGTCCAATAATTATATTCGATTCATCAGAATATTATGAGCAGAAATCAATGTCAGTTACTTAACGTCTATGTGATATTAGAATGGGTTGGGACAATATCTTGTGATAATATTCGGAAAGTAATAATATTACGCCTAGTCCCAGATGTTTCGTTATAATGGGTTCCTGCAATCTCCAAAAACAGGTACCGTACTTATGAGAATGTAGGGGAGATATACTGAGGGAAAACGTTATGTAATAATCTTTAAATACATTTATTTTTCCTTTTGTTTGTGTTTGTTTTCGTTTATTGCCTGTTGTATGTTGCTACTTTAGCATTTACGTATCACGTATTGAGTAACTATGTTCTGCTACCTAGAAATCATCATATAATTTAAACTAGTGCTAACGCTATCTTAAATTAACTTCCTAAATCTAACGAAAATAGTATGGTGCTAATTATTTAGAGAATGTATTATTATATGTATCTCTCTTAAATCACGGGTCAAGCCCGGTCATTTGATAGGCATGCGCGGAGATATGGATCCAACGCGTAGAGGCCCCTTTGAGAAGTTTGATGTAGTGTTGTACGCCCGCCGTGACCCGCTCCAGGATATGTCAATGAATGTATTATTATTATTTACGGAACAAGCGTTAAAAACATTTAATGTCACACAGAAGAGCTGCTTAGAAGAGTGAAGATAATTAAGATTTTGAAGAGGAGGTTTGGAATTTACGCCATTTGACTGAATGCGGAACGCACCTCCGATTCTCAAGAGACACGCGATCACGCGCCAACACGGGTCCACTCAAGAGTATAGTCAGACCACGCGCCAGAACAGCCCCCTTACCACCATCTCGTATAGCGATTCAATAATTGAATAGATTGCATATTCATACCAATGAATAAGCGACTCTATTCCATTTGAAATAGAGTCGCTTATTCATTGGTATGAATAAGCGTTCTATTCAGTTATTGAATCGCAATAAGAGATGGTGATAAAGAGACAATGGTGGTAAGGGGGCAGGCCGCGCAGCCGCACGCCGGCCAGCGCGCGCAATGCTGCCCTTGCTTGGCCACCATGCACCCTCCAATGCAATCCCGCGCCTGCCCACGTATGTTGTAAGACCACGCGCCTCTCCGTAAGTACGCCCGTCCTTGCGTGAAACCACCACGCGTCAATCAGCCCGGCGCATTAAGGAGAGCATGCCCGGTATACGTGTCCTGGCATGCAACTATCTATAATGTTAGGTTTGATTTAATTAACTATTTCATTACACTAGTTTCAACAACAGAAACCCTCGTTGCGCGAGTCCGATTCGCACTTGATCGGCTTTTATTTTAAATTGAAAAAAATATATTTAAAAACACTTTAGTTGCCTTGGAGAAACTCCTGTAATTGAATCCTAACCTATCCTACCTTGTATCATTGAAGTCCTTGCCTGTGAGTTGTCCTTAAACTCACACTCGACCTGCAATTGCCTATTTCCCGTCCTTTGCAATAATGTACTACTTTCTCCTGCAAAATTTAACATGGATTATGAGATTGTCACTCGTCGCTGACAAGATGAGTTTTACTAATATACCTACCTCACAAAACATAATTTACAAATTACAACATTAATAAATTAATACTGTTAAAATTAATCCGGGATCACTAATATCTCGCTTAAAAGGTTTATTTCCAACTTTTTACAAAAACTTTGAGGATTCAACTTGCTAGAACTCTGCAGGCCAGATTTTATATTCAACTTTCCTAAATGAGCTTCGAACGACTTCGAAATTTTACAGTTGCTATTATTGAAGAGGTTTGTTATGAACTTACTTTTCGTTGTAATTAATCTATTTAGCTATATTTTCTATGCCACTAGGGCGGTTACTAAGCACACGATCTGCCTGATAGTAAGCAGTCAGCGTAGATTATTGACGATTGCGACACCATAGGCATAAAAAAACGACCCTGTAAAAAGTCATGTACGACTACTAACCTCATACAGTAAATAGCCTTCAAGGAAATCCTTGGCAGAGAGATTATTTGATAAATAAATTTCCAAAATAAATTTGAAATTGAGTATTTATCATATTAATCTATTTCAATAAAACATCATTATTTAATATTAAAATGTTTAATAATAAAAACAAAATTACCACTGAAACCAAGTTCAGTTATGCATTATTTTGGTGTATTTATTGTATTACAATTTGAAATCGCAAACTTATTGGCTGGCAACGGATCTTTGACCTCATGGTGTTGCTGATTTCCATAGACGGTGGAGATTGCTTTCCACCAGGTGATCCACATGCTCGTTTGCCCCCCTCTCACTGCTACTTGACTTAAAAGTGCTCAAGTATGATGTACTAATTGCAAGTAAAATTGGAGTAGGACGAATCTGCTTCAGTGCTTGGTTAGTTTAGCGAGCGCCAATCAAGCCAAGGTATTGAAACCAAAAACTAGAAACACAAGTAATGAGCCACATATTTCTATTGTCAAAGTCAAAGTCATTAATATTTTTTAAAAATCTATTTACCATCATTTTTTTTCTGTAAAGTGTAAGTCGTAGCAAAACCTTAAAACTTTATTGCACAAAAAGTATCTAACGCCGACTTGTATACAAAACAAATATAAATGTCATCATGTTTGTAATTGTTCCCTCGCGTTGTTGTAGGGCCTGTCAGGAAACTTTCGTAATAATAAAAGTAGGGAGGTACTCTCACGAAGTTTTTCCCTGTTTTACGAGAATACCAACATTTCAGATAACATTCAATTAGCTTTTTACGCAACAAAGTTCCAAACGATTGAAGAGTTTTCTGGATGTATGCATTTAAAAGTTTTTTGGCAGTGTTTTTCTCTGTATCAATCGTTTTTCTAATATTGTAACCAATATTTCCAAATCAAGTTGGGGCGAATATTTTTTCATGTTTTATTGTGATAATATTTAAATAATACTACTATATGATAATAAAATCTTTGTCAAATCAAGAAATGAAAATAATGACATCCCTGAAAAAATGACATATAATGGCAAAATACTTTCTAGCGGTAGTGAAATCTGTGATGCTTTTAACGAATATTTTCACTCTGTTTTTGTCTCCTCTAAAAATAATAGTTCCTTAACTGATTTCGACTGTCATGATACTACATCTGCTACAAATACAGGGTCTGTCAGTATTGACTATGACACAGTTTTAAAGGAATTAAAAACTGTGAACATATACAAAGGGGCAGGATCCGACGGAATCCATCCAGTTTTAATCTCAAAATGTACAATAGAACTAGCTAAGACTGTCACTATCATCTTCTGCACTTCTGCTAGAAGCGGTGTCTTTCCCAGTAAATGGAAGAAATATTTAGTAACACCTATTCCGAAAAACATTATTAAGAGTCATATTATACAATATAGACCAATTTCTAAACTGTGTATACTTGGTAAGATTTTGTAAAAAATAGTCACCCGCCATCTTTACTGTATATTCCGTAACCTATCTCTGAACAACAGCATGGATTTTTCCAACGTCGTATTGTTGACAGTAATATGATCACTTTTACTAATATTAAATAATTTATCTAATATTAAATAATTTATCTCAAGCCATGGATGACAACTTTCAGATTGATGTCATATATACCGACTTTTCCCGGGCTTTGATAAAATAAACCATAACCTACTTATAGATAAGCTTGCTATGGCGGGAGTGCATGGTAGTCTTCTCAGATGGATACAGTCGTATATTAACAACAGGAGTTGTGTGCGTAAAACGGTACTGTTCCCGGTTTTTCCCAGTACCTTCTGGGGTACCTCAAGGTTCCCATATAGGGCCTTTGCTATTCTCCCTCTACATAAATGACATATGATCCATTATCAAAAATAGTCGTCATTTAATGTACGCTGATGACACAAAATTATATACAGTTGTCAAATCCCCTGACGACTGTTACAAATTACAAGAAGACTTATTTGCATTACACGATTACTGTACAAAAAATCAATTGTTTCTTAATTATGATAAATGTTATACTATGTCATTCAGTCGTAAACTCCATAGCGTTTCCTTTAGTTATAAATTGAACAACACGGTTCTTAAAAGAGTTACAAGTATTAGGGATCTTGGCATTATAATGGATTCAAAATTATCTTTTAATCTCCACATTGACCACATACTGAATTGTGCTTTTCGTAAACTTGGATTTATCCTACGGATCAGTAAACCCTTTGTTAAAACGATTACATTAAAGATTTTGTATTTTGCTTTTGTCCGTTCAATTTTGGATTTTTGTTGTGTTGTTTGGAGTCCATGTTACAAGAATCACAGTTACAGACTAGAAAAAGTACAAAAAAAGTTTTTAAAATCACTTAATTATCGCTGTAATTATGTAAATGAATCCTATGAAGTCTCCTTGCACGCGCATCAGATTCTTTCTTTGGCCGACAGACGCAAAGTGTTTGATCAATAAAATTAATTCTTTTTAAAATTTTGAACAATCAGATTGATTCATTTACAATTACATAAAAATTACACACGTAATACTTTTATTTTCCGTTCCACCAACACTTACAATAAAGAATTTACAGATGTTGATTTGTTTAACAACTCTCTTAATGCTTTTAAACAAAAAATAATTAAAAAACTTTTTGATAAGTAAGTTTTGAATACATAGGATTAAAAAAAAAAACTTTTGTAGCATATAGTATAGTATTTTGTACTGTTTTATAGTTTGTAGCATTAATGAGATAAGAAAGCTTAGTTGTGTATAAAGCTTCTATCTATATAAATTTACCTGCATGTATAGATCATACCCTTCTAACAAGGTATACTCATATTTTGAAAAATACACGTCTTCAATCATGAACTTAATATATTTGTTATATATATTTTCGGCACTATCAGGTCGTTTGTTAATATTAGTTTAAAATTTTTATTTACTGTTTTCTGTATATGACTGTTTGTTGCCAAAATAAAGAGAAAAAAAAATAAAATAAATAACAATGAATTAATTAATAGCAAATTTAAATATTATTATGTATTATTGTTATGTCTTAATTAATGTTGTTAATTATTGCCATTTGTTGAGCGTACTGGGCAAATGTAATTCTTACAAATAAATAAATAAATTTTTACTTTTACGTTTATGTATAACTCACTAACCAGTTTCACAATAAATTGCAACAAATTTCGTAGTTATATAAGAATGTTTTCGCAATTTTTTATTTCACTGGCCATTGAAATACATTCTGTAGATATTGAGTTCTGTAAGGTTGGTGTTTAATCGATATAATGTTCGAAGGTCTTTAATGTATACTATACAATCGAATCTATGATACTTATATGTAAATGATAGAGGAGGAATTGACAGAAGAGCTCGGTAGCGTGCTTGCGTATGTCAGTCTAATCGAACACGAAAGTTAAGCAACATCGGCCATATCTTGTCCATGGATGGGTTTATGCTTCGGAGGGCACGTTAAGCCGCCGGTCCCGGCTGTTGTCATTATAGATGACAATCGTTAAGCCAAGTCAGGAACTATAAGGCGGCTTGAAAACACTGGGCTCCGCCAATCCGCAGTTAAGTAGCGTGGTGGAGTATGCTCTAAACCCCTTAAATTGAGGGAAGATCCACATCCCAACAGTGGGATAATTATGAGTTGATGACATACAATTCACTAACCAGTTCATATTTTTTATCGCTTTTTATTCAATAATAGTATATAAGCTGTCATCTGAGAAAAAATCAACGGTGAGCAAAATCATTGAACTTTTTTTTCATGTTCACGAGATAAGCTGACGTATATTCCACCACTTTACATTACAGTAGCTGACTATATTTTCTCCTCAACATATTGGGTTAGGTAACTATAATTTGATAAATTTTCAACCGTTAGGAAATGACTAAAAAAGATTTTTCCGAGTGTTTAGGAGAGTGCTGCTGACATTTTTTAGGCTTCATGATACAACTCTCTGAAGCAGATTCACAAGTTTTCGCTGGAAAGGAAATGATTGACGAAATTCGTTCATAGCTCGCGGACTAAATCTGTCGATGACTCTAAATTTTTAACTAATCTATTGCGTAACATGCAATATTAAAAATGCGTTCATTTACAGTGAAGGTCGTCTTTATGTTCCTATCATCTGCCACCAAAACATCGAAGATATTCCCGACGGGACGACTCCCTAGTTATACCATCTGCGTCCATGATATAAGTAATAGTTGGTCACTATGACCATGGTCACTATGACCAACTATTACTTATACTGTGCTATGACGATAAAAACCCTTAAACAAATACAAAATAATACTTTGTTGTACATTAGAACACATAATTTCTAATTTAAATTGAGTTTTTGAGTAGTATTAGATATTTATTTTTACGAAAACTAACAATAATAATATTTTCTTGTTTAGCACATAAATACTCGTTATGAGTCCGTTTCAGAAATTGCGCCGATTTTGTAAAAAAAAAAATGCTCAACGTTTTCCAATAAGATCTGAATATATATGAAAGACCATTCCAATTCAGACGAAAATAAAAAAACCGGACAAGGCGAGTCGGACTTGCCCACCGAGGGTTCCGTAGGTACGTAGTATCATTATTAAATTTGATATTTTTCATTATAAATAAGAAATAATGCGTCGAAATAAATAAATAAAATATATTTTGCAATGTGTACATCAAGGCCCTTTCATATGATACATTTGAACTAGTAGTTTCAATTTGAACTTTCGACACCCTATAAAAAATATAGACCCCCTATTTTTTAAGATCTATTTACAAATGTATAGTTATAGTTTCGAGATTTATTTCTGTACTTGTAGTCTATAACGATGTTACTTGCCAAATTTCATAGTTCTAGGTCAACGGGAAGTAAAACCCTATAGGTTTTGATTCCCTTGAGTGTGTCGAAATATGCGTTTTTTGCTGAAAGCTTGGCCGTAACTTTTTTCTACGTAAACTTTGCAGTTTGATTTTTTTACAACTTCATGGGACCGTAGACCTGAGTATACAGTTCAAATTTCAGCCTGATACCTCCACGCATTCTCTACATAGAAATTCTTGACAGACCGAGAGACAGACGGACAACAAAGTGATCTTATAAGGGTTCCGTTTTTCCTTTTGAGGTACGGAACCCTAAAAATGAATGGAACGATATCTTGTTAGAGAAATATTTCGAAAAAATATCAAACATTGTTTAAAAAGTCTTGAAGTGAATAAACTTGTAAGTTTATTTTCGTTTCATATAAATATGCCCACAAAAAAAGTTATAACAGGCAATTTAAAAAAAAAATCGCGCAGAAGTGATGCTTTTTTTGGCTATCTAGACTCTAGAGCAATATTTTAATAAAAAACACAGAAATAAATATCAGTTTAATAACTAGGTATGTGCAAAAGAAGAAAATATTATTATAATTGGTTTTAGTTCGCTGTTGTGTTCTTGCAAGTGAGTGAGGTCAGAAAGAAACGCATGAGTTGCTTTTGCATGTTTGAGCATTAATATGGCTACGATATTCGCTCCACATTACGCTGGCCGTATGCTTGTCTTCCACCCAAAGTAGTATATATAAAAAAAGTTGAATTGAGTCTGGAACCCTAAAAGTATTCCATAGTTGATACGATGGTCAATAATTAGAAAGTCGTTTGGTATAAATCAGTATTTTCTCTACGAAATTATGACTATTATGGTGAATTCATCAAAAATATGTTAACCTTTTTAGATATATAAAAACATATTGTGGGCTCTCTTAGAAGCTTGTTAAATTACTTATAGGTTGTACTACAGACGACAATGAAGTAAAAACCATAAAATTGTTTCCAGATACGATCTTCTTTGTATCATTCGATCCGATTTATCGTTTCAATTCGATTCGATTTAGATCCTTGAAATACCCATTGAATTGAATCAAATGATATTCAAATAGGTAAGTGAAGTCAACTGACCGTGTGGTTTTCGGCAGACTAGAATAGAATCACTCCGTCTCTTCCCGTGGATGTCATACAAGGCGACTAGGGGAAATACATTATCAAATATCGATCAGGCCTCCCCAACCAGTCTGGCCAGCGTGGGGAGTGTAGGCCAAATCCCTCTTCTGTTTGGGACGCACGATAGAGGGTCTAAAATAAAAGGAGACTAAAATGACCTGATGATGAAGTGAAGTCAACAGAATTGAATAGCTGCTCTTTTTGAATGATACCTATGATATTAGGTACGTTTACAAGAAGGTACTTAGGTTTATTTTACACCTACGAGTATCTTTAGATGAAAAATTTATTTAGTTTCAAATCTTACTAGTTAAATTTCCCTTTCAAGTGTCCGATTGAGTTGAAATTTGACATACTCATTTCTTTATTGTGACAATTTATAATTATTTAAATGCCACCATTTTTAGTTTAACTTGGCGGCCGCCACAAAATAAAAGAACGATTTCACCTCATTGTTGTTTATTGCCGTCATAATCCAATAACCTTTGGCTTCTGTCGTGCTTTAAATGCCATAACTGTACGAAAAGCAATCTATCCAATCTTCTTTCAGATTGAGAGGAGGTAACTGCTCGGTTTCTCGGGACAGTTGAATTCATTCGTTATTATATGGAGTATGAAATGTTTACAGCTATTGGGAATCGTATGCTCTAGTCACGACGAACTCAATTGAGCTAGTGAATGTGAACTCCATTGCTCACATTCACTAGCTCAATTGGCTTTATATTGAATGCTTGACGTGAGAGAGTACCTCCAAGTCCATATTTTCAATATTTTGTATTTTTTTATATATTTTATAGGGAGCCTCATTGCGAGAAATGACTTAAAATAAAGTCATTCCTCGCAATGCCTGAAGGCCCGAGGCTCCCTCGAGCACCTTCAGTTGAAAGAAGGCTGGTTTTACCCTACTGTATAATTTTTTCTTGGGTAGTTTTTGACTTACAATTACTTTTACTACTCAATTTTGTCTTTTCTTCTTTGCCCGTTTTCACTTAGCAAGCTTGAACCAAAGTTAGTAACTAATATAAGTATTTCATACAAATAACACTTTTTTACACTACGTGGAGTGAAAACTTGTATATGGACCGCCTTGTTTCAAGCGATTACCGTAGTCGTGTAACTACTAGAAAACGCTGAAGAACGCTGACAATATGAAATATTGCTCACGTGGCACCACCACCACTGCCAATACAGCAACTCTTTCTTACTTATTCACAAGCAGTTCCAAGTTGTCAAATATGTTTATTATTTTGGAAACAACAACTCTTACTGACTAATTTACTGCTCAACCAACTGCCCAACCAACGCTCATCACTCCGTTTATCGCTGCATATAACAGTGCAATTAATTCGTAATAACCATGAGTAAAGTTTGTTTTACTAAGATGTGTTTACATATGTAATACATTCGTTTCTGAGTTTTAAACGATGCGGTGATTGCCCGATATTAAATTAATAAAGTCCTGAAAAAAATCTTAAAATGAAAAAAAATATAAATAAAGTAGAGATACGATATTAAGAGATGGCAATATCGTCAGATCTGATCGTAAGCACAAAACGACCATTCAGCACGATGACAGTTCCCAGCTGGCCGCTGACAACGGTCGGCGAGGGTGACACTGTAATCTATTACGCGGAACTCACGCCTCTCCGCTGTGCACCCTGTTTATGGAGTTAAATTTAGAACACGCAATATAATATGAATCACTTGTTATTTTATCGATTTTTGATCTAAATACTCAATGAAATATTGCTCACGTGGCACCACCACCACTGCCAATACAGCAACTTTTTCTTAATTATTCACAAGCAGTTCCAAGTTGTCAAATATGTTTATTATTTTGGAAACAACAACTCTTACTGACTCAACCATTTGTTGTGTGTAACTCTAACGTGTGTGTGTACGATTCTGCTTACTATGTTTTTTATACAAAAATACAAATACAAAATGTTTTTTTGAACCAATATGTTTTTTAAACCAATATTTGTATACTCACTACTATCAAGAATTCGTTAAGTGCTTTATTTAACAGCTTCGAATTGTCAAAAGGCTAGCATTGGTTGCCGAGGATAACGGGTTCGATACCCATACAAGATAAACATTAGTTTGCATGATCGTCATACATTTTTTATCCAAGCATATTTGTTCATCAGTCATCTAGTTCGTCAAGAGAGCGAAGCGAGGAAAGTCTTATTTGCTTGTTATGTCAAAGTCGACTTGTGCCGAAAATACATTTTTTGTATATTAGTATAATTATGGCAACAGGGTGGAAACGATGAGTGGGATCATTAAATTATTTTCTAAACTATACAAGATATTGAAGAACTAATTACTAACCCTGAAAGTGCTACACGGGTTCCATCAAATGGTACAATAACAGTTTATAAATTAAACTTCATCTATCCGAAAATTAATGAGCTCTATGGCGTCGTTGCGCGTGTCAGTATAATCGATTACACAAGTTAAGCAACGGTGAACGTAACCTGCCTACGGATGGGTTTATGTATTTCGAGCTCCTCTGTGCTTCGTAGAATACGTTAAGCTATCGGTCCCGGCTGTTGCCACCAGATAACAGTCGTTAAGCCAAAGTCAGTGGACTTTGGGCGGCTTAAAAACACTAGCCTCAGCTAGTCTGCAGTTGAGCAACGTGGTGGAGTATGCTCGAAACCTCTTCGATTGAGGGAAGACCCGTGTCCCAGCAGTGGGGTGAATAAGGGTGGACGACGACGTATTATTCAATTAATTTATATAAGACAATAAAGTGAAAAAAAATCAAATAAGCGAAAACATTTTTTTAATTTATGAACACACACACAGTGCTGTAGTACTTTATAAATTGTATTTTTTTTTTAAATGTCTTTTGTCTGCTTAATGTGATCGGTCAAAATGTGTCCACTTACGTGACGGAAATCACAGGTGAAGATTAAAAGTTAAGGACCGCCATCACTGTGATTAGCGTAGCGCTGGCGGTTCATCCTTTGACAATCTATATAAATATTTCTTCACGCTTTGTCTAACTAACTCTGGATTTTATAATGGAATTAATTTATGGATCGACAATAAATTTAACAAAACAAGTTAGGTAAGTTCTTGTGGCAAAAGTTGTCATCTGGTTAACAATTCGCATGCCGATGTTATTTTTGGAAATTTGTATTTCTCTGTAAAATAATGGAATAGCAATGTCAGAGACAGCAATATGGCAAATAAGGTATTAAAGCCTAAAGAGATGGCTAGGCAAGTATTCTTAGTAAGTGAAATAAGTAATTCTTTGTGAGTAATAAAGATTCTTAAACCTGATTTTTTTTTCGACGTTACATTTTTTCGTTATTGATAAAGTAGCGTCACCCCTTATCGTCTCTATCGCCCCATTGCATTCTGAAATTATTTTCACCCCTTTTTAACAAAACGCTGCATATTTTTCAAGTGGGCACTGTATTGAATAGACCTTTGATATGAAATAGCATTTACAAACAAAATTTTTTATGACCCTCACCGTCGTCAGCTAAATATTATATATTACAACAAAAAATATAAGAATCACGGAATTTCTTTTTTTAAACTACGTTGGGTGCCAAATAAGCATACGATCCGCCATGTAAAGCTGTTACGATAATCTATTTTTCTTCTTCCTAGTCGGTACACTCTTGCCAGAGTGGTCGTGGTCATCATTATGAATCACAATGAGTGATCATTTTGATAATACAGCGCTATTCATTGCGGACTTCAGCTTTCTTGGTGCACTCGCAAGCCGAGCACTCAGTTGCGGCCTTGATCTAGTCCATCCATCTCATGGGTGACCTACCACGTGGTCTGGTGCCTTCAACTTTACCCTGGACTACGAGACGCTCCATAGAGTCATCACCACGACGAGATATATGGCCGAAGAAGGTTAGAATGCGTGACTGTACCTACTGTGGTAGATAGGCGCTGTCTGATTCCGAGTTCTTTTAATATAGAATCGTTTGTATGGAACTCTGTCCATGATACTCCTAGCATCCGTCTCCAGCACCACATCTCCAACGCATCAACTGGAATTATCGATAATAGATGATCAAACGAGCTTCTGAGTGAAGTTCGATCACTATTATACGAGTCGCTTCATTTGAAGATATACGTTTTAATTACTGTAGTCCCTTTAACCTGCAGGCAACATCATCGCACGTCTTTAGAGTAGTTCAATTGACTAAAACAAAACATCATTCACTCCACTGTCAGTATCAACGGCTCATGTTCCTCATTCTGTTTAGAGAGTTTCTAAAAGAACAAAACTTTTCTTATGGGTTTATTATGGCTTGATGTTCAGTCAGAATTACGTGGGTGGGTGGGTTGTTATATCTTCAAATGAAGCGACTCGTATAATAGTGATCGAACTTCACTCAGAAGCTCGTTTGATCATCTATTATATAATTCGTCGCTTCATTTTTCGATATACGTTTTAATTACTGTAGATGTTCAGAGATGAAAGTTTTGTGCTTTTAGGTTTAGATGGCTTTATGTACTATCTATGTTAAAATAAAATCATTATTGAATCATAAAGCATTTAATCTAAGCAAGTCGTACGGAACGTACTTAACATAGAATAAAGTAACAGTAATATAAAGTAACATATATTCTATAATTAATTATTGTTATTTGTTAACATAACGGCGTTTGCAAAATCATTTTCGCTTAGAATCGGTCGATTATAAAAGCGAGCAAAGGCCGTGGAGGTGCTGGTCCAGCCAGCCGTCTTTCGTATCGTATCGACACTAAGCCCCGCAGCTAACGCGGCTGAGGTGGCGGCGTGGCGTGTGCTATGCGCGCTATATGTGACAACGTCTACTCCACTCTCAGCTAGTAGCTGTTTAATCCAGCGACTTATTGACTGGGAGCTGGCAGGTTTGTATGGTTTTTTGTACGTTAATAACAGATTGTCTGCGTTCGAGGTCCTCATATTTTTTGTTATAAAAATATAATCTCTGAGGACTGAAGCAGGGCATATATTTATATTCTCCCCAAAAAAAGGCAGAAATAACAGGCTGATCACGTCCAGGAGCGGAAGTTTTAATTATGTCTGTTATGGCTATCTTAACACCGTTTTGAGTAATTGAAATATTTTCGAGTTTCATGAGAGAAAATGTTTGGACCCTATGTGCTGTACAAAGTGCCAACAATATTACCAGCTTTTTTGTAATTATTTCTATGCTTAATTCTAGATTTGGATACCAATTGGATATATAGTTTAAAACAATTTGAGGGTCCCAAGTTGAAGTATATTTAGGGCGATTTGGTTTAAGTTTTTACGCTCCTTTTAGTAGACGTTTAATACATTCATCTGAGCCGATATTATTGCTTAAGAATAGTGAAAGTGCTGAACGGTGAGTGTTAAGAGTGCCGTAAGAAGACCCATTATTGAATTGTTTTGTAAAAAACGACAAAACTACAAATTTAGAGCATTCAAAGACTAAACGTCTTTGAATGCTCTAAATTTGTAGTTTTGTCGTTTTTAAGCGTACAAAATTCCCACCAAAGCTTCAAGGTGACGCTGTACTGTTTGATGGTGCTGTCGGATAGCGACGCTAGCATCAGTGGAAGGGTGTCTGGAGGGGCACCTCGGTGTACGAATGACGCCCGCAGAGCCTCGCGGCACCCAGGGTAAGTTTCGAATGTAGAGGGTGGTATATCCTGAAATGGGATTGTAGAAGATACTTATTTGGATTGAAAAATAATATGTGAGAGTCGATCATGCTACGCAAAAGTGGGAACCAGGGTTGCGACGGCCAGTATGGGAAAATTAGAATACCGGTAGCATTATCGTCCATAATTTTCCGTAAGCATTTTAAAACTAATGAGAATGGTGGGAAGGCATAAAAGAATTTAAATTGTCAGTTGATAGTAAAGGCGTCTACTGTATAAGCGTCTGGATCTGGTTTCCAAGAGATAAATGTGTCGCATTTGGCGTTGCTGCGAGAGGCGAAGAGGTCAATTTCCGGACAACCGAAATTGTATACTATCGACTGATAGGCTTCGTCAGATAGTTCCCATTCCGTGTCAGGGTTCATTTTCCTTGACTCGGCGTCTGCACAGTTCTCCTTGGTGTTTACGTAAGACGCTTGCAACCAGATATTGCGCCTCTCGCACAATTGCCAGATGGATCGAGCTAGAGTATTTAAGTGTGGGAATTGAATACCGCCTTGGCGGTTGATGTAGCTTATTGCTGTAGTGTTATCTATACGCAGTAATATTGCACAATGATCATCTTCCATTGCAAAGCTTTTCAGTCCTAAGAATGCTGCGAGAAGTTCTAAGTAGTTAATATGGTGTTCTAGTTCTGTAGCCGTCCATCTCCCGTTGACCTTCTTATCATCACAGACTGATCCCCAGCCAATTCGCGAAGCATCTGTGAATATTTCTTTTTTGTAATTTAAGATTCCCATAGGACAGGATGTTGTAAATATATTATCGCGCCACCAATTTAGGTCCTCCTTAATTGAATAAGGTAACGAAATTTTAGCTTCGTAATTATTGTTGTGTTGTTGTAATGCCAAAAATTTGTGACGCTCCAAAATTTTTGTGTATAAAAATCCATACCTAACTGCCGGACAGGCTGCAATTAGAACACCAATTAACTGTGCGAATTCGCGTATTGGATAAATTTAAAAATTTCTGGATCATTTGGGCAATATTTTCACGTTTTACTATTGGTAATGATATCGAATAATGTTGGGTGTTATATACGAAACCTAGAAAAGTACAAACTCGAGAAGGTGTTAAAACACTTTTTTCGTGGTTGACGACGAAGCCTAAATATTGTAATAGTGATAATGTTGAGCGCACGTTGTTTGTACATTCTTCGATATTATCGCCAATACATAATATATCATCTAGGTATATCACTGATTTGTGACCCTTCTTTCTAAGGTAGGACATAACCTCCCTCATTATTTTAGTAAATACCCTGGGTGCCACGGACAGGCCGTACGGCATTGCATTGAATTCATAAGTTAATAAGTTATTTGAATTAGGAGCTTGGAAGTTAAATCTTAAATATTTTCGATCGTCCACACATATAGGTACTAATAAGTATGCCTCTTTTAGGTCAATCGTTGCTAGGTAACCGCTCTGCGGTATAAGTTTTAAAGCAGTCCTATAATCTTCCATCTTAAAGTGGGTTTTCGATATAAATTTGTTTAAAGGTTTTAAATTTAGGATAAAACGCTTCTCACCGTTAGGTTTAGGTGCTAAGAAAATTCTTGAGATATATTGGTCTTGTGATGGAATACATTGTGAAACGGCTTCAAAATCCAATTAATTTATATATCGCTATAACCATTGACGAGCTCGGTGGTCGAATGGTTAGCAATGGCCACTTTGACTCCGAGGTCGTGGGTTCGATTCCCGCACAAGACAAACATTTGTGTGCATGAACATGTCTGTTTGTCTTGGTCTGGGTATTTTCTATGTATTATAAGTATGTATTTACAAAAAAATGTATTTAAGTACATTTATCAGTTGTCTAGTACCCATAACACAAGCTTTGTGCTAGGATTTGGGACTAGATGGCGCTGTGTAAAATTGTCCAGAAATATTTATTTATTTATTATTTATTTATTATTATATCCTTACTTTCATTAGGTGTAAAGTCTGATTTCGGTACTATGGGTTGAGTCACTTCCGCGTAAAAGGGTATAGAATATCCCTTTTGAATCCACGTTAATACCGTATGGTTGTTTGTTACGTGAGACCAACGATCATAAAAATAATGGATTCTACCAGCATGTACCTGTGTTACTGTTGAGGCGCACGGGGCTTGGATTGGTTGAAGCTCCTGGTTGAGGTTGAAGTCGGTGGGGGGTAGGCCCGGCGAGGGGGTAGCGCTGGTCTCAGGCCTCTGTTGTTCTGACCTCCTCGCCCCCCCCCCCCCTGTTTGAGGGGTACCGAGGAGGTCTTGACCAGTTTCCCTGGGGGATCGGGCGACTGACTGCCGATTGAACTGTCGTCGATCTTTGATTTGCTATTGTTTTTCTTATTTGTGAGCCTTGTCGTTCAATTGCTTTACTAGCCTTGATTTTTTCAGATAATGAGTTGCCAAACAAAGTGTCATCTCGTTCGGAGTCTTGAATTACGTGTAGAAAATTTTTGTCTAAGCTAGGTGTTATTAATTTTACTCTATCCCTTGTTAGGGAATGATGTAAATCAGATAAAATGCGACAGCCGTCGCTTAGGTACTTTAGGGCTTGGATCTTATTATCTGAAGAGAGCAAAGTGTCCATCGCTCTATTTATAGCTGAGGTACCCGTACCAAGCTGCTGTTGAAAGCCGAAAAATTTTTTGTCGCGTCCTCTTACTACGTCGGAAACCGCAGCGGAAATTTCCGCATTTAGTTTCGGTGCTTGTAGCATCGTGCAATTGCTAGGAATTAGGTATTCTTTATCCTTGCAGAGAGATTCTTTATGATCTTTTGGTAGCCCTCTTTTTAATAATGGTGACCATAGAGTGGCTAGGCTCTCATGTATGTTACCTCCAAACTCGGGTATATCGGACGTAGCTGTACCTAACGCGGAAAGTAGTTCCGGGTCTAAAGATACTTCCGTTATGGAATCCGATGTAATTTCCAAAGCGGCAGGCGCTGGCGGCAATTCTGTAACTACTGGGAAGCTGGGTGGCCCCGATGATAATTCGTCTATACCCTCTGGCGGGTTTGACGCGTCAGCCTCTGGCTCCCTTTCATTATGGACGATATTGATCGAATCTAAAAACAACCGTTTTGGTTATAAGTATTGTTATGTACTTTGTAATTTGAGGATCGAATGCGAATAACTCATGTACGAAATACTATGTACATGTATTGTCCCACAGACAATAAATTGTGGATACTTGCGTCTATATTAGAACTTAAGTAAGTTCCACGTACAGCGTCATAACATTATGACCCATAATTAGCCCGCAGCTAACTATGATATCGCGATTGACCCGCAGTCAATCTCGATTTACCTATCTTGAAACGTCTAGCAGTAAAAACGCAAGAAAAAGGTAGGTGGACGTAGACTATTACGATAATAATGTTAGTCTACCATTTTTTTTATCGATCCGTACACAGTAATTTATTTTATACGGTAATCTGATTCAGTTTAATTTTTGTTGAGCTTCATGTGGGTAAGTGTAATACTTATAACGTACCTGTGATATTTTCGTCATCGTCTGATGATTCTATGCGTCGAATTCGCCGTCGATGTTCTTGATCTTTCTTTTTTAATAACTTCCTAATCTTTTTTTCATATCGTTCTAATTTTTCATTTGCACTGCGCTTCGGCATTTTTGCAATGGCGCGTGCGTTCGTTGCCTCGCACGAAAAAGGAATGAGGAACATGAGCCGTTGATACTGACAGTGGAGTGAATGATGTTTTGTTTTAGTCAATTGAACTACTCTAAAGACGTGCGATGATGTTGCCTGCAGGTTAAAGGGACTACAGTAATTAAAACGTATATCGAAAAATGAAGCGACGAATTATATAATTTATGATAGATGCTGTAAATAAACGCTAAGACGTTGGCACCACCATATATGTAGCAAACAATATAAAAATTGTTTCTAATGTATACCTTAGCTTTAAAAATATTTTAAATGAATAGTGTATTAAATGTATTCGCGGAAAAAGAATATTAACTTTGGTGAGACGTAAAAATAACGTTATAATAAGACGAGTAGCCACTGTTAACTCTACCTCGTAGGGGCAGTACCTCTACCTCGCAGAATACCGCAGCCAAATAAGAATTCCTTTGAGTGTTATGTTCCTGCGAGTGAGTGAGGTTATCAGAAAAAAAAGAGTTGCTGCGTTGGCAGCGGAGGTGACAGCGCGCGAGCGATATTTAATACTGCGAGCGTTAATATGGCCACGGTAACCACTTCACATCAGGTGGGTTGTATGTTTGTCTGTTACCCAATGTAATAAAATAATAAATAAATAAATATTCCTAGGTCAAATTACACACTGCTATCTAGTTCCAAACTAAGCAAAGATTGGTTGGTACTATTACTTTGGGTTACTATGGCTACTAGATAACCGATATAATACAAAAATACATTTTTTTTTGGTAAACACATACATATAATAAATGTTCATGTACCCAAATATTTGTCTTGTGCGGGGATCGTACCCGCGACCTCGGAGTCAAAGTGACCACTGGTAGTCATTCGACTACCGGGCTCGTTGAAAATATGTAATACAATAACATGACAGAATAAGAGACATTAAGATAGATTTACATATCTTTATATGTTAAATTGGGTATTTGACTAACATATTTTTCTGTTTGATATGTAGGGACGTCTCCATAATATAACCATAGGTGAAAGAATTACTTCGATAGCACAAAAATCTCTCGAGATATGGTAATTTGAAAATCACAATTTTTAGACTGCCCCAAAACGCTCCATACAAAAGACTACTGAATTATGACGTCACAGATCTGTATTTTGTATGCATCAAATCAGAAATTTGTACGACAGCTATGTTAAATATTACGTTTATGTGATTAGTATCATAATAAAAGTTATAGCATTTTTTATTGCTTCTCCAATGGAAATATAATTTTTTAATAATTTCATACTTTTAAAATGGACTTTCCCGCCAAACTTTGATCGACGCTAAAAAAAGTCTGACTGAAGATATTAGAATGAAAGTTTGCAGATCTTTATAGTTTTGTGTATTTTACGATATTGTTAATTTATTTGTACAATTTTTAAACATTGGAAACAACCCAATTCTAAGACCTGCAACTACGTTTTTGTAATAGAAGATTCCAAAAATCTTTCTTTAGCGGATGCTCACGGTGTCTAAAGCCCTTCTTCCACTTAGGTAACTAAACTTTCATAACCAGTTACAAGAGAAGATTTTTTTTTCGCTGTTTGATAACGAAGAGAAGAATTATTTTTCCACTTTCGTAGATCAAATCAGTTCCATTTTTGGAACTAGAGATATTAGTTTATATGTACGAATATGTTAGGATTGTTTTGGGATGTGCTAAGGATTGTTTCGGGATGTATTAAGAATGGTTTTGGGATGTGTTAAGGATTGTTTTGGGATGTATTAAGTATGGTTTTGGGATGTGTTAAGTATAAAAATGGTTGTGTGTACAATTGAAAACACTTTTGAAATATTTTATATGATAAAATTTATTAACAAACAAAACATAAACATTCATTAATACCTTTAGATACCCAATAGAATAAGCAGTCACTCGCGTGCTTCAAAAAGATGCGTTGTATCTTCAAACGTAGAGTATACTACTGTACTAACACAGGATAGTATGAAATGGCCTTTGTTTAGTATAAATAATATGACAGGAACGGAATTTAAATAAATGGAGTAATAACCTTAAAACAATGCCCAACTGTAACCTCTTTATTTTTTAATTGTTCTATAATTGCATTTATTTCTGCATCAATTTCCTCATAATTATTGCTTTTTCGTGGTTTGGCTGCCGAATCAATTGATTTAATTTTGGTTTCCTCTATTAGAATGTCCAACACTTTTGGGATGGATGGGTTTTTATTCCCCACAAAACGATTGATTCTAGAATGCCATCCTTCTACATGGTTATTACTTCTTAACTGTTCCCCTTCACAACATCAGATTTTAATAAAATTTAAATCTTGTAGCCAATAACAATCAAAGTATGAATTAAATTTTGCTATTGTCAAAAAATATCGTCAAAAAATCCATTACTTTCCCCATATTTAAATAATAAGTCATCATCATCATCAGGTCCATTTTAGTCTTCACTACAGGAGCACGACCCTCTCTCGCCCGTCCTAGACAGAAGGAGGATTTGGCCTACACTCTCCACGCTGGCCAAACGGGTTGGGGAGGTCTGATCGATATTTGATAATGTATTTCCCTTAGTCGTCTTGTACGACATCCACGGGAAGAAACGGAGTGATTCTATTCTATTCTGCCGGAAACCACACGGCCAATAATAAGTAGGTAATAAAAAGAAAATAATAAGTAGATAGGTAATAAAATTCACAGTTTTTTATTTCGGAAAAGGGTCTTATTTTTTGTACGTTGACGCACAATAAAGAATAAGTAACACTACGACTGTCAGTAAATATTATATTTTTTCTTTAAAAGGCCAGTGACTAACAAAGAGGTTTTAAGTACCTATGTGATTATAATGTATATCAGTTGATAGTGATATACATTATAATCACATCAAGTGTATACATTAGAATCAAATCAAAGTATAATCAATCAACACTTGAGCTGGAGGTGAAAAAACAAATGAATAGCGACCCGAGGCGTTCTATGGTCTCAAGCGAGTTGAAATTATTTTGCGCCCGCGGATTTAAGTGGGGGAGCGGGAGAGGAAACTCCTTTCAGTTGTGGAGAGTGCCTATTTCGTATGTAAGTACTGTTGTTGTTGTTGTAAAAAACGTTGTTCACGATTTAAGGAGTGTATGTTTAATCTCGATACATCTACCATTCGGTGTATCGAGATAAAACATACATTAGAATTTAAGTTAGATATACAGTACTGCAGCTGTGGAAACCGCATCCCATTTCGTGAAGTAGTTTTTGTGTGTTGCGCTTACAAACATACAGACTGACAGACAACAATATTCTTAACATAATGGTTTTAGTGGCTATTGGTCCTATAAACGCCCCTCATTATATGTTTTTCTTAAATATCTCATATGTACAGACATTCACCTGTTAAAATTATAGAATATATTATTAGGATGTATTGATATTTATAGCAACTTGCTATGATAAGTCAGTTATCAGAAGATACGTCACAATAGAACCTTCAGCGGATAGGCTATTGAATAACATTGAAAAATACTTACATATTGATTTCCCATATATGTATTCTGTCCAGTTCCATCATAAAAAGCTTCCGCCGCGGGTAAAGTTAAAGATATTTCCGTTCCAACCCATGTTATGTCCGGTTTTACTCAGAAATTTTATTTTGCCGTCATGTTCTTTGTATGTTTTTACAACACGGAGGTTGTTATCCTTTTCATTATGCTTTGCAACATTTTTTAAAGCGGGTTATGTAAATAAAAAAAGTAAAAATAATATCAATATAGATCATTTACTGTTAACTTGGCTTTTTACACGGTTCGACTGCTAAACCAATATTGTCACCCGGATTGTAATCGGTTACTGTAACGCACATATGGGCATAATACATATACGTACATTTCCTAAGACATTTTGTACCATGAACTGTGAAAATGAGGAATCAACTTCCCTCAGCGGTATTTCCGAACAATTACGTTATGGGAGCCTTCAAGAACAGAGTCTTTACTACCCTTAAAAGGATGGAAACGAATCGGTGACCCCTTGGTGCTGATCTCCATGGGCGGTGATGATTGCTTTCCACCAGGTGACCCACATGCTCGTTTGCCCTCTTCTCATATAAAAAAATAAGAATAATATTTTCATTACGTCGGAGTAAAATGTTTCACTTGTGCGTTTCTACTCCCAATACACCGGTCAACAAAAATAAAATAAAATTTTGCGCATGGATTGTACTTAATTTATAATCTGATTATATACCTAAGCACATACCTATATCAAAAAAAAATGTGATTACAAATCGAAAATATTTGCTTTTTAAGAATTTAGAACCCATCAAAGAAAACGTCATGAAAAATTCCCCCCGGATCAGTTTTTTCAGTAAGGAAGATGGACTCTGTTTTTGTCATGACGTGAAAGGTTTATTTTAAGAAATTGATATTTCATGTCTTTTCAATGGCGCCTTTTTGTTATCAGTCCAACAAAAAATCTGCTGTTCTATTACCTTTCCTGAGAACAAATTTCCATCTATTCCATTGGCACATTCCGTACATCTCAAAGAAAATTACGACAGCATAAAAATGCTATTAACTGCAATTAAATATATAGAATACATGAGTGAAGTTATTGGAGACTTCAAGATGGTGTGTTTTTTGACTGGAATTCAAGGTTGATATACTAAACACTCCTGTTGTCTTTGCTTGTGCGGTAGTAAAAATGATGCCGCTCACTAACGATAAAAACATTGGCCTGTGCGTACTGAGTACGAAGTAAGAAAATAAAATATTACATGTGAAGCAATTGTCGATCCTAAATATATTAATGCCGCCATTGCGTATTAAATTGAGTCTTATTAAACAATTTGTAAAGGCTCTTAGTCATGAGTCCGAAGCTTTCAAATATTTGAAGAGTTTTTTTCCAAAGCTTTCAGAGGCGAAAATTAAAGCTGGAAGCTTTGTCCGTGTTTGACCTCAAATAAAAAAAACTATGAATTGTGATATTTTTCTGGACTTAAAGCAGTAAGTAAGTAAGTTAGCTATGAAGATAAAAAAGCCTCGAACAGTTTTAAGGCAGTAGTTCATGGTTTTCTTGGAAACCATAAAGCTCTACGGTTTCCAAAAATTATGACGAGATTATCACTTATATGCTGACGAATTTTTCCATCATCGGATGTAGAATGTCTCTAAAAATGCATATGTTACGAGTGCATTCTCATTTGGATAAATTTAAAGGCATGGGAGCTTATTTGGAAGAACAAGGGCATTGCTTCCCTCTAGATATAATGGAATTTGAGAGACGTTACCAAGACCAGTATACTGAAACCATAATCGGAGAATATATTTGGGGGTTTGAACTTGACAGGAAAAGTAAAACTGTTAATTTTTTAACATTTGAACTCTATTTTAAAACTTCTATTGTAAGAAAAAATCTTAAATTGATGTTCGGAACCTTTTAATAATTTATCTTTATGTCAATTTTTTATGTAATTTCATTGATTTTAATTTTTATATTTTTTACTCAAAAACAAATTCAGAACTATTTTTTGTTCTTATTCTTATTTCTAGGTTTAAAAGCTATAAAAATAAAGTATAACCCGTGCGCAAAAATGCTGTAGACCGGTGAATCAATGTCAATGCTGAAACATCACCACTTTCTTACTCACTTACACGAACAAAACGAAATCTATGGTCAAAGTAGCTTTAGCAGGGACGGTATTTATAAAAAATATTAATTGGTATTTGGATCCGGTCTTTTGTAAGCGTAACTCAATGTTAAATGTAATTTTATTGTATTAAGTTATTAACTTAATTTCGTTACTAGGCATTCAACCTGCTTGAAAGTAAGTATTCATCGTAGCTTATGGACGTTCACAACACCAGATGTATCACACTCATAATAAATAACCATGTAAAATTATAACTTTCTTGAAAAACAGTATAATTATGGTATCCAGCAAACATCTAGGCATGGAGTTCTTTCCGTACCTGGCATATAATAAATATAGATTGCACAATACGTTGATCTAACAACATTTTCTATGTATCTTCAAAAACAGTTTTGGTACACAAACTTTAATTTTTGTTATATACTGAGCAATTGCAAATGTTTAGATTTTAACCTATATGTAATTAGTAATAATTTGTAACCCCTTATGGACCTACCACGTCTGCACCAGCCTAAGGATGACTGCTAGAACATGCTTACATGCGCTTAATACCTTTGTAAAAGTTTAGAACTTTAGAACGAAAAAAATTCTTAGTAAACGAACATATTTTGTATTCGCCTATGGCACCTACCTAACTACATAAACTTGACTGTTAAAATATACTTACACGTCACATAGTCCGCCTTTGAAATCTTTTTATTCATGAAGCTTATTTAAATATTTAGAAATTAAGTTCATGCAAGCCAGTTTTTAACTCCGCTAACCTGCAGTTGAGCAGTCTGGTGGAGTATGTCTATATATATCTAAATTCCTTCGATTGAAGGAAGACCCAAATTGTTGGTACACCAACAGTGGGATGATTATAGATTGATGTCGATGCCAATTTTTAAAAGTCATATAGACTTTATATCTATTAGATGGAACTCCGAAAAAGTTTATTCTAGTGCCTAGTAGTAAAAGAGTTACGACCGATACTACGACTTTACGGTGAAGGACAGAGGTAAACCTTTGCCCTCAGAACAAAGTTGCGTAATTCAGATCCCTTCATCCGATTTTATATTCCCCAATATTTCAAAATTAAGTTCTTCAAATTCATCCGAAGTAATAAAGTGTCCGATTTGGCCTATTGAGTAGGCCCGCAATTTATCATGGTGTACCCCGCAAACACTTCACAAACTTTTATCTTCTCTTAAATCGAAAGACAGTAACGTAATTTATTCGGAAGCCCATCCCGGGCGATATCGTAACAGAAAAAAGTTATGGCCCGACTGTTTACCCTTTAAAAGCGTATCGAACCGAAGCAGATTTAGGCAAAATCAGCTTTATGTGCTCCTTGGTAAACTAAGACTAGTCTTATCGACTGATCTCTTGTAGGGGATATACGTCTGGCTGAACGGATGCGACGTCAAATCGACTCGAACATAACATCTCGGTCGATCCATGACGCCTTATCTATTTATAGAACCGGGTTTCTACGGCGGATAATTCTGAGATTTCATTGAAGTTTCTATTGCTCAATAATAGTTCTGTTATTTTCTATTATAGTTATAAATATTTCTTAAGCTAAAGATACAGGTGAGAACCTAATGCGACAGAGCAGCAATATAATACAATGAAAATAAGAATTTACATTTTATAGCATAAAATAAAAAGTAATATCCATGTAAGTACACTCATATTACAACAGAATAGGTCCAAAATGCGCGCTTCAGTGGCGCTTCATTCAGTAGGTTAGTACGTGCGCGCGGTACAGCCAGCAACAGCGGCTGACATCGCCTCCATATAATACATTACATATTTTATATTTATTATATTTCTCTTACTTTCTCATTAATTTCCCACTTGATAACACGATATCAAGCAACACGATAGCACAGCATAGTAATACAACCAGTACTTTAACTTCATACTAGCGCCCAAATCGGCGCACGCACACAGCCAAGCGTCATTTACACGACCGCTCAGGAAGTTTTGGTGCGCCGCGCACCAAAACTTCCTGCGTGCGCCGATTTGGGCGCTAGTATGAAGTCAAAGTACTGGTTGTATTACTATGCTGTGACGATAGTGTGGCTTGATATTACCGTACGTAGGCCAGTAGTACCAGAAGGTTGGCTTCAGAAGTATCAAAATTTTTAGGCTGGCTGGTACAAACGTTTTTTGTGAAGCGGTTACCGTAGTCATATACCTAAACGCCGCATTCGCCGCACTCCCGATGCGAACCCAGCCACTCCCTCCTTTCTGGTAACCTCACGCACTCGAAAGAACACAACAATCCTCAAGAGAATTGTA
The DNA here is from genome assembly GCA_937001555.2 of Hypsopygia costalis. Lineage (NCBI taxonomy): Eukaryota > Metazoa > Arthropoda > Insecta > Lepidoptera > Pyralidae > Hypsopygia > Hypsopygia costalis. The sequence continues at coordinate 20,825,557 of OW443332.2, forward strand.
ATTTTGGTGTGGTAAGGTTGTTTATAGCTCAGGGATGATAATGAACCACATGTACCCCAAAAGAACAATATCGTAAAGTGCCCTTGTTTATCTATTGTGGATATTTCATTATTCTCTATCTCTGTCTCTAAGGTATTCTAGATACTCAATACTTTATTCCTTTTTATCATATACTCAGTTACAATACACTGAAAGACATTACTTATATATAAAATACATATGAACCCTTTTAGGTATCGTAAATAGGTTTTGAACGACAGGCGGATTCAGGCTTTCTAACAAAATTTCATTCAGATTTTTTTTATACTACGTCGGGTGGCAGACAAGCATACGGCCCGCCTGATGTGTAGCGGTTGCCGTTGCCATATTAACGCTTGCATCATAAAGTATAGCTCGCGCGCCGCCACCCCCGCTGCCAACGCAGCATTTCCTTCCTTTCTGGTGACTTCACTCACTCGCAGGAACACAAGAACGCTCAAGGGAATTGTTATTTGGCTGCGGTATTCTGTGAGGTGGAGGTACATTTCCCAGTCGGGTAGCTTACAATTACGCTCTCTAGCTCTCTTTTCGCCAGAGCTTAGTTTGTTAGTCAGCAGGGTGCACCGCGTGCAGGTGAAGTTGGCTTTGGTTTTTAAAGATGTTGATGAACCACTTACACCCCGACTTTTTATGTCTTTTAAACTTAAATTTCAAAAAAACAGAATTATAATAACTCTGAAGATAGTTAATGTTTTAGTACTAGAGTTATCTGTCAACTGGCTGTGCCTCTTGGTTTCACTCGCTGTTTATGCTGAAGACGAATAGTCGGGTACTCCCACAAGTCTATTAGAAAAGTTTTGAAACCTATTCTAATACTAATAAATTTTAACACTAAATTATATATGAGATAGTGAGAGTGAGTTTGTTTGTTTGTTCCACTTACACCGCTTGCTGAAACCTCATCATCAACATCATATTAGAAGTCTAGAATAAATTTAGAATACATTTTTAATAGAATAGTAGCATATTGTCCCATACTCTGAATGTGTTGTATGTCCTTAGAGAAAATTCCCGCTCCTGTACCTTCCAATGTTTAGAGTCATCAGTGTACCATATGAGGCTATTTTCCTCTTTGGGCTTGAAGTCATTCTTCTTCCATTCAAATCTGGTTGGAAGATAGTTCCTTTTGAATATGTACTTCGGCAACATCTTGTCACTGAACATTTCCGTTTTCCTTTTGAGTTCTAATGTATACTCCATTTGCGTATGCCTGGTCTGACGGGAATGTCGATCCCATATCCAATTTCAATCCTGTATAAGGCTTTACAAGCCTCCGCCTCAATGAATATATGTAATGGTAACAGTTCAAGGACCATTTTCATTGCTGCTGTAGGGGTAGTGGGAAATGATCCCGTGACTGTACAGCAGACTATTCGTTGCAGTTTCGTCAGTGACATCTTACTTGTCACTTGTCGTACCTTCGGCCACCATACTAAACAGCCATATGTTACTATAGGTCTTATCATCGTTATGTATAGCCACCGCAGAATTTTTGGTTTTAAGGTCCATGTCCTCCCATAGGTGCTTCTGCACATATTGAAGGCTCTTGTTGCCTTTTGAAGAATATTGTGCACATGAGCATTCCAGTTGAATCCCTTGTCCAGTGTCACTCCAAGATATTTAACCTCATCAGACTATTGCAGCTCCTTGCCATACAATGAAACTATTTTTAGACCGGTGAGGTTCTTAGTCCGATGAACGGAACTACTGTGGTTTTCCCTGGGTTAATAGATAAGTTGTTTGACACACACCATTTCTCAACAATCTTTAGGGCCGTGTTCATAAGGTCCGTCACTATGCTTGGGAATTTTTCATTGATTAGAATGACTATATCATCCGCATATCCGATAGCCACTGTGGGTCCCCCTGTTTATGTCATTAAGAAGTGAAATCACTACTATACTCCACAGTGATGGTGACAGTACGCCACCTTGAGGGCAGCCTTTTGTGGTGCTGGCGTATATTTTATCATCCATAAGCCCAGCATTAATGATCCTGCCTTTGAGCATGCTTTGTTCATGCATCTACATATTGTATACCATGTGCTGCTGCAGCCTTGTTAATGGAGTCGAATGTAGTTTTATCGAAGGCTCCTTCTATATCAAGGAATGCTCCGACGCATATCTCCTTGCTTTCAATTGCTGATTGCCATAACATTTTGCATACATCATTTTATCATTTGTTTTTAGAAGTACAGAATAAATAATTATACGTACGTACCTTTTATTTTGAAAAAAAAAATGAGGAGGAATGATGCGATAACTGAAGAATAAATAAAATAAAAAAAAGGCGACCTATCTCAGCCAGCCTAATAATAATTCTTAGAAGACTAACCATCTAGGGTGGTTATCTCCTTCATCTATCCATAACAACCTCCTTCCTCCATCCTTAACAACCTCCTTCTTCTATCCATAATAACCTCTTTCCTCCATCCAATACAACCTCCTTCCTCCATCCATGACAATCTCCTTCTTCTATCCATAATAACCTCCCTCCTCCATCCATAACAACCTCCTTCTTCCATCCATAACAATCTCCTTCCCCTCCATCCATAACAAACTCCGTCCTTCAAAAGGGAAGGAGTTATTACGGGGGCAGAGTGGCGGTGCGAAAACGATATTTTATATTGCTACGGTACTCATACTCCGTGTATGAGTAGCAGTGACGGTACATGAGTAAAGAGGCTAGGCACGGTAAACGCTTCACATTAGACGACGAAGTAGAACGAAGAATAAAAAAAATCACCATTCATCGAAAGACTAAAATGTTGTACACGTACCTTTATAAACAAAACAATCGTAGTATTCCAGTGATGGCAAAGTTATTCAAACCTGAAACGTGGAGCTCCTAAAGACGCGTGTCACGTTTTGGAAAAGGACATCTAATGGCGTGGTGGACCCGTCGGACTCAGAGTTATGGCCACGACACTCGTAATTTTATTGTGTAAGCCATCTACCAAATATGTTATTATGACGTAGGGGGAACTGTGTCAGATGTTAGTAGCAATAAGAGCTGTTTTTACGAGTTTTTATTTAATTTCACCGTGGTGTCTGTTGTTAAATTTTGTAAAGCAAATTTGACCCACTTCTCAGTGTCCGATTATGCTAGAATTTGTTACGCTCGCTTGGTTCTCGTTAATCTAATGTCGCAAGTTAAATTTGACTCACTTCTTAGTGTCCCATTGGAACATTTATTTGACTCTCGTGAGAACGCAATCATCAAAATGAAATGAGCGAAATACAGTAAGCAAACTTTTTAGTTCTTTTTTTTATCAAAAGGTACTAAAAGCTTTTTCTTCTCGTCAATGGTCATTCCGAAATGCTGGTAGATAAAAAATATACATAATTGTAAAAGACGTGTCTAAGTGCCCGCGAGGGCCCACAGAATAAAGAATTTTGACTTTGACTTTTTATAAAAAAATGTTTATTCTTGTTACAAGCTTTTATTACGTTTCACCGCGGTGTTTGTTATTAAATCTTGTAAATAAGATTTGACCACATCTTAGTGTCCGATTGAGCTGGAATTTGTCTTACTCTGTGGTGTAAGTGGAACATCAACATCTTTGAACTAAAACCAACCTCACCTGCACGTGGTGCAACCTGCTAATTGACAAACGTGGCTCTGGTGAAGAGAGAAGTAGGGCATAGCGTATTTTTTTAAGCTGCCTGACTGGGGAAGTACCCCACCTCACAGAATACCGCAGCTAAATAACAATTCCCTTGAGGGTTGTTGTGTTCCTACGAGTGAATGACGTCATCAGAAAGAAAGGAAGCTTTCCATTAGGTGACCCACATGCTAGTTTGCCCTCGTCCCAGATTAAAAAAAAATCATTTGGTTCTATTTCAGTACTCGGCATCAACCCATAATCATCCCACTGTTGGGATATGAGTCTCCCCTCAATCGAAGGGGTTTAGAGCATACTCCACCACGCTGCTCAACTGCGGGTTGGCGGAGGCCAGTGTTTTCAAGCCGCCCAAAGGCCACTGACTTGGCTTAACGACTGTCATCTAATGACAACAGCCGGGACCGACGGCTTAACGTGCCCTCCGAAGCACGGAGGAGCTCGAGATGAATAAACCCATCCATAGACAGGCTGCGGTCGACGTTGCTTAACTTGCGTGTTCGATTAGACTGAGACGCGCAACGACGCCATCGAGCTCCACTCTATTTCAGTACACGATTACTTAAATGCAGTTATTTTTAAATGTTGCCACAAAATGGCGATATTTAAATTTCACTTTACACCCTATAATAACTCAAATGAAAGGGCTTTATCAGCGAAATACAGTAAGAATATTTGTTAATTATTTTTTTATTATTAACAACTAATGTGAGCTTGTTTAATCTATACTTGTGTTTATGAATCTAATTAACAATTGAGGAATACTAGAATTTTGATTCTAAAGTCAATGTACTATACAGCGCTATCAACACTAAACTAGAAAATTTTAATGAAAATGTAATTTACGAGGATTAGTGTAACACGCACACAAAAGGCTATATATTGGAAAGAGAACAATGTTCCCGTATCAAGGCCTTTATACATCGAATTACTGTTTACTTGAAGAGGTTTGCATTTTACGTAGCTAATGAAGATTGAAAGTATTCTACTTACTTCTAGTACTACTTCTTCGTTATAATCTTGGCAGAGCTGTCGTTGTTTTGTGGTAGCAGCGTCAATCCATAATTATCCCACTGTTGGGTTACGTGCCCCCCCTACTAAACTAAACTAAACTGAGCCGATCTGAACCTAATCTAACCGAACCGAACCAAAACGAACCGACGCAAATTAAACTAAACTACGGGGCTCCTCTCAATCGAAGGGCTATAAAGCGAACTCCACGACACTGCTCAACTACGGGTTGATGGAGGCGATGTGTTCGTGAATACAGTCGGGAAAATCATAAATTTGAAGATTTTTTCTCCTCTTTTATAGTGAAAGTTGAAACATTTTTTTTTGAGACATAAATGGCTCACTACCATCTTTAGAGCCAAAGCCAACCTCACCTGTACATGGTACACTACCAGCAAGCAAAGGAGGCTTCGGCAAAAGCAAGGCATGGCCAGCTCGACTTTTACCTAAAAAACGTCCATCTTACAGAAGATTGCAGCTATATTACTATTTTTATGGATCTGTCTGTTTGCAGGCGAATTATGCCAAGACTAATTAATGCACACAATCTATATATATATAAAAGCGAAATACCACTCACTGATTAATCACGAAATCTCAGAAACTATAACACCTACAAACTCGAAATTTGGTGGGTAGGTTCCTTATAGGATGTAAACATCCGCTAAGAACGGATTTTACGATACTCCACCCCTAAGGGGGTAAAACAGGGGTTTGAAGTTTAAATGAAAGTCCTATGTTTTTGAAGTAAGAGACTTGAAATTTAAAACGTATGCTCTATAAATGGTGTGGAGGTGTACTAATAATGTATATTTAGAAATCAACCCCTTTTTGGGGTTAAAACAGGGGATGTTAGTTTGTATGAAAGCAAAATGTTATTGAAGTTAAAGTAATTATGGCAGAAGGATTTTAAATGGTATTTAACCATAAGAATTATTGAAAACAACTACTAACTATTATAAGTAGGGATGTTTTATTGTAACAATAAAAAGCATTTTAGGTTTTACAGAGAGGTTTTCAAAATAAATACGTCGACTACATTGATTTTAAAAATTCGTCTAGATATTGATTGTTTTTATCTTTCTTTTATTTTTTCCTTTCATCAGGTATTTAGTTTTTTCGAATATAATTAAAAATTATGTGCAAAAACGAAATCCATGCGTGCGAAGTCGCGGGAGCCGCTAGTTTACTATATTTATATTATTTGTAGCTGCCGTTTCCTGTGAAATACGTCAACAGCCAAATTCAGCATGACCTAGCTCTTTAGCAAGAGCCCTTATTTATGGACAGACAGCACCACGTGCATGTAAAGTTAGCTTGGTCTGTAAAGTTGATGACGGTGAGCCGCATAAGCCGGAAACATAATATTGCGTCATTTCGTTTGGTATGGTTTAGAAAAAGAGAGATATACTTTAGTAGTAGTATACTTTAGTAGTCAGGAGACAAAATATCACCTTATCTTTTTGGAGAGTAAGTGATTCCATCATATTTAATGCCAATTTAGCCTGCATACGATGCACCTTACTGACCAACTAACGAGGCTCTGATAAAGGAGTGATAGGGCATAGCGTAATTATAAACTGCCCGACTAAGAAACTTTCTCCACCGCAGCCAAGTAACAACTCTTTGATTTGTGAATTTGTTGAGATTGTTATGTTAATAATACTGCCACTAAGTGAGATTATTTTGATGATGATGATAAGAGAACATTTCAATAAGTAATCCATTGGCTAGACATCTGTGTTGCCATTCTTTAATAAGGCGTGCCCATAGGGCGAGCACAAGAGGTAAATGGTACCAGTTCGATGAAGGTACCGACTTTTAAAAATCAATCACTTAAGCAGCTGGTACTGATTGAACCCTACAACAAAAGCTTGTTCGTTTATCATCGGCCTCGTTCGAAATAGTTCCTTTATTTTGTTCAGTTTATTACGTAACATATTTGTATCGTAGGTAAACCTATATATAGGTAATACTTATGCTATATTTAAGAAAATATACTTACTGATAAATACGACCTATTATTAGGTAGGTGAAGAAAACCAAAAGAGGCAAAAAAACAACGGACAATGAATAGAGATTTACAGTATAGCGTTGACAACCCAGGTGGTCTTGCTCATTGATTTGTTGAAACTGGTGATGGTGTCGTGTGGCGAGTCACCGCATTGCCAATATAATGGTTAAGCGAGCGATGGCTGCCTCGTGCATGAAATCGTGAACCATTGGTGCCATAAGGGGTTGGTCTGCAGGGTCTATTATAGATACACAATTATCATAAATAAATAGTGCAAATATTAAAAATAAGCATACAGAAGGTACGAGATCGTTAAATTATAATTTGTAACTAAAAGAAACATACGACTTATATGCAGACTGCATCAAAACAGATTTGAAGTAATGGCAACTTTCAAGATCTTCCAAACTGAATAAAACAATACGTTTAGAAATTCTTATAGCTTTAAGTAATAATAAGTTATAAAAATATTCTATTTTTAAAGCCAAATGTGTCCTCTACCTTGCATGTATTAAATAAACATGATATTATGACTCATCACCAGGGTTGTTGCTGACTGTCATATAGCTGTTGCACCTAATCTTGCGAATAAGGAAACAAAAACCTACTTGAAGAACATCTTTACAGAAGACTGCATCTGTTTTATAATAAGAGTTATACTCACTCAAGAAATCTGGGACAGTATTGAAAGAGGAGCCAGATACACTAAAAGGTATCTGCCTCTAAGGATTTATTTATAACAGAGGATATGCAGGTCGGTTACATGGCTTTATTTTTTTTTTATTACATGTTTTTTTATAAAGAGACACAAAGTACCTACCTATATAAAGTTTTAAAGTAGATATGACATGTCATGAGAGGTTTAGTGCCGCCGTTTGTTGGAGAAAGTTTTCATTATAACTCTAGAAGACAGAAGACAGCCCCTTGTGTGCTTATTTAATAAAGCCCCGTATGGGCGAGATATTTAAATAGTTTCACAATTCCGCAACCGTGTAGCCTTCCTCAGTTCTTATGTAAATTACTTGAATTTACTGGCATAAATTGTATTCTTCAAATTTTATAGGAATTAAAACTTATTATGTCGAACATAACTACCTATACCATTTTTACTGTTAGGAGATTTAAAAAATCTTTATTAAACTCATAAATTGTGATCACGACATTTACGCCGCGGCGTCGTTAAAAAATATCTCACACGCCGTGGATTCTGCGTTCAATTTTACACAAGAAGGTAATGAAAATGTGAGATTTTCACTTCATATTTTTTTAAATATAGGCCGCGTAATGGCGTCTAATATTCGACTGTTATAAACGGTAAGCCTGTGTTATGGTGTGCCAAATAAATCATGAAGCGTACTGTGAAATAAGTAAGCGTGGATTGATTATTTGATGGTATGTTGTTGTAAAATTACTCATTGCTACGCTGTTCTAAGGAACAAAGAGGGAAGCTAAACCATACTATCTTAATTTTTCCACCATTGCGATTAAACAAAAAAAAAGTCTTGTTTTAACCCTTGCTTCGATATTGACAAATGAATCACACTTAATTAACATAACCCCGTGTGGTGAATTATGTAAGTTATTTTATACTATATATTCAAACACAATAGAGGGGACTTAATGCAGCGTGTAGGGTTACCATGCACCGGAATTTGATGGAACATATATGTTTTTTTAATTCTGAAGCTACGTTTAAACTGAGGAAAGAAATTTTAGGGTGTAAGTAGGTCAGTTCATACAGGTTGTATGAGCATCGGCAGGGTAAAACTCACTAACCTGCCCTACGCTGATGACAGAACACTCGTGGCTACGAGCGATGCTGAAGTGACTGAGCTGTTAAAGAAACTGGGAAACAGCAGCAGTCGCATTTGACTGTTTTTGAATAGATGCAAAACATAAGGATGGTGCGAAATGTTTACTGCAAATGCAATGCAAATGGTTACTGCAAAAGTTCCACAATTTGCAGTAATGCTCGTTTCAAACAGAAGTGCGTGGACGGATCGGGATGAAAGGAGCAAAAGCAGAGAATGTCACGTGAAAGAACAACTGTAGAGATAGAAAAATACATATCACCACAAAAATCGGACTTGTATGGATGCTAGTTTTACCAATCTTAACCTACGCGACTAATTTTTCATCCCAATCATTAGTTTGTTAATAAAACACTCTTGAGGATTGTTGTGTCCTGTGAGTGAGGTTACCAGACCAACGTTTGGGCATAACAATAAGTATTGTTTGAACGTTGATCACCTACAGTAACAGCTTTACATCAAGTGAGCCATACACTTGTAATTAATAAATATATAAAATAAATAGATAAATATTGTAACAAAAAATAAATAAATAAGGCTACGTTATTAAATAGACAGTGGAAAATGTAAAATGATAATTCATCGAGTGAGACATCATTGAAAAGAAGTTTGAAAAACTTATGATTTTGATTATTTGATTATTTGATAAGAAGTTTGAAAAACTTATGATATTGATTATTATTATATTCATTTCATTATTTTTGTTGTCTGTTTCTGCTTTAATAATTACCTAGTTACATTTGAAAACTACAAAAATCAGAGTCCGGTATTTCAACTTTAAATCTGGTAACACTAGTAACAGCCAGGGGTAATTCATCAAACGTGCAAGTAACAATCTATCATACGCTGTTAATGCACCGACAAATTAATGATTCGTTCAAAATACGGCACGTTATTACCTAAATGAAATCTCTTTATCAGTAGTTTCAGCGGAGCATCGAGCAGTGAAGTCACGCGATTGTAAATTAGTAAAGGCATTTATATGTATTTTAGCGTAGTATTCTCACCAGGACTGTAACTAAATATATTTAGTTAAGTGTATTTTGTGGTAATGCTGTGTGAATTGGCAAACAGCCTTATGTACATTTTACTATGTTTTATAATTTTATGCATTGGTAATGTCGTGTTTGAGGAAAATAGTCTGTTTAACTTATATAGCACGCAGGATTAATGCACTGATGCTTAAAGAGCTAAAAATCTCTACGAAACTTTCTGCCACTCGCCTCCGCAGAATCTTCGAATACTTTAGTTATATTGCCAGAAAAAATACATTCAAGTCAGCGTCCAATGTAAGCGACTAAGGCGGCAGAGTTCTATGCGTAGTTATGAATACTAACTCTCCTAATTATTTTACGAATTTAGAATTTTAGAATGAAAGTTGACCGGATCGAGATAGAATTATGAATTGACTAAAAATGTTATATTTGAGATTAATATCAATTTTTATTAGAAGCAGATTAGTATTCTTAGTTTGTTTAATATTTGATCATATTTCAATAATAATCACGCTATAATTAAACATTGAAGTGTCATATTGTGATACTAGAATACCAAACGTGACTTGTTACATCGAGGCTAGATGGGAACTGAATTTTGAGTACGTGTCAACTGCGAGAATTATCCCTCTGGTTCGATAGGTATGTTCGATCCACGCTCTACACCACTATCTTGCGAGCCCTTCTATACTGCACCAGACAGAAAGAAATGACGTAATATTGTCCGCACAAATATCATATGAAGTTACAGGTTATCAGCGAGGAAAACGACTTAAGGAGAAGGTGGATGCTATAATTTTGCAGATATTCATCTCACGTATTCAGTCGCGTAGACTAGAAGATTTTGATCTACAAGGGAGTATTAAAAAGGGTATCCCCCTTTTAATACTCCCTAGCCTACTACCATCTAGCCTTGTAGTCCAAATTTCACATTAATTCTTTCCCTTCCCTGCTTCCCTTTCTTTCCCTTCTCTCCTTTTCCCTATCTTTCTTTACGCAAAATACGCAAAACCTGTACGAAATTTAATGCGGGTTTTTACATCTGTAATTCTGGAAATCTCACTTAAAATCTGGTGTATGTTTTATCATGACATGCGATACCTCAAATAGAAGAAGTATTGTTATTATTATTATATGAAATCTACGTGGACGAAGACGCAGGCGGGAACTAGCGGAACTACTAATTAATTAATAATCAAACATACATAATTACACTTACAGTCATGACCTTTGTTTTTAATATTGTAACTGAGGGCTAATATTCTAAAATAATAACCCACTTCATAAACATGCCAACCAAATCAGATACTAACGATTTCTTTGTCCAAGACTTGAAACGTAATTTGATTTATTTTTTCGTTTCCGACAGTTCATTTATTTAATGGAAACAAAAATTATGTTGTACAGCAATTGTGGGGGGGCTAATGGAAGCCGGCGTGTACTGTGGCCCGCCCTTTGGTTCATTTGACCGCGTATCTGATGTAAGCACGCGCTTTTTGAATCGAGCTAACCATACACTGCATTTCGTTATTATAAAATCACGAAACACTTACATGTTTTGCGGTATTTTAAACGTTTTAAAAGGAACAGTGTTTTATATCGTTCCATGGATAAGTGTTTTATAAAATACTATCGAGATGCCTCAGCATAGTAGGCATATAACGTAGAAAGGTCCAATTGATTACTTTATTTGGGATACTATGTGTACTTATACACATAATTGCAGAACTGCTGTATTATGACGTTTTTTAGACGATTTGCTAAAAGACATGGGGCATAAACGTGAACGGCGAGTATTCTCACATCTAAACATCTTCGGTTTGTCAATGAAGGTCATAATGGCTGAATCTCTTGAGGATCTCAATCAGGAAACGACTAGAAGATGCTCCTTCTCGATCCATGAAGCTGAAGTGAGAGATTAATAATAGGTCTCTGCAACAGAGATTTATCGTGAATTTACATATTTTTTTCTCAAAGGTATACTCAAATGTTGAGTGGAAGAGATCCCTTTCAATGTGTTTATTATTATTTATTTATAGTGATTGTCAATTACAAACAAATCTATGGGAAAGTGTTTATTTTTGGTACACATACATAACATATATGTTATCATTAGATAGTATCATAAAATAAAAGTAAGTTATTGCGCAAAATAGCGACAATTGTTTATTATCTATCAGATACGGACTCTTAATTTCCCCCAAAAGGCTTTCAATATATCGGCGAACCTTTGGTTTTACTGATTTCTATAGGCTGTGGTGATGTCTATCCATCAGTGCTCTATTTATTATCTACACGCTCGCTTGCCACATTCTCATATGCTATATAAAATATACATGTATATATCAGGATACATTTAAAATATATCATATACGTACAACAAAATAGTTCTATCCTTACGACACGTTTCATAAAACAAAGTGGAAAAGTTGCAACGCTCGTGTTCATTATTACAAAACTTTTTGGACAAATCACTAGACAAACGTTTGTGGCGAACCTTACTCGTAAATCTTACCCTCGATGAAGTGCGAAGTACGCTATGGGTTTTATACTTAATTTTATGGATTATTTTTTTACAATATCATTTCCATGGCGCGGAGACCTGCCCTCTTACCACCAACTCTTATTGCGATTCAATAACTAAATAGAATGCTTATTCATACCAATGAATAAGCGACTCTATTCAATTTGAAATAGAGACGCTTATTCATTAGTATGAATAAGAATTCTATTCAGTTATTGAATCGCAACAAGAGTTGGTGGTAAGGGGGTTGGTGTGCTGAAACCACCAGTCCTTAAAGAACCAGTCCCTCACACTCAATTATTGTTAATATTGTCATAAGTTAACACAAAAAATAATAACCGATATATGCTGTTAATAACATCTTTAGTTATAACCAGAAATATTTTTTTTTATTTAGATTTTTGAATACTACTTATTAATAATAAAAAATATACAATTAAAATAAAAACTAAATATGGCTATTTAAACAAACTTAAAACAAAAACTAATTAAAATTAATAAAATATAATGATCTAAATAGCGTCATAAAATTCTTCCGAATCGCCGTCAAAGGGTAACGTGGCCAGAAGACTAGGCATTGAAAAGCTGGATAGCGTGGCATGATTACTGTTAATTGATATAAAAGAAACTTTTTTTGTTGGATTTCGAGGTGTAAATTCAACACCATCTTTAAAGCCAAAGCTAACCTCACCTACATGTGGTCACTAGATGTTAGGATAGGATAGCTCCTCATTAGTGAGGACGCGCCCAGTACTCTTTGAATTGCGAGAGTCTATCAATCTACTGCTGGAGATAGGCCTACCCTAATGCCTTCCACCATATGCGATCGTAGATCAATCTAGAGAGGGGATGGGGTGGGGGGTCGTCGCTCCATACGAGGTGTCCACACTGTCATCACAGACTCGGAACATGTGGCCAAGCCACTGCCACTTCAGAAAGCTGATTCTCCGTCGATTTACTTCATGTATGTATGTATGTATGCATGTAATCTCTTTATTATACCACAAAACGATACAAAACAATACAAATAAAAGTAGACAAATAAATTATACAGTATAAAGGCGGGCTTATCTCTGTAAGAGATCTCTTCCAGCCAACCGTAGAGTGTTTGAAAGGATTCATCATAGGCGTGGTTAAAACAAGATTAATAATGTTAAGTAGAAATATATATTTATGATATGATTATATTAAATAAATACCCAGTGAACAGGAGAGAAAAATAATAAAAATAATTAAATAATAGCAATATCAGTAGTAATAATAAATTAAAGAAGAATAAATTTATAAATAATAAAATGAATAACAGAAGGATGAATACTAATCAATTAAATATAATATATTAATATTTTTAGCTCTCAAGCAGTTTCGTGAGCCGATGCTTAAATGAGTCTACGGAGGGGGCCCCTCTCACATCCAAAGGTAGTGTGTTCCAAAGTTTAGCTGCCATCACCGTGAATGATCCCGCATACATTGCAGAGCTGTGCGGTGGTATGTTGAGTGTAGGATTACCATAGGAGCGCAAACGACTATCAAAATCCCGAAATTTTACTCTATCTCTGAGGTATTTAGGAGCCGTTGGATTACAGAGTACTTTATACAGCAGAGATAGGATATGCACATTTCTGCGATCTCTAATTGGGAGCCACTTGAGTCGCTGGCGAAATTCAGAAACGTGATCAAATTTACGTAACCCAAAAATGAATCGAATACAAAGATTTTGCAGACGTTCCAGTTTATCAAGTAGCTCCTCTGTGAGATCCAAATATGCGACATCTCCATAGTCAAGCAGCGGCAGCAGGAGAGTACGAGCCAGCATAGTCTTGGTCGCTAGTGGAAGAAAATATTGTAAACGTTTTAATGAATGGAGCGAAATAAAAATTTTGCGACTAACTTCATTAACTTGCGGAGCCCACGAAAGTGTCTGATCCATGGTTATTCCCAAATTAGTGACAGTAGAGGAAAACGGGATGATGTTGCCATCAAATACAATATTGGGATGATTTAAACCTTGAAGTTTGGAAATGAAGTGTGGGCTACCCACAATAATTGCTTGGGATTTCGTTGCATTAATTTGAAGCCCGAAGCTATGCGACCATTCTGCAATGGCAGCAAGATCGTTATTAAGAATGGTTATTGCATCTGAAAAGCTGTGAAGTGAGGCGGCAGCATAGATTTGCAAATCGTCAGCATAGAGGTGATAAGAAGCACGAAGAGAAGACACAACGGTGTTTATAAAGATGGAAAAAAGAATGGGTGATAACACCCCGCCCTGAGGCACACCCGCATACAAATCACACCATTCTGAACGACAGTCATCAATTTTTACCAACTGACGGCGCCCCGTAAGGTAAGATTGGAACCAAGAGATCGCAGAGGATGTGAGATGAAGAGATTTGAGAACACCCAGCAAAACATCGAAGTCTACAGAGTTGAATGCACTGGTGAAGTCAAGGAGTACTAGGACCGTCAGAAGTTTGCGTTCTATATTCAGACGGATGTCGTCAGTTATCTTGACCAGGGCTGTGACAGTGCTATGCCCCTTACGAAATCCGGACTGATGCTGGCTCATGAGGCTATGTTCACATAGAAAGGAAGACAGACGTTGATGTACAATATGTTCCAAGACTTTAGAAAGGACAGGGAGTATCGAAATAGGACGATAGTGGGAAAAGGAGGATGGGTTAGCTTTTTTCGAATGAGGAATAACGTGCCCATGTTTCCATATGTAAGGAAACACCGAAGATAATAACGAACAATTCAGTATATGAACAATTATTGGCGTAATTATTTCTAATATTGGAGTAATCATGCAGAGGCTTATGTTATCCTCACCAACAGCTTTCGACTTCAGTGTGCCTATGATTTTAATGACATCAGCTTCGGTGATCACTCCCAAATCAAACGGAGGGTGACTAGGTGTAGCCATATCAGAGAGGTGTGAAAGAGTAGCCTGTTTGATCTGGGTGCTCATAGTTTGTGGTGGAGAGCTGAAGTGTCTATTCAACGCATTTATGTCGAGATCCTTATCTGTGCTTGATTTCCCCTTACCCACACCAATACTATTAAGGTATTTCCATAGCTTATTAGGCGGACATTGTTCTATGGTACTATGTATATGCTGCCGTTTAGCATCCCTACAGATCCTATTACACTGATTGCGCAATCCGACATAACTAAGACGATTATCTTCAGTAGGTTTATGTCTGTATTTAATTTTGGCATTGTCTCTTCTGGTCATAAGTTTTTTGATGTCGGGTGTTAACCATGGAGCAGGGTAGTGTTTAACCCGAACTGATTTGACAGGAGCATGTTTATCATAAATTGAAAGAAAAATGGAGTTAAAGGCGTCAAGCTTGGAATCGACATCATTTTCAGAAAGGATCCCAATCGATAGCAGAAAAGTCACTCCGTAGTGCCTCTAAATTTATTGCGTCATAGTTGCGTACTAAAAGAAGTTTATGTTTGCGCTTAGGGGGGCGCAATTTGAACGACGCATAATAACATAATATAATTAAAAATCCAATTAAATCTTTAAAAGTAAAAAAAGGATGAAAAGGAATTTTATCTAAATTTCTATTAATACCTAAAGGATTATTAGATCCTGTTATATGAAGATTAGATTATGCGCAGAAAAAGCAGCTGCATTAAATTGTCCGTGAGTTGTGACCAAGTCAGGAGACGACGTGATAATAAGATCCAAAAGCGAGGGAGCGCCGTTATGTGGATAGTGTGTAGGGCCAAGATCTAAACTTTCTAAGTTGGTAGAATGGAGTATGGACAGCAGTTTTTTAGAGCGATGGTCATATTTGATCAGGCACGTATTAAAGTCGCCCATAATTATCACGTGATCAAACTGTGGTCGAAGTTCTGTCAAGGTATCTTCAAAAGACTTGAAATAGTCAACATGAGAGGACGGGCTATAATAAACACCTAGCAGAACCCTAGCATGATTAAGGGTGATCTCAAGGAAAAGGTGTTCGGGAGCATTGAGAGCAGGAGAAGATACTGACGCTACTTGACATGGAATGTCACCACGCAAGTAGATAGCAACACCACCATATCCAACCATTTTATTTACACCGCCTCCTATACACCTCAGACATGTACGGTCGTTCCTAAATAGCTTGAAACCCGGTATTGGAAACAAAACCGAGGGTAAACTCGGTTTCAAAAAGGTTTCAGATATCAATATGGCATGTGTGTGACTATTATCGAAGGCAGTGAGCAAATCTGCATGATGAGCAGCTATACTTTGTGCATTAATATGGGTGACATTAAATTTTTTTGTATGCTGGGAAAAGGTAGTTCTTACATTATCACCAAGCGAAGGTTCATCGACCACACTAGCGAAACTACCACTATCAGAGGAAATAGAAAAATAATCAATTTCTGAATCCCCCTCAGTAGAACAGCAGGACATTCAGAACAGCCAGGAGCCACGGATGTGTTGATAACAAATAGATATATATATATATATACATATATATATATATATATTTATATATATATATATATATATATATATATAATATATATAAATGTATGTAGCGATTATATACGTAACAAAATGACTGCCTCAACAAGCAAAGTCACAAAGTCACCAATGAGAACACTAATAAACACTCGCAGGTAACATAATGGCCAACAACATAATCAATTATAAATTATAAATAAACGTGTACATTTCTATATAACACAGTTCTATGTAACCAATTGTTTCTTCATGTAAGAGGTAAGATAAAACATCAAAATAATAATTAAAAAAGAATAAAAGATATTTAACATACAACCTATTTTTAGACCATGAAACGGAACGGATTGCCTTGCATCGCTGTCAATGTCAGCTCGACAGGCAGGACTTCGTATACGTCAAAGTCAATCAACGAATGTCGACAGATGATCGCTCATTCACTTCATTCAACTGATTGTATTGTACGTTAATTTCATACCTCCAAATCCTCCAATAAAATAAAATAACAAAGTGCAAAACGCTTATCGTTAAATTCATTCATTTGGGATTCGGTCCCGTAGTAAAGTTACTTTCAAGTAATGGACCGGCCCAACGTTCAGAGTCCAAGTGTTGTCTTTATTACTCGGTAATACTTATTTTTTTTTATAATATGTCGCATCGGATGACGGACAAGTACATGGCCCCGCCTGATGTGAAGCGGTCACCGTAGCCTATACACGCTTGTATAGTTTCAATATTATTAATAGTTTCGCTCACGTGTTATCCTCGCTGCCATAGTAACAACCCCTTCCTTCTTTTTTAACAAACTTACCCATACAAAATATTAAAAAATTCATCATCATTATTTCTTGATTCAGAGAAAATAAATTAAACAATTCGGAAACCTATTTATTTATAAGTCGGCAATAGAAAAAACTGACGAAATAAATGCTTTGCACAAACTATGGTTTTTGTTTTTTTGTTTGATTGTAATATCTTTTTGTACACCAAATAAAAGATAGATAATCTAAAAGAAATAATAATTGTGAATTTTAAGAATTGTGATTTTTTTATTTTATTTTTTTGTTACTATAAGTATTTTATAAAATGTAGGCCCATATAACAATATTAAGAAAGCCTTCCAGCTTCCTTGCGAATTTGACTATACCCTAATATCTTTCAAATAAGTACCAACAACACTATTATATATACATACAAATTAATATTTTCTGTTTACCTTTCTAAAATGACTTACAGCTCAAAAAAAAATTTTGTACGGCTGTGTCATGGACACGACCGTCTGTTGTACGTGAATACATTATATGCACTAAAAGTACCACAAAATGGCAGCGCTTCCCCATCCCCGGCATGTGATGTTCCATAGTCCTTAATTAGCATAATAAATTCTTTGATCCATCTATCCAGTGATGTGATTGAATTTGGGATGAAGATGATAGATATGTAGCTGTAACACCAAACTGTATCGCCCGATTCTGTTATCATTCGTTTTTTTGAATTGCCTCCCTATGGAAGCAATTTTGAAGACGTATTCGCGTCAAAATATGTATTCACTTTTCGTCTCTCTTTCAATTTTTACGTTATACTTGCGCATCACATAGTGGTTAGATCATCTTAGCCATGCGTGAGCATAGGGCGACTCTCGCGCGCACAAGTGCGGCTTAGTCCGATATTTCATGTTAGTGTACCTCTACTGCTGCTTTCTCTGTATTATGTAGCGGCGCTCTATTGTTGTTTGCGACGCACGACGGCGCGAGGATAACGCACGTGTGTAGGACAAAGTCGCCGCGTTAGCACCACTTCGCATTGAAATGTCATGTTACCGCGTCGGAATCGTTTCGCATTCGCGTTCGCTTTGATCTGCTTACGCAGTACGTAGGTCTGGGACTAATGACACTTGAAAAAATACCCTATTTACCACCAGTTTAAGTAGTTAACAACTTTACACGCCTGCCCCGTCTGCTTCTAGTTCCCGTTACGTATGCACCTCGCGTCCCGCGTGCGTTTGCTCATGTAGTACCAGGTCTAGAATTTTAGGTGTGTAGTACGCTTCAATAGACATCGGCTGTCACTTGTTCTCGCGACATCGCGCCATCTCGCGTTTGCGTCACATTCGCCTACGCAAGATGCTCTGTAAACTACAAAATAATAACTGTTCACATTTAATCAACACTTAATATTTTGTTATCTAAAACATTTTATTGTTTTCTTCAAGAAGAAAGGTTACAATAGGTATCATTTATTCTATGATATATGTTTCAATGACGGCGCTATTATGCCGCTTAAAACCTACTTCGATAAAAACATTTGCCTTAGTCATCTGTTTTGCAATCGAAACTATTTTCTACATTATTTATTGTATTTAATTTAACAATAAATAAAAGATAAGGTTTGTTATTTTGTTAGCATATATAACGCGCCATAATAAGATACAAAACAATTGTAATACCTATATAAATAAACGCAGAGTAAATTATAAAATGTATTATTGTTTTTGAAAAACATCTCGTCTTTATAGTTTTTATTGCATTTTAGGGTTCGCTACGTAACAAACGTATTAAGAAACCCTTGTGAGATGGCTTCGATAATATATCTTATAGTTTCCTGTTTAATTTTGTTATTGAGAATTTACAACAATTTGGATGTAGACCTAGGTCTATGACTAGTTATAGGTAGATACAGCTGTAGAATTTAACTATATAACAATAATACAATTAATTAAGTTAATATAAGGTGGTAAAAAGTTAAATTTAGCGACCATTTTTTTTAAATAAAACTCAAGGAAACCAAAAAAAATATCCACTTCCGTTTTTGCAACCAGTTTATTAAGCTCGCGACATATCCTCGGAATCCAACCGTGCTGGCCTATATTGGTTCTATGCTTTTTAACAAAAAAGGGCTTAATAGTTATTATATATATATATATATATATATATATATATATATATATATATATATATATATATATATTTTTAGGATGTTAATATATATATATTTTTTTTTTTTTTGTTAACATTTGAACACTGTAGTGCATTCCATATTGAGCAATGGCTGATGCTGTCGAAGGCCTTGCTGTAATCAATGAAGGCCAGGTATAGGGGTCTGTTAAACTCTCGGTATTTTTCTATAATTTGTTCTAGTGTTTGTATATGGTCCACTGTGCTAAACCCCGACCTGAAGCCTGCTTGTTCTTTTGGTTGCAGACGATCAATATCATGTGCTAATCGTTCCAGAAGTATAGATGAGAATAATTTGTAAGTGCTGGCTAGTAGACTAATGGGTCTATAATTACCTATGTCTAAAGGGTTTCCTTTCTTGTAAAGCAGAATTATATCTGATGTGCACCATTGTTCGGGTACTGTTTCTGTGGCCAACACCATGTTAAATAAATGTGACAGATGTTGAGTTAAAACGGGTGCTCCTATTTTGAGAACTTCGTTGCATAGCCCGTCTGAGCCAGGGCTCTTCTCAGCCTTTAGCCGCTTTATGTGTTTGTAGATTTCTAAGTCTTCGATTGGCTTGACATGATCTAGCTCTGCTTTTTCTCCATTTCTTGTTTGTATTACAATTTCACTATGATTTCTTTTCTGGTATAGATTCTTGTAGAAGTCTGTTGCAAAAAGTATTATGTCGTTTCTTGATTTAGTTTCTATTGAATTTTGTTCTAGTTTTTGTACCCAGGTTTTATGTGTAATTAATTCTTTATATGCTCTTTTTGTACTTCTAAACTTTTCGATGTTTCTTGTAATAATTTCTTCTCTGTGGTTTCTGTAATCTTTCTTGATTGATTTGTTCGTTTCTTTATATATTCTACTAAGTTCATTTTTCATGTCTTTTGTTTTATTCTTTGTGCGTGTTAGTTCGGATCGCCTTTTTATTAGTTGGACTGTATCTTTACTAAATATTTTCTGCCGTTCTGCTTGTGTTCTTTTTATTGATTTTAAACTGTCAGTTATGCCCTTTTCTAAGAAATTATAATAGTTCTGGATGTCGCTTGTGTCTGTTTCCTTGTCTTCCATGTGTATTTGTAGGTTTTCGATATATATTTTGATTTCATCTACTGTCTTTGGAATATTAAGTGGTGTTACATAGTTTTTTCTACTCATTTTTGGAAGTTTTAGAAGTAGTGTTGCTCGCAGTGGTCTATGATCAGAAGGGAATTGTATGTTGTTTAGTATTTCGACATTTGTTATTAGTTTTGGTTTATTTGTCATTATAAAATCAATTTCATTCTTGGATTTCTGGTCTGGTGATATCCAAGTCCATTTACGGTTTCTTTTCTTCTTGAAAAATGTATTCATTATAGACAGCTTGTGCTCATAGGCATAGTTTATAAGACGGTCACCTCTTTCACTTCGTTCTCCAAATCCATATTTGCCCATGACTGGATAGTAGTCTGCTTTGGAATGTCCTATTTTAGCATTGAAGTCGCCTATTACTAGGACTTTCTCATCAGCTAGTGCATGAGCAGCCTCAATGTCCGTATAAAATTGATCGATTTCTATTTTAGATGACTTTTCTGTAGGTGCATAAGCTTGGATGATTGATATAGAATAACATTCAAACTTCAGCTGTAAAAGAGCCACTCTTTCGGAAATCCCTATAAAATTGTTTATGTTATTTTTGTATTTTTTTTTAATTAGGAATCCCACTCCGTGTAGGCCCTTGGTTTGACCTATATAGCAGAAAATGTAATCCTGGTGTTCTTCAATCTTACAGCCCAATCTTCGTACTTCTGAAAGCCCCAAAATATCGAAGTTAATGTTTTTTAGGGCATGATTTAGTTCGAGATATCGTTCTACAGATGCTAGTGATTTTACATTATAGGTGCACACTTTCAAAGTTTCGTTTTTATTTTTGTTACAATTAGGTGGAGGGTAGTGGTCTAATTCCCCACGATGACCAGTCGGCTTGGGAAATGTTTTGTTTTTGATGGCATTTAGTTGTTGCTTACTTGTTGTTTTGTTCCGGTGGCTGATGATTGTATCCTATGTTTCCTTTTCAGGAAGTTGGTCTGCGGTAGGCAGGGAGTTGCTTCTGTTCCTCATAATGTCAAATGCATTAAGTCTATTTGTTTTCGCTGTTATTTGTTGTTTACGAGGTTGTTCCGTTGAGTTTGGTGACATATATGGTGATATATATGCAAACAGCACGAGTAAAGTGAAATTAGAAAGAAGAGGAGAAGATATAAGCATAGAAAGAGGAGTTAGACAAGGGGACCCTCTGTCACCAAAGCTCTTTATCGCTGTACTCGAATATGTGTTTCAGAAGCTAGACTGGTCAAACAAGGGAGTGCTAATAAACGGGTGCTATATAAACCATCTAAGGTTCGCAGACGACATAGTCATAATTGCTGAAACCTCGAAAGACCTAGAGGAAATGATGAGATCACTTGATTATGAAAGCTCTAAAATTGGCTTAGAAATGAATGCAAACAAAACAAAGTTAATGACTAACAGCCATAAAAGATCCATAGAAATAAAAGGTAACAACATAGAATATGTCAACGATTATATATATTTGGGAAAACAACTATCATTTAACAAGTTCAACAATGAAGAGGAAATAACAAGAAGAATCAAAATAACTTGGAAGAAATTCTGGTCACTGAAAGAAGTCCTAAAAGGAAACTACAGCATGCATCTAAAAAAAGTCGTTTTTGATACATGTCTATTACCATGCTTACTATACGGTTGCCAAACCTGGATATACACAAATAAAGTAAGACAACAAATTAAATGCACCCAAACAGCAATGGAAAGGAGCATGTTGAAGATTAGAAAAATTCAAAAAGTGAAGAATGTGATCATCAGACAAAAAACTAAAGTTACAGACGCTCTTATCCATGCACTCACACTTAAATGGAAGTGGGCTGGACACATCTCACGATATACAGACAAAAGATGGACCATTGAAACCGCACGATGGAAAGGTCCATCAGGTAAAAGAAATGTTGGAAGACCAATGAGACGATGGGCTGATGATTTTACTCAAGTAGTAGGAGACGACTGGATAAATTCTGGTAAAGACAGAGAGTTATGGAAGAAGTTGGAGGAGGCCTTTACCCTCACAGGGGTCCATATTTCAATCACAGATACTAACTAACACTACTCACATAATTTAAACAAACTTATTATCAAACTACTAACAACATTTGAAATGTAAAATTGAAATATGGAATAAATGGCTTTATTATTATAATAGTTATTATTCCAACACTACATCGGAGAATCGCAAATCTGAACAGTTCAAGTAAACGAAGGCAATTGAGATTCCCTCTTAATATTTTAAACAAAATTACTTGGTCAATGATCAGGCATCTCGCCTCTAATGTATACATGTGAAAATATTCCAAGCGATCCTTATAACAGGACAAAAGTGAAAGCCTTTCTTGTTGCACGGTTAAAAGAAGAGAAGACGTTTTTGCAGTTTTTCTATTCTATCGATGTGACAGTGATAGAGGACTCCATATAACGGAACATATAGCATAACACCAATATTCGAGAATAGAACAAATTAATAGAAAGTATACAATTTTGAGAACAGATATACTTTTTATTTTAATGCATTTTTTCCAGATAAAATCAAAATCTAAATATCTTTATTCCTTGGACTTTATAAAGCACTTAGAAACGTCATACAAATTAAATATAAGAACATGTATAAATCATTACTACACTAAATCCGCAGAGCTTAGATTCACTTTCATCACACTATCTTGAATGTGAAAGTGAATTTAAGTGCCAGTTACGGCGACGGGGCTTCTTGAGAAGAACTGGCAAGAAAATCAAGGCCGACTCTTTTAATTGTTAATATAGTTACATTAAATACAATCATTAACATAACAAGAGCAATTCATTAAACGATAAAACCTAATAACCGAAAACTTCTTGTAATAATGTTATCAATGTGAATATTAAATGTCAGTTTCTTGTCAAAAATTATTATCCTAAGTTTTTTATACTTAACACCAGGCATTCAACTCCCAAATCATAAGATATCCTGATCGGCGTAGTGTTTTACTACAAATAATATGTTTACATTTTTTAAGTATTGATACCTCTCTGGTCTACTGCAGTAGGATGGCATCCGAGTCATCCTCTACTATATTTATTAGCTGCTGCTGAACTCTACTAATGTGAATATATTCACTAGCTAACTAAAAGGTTGTAAACAATCTACCTTAAAACTTGACTGCCGAGTTTTTACTCGCTGCTGCCGCCAGTCTGTAAGATTTTGGCTAGTAAACTAACCATGTACCATAGTTGCTAGCGAATTAGCTGCGAGTATCGCATATTACAACTCTCTAGTTAATTAGATACTGAGCGAGTGGTATGTTTTGTGCCTCATATTCACTATCGCACTAGCTGACTCGCCTGTTTTGAGAATTAACCCACTAGTGTCTAGTAAATTTGCTCAATATAATCAATGCTTTCGTGTTTTAAATTCAATGAACTTTTAAAAACAAATGAATTTTTAAGGCAATTGTTATGTGGTTGCAGTCTTCTGTGAGAAACCTAATTCCAATTATGCTCGATATGCTCTATCTTACTATTCGGGTTATCTAATATTAAAAAACAACTAGACCAATAATAATACTAAATACCTATTTAAGTAATAAAAAAATATTGTATTGAAATAAATATTAAAAAAAAAAACACTAATTATTTTAAATTATTATCTGAACAGCTGTTATAAATTTACCGTCTCTTGACGTAGAACGTCATTTACAAAAGTTGTTTCTTTATATAAGTTGAACCATTGTTATTTCAAATTATCTATATTGAAACAAGTGCACGAAAAAATGATACATTAGCTATAAAAGAAGTAAACGCTACCTCAGAATAGCACAACAAAGCTGTGAAGATGCTGAAGCTATTGTTTTTCGTAGCTGTTGCAGCGAACGTGAATTTGATAGTATCTGCAGGTATGAACTAAATTTAATTTATTTAATAAAGCTTGAATTAAAATTAACTTTAAAATAAATGCAAATCTAAAAAATAATCTAGTAAAAGACTAAAGTCTTAAAAATATAATAATTTATTAATACTACACACTTGAGTTGGGAGTTTTCAATATCTCTCCTACTATTATTATGCACCTAAATTGATAATTGTTTTTTTTTTTTTTTTTGTGGTAGCGGAAATGGTCCAAAAAATTTAGCCAGTATTTGTCACGTATTCTCTGTTTTTTTAATGTTTTATCTGACTTTTGATTGTATTCAATACTCTGTTTATATTGTTTTCATGTCAATCGCCTAGTATAAGTTTTTTTTTATACGTATAGTCAACAAAAAAGGTGAATTAATATTTGTATCTGATATTACAATATATGCTTATGTAGTACTGATTTGCTGAAAACTTCGAAGAAAGCACAGCACACCCCTCGACAGCCCTGAGTCACTCACTCCGGTGTTGGCCCTAGCCGATTTTTTCTAGCATTTCGG
This sequence comes from Hypsopygia costalis, assembly GCA_937001555.2. Classification (NCBI taxonomy): domain Eukaryota; kingdom Metazoa; phylum Arthropoda; class Insecta; order Lepidoptera; family Pyralidae; genus Hypsopygia; species Hypsopygia costalis. The sequence continues at coordinate 20,850,487 of OW443332.2, forward strand.
GGGCCAATCTAGTGAAGCCACCGCCTGCAAATAACGAGCTTTAGCGGTAGCTATGACAGGCGTCAGTCTCTTTTTTGCAATAGTCCAGTATTTAGTCCATCCAGATAATCCTCATAGCCTAATTATTTTCTAACATACTTAGCAATTGTTCCAATGCCTGCTGAGACCTGCTCATAGGCGTGCTGTATTGTTCCATTGTTATAACCTCTGAGCCGGTCACGGCGGGTATATAACACTAGCTTTCGCCCGCGGCTTCGCTCGCGTGAAATTCACGTGTGGGCAAACACGTGTTTACTCATTTATCTATAGAAGTAGTCGTGTAAAGTTTAAGATAAGATAGTCAACCAATCTCGTTTCCCCATAAAATTTTTGGAACTCCCTCACCCTCTTAGGGGTAAAATTTGAAAAGTCCTTTCAACTAATTTTATGTCTACTATGTTATATTTACAAATCGATGCCATTTTCGTAGTTAACGTTCCAGCAAACCATAGAATCAGCACCCATATTGGTATTATGGCATTTCAACCCGATCGCACTCCCACATGGGGTGATTTTATGTCACGTCGGCTATGTTGGATTATAAAATAGTTGTTTTTTCCGTAATCAGCGACCCGATAGACTATAAAACAATACCCATGACGATTTTCAGACTTTTTGACCGCATTTTAGATATTTCAACCCGCATAGCACCCCAATAGGAGATGATGGTCCCCCCCCACCCCAATAGGAGATGATGGTCACGTTAGCCACGTTGAATTTTAAAATCGTTGTTGTTTTCGTAACCAGCGACCCGAAAAACAATGAAAACAATACCTATGACGATTTTCAGACTTTGTCACCCCATTTTAGACATTGCCACCCCATCGCACCCACACAGGGGGGATTTTATGTCACGTCGGCTACGTTTGATTAGAAAATAGTTGGTTTTTTCGTAATCAGCGACCCGCTAAACTATAAAAACAATACCCATGACGATTTTCATACTTTTTCACCCCATTTCACCCCTTTAGGGGTTGAATATTGAAAAATCCTGAAACACGTGTTTACTCATTTATCTATAGAAGTACTCGTGTAAAGTTTCGGATAAAGTAGTAAAACTAATCTCGTTTCCCCATACAAACTTTGGAACCCCGTTTCACCCCCTTTGGGGTTGAATTTTGAAAAATCCTTTCTTAGTGTACCCCTAGACATCATAAGGAACCTACGTGCCAAATTTGGCATCTCTAGACCCAGCAGTTTGAACTGTGCGTTGATATATTATCAGTCAGTCACTCAGTTTCTTCTTTTATATATTTCAACCCCATCGCATCTCCACAACTCGGCTCGGTTATGTTGGTTTATAAAATAGTTGTTGTTTTCGTAATCAGCGACCCGATAAACCATAAAAACAATACCCATGAAAATTTTCAGACTTTTTCAACCCCTTTAGGGGTTGAATTTTGAAAAAATAATTTCGTGTCCACTATAATTATATTTTTAAATTGCCATTTTCGTAATTGACGTCCCGGAAAACCATAGAAAATTTCCAAACCATAGAAAATCAACACCCATATTAATATTATGACATTCCAACCCCATAGCACCCCCACAGGGGTGATTTTATGTCACGTCGGCTATGTTGGATTACAAAATAGTTGTTGTTTTCGCAGTCAGCGACCCGATAAACCATAAAAACAATACCTATGAAGATTTTCAGACTTTTTCACCCCATTTTACCCCTTTAGGGGGTGAATTTTGAAAAATCCTAAAACACGTGTTTACTCATTTATCTATAGAAGTACTCGTGCAAAGTTTTGGATAAAATAGTCCAACTAATCTTGTTTCTCCATACAAACTTTGGACCCCCATTTCACCCCTTTAGGGGACGAATATTGAAAAATCCTTTCTTAGTGTACCCCTAGACATCATAAGGAATCTACATGCCAAATTTGGAATCTCTACACCAAACGGTTTGGGCTGTGCGTTGATATATCAGTCAGTCAGTCAGGACTTTGAATTTTATATTTATAGATTAAATTAAACATCTAAGGGGCCTCTACGAGTTGGATCCATATCCCCGCACGCATCCCTATCAAATCACCGAGTTTAAGCCCGTGAATCTAGGAGATATAAAATTATAATTATATAAGGGTTTCTTCATTTTTTACTAAGAAAAATGTAAAAGAAAAAAGCTGTATACTATGCCAAATTGCAGATGAATGTGGAGAAAACGAAGAGTATTCAAATTGTCCTGACGCATCATGCCTGCCACAGAGATGTGACCAACTGGGTTTTCCAGTAATGTGCCCTGTTAAACCTGCTGATGATAGTTGTCCAGGAGGACCAGGATGCATTTGTATAAGTGGTTATGTTAGAAACTCTGACGGAGACTGCATTCCGAAAAAACAATGTCGTAAGTAAATTTCATCTATAAATTTCTATATATATTTATTATTGCTGCGTCTTCGTCCTATACTTTGTCCGCGTGAACTTAAAAAAATGTTCTTTAAATGACAACCGCTACCGTTCAAATTTTGTGTATTTTACGATACTTTTAAAAATTCAGTGCATAGTACAACTAAACTTAATATTACGTAAACTCACGTAAGACATGTAAATGAATTAATTAAATTAAACGGGTTACTCCCGTGAATATTTGTTGGGAAAGCCGAAATTTCGATGTCAAACGTAGACCTTCATCAGAGTAAGTATCCAGATGCGTCCATCCATCCATCCATGCTCTCTCTATCGCGACGAATACTCAAAATAAGAGCTCTTCAAGCTTAACGCTTTGATCTTTGTACCATGTTTATGCCATATGAAATAACATACAATTGCACTATGGCTGTCAAGCATAATATTCTGTTAACTGTACAAGTGTTTAAAATAAACGAGATTTTGCAATATTTATGCAATGAACGGCTACTTTGCCACTCTTGAAGTAAAAAATAAGTTTAAACGATCATTTATCATATATTTTTTAACAAAAACGAAAGGAGCGAATATAAACCGGACAAATGCGAATCGGACTCGCCCACCGAGGGTTCCGTACTGTAACGGTAACCCCCCCTGTAGCGACCGTCCGTAGCCTAATGTGTAATTAGGATTTTCCCCTTTCAGTGATCTAGATTTTCGCCCTAACTCCTATTTAAAATGACTTAATTCTGCTGGAAAAGTACACGGTTAAATACATACAATTATGAACACATTTGCTGAAATATACACATATGTCAAATAAACCGAATATGATTACGCGGCTGAAATGATACACGATTAGTTTAAAGACACAATATTAATATACAATAATGACAGAAAGATAAGACACACAGTTAAGTTAATTACATACACAGATTATTAGTCACGCCGCTGAAAAGTTACACAGTTTAATACACACAAATCAATATACTGTGAAGACAGAAAATAATAAGCAAAGCGTATTTACGGAAAATATTATCTATTTCCCGGTGATAGTTCCACTCCGCGTCTAGGACAACAAAATCGATAAACCTCGAAGTTAATCGATCCTGCAATCCTTCCGACTCACAAGCACTCCCTCGGCTGGAAACCCATCCCAACCGCCTGGGATTGACCTCCAGCTTACCCAACTATCACCGGGGAGAAGCCCAATAGAAAAGTGAATCTTTTATACTCCTAAACAAAGCGTTTTGGAGACTTTGATTAATTTACAAGCTAGCAATTAAAATCTTAGCTGCAATCTCGACGCTGGCTGGTAGGGTGCAGAGTGCCCGAAGAATTTGCTAGAGCTGCTTTTCACTGGAACACACTCAGTCACAGTGCCTGGCTAAAAGGCTAGACCCCTTTCGGTGGGTCTGGATAGAACCGCGCGCGTTAGTGGCAAGAAGCGAACTGCCCTATTCCCAATTCATTATATTGAATATTAGCGTCTCCAAGTCCCAACCGATGTATGCGTCTACAAAAAAAAGCACCTCGCCTTTTGTTCCCAGAAACCATTGTTTTAAACGTTCGACATGTTATTTCAACGCAACAACTTTCTCGAACTATCCCATTTAAAGCATAGATATTTGAAACCAACTCCATAAATATCCCTTTTTTTTGTACGATAGCTGGCTTCGGCCGTTTGACAAAAGAGCTGGGGTCTTTTGTCTCAACACATCAATTCTCAAACACATAAATTCAAATTATTGCTTGCAAGCAGGACATTAGATCGCCACATGTCTGAACCTTCAATATAATATTTCACGCTGATAGTCTGCCGTCACATCCTCCCCTCTGAAAATGTGTCTATGTGATTGGTCGCATGACGCAATTTCACTATTCAGAACTACCTAACTATCTCCCGAACAAAATGAAATATTTACACCGCCTTGTTACTTATTACTACTCTTTATGGTATTTTTTTTTTTTCCTTAACTCCTAAGTACTAACCTACAATTACAATCTATATCTACAATACTACATACAATCTACACTTTCTAGGTATAACCTACATGAACTATCCTATTCTATTCTACTTGCCATAATAGTATCTTGTTAGATGAATGGCATTATAATTCCCCTTAATCGAACCCGTATCTGGCCTTACTAAAGTATATACATTATGATAAGGAACTGCACCAATTCTATATGGCCCTTCGTAAATTAGAGCGAATTTCTTAGTCAACTTCTTTTCCGCATCTGATTTCGATAATGACCTCAATTTGACCCAATCGCCTATGTGAAATTGTATAATTTTGTGGCAACGATTATACGATTGTTCTCGTAATGTCGCGGATTTTCCAAGATTTATCCGAGCTTGTTTCTGAAGCTCGTCGACTTGACCTGTGTTTCGATTATCAGTCGATCTACCAATTATCCATTTATCTGTAGATAACACAATTGACTGACCCTTGGCAAGTTCCATTGGCGTGAAGCCTGTACTACTATGAACAAGATTATTGTAACATTTCTCTATTCGCGGTACGATATCCACCCAACTTCGGTGAGATTTATGACAATAACTCTTAAATAGTCTTCCTAGCTCTCTGTTCACGCGTTCTGTTGAATTTGGACGCGGATTACGTATTGACGTATGTGAATATTTAATTCCTAATTCATCTAAACCACGTTCCCATTTGTTTGACGTAAATTGTGTTCCCGAATCAGTGACAACCTTGCTTATAGTGATTTCCTGATGAAAGCACTTTATACCCTTAAGAACACCTCCACCGGTCGCCTTCCTAAGTGGATACAACTTTATGAGTTTACTAAACGCATCTTGCATAACTAATATATATTTCATACCGTATTTTCCCGCCGGAAGTGGCCCATACAAGTCTGCGAACACTAACTCGCCTATGACCTGTGCAATTACCGCTTTACTCGGTCCTACATAAGTCGCTAGATCGTGTTTAGCTTTCTGACACAAGTCACAACATTTTATTACTCTGTTTATTTCTCGTGACATATGTGGAAAATAATATCGAGGTTTCATCGCATAACATACCTTCGACCGACCGTAATGACCTAATTCTTCATGAACATTCTTGATTAACCCGTCTCTCAAACTATCAGGTATGACCATTAAAGATTTCTTTGTTTTCGGCGACTCGTAGTACAATATATCGTTAATCAATTTATAGTTCCGAAATTTGCTCTTTTGTACTGTTACGTTATCGTTTTCGATCAGATATTTTATTGTTGTATTCAACCTTTCATCCGAACGTTGTAAAACTTTAATTGACTTGAGTTGTTCTATTATCTGAATTTGATTACTGGCTTTAAACATCTGTAACTGAGGGCATACAGTTCGCGTAGATTGGTTATCGCTTCCGCCAGGTAAATTTCGCGATAATACATCTGCTACTACATTCGTTTGTCCTTTGACATATTCGATGACGTAATCAAATTGACCTATGTAATGTGCCCACCTCATCATTCGCGCACTTAATAGTTTCCATGAGTATAGAAAGCTTAGACTTTTATGATCAGTTCGAATTATTAGTTTCGCTCCGCGTAAGTATGTCTCGAATTTCTTAAGACAGTAAATAATTGCCCAAAACTCCTGTTCAGATACAGTCCATTTCATTTCAGCTTCAGTTAATGCTTTACTACAGAACCCTATAATTAGTGGCTCGGCCTGACCCGATAATTGATACACATAACCTGCCACGCCGATGGCGCTACTGTCCGTTTGCAAATAATACGGTTTATTTATATTGGGGTGCGCTAACATTACTGTATCAATGAATCGTGATTTAATTTGTTGAAAGCATTCATCTAATTTTGTATCCCATCTCCATGCAATGTTTTGTTTCAACAGATTACATAATGGTCGCGTTAATTCTCCGTATTTATGCACAAATTTCCTAAAGTAATTTATCAATCCTAAGAATGCCCTAACTTGCTTAACCGACTTAGGTGTTGGATATTCCCTTATAGCTTCCGTTTTATCCGGATCCATTTTTATACCATCGATTGTAACTATGTGACCTAACAACTTAACCTCCTTTTGCAAAAATCTACATTTAACAAGACTACACGTCAAGTTAGCCTCCTTTAATCGCTTTAGTACTGCATCTATGTGACCAATGTGATCTTCCAAAGTCCCGGTTGTAAATACGCATAAGTCATCTAAGTAATTAAGACAAAATGACCTTATTTCGGGCCCTAGTATGATATCCATTGCTCGCGTAAAACTCGCTACTGACGTCTTTAAACCCTGTGGTAAAACCGCATAAGTATATGATTTTCCCATGAAAGTAAAACCCGTAAATTTAGTAGAATCTTTACTAAGATTTATTTGATAGTATGCATTATTCAAATCAAGTATACTTATATATTTAACCCCGTGGAACGATTGTAATATCTCCGATGTTAATGGTGGCGTTTCGATATCACCGACCATACGTGAATTTAATTCGCGCGCGTCTAATAAAATTCTAACGCTCCCATCTCGTTTTAATGTATATGTAAGCGGACTACTATATGGCGTACTTTCACGCTTAATTATACCTAAGTTTTCCAATTCATCTATCCGCGCCTTCACCTTTTCGCGATGTGCATATGCGATTGGATAACTCCTTTTTAAAAATGGTGTGGGGTCTTTCAGTTGAATTGTATGTGTGTACTTTGTCGTACGCCCCGGGTGAATTGAAAATACTTCCCTATTACATTGTAATACTGACAATAACAACGTTTTTTGTTCAGTATTCAACGCCATTGAGTCTACATAAAATTCAATCTCTTGTTCTGTGGCACACGCCGCGGCTGTCCCAACTTTATGGCCTGCCATAATTCCGTTCAACAAATAAGTAATTGTTTGGCACGCGCTATTGTTTACAGAAACTGCGCCCAACTTTATTTTTGAATGAATTCCTAAATGTTCTACGGTAAGACTTTTGTTTGGCCCACATGTTATACTCGCCTTCATACGTTGCAACCAATCAAAACCTAATATTAACGATCGAGGTAACCTCTTTAATACTAGTACCGGTGTCTCAACTTCAAGCTCGCCTAACTCTATAACTATCAAAATTAGCTTAGTCACTTTCTCACTCTTCGAACCGAATGCGCCTTGTATTTGTAACGCTGGTATGGGTATTTCCGCTAACTCGCCTACAGCTAACCTGATGCTATCATACAACTCGTGTGAAATGCATGTTACTTGACTTCCCGTATCAATTAATCCCTTACATTCGCGTCCATAAACTTTGACATTAATCTCCGGTAAGCACGGTAAACCTAACAACCTCTCCGACTGATCCTCGTAAAAATCATCGTCGCTAAATATAGTACCTAACATACGTTTTTGTCGCGAATCGCACCAAATACATGGCTTACCTCGTTCAGTGCATAAACCCACATCACGACTTCTACTGTTCAGTATTATACTGACTTGATTCGCTAATTCCCATTCATTCTCCTTATGGTCGTCATTAATAGGTCGTGTAATGCCGCTCTCTTCACGTCCTAACCCTTTACCTGGCTGCCAACCTGTCTTTAACATATAGTTATATGCGTTCCTAATACCGCTACCCGAATGAACCTCTTTGTTAAGCATTTTAGTCGAATTATCGAGGCCTAAGAATCCGACGTGACACCGTTTCCCGTGTGATTATTATCGTTTCCCGCTTCAGTATTTGATACGCTAGTCGATGTAGCTCTTTGCCATTTAATAGCAGGCAAAGACGTCGCAGTCCTATTATAGACCCCGCGATAAGACGCTCGCGTAACACGTCGTCTGATTCCGCGACTCCGTGCACTACCTCTTGGAGTTGTTCGTTGTATCACTGCCGTAATAGGTGGCTCATGTCTGCTAGTACTACCCCTCCGCCATGTATACGCACGCCTATTATTAAAGTTGCCACGTGTTACCATCTGTCTCGGCAAAATTTCACCCGTCGTCAATTCGATATTTCGTAAAAAATCTAACGCGGCTAACACGGTTCTATTTCCCCGATCAGTGAACGACCACTGTCGCAACACGTCACCCGGAAAATGCCTCATAACTCCGTCTACTACATCGCTTTCCGTCAACGGAGTTGACAGCATACGTGATAGTTCTAGATGTTCGGCAAAATAGTCCGCCATTGATATTCCGCTATTCTCATTCCACTTTGAATACACTAAACCATAGCGGACCTTACTCTGTTGAATTTCGCCCCAATATTCTTTAAGAAAATCCCTTTCAAATGCCGCAAGATTTTCCCAACCGTTGTACAAGCTCATTCGCGTTATTGCTGGACCAGTCAAGCATTCAAACGCTATATCTACTGCTCTGTGTTCTGAACCTATCGCACTAATGTATTTCCTAACTTTCCTAAGAAATTTCATCGGATTTTCATCGTCACTCCCATTAAAGCACGGTCTATCCATTGCTGATCGCATCACATAAACATTCTGTGCTTGGGTGCTGGACTTTACACTTTGTGACGCTAGATCGACATTCATATTCGTGTTAGTCCCCAAACTTAAATTATCGGAAGTGCTTGGCGTAGGTATGTCAATAATTCGCGTTTCCCGTCGCTCTAAAACTTCTAATCGTTTTATTATTGTGTCCATTTTATCACTTATAACACGCGCTATCGTCTCAGATAAATTTTCATTGTCCGTCGGACTTTCTAAAGTTTTACGACGCGAACCGACACGTGTCTGTCTCGCTACCTGTGGCCGTTTTCTACCGCGTCGCGTTGTATTGCGATCGGCCATTGTTATCCGAATAAAATGATGTATTCAAATATCAATTTACTATGCGTCCAGTTATTTCGTGTTTACTTAATGAATCTATTCAATAATCTAGTAATGACACTTATCGCCTCCTTTTATAACAATAATCTTTTGATCAAATCGACACGTATGTGTACGGATCTAATTCAATTCGGATTAATTATGAATACGTGTTAGAATCCCAGCAAGGGCGCGGTTAGTCCCTGTGGTTACGACTCTAATCAAGCGCATCGCCAATCGATCCTACGCGGAAGGTGACCGCAAGGTGCATACCGAATTAGCCATTGAGAGGTGTAAAAAATATTATCAATGCAACTGGCGTCCCAGCGCAAAATGATTTTACTTCGGATATATTTTTTTTTATTTTTTTATTTTTATTTTTTTGTATTTTGTTTTGGGCCTCTTATTTATATATAGATATACATATTTTTAAATATATATACGTATATATATTTTTTTTTTGTTCTTTTTTTTTTTTTTTTTTTTAGCGCTTTGTGTATTTATATCCGAGTATTTATTATTTCTTTTTTTTTTTTTCTTTCCACTCTCTCATCAACCCGAACTGATTTAATCAGCAACCACCTCGCTACGATATTATGGGCTATTTTTACCCAACAGAAATTAAATATTTACTTTTATTCAAGACGGACGCACACAAGTGTCAAGACTGATTGTGCTCGTTGGCAATCTTAATTAATGGTAAGGACTCATATATATCAATCTGTATAACTCCAACCCGATTATAGATATTTTGAATACAGTCAGCGTTCTTACTATTAATTTCACTAGCTTAAAGCTACTATTTAAACTTTAATAATTATACATGCCATATGGCCAAGTCTATACTTTAAATAAAATTGAACCTACTCGGAGCGGAATACAGTTACATTAAATTCACTCCTAACCACTAAATTATAATTAACGTTATTTTAACTTCACTCCTAAATCACTAACTTATAATTAACCCTGTCTTTACCTTATTAGAAGTTCTTATACAATATTTCAATGCCTACTTCCTGTCACTCTTTATGTACCAAATTATTTATTATTCTAACTCCCCCCAAACGACAAAATTATTGCTAGTCATCCAGCTTGAATTATCGTATTGACCATGTCCATCTATGTGACTAATTACCACTTCCTGTAATGCAAGCAATATTAAGTTATATACGGTTATTTGTATTTTATTTTTCCTATATAACTCAATAATAGAGTAATTAGATCGTCTATAAAACAATTTCCTACGTTTGTCTATAATTTCCTACGTTGTGTTTCCTTTGTTTTTTGTATTCCCCGTTTAATAATAATACAGTGAATTTAATGATTAAACATGTAATTAATTTTATTTCCGCACTACCCAAATGTACTCCAGTTGTTGCAATTATATGCAACGAGCCTGGATCCTGGTTTCCACGGTACCAGATGTAACGGTAACCCCCCCTGTAGCGACCGTCCGTAGCCTAATGTGTAATTAGGATTTTCCCCTTTCAGTGATCTAGATTTTCGCCCTAACTCCTATTTAAAATGACTTAATTCTGCTGGAAAAGTACACGGTTAAATACATACAATTATGAACACATTTGCTGAAATATACACATATGTCAAATAAACCGAATATGATTACGCGGCTGAAATGATACACGATTAGTTTAAAGACACAATATTAATATACAATAATGACAGAAAGATAAGACACACAGTTAAGTTAATTACATACACAGATTATTAGTCACGCCGCTGAAAAGTTACACAGTTTAATACACACAAATCAATATACTGTGAAGACAGAAAATAATAAGCAAAGCGTATTTACGGAAAATATTATCTATTTCTCGGTGATAGTTCCACTCCGCGTCTAGGACAACAAAATCGATAAACCTCGAAGTTAATCGATCCTGCAATCCTTCCGACTCACAAGCACTCCCTCGGCTGGAAACCCATCCCAACCGCCTGGGATTGACCTCCAGCTTACCCAACTATCACCGGGGAGAAGCCCAATAGAAAAGTGAATCTTTTATACTCCTAAACAAAGCGTTTTGGAGACTTTGATTAATTTACAAGCTAGCAATTAAAATCTTAGCTGCAATCTCGACGCTGGCTGGTAGGGTGCAGAGTGCCCGAAGAATTTGCTAGAGCTGCTTTTCACTGGAACACACTCAGTCACAGTGTCTGGCTAAAAGGCTAGACCCCTTTCGGTGGGTCTGGATAGAACCGCGCGCGTTAGTGGCAAGAAGCGAACTGCCCTATTCCCAATTCATTATATTGAATATTAGCGTCTCCAAGTCCCAACCGATGTATGCGTCTACAAAAAAAAGCACCTCGCCTTTTGTTCCCAGAAACCATTGTTTTAAACGTTCGACATGTTATTTCAACGCAACAACTTTCTCGAACTATCCCATTTAAAGCATAGATATTTGAAACCAACTCCATAAATATCCCTTTTTTTTGTACGATAGCTGGCTTCGGCCGTTTGACAAAAGAGCTGGGGTCTTTTGTCTCAACACATCAATTCTCAAACACATAAATTCAAATTATTGCTTGCAAGCAGGACATTAGATCGCCACATGTCTGAACCTTCAATATAATATTTCACGCTGATAGTCTGCCGTCACAGTACGTAGGATCATTATAAATAGTTCAGGAATATTTTTTTTTTTAAGATTTTATTACAAATGTATAGTTTTGAGATTTATTCCTGTACTTGTAGTCTATAACGATGTTACTTGCCAAATTTCATAGTTCTACGTCAACGGGAAATACCCTATGATTTTTGATTCCCTTGAGAATGTGTCGAAATATGCGTTTTTTGCTGAATAAACGGCCGTATCTTTTTTTTACGCAGACCTGTGTCTACAGTTCAAATTTCAGCTTGATACCTCCACGCATTCTCGAGTTGGAGTGTCTTGACAGACAGACAGACAGACAACAAAGTGATCTTATAAGGGTTCCGTTTTTCCTTTTGAGCTACGGAACCCTAAAAAAGAACAAGCGTGCTTTAGACCACACGACTGAAGTGAAACTTCTACTTATATCTCTCTCTCAACTTCCGTTCACCTCGCCCATACGCACTTTTCGTAACGCTCTCTTCATTCACCAGTTTATTCCCCAAGTCCAGCGTGCGAAAAGAAGTTTTACTTCAAAAACTAAAAAAGAATATCTAACTTCTTTCTATTTTTCTGTTTCTAATACGTCGCTTTGGTGAAAATTGTGAAAAATAAATGTACAGCCTGCCTAATAAAACAGTTACTGTAGACGATATACACACTCGCATCGTGAAATATATTTTGCGCGCCGTCGTTCCTGTTGCCCCTGCAGCAACTCATTTCTAGCGAGAGTGTACTTCGAGCTTATTCAGACCATACCAAGGACACTACCGCCGAAACTGCAGCCGATTACCATCGCATATTTTGATTCGAAAAATAGGTCTTACGTTTTAGTTACTGATAAACATCTTCAGCTTAGTTGGTTGAGCTTCACGGTTTTTACCAGAAAAGCTAAACCCTATAAATATATTATAAGCCTATAAATATAAGCTAAAGCTTGATTTTCGCTTTCAAAAATCCAATAGGAATCGGCTTCAACTTAACCTGTAGAGCGCCAGATGCTACTGGACTCTTGATGGAAACAGAATGATTATTAACAATATGTTTGTCAGGTTGCAATTTTTTTTAACTATAAAATTTACTCAACAGCATCATGTGGCGGCGACGAAAATGCACAATCAGGGTGTGGATTGCATTGCAACCAGCATTGCGCTGACATTGGTAAGGAGCCTGTCAACTGTGGTATAGGATGCGCTGCGAACGCGTGTGATTGTAGAAAAGGATATTACTTGGATCCAAATACTGACAAATGCGTGCTACCCGAACAATGCCGTGAGTAACAAATGTTCACAATACCTACTATCAAACCCCGGCCACTCCATACAAAAATGGCGCTTTTGCATGTAGTAACCAAATGACGTCTGTACACGTGCCTATGTTTGAGTGACGTTCTCTAGGGCTGACATTATACAATTATTAGTCGGACGTGTAAGGGGGTGTGGGTGGTTCATCAACATCTTTGAACCAAAGTCAATCTTACCTGCACGGGGTACACCCTGCTGACTGACAGACGAGGCTCTGATGAAAAGAGAGGTAGGACATAGCGTATTTTTTAACCAGCCCGACTGACGAAGTACCACCACCTCACGGAATACCGCAGTCAAATAACAATTTCTTTGAGGGTTGTTGTGTTCCTGCGAGTGAGTGAGGTCACCAGAGAGGATGAGTTGCTGCGTTGGCAGCGGGGATGGCAGCGCGCGAGCGATATTTAATGTTGCGAGCGTTAATATGGTTACGGTAACCGCTTCCCATCAGGTGGGCGTAGTGAAGAAAAAAAAAACGTGTGACACTCGGGGACTGCCGCGGTAAAGCTATTGCATAGCATTTTTTATCAACTAATGCTCGTTTGCTCGTTCATCCATCCATCCATCCATCCATATCCATTCATCTATCCATCCATCCATCCATATCCATTCATCTATCCATCCATCCATCCATCCATCCATCCATCCATCCATCCATCTATCCATCCATCCATCCATCCATCCATCCATCCATCCATCCACCCATCCATCCATCCACCCATCCACCCATCCATCCATCCATCCATCCATCCATCAATCCATTCATCCATCCATCCATCCACCCATCCAACCACCCACCCACCTAGCCATCCATCCATCCATCCACCCATCCACCCATCCATCCATCCATCCACCCATCCATCCATCCATCCATCCATCCATCCATCAATCTATCCATCCATCCATCCATCAATCCATCCAACCATCCATCCATCCATCAATCCGTCCGTCCGTCCGTCCGTCCATCCATCCATCCATCCAAATTGTTTTTTTTTTACTTTCCATGTGTTGAGACATCCATCCACTGCACAAATAACTCTCATCTTTTACATACTCGCATATTATTCTAAACTGAATGGAGAATAAAATACAAGCGACGTCAATTCGTACGTTGTGGCATTCCTTGGGAACGGTTCCAAATCGATTCCATAGGGGAGGTGAGGTTGACTAGTGAGAGCGGCAGAGAGCGTCCATACTGTACGTTACTACTATTACTTATACTGTGCTACTATACTGTATTTTATCACAGCGCACTGGAAAACATTTTTTTTTAATTTCGTAATTTTCAAACCCTATTTTATTAAAGATTTTTGAATATTTATCGCTATGTAACTTCTCAAATTTCAAAGAGTGACTTCATTAACACAAAATTTTTAAATTATATTAGGATTGAGTACAGCCCCCTTACCACCATCTCTTATTGCGATTCGATAACTGAATAGAATGCTTATTCATACTAAATAAGAATAAGCGACTCTATTTCAAATGGAATAGAGTCTCTTCTTCATTGGTATGAATAAGCAAACTATTCAATTATTAAATCGCAATAAGAGATGGTGGTAAGGGGGCAGTACTAAATGAATGAGGTAACAGTTAGTTAGACCTGGGGCCCTTCCGCTGAAGCTGAAGCCCATTACCATCGGATTTTTGATGGATGATCAAACTATAGATTAGATTGGAGATAATTGTGTTTAGCTTAGCCAAATAAATTATTATTATTATATAGAAACCATAAAGCTCTTAAGCTGAAGATGTTTGTCATTAACTTAAACCTAAGAATTCGTGTTCAAAAAATCGGCTGGTAATCGGCTCCAGCTTCGGCGGTAGGGTACCAGGTTGGATAGAAAGGAAGGATTTAAATTTATTACTTAAAATTAAATATGGTTGCAAATATGGTATAAAAATATCAGGTGTATTCTTCTCGTGACAGATAGATCTATTGCCAAAACTACCTCATGAGTTTCTTTGTCAAAATCTGTCATTTTCCATACAATATACAGCTGATAATGTAGGAGAGTTCAAATCACGTGACCACCTCTACTATTACGGAACATACCTTATGTTTTGTTTGTACTATGGTTGCAAAAAGGCAGTCTAGTCTAACAGAAAAGACGTCTCACAATTATTATACTGTATACTAAATTACCGTTATTTAAAAAGTATTGTAAAGGATATTAAGCAAATATAGTCGTTTTAATGATCATCATTTATTTACCCCTGTGTTTCAATTTCTGTAAGGCTGGATCCACACTATAAGGTCGATGACGGTTAGTTCGCGCTCTTGGTCGGGTAAAATATTATCAAATGAAAATCACTAAATTAACGTAGCTCATTGTAAATACCGAAAAAAGCATTGGTGCTAAATGGGAGCCTTGAGGGACTCCTGAGATTAAATAATATGTTATTTAAAATTAACAAATTAACGTTCTAAGTAGGACTTGAGCTAATTTAGAAGACTTCCGCATATTCGGTTTGCTAGCAATTTCTTTAATTGTATGAGATGATCAACTTTATCGAATGCATATTAGAAGTGTGCATATATGGCGTGTATCTCTTCATTTAAATCCTTCCTTCAGCTTAGGCGAAAGGGCCCTTGTATCCATCATCATCAGCCTGTATCTATCCACTGCTGGATATAAGCCTTCCCCAATGCTTTCCACCAAATACGATCCTCCGCCTTCCGCATCCAGCCGCTTCCAGCCGTTTTCTTAAGGTCATCGGACCATCTAGAAGGAGGGCGTCCAACGCTTCGTCGTCCTACGCGCGGCCTCCACTCTAATACCTTCCTCCCCCATCTGCCATCACTTACTCGGCAGATGTGACCCGCCCATTGCCACTTCAGCTTGCAAACTCGAAAGGCTATGTCGACAACTTTAGGTCTCCGTCGAATTTGTTCGTTCCGGATTCGATCCCTCAGAGAAACCGCGAGCATAGCCCTCTCCATCGCTCGCTGCGCGACCTTTAGCCTATGGACCAGTCCGACGGTCAGTGTCCAAGTCTCTGCACCATAGGTCATTGCAGGGAGGACGCACTGGTTAAAGACTTTAGTCTTCAAACATTGGGGTATCTTTGCGGCGAAGATGTGCCGAAGTTTTCCAAAAGCTGCCCAGTCCAATCGAATGCGTCTATCGATCTCTTTGTTGAAGTTACCCCGGCCAAGCTGTATGGAATGTCCGAGGTAGACATAGTCTTTAACCACTTCAATCTGTGTATTCTCTACCATAACCGGGCTAGGGATGACAACATCATTGTACATGACTTTCGTCTTGTCGAAATTCATCCCCAGCCCCACGGATCGAGATGCAACATTGAGACCGGTCAACATTCGACTGAGATCCTCCAGCGATTCAGCCATTATGGCCACGTCGTCGGCAAACCGAAGGTGTGAGATGTAATCGCCATTTACACTGATGCCCCGTTTTTTCCAGTCCAGCGTTTTAAATACGTCTTCCAGAGCAGCGGTGATTAGTATCGGAGAAATGACATCCCCTTGACGTACTCCCCGCTGCAGCTGGATAGGCTTAGACTGCTGATCCTGGACGCGGACAGTCATTGTCGCAGAGCTGTATAGCCATCTCAGCACCTCGATATAGCGGTGGTCGACTTGGCATCGCTGTAAGGATTCCAAAACAGACCAAGTTTCGATGGAGTCGAAGGCGTTCTCGTAATCCACAAAAGCCACACAGAGCGGCAAATTGTACTCTGTGGTTTTCTGCACAATCTGCCGCAATGTATGTATGTGGTCCACGGTACTGTAGCCTTTACGAAACCCAGCCTGTTCCGGTGGCTGGTACTCATCTTGTATCCATAGATTTTGGTAATTCATAAAAGATCCCTCATTTTTAATTGTAGTTATGTCGCAGTCAATTAATAGAATCAGTCACATTATTACTATTATACTTTATGCAATTTACTTTTATGTATCTATTTTTGTTTATAATAATGTTATCATATTTTATCTCAAAGTATATTATTATTACATAATGTCTAGGCGATTCCCAAAAATAATATGTTTGCTCTTACGGCGCGTCATCGCAACCAAATTTTGCAACTAGTTGCAATACTTAAATGAATTGGTATTCTTTATACGCTACTGGGTTAGGGAAAAGGATTGCAGCCGCCTACGTTTAGCCCCATTGTGTTGTTATATGATGATGCTAACATTATTTCGAAATGAAAATTGAAACACGTTCTTAAATTCCTTATAGTTATTGTCTTGTACGATTAACCTACACATGATCAAAAAACAATAGGCGACCGAAACTAAGAACGTTGAATGATCTTTTGCACCACAAAATGATACACGTGTCTGTATCATTTAAATAAAATATTGTTAATAAAATTTACTGAAGAGTAAATAATGAAACACAATTTATTATTTTTCTAGAAAAACATTCAATTTGTTATTTACACAGGTTGATTCAACATTTTTCATTAGTTATACATTTTTTTGAACTGAAAACTTCTTTAGCGGCGTTGTGCACTTTTTGGGAAGACGCAGCGTAGGAGAGGAAGTGATATCTCCTCTCTCGTTCTACCGCACGGCGAAAATGTATGCCTGCTCCTGCTATTTATTTTTAATGTAATATAAATTGTCATGTTTGTGTACGATAACGCAAGAAATGAACATTGTATTTTACCATATAAATATACTTTTATACTGATAAATAAGGCAATTCGTGCGAAATTATTCCCTAACCATTCGAAAATATTCAAAAATGCACAACGTTAATTTTCAGTTCTCCCGGAGTGTAACCCGATTTTTTTTTCTATTCAATTCAATTGTTGAAAATAAAAAAAGTATTAAATAAAAAAAAGTATTTACATTACGAACCACTACATATTAATTATTAAATAAAATTATGCCGTCTGTTATTATGGTATTGACTTATTTTCAAATGGTACTATTGCTCTTAAGTTTTATATGTAACTAGCTCTGTAGACACTATACTATCCATGGTAAAAAAAAATCTTGTCGATCTATTGGTTTCTTTATTTTTTTGGTTTAGGAAGGATTAACAAATTTACAAACAAACACACTTTCACATTTTATAAGATTAGTATCGATTTGGACGTATGGACATGCACTTTAGAAATTTTCTACGCTAGGTAGCAGTTTAATTTTTAATTGCTTCTTTTGACCATTAAACATTATCAGCCTGTATTTACTCACTGCTGGATAGGCCTTTCCCAATGCTTTCTACCATATGCGATCCTCCGCTTTCCGCATCCAACCGCTACCAGCCACTTTTGTGCTGACTCTGAGAGCTATGTCGGCCAATTTGGTTCTCCGTTGAATTTCTTCGTTCCGAATTCGATCGGTTTAAGAAACCCCAAGCATAGCTCTCTCCATCGCGCGCTACGCGACACTTAGACTGTAATTCAGCCCGACGAACAGGGTTCAAGTCTCTGCACCGGGCGTCATAGCGGGGCGGACGCACTGATTGAAACCTTTAATCTTTAAGTATTGGGGTATATCTTTGGTGAGGATAAAAATTCAAAAATTTAAAATTCAAAATATCTTTATTCCTTGGACTTTATAAAGCACTTCGAAACGTCATACAAATTAAATATAAGAACATGTATAAATCATTACTACTCTAAATCCGCAGAGCTTAGATTCACTTTCATCACACTATTTTGAATGTGTATATATATATATATATAATATAAATAAATAAATATATATATATATATATATTTATTTATTTATTTATTATCATGTCATGTCAAGCATTATATTTATGTTAGTATTATTAATAATACTAATGTGTTAATATCGTCAATAACGACCACAGCAACTACGACGGCCGCAGCACCAGGTGGAAACGGTGATCAGCAAACAGCTCTAGATCGCTTTCAAGATGGCAACACCGATTTTACATTGAATTTCTTATATGTAAGTATTTTTACGTAAAATTATTTAAGTTTTTTATTACAATTTCAGTTTACCTTTTTTCGTACTACCTACATTACGGACTGCAAAAAATTCGGAAGCGGTAACCATAAACTATAGACAGTTCGGACATAAAATATCGATCGCACGCCACCAACCAAGGCGTTACTCTTTTCTTCCTGGTGTCCTCATACACTCTAGAACTCCAGGAAATTGTTATTTATCTATGGTCTCATCCTGTGAGGTGGAGAAAATTTGCCAGTCGGGCAGCTTACAATTTTAATACGCTGTATCATACTTCCTTTTTGCCAGAGCCTGATAGTCATTTGTTAGCTAACATGGCACAACATGTGCAAGGAGTTTGGCTTGCGCTCAAAGATATTAGTAAGCCACTTATCTACCCCATAAGTTCTACACCATTATCTTCTCATAATTATAGAAATAAAGTTGTAAAAACATATGATAAAATTATTTAATATAAATCTAATTCTTCTTTGATATGTTTATTTAATTTTTTAATCAAACATCATTGTATACAAGCAGACTTAAAACTGTACAAGCATCCTCTACCAGCCAACAATATTCTATAAATGTATACTTCATAACACAAGTGTATTTATAAATAACAATATACTCACTTTTTTTTCTTTCAGCAAATGATCAAAAAGAATCCGTTGGTGAGTGTAGTAATGTCTCCATTCATATGCTTGGTACCACTTGCTGAACTAGCACTGTATACTGAACCTGGAGAATCTTACGATCAGCTGATGAATGCATTCAATCTTCACAACAAGGAAGAGGTACTGATATTATTAGTAACATAATTTTATAATAATTACTATATTTATATTTTCCATTACTTCCTTTTCACTTGTGAATCCTGCCCACTCCATGCAAATTCGTTACCTCAAGGTAGCCTTGAAAAGATTACTCTCAGAAATAAGGCCACATTGTACATTTGCAAGTCTATATTAATTTATTGATTTACTGTATTTTAAATTGCTATGCAAATAAAGTATATTCTATCCGTAATTCAAAGTTTTTCCATAATAAAAACTATGCGCCACAAAAATTACTCTTAAATAATATTTAATTATTTTTTTGCAGATCCGAAGTGTATTCTTTGTAGTATTGAATTCTCTGAAAACTCAGCAAAATATTACATTAGATTTGGGTGCGAAAATTTACGTAAACGAAAACTATCAACTCACCGATAATTTCCAGACAGACACTAAGAATATATTTGATGCTGAAGCAGAGAACATTAATTTTGGTGATCCAGATAACGCTGCAGATATTATTAATGCTTGGGTATGAAGAAACTAAAAACTGTTCAACTTATTTCGGACAATATGTTTTCACTTATTTATTTTTATGCCACAGTGAAACTTAATGTATAAACTTATTCATCCGAGGAAAAGTTAATGTTAGCGAAAGTCCGGCCAGGGCCTACTATAATCTCCTAAAACAACATTATTTTAACCTTAAATATGAATTTCGTATATCCGTATTTGTTTTGTTTGTATGGCAAAATAAGTGGCTTGGAATAAAATACGAAAAATGTTACTGCTATACGCACGTAGCGTTGTATCTTTTTCACGTATAGACAATTCATTCGTTTGAACATCTCTGTTGCAGGAATAAAACAATATTGTTTAGGGACGTCGTAGTACAGGCCCTGATATTAGAATTATTATAAATTGTGATCACTGGTAATATTACAACACAGGCAATTTGTTATACACTACTTTGCATAGTGGGTAGTGTAGATCAAATTGCCTGGAAGTTTGACTTTTCCAAAATAACACCTCAATCAATATATCAATTTCTAATATTACAATATTTGAACAGTTTTATTTTATATATGGTATTGATTTTCCAATTATTATTTTCAGGTGAAAGCAATAACACGTGGCTTAATCCCATCGATAGTTTCAGCCAATATGTTCAGTGTGGACACGCGAATGGTCTTGACCAATGCCATTTATTTCTTGGTAATTACATAATCCAGATCTTGTATCTAGTTTAAAAAATAATTTATATTATAAGTTATATTTGGCTTTCAGGGTAATTGGGTAGATCAATTTAATCCAAATTCGACCCGAAACGAAGATTTCCACATCAGTAATGATAAAACTGTGCAAGTGCCTATGATGTTTCGAAAGGGCTCATATAAATATACAGAAAGTTCGGAGCTCGACTGTAAGGTTCGTAATAATTAAATTAAGTAACGAGGTATATAATTATGACCTAAAAGGATGTGATTTTAATAGTGCCTTAAAAATAACAAAACGTAGTCTAACTGCAGATGTAGTAACAAGCTATGAGTATTAAAATGTATTGAACAATAATGAATAAATAACATATAAATTATTTTCATAAATAATGAATAACCCAATTTGTTGCTTTTTCCAGATTGTCGAGATACCATACAAGGGTGGAAACTTTTCTTACGTAATTTTGGTGCCAAATCAAATTGAAGGTTACAGTACGGTAGCGGAAAAAATCCGCGATCCTCAAGTATTAAATAATGCCCTTGATGCCTTGCAATCTGAAACATGTTATTTGTATATACCACGTCATGAAATCACAACAAGAATTGATTTGACCGAAATTCTTAAACTGGTAAGAATAAAAAATAATAAGGTTTTTTAAATAACAATCAATTTGAATCAACAGAACTAAATGCTGATTGATTTGTCAAATTCACCAAATGTAAACGGCATACGAAGTTATGAAATTAGTATTTACTAGCTTCTATCCGCGACTTTGCCTCGCGTGAATACAGTACTTAATAAAAAGGTTTTATATGTGTTATTTCAGAACATATTACAAATTTATTCCAAATCCGTTTAGCCGTTTACTCGTGAAACAGTAACAAACATATATACATACATATTTTCATAAACGTTCACATTTATGGTATATAATAGGATATTATTCAAATTCTGAATCTATTTAGTATTAAAAAAATATTATCACATTTAAATAAAATGGAAAAATACAGGCTGATTATCTTGTGCTGCTTTACTCTATTGAGTACATAGGTTGAACAAAAGTATCCCAAGTGGTAATTCAGCTTGTTAATACCAAATTTCCTCCCAATTAATTTAGCTTGTTTTTTCGAGTTTGAGTAAAAAAATCTAAACATAGCAGAATGAAAAATAAAATTAAGATGTTTTATTATTTTCAGCTAAATATAACCGATTTGTTTGACGAGAACAAAGCAAATTTAAGTGGCATCTTCACGAATTCTGATCAACTTAGCGTTTCTGATGCTATTCAAAGGGCTAATATCAAGGTAGATGAAACAGGAACTGAAGCTGCAGCTGTTACTGGTAAAAATATTAACAATGATAATCACGACATTTTTTTCGAATTATAGTAAATTAAATTAATTAACCTTTTGACGCCATTATTATGAAATAATAAAGTGTATCTACGCCAAGCAACAAACTGCACGTAAACAACGTATTAAAATAAGTACTTAATCCGAAAGCTGATAAACCTATGCAATAATGAAAAAAGATGAATTATATATTAAGCTCAAAACTCGCGGAGAGTTATTTAATATTATATTCACTAATTTACTTATTATTCCAATATGAAAAAAAAAATCATATAAGCATTCACGGATATTTATTTATTATTAAATTCACTAAAACCTGACCAGAGCTTTCACTTGATATAAAGTTGTTGGCGTGTGGGGCACTAAACCTAATGACTTTATATGGTCAATGATGACGAAAAGGTTATAATTCAATTACTTAATATATTATTAGGTTACAATTATTGCCACTCATGGCTTAACAACTAAATTGGGTTTGTTTTGTGTATATTATGGTTCTCTAGATGGATTTACTTATCCCAAGGCAATTTGTAGAAGAAGCAAACTGGACAGAAATAACCTTATCCGTAAGACAATACATAAGTATGCTAACTTTGATGGGAATCAGTCAAACAGTAGGAGACTTTATAGATGGATCTGAAGCAAAGCGATTACCGTTGCATATAAACGCTTGCAACGTATCTGTCATACTCAAACTTTTTGCCCCTGCTACTAATATTACAATTATTTAGATTTTATCTATAAATGCTTTTTTTTTTTACAATATTTAAAGTTCTATTTGTTTTGCAGCTATTGTGGTAGGAACAACGTCATCTTCAGATCATGAAACTACATACGAGATCAAAGCGGACCGTCCATTCCTGTACATCCTTTACCAAGATAGGCAACCATTATTCTGTGGAGCTTTCGCAGCAGACGAATCATGAAGACAATTCAAACTACATATTTTTTGATATTGGAAATGATGACATCATAACGTTAGAAATATTAACTATTAGTGTGCTCATTCAAAACTATCAAAATCTCTATTACGACTTATTTCAGCTATTTTCAACTATTTGTTCTCTATTATCTATCTGTGTGTACAAGTAATTCTGCATCAATTATAAATGAATAATACGATATATTGTGTTTTTGTTATAGTACCTCACCACGTTTCCATTATTTGTTTATACTTTATTAAAATATAGAATTCATGTAATATAATAATACTAGCTGACCCGGCGAACTTCGTATCGCCTTTAAATATTTTTACGTAAATTTTTCCTAATTTTTTAATAGTTATTCTGCTATACGTGGCGGAAACAAATTCAACAAATCAAAGATCAATTATTATCAAATCTTTATGATTACACCAGTATAGGCTCGACATGTCCTATTTCCCTTTCACCAAAGCCTTTTTTGCTAGCCAGAAGGATGCAAAACCAACCTCACTTGCACATGTGCAAGTGAGGTTGGTTTTGGCTATAAAGATACTACTGAGCCACATCATCATCATCATCAGGTCATTTTAGTCTCCACTACAGAAGCACGACCCTCTCTCGTCCGTCCCAGACAGAAGGAGGATTTGGCCTACACTCCCCACGCGGGCCAAACGGGTTGGGGAGGCCTGATCGATGTGTTATAATGTACATATTTCCATTAGTCGCCTCGTACGACATCCACGGGAAGAGACGGAGTGATTCTAATCTAGTCTGCCGGAAAACACACGGCTTCGGATTTCATCGCGGACAAACAACGTGACACAAAATTTTTATATATTAAGATTACCCTACCAAATTACTTTACATTGCCATTTGTTACAATAGTAGATATGGTGCTCACAGATGAACAAATAATTTGCAATAAAAAATAATGATAGAATAAATCGAGTTAAAAACTATCCTATATCTCAAGTTGGTCAGTAGTTTCGGATTCCATCGCGGACAAACAACGTGACACGTAATTTTTATATAGGTATTAAGAAGATAAGAAGATAGGCGTTATTACCCATGGTCTTTAAGACAGCAAAAATACAGTAGATCTTCAGGGGTGGGGGTAGAGGTTATGTATACAATTACAGACTCATTACAATACTTCTTATCAATACATTATCAAAAATCTTGGAACGGTTTATAAATAAAACATTGAGATTAAATATTTAGAACAGAATAACCTCTTATCACAAACACAGTTTGATTGTAGAGCAAGAAAAGCAGACAGAAAAAGGAAAATATTGCAATCTTCTTGGCTTTTGCTGGCAAACTGTGAAAAAGCGTTCTGGAACGCTTTTTCACAGTTTCTATCATTCTACATTTGAATAACCTCAAACATTTAGGCGTTCATGATATGTCAATGAAATTATTTAAGGGTTGCTTGACTGATCATTCCCAATGCGTAAGAATTGATTACTTTACCAGTCTTTGAACTAGGACTCATAAGTACTCGTCGAGTAAGGTTGATGGATGAAACAACGCTAACTGACAGAACTGACTGTAATCTGTTCTTCTGGTTTATAATAATCAGATAAAACAATTTCGTATTATGCATTTCTAAAATCAGTAGCGTAGCCTACGCTAGACAGGCCATGTATCAAAATTTGGTGGTGGGCCCTTCTACCCAAACACTTCAGAGCTGAGGGGGCTCTTCTATCTACTCGAACCGAACATGCTGGGGGCCCTTGTAGCCCGAGGGCCCCGGATCATTGATACGGCTGATACCGCGGTAGCTACCCCCCTGTCTAAAATACAATTTGTTTAACGGTTTAGTACTGAACTATGAACACACACACCGCCATCTAGTAGTCACAAATAAAAACAACAATGTATAAAATAACTCAAACATACCGCCCACTGAGGACGATACTGAAGGAACGTCCTTAATAAAGTAAACTGACTGAAAGTCTCCTTGATGAGTGGTATTTATTAATTTTACTTATAAACTAAACTCTAAAATATTGAAATAAAATCTTAATGCAACAGTAAATAATATCAAATTCTAAATCGGCTTTTCTATGTATTATATGTATGAATTTACAAAAAAAGTACTAAGTATAATATTTATTAGTTGTCTAGTACCCATTGCACAAGCATTGCTTACTTTGGGACTAAATGACCGTGTGTAATTTGTCCAATAAAAAAATTGTTCTGGCACTTTTTTTTATATGCCACTAAAGTGGCAAACAAGCATACGGCCCGCCTGATGGCAAGCAATTACCGTAGCCTATGAACGTAACTTAACGAGACTATATAATATATATCGCTGTAACAGTGTATATCAATAATCCAAAGTCAAAGTCAAAAGTCAAAGTCAAAATATCTTTATTCCTTGGACTTTATAAAGCACTTAGAAACGTCATACAAACTAAATATAAGAAACATGTGTAAATCATTACTACTCTAAATCCGCAGAGCTTAGATTCACTTTCATCACACTATCTTGAATGTGAAAGTGAATTTAAGTGCCAGTTCCGGCGACGGGGCTTCTTGAGAAGAACTGGCAAGAAACTCAAGGCCGACTCTTTTAATTGCCAATATCGTTACATTAAATACAAATACAATCATTAATATAACATAACAAGAGCAATTCATTTCCAAATACTTTTATCATTTATGTAATCTGAGATACAATAGTAAGCCTTTTGACATAGTCTAGTTTTGATAAATCTTTTAAATTTACCCATGGATAATTTAAACGCGTCATTTGGAAGTTTATTGTAGAAGCGTATACATTGACCTGGGAACGAGTTAGAGATTTTATGGAGCCTAGTAATATGCACAGCGAGTTTGTTTTTATTTCTTAAATTTAATTGATGGAGATCACTGTTTTTCCTAAATTTAGTTTGATTTTTATGAACGTAAATAAGATTTTCATAAATATATTGAGAATGTAATGTCATAATATTTATCTCTTTAAATTTATTTCTCAGTGTCTCCCTGGGACTCATCATATAAATAGCACGGATAGCTCGCTTTTGGAGCACAAAAATTGAGTCTACATCCGCAGCACTACCCCAAAGCAATAAACCATATGACATAATGCTGTGATAATAATAAGCCAGTTCTGCAACATCCTTTGAACTTCTTGCCAAAAGACCAATCAGTGATTTTTGTTAAGTAACATCAGTAACAGCTACTAAAAGTACACATACTAAGAAATACCTTGTATGAGACAATATCGTGATCATGAATGGTAATAACTGTCATGGGTCTAGAATTGAAGCAGATTTAATTTGACCCATGTCTTTGACCTATCAATGTTTTAACTTTTTACATCTACAGTCCAATTATTCTTATATAATCTAAAATCAACCGTTCTCTAGTATGTTATCATGAGCTTTATGAGATGATAAGAAAGATCTCAGAGTCGATTGGCGGTCTCTTCTGCCCACCCTATATCATCGTTTTCAAGGTAAGGACTTTTTTTAGCTGCATGTACACTTACTAGAACTCTATTTTTTTTTTCAACAAACATCTTTACATTTGTTTAACTATGAAATTGGTTTTTGCGAAAATAAATATGAAAATAAATTAACCGTGTGCCATCGTAGTTGCTAGCGAACTAGCTACGAATATCGCATACAACTCGCTAGTTAATTAGATACTGAGCGAGTGGTACGCTTTGTGTGTCATAGTCACTACCGCGCTAGCTGACTCGCTCGTTTTTAAAATCACCGACTAGTGTCTAGTAAATTTGTTCAATGTAATGCTTTAATGTTTTAAATTCAATGAACTGTTAAAAACAAATGAATTCAAAAGGCAATTGTTATTTAGCTGCGGTCTACTGTGAGAAAGCTAATTCCCATTAGGCTCGATATGATCGATTTTACTATTCAGGTTAACTAATATTAAAAAAATAACTATGAATAAAAATATAACTAAATAGCTATTTAGGCAATTAAAAACTATTCTATTGAAATAAGGAACTTTATTGAAAAACAAAATACGAGTTCATTATGTATCTAAACAGCTGTTATAAATTTACCGTATCTTGACGTAGAACGACATTAAATTGCTAATTTACAAGAATTGTGTCTTTATATACGTTGAAACATCAAATTATCTATATTTGAAACAAGTGCACGAAAAAATTATACATTAGCCTTATAAGAAGTAAACATTACCTCCGTATAGCAGAACTAAGCTGTGAAGATGCAAAAGCTATTGTTTTTTATTGTTGCTGTTGCAGCGAACGTGCATGTGATAATATCTGCAGGTATGAATTAATTTATTGAATTGAATTTGAATAAAAATTGATTTTACAGTTTAAAAGTTCAGTTAAGTATAGCTTGTATACTACGAACGAACTTTACTCGGTATTCGATCGGTTCCACATTCGACTCAGAGTGCGCCCCAAAACTTGATTACTTCGTTTAACCGCATACAACGAAGTGCAGTTCGAATCGTCGGGGACCCAATGGTCTCTGATCGACTGGACTCTCTCTTTCTACACGCAGAGATGTAGCGTCTCTTCGCGTTCTATACAAATTATATCACGGGGAGTGCTCGTATGAGCTGTTTGATTTGATACCCGCCGCTGAATTCCACTATCGTACAACTCGCCATAAATTAAAATTTCATCCATATCATCTTTATAATAGGCGATCTACTACAGTACGATTCCTAAGGCATTTTATACCACGAACGGTGAAATTGTGGAATCAACTTTCCTCAGCGGTATTTCGGAACAATTACGACATGGGAGCCTTCAAGAATAGAGTATTTAATTCCCTTAAAAGGCTGGCAGCGGATCGGCGATCCTTTGGTGTTGCTGATCCCCATGGGTGGTGGTGATTGCTTTCTATCAGGTGACCCACATGCTCGTTAGCCGCCTCTCATAAAAAAAGGGGAGGTGATGTCACCTTGTGAGAGCGGCAGGGAGTGATTATACTGTACATAGTACTATTACTTATACTGTGTCTAGGGTGAAAATCACAAATTGTTTTTTTTTTCAGACGATTGTCCAACGAATGAAATATTCGATGAATGCTCTTATGAATTATTTATTTATTTTATCCAAGGATGAATGTATAATAGTGAGTATCAAGGTAAACAGATGGTGTTTTTTTGTCACATATGTTGATAATTCCTTAGCGTCGAAACCGGCTGGTAAAAATTAAATATAATTACGTGGAACAGTACAAATGCTTTAATAATACATTACGATAATAATGTTCCACCATGTGCCAACAATCAACAGTAACAACCTAA
Source organism: Hypsopygia costalis (assembly GCA_937001555.2). Lineage (NCBI taxonomy): Eukaryota > Metazoa > Arthropoda > Insecta > Lepidoptera > Pyralidae > Hypsopygia > Hypsopygia costalis. The sequence continues at coordinate 20,878,992 of OW443332.2, forward strand.
ATATGTGGCGGTATACATAATTGGTTAATATGATGGTTGGCTGGAAGAGATCTCTTTCAGAGATAAGCCGCCTTTATACTGTTTAATTTATTTGTCTACTTTTGTTTGTATTGTTTTGTGGTATAACAAAGAGATTACATACATACATGCATACATGAATGAAAAACCTATTATAGCTGCAAAATCTCTGTCAGCGTTGCTTGATTACCTTGATCTGATTCATGAAAAACACAAAAGTCAAGTAACACATGCAATGAGATCAGATACCGAATAATTACTACAACCACCGACTTGATACATACAAAACTAGTGTATTGTATGTACATGGTTCTATAGGCGATCGTTATCTAATATTTTATTATTGTTTCAGCTAAATGCGGATCGAATCAAGTTTACGATCTCTGTCCGCCAATTTGTCCACCACAGACATGTGAAAGTATTCAGAAAGAATATATTAATAAATGCCCCAACGAAGAGGATCAGCGAGATACTTGCGAGCCTACTTGTCGCTGCTTACCAGGCTATTTCAGGAATAAAGTAAATGAATGCATATCTGAAGAAAATTGTCGTAAGTTGCAGATATTAGTTGCAATATCTAGGCTGCAGTCCAATTACGTAAATATTTTGCGTCTGCTGTTGATTTCTCAAATATTCTATAGAAGCCTTCATACAGCCCAGTATGCGGCGTTTCACTTGCTGTATCATTGATCCTGCGGCCGAATGGCTACAGTTTTTTTGCTTGCTCATTCTACGTCGCTAAATTTGCCTTTGAATCCAATTTCAGAATCAGCCAACGGACACCCAGCCGCGTACTTATTGCCTGATGAGTTGGCAACTTTATTCTGTCTTATTTCAATACATAATTTACCGAACACTTCAGAGTTGTATCACTTGACTATTTTAATGACTTTTGTTAATTTACTTTGGTGCACATGTAGTTTGGTCAAGTAAACAAAAAATCAAGTAAACATATTCTAAAATATGGCAAATTATGTTTGGACAAAATATCAGTGAAAAATTAACTAAAAATGAAACCGATAATGTGATACTGCGCGATCCGATAGGGCTTTCAGCACACTTTCGGCTTACAGCAAAGGTTTACGGTTTTTAAACGTTACTTATTTGTTTCCCACAATACCTCTTAGTCCGGTTTTAGCTTAAATAGTTAATATGATAAATTTCCATACAAGAACTATATGTTTTTTATGTGATATCATTATTGTACACAAAAGAAAATATATCCCAAAACGTATCCCGGTAGCCCATGGCAATTTTAAAAAATATTTTCGTAGCGGATGCATAATAGCTACCTGTATGCCAAATTTCAACCCGTCCAGTGGTTTGAGCAGTGCTTTGAAAAATCAGAAAAGATCAGTCAATAACGGTTGCCTTAAATATATACAGATTATACACTCGGTCATACACTACGGAATAATATTCTGGGGTAATTCAATAAACGCAATAAATATTTTTAAAAGATAAAAAAGCTGCATGAAACCTCTGTTTGAAATTAAACCAAGGAATATAGTTCAGTCAATATTGACATCAAACATCGCCAACTCGTATGTATCTACGGTTTTTTATATGTTCTTAGGTTGGTCCCTTGAGAGAAGTTTATTCCCAAATTTGTAACCCTGACAAGACATCAAAGTTTTACCCTTTTTTCAGATTTTCGGAAAAGAAATACCTTAAAGATGCTTCTTTAAGGTATTATTTCTTTTTTCGCTTTAACAAAAGGCTTTTTTTTAAAAAGGCTTTTTTCGGGTATCTTCATTCTATGTAGATGATCTCCATGGGCGGTGGTGATTACTTTCCACCAGGTAACACACATGTAGTTTGCTCCTCTGTCATAAAAAAAATTTTTTTTTAAAGCTAACTATAAGTCAAAGTCAAAGTCAAAATTCTTTATTCTGTGGGCCCTCGCGGGCACTTAGACACGTCTTTTACAATTAGGTATATTTTTTATCTACCAGCATTTCGGAATGACCATTGACGAGAAGAAATGCCGAAAGAAACTCTGTCAATATAGGTCTTTTTTTTTTAAATAGCCATACAATATTATCATAATACAAGAAAAAGAATGTCAATGTACAATTAAATAAATGGTATGTCAACCAAAATAAGAGAGAAAATAAAAAATAAAAAAATAAGTAAAATAAAATAGTAAAAAAAATAAAAATATAAAAAATCATAGTATAGAGTGTATATACATATTGTATAAAGTCTAAATATGTATATCCACAATACTACTTGTAAAGATAAGACGCCTGTGCTTCACATGCTGTGCCGAGAATTTGCCATACATTTTTATCATTAAGGTAATCGTCGGTCCTGTAGTAAGCCTTTTTACATAAGGTGGTCTTAATAAGCTGTTTGAATTTAGTGTCGGGTAAAATCAGGACCGATTCCGGCAACTTATTGTAGTAGCGGATGCAGTTTACGACAAACGAATTATTGACCTTCCCCAGTCTATGTTTTGGAATAACCAATTTGTTTTTGTTCCGCAAGTTGACATTAGTTATATCACATACTTTTGTAAAATTCGAAATATTTTTACGGACGTACATAATATTTACATAAATATATTGAGAAGCGACAGTGAGGATGTTTATCTCCTTAAATAACTCACGGAGTGAATCCCTAGAACCCAAATTGTAAATTGATCTAATGGCTCTCTTTTGTAATACAAAAATTTTATCAATGTCAGCTGCTTTACCCCAAAGCAATATGCCATATGACATAATGCTATGGAAATAACTAAAATAAACGAGCCTAGCAGTTGTCTCGTCCGCTATCTGTCTTATTCTCCTAACCGCATAAGCTGCGGAACTGAGTCTGCGAGCTAGTTTCGTTATATGAGGGCCCCATTGCAACTTTGAATCAATGGTAATACCAAGAAAAACCGTATCATTGTCATAAACTAGGGTGTTATCCTTTATGACTACATCAGCATGGACTTGCCTGACATTGGGTAACGTGAATTTAATACATTTAGTTTTGTATGAGTTAAGAAGGAGATTATTTGTAGTAAACCAGTTCAAAATTGCAGAGAGAGCATTATTAACATCATCAATTTTGTCTTTATACCTAGCAACTTTAAAAATAAGTGAGGTATCGTCGGCAAACAGTACTACGTTGGCAAATTTTTCTACCAAATCAGGCAAATCATTGATGTATACCAAGAATAAGAGAGGACCCAAAATTGAACCCTGGGGCACGCCCATTTTTACCTCAAATGCATTTGATTTTGTGCCATTTACATCCACCGTTTGAGTTCTATTACTAAGGTATGATTCTACCATTTGCAGAGCCTTCTCTTTAATACCATAATGATTTAATTTGAGCAGCAGTGTCTGATGATCAACACAATCAAATGCTTTGGAGAGGTCGCAAAACACACCGATAGCGTCCTGAGACGTCTGAGACGTCTCAGACGTCTCAGGACATTGTATATTTTTGTAAAGTTGTATATTGTATATTTTTGTAAAGCTAATAAATTTGCTAAAATTTAAGTATAATTTAAGTACCTACTCTAGGTACATTGGTTGCAGAGATACAGCTAGTCAAAGATGAGCAATTTTTTCAAAAGTCTAGATCGTTCTATTACTTTTCTCTGGGAGCTTTACAGCCGGTACGAGTATTGGAAAATGACCCTAGGATAAATGTACACTAACGAAAAAAATCGCTTATCTTTGAATAGCTGTGAGATAGTATCGCAAATAATGAGTGAAGAGTACTCAGATTAAGCTCAAATTATATCAAATTTTGGCAACTTTAGAGAAGTACATAACAGATACCTGGAAAGTGCTTTCTTTGGGTAGTTTTCATAAAAACGTGCCAAATCATAAAAGGTGCCAAAATCGTAAAAAGGACTGGGAATGTACCTCCACCTCACAGAATACCGCAGCCAAATAACAATGCACTTGAGGGTTGTTGTGTTCCTGCGAGTGATTCAGCTCACTAGAAAGGAATAAGTTGCTGCGTTGGCAGCGGGGGTGGCAGAGCGTGAGCGATATTTCTTGTTGCGAGCGTTACTATGGCTATGGTAATCGCTTCACATCAGGCAGGCCGTATGTCTGTCTTCCATCTGACGTAGTATAAAAAAATTGGTCACTATTACCGGTTTGCCCTGAAAAATATTTAGGTACTATATTTTATTCACGACGCCTTCACTCGCGAAAATTCGAACTTGAGTAGATTTGTTGGTAACATAATATATATTTATTTTATACTTTATAATGGCAGAATTCATCTTCTAATCCAAATTAAGTATATCATTATTTGTATTAATTATTATATTTTTAAGTTTTATATTACTGAGCAATAATAATTAATTAATGGAACTCGGACCTTCGGTGTATGAGTCCGACTCACACTTACCAAACATACATACCTACGGCATACTTGATGTGAAGCATTGGCCGTAGCTATATGCGCAACAAAAAAATTCACTAGCGTGCCTCCACCTCCCCCATTGCCAACGTAGCAACTCATTCCTTCTCATTCTATCCTAATCTCTTTTAGTATGTAAGATTTATTTCTTTCAGTAAAATGTACCGGCCCGCACGAATATTTTTCCTGTGGCGTCATGTGTGTCAATGCTTGTGACACTATTAAAAAACAGAACCAGACCCACTGCCCATATATAAACGTAAAATGCAATGAAAAATGTTACTGTGAAAAGGACTACGCAAAGGATTCAAACAACATTTGTATACCTATTAAAGACTGTCCAGGTTAAATATCCTATTTTTGTTTAGTATCATCATCAGTAGGTACGCTTATTGTTTTTTTTAATATACTGTTGAACACATCTCATTTCCACTATATTGCAGCCACGGCAGTCGTATGCATCTACTAACGGTAGTGAGTGGGTGCCGACCGGCAGTAGTGTGCATGAACTAATTGGTGGCGGAAGCACGTAAATTAGTGTAGATCAAATTGCCTGTAGATTTGACTTCGCAAAATTGTTATTTTGTGGAAGTAAAATCTACAGGCAATTTGATCTCACCTGAATCAATTAACTATCAAATAATTTACGATTTAATAGCACACTATTGATGTATCGAATAAACATAAAATATTGTGATTTGCGTACCAACATTTTTTACATTTCTTTTTCATGGAGTATTGTTTTACCAGAACTATGGTAACAATGGGCTAAGCCCATATGCGTCCAATTCTGACCATAGGCCTCCCCCTGACGAGCCACAGTTTCAGATCTTGAGCGACGTGCATCTATCGACACCCTACAACTTTCTAGAGGTTGTCGTTCTATTTAGTGGGGGGTCGTCTCACACTGCGTTTACTAGTACGAAGTCAACCAGTTGTTATCCCTATGGTTTCGTAGCCTGATTGCAAAGAGCCCCACTCTTCACTCATCAGTTTTCTTTTTGTCTAGATTGGCATTAAAATCATACCCCGATGATTTGGTAGAGGCAATGTATGAGAATATATTAAGAGCCACACATTTTTGTGTCACGAAGTTGTCAGTAAATTGTTTTGTTAGGAAATGACGTTTTACCATGGTTGTATTGACCAACAATTTCCTAACATTGACATTGCCTTATTTTTACCATTTCCTGACGGTACAATTTACTAAAATTTTCGGGACGTACATTTATTGTGAAAACAACTCACATAGTGCTGATTATCACCATCAGGGTATGATGAAGTCAGTGTGTAAACCTATGTGACATATAACAAATACCGTTGAGTTATTCAAACTCCCGATCTTTAGCACATTGCCAACAAGGGACTTGTGGACGATGAATCCAACACCACCAAACGACAGTAAAGTAAGTTGCCAACCATCACCATGTCCTCGCCCTGTCTTGTATCTTTGGATATGGCAATCAGTTCCATGCGCAACTTGCTTTCTTCCTCTTACATCTCCACTATCTTCTATTAATGTCTTCAAACTTCGCGTTCTTTACGTTACCATGGCCAGACTTGGCGTGTTTATTAGGCCTTTATTACAAAGGTGATATTCGTTATACATAAAATTTTATTTCATGGTTCCGAGCATCATAATAGCTTTGCTAACGCTGACGAAGGTCAGAGAGCAAATAATATAAAAAACTCTTATGCAAAGATAATATATATTGTAGGAAAGTAGCATATTCGTCCTTTTTACAGACTGTTGACGATATATGGCTATCTGAAATTCTGAACGCTAATATTTTAATAGCGCCAGAGAAAACTACATCAATGACCGCAGTAGCCGAAGGAGGCTCTAATCAGGAAACAGCTGTACACTTATTTTCGGAGGGCAACACCGATTTCCCAGATCTGTTTTAAAACATCGTTTTCATTCATCTTTGCATGTATGACTGTAACTCTATATGTGCTATTACTAATGTTCTTCTTGTTTATGGTTTCAGAAACAACTGAAGAGGAACCAGCGTAAATTACTGCACTGAGCTACGAGCGACCTAGTCGAAGTCCTTTTTACTCCATCCTTTGATATTACACAGTATACTCCTTTATACAAGACGTCTATCTTGTTGGGCTGATTGAACTAAGGAACTGCTGATTTAAGTTGCTCTATTTCTAACCAATTAATTTCTTCGAGTTGTCTCAAAATTGGAATCTACTAATGACAATAATTTTAAATAAACCATACATTTTGATATGATCTTTTTATTATTACCGAAACCTGATAGAGTACCCCTAATAGGTATTTTCTTCGACCGTAAGAAATGAACTTTCGTTTCCGTGATAAAGGAAGCTTGAGAGCATTGATCTAGTAAGGCTATTTGAATTTAAGTAATAAATAAATTTCTAATAATATTATATAATCTATACTTATAATAAATCTGTAGAGAGGTCAATTCTGTACATGAAATATATTTCAAAAATAACTATCTGGGGGTGATTAGTGATCGATACTGATACCAAAAATGCAATCAGTAAAATTTTTGTCTGTCTGTCTGTCGGTCTGTCTGTCTGTATGTTCGTTATAGAAACAAAAACTACTCGACGGATTTTAACGAAACTTGGTACAATTATTCTTCATACTCCTGGGCAGGTTATAGTATACTTTTCATCACGCTACGATCAATAGGAGCAGAGCAGTGAAGGGAAATGTTGGGAAAACGAGACAAGTTATCGCACGGCCCAAACCGCTGGGTCTAGAGATTCCAAATTTGGCAAGTAGGTTCCTAATGCCGTCTAGGGGTGCACTAAGAAAGGATTTTTCAAAATTCATCCTCTAAGCGGGTGAAACGGGGGTCCAAAGTTTGTATGGGTAAACAAGATTAGTTGGACTCTTTTATCCGAAACTTTACACGAGTACTTCTATACTTAAATGAGTAAACACGTGTTTCAGGATTTTCCAAAATTCAACCCCTAAAGGAGTAAAATGGGGTGAAAAACGTCATGGGTATTGTTTTTATGGTTTATCGGGTCGCTGATTACAAAAACAACAATTATTTTATAATCCAACGTGGCTAACGTGACGATCATCCTCTATTGAGGTGTGATGAGGTTGAAATGTCTATATATCGATATATGTGTCGTTTTTACGGGTTTTCGGAACGCCAATCCATACTAATATTATAAATGCGACAGAATGTCTGTTACCTCTTCACGCTTAAATCGCTAGACCGTTTTAGATGAAATTTGGTTGAGAGATACCTTGAGTCCTGGGAAAGGACATACTTACCTAAGATAGTTTTTATCCCAGAAATTACATATTATTGTTATTTATTGTACCCGTAGGGTGAAAACGTGACCATCATCTCCTATTGGGGTGCGATGGCGTTGAAATGTATAAAATGTGTTAAAAAAAGTCTGAAAATCGTCATAGGTATTGTTTTTTAGGGTTCCGTACCCTAAGAGTAAAAAGGAACCCTATTACTAAGGCTCCGTTGTCCGTCCGTCCGTCCGTCTGTCACCAGGTTGTATATCATAAACCGTGATAGTTAGACAGTTGAAATTTTCACAGATGATGTATTTCTATTGCCGCTCTAACAACAAATACTAAACAGAATAAAATAAATATTTATGGGGGCTCCCATACAATAAACGTGATCGTTTTGTTCTTTTTTTGCTCACAATTGATAACGGCAATAGGTAAACGCCTGAAATTCTCAGTCATAATATTTAGTTACATATTCACTTTAAAAATAAATAATTAAATAAAAATAAAACAAATATTTAAGGATGGGAGGAAGGGCTCCCATACAATAAATGTGTTTTATAGATAATGGTACGGAACCCATCGTGCACGAGTCCACTCGCACTTGGTCGGCGTTATGGTATATCGGGTCGCTGATTACGAAAAAAACAACTATTTAATAATCCAACATAGCCGACGTGACAACTCTGTAGGGGTGCAATGGGGTTGAAATGTCATAATATCAATATGGGTGTCGATTCTATGGTTTTCTGGGACGTTAGTTAGGACAATGGCATCGATTTGAAAATATAACGTAGTGGACACGAATTACTTAAAAAGATTTTTCAAATTTTACCTCTAAGAGGGTAAAACGGAGGTCCAAAGTTTGTATGGGAAAATGAGATTAGTTGGTTTATATGGGAAAACGAGATTAGTTGGACTATTTCATCCTAAATTTTACACGAGTACTTCTATTGATTATTGAGTAAACATGTGTTTGCCCCGAATGTCACGCGAGCGAAGCCGCGGGCGAAAGCTAGTTTATAAATAATATTATCGCACTGTGGTCAATAATAATTGACTACAGTGCGATCAATAGTACAAAAGGCTGACTTATTGCTAAAAGCATTCTCTAGCAGTCAACGTTACGATTGAGTCAACGTTGACGAGCTCGGTGGCGTAGCGGTCAATGACGCGCCTTCGACACCAACGCTCGTGGGTTCGATTCCCACATAGAACAAACATTTGTGTGCATGAACATGTCTGTTTGTCTAAGTCTGGGTGTTTTCTATGTATCATAAGTATGAATTTACAAAAAATAAAAATAAAAAATTGGTTGCCTGTAAAGTCGGTATACGGGCGAAAGTTTTACGTGACAACGACTTTGAGTGGTAAAATGTTTTCGAGTGGAAGGGACGCATGCCTTTCACTTTTTATGTCTGTCTCTCTCGCTCTTAGGCGGGCTAACCATGCCCGAGTGGAAGGGACGCGTGCCTCTCACTCGCTCTCATTGTGAGCGCATAACGTGAGCGCGGAGCGTAACGCAGTTTCTTGAAGTGTCACCCGGCTAACCAATTTATAAGACGTTGTCACGTCAAAATGTATTTACGTATGTTTATCAGTTGTCTAGTACCCACAACTCAAGCTTCGCTTACTTTGGGGCTAGATGGCGATGTGTAAAAAAATAAAAATAAATAAAAAACGTTAGAGAAGTGCAGACATCCACGAATGCGGTTTAGTGACTAATGTTTTATTAATAATACTATACATATTACGCTTAAACGTAATATTCAATTGCACATACATATTCATATAAATATACGTAAATATGCCAAATAAGCTGACTCAGTGCTTAATTAAGGTGTTTTAGAGTAGTTTTCTTTATTTGATAATTATTTTTCTCAAGTGCGTTCCAAACGTTTAAAATTTGAGGAAATCAGACATAAAACCTGAGCGATAAAGTGGTGCGAAAGAGAATTATCACATCGACTTTCACGGTCATGAAAATCACATAAATACTGAAACTTACTTTTCAAGTATTCTGGAGAAATGGGACTAGTAATGATTTGCTGCCCGACTGGGGAAATACCTTCACCTCACAGAATACCGCAGCCAAATAACTATTCCCTTGAGAGTTGTTGTGTTCCTGCGAATGAGTGAGGTCACCAGACAGAAAGGAAGGAGTATAGGCTGGTAACAGATCGGCGACCCCTTGGTGTTGCTGATCTCCAAGGGCGGTGGTGACATTATGCTCGTTAGCCCCCCTCTCACATAAAAAAAGATCTTAGATTACTATGTCTTATTTTCTCTACTTGATGCTCTGGTTTATTTATGTCCTTTTATATTTAAATTTTATTTTATTGAATACAATCATTATATGGCAGAGATTGGAAATATCATTTACATTATTTTTATATATTTAGGTACAATTAACTTTATTATTCATATTTGTAATTTTATATTTAATTAATATGCCCTATGTGCAACCATAGCTTGATAACCCGTAACCGATGACAAAGTCAGCCAACGCAATACAATACAATAGTACAATAGTCGCGACGTTCTATATAGTAACTCAGATTATAGTATGTGAAGTTTGCTAAGTAGGTATAGATCTCATTTATTTACATAAATATTTTTGTATGGTTCTCAGTTAAATCTATCGTCGATTATATCTCCCAAATTTATAATGTTTTGAGGTACTTAGTTTTTGGACGTTATTGTGCGCATACAATCATGAATATGGGAAACGATAGTAGGTGAAGTCAATGCTCTGTTATCTCATGAATGTATATGTAGTAACTTTGTTTTTTTTAGAATTTATCACTAGACCCATATCGTGCGCCTAATTACACAACTATAATATTTTGTACCTCTTCTTATGTCTTATGAGCAACTAAAAGGCATGTGTTATTGGCAAACTGTGTAAATACATACATGCAAAATTGTAATTTAAAATAATTTGTTGACTTGTAATATTTTTCAATTTGTGGCATAAATAATTTATTTTGTTAAGCGGATTATCTTTTGAGACTTAGAATTTTGCGTCAAAATCCACCATTTTGATTTTATTTTTACGGCATCTATTTAAGAACACTGGGGTTTTTGAGACAAATGTAACACCAGTTTATCTGTCGCCATCCATTCGTGTGCTGATACACGTTCCTTGGTAGTAAGATAAAAAAATACAACATAAATTTTATACGTGTTACTTTAACATCAATTTTTATTTATTTATTGGAAGTGCCACTTTCGTCGTAGTGGGACATTTTTTACCTTAAATTTTATCAGTCTTCATTTTTTTCTATGTTGAGTATTTTTATGCGAATATTATAATTTAATGTATTGTTTTATACTGTAATATAACTGTTTAATTTTTCAAACACGATTATTGCTAAAGTACATAACACAAATCTTTTATATGCGAAGTGTATTTACGTAAAAATTACTAGCATGCATTTTTACATAAATACACTTCACATGTGTAATCATTGTTATGTCATATTACGGCACTATTACAAAAGCTTTGTATAAAACTTCTACAATAGATGCGGAAACTTACTGCATTCATATAATTTATACTTTGCATTTAAACAAACTCGAATTAAAGTACGTAAATTTCTGTTTAAATTATCATTCTGCTCTCGAGGCTAGACTTCTGCAATTACGCTGATGCTCAGCGAAGCAAAAAATATTCTTTGCTAGCACTTTGAGACAGTGACTTCACATAGGTTCCAAAACCGGAACATAACTATGTTCCGGTTTTGGATACATACTGGCATGAAATAAATACAAATACAAATTTTCTGTTATTGAAATTTGATTCTCGAGAATCAAATTTCAATAACAGAAAATTAACGCAGAATCGGTGCTGTTATCCAAATAAAAATAAAAATATTTATTAGGTTGATTTCAATTATACAAATAAAAATAAAATGTTATTTATTTTATACCAGTATGTAAATCTCTTATTTTTCATAAAAAATATAAACAAAATACTCATATTGTTATTACCAGCTATCATTTGAAAATGGATGACAAATGCCCTCTGCGCGCCCACAGCCAACCGTTCAATGCCAATTAATTAAAAAATATTTTGTTTATATAAAGGTTTTATTGAAAAAATAAAATGCAAATGAATTATCTGAACAGCTGTTATAAATTTACCCTCTCTTGACGTCGTAAAAAACAATAGAAAATTGTTGATTTACCACAGTTTTTTTCTTTATACAAGTTGAAGCCATTGTTAAAGCATTATTATTTCAAATTATCTTTATTGAAACAAGTGCACGAAAACATGTTACATTAGCTATAAAAGAGGTAACGCTAAGGTAGAACGGCAGACGCAAGCTGTGAAGATGCTGAAGCTATTGTTTTTTGTAGCTGTTGCAGCGAACGTGGTTTTGGTAGTGTCTGCAGGTATGAACTGAATTTAATATATTGAATTACGTTTATATGCCATGTGTATTGCTGTTGTTGTGTGTGTTGTGTTACTGCTTTTGTAGGATACAATTATATGTCCAATTGAATTGGAGTTTCCCAGCATATATTATACATCTTACGTACATTCACACACACAGATACACACATATATATACACACACACATACATATATATATATATGGTTGTGTGTTTATATGTATATATTATTAATTGTGACAAGTTTCATCAAAATCGGTTTAGTGGTTTTGGAGCATTTTCATTTCCAGAAGTGACTTTTCGGCGTATATATAATCGTTCTGCTCACTCCCCTCAAATAGATCTTATGCATCAAAGTTTGTTTTGGATTGATATATGTTGTTTTGGATTGACGGATGTTTGTTACATTTTCACAGCTAAAACTTTGGCACATATAGACATTATGTAAGGACTATTTTTCTATAAATTCTTTTATTCTTCTTTTCTATAAATCGTGTTACGGTCAAAAATATTTTCTTTTATTGTTATTAGCATGTTCAAATCGCGGTTATTCTAAAAACAAGGTTCAGCTTTTATTGAAATTTAGTAGTTGTTTATAAAACGTAAATAAGTACAATTAATTGTCATTTTCTTCATACTTTTTTTTTAATTCGTCGATACAATCAATGTTTTTGTTTTGTTTTGCTTTGAAAGGGACAAAATATGCTAAATTATAGAATCGTGATTTACAGTTATTACCTACATGTGTTGATCAATTTTGAGAATAGCTTAATTAACATAAAACTAGTAGATACGAATTATTAACCTTAATATTCTTTTACAAAAAGCAAGCTCTAAAGTATTGGTGTTTAGGGCCAAAAAACAATAAAAAAGTGATAATTACATAACAGTGTAAGAATATCCCTTAACGTTTATTGCTTGTCACTCCTCAAGACAATTAACCTTAAAAAGTTATAACTTTCAATAAAAGTAGTTCACTAGATTTGGTTAGCTTATGTTAGACTTGTAAATTGAATTAGTCAAATATTTTATAGCAGATATAGATGGTATAAAAAATCCTCTGAGAGTATTCTTATTTGGCTGCCGTCAAGTTCGAGATACTTCACAATTTGGGCTCGATAATATTGAAAAATATTAAAATATTGACAAAAAAGTCATTCAATTTACAAGTCTAACATAAGCTAAGCAAATCTAATGTAACTACTATAAATACATTTGTTGTAAGCCCTGTCTTATTAAAGTTAATTGTTTCCAGAAGAGACTAGCAATAAACATTAATTGATATTCTTACACTGCTATGAAATTATCACGTTTTTTATTGTTTTTTTGGGGCTAATCACTAAAACAAATTTTGTAAAAGTATATTCAGGTTAATTATTCTTTGTTCACAAGTTCATAATTCGTATCTACTAGTCTTATGTTAATTAAGCTATTCTCAAAATTGATCTACACATGTAGGTAATAACTGTAAATTACGATGTTCTATAATTTTGCAGATTTTATCCCATTCAAAGCAAAACAACACAAAAACATTGATTGTATCGATGAATTAAAAAAAAAGTATGTAGAAAATGACAAGTAATTGTATTTACGTTTTTAAAATAACTACAAAATTTTAAGAACATGCTAATAACAATAAAAGAAAATATTTTTGACCCTAACACGATTTATACAACAGAAAGAGAAAAATAATCCTTACACAATGTCTATGTGTGGCAAATTTACAGCTGAGAAAATATGTAACAAACATCCGTACATATATCAATCCAAACAAACTTTGATGCATAAGATCTATAATTGAGTGGAGTGAGCAGATCGTTTATATACTCAGAAAAGTCACTTTTGGAAATGAAAAGGCTCCAAAACCATTGAACCGATTTTGATGAAACTTGTCACAATTAATAATATATACATATAAACACACAGCCATATATATATACCAGTTTACTAGTAACCATAGTACAAGCTTTGCGCAGTTTGGGACTAGATGGGAGATGTGTAATTTGTCCAGGAATATTGGACTCTGTTATGCAGAATAGATTCTATCTATGGCAAATCGAGTTTCATATATTCGTAACATATTCTAGCAGATTGACGACATATGTTTCCCAAAACTTACACTGCGTGATATTTTTATTTCTATTAAATTTTAATCAGCTTTCACTTAAAAGTAACAAAATGTCGGTTAGATCTATTCTGGATAACAGGATCCTATTAATATTAATTAATTGTTTCAAATTGCAGATAAATGTGGAGCAAATGAAGAGTATTCAAAATGTCCAGACGCAGTATGCGAGCCAAAGACATGTGACCAACTTGGTTTTCCAATAAGTTGTCCAGCTCAAGCTACTGATGGTAGTTGTCCAGGAAAACCAGGATGCATTTGTAAAAGCGGTTATGTTAGAAATAGTAATGGAAACTGCATTCCTACATCACATTGTCGTAAGTTAATATATATTTTTTATTTAACCTGTCTGATGAGTATTTATTTTAATGTATTTTATGACTTAATTAACTAAATAATTGAAAATAGGAAAGCAGGAATAGGAAATAACTTACCGTCGGAAAAGTGGAATAATTTTGATTTCAAATATTCATTATTGTAATACACGCTACTGCCATCGCCTAAGCAAAGCATACCTACTCCGAAATCGTGATCGACGTTTAACTTTAATTTAGTATGTTGCTAATGTATATACAACATTGTTTCATCATTATTTTAGTCGTGTAATCTTAATTGTATTAACTTATCTTAATAAATATTTATTAATTTTTAATAATAATAAATAATAAATTGTTTATTTGCTCACAAACATGGTATAAGGAATTATATTTACTATTAAGTTAAAATGACCCCCGTCTTTTTCATACAAGTAGTAAAAATATAGTTACAACAGTCCTTTTTTTCCACATTTTTTTTTGTATGTGGCAATTTACTATAGTTTTGAGAAAATCTAGTTATTTACCTTATATACCGTAAAAACAAAACTAAGTGAAACAGTACAAGTGATTTTATTCATACAAATTATTTATAAACTCCCACTAAGTGCTATTGTCACTCATCATCACCAGAATCAACAATACTAATTAAGCAATATCAAATATACACAGACGGATTGTTGATATTGGTTCGCTCGTTATTCAGATTTACGATGTCACTATACTCTTCCTTAAAACAGAATTATTGTAGTTGACAGTTACTATTTGATTAGCGACAAAAAAAAAAATATCTATAAAATCTTCTCAACAGCATCATGTGGAGGCGACAAAAATGCAGAAGCAGGCTGTGGCGTGAATTGTAACAGACATTGCTCAGACATTGGCAAGGAACCTGGTGCGTGTATCGCAGTGTGTTACTTCAACGCCTGTGATTGTAGAGATGGCTATTACTTGGATGACAATACTGGCAAATGCGTGCTACCCAACCAATGCAGTAAGTAGAAAATGCTCACAATATTATGTTATTACAATACGTAATACGGTATTAGAATATGTAATCTTATTGAGTCTATACAAGATCTATCAAATATTCGTCTTTAATGAAATGGATAAATTATTGTTACGAATTAAGATCTACACCCTGATGACACTATACATACTATTTAGCCTAGAAATTGAAACAAAACCTAGACGCCGATGGGCGTCTTTGACATCTGAATAATGATTTTGGGACGCCGATCGGAGGCCTCAGCACTGAATGCGTTAATATATAATTTAGAGATTATTCTAATTTTACATAAATTAGTCTTGTATTTGTATATATCTTACTGAATAATCAATTTGTTTGTCTGTACTTTTATGCGTATCCTGAATAGACTAGCAAACATAACAGATAAATAAATATTAGTGAGAACATAATGAAAGCCATTAATGTTAAAAGTTTTGCGCAATTTGAATCATGTTTTAATTTTCTATAATAAATAATCGAAATTTGCAGCAGAAGAATGTCCCAAAAATGAAATATTCTCCAACTGTACCAACAGCGGATGTAACGAGCCTAGAAAGTGTTCTGAGTTGGGAATACCACAGCCTTGCCCCGATATATCAATAACAGCTTGCAAAAAAGGTTGTCTTTGCATAGACGGTTATCTCCGTGCTGATAATGGAACTTGCATACCCAAATCTGAATGTCGTAAGTATTTAAACATAGCAATTTGAGATCTACCAAATTGTAAGATTTTATCTTTTTTATAAAAAACACTTCAAATTACATACACTACTAGCAATTGCCAACAATAATTTAATCGCACAGCTCGTTTAAGCGATTATTTATGGTTTTGTCTGTTACTGTCATTATTTTAAGACTTAAGTATATATTATTTAAAAATTAAAAAAGAATATTTCCTAAATCTATTCAAGTTTCAATTTTATATCTAGTACTCAAAGTACAAGCTTTGCATTGTTTTAGACTACATGGTGGTGTGTAATTTATGAAAGAATATCATTGTTTATTTTTAATTTCAACTGGCAAACTACCTATAAAACATCATATTCATACAGTAATTTTTTTGTACAACTAAGGTGGCAAACAAGCATACGGCGCACCTGAATAAAAGCAGTTACAGTAGCCTATGGACGCCTGTAACACTAGAGGCATCACATTCTCGTTGATGACCCTGTAAAAATATTGTTAGCTTATAATGTCTTCACTTCACGCCCTATTTGACGAACCCTTTGTTTAGTTTAGGACTAAACAAAGTTAAACAGGATGGGGGCCCACCACACATTCCCATTACTGTATCTGCTGTGTAGCCAAGATTAAGAGCGCGACCATCTAAAAAGTTGATGAACAATGAAGTCCACTGCAGGTCCATCACTGCGTCTCCTGTTTAGCCACAATTAACAAACCAAAAAGGCAATGAACATTGAAGTTCATTGCCTTCCCGGGGGGTAAAACGACGGCTGTCGTGGAACTCACAACAAATTTAATCAGAAGATTTCTTCTTTACCTCCTCCTACTGATTTGAGTAGGGGGAGGTACTCGTAAATGAAGCTTTTGGAATTTGCTTTCCCCTCTTGTCAATGTGAGATACAGCTAGCTTTATGGTATTAAAAGCCTAAAGAGATGGCAAGTCAAGTGAAGCTCAACTGCCGATTTTAAATGTTTAACACTATTGGGGACCTAAAACAATGAGTTTGTTACCTAACACATCGATTTCGATAATTTGAATTGCAAAATAGTTTGAACGCTTGGGAATTCTCCCTTGTTGCTACCAAATCAGAACTCATCCCATGTAAATTTCATTAGGATTTGATTCCACAGTCTGGAGATATTTTGATTAAAAGGTCATAATAGTTATACTCATAAAACTCATAGTAATATTCCTTGACTTATTAAACAGCGCCATCTAGTCCCAAACTAAGCATAGCTTGTACTATGGGTATAATATTATTGATATATGCATAAATTCATTTTTCTTTTTATAAATAAATACATAGAAAACCATCAAACTATGACAAACAGACATGTTCATGCAGGGTAACGAACCCGCGACCTCGGAGTCAAAGTGACCATTGCTCACCATTCGACCACCGGGCTCGTCACGGTGTCGTAATTATGTTGTACCTTATTCTTCTTTTGCCAGAGCATCGTTAGGTACACCACGTGCATGTAGTCTAAAAGAAACAGATCTAAAATATTACGAACACAAACGTTACCGCCAGCCACACACGATCAAAAATAATATCTACATGAATGTCACCATTGGCGATGCCTAATCTTTTTCACAACAAAAAAAATTATACATATGTGTAACAGTTAAATAAATAAACTATTGTTATTAATATTAATTGCTCAATAAATATTGAATCTGCATTTATTATTTTCCTAGAAAGACATTGAAACGAAAAATATTGAATCAACATGTGTGTTCGTTACACACTTTTTTCCAATAAATATTATGTGAAAAATGTTGAATGAAATATATTATGAATAAACAACATGATTAAACAGAAAATTTTCCATAACAAAATATTTGCCCTGTCGTCCGGATAGCATTGTATTATTTTCAACTGATCCTGTTGTACTTAACTTTAGATATATATTAGGTACTTTCTGTCCAGAATTTCTAAGCTAGCTTGTTTAAATAGTTTTGTATTTGATGTTGTTACAACTTTCCTTAATAACCCACTACGGGATATAAACCTTTCCCTGTGCTTTCCACCAAATACGATCCTTCGCCTTCCGCACCCAGTCGCTTCCAGCCGCTTTCTTAAGGTCACCAGACCATCTAGAAGGAGAGAGTCCTACGCGCGGCCTCCACTCTATTACCTTCTTCCTCCATCTGCCATCACTTACTCGGCAGATGTGACCGGTCCATTGCCATTTCAGCTTGTAAACTCTGAAGGTTATATCGACAAATTTGGATCTCCGTCGAATTTCTTAGTTCCAGATTCGATCCCTCAAAGTAACCGCGAGCATAGCCCACTTTAACGCTCGCTGTGCGACTTTTAGCCTGTGGACCAATCCGATGGTCAGTGTCCAAGTCTCTGCACCATAAGGTCGCAGAGAGGACGCACTGGTGGTGGAGGACTCAATCATTATAATGATCTGTTATTTTTTGTAAAAACATTATTGCATACAATAATAAAATAACAATAGGAACAGGTTATATAGTACAATAGATACAATGCAAACTATGGCGGCTTTATTCTTATAAGGAATCTCTTGGTGTATATCACCATTACCTGGAGATCAATTGAAATAATATTGCAAAATGGCGGTATAGAGATACGAAATAATATTCACTATTAAATAGTAAATTCATAATTTGTTATGTAAAAACATAAATATCCAAATCGGAAATAAGTTGTTATGATGAATTTGACTATCTGTGCCATGCCAATATGTGTGTGAAATACATACATTAATTATTTCGTTTTCAAAACTAACTTTGTACCTCAATTTATTTGACTTGAAATTAAAAATTGAAATAAAGTGAAGGTGCTTATAATGTGCCATGAGATTTATGTATGCTTGACTAGCCTGCGCCCGCGACTCCGTTCGAGTGTATCCTTGTTAGCCGCCTTCATAACGAATACCTATGTTATAATGTAGCTTGCTGTGTGTAAAATTTCAACAAGTCCCGTGCATAAGTTGCGGGGTACAGTCACACTCTCACATGTCTCTTTACATCATGTTATTCTCACATCAACATTTATTTTCTATTATATTTTTAGCAACATGCAACGGAGATCCAAATGCAAAAGCTGGATGTGGTATCAATTGCGGGCGACATTGCTCAAATTACGACAGTAAAGAAAAAATATCTTGCATAGCTATATGCAAAGTGAATTCGTGTGACTGCAGAGACGATTATGTATATGATGATAACACTGACAAGTGTGTTTTTCCCGAAGATTGCAGTGAGTATTTTAAAGATATTTTCGCTAACTGTATCATATCCTAAAATAATATACACAATAGGTAGGGGAAAAAGTCTTTTCGCATTATAGTATGTATGAACTTGTAATAAAATCTCTTTGGTTATACCATTTGTATCTGACAGGTTTTGATATCTTTAAAAAGTTTAAATTTTAAAAACGATAATTCCAAATTCAAATTAGGTAAATGTGTGATTTTCATTTGTTTTTTTTACTGTCAAGATGAGTGAATCTAATGAAGAAATTCGATACATTTTAAAATTTTACTACAAAAAAGGTAAAAATTCAACGCAAGCTGCGAAAAAAATTTGTGACGTTTATGGACCTAGTGCAGTGTCTGTGAGAGTAGCACAAATTTGGTTTAAGAGTTTTCAATCCGGAAATTTTGATGTCAAAGATGCACGTCGCTCTGGTCGCCCTGTTACGGATAAAATGGATGCCATTTCTGAAAAAGTGGAGCAAGATCGGCATATCAGTAGTTACGACGTAGCTGAAGAACTAAGAATTGACCACAAAACAGTTTTGGCGCATAAAAAGGTCGTGGTCAAAGGCCGGCCAGGCTTCACAGACTCTGGCGAAACCCGGGTTAACCCGCAACAAGGTGATGCTGTGTGTATGGTGGGATTGGAAGGGAAGATATTCATTATGAGCTGTTACCGCCAGGCAGGACTATCGATTCTGAACTCTACTGTGAACAACTGATGAGATTAAAGCAAAAAGTTGAGAGAAAGCGGCCGGAATTAATTAATAGAAGGGGTGTGATTTTTCATCATGATAACGCTAGACCTCACACATCTTCAGCCACTCAGCAAAAATTAAGAGAGTTTGACTGGGAGGTGTTAATGCATCCGCCGTATAGTCCTGACCTTGCACCTTCTGATTTCCACCTGTTTCGGTCTCTTAAGAATTCTTTAGGCAATGTCAGGTTAACATCACGAGTAGACTGCCAAAACCACTTGTCGCGGTTTTTTGAACAGAAGTCCCAAAAATTCTATAGTAATGGGATCATGTCTCTACCTACAAGATGGCAAAAAGTTATCGAACAAAATGGCACCTACATATAATGTAAATAAACTTTATTAAAAAATGTTTTGAATTTTCATATAAAATACGAAAAGACTTTTTCCCCAACCTAATATATAAATTTATTTATAATAATAATAAATAAATAAATCTTTATTTCCTCCCACAATAAAAGGCTTATAAACTAAACTTAAATTTCTAAACATTTCATTTCCTTAAATGCTAAGCCATTTTAAGTGAGAGGCTGGTGCTTGAAGTAGGTTTTGGAAAAAAACCTGTGTTACAGGTCACCAGGCCCCTCCCTTAGGATGTCTAGTTGTAGTTGGCCAAGATGGCCAAGTGGCGTCCAAGCGAGATCTCAGAAGTTGTTGTTTTTGTTATGTCTGTGATGTGTGTGGTGTGTGTATGAGAGTATGTATGTGAGTGTGTGTAGATGTGCGCGAGCATGCGCGCTCATGCTTGCGTGTGAGTGTGTGTGTGAAGTTGTGTGTGTTGACGAGTGTGTACAGTGTAGGTGTTTGCTTAATGAGTTGTGTAATTGCTATTAGGTGACTGCAGTGATCGAGCAAATCGTAAATGCGTGTGTTGCTGTCTACAAGGCTTCTCTTATTTTAAAGGTATCAGCAGGTCTTCAGTTTGCTGATATGTTAATGATTTGAGGTGGTTACTAAGGGTAAGTTTGACGCTGAATTTCGGTAGGGGGTAAAGGTTCAGTAGCAAGTTTAGCTCTTTGTATAGGTATGGTCCCAGAAAGCAGAAGAAGTTGTGCGAGGTAGAGGTACGAAAGATGGTTGTCCATTTGAGAATTGGGCCTAGTCTTCGTTTGTCGCGCGTTAATGCCGGGTCGTAATTTAGCAGGGCGTGCTGTTTCAGTACTGTGTGGAGGATGAAAGATTGCCGTATGGATAAAACGTTCCATTTTTTATATAGGTCGATGGTGGGATATATATATGGGAGGCCGGCTGCTACTTTTAGGACCATACGCTGCGCTCTTTCTAGCTCTAATAGGTGAGATTTCGCAACACCGCCCCATGTATCTATGCAGTAGTCTGTTATTGATTGACATAGTGCTTTATAAACTAGTGTTAGGATTTTTCGGTCTGCTATGTGTTTCAGGGTTCTGAAGATATATATGAGCTTTCTTAATCTAGATATAAGACATTCAATGTGGGGTTTGAAGGTTAGGGTTTGGTCGACCACAATGCCTAGGTACTTGATTATTTCTGTTTTTTGTAGAGGAGGACATGTGCAGAGCGTCGGAGTTCGGCATGCTGGAATGTGTGAGATGATGTGCGTATTTGGAGACGGTAGCTGGTTTGACCTAAGCGCAAACGTTACGTATTTTGTTTTTGATACGTTTAGGGTAAGAATATTTTCTTGCAGCCAGTCACCAACCATTTCAAATCCGCACTGTGCGGATCTGAATGTCTCCTCCCAGTTTTTACCCCAGAAGAACAGCGCTGTGTCGTCGGCAAAGGAGATAGCCTTGCCTCTATGTAGTTGGATGTTACATAGCTCGTTGATGTATATGAGAAAGAGAGACGGGGAGACGATACTTCCCTGCGGGAGACCAAATTTGACCGGTAGTTCGTCACTTATATTTGCGCCAATTTTAACTCTTTGTCTTCTTTCAGATAGGTAGCTACGAAATAATTTTAAAGGCAATCCCCTAATCCCAATCGCCTCCATTTTCGTTATAAGACGGGGAACAGAGACCGTATCAAAAGCCTTGGCTAGATCCAGGAATACAGTTAGGCATTTGTTCTTGTTATCCAGGTTTTCTACGACAGAGTCAATCAACCCACACACGGCCTCCCTGGTTGATTTTCCGTGGCGAAAACCAAACTGAGAGGGCGCAATCAGCTTGTTAGACTCCAGGTAAGACATCAAACAATTATTCATTATCCGCTCCAGTATCTTGGACATTGCAGGAAGCAGAGAAATAGGCCTGAAGTTGTCGACACTGTCCCTGTCCCCACTCTTATGGATAGGTCTAACCAAAGCTATTTTGAAGGCGTCTGGGAAGATACCGGTTGTGATGGCAAGGTTACATATATGTGTAATAGGTGAGGCGAGGAGCTGAGCATATCTCTTTAATATTTTGCTTGATATCTGGTCGAAGCCCACTGCTGTGCTATCCTTTAGTCCGTTTATCAGATGAAAAACCTCTTCTTCTGTTACTGGTAGGATAGCGAGCGAATTAGGTGGTGAAGTTTTGGGATGGTGCAAGGTTACCGGTGTAGTACGATGGGGGTTAGTCATCCCCTCCGCCAGTCTGGCTCCCACGTTGGCAAAGTAATTGTTGATCTCTTGTAGCTTACGTTCTGGATTTTCAGATGTTAGTAAGCAGGACGAGTGGTCGGCCACCTTATCTGTTCCACTTATATTTTTGATCGCCTTCCAGAGACTCTTTGAACTGCTTCGAGCCTTTTCAATTTCTCCTTTTTCGTAGGACCTTTTTGTTTTCTGGATAATCGACTTGCAGTGGTTCCTGTATCTTTTATATGTCGTTTTAAGTAATTCGTTTCCTGGGTCCGCCTTGAGCTTCTTGTATAGATTATCTCTGTTTCTCATGCAGCGAAGCAACCCTTTAGTAATCCAAGGTTTACTAATGTGTTTCCTGCGAGATATTTTGAATGGATGGGAGTGCTGTTGCAGAGCTGATGAGAGATACTCGGTTAACAGATTAGTAGCGGAGTTTGGGTCGGTGCAGTCGAGAATGTCTACGAGGTTTAGTGCTTCGATAGTTTTGTCTAATCCTTGATAGTCGATGCGGATGTTGTTGGGGTCATCTTGGCAACGGGAAACCTGTAAGTTGAGATTGATACCTACGGCATTATGGTCGGTAACCGAGGTCTCGAAAACAAAGCAAGTGGCTGCGGATTTAGTTTTGCATATAATGTGATCTAGGCATGTTCGACCGTGGGTGGGAACCGTATACCCAGTTAGCATACCGTGACTCGCGAGCATATTCAGGTATTCATGTGACCGCTTATCGGGACTATTAGGAACTATGTCTATATTGATGTCCCCACATAGGATAATGTTTTTGTGCTTGGATAACTTATGGAGTAAGGAATTAAGAGAGGTAATGAAATCTGTAGTTATTTTTTGACTAGGTGGCCTATAAATGCCTAGTATACATGTGTCAGTGTTTAGGGTTAATAGTATGCAATTTGCGTCACTAATTTCCGGTTCCTCGCAGTTGATTCTCCAATCGTTCCGATAGTACAACACTACACCCTCATTTTGGCTTTTATGATTGGATGTGGAAACGTAGTGGTAATCTTCGAGTGAAGGTATGAGGCCACAGGAGGGTAGCCAGCATTCTGAAAGTACTATGATATCCCACGCAATGTTTGAACGTTGGAGTAGTGTGTTGAAATTAGGCATATTACACTGTATGCTTCGTATGTTCTGTGAAAGTATGTTGAGTGTAGATTGGTTGTTTGTTATATGTTTGTGTACGTCGTCAATGTCACATTTTACAAATTTGGCTGTTTGTAAGCTATCCAGTTCGGAGCAGAGGTCATCAACATTTTGCACTATTGTCATATTGCATAATGGAGGTAGTAATTGTCCTGCTTGCGGCGAAAGGCACGCAAGCAGGGATAATTATAAACAAGAGATGTATTCTCCCAACTGGATACCACACAGCCATGTAAATGTTTATACGACACTGTTATAAAAGTCTGAAGTTTTGTGTGTGTGTGTGTTAGTTTATTTGCGTGTGTGAATGTGTGTATAGTTCTGAAAGCTCGGAAACAAAAATATAACAAATAGTAATAGGCATAATCTGTGTATATATATGGAAATGAATGAGAGAGTAAAAACAAATAATTAAAGTAAACAAAAGAAAAAAATAAAAAGGCTAAATAACATTTTTGATAACGCAAGACTAGTCATATGAATTTAAGTAGGTCGTCTTCTTCAGCAATGCGAGTTGGTGATCCTCCGTCTTCCTTCTTCACGTAAACCCTGCCGTGAGATGTCCATGCAGCCGCTAGTTTTTTATTTTTGACATTTCCACGCGCCATGTAGTACAAGCGTTTTGCTTTTGATGTTAAATATTCCGATATGTATATAGGTCGCGGGGGTCCTGGTAATTTGAGGTGCGTTGAGTTCAATTGGGGTTCATTTTGTTCCCGTTTGGATTTATTAAATTGTCGACATATGGAGATTAGTGATTCTTGTCGTTGCGTGGTGACGAAATCCACCACAATTGCTTCTGATTTCGTTCGGTATATGTCACGGATTTCCGTTGACTGGATTGGTGTGTCAAGTCCCAGCGCTATGCCCAACTTACTTACAAGACAGGAAAGATCGTTTTTGTTTTCGCTATTTTGCTTAGGGGCGTTTCTAATCTCAATAGTAGAATTACGTGCGTTTTTTTCTATTAGTTCCAATTTATTTTCGAGCGAAGATACCCTGGATTTATATATAGTATTTTCTTGTTCTAAGGAGTTAATTTTATCTAGTAGTTCGTCGTGTCGCGAGGTGAGGGACTCGATTGACTTTTGTATGTCTATGTTTACAGACATAATGCTCGTCAAAGACTTGCTTATAGATTCCAACTTTTCGTCCTGCTGTTCCTTAATCTTCATAAATAACTCTTTGATTTCTAAGATTGGCGAGTCTCGTTGACCGTGCACTTCGTCAAACGTACGCTTCAGTCGTTTGGTAATGTTTAGGGAAGCGTATTCTGCATCACGTTTGCTCAGTTCGTTCAGAGCCGAATCGGAATCGTAGTGCGTAATGCTAGATGATCGCGTCAAGCCGCTCGGCGGTGTATGTTGAAGCGCCATCGCTGCTTGCGCGGGAATGTGTAGGCCTAAATCTGCCGACGGACAACGGATCGATAGCGAGGGCGTGGCTTGCGCACGCGCCGGCACAGCGGTAGGAGGGGTGGTTTGCGCTCGACGTCGACTCGCGGATTCGTTAGTAGTAGTGAGTATGATGTGAAAGTAACTCACGTCTTTGTTGATATCTCCTTCGTTGGTTGTGTGTTTTCGCTCACTCGATGAACGCGATCGCCTAGGTGTTCTGATGTCCGGATACTTTGGTGTAATTTTCTTATCGGTTTAATGTATTTATTTTAATAAATATTTCGAAAAAAAGATTATGTAAATGGCTAGTGAACACGTCTGCACTGGTCAGAGTCCGCGGGGGGAGGATATTGAATACCTATTTTTATCAAAATTATTTCCATATTAAATATGGAAATATTTTTTTGTGACTAAGCTTATTCGGTACAATCACAGAACTAATAATCTCTTTATTATTAGTTCTGTGGGTACAATAGATACAATGTATTGTACCGTACAATGTAACCGTCCCGTAAACGTAACCGTACCAACCGTACAATGTATTGTACAGATACAGTGTATATAATATGATAATTGTGAATACGTCATTGTAACACATGGCATGCAATTTGCCTCACAAAAGTTACACCTTTATTCGTATTTTTCTCTATGCCATTAAAATACGTATTCATTTTATTTTTCATTAATTGTTTCTACTTGCTCTGATCATGGCAAATGGTTTTATATATGTATCTTTGTTATGATTGAGTAGTAATTATTATCATTTTTATTACTTATATTTATGGTACTCATTAGAATTTTGAACTATTTCACTTGTCTAGTGAGACTATTCCAAACGTTACAAATAGTTTTCGACCCAAAATTTTTTTATACGGAATACAAATGACCACAGGATTAGTTATTTAGGCCAGAATTGTACCTTAAACTTTCAATTAAAACTAAAAATATGCCCATTTCCATTATTCGAAAATTAGTATAACGAAATAGCAAAAGAAAAAAAACATGGAAAAAGGCTGTAAAATATAATATGGCAGACAGCTAATATCTTGTGGTAAAGGTGCTAATGGGCTTTTTTAAATATATATATATATATATATATATATATATATATATATATATATATATATATATATATATATATATATATATATATATATATATATATACATTAGGCCAAAAGATTTCTTTGCGATTTTGGAAGTACTCGTACTAAAAAATGCGCTATATCGTAAATACAAATTTTATAAAGTTGATACTGTTGATTGTTGGCACTTGTGACACAAAATAATGGAATATATGAACTAACCTGTGCCCATTGTAATAAAAAGTACCTATGGCAAACAGGTAGATCATTTGAAACTAGGATAACGGAGCACTGTAGATGTTGGAGGTTAAAGAGAACAGATTCCAATTTTGCGGAATACCTGTGGACGGAACAACATAGTTTTGATAAATCACACAATTTTAGGGCCCTGCAAGGGAAAACAAATGAATGCTTTACAGGCTTTAGAGATCAATAGACTATTACACCATGACCAAAGCAGAGTTTTAAATTTACAACAGGATATAAATAGATCACCCTTAATAAATTTCGTATGACTTTATTATTACATAATGCTGATAAAAATGTTTTGTAGAAACACAAACACCATCTGTTTACCTTGATAATGCCTTAGCGGCGAAACCGGTCGGTAATATTAAATATAATAACGTGGAATAGTACAAGTGCTTTATTATAACATTATGACAAATTTTATACTACAATGGACTTTTTTTTTAGTTTTTATTTTCATAATCATTATTAATTTACCAACTATTTCAGCTCCTGTATGTAAAAATCACGAGGTCTACTCAGAATGTGTCAACGGTGGTTGTGATGCTAGAAACTGTTCTCAATTAGGAAAACCTGTTCCATGTGTCAAACTGGATCCGTCAGCCTGTATAAAGGGCTGTATTTGTGAAGATGGATACCTGCGAGCCAGCAATGGCACTTGCGTTCCTAAAAACCAATGTCGTAAGTATTAGAATTATAGACAAATTTTACTACTATTTAATCTATTTACGTCAAATGAAATTTCATTTAAATCAAATCAGCGGTTGCGCCTAAGAATCCTCTTTCATTACGACCTCCTTTCCGTATTGCAAGCTCTTTATCTAACGCGTTTTTGGCTATCACCTCTCCCACTACATTCTATATGATTTTCTCTTCTCTTTAAAATATTTTATGTATTATCCTGTAACTCATGTTTTAATTTCACATCTAACTTTCATAATTAAAAAAAAACATTTTTGCTTGTTTCCCCATTTTCTAGTTTTTGTTTTTGCTCCTCTTTTCTGGTTCTTTTTCTTTTTCAGTTTCTCTCTCCCTTTCATTCGTGCCATCTTGTTTAGCAATATTTTATCCCCCCCTAAATATTAACGAACATAAATAAAAAAAGCGGTATTATCGCTATGCAGAGATGATTATCATTATTATTTTATTATAACCGTTGATTCTTCTGCGCCAACACAATTGCAAAGCAGCATACCGTTCGTTGCCAGGATAACCTCTTTGGGCACCGATTAGAGGACTAAAAGATTTGTACTAGTACACTTCAAGCAATTTAGTAGGGTCCGCAGCTCGTAAGTCACAAACGTCTAAAGGCTACGATGATAGCTTACCATCAGGCAGATCGTATGCTCGTTTGCGACCCTAATGGTATATAAAAAAGACATAACTTTAGCTCGTACTGTCTTTCTGTTCCAATATATCTTTGCTTTAAAAAGTTAATCTTTTCAGACGTATGTCCAACTAATGAGATATTCGACGAATGCTCTTATGAAGGTCAATGTTCACCAGGCACTTGTGACAGTATTGGCAAAGGCTATAACTGCCCTGCCCAAATACATTGCAAGGCTCAATGCCGTTGTAAAGATGATTATTATAGAAATAAGTTGGGTCAATGTATATCCGAAGATGAATGTTGTGAGTATTTTTACAGTCGTGACTAATTTAATAAATTTAATGTCTTCAGTTGATATCTGCGAAAGTATTATTTTCTATATTTTTTTAGAATTAAATTTATTTACATTTTTTTTTAAATAATCACCATATATATATCAGAAACATTTTTAGAAAACTTTAATAAGAACTGAACATAAAATATGATTTTTGTAACATCTTTTTTCGTATTGTCAAAATGGTGCTCCCGAAAGGGTTTAGGTCCGGGTTTACTCAGACATGTTATCACACTGCCAGTGTTTTAAAGCCACCTATAGAATACTGTTAGGCGAAGTGGCTCAGGCTGTTATTTGATGATAACAGGGAAAACCCATCACATTTGATGTATGGGGCATGAAGGAGCTCCAAAGTCTGACTGCCGTCAACATTGCTTATCTTGCGTTATCAATTAATCAAACACAACAAAATAATTAATATACCACCATTAACTTCATCCAAAATGTAGTACTCATGTCATGTGTCACTCAGTCATGCCGGCGCAGCGCATTGTCGCTTAGGGCTGTTTCGCTTTAAAAGGTTGATATCGACCAATTTCCAAGCTACGAGTAGAATTCTATGATTATTTGCTGTTGTACACAAAAACAGCACTACACAAACAATATTGACGTAAAATTTGTACAAAGGTGTTTTTATCACATATCTCATCCAGCCAACCATCCTCTTCTACCCTATCCTTATTTCTTTTAATAAGTCTTCTTAATATTTTGTTTTTTTTTTCAGTAAGATGTCCCGGTCCACATGAATATTTCTCATGTGGCGGCGCATGTGTCAATGAATGTGCTACTATAAAAGAACAGAACCAGACCCACTGCCCCATTATAAATATAAAATGCAATGAACTATGTTACTGTGAAGAGGGTTACGCAAAGGATTCAAACAACATTTGTATACCTATTGAAGATTGTCCAGGTATTTCTATTATTTTTACATAGTTTTAAGTCATAATCACTACATAACCGCTTATTATTACCAAAAATTCAGATGTGACAACGCGATTTTTAAATAATGTTATTTTTTAATACCGTATGTTGCGCAAATAAGATCAGGGGCCATAACGGCTAAGCTGAAGCCGATTCACGTCGGATTTTTTGACTGTGAATATCAAACTCCAGCTTGGATTTATCGTACCTTTGTTTAGCTTAGCTGGTAGAAACCCTGGAGCTGTACCGACTGAGCTGAAGATGTTTGTCAACTAAAACGTAAGACCTATTTTGCAATGGTAATTGGCTTCAGCTATGGCGGTATGTCAGGGACCTACCGCCGAAGCTGAAGTCAATTCAACAATAATGTATGGCCGTATACTATCGCCACATTGGATTTCCATTCATATAATACCAGTCAGAGACCTACCGCCGTAGCTGAAGCTAATTCAACAATAATGTATGGGCCGTATACGGTCGCCACATAGGATTTCCATTCATAAATTTGTCAATAGTGCATACTGTCACTTGTTATTTATTTTATATAATGTAATAAAGAGTTGTCTTGTAAACTATCTACTTATTTTAAATCATTTTATCGTTAATACGAGCACATTTTGCATAGATTTCACTTTATTATGAAAGAGAAAATTTATGACTCTGATGTTATTTACTTATATTGAGAAGCTTCAGTGAGCACTATAATATACCTTAGTCATCATCGTCAACCCTTATTCATCCCACTGCTGAGATATGAGTCTCCCCTCAATTGAAGGTGTTTAGAGCATACTTCACCACTCTGCTCAACTGCGGTTTGACGAAGACCAGTGTTTTCGAGCAACCTAAAGGCCACTGACTTGGCTTAACGACTTTCATCTATAATAACAACAGCCAGGACCAACGGCTTAACGTGCCCTGCGAAGCACGCATGATCTCGAGATTAATAAACCCATCCACGGATAGGCTACGCCGGGGTTGAAAATACCTTATATATGGCGAATATATACTGAATCTTAAAAATACTGTTTAGATACAGATTCCTGTGGCTGTGGAGGTGATCCAAATGCAGAGCCAGGCTGCGGTACAAATTGTGGCAAACACTGCTCCGATTATAACGAGAAACCAGCAGCATGTCCTCAAAGTTGTATCTTAAACGGCTGTGATTGTAAAGATGGATATGCATTCGATGATAATATCGGAAAATGCGTTCGTCCGTGCGATTGTTGTAAGTATTCCTAGCATAACAGAAATTCGTTTTGATGAAGAGCCCGGTGTGGTCGAATGGCTAGCAATGGTCACTTTGACTCCGAGGTCACGGGTTTGATCTCCGCACATGACAACTATTTGTGTGCATGAACATGTCTGTATATCATGGTCTGGATATTTTCTATGTATTATATGTATTTACTTAGAAAAAAAATCGGACAAGTGCGAGTCGGACTCGCCCACCGAGGGTTCCGTAGGTACGTAACATTATTAAATTTGATATTTTTCATTATAAATAAGAAATAATGCGTCGAAAAAAATAAATAAAATATATTTAGCAATGTGTACATCAAGCCCTTTCATATGATACCCCATTTGAACTAGTAGTTTCAATTTGAAATTTCGACACCCTATAAAAATATAGACCGCCTATTTTTTAAGATCTATTTACAAATGTATAGTTTTGAGATTTATTCCTGTACTTGTAGTCTATAACGATGTTACTTGCCAAATTTCATAGTTCTAGGTCAACGGGAAGTACCCTATAGGTTTTGATTCCCTTGAGTGTGTCGAAATATGCGTTTTTTGCTGAATAAACGGCCGTAACTTTTTTCTACGTAAACTTAGCAGTTTGATTTTTTTTTAACTTCATGGGACCGTAGACCTGAGTATACAGTTCAAATTTCAGCTTGATACCTCCACGCATTCTCGACATAGAAATTCTTGACAGACAGACAGACAGACAGACGGACAACAAAGTGATCTTATAAGGGTTCCGTTTTTCCTTTTGAGGTTCGGAACCCTAAAAAGAAATATTTATGTACATTATATCAAATATCTAGTTGCATACCATATAAACTAAGCAAAGCTTAGTTTGGGACAAGATTTTGGCGATCGCTGCTCGTTCGATATAAACTACCTTAATGTACAAAGTACAATTAGTAATAGGTTTTGATATACGTACATACTAGTATTAAAACACAATGTATAAATGGCCGCATTTTTAGACCTTTGAGGGAAAGTCTAAAAATGCGGAAAAATTTTTGATGTTAATTTAAATAGTGGGAGGGAGGAACTATGACCAAAGTATCACAGTATAATACAAAAAAAGGAAACATAAGGCAAATCATCCATATCATAGCTTTTTTCGATAACATTGCAAGAGCTGTCTAAAAACTCTATTGTAAATGTAACTACAAGCTAGTATATATGATATAGTCAATACCCGAAATCTAGACGCTCCTAAATTTGACTAGTTAAATGTAAAAGCAAGTCGAGGTTAAGTTAGGGTTAGTGATCAACAAAAGCCGAGCACTATAGGTTTATCTAGTCGAACCGATGAGCGCCTAAATTCGGGTATTGATTATGACATATACATATCTCAATATTATTGTTTTAATAGCGCCAATAACGACCACAACAACTACGACGACCGCAACAACATGTGGAAACGGTGATCAGCAAACAGCTCTAGATCGCTTTCAAGATGGTAACACCGATTTTACATTGAACTTCTTATATGTAAGTATTTTTACGAAAATTTTTTCTCTAAATTGTTGTTAAATGTTTATTGTTTTTAAAATTTTAATTATAAAATTTCACGAAAAATCTGAAGTTTACCTATTTTTCGTACTACATACGTAATGCAAAAAATAGATCTGCGTGATGTAAAGCGGTAACCATAAACTATGCTTGCGACATAAAATATCGCTCGCACGCTACCTGCTCAACCAAGGCACAACTCTTTTCTTCCTGGTGACCTCACTTACTCTCAGGAACACAATAAACTTCTAGAACGCCAAGAAATTGTTATTTATCTGTGGTATCCTACCTCCGTTTTGCCAGAGTCTGATAGTCATTTGGTTACCAACATGGATCAACACGTACAAGGAGTATGGCGTTCGCTAAAAGAAAAATCTTTTTTTTTCTTTTAGCGAACGCCAAAACTTTTACTAATAAGTAAGGAAAGGTTAAGAAATAAAGAACGGAAGGCTGTCAATGAGTCGGCGACGCCTTGGTGTTGCAGATCTCCATAGGCGGTGGTGATTGCTTTCCATCAGGTGACCCATATGCTCGCTTGCCGACTCATATAAATAAAATAATATTAGTAAACCAATTACCCACCCCATAAGTTGTCAACACCATTCTTATCACATAGTTATAGGAATAAAGTTGCAAAAACTTATGAATAAAATCATTTAATATAAATATAATTCTTCTTTAACACGTTTATTTAAATTTTCTGATCAAACATAATGATGATAATATCAGACTTAAAGCTATAGAAGCATTCTCAAATAGTCAACAATGATGTATAGTTATATACCTACTTCATAACACGAGTGTAATAAATAGCAATTTTCTCACTGTTTTTTTTTCAGCAAATGATCAAAAAGAATCCGTTAGTGAGTGTAGTAATGTCTCCATTCATATGCTTGGTACCACTTGCTGAACTAGCACTGTATACTGAACCTGGAGAATCTTACGATCAGCTGATGAATGCATTCAATCTTAACAACAAGGATGAGGTACTGATATTATTAGTAATATAATGTTGTAATAATTACTATATTTATATTTTACATTACTTTCTTTTCACTTGCGAATCCTGCCCACTCCGTGCAAATTCGTCACTGTAAGGTGGCCTTGAAAAGATTACTCTCAGCAATAAGGCCACCTTATTGCATACATGCAAGTCTGTAAGAATTTATCGACTTACTGTATTTTAAATTGTTATGCAAATAAAGCATATCGTATTTATCTATCCATAATCCAAAGTTTCTTCCACAATAAAAAATATGCGCCACAAAAATTACTCATAAATAATATTTTTTTTTTTTTTGCAGATCCGAAGTGTATTCTTTGTAGTATTGAATTCCCTGAAAACTCAGCAAAATGTCACCTTAGATTTGGGTGCGAAAATTTACGTAAACGAAAACTATCAACTCACCGATAATTTCCAGACAGACACTAAGAATATATTTGATGCTGAAGCAGAAAACATTAATTTTGGTGATCCAGATAACGCTGCAGATATTATTAACGCTTGGGTATGAAGAAACTAAAAACTGTTCAACTTATATCGGACCATATGTTTTCATATTTATGCCACAGTGAAACCTAATGTATAAACTTATTTATACGTGGAAAAATTAATGTTAGCGAAATACCAGGGCCATATGAATTTCGTACACCCATATTAGTATTATTTGCATGTCAAAATGAGTTACTTGGAATAAAACACAAAAAAAGATACTGCTATAAGTACAAAGCGTTGTCTTTTTTTTACGAATATTAGGGTATAGACAATTAATTCGTTTGAACATCTCTATTGCAGTAATAAAACAATATTGTTTAGGGTCGTCATAGTACAGGCCCTGGTATTAGAACTATTATAAATTGTGATCACTGGCAACAATCTACACTACTTTGCGTAGCAAGTAGTGTAGATCAAAATGCCTGTAAGTTTGACTTTCGCAAAATAACATCTTACTCAATTAACTATCTAATGATACAATATTTGAACAGTTTTATTTTATATATAGTATTGATTTTCCAATTATTATTTTCAGGTGAAAGCAATAACGCGTGGCCTAATCCCGTCGATAGTTTCACCCGATATGTTCAGTGTGGACACGCGAATGGTCTTGACCAATGCCATTTATTTCTTGGTAAATACACAATCTTTGAAATTCAGAATTTCTAAAATCTGGATCTTGTATCTATATTAAAAATAATAATTTATTATACGTTATATTTGGCTTTCAGGGTAATTGGGTAGATCAATTTAATCCAAATTCAACGCGAAACGAAGATTTCCACATCAGTGATGATAAAACTGTGCAAGTACCAATGATGTATCGAAAGGGCTCATATAAATATACAGAAAGTGAGGATCTCGACTGTAAGGTTCGTAATAATCATAGTAACTACAATTGAACAAATACGTCTAGTGACCAGGAAATTATGATATATAATGTAAATTCGTTGGTGTCTTAAAAATAGCCAAGACATATATGTATTAGTATAATGAACAACGACAAATTTTAATATCCTAATTTGCTGCTTCTTCCAGATTGTCGAGATACCATACAAGGGCGGAAACTTTTCTTACGTAATTTTGGTGCCGAATCAAATTGATGGTTACAGTACGGTAGCAGAAAAAATCCGAGACCCTCAAGTCTTAAATAATGCCCTTGATGCCTTGCAATCTGAAACATGTTATCTGTATATACCACGTCATGAAATCACAACAAGTATTGATTTGACCGAAATTCTTAATCTGGTAAGTATAAGAAATCGTAAAGTTTAGTTCACAATCAATTTAAAGCATGAGATATAAATGTTTATTGATATGTCAAATTTACTTAATATAAGACAAACGACACACAAAGTCATAAAATTAGTATTGTTGAAACAATATTAATTACTACTCAAATTCTGAGTCCAGTCAGTTTAAAAATAATAATAACAAATTGTTGACTGGAGCAAGCAGAACGCTTATATACGCCGAAAAGTCACTCTTGCAAAAGACCTTGTAATACTTGAGGTTTCTGTTGAAAAAAAAATGATATCGATAATGTCCTTGAGGAATGATCTTCAAATACGTTTTCTATTGAAATCAATGGAAAACATACACTCAGTGAATCTACTCGCTGCGCTCAACCTCAATTTCGGCCCCGTGGGCTAGAATCCGGCCTAGTATATTTTCAATGAAGGCTGACTGTCCGCCGCTTCTTAACTTCGAACTTTATTCCTCATATTAGCAGCTTAGATTATTATTGACCATTAATCCGAGATTTGTAAAATTAACAAGCAGGGTGTTCCAAATGAAACAATAAAAGGTTTAATTATTTTCAGCTAAATATAACCGATTTGTTTGACGTGAACAAATCTAATTTAAGTGGCATCTTCACGAATTCTGAACAACTTGGCGTTTCTGATGCTATACAAAAGGCTAATATCAAGGTAGATGAAACGGGTACTGAAGCTGCAGCTGTTACGGGTAAAATATTTTAAATGATAATCACTATACGAAATATAGTAAATTAATTAACCTTTTTGACGCCATTGTCGTGAAATAATAAAGTGTATCTACACCTAGCAACAAACTGCACGTAAACAATCATTAAAACAAGTAATCCCAAAACTAATGTCAATAAACCTAAGTAATAATGAAAACAGATGAATCATTTAAGCACTCACGGACACAAGAGTTATTTAATATTTTATTCACTAACTTACTTGTTATTCAATTCATTGAAACCTGACCTAAGCTTTACTTTTGTATGATATATACTTTAAATATCAGATCAATGACTGCAAAAAGGTTAAAAAATCGATAACAAATTAGTATTAAAATCCGACCAGTAGTATAATTGTTATAAATATTATTGCCACTGTCTATTATCAGTATGTATGGTTTTGTTATATTCATCTTCTTCCTTGGTTGGATTTACTTATCTATATTTGTTGAAGTAGCAAAATGGACAGAAATAACCTATTCCATGAGAAAATACATAAGTATGCCAACTTTGATGGTGATTAGTCATACAGTGTGGGAGTTTATCGATTTAATGCTAAGCGACTTATGTTGCAAGCATTTGTTAGCGATGGTAAACCGTAGCCTACAAACGATTGCAACATAATAATATCATGTCACACTCACACTTTCACCCCTGCTACTCAAATAGCAATTATTCATATATTTATCTATAAAGAAATTAAAATTTTTTTTACGAATATTACAAATTCCATTTATTTTGCAGCTATTGTGGTAGGGACAACGTCAGTTTCACAACCAGAAACTATATACGAGATCAAAGCGGATCGTCCATTCCTTTACATCCTGTACCAAGATCGGCAACCACTGTTCTGTGGAGCTTTCGCAGCAAACGAATCATGAAGACAAAAAAAAACAATTTGCAAGTCAATGTTTTTTAAAAAGGTGTCATAATGTAGAAGACATGGAAACTACTTTTTGATTGATAATGACAAATGATGCCATAACTTTAGAAATAATAACTATTCGTTATCTCGTTCAAAACTAATCAAAATTACTGTACGATATAAATATTTCAGCCACTTTGAACTGTCTAAAAATTGTAATTCTACATCATTTAATAAATGAATGAATATGATCTGTTGTCTTTTTATTATACGATACTCGCCTCTTTTTCATCATATTTTTAATGTAGCCAATTGGCTATTGCTGAAGTCATATCTTATGTTAAGTTGATTAAAGCAGACAACTTTGTGATATTAACTGACTCAAAGAGCTCGCTCCAACACTTGGCTCGGTGTACCTCGACTTATCGAGGGCTCCCGATAGCCTACTCAGTCATTAAAGATATCATGAAGTTCAAATCTAGCTCAAAAGGAAAGTGCTCCAGTGGATACCTTCTCACGTCAACATCTGTGGCAATGAAGCAGCGGACGACCTAGCTAACAAAGCTATTGATGAAGGTCTACCAATTGGTATATCTCCATTCTATATGGACTGCATCCATTTAATTAAGAAAAAATGTAGGAGTATTTGGAAAGAATATTTTGACGAAAGATGTAAAATAAAAGGGATCTGGTACA
Organism: Hypsopygia costalis; assembly: GCA_937001555.2. NCBI lineage: Eukaryota > Metazoa > Arthropoda > Insecta > Lepidoptera > Pyralidae > Hypsopygia > Hypsopygia costalis. Next base: position 20,915,977 of record OW443332.2, read on the forward strand.
AAACTATTCAATCGGAGCCTTTGAACCACACTTGGTTTGATAACTGTGATCTTAACCGGTTTGATACTATAACTGCTATGAGGCTACGATCTGGACACATTCCATTGAACAAATTTGGGTTTATGATGGGTAAGGTACCATCCCCAAATTGCTCTGAATGTGATGTTATCGAAGACGCGTATCACATACTAATGGAGTGTGTTCGAAACGAACCATTCAGAAGACAAGTTTATGACAATATACTTTTAATCCAGTCAGAAATAGGAGGTTGTAACAGTATTCTGGCGACTCCAATGTCGGAGTCAGCAAGGCTACTATATAAATTGGTTAGGTTAGGCCTCAAACACAGGCAGTAATTAACATAAGGATGCATAACGGAGCGACATAGTCACAAGTGTGACTAAGCTCCTTAAATAAAAGAAAAAAAAAAAAATGTCACATCTTGACATTTCATTAATTAAAAATTATATACCATTCAAAGATTCATTAAATTTATTTTATTCAAGGAATTATTGAAAATAAGTAAATATATTATCATACTTCGTATTCAATGTATGCGAAGTGTATGGTTGGGTATAAGCAAACCCCGGCCACTCCATACAAAAATGGCGCTTTTGCATGTAGTAACCAAATGACGTCTGTACACGTGCCTATGTTTGAGTGATGTTCTCTAGGGCTGACATTATTAGTCGGACATGTAAGGGGGTGTAAGTGGTTCATCAACATCTTTGAACCAAAGTCAATCTTACCTGCACGGGGTACATCCTGCTGACTGACAGACGAGGCTCTGACGAAAAGAGAGGTAGGACATAGCGTATTTTTTAAGCAGCCCGACTGACGAAGTACCACCACCTTGAGAGTTGTTGTGTTCCTGCGAGTGAGTGAGGTCACCAGAGAGGATGGAGTTGCTGCGTTGGCAGCGGGGATGGCAGCGCGCGAGCGATATTTAATGTTGCGAGCGTTAATATGGTTACGGTAACCGCTTCACATCAGGTGGGCGTAGTGAAGAAAAAAAAAAAACGTGTGACACTCGGGGACTGCCGCGGTAAAGCTATTGCATAGCATTTTTGTATCAACTAATGCTCGTTTGCTCGTTCATCCATCCATCCATCCATCCATCCATCCATTCATCCACCCATCCACCCATCCACCTATCCATCCACCCATTCATCCACCCATCCATCCATCCATCCATCCATCCATCCATCCATCCATCCATCCATCCATCCATCCATCCATCCATCCATCCATCCATCCATCCACCCACCCATCCATCCATCCATCCACCCACCCATCCACCCATCCATCCATCCACCCATCCATCCACCCACCCATCCACCCATCCATCCATCCACCCATCCACCCATCCACCCATCCACCCATCCATCCACTCATCCACCCATCCATCCATCCATCCATCCATCCATCCATCCATCCATCCATCCATCAATCCATCCAACCATCCATCCATCCCTCAATCCGTCCGTCCGTCCGTCCATCCATCCATCCATCCAAATTGTTATTTTTTTACTTTCCATGTGTTGAGAAATCCATCCACTGCACAAATAACTCTCATCTTTTACATACTCGCATATTATTTTAAACTGAATGGAGAATAAAATACAAGCGACGTCAATTCGTACGTGGTGGCATTCCTTGCGAACGGTTCCAAATCGGTTCCATAGGGGAGGTGAGGTCGACTAGTGAGAGCGGCAGAGAGTGTCCATACTGTACGTTAGTACTATTACTTATACTGTGGTATAAGTAAAGCGAACGAAGCGCATGCCGTGGCAGAAATCTGTAACAGTTCGGGATAGTCTATCAAATCGAACAAAATAACATTGAGATTTCTTGCAATTTGTATGTATTTTGAAATGAAAACCTCAAATAATGGATACAAATTCTATTTCTACTTATGAAAATGTACTTTTCCAACTAACTGTAACTTAGTGTACAGTTTCCATTCAGTTTACAGTCCGGTTTCTATTTCTTTATCAATATAAAAATTGACTTGTCATTTTCGTTGAATGTGTTACTTGATGTACAAAATTCTATTCGAACTGTTTATCTTCTTTCAATGTATGATTTCTTTGTTAGGAAATATTAAAATATTTTGCATATGTTAGGTGGCGCTGCTACTATAGCGTGCAATACAAAATGTACATTTTATAAATTCTGCAGGCTATTATTTATTCTGTGATACAAGGTGAGCACACAGCAGCAGTTAGAGTAGGTAGAGTGAAAGTATTATTAGGAGATTAATTTTTAATTTTGCAGACATTATGATCTAAATGCATAGATTAAAAAAAATGTACAATTGTACAATCAGCAAGAAAATGGTCAACACAATTGTACAAAACCTTTTTTGTTACCAGACAACCCGTCAAGAAAAGTCAATATTTTTTTTAATTTCTATTATCATTCTGTTTAGTCTATATGTATTCTGTTTAGTCTATATGTAATTATTTTTTAACTCTTTCACTGTTCGTGCAGCGCAAATGTGGAATAAACTGCCACCGGAGATTAGAGATAGCCCGTCCGTCACATCCTTTAAAAAGAGATTAAAAGAGTACTATTTAACTGATACACTGGAATAATATTATGTATATTTATCTGGTTTATATATTATGTATTTATATATGTATATTATGTTTTAATAAGTCTATGTAAGTATATGTGAATATATATATATATGTATACATACATATATATTAAGTTTCACTACAGAATATCTTTTATAATTATCAAAGTTTTTTTATTTAAGTAACCATTTAATATTCGTTGCACTAGTTTGTTTAGTCTCCCGTCCAATAACTTTGCTATTACTATCATTAGGTTAGCTGGAAGAGATCTCTCATAGAGATAAGCTCACCTTTGTATATGTACTATATCACTATGTTGTGTAATTGTTTGTTATGTGCAATAAAGAGTATAATATGTATATGGTTTGGACAGCCCTAGAGCAGGTCTATCCAAACCATATACAATACCGGGACATTACAAATTACTAAATAGTCTTAAGTGCCGCAGTAACAAATACCTACTTGACATTTTTACTACCTTAAAAAAAATTAAGCTTAGTTATAACCAGTTAGTTATATAATTTTGACTTTTCTAGAAATATATAACTTTTAGTCAGTGTAGCGGTAAAAAATTATAAAAAACCGATAAATGAAAAACACGTCACGGGCCGCACAAATATAAGTCGAGGGCCGCAAACAGCCCGCGGACCGTGCCTTGGACAGCCCTGACCTAGAGGTACATAGTAGAGGTACATAGCAAATAGGAGATAGGAGAGAGTTGAGATGCAAAATATGAGGACTGAATTCCATTAATGGATTTTCTATCGTTTTATTATGACACGTTAACATTATATTAGGTGATTAGCGTATATATGTGGTATAGCGGGTAATCAGCGTCTTTCTTTGTCAGCCGGCTTCTAAGCAAAAACCTAAGTTAATATCGTTAACTGCCTGCAAACTCTCTACAGTGGTTCCAAATAGTTGATATACATTCAGTAGCCATACCGCGGCAAACTGTGACGGCTCGCGGGCTAAACTTGGATGAGGGAGCTTGTCACTTACTTCGGTGTTCAGGCTTAGGAAACCTTCCGATTTGTGCATGCAGTCTTCTGAGGTGATGAAAGCAACCCACCGCAGATATACAACAGGTTTCGATGTATGCAACGGAATAGCATGGCAACGTGGATGGCCCAGGGCTAAGGTAGAGAGCACGTGAAACATCGTCGACAAAATCTGATATCTGATTCTTCCTCCAGTCGTAGTGGTTTTTTGTTCTACTGAATAAAGGGAGGAGAGGACGAGTGCGTGCACATGTGTCTTTTCTTGTTTTAGGGGTTTTTCATTTCCAAATTACACAGAAAAGCAGTCGGGTTTTTTAGTTTTTTAAATTACCGTTTTTATTTTATGTTTTTTAGTTTTATTTATTTTGATATATGCAATGTCGCTCTCACATACTCTCTCAAATACATATCTAATGACACCCCTCGAGTTAAAATCCATCTAGCCGTTCAGACTGCGGCGCGCATTTGCATTTGAACTTGGCGCCAAAAATCCGCCATTTTGTATATTTTTTTTTATTTTGACGTATCCAATGTCACTCTCACAGCAAATACGAATCTAACGACACCTCTCAAGCTAAAATCCATCCAGCGGTTCAGGCTGCAGAGCGTGCCAAACAATTATGCATACATACATATATACTCTCGAAAAACATAGCCCTCCTTCTGTCGCAGTCGGGTAAAAAGAACATTGCTTATTTGTAGCTGATACGTAATGCGGAAGCCCCGTTAATATTATAGGTATCATACATAATTTAATGTGTTTTCAGAACAAAATATAAACTGTAAAGTCGTGAAACGTTGGCAATTTTACCTGATACGATGTTATTAGCATCGTGTGATATTATGAATTTTATATGCAATATGATAGAGGAGCCCGACAGCATCGTTGTGCGTGCCAGCCTAGTCGATAACGCAAGGTAAGTAACGTCGACGGCATCCTGTCATTGGATGGGTTAATAAACCCATCCAAACTTCCAAGTTCGAGATGAACTCGAACTTTACACTTTCAGCCACGGTTATTGTCACTTCTCATCATATGTCAAGTCAGAGGCCTTTGGGTGGCTTGAATATATTGTGCTCTTCCAACCCGCAGTTGATCTGCGTAGTGGAGCACGCTCTAAACCCCTTCGATTGAGCGGAGACCCGTATCTCATCAGTGGGATCATCTTTAAACCAGAGCCAATCTCACCTACATAGCAGGCTGCATCTCGAACCTGCTGATAGACAAACGAGGCTCTGGCGAAAAGAGAGGTAGGTCATAGCGTATTTTGTAAGCTGTCCGGCTGGGAGAGTACCTCCAACTCACAGAATACCGCAGCCAAATAACAGTTCCCTTAGGAGTTGTTGTGTTCCTTCGAGTGCGTGAGGTCACCAGAAAGGAAGGAGTTGCCGCGTTGGCAGCGGGGGTCGCTGCGCGCGAGATATACTTATTTCATGTTGCTAGCGTTTACATGGGTACGTTAACCGCTTCACATCAGGCGGGGCATATGCTTGTCTGCCACCCGACGTAGTATAAAAAAGTGGGCATTATTATGGGTTGATGCAGATGCGAGTCATCTTTAATTTTTTTTTATCTTGTTGTGAAATTGCGAGTCAGTCAAATCGCCAGAAAAGAAGAAGTGCGACGTCAACAGGGATAGCGACGCGTAATGGTCACTGTTTCACATATGCGAGGTTGTACGTGCGACGTGATAGAAAACACATTCCTAATATGATATATTACTTTTGGAAACAAGTAATAAACGATCGATCGATCGTTTATTACGCAATCAATATGACCCTATTATATGGTAAAAGTTTGTTATATTGATCAGAACAATGACCCCGTTTCGTCTTCATACGCCTTTTAGAAGTAAACATTCATGATATGACTCCATAACTATGTTCACAGGCGACTGAAATTCAAAAAAACTAATTAACATACAACTGTGCACACAGACGTAAATGAGATTAAACAAAATAATTAAAAAATTGAACATAATAAATGTAATTGTTTAAAAGGCATATCATATTGTATAAATATTGAGTGCCTACTGTTTCAACAAATGTACGAAGTTCGCTATATAAGAAGGAAAACCTTGAAAAAACTTGCAAAAGGCGTTTGGTTGGCATGATGTTAAGAACTCTTATATATATAATAGCCGTCACGGCTAATGTGTTTTTCGTAGAATCGTTTGAAGGTATGTTTTATTTACGATATTAACATTTATTTATGCCCGATTGCTTTTGATCTATACAATTTGTGACTATTATTTCTTGTGCAGCTTAATATGTTACAGTCATGTTATTTTATTTTTATTATTTTATTTTTAGCTGAAGTTTTTGAATTTTTTCATTAAGTATCTCCAAATGTACTCTTAACACGGTGCTTACGAATGTCATGAATCATTTGTTGGTGTTTGTTTTTATTTAAACACCTTTTTATAGAATTTTATTAGGCAATATCGTTATTATATTAGATATGTACTGTTACAGAAGTACTATTTTATAGCCATTAGCATACTGGCACTTATACTGAGATAATGCAAGATAGTTGCTATTAAGAGGCTTTTCACAATTTCTTGACGATCTAATTAGAGTATGTCACTGCCGATACCAGATATTTAATCGATCTAGCGAACTCTGCAACTCCCTTCTCTTTTTCTTGAAGATTTTTCGAAAGGAATTCCTTTAAGCCACTGATATTATACTGCTCTTCCTCCTTTCAGGATCAGTGTTCAGTTGATTCAGTGATCAGCTTGATTGATAAGAAAATGTAAAAATTGCTTGAAAAACTAAAAACTAAGTCATTTTCTCTTTTTTTCGTATTTATATTGTGTATGTAAGTATATTTAAGAAAAAATATTTTATTAATTGTAGAAGTTGTTGCTTGTAGAAGTTCAGGTATATCCAGGGGTCATTAGTGCACTATCACCTACCTTCCCTTGTCTTTAATTTTGAAGACATCGACTCTTAATGATATTAAAATCCTTTTATTTATTTTCTAAAGAATGATTAGGGCTACTAATCAAAGAAATTTTAAATATCGTAGTAAATTCAAATTTTATTCGGTGTTAAATGTGAGGTAGGTGGTTCTGCACTTATGACATTTTCCTGTTCATGTGGCTTGTGATTATAATCAAGAAAGTTGATGATAAACTATGGATTATATTTTAGCAAACAAATGTGAGAAACATTGTGAGAAACCAAACGAAGTGTATGAGCTATGCCCAGCAAAATGTCCATTTAGGACATGCGGGATTGACGACCGGCTAATCGACTGTATACCACCCCCACAAGTGGGAGATCCAAACTGTCCACCCCCAGCATGCCGCTGTAAAAGTGGTTTCTATAGAGACGATAAAGGCAACTGCGTCAAATGGGAAGATTGTCGTACGTACAATTTCTGACTATAATATACATTAAGTATTTGTTATAAAAAATATTGAAATTCTCTCACATCCAAATAAAACTGAAGACTCTGTTTTATTTGCTCAAGGTAATGTTCAGAAACTCAAATCCGATTTTAAACTGAGAGATAAAGAATATAAAAGCTCTAAATATTGGAAACTTTTTACCCAGGACATATTAAGAATTCCTGCATGAAAATTGCAAAGTATTATCACAACTGATTAAAATTGAAATTATAATGGTTTAATAAACTTAACGCCAAAGCGAAGCGAAACAAAACAAACATGCAATTTTTTTTATTATGGTATTAAGCAAAAATTGATGCAAGAACAGAAAAATATGAAACAAAATATTCAATAGGATTTTCAGGGTGTATTCGTTCGAGTACAACGGCCACATATATATGCAAGTTTTCAAAATACTGCTTTTCTATGCAAAGGCTTTTACAACACATTTTACATTGTAAGCTGGCTCTACGATGACAAACAGCGTAACGCAAATTGTTTATTTATCTTCTGAAGAAAATTTCCTGTACCATCCGCAAGCTACCTTCGATTGATGAAGAAGGTGGTCGAGCTCTCTTGCCGTAAATAATATCTAGCGTTATTATATCGAAGCAGTAGTTGGTCCATGAGTTCCTATTTGTTCATGGCTTGCATTACCAAGCTTTTAGCAAACGATTATACAACTCTGGTGCTAAGAAGGTCGTCACGTATATTTGTAGTTAAAACTCATGCATTGAAAATATATTACACAAACAATTTGCATTTAAATCTTCTGTGTTTACGGGCTTAACAATATTAGAGTATTTTGTTATAAAACCATAATTATTAAGTTACATTGTATAAATTGTAACAATGTATTCTCACAGCTGTATGCGAAAATCCGAATGAAGAATATGATGCATGTCCAGCACCCTGTCCACTACAAAAATGCGGTGTTGACAACGAAGTAACTGATTGCGAGAAGCCTCCTCAACTTGGCGACCCTGAGTGCAAGCCCGGCTGCCGCTGTAAAGATAACTACGTCAGAAATGACAAGGGTACTTGCATTCCAAGAGATCAATGCCGTAAGTAAATACTACCATGAAGTAGTAAGAAGAAGTAACATGACGTATGTAAAATAAATGGTATTGACATTAATTTAAGGCACAAAAGTTCAAACTTGAGCTTAACAATAGTAACATTGATATACTAGTAAATTTTAATGCATCATTTTCAGTAGGGCTGGGTACTCGCAAGACGGAAAATTAAAATTCAATAAATATGAAAAACTTATTACCTACTTGGTTTTATCGTTAAATATATCAAGTAGTTGACGTATTGAAAATGAAAACTAAAATGAAAAGACACGAAACAGATTTTTTATTTTTGTATTAATCTAAAGATCTTAACATAGGATATCCATAGCTACAAATCCTTACTAAACATAATTATTGTATGCGAAAGTGAGTTTGTTTGCTTGTTCCGGTTTAACGCAATATCCACGAAGTGGATTGCCATAAAAGTTTTACATACATCAAGGTTAAAATATTTAATATAATCACTTTTATCCGAGGAATGACAGTATACCTTTTGCCCAAGATTTACGCGGACGAAGTCGCGGACGGAAGCTAGTTCGTTATAATTACCTACTAAAAACTAGCTGGCTCGATAGATATTGCATGTTTATAAATGTAATCAAAAATATATATACATATTGTTCAAATATGGACAAAAAGCATTTTCAATTTCCGCTGATATTTCTAATATTAATAATTACTGTGTAGGTACTATAAAGTCTAACTTTAGTGTTCTCCGTTTTCGGCTTGTAACTCCTGCTTTTCAATGGCTTTATATTTTACCTATTATGTTATTTATTGTTGCTTTACCGACGACGTAAGCAATAGACAACCTATCTACCTCAATATTCTCCACGTGTTCGTTGTTCATTGATGATTCTAATATGGAGCTAGGTACAATATTTATTTTTGATCTATCATTTATTATATACATATTGTGTGTTTGTTAGCAGACTATACTTATCTATGTGTGGGCATATTGTGTATATGTTTGATATTATAATCAAATAGGTATGATTTTTTTTTCTGTTTTAAGTTTCTGTTGCACTAACCTTTTTTTACGTGGGGAAGTGCCCAGGGTGCACCAAGCTCAGGCTGTCGCTAACACGTCGTTTTCACAGGACTATCCAGCAAACAAACGAATTAACAGTCCCGAGCACACGAGGAGGTTTTCCGGCCTTAGCACCCCGCACTAACCTAACCTATCCGCTAGTTATACTATATTTTTACTTTAAGATTGTACATTATTTTATTCTACCTACGTAAGTACATATTATACAGACATGTTAAGATATATACATATATCAACAAAATATAATTATATTACATTTTTTTAGCGAAGCAATCATGTGATAGTGACCAATGTACGGGAGCCAATGAAGAATACGTCGAATGTCCCGACTGCTCCACGCAGACGTGTGACAGCATTGGGAAAACAAACAATTGCCCGTTAGAGACAACCGACAACTGCACACCAAGTTGCCGCTGCAAATCTGGCTTCTATAGAGATGCAAATAATGTCTGTATTCCGGAGGATGATTGCCGTACGTAATAATTTACTATTTGACGCAATACAGAAATTAATTATAGGTATCACTGCACATTATTTCTCGGAAATTGCGATCTTTGGCTGATTCATATGGTCTTTTATTCGCTATTTTCAGTTTTGGGTTTATACCTAAAACATATTTTTTATGAAAGATGGTGTACTAATAATATTAATAATAACTGGCATAAACCTGTAATATTAAATGTTGATGATCGCAGGGCTATATGCCAAGGCAAAGAGCTACCTGGGACAGTTCTATCAGGTTCTACATAGATCCTGTTGCCTCTGTAACCTGGCTACGTCTCCGGGACCACTTTGAGGAAACTGAAAGTTTTGTCTGTGAAATTACATCTGTTGAGCGTATCATCAATCTGGAGAATTCCTCAGACATGTTATTTCCAGTTGTTCTCATTTTGCTAATGGCGAATATTTGCACACACATAATCAGATAGCCAGAATTATCAGCAACTTGCCTTGAATTATCGTCTTGTGATCACCGAGGTACGAGGTATATTATAGGTATATTCAGGAACCAGTTCTCGAATATGACCATGCTGTAGCATGGTAATTTTCCACTAACTGACTAACAATAACTGCTCAGCGCGCTGATGCATCTATTAACACAATGTCAGGTTTATTGGCTACAATAGTCCTGTCAGTGACAATAGATTGATCGCAGTTTAATACTGTAATAACCTGACATTGTGTTAAGCATTAAACTGGGATCAATCTATTGTCACTGACAGGACTATTGTAGCCAATAACCCAGATATTGTGTTAATAGATGCATCAGCGCGCTGAGCAGTCATTGTTAGTTTCGCTGTCCCATATGACGTTAATTTTAAGAAAATTGAAAAAGACAAAAGGTCATTCTATATAGGTACATAGAAAATATCCAGAATAGGACAAACGGAGATATTCATGCACACAAATGTATTCTAATGCAGGGAACCTGCGATATCAGGGTCTAAATAGCCATTGCTGGCCATTGCGACCACCGAGCTCAGCCACCGTCGTCGTTTATAAATTAAACATACAAATAATTAACCTAAATTATATAAATAAAATCCAATTATATGTCAGCAATATAATAATAATATTAATTTATTTCCACAGAAAATCAATTGAAATGCAAGAAAAATGAAGTGTACGTGGAATGCCCAACCCTTTGTCAACCTCAAACTTGTGACCAATATGGCACCATAATATTTTGCCCCGCTCAGTATGTAAACGGAACATGTGTTGCGAAACCCGCTTGTATTTGCCAGGATGGATACTTAAGAAATAAAAAAGGCGTTTGCATACCCAAAGAAGAATGCAGTAAGTTGTTTTATCGTCATACAAGGTGTAACAAAAATTAAAGCATAACTTTTTGGAGCAAAAATACTTGTCGTGGAATTCAAAAGGGCTTGTGTTTAACTTTACACCAATAATATAGTAAAATATAACGTCAGACAAGCACTTTTTACAGCCAATAAAGTTGATTTAAAAAAAAAATGAAATCGACTTCAGTTGGCGGCCGCAGCTTATTGGTGGAATACCCCGGCAGACGCTGCTGCCCGTTTTCCGGGAGAAAAGTTATCGCGTGACACAAGATTCCTTAGTCGCCTTGTACGACATCCAGCGCAGAGCAATGGAGTGGCACAATTTTATTCTGCCGGCTACCATATTTTCTGGCATCCCATCAACAGATGCTGACTTGTTGAATATGGGACCACCTTGCAATCATACCCTTTCAAATAAAAAAAGAATTATGAAAATCGGTTCACAATTCGCAAAGATATCGGTTAACATACATACAAAAAAAATTCAGGCGAATTGAGAACCTCCTCCTTTTTTGAAGTCGGTTAAAAATAGTAATTAATGCTCATTTTAATGCGAAACTGTAATCAAAAATTATACATTTTGCTATCCTATCAAAGCAAATAAATCCAAACTAATCATTGTTAAGTAAAAAATAGTAAATGACCGCCAAAAATTTTACCACATTTTTATTTAAATTGTTATGACAGTAAATTAATAAAATTAACCCGTACCAAAAAAAAAAATAACCAACACCCGATGAGGTTAAAAGATAAAACTCATATTATTTCAATAATCATTTCATTAAAATTAATACAAACTTAAAAAGTCAGTCTAGGTAATTAATAAAAAATCTTACTGAATTAGTTTCCATAGGCAAATACTAAATAATAAGTAATCGTTTTTAAATGTAAGAAGAATCAGTCTTCTATTACGCACTAAAGTAATCATGTTTAAATTTACTGCACAATTTTTCAAAGATTTGATGATCATTCACTATATTTAGTGTTTAAATACAATTTAAAGTGCAGTCAGTCTAAAACAGCTAGACACATGGTAATTTTAGACTTTTTTGTTTTGGTATATGTCTCGATTTTTTTTTTTATTTAGTGTATTTTTTTCGTAAAGGAGCTTAAGGTCACAGTGTATTACTTGGTGGTCATTATATTTAATCCCATTCAAAAGTGTCAACGTATATTTAACAGTATTATATCCTTTGACTATAATGACTGAATATTTTAGGGAGTAAATTTAATATAAGTAGGACTACATAAGTACAATGACAAACAATGTTCACATTTTTTTCCACTATTTGATAAATAGTTTACTCCTCATATCACGATAAAAATCTCTGTGAAATGTTCATATCAGATTAAATGTAAAAGGCTAATTCCGATTAACAACGTTTCTCATAGTAAAACCAATGCAGCTATTAGTCGAGCACTGTAGCTACTTTAGTAAAACTAATTAATTTAATTTTCTTGTTAACGGTAAGTTAGACGTTAGTTATATTTTGTTTTAGTGTCCCTGACCAACACTGTTAAAACAACGCTATGCACCAAATCCTACAGGCCCCGGGTCAATCGCCAGCTCTCACAACCAATTCATTAATAATGTTATTTATTTCTCCAAAAATCACAAATGTTTTTATTCATCTAACTTGGTCATTTAAAGATGATGATGACCGTTATTTATTTACCATATTAACATATATAACAATGTTATTTATTTCCCCAAAAATCACAAATATTTTTGTTCATCTATCTTAGTCATTTAAAGATGGTGATAACCGTACCAAAATGATTTCAACATATCAATTTTGACGAATAAGGCTTTCCCCTTTTCCCAGTCCATTTCGGTGACGCAAACAATACAAAACTGATTTTATTTTTATTATTGACCCTAATGATAATATACAAACATTGTCATTTTGCAGATATCGAATTGTACCACTTTCGAATAAATAATAAATGTATTATTTCTATTACCCAGCGACATGTGGCGGCGATCCAAATGCGAAGCCCGGCTGCGGTATAAACTGCAATAGACACTGCTCTGATTACGACAAGGAACCCATGTCATGCATAGCATTATGTAGAGATAACGCCTGCGACTGTAAAGAAAATTTTGTCCTTGATGGAAATACTGGGAAATGTGTAAAACCTGAAAATTGTTGTAAGTATAGAAAAGTTCGTTGTATGTAAATTCTGTTTACGGACGATAATTTTACGTAATAACATCATAAGAAAACATCGGCCGATGGACTGCAAGAGAGATAGATGCGTCACAAGCCGAACGCTTAGGCCGATCGTGCCTCTCTATCGCTTGCTTTGATTGCTATCTAAAGTAATAGTACAAAAAAAAAGAAATATTTTTGAGTCGTGTCAAGAGGAAGGGGGTGAATATTTAGGAAGGTACCGTGAAGCATATAGTGCCAGAGCGTCGCTAAAATAGAAATTAACTGCAACAAATTTTTGCGTGAGCAAAATGCTCATAGCGCGCCTTCGCACGGGTTAATTACAGACCTTTTAAAAATTTTAAGTGCATTCTAAGTAAAAATCACCTTTATGTTCACCACAAATTCCAGTGTTACATTTAGTGAATTAACTCTGCCATGGGTTTTTTTATAGGAACATAGACCGCAGACTTTTCTTATTATACTATTTGGTATCTTTGCTAGTTGAAAGTCATTGATGACTGACCTTTATCTTCATCGTTCTTTGAAGATAATATATCTTTGATTTTGTTCTTGACTAGGTTGCGCCCGTGAATTGTTACGTGGGTATTCCGGTATCCCTTGCGAATTTCCAAAATTCTTTCCTATCGGATGCCTACATTATAATATCTACTTATACGCTAGATTACAACCCGACCCGTCCAGTAGTTGTACGTTGATAGGTCAGACAGTAACGGTTGCTTTTTATCTATATACTGGAGAAGAAAATGTGTCGTCATGACACGAATTTCCACTTGGATTATTAGCCAATGTTCTAGAAGTTGCTAAAACTTTAGCACATTAACAATCAAAACAAAGGAAATCCACTGGTGAATTCATCATTGAGGGACAAACTAAACAACTCTTCTGACGAGTTATGAGAACAAAATCCACCTCCACATTATGTTCAGTTTCTATATTAGAACATTCCTCGGATCCATTGATGTCTTCTTTGTCCAATAATAAACGCGCTATACATTCTTCAGACAGCAATCGTCATAAATTCATGATAAAAACCACAAGATGAAAAAACCTTAAGTTTCAAAAATTGTATACAAACCGTAACCATTAGTCGAAACGACGAGCATTATTTAAATTATCGAAAAATTGTGGACTTATCCGTCGGACACTGTTATCTCCCTAAAGAGCTAGGCGAAGACTGAGTTGACAACTAACATTGCGATGATCGACGCATGTGCCGAAAACAGCGAGATAATTTTGTGTCGCATAGTCGTCGAATCGACGAAGGTTAGCTGTCTAGGGTAATTTTAACATTAGAAATTAATGCCTTTTTCTTTTAGCACCAACATGTCAAGTCAATGAAGTATACTCCGAATGCACTCAAGGAGTATGCCGGGCACAGAACTGCACACAAAGAGGGGAACCTGTTCCTTGCCCTGGCATTTTAGCAGGTTCTTGTATAAAGGGATGTGTTTGTGCCGAAAATTATTTACGTGTTTCTAATGGTACTTGTGTACCTGAAAATGAGTGTGATGGTAAGCTTGGCCTATATTTAACTTTAATTTGCAAAGATTGGCGTGTACCGAACTAACGCATGAGGTAATGTCCTGCCCAGCACATTGCCTGAGTAAAATACGTACTACTGGATTACTTCATTTAATGATGTCCACCTACACACGGTAAAATTCTTAGCACCGATTAAGGGATTGTTATGTCACGTACACCAACATATTTATACAGAACTCAAGAACGACCCTCAGTCTTTCGGACACTTATTGAGATAATATTTAAATATATATATTGTGAACATAAGATCTGATACTACATGATAATTTTGTATAACTTTACGAATATTTATTGATTACTCAATATTATTGCAAAATTATTCTACTTATCCCTTATTTCCCAAAACAGGTTATATTCTCGAATATTAGCGGGACGTTCACTCGAAGCCCACGCTAAACTTTTGCAACCTCTAGGATAACTGAGCTGTAAAATGTAAATATGTATGTAATGTAAAACTAACAGGTCAAACTTCTTTTACGAATGTATTTGAACATAACAATAATTGAATACTGACACAAACAGTGCTTGGATTTCTTTTTATCCCATTTTACACAGACGTATGAATATGCAGAATAGGTGCATAATTTCTGTAATTGATGTATGGTATTTTCAAATGTAATCCAAAATAGTTTTCCTCTGCTTAGAGTCAATAATTGATATAATATTTCATGAGGACCGTCGGAGTTGAATAAAATCGTAATTTTATGCATTTTGCGCTAGAGGATTATTCTTTGTAACAAACTATAACACCAATTTTAATGATATACTACATAGGTAATTCTCGCTACATCTAGAGCAATATTGTGTCTTTTTATAGTTTGTCCAGAAGGCGAAGTCTTGAACAAATGCCCGCCAATAAACTGTGATGCTGATGAATATTGTAGAACGTCAAGAGACGATCCTAATTCATGTCCAAAATCTAAAGAATGTGGCAAACCGAAATGCGTATGTGGATATTTAGACCGCAGGGACAGAAATACTGGCAAATGTGTCATTGCCTATGAATGTCGTAAGTGTAATCTCATAGTCATGTTTCCAGAATTAGGTTCATCATAGCTAAATAGATCTTAATTTCAGCGAGTTCAGAAGGTCAATTCGTAATTATTTTACACCGCAGTATGAAAGGTGACCGAATCGAGATTTTGTTATGAATTGACCGAAAATTTGATTTTTTTTTTTTTTTATATATATTAACTCAGCATATTGGCTCCGCTTCGCCTGATGGTAAGCGAAAAGAGGAGCCCCAATCGCATCGGCAACGGACAAGAGACCTTGATGTCTTGTCAGTTGACGCTGCCATGCTGGCCTACAAGATGCTTCTTCACGCTTCTCTTGAAGGATCCCATATCGTATGAATGAGGAAATACGTATGCCGGCAACGCGTTCCACTTTTTAATGGTGCGACATAGATAGGAGTAGCCAAACTTTTTAGTACGCGAAGGAATGATCCCAACGGTAAATTTATGATATCGCGAGCTTGCACGTGATGTTCTGTGACGGAAAGGGGAGGAAGGGATAAGGGAAAACAGTTCTTCAGAGCACTCACCATGATATAGGCGGTAAAATACGCTTAGTGAGTCAATATCCCTGCGGAGCTGAAGAGGTTCAAGATTCTTGGTGACCTCTTCGTCACCAATTATACGGACCGCTCGTCGCTGCAACCTATCGAGAGCCTCGAGGAGATACTGGGCGGAACCGTCCCAGAGATGCGAGCAGTACTCCACGCAGGCCCGAACTTGAGTCTTATATAAGAGACAAAGTTGGTCCGGCGCGAAGAACCGCCGCACCCTGTTCAGGATCCCGAGTTTTTTTGAGGCTTTTGAGATGAGGCTCTCAATATATTCCCTTTGGTTAAGGTTGCAGCGAATATCCATGCCCAGCATATTTAAGCTCTCTCGCAAATTGAGCGAAGTGCTCTGAAGACTGGGGGTAGGAAGAAACGGAGATGCTTTTGTGGTAAACGCGCACACTTGGGTTTTCTTAGCATTGAACTCGACCAGATTGCTGGAACCCCATTTACTAATGAGATCCAACACCCGAACCAGTTCAAGAACTAGAGTCTCCAGTTTCTCACCGATTTCTGCCCTACCAGCACCAGGCCGACCGAAATATCGCCCATGAACCGTACTGTCGTCAGCATAGCAATGAATGTTTCCAAGAGGTAGCATGTCATTGATATGAAGCAGAAAGAGGGTGGGCGATAGAACGGAGCCCTGGGGGACGCCCGCATTCACTGGCATGAACCGCGAAGCGCAACCATCTGCAAGGACGCGGATTCTACGCTCATGCAGGAAGCTAGCCATCCCGTCACAAAGCTGGACAGGCAGACCGTATGCCGGAAGCTTGGAGAGAAGTGCTTTGTGCCAAACCCGATCAAACGCCTTGGCCATATCTAGGCTGATTGCCATAGATTCACCATATTTGTCGATTGCCTCACCCCAGAGGTGCGTTACATACGCTAGAAGATCACCCGTTGATCGTTTCGGCCTAAAACCATATTGACGGTCATTAATTAGGGAACGATCTTCTAGGTAGCGGATCAGTTGATTATTGAGGATCCTCTCCATGACCTTGCACAGTACTGAGGTTACGGCTATGGGGCGGTAATTTGATGGATCCGAACGGTCTCCCTTTTTTGGGACCGGTTGCACATTAGCTTCTCTCCAAGTCTCCGGAACACAACCGGTTGAGTACGAGAGACGATAGAGGCGCGTTAACACCGGAGACAACTCTGCTGCACATTTTTTAAGTACAATCGCCGGAATACCGTCTGGACCACTGGCTTTTCGGACATCGAGTGATTGCAGTTCTGATCGTACGTCACACTGTCTGATACGAATATCAGGTATGTTAGAACCACTAGAGGGTATAGTTGGTGGTTGTGTGCCACAATCATCGACCCGGGAGTTAGCCGCAAAGAGGCTAGCCATGAGGTCGGCTTTCTCCTACGGCTGATGTGCCAGTGAGCCATCGGGGCATCTCAGCGGTGGCAGCGACGGTTCACAAAAGTTTGCCTGTATGGTTTTAGCCAGTCGCCAGTAGCCACGTGACCCAGTGGGATGCGACACTAGCTCCTGGCCCACACGTGCAACGCGCTGTGCGTCCGCTCTAATGTATGCCCTCTTGCATACCTTAGTGGCAGCGTTGTAGGCTGATTTCAGCTAGTTGATATTGGGATCATTCAGGGCGCGGCCCCTGGTCCAAGCACGGTACGCCGCCTGCTTGTTACTAACAGCATCAGCGCACTCGCGATTAAACCACGGGCGTCTCCGGCTTTTGATGGCGACATCGGAGTAAGGGATGTAATACTCCATCCCAATGCCAATCTCGCCAACAATAGCCGCAGCACTCGCCGTAGCATCCTTCTCACTGAAACAGCGCTGCCCCCATGGGACGGAGGCAAAGTAGTCGCGCATACCGTCCCAATCTGCTGACGAGTAGTGCACGGTATACACGGCGCTTGACTGCCGCGGGTTGCGGCAGGACTGCGCTTGGCACCATTGTGGACACCAGGCAGTGATCAGAGGTGCCCAGGGGTGCCTCAACAGAAACCCGGTATCCCTCAGGGTGGGTGGTCAGCAGTAGGTCGAGCAGAGAAGGCACCTGATCAGCAATGTCGGGTATTCTGGTAGGTTGGTCTACCAATATATATATGTGTAATTCATTAATAATTAATGTCAAATCTTATTGCGGACAGAATGACATTCTTAGTTTATTTAAATTTTGGGCATATTTTAATATAATCACGCTAAAATTAAACGTTGAAGTTTCATATTGTGACATTACCTTTTCATGGTATGCTATTTTCTATTGGCCCCAAATTTTTTAAATAGAAAGCGTCTATTTTAGAGTCGTTAGATATACCTGTTGTGTCGTTTACCTTTTTTTTATTTTTATTTTTTATACTACGTCGGGTGGCAGACAAGCATACGGCCCGCCTGATGTGAAGCGGTTACCGTAGCCATATTAACGCTCGCAGCATAAAATATTGCTCGCGCGCCGCCACCCCCGCTGCCAACGCAGCATCTCCTTCCTTTCTGGTGACCTCACTCACTCGCAGGAACACAACAACCCGCAAGGGAATTGTTATTTGGCTGCGGTATTCTGTGAGGTGGAGGTACTTCCCCAGTCAGGCAGCTTAAAAATACGCTATGCCCTACCTCTCTTTTCGCCAGATCTTGGTTTGTCAGTCAGCAGGATGCACCGCGCGCAGGTGAAGTTGGCTTTGGTTCAAAGATGTACCTATTTAACTTCTAGCTACTTAGTTGAGAGCTTGAGACCAAATGGAAAAATAATATTGTGTAAAAGTTTAATATAGATATATGAACCATGGCAATATATCAGGTTCCAGATTACTTGAAATTTTAATATTTTAGCACCTTTTCCATGTAACACTGGAAATGAAACATACCAAAGCTGTCCTTCAACGTGTCCTGGCGAGAATTGCTCAGATTATTTACACAACTCAACGTGTCCGATATTCAGGATTGGTATTGTAGTTCCTTGTGAGCCAATGTGTAAATGTAACGAAGGCTTTTACCGAAATTCATCTGGTATTTGCGTCGACAGCAGTCAATGTACCGGTAAATATTTTATCATGTTATGATGTTTCTTTCTCAATAGGGTTTTTTTTTTCAATTTTTGCATATTACTTCTTACGCCGAATTGTATTCATTTTTGGCTTATATGAACAGATAACAATATAAAAAAAATCAAATATAGCGAAATACCTTCTGCATTCGATATCTGTTTCCTTTTCACGTTCCGTCTCTGTTCAAAACTTTATTTAAATACCTATTGGCTAATGCACTTTTGCATCTATTTGGCATATATATGCACACAATTTCGAATTCTAATATTATTATCGTTGTTAAAATAATTAAGTACATATAAAGTATTAGAGTTTATTTAATTTTCTTCGCCTTCCTCTTTTAAATAAAATTTCTTATTCGGTAAGGCTTCGTTTTATTCCCGACCTTTATATAAAATGCGGAGTAAGCTCTAAGAACGTATATGATTATTTTACTTTTCATAGTTAAGGTTAAATTTTAGAATGCCCAGATGGTGAAATATATTCTAGCTGTCCTCCGGCCCAATGTGATGCAGAATATTGCCCTATGTCTAGAGACGATCCTCTCAATTGCACGTCAACTAAAGAATGTTCTAGACCAAGATGTTTATGTGGATTCAATAGACACCGTGATAGACTAACAGGGAAATGCATTGCAACTTCATCGTGTCGTAAGTTTTACATTTACACTATCCGTTGATATCGTTTCCATTTATTTTTGGGAAGGAATACTTATTTTTTATTTACATACTTCCATATTCTAGCACATTGACTGTGTACCTAGATAAATTTAAAAATAGTTAAAAAATTAATGCGTGACTGCCAGTGATAAATTTGATGATATATTTTTGATAATATAGTATGTCAAAGTCAAAGTCAAAATATCTTTATTCCTTGGACTTTATAAAGCACTTAGAAACGTCATACAAATTAAATATAATACATGTTTTATATACATGTTAAATATAAGATATGGATTCTTCAACAAAGGTGTAAAGGGGTTTTGCATGGTCAGCAACACATAAGTGATACCTCTGGTGTCACAACCGTCCATAGGCTGCGATGACTGCTTACCATAGGTAGGATATACGCTTGTTTATCACCTAAGTCATATTATATATTTAACGCCACATAAAAATAACAAAAACGATACTTAATGTCTATCAGCTAAAGTTTGGTGTCCTTAGAATTGATATGGCAAGAAAATAAGCACTTAAAGAGTTATTAACTGAATTTTGTGCAAAAAAGTATTTTATGGAATTCGTCTATAACTATAGCAAAAAAAAAACCTCATCACATGTATAAACGTAGTCAACATATTCAACATAATCAATATTGACCAATTCTCGACTTAATTTCATGACATACACAGGCGTCAGTTAACAAATATACCATAGATAGCACCTGGCCAGGAATAATAAATTTGCGTGTATATTTTAATATAAATAAAATAGGCTAAAGGTGAAATCCTTACTGCTTTCTAGCTCCGTTCCCTTGTGATGGTCCTCATGAAGTATTCGACTCTTGTCCACCAGTATGTCCAGGGCAAAACTGTTCAGATTATATTAATAATTCAACTTGTCCCAAATTCAAAATCGGGATTGTAGTACCCTGCAAACCAGCATGTCGGTGTGAAAAGGGATATTACAGAGACCCAAATGGTGTTTGTGTGAGTTCCAGCGAATGTGAAGGTAAGATTGAAAGTTAATCCTCTATTTGTTTACTGTTATACACATTGTTATGTACACATGTTTTCCTAGATCGTAAAACACATACTTATTTATTTATACACACACCGGCATCAGCATCAACATCATATAAACATATACATATTATTATTTATTTATTTAAACTTTATTAACTATATAATAAGGGTACAAAAGACGGACTTAATGCTAAAAGCATTCTCTACAAAGTCAACCTTTGGGAAAAGCATATATGACCCTAAGAAGATTGTAGTTATTGTGGCTTCTCAGATGTTTCTGTACAATGCTGATTTGTATGTGTGCAATACGTTTCTTCGAACAAAATTAGAACTGCAAACTGCAGGTATATGCTGTGTCTTGGTATCTAGAGATGTACGTCAATAATTTTGAACTTATCATTTAGTTGTAACCTGTTCGTTCTACTAAAAATATGGTAGAAAATACATCTAAGTCATGAAATATATCTAAGTTCTATAATGATTATGATGTGATATTTGCTGACCCGCTAATAGAAGGTGAGGTATTCGTAACTGATGTTTATACGTTACCATATTCTCTCTAGTCCAAGAGAACGAAGACATTTTCCAATGCTTGGGTAAATGATTTTTGGGCACCTAATCTTCCCTCTTTTACTTTTCTGTAGTTATATTGATCTCAAACTTATCATTAATTATTAAATTTTATTGTAGCTTCAATATAACTACATTATTTGATTGACATTAACAGCTAAAGCCTACTTGATGTTTTAAATAATTTGAAAATTTTCTTTCAGCTTTAACTACCACTACACCACCGCCAACCTCAAACTCACCAGATTCCGATTGTAAAGGTAATATAATGATAATAAAATCCCACCGATAAACTCGCGCTTTCATCCTATCCAAGGGCATCAAACATTATATGGGGTGTGAATAACTCACTATCCCATTCTGTACAGCCAATGCCTACCCCACGCCCTTGAGGATGGATTGTTGTATTCCTGCAACCTCGATATATTGTCAATAAAATAATTTTGATTATTAGATTAATTTAATACATTTCGATTTTTGTAAATGTACATTGTACAGGAATACAATGTATTGTTATAAAATACACTTATATTTTTTTGAAAATAATTTTACACATTTTAACCTATCTTCTCAGATAAATGCAAAGAAAATGAAGAATATGTAGATTGTCCTTCTGCCACATGTCTACCACAAAAATGCTCTGAAGCTGGATTTCCAATAAAATGCCCGAAAACTAATGGCCGATGCGCAGATAAACCAGGCTGCATATGTGTAGACGGATATCTCAGGAATGCAAAAGGAGTGTGCATTCCCAAACAGGATTGTCGTAAGTTGCAAATTATTAAATTCAATATTTATTTAATTCCTCCAATTTCTATAGGTCTTTTACCAATATTTATAATGAAACTTCAGGAGATGGTCTGCTATACGCATTTTGTAAATAAGCTACAGATGTTTTCTGAAGTAATGGCGTACATATTTAAACCAGGGGCCCTACCACCGAAGCTGAAGCCGATTACCACCGGATATTTTGATCGCTTAAATAGAACTTAGGTTTAAGTTAATAATAAACATCTTCAGCTTAGTCGGTAGACCTCTATGGCTTCTACCAGGTAAGTTAAACACAACTACCGCCAATCTAAGCTAAACTTTGATTTTCTCAATCAAAAAATCCGATGGTAATCGTAATCGTAAATCGGCTTCAGCTTCGTCGGTAGGCCCCCTAGCGTTTTCTTTTTAAACTCTGAACTAGAAAGAGTGGAGGTTTAACTTATCTGTGTATTTTCAAAACATCCTGATGTGTTTTATTAGCTATCATACATAATACAAGGATTTTTCTAACAATTCACAGTTTAATCATACACACTTTACTCTTACACAGCATCTTGCGGAGGTGATAAAAACGCAAGACCTGGCTGCGGAGTAAACTGTGGTAAACTTTGTACCACATACAAAGTGAAGAATCCCATATGTGCAGAGATCTGCAACTTGAACGGCTGTGACTGCATTAATGACACTGTGTATGATGAAAACACAAAGAAATGTGTTTCACGTGATGAATGTCGTAAGTTATCTATATATAATAAAATAGAAAGTCACTCACATGCTGACCAAATATGCGAATCTCGAAACTACTTAACTCAAGGAGCGGACATTTGGCAGATAGATAGCTTATAGGTAGGAGACGTCTTTTAAGCAAAGATTTTGGGACAAAATCGGATTAAGGGAGTCATTTATTCCTCCACATACGGCCCGCTTGATTACCGCCCCGTAACCTAAAGAGTGTACTCACGTATTGGCAAACTCTAAAAAACAAGGAAAAAAAAGCTTCTCTTCGTGTCTGGATACTTCAT
Source organism: Hypsopygia costalis (assembly GCA_937001555.2). Taxonomy (NCBI): domain Eukaryota; kingdom Metazoa; phylum Arthropoda; class Insecta; order Lepidoptera; family Pyralidae; genus Hypsopygia; species Hypsopygia costalis. The sequence continues at coordinate 20,939,241 of OW443332.2, forward strand.
TTATTCGCAGGAATATTACAAAATCCTCAAGCGTATTGTTATTCGTCTTTGGTCTTCTGTGAGGTTCCACAGTCGGGGTCTACCTCTCGTTCGCCGGAGACTCATTTGCTAATCGACAATGTGCAAAGATCTGATCTGGATCCAAAGATGGTGGTGAGCTACTTGCACCGAAAATTTTAACTTTTAATTAGTCGAAAATAATCACTTGAACACTGCTTGCTTATTAAGCCAAATTGCATTTCTTTTCAGCTTGTGATACCACTACAACAACTCCCGCACCTGATTCAAGCTGTGAAGATTAATGATGACAATGACACAAGGAACTTCTTATAACTAAGTCATTTGTGGTGAATTGAGCCCTTGTGATATTTTTTTAATTTAATCTCAAAATCTCAATAATTACTGAACTGATTACAATAATGACTCAGGAACACACGAATTCGATATACATGACCACTCAGGCCAGTTTTATCAAAATATGAGCAGCAGTTTGCGAATATGCTCGGTATTTACTTTCACGTCAACACAAATATGTCAAAAACACCTGAACCGATTTAATTTCCCAAGGAACTTCGAAATTATATTTAAATTTTCTACACACTCACCAAATTTCATCAAAATTAGAACACTGGTTCGATGGTTATCATGACACAAAATACATACAAACATACAAAAAACAGGAAATACTTTATAAATTATAAAAACTTTTAATTATTATATCAATTACCATCGGATTATAGACTTTTATTTCATCAACCAACAACCCTTATTCATTCCACTGCTGGTTTTACAAAGGATCACCTATTGGAGATCGCGCAGCGAGCGATGGAGAGGGCTATGCTCGGGGTTTCTCTGCAGGATCGAATCCGAAACGAACAAATTCGACGGAGAACTAAAGTTGTCGACATAGCCTTCAGAGTTTGCAAGCTGAAGTGGCAATGGGCCGGTCACATCTGCCGAGTTAGTGATGGGAGATGGAGGAGGAAGTTATTAGAGCGGAGGCCGCGCGTAGAATGACGAAGTGTCGGGCGCCCTCGTACCAGATGGTCCGATGACCTTAAGAAAGTAGTTGGGAGCGGCTGGATGCGGAAGGCGTAGGATCGTATCTGGTGGAAAGAATTGGGGAAGGCTTATATCCAGCAGTAGGTAGATACAGGCTGATTTATTTAAATACCTATTGGCTAATGCACTTTTGCATCTATTTGGCATATATATGCACACAATTTCGAATTCAAATATTATTATCGTTGTTAAAATAATTAAGTACATATAAAGTATTAGAGTTTATTTAATTTTCTTCGCCTTCCTCTTTTAAATAAAATTTCTTATTCGGTAAGGCTTCGTTTTATTCCCGACCTTTATATAAAATGCGGAGTAAGCTCTAAGAACGTATATGATTATTTTACTTTTCATAGTTAAGGTTAAATTTTAGAATGCCCAGATGGTGAAATATATTCTAGCTGTCCTCCGGCCCAATGTGATGCAGAATATTGCCCTATGTCTAGCGACGATCCTCTCAATTGCACGTCAACTAAAGAATGTTCTAGACCAAGATGTTTATGTGGATTCAATAGACACCGTGATAGACTAACAGGGAAATGCATTGCAACCTCATCGTGTCGTAAGTTTTACATTTACACTATCCGTTGATATCGTTTCCATTTATTTTTGGGAAGGAATACTTATTTTTTATTTACATACTTCCATATTCTAGCACATTGACTGTGTACCTAGATAAATTTAAAAATAGTTAAAAAATTAATGCGTGACTGCCAGTGATAAATTTGATGATATATTTTTGATAATATAGTATGTCAAAGTCAAAGTCAAAATATCTTTATTCCTTGGACTTTATAAAGCACTTAGAAACGTCATACAAATTAAATATAAGACATGTTTTATATACATGTTAAATATAAGATATGGATTCTTCAACAAAGGTGTAAAGGGGTTTTGCATGGTCAGCAACACATAAGTGATACCTCTGGTGTCACAACCGTCCATAGGCTGCGATGACTGCTTACCATAGGTAGGATATACGCTTGTTTATCACCTTAGTCATATTATATATTTAACGCCACATAAAAATAACAAAAACGATACTTAATGTCTATCAGCTAAAGTTTGGTGTCCTTAGAATTGATATGGCAAGAAAATAAGCACATAAAGAGTTATTAGCTGAATTTTGTGCAAAAAAGTATTTTATGGAATTCGTCTATAACTATAGCAAAAAAAAACCTCATCACATGTATAAACGTAGTCAACATATTCAACTGCATAAAATCAATATTGACCAATTCTCGACTTAATTTCATGACATACACAGGCGTCAGTTAACAAATATACCATACTCGTAGATAGCACCTGGCCAGGAATAATAAATTTACGTGTATATTTTAATATAAATAAAATAGGCTAAAGGTGAAATCCTTACTGCTTTCTAGCTCCGTTCCCTTGTGATGGTCCTCATGAAGTATTCGACTCTTGTCCACCAGTATGTCCAGGGCAAAACTGTTCAGATTACATTAATAATTCAACTTGTCCCAAATTCAAAATCGGGATTGTAGTACCCTGCAAACCAGCATGTCGGTGTGAAAAGGGATATTACAGAGACCCAAATGGTGTTTGTGTGAGTTCCAGCGAATGTGAAGGTAAGATTGAAAGTTAATCCTGTATACGTTTACTGTTATACACATTGTTATGTACATAGGTTTTCCTAGATCGTTAAACACATACTTACGTATTATTTTTTATTTAAAATTTATTAACTATAGAATAAGGGTACAAAAGACGGACTTAATGCTAAAAGCATTCTCTACACAGTCAACCTTTGGGAAAAGCATATATGACCCTAAGAAGATTGTAGTTATTGTGGCTTCTCAGATGTTTCTGTACAATGCTGATTTGTATGTGTGCAATACATTTCTTCGAACAAAATTAGAGCTGATTAATCTTTTAACTGCAAACTGCTGGTATATGCTGTGTCTTGGTATCTAGAGATTTACGTCAATAATTTTGAACTTATCATTTAGTTGTAACCTGTTCGTTCTACTAAAATATGGTAGAAAATACATCTAAGTCATGAAATATATCTAAGTTCTATAATGATTATGATGTGATATTTGCTGACCCGCTAATAGAAGGTGAGGTATTCGTCACTGATGTTTATACGTTACCATATTCTCTCTAGTCCAAGAGAACGAAGACATTTTCCAATGCTTGGGTAAATGATTTTTGGGCACCTAGTCTTCCCTCTTTTACTTTTCTGTAGTTATATTGATCTCAAACTTATCATTAATTATTCAATTTTATTGTAGCTTCAATATAACTATATTATTTGACTGACATTAACAGCTAATGCCTACTTGATGTTTTAAATCATTTGAAAATTTTCTTTCAGCTTTAACTACCACTACACCACCGCCAACCTCAAACCCACCAGATTCCGATTGTAAAGGTAATATAATGATAATAAAATGCCATCGATACAACTCGCGCTTTCATCCTATCCAAGGGCATCAAACATTATATGGGATGTGAATAACTCACTATCCCATTCTGTACAGCCAATGCCTACCCCACCTGTAGGTAATGCTAGCGTTAAGCAAACGAGACTCTGGCGAAACAGAAGTAGGACATATCGAGCCCAACTAGGGAGAATCTCCAGAATAATGCCCTTGAGGATGGATTGTTGTATTCCTGCAACCTCGATATATTGTCAATAAAATAATATTGATTATTAGATTAATTTAATACATTTCGATTTTTGTAAATGCACATTGTACAGGAATACAATGTATTGTTATAAAATACACTTATATTTTTTTGAAAATAATTTTACACATTTTAACCTATCTTCTCAGATAAATGCAAAGAAAATGAAGAATATGTAGATTGTCCTTCTGCCACATGTCTACCACAAAAATGCTCTGAAGCTGGATTTCCAATAAAATGCCCGAAAACTAATGGCCGATGCGCAGATAAACCAGGCTGCATATGTGTAGACGGATATCTCAGGAATGCAAAAGGAGTGTGCATTCCCAAACAGGATTGTCGTAAGTTGCAAATTATTAAATTCAATATTTATTTAATTCCTCCAATTTCTATAGGTCTTTTACCAATATTTATAATGAAACTTCAGGAGATGGTCTGCTATACGCATTTTGTAAATAAGCTACAGATGTTTTCTGAAGTAATGGCGTACATATTTAAACCAGGGGCCCTACCACCGAAGCTGAAACCACCGGATATTTTGATCGCTTAAATAGAACTTAGGTTTAAGTTAATAATAAACATCTTCAGCTTAGTCGGTAGACCTCTATGGCTTCTACCAGGTAAGTTAAACACAATTACCGCCAATCTAAGCTAAACTTTGATTTTCTCAATCAAAAAATCCGATGGTAGTCGGCTTTAGCTTCGTCGGTAGGCCCCCTAGCGTTTTCTTTTTAATCTCTGAACTAGAAAGAGTGGAGGTTTAACTTATCTGTGTATTTTCAAAACATCCTGATGAGTTTTATTAGCTATCATACATAATACAAACAATAAACTAAAGAAGTTGTTGTAAGGAAACACGGATTTTTCTAACAATTCACAGTTTAATCATACACACTTTCCTCTTACACAGCATCTTGCGGAGGTGATAAAAACGCAAGACCTGGCTGCGGAGTAAACTGTGGTAAACTTTGTACCACATACAAAGTGAAGAATCCCATATGTGCAGAGATCTGCAACTTGAACGGCTGTGACTGCATTAATGACACTGTGTATGATGAAAACACAAAGAAATGTGTTTCACGTGATGAATGTCGTAAGTTATCTATATATAATAAAATAGAAAGTCACTCACATGCTGACCAAATATGCGAATCTCGAAACTACTTAACTCAAGGAGCGGACATTTGGCAGATAGATAGCTTATAGGTAGGAGACGTCTTTTAAGCAAAGATTTTGGGACAAAATCGGATTAAGGGAGTCATTTATTCCTCCACATACGGCCCGCTTGATTACCGCCCCGTAACCTAAAGAGTGTACTCACGTATTGGCAAACCCTAAAAAACAAGGAAAAAAAAGCTTCTCTTCGTGTCTGGATACTTCATTTATTCGCAGGAATATTACAAAATCCTCAAGCGTATTGTTATTCGTCTTTGGTCTTCTGTGAGGTTCCACAGTCGGGGTCTACCTCTCGTTCGCCGGAGACTCATTTGCTAATCGACAATGTGCAAAGATCTGATCTGGATCCAAAGATGGTGGTGAGCTACTTGCACCGAAAATTTTAACTTTTAATTAGTCGAAAATAATCACTTGAACACTGCTTGCTTATTAAGCCAAATTGCATTTCTTTTCAGCTTGTGATACCACTACAACAACTCCCGCACCTGATTCAAGCTGTGAAGATTAATGATGACAATGACACAAGGAACTTCTTATAACTAAGTCATTTGTGGTGAATTGAGCCCTTGTGATATTTTTTTAATTTAATCTCAAAATCTCAATAATTACTGAACTGATTACAATAATGACTCAGGAACACACGAATTCGATATACATGACCACTCAGGCCAGTTTTATCAAAATATGAGCAGCAGTTTGCGAATATGCTCGGTATTTACTTTCACGTCAACACAAATATGTCAAAAACACCTGAACCGATTTAATTTCCCAAGGAACTTCGAAATTATATTTAAATTTTCTACACACTCACCAAATTTCATCAAAATTAGAACACTGGTTCGATGGTTATCATGACACAAAATACATACAAACATACAAAAAACAGGAAATACTTTATAAATTATAAAAACTTTTAATTATTATATCAATTACCATCGGATTATAGACTTTTATTTCATCAACCAACAACCCTTATTCATTCCACTGCTGGTTTTACAAAGGATCACCTATTGGAGATCGCGCAGCGAGCGATGGAGAGGGCTATGCTCGGGGTTTCTCTGCAGGATCGAATCCGAAACGAACAAATTCGACGGAGAACTAAAGTTGTCGACATAGCCTTCAGAGTTTGCAAGCTGAAGTGGCAATGGGCCGGTCACATCTGCCGAGTTAGTGATGGGAGATGGAGGAGGAAGTTATTAGAGCGGAGGCCGCGCGTAGAATGACGAAGTGTCGGGCGCCCTCGTACCAGATGGTCCGATGACCTTAAGAAAGTAGTTGGGAGCGGCTGGATGCGGAAGGCGTAGGATCGTATCTGGTGGAAAGAATTGGGGAAGGCTTATATCCAGCAGTAGGTAGATACAGGCTGATGATGATGATGATGACCTATTGGAGGACTAACAAGCTCCAGTAACAGATGAAGAATGCACAACTTTTATCATAGGGTACCCCAGAACAGGATAATGGATCAGTCTCGTTACTTGCGAAATCGCTACTCGAGACTACTCTGAATGTCCGCCATTTGTGTCAAACGGCAAAACATTCCCTGGGAGTGTGATCATTGGCGATCGGAACAGGACGACGTGTTGAATTCCTTACATGCAATGACTTGTATGCCTACTAAACCCATTCCGTTTACAAATGAGACTAGAGGGGGTAGAGAAAACGATCAAAAAGGGACAAATAAAATGCGTATTATTAATATTTGACATATTCTTAACTGCACCCGTTGGTGGAATTAGGTTCTCACAGGTTAGGTTTTGCATACTCTACTGCCTCCAGCGCCTGACATTATTGAAATCGAAATGTTAGACAACAACATGTTATTTTAGAACCCCAATTGTGTTAGACGATTCTATACTGCTATTTGATCAAATTATAAGAGTATAAGATATCATTATTAGGAACAGCTTTGGTTTGCTAAAAGTTTACCAGAGTAAAAAGCCGATGAAGAGACCTTACTCGACGGTGGGTGAGAAGAAAATTACCTATGTAAGACCACAGCGAGTACACACTCTTTCGAACACAAGAAAGGATCATCAAAATCGAACTAATCTGTAAAAAAAAAAATATACGTGGCCAATAGTGGCTATACCTAAAAAATAAATACATAAGTTGAAAAACTCTTTTTTAACCTCCAACCCAAAAAGAGGGGTGTCGTAAGTTTAACGTGTCTGTTTGTATTTTTGTCTGTGGTATATTCTTTGCTCTTAAACAAATCTCAGCTATCAAACAAAAAAAAATGCGTCACAATGGGCCCAATTTTGATGCGATTTTTTTTTATTTTGTTGAGACGGTTCTTAGCAATGATACAATAAAATCTGTCAGACCGTTTGAAGATCATCCCTTTTTTTATTTTATGAAGGTATATCAGCCACTTTAATGAGACTGGTCAATTCAAAATTAGCAAAAAGAATATAGTAAGTTTGATTAGATGCTCCAGCATCACCAGACATCTGGAGAACATCCAACTCCTTATCAACTTACAGCAGAATCATCTTGTTTGAGCTCAATGTAATGATCCTACTCAGGTTATAGATATAGTCTTCCTAGATGTAGTACAAGCTTTTGGAAAAGGTGTGGTATGAAGGATTTATCAAAAAACTTAAAAGAATACTACCTAAACAATACATACATATAATAAAATGATATATATCAAATAGAGTATTTATAGTAAGGCATTTGCCTTACTTATTATGCATTTGCATACTCGGAAATTAAGGAATTAAGAGATGGAGTACCCCATGGAAGCGTATTAGGTCCGGTCCTTCCTGTACATATTATTCACCTGTGATATGCCCTTATTAGATAATAACACTCTTGCTACGTTTGCCGACGACTCAGTAGTAATGGCCATTGGAAGCCCTCACGAGGAAGAAGCAGAAAAAGTGCAATTAGCTATTAACCAATTTCACGATTGTAAAAAACGGATGACCGATGGGGTCGAAAGGTTCTCGAGTGGAGACCACGTATCGGCAAGTGCAGCGTAGGACGTCCACCCACAAGGTGGACAGACGACCTCATTAAGACCGTAGGATCGCGCTGGATGCAAGCCGCTTCCAACCGGCCTTATTGGAGATCTAGAGGGGAGGCCTATGTCCAGCAGTGGACTTTCAATGGCTGAGATGATGATGATGATGAAAAAATATGGCGAATCAAATTTAATGAATTTAAGTCAGTTTACGTCAACTTCATTAACAAACACGAGCAGTACTGCCCAGTGTATATTTATAACCACTAGGAGGTAAACCCACCGTCATTTACTGAGGTATGAAAAGCTATCAGGAGGCTTAGAAACAACAAGGCCCAAGTACTGATCGTTTACTTCTCCTGCTCTGCAAAAATTTATCCAACACTGCACTTCATTTTTATTTTTTATTTCCCCTTCCCCCCCGGATTCCGTTTGGTGCGGACGTGTTTATCGTAACCCTATATATCAGTTATATTTTAAAATAAATAAGTGAAATAAATAAATTCTGAAGAAAAGTGCTATAAATGTTAACAAAATTCGCTTAGTGATTGCTCCAACTACCAGGAAAACATAACTCCAGTGCATTAAAAACAAATAGAAAAGGACACAGTGGTGAGTGAGATTCACTATTATTTACTAGCTACGTACAAGCTGTTATCGGTCACTCACCCGCTCCTGATTGGCCTTCCGCGGCACCGCCCCTCGGCGCAAGAGCAAGTTTATTAGGGGCGTGTCACCTTGACCATCAATTAATAGTACTTACACTGTGATTCATACAACACTGCACGCACTTATTCTCGGCCGTCGGCGTAATTTAAAATAGGCCTACAAGTTGATAATGCTGCGATCACCAACAAAAACTGTCCCGGAGTTGTATGGTTCTGATCCCAATATGAGCTTAGATAAAGATGAAGCCCTTGCTAGACAAAAAACTATGAATGAAAAATTGAGAGACAGAAAGCGATTACGAGAGAATGAATTTGAGGAAACTTTTCGTGAGTTCAAGGATCATATTACTAGCTTGCTAACTGCTTGGAAGGATGAGCAAAGTTCAACTTTTTCCGAACTTCGATCGGACTTAACGGCCATCAAGATACAATTAGCTGATGTTCAAAAAACAAATGGCGAAATTGAGAAGTCGATAGAATTTTTATCATCACAATTTGATGTAATGGCTGACAAAGTAGATAGATTAGAAAAGACCTCAACAGCTCAAGACAAAAGGATAGAATTTTTGGAGAGAAATAGTGAAGAGTTATCCCGAAAATCGTGCCTGAATGAGTTAGAAATTCGCAACATACCGTTCGTGTCAAAAGAAACTCAAGAACAGCTTATCGATACCGCTTCAAAAATCTTTAAGGCCATATCTATTGACATTTTACCAAATGATATAATAGATATCCGCCGTCTGCCTGGGAAAACCGAAAAGCGAATAATCTTAGTTTCTTTATCAACAGTCGTACTTAGAAATAAGATCCTCGCCGCTGCAAAAAAATATAACATCGAGAATAAAAGTCTACGTCTAAACACAGCATGCATTGGCCTGCAGCAGGCCGCACAAGATATTTATATCACTGAACACCTCACCCTAAAAGTCTATATTCTTGAATTGCATTGTTGAAGTAGTTCTATTTTGTTATCTGACTACATGTAAACATCCTATGTATATCTATATGAAGAACCCCATATCAACCTATAAAATAATTATTTTAAATTCCGATAAATTATGCAATGAATTCCTAAGTAACCCTTACAGCATTATATTACGAGGTGATTGGTGTCTAGCCCTTTATGATTATTTTATTCGTATATTACAAACACAGCCAATTGTCCGTGGAAACATACAGTCACAACAAATATTAATATTGTAAAATTCAATTCGATAAAAAACTTACAAACTAATCTTGATTCGCTATCCATATCGGAGTCCCAGTGCTGCGACCCGGAGATCTGCCATCTCATCATCCCTAATAAAACCAGAAGATTAAATATACTAACACAGAATATACGAAGTATTAATTGCAACATACATAATTTTACTACGTTGCTAACAAGACTCGAAGTTGACTGTGACTTGTTGGTACTTACGGAATGCTGGCTTTCCTGTTGCTCAAATCTTCCCACTATTGAAGGTTATAATGTTCATTGTAGTTCTCGATTCTTTAACCAAAACGATGGCATTGTAATTTATTCAAAATCAGACTTGAATATTAATATACAGGAACCCGAGTTCCTCGAAGGAAACTGCTTAGTAGTGACAATAAGCAATGATATAGCATTGGTTACTATCTATCGCTCCCCGTCGTATCTCAATACAAGCATATTTGAGGAGTCGCTTGACAAATTATTATTATCACTGCAAGGCTACAAAACCATTGCTGTCGTCGGTGACATAAATATCGATATTATAAGCTGTAACCCTCGCGCACAATCATACTTAAACCTTGTTGCCTATCATGGGTTCTTACCAGCTCATAATCTTCCTACTCGAAACGCAAGTTGTCTGGATCATGTACTCCTGAAAGCGAGGGAACCAGCAGTTACACTAGTGTTGAATACAACAATTACAGACCATAATGCAGTTCTGCTGTCATTAGAATCAAACAGTAAAACGAATCGTATAAATTCCACCCGCACCATTATAAATCAAGAAAAACTATCCACTTTCATGAACGGTACTGATTTTAGCCTAGTGTATGAAGCAACCGATGCAAATACGGCCGCGGATCTTTTAATAACACTCCTCAGAGGAGCGATAGAAGCCAGCAGTTACACTTATAAGCTATCACGATGAAAAAAAATTATAAAGCCATGGATCACTCCCGGCATTCTGCGTTGTATTCGAAATAGAGATAAACTACATTCTCAACTAAAATTATCGCCTGATAATGAGATTCTTAAAACCTCGTATACGCGCTACCGAAAATTTTGCAATAAATTATTAAAAAACTTAAAAAAACCAATATGAAAAAAATCTATTAATCAAGGCAGGAACTGACGTCAAACGCACTTGGAAAACTATCAATAATATTATTTATAAAAATAATTACCAAAGTCAACCTATAGAATTATTAAGCTGTAACAGAACTCCTGAAAAATCAATAGCAGATGTAAACAAATTCTTCGCTAACATAGGGCCAAATCTTGCTAACCAAATTCGTATCAAACCAAATCCCCCTGATTTTACAAGCTTGTTATCGCCTAAACGAAAATGTGACTCTTTCGTTCTGTTGGACACAGATGAAAACGAAGTGCGTCGGTTAATAATGGACTTGCGTGATGACTGTGCAGTGGGTTGGGATGGCATTTCATCTTCGTTCTTAAAGCAGTACGTCAAGCTTATTGTTGGTCCGTTAACATACATTTGTAAACTAACTCTAGCAACTGGAACATTTCCCCGAGCGTTTAAAAAATCAGTGATTCGACCAGTACACAAGGGTGGGCCGAGAGACTGTGTCAATAACTATCGTCCTATCTCTATACTGCCTGCCATGTCTAAAGTATTGGAACGCTTGATAAACAATAGATTGGTCAAGTATCTCGAGAACTCTGAACTGCTTGCGCCCAACCAATTTGGCTTCCGCTCTAAAAAGTCCACCGCAGATGCCATCCATGAGGTCACCGATTTCATCGCTAATAGCTTAGATGCAGGGAAAAAATGTCTAACAATTTTTCTCGACCTAGCGAAAGCTTTTGACACGGTCTCTTTTCCCACCCTGGTGAAGGTGCTAGAAAACATGGGCATTAGAGGAATGCAGCTAAAACTTTTCAGAGACTATCTGACTGACCGCCGACAATGTGTCTCCATTGATAATATCATTAGTGAAGATGAACCAGTCTCCTTTGGAATACCTCAAGGAAGTATAACCGGACCGACGCTATTCTTGTGCTACATAAATGAGTTAAACCTACTGTCACTTAAAAATGGCAAAATAATTTCCTTTGCAGACGATACCGCTCTGTGCTTCACCGGAGACTCTTGGAAGGATATCTTCCAGTCGGCACAACAAGGATTTAATATAGTAGCGCACTGGCTAAACATAAATACCCTTACCCTTAATGTTCAGAAAACCAAATACATAACTTTTTCTATTCGTAATAATACACAACCACCCCCATCCCTAACACTAATAGCCCACTCATGTGCCAATCTAGCTAATACTCATTGTCAATGCACAGTGTTAGAAAAGACAAACTCAGTCAGATATTTGGGAGTAACTGTAGATCAAAATTTAAATTTTACAGAACACATCCATAACATGACAGGTAGAGTGCGCAAGTTGATATACATTTTTAAGAACCTCCGACACATTGGGAATCTAGCACATTTAAAAATGGTATATTATGCACTCTGCCAGTCGCTTCTTCAATATTGTGTTACGATTTGGGGAGGTACGAACAAAGTTTATATGCTCCACTTAGAAAGAGCTGTAAGAGCCGTGTTGAAAGTAGCACTATTTTTACCGATATGAACCCCCACTATAGAAGTATATCAATCCTTTAAAGTCCTCTCAGTACGTCAATTGTATATACTTAATACGGTTGTTAAAAAACACTCCCAAGTACCAGGTAATCCAAATGAAGACAGACGGCGAAACTACTCAGTCTGCCAACTACCAAAAATCAGAACCAGGTTCATCAAAAAGTTTTATCCCTACAATGGCTGCTTCCTGTACAACAAAATAAATAAGATGTTAAAAATTCACCCACTATCTAAACACCTGTCCAAAAAGAAATTAACTGAATGGCTTCAAAACCTAACGTACGAGGAAACTGAAAAGTTGTTGCTCAGCGTATACTGATCACCTGGTATGTTTATAACGGAATCTTTATATTTAATGCATACTATATAATACAAATTTAGGATTTATGTGGGTATTGTCATTAATGTGTGTAGCATTTTCTTTAGAATTATATTATATAATGTATTACTTTAAAATGCTACTATATTATGTTAGTACTATAAATAGAATAATTATACTATAACTCTTATAGACTATTACAACACTCCCGCAAAGTCTCTACCTAATGTATACAAACTGGGAAGGTCGTCTGAGATACAGTATTTTCAAAATACTAGTTCAGATGGCACAATTTCTATAGTTATCTAGTAAATTTCTATTGTGTTACTTTTGATTGTGAAACTTCGTGTACATGTTGCTTTGAAATAAAATTTATTATTATATTATATTATTATAATTTATTAATGGCCCAAACGCTGCTCAACTCAATATTTATTTACACAATGGTGGAGTCGTGTAATTAGTAATAAGGCTACACCTTCACATTTAATAATGTTTATCATTCTTATTAAGCTGTTAGACTCCCAAATAAATAAATAAATACTCTCGAAATTGTAGAAGTACAGTAGCGAAGAATGCCATATAGCTACACTAATACTGTTAATATGAAGAATGGGAATTCAATAGACGATATGGTGAACAGGTATTAGGTTTAAGGCCTGTAAAAAGAGATGAGGTAACTCTGAGGAATTGACCTATTGCAACAAGGTACAAAGTCTTTTCTCGCTCGAGAGGTTCGTACCCTACACGGAACAAACCCTTAGTGATTATTAGTGTGGTTTTCGGCAGAATCGCAGTATAGTGGACCAGATTCTTCTTCTTCCTTTCTTCTCAAACTTCTCCTGAAACAGCTCATGTAGAAGAAATGAATATACGCACATAGCATAAATTGTTTGTTTGTTGACTTAAAAAAAGCTTACGTTAGCATAGACCGTGACGCGGATCGGGTCGAAATTTGGCATACAAGTACTTAGACATAGTAATTTACTTACTATTCTGAATATTAATTCTGAAAAATCCTTTCTTAGTATCTATTAAAAAAGGAATATTTAGAATTCTTACAGGATACCCCGGATACGAGCTTGCCAAGTTGCGAGCGCAATGTAGTTAATCAATATAAACTTTATTAAAATAAATGTTGGGTAAGTATATTGATTAGTATAACCACACCGTTTCGCTTAGTTAACACGAAATCGCTTCTTATCACTAAGGTTACAGGCGAATGAATTCAACAAAGCTAATAAACATACAACTGTACACACAGACGCAAATAAGATTAAACAAATTAATAGAAAAAATGTACATAATGCTATGTAAATGTTTAAAAGTTATATTATTTTGTTATGTTGAGTGCCTACTGATTCAACAAATGTGCGAAGTTTGCTATAAAATAACGAAAACTTAAAAAAAATTGCAGAAGGCATTTGGTTGGCATCATGTTGAGAACTCTTATACTAACAGCCGTCCTGGCTAATGTGTTTTTCATAAAGTCGTCCACAGGTATGTTTTTTTTATTATTTCTTATTATTTCAATATTTATTTATACTTTATTGCTTTTGATCTATTATAATTTTCCAACTTATGTTTCATTGTTATTGAGTTTACGCTATAGTCATGTTATTTTATTTTAAATTTTTATTACATAGTCGAAATGAATTGTTACGACGTGTAAGTTTAATTATATTGTGTCTTCCATTTGTTTTTATATATATTTGACGAGCCAGGTGGTCGAATTGTTAGCAATGGCTATTTGACTCGACTCCCGACTGACTGACTGACTTGATCCCCGCGCAAGACAATATTTGTGTGCATAAAAATGTCTGTTTGTCTTGTATGTGTATTATATGTGTGTATTTATAAATAAAGATATTAAAGTATATTTATCAGTTATCTAGTACCCATAGTTTCTGCAATTTCGAATAAACTCAATTTAAAAAATAAAACCCATCTTTTAGACGATTTATCTAAGCACAAAATCATTATCATCACCATCCCTGTACTTATGTATTTCTATGTATGTGTATACATGTTTACTAAATATATAATTATGATTATTTTATTTACTGCAGTAATTATAAATACTATTTTATTATTTATTATTATATTATTAGTATTATATTTTATGCCTTTGTTTTGCTTCTTCAGAACCTCAATCGTGTTTTCTGTGTTTTCTGCTTGTACCGAAGGTTACTGGTAGAGAATGCTTTTAGCGTTAAGTCCGTCTTTTGTACCCGTATGTAATTTGCGGTCAATAAAGTTTTAAAATAAATAAATAATAATATACCCGACGTCTCCTCAACCTGGTGATTCTGATTGTAAACCCAGCTGGGGCAAACTAAACTGTAAAGGTAACTATGTCAAAAATGATAAGGGTACTTGAATCCCAGGAGTACGGTAAGTAAATACTAGCATGAAGTATCATGTAAAATAAATTGTAATTTAGATTAATGGATACAAAAAGCGTAACACGACCTCGGTATTATTAGGAATTTTGGAGTGCTATCTTCAGTATTGTAGAGGCGGACTGGCAAAAGGATAAAAAAAAGATGTCATGTCTTCTTTTTATATTTATCCTAAATATAAAAACAGTGAAACAAAATAATTATCAAGTATCTAGCTATTACAGTTCAAGAAATAGGGCCCAAATGACAGACAGACAGCAGAGTCGCAATAATAGGGTCCCCTTAGGCACGAAACCTTAAAAATAATAGCTTTCTCCTAATTCAGTAGGTACTCCTGTAACTACAATTTTTATATTTAGTTTAAATGTAAAATCAGGAACTTTATTTTGATCATTCTAAAGAGAATTTCTAAAGAGAAGAAGATCACTCACGAATCACAAAAGCTATCACTGCGCATTCGACTGAATTCATAATTAGGGTTCCGCAGTAAACAATAACGTATAGTTTCGCCATGTCCGTCGATTTGTCTGTCTGTCTATCCGTCCGCGGCTTAACTCAGAGACTATTAGTACTAGGAATGTCAAATTAGGTATGGGTTGCAAGAGTTGACCTTTCAAGCTATTCACATACCCGACCACTACAAGCCAATGAATACACAACTTTAAATAAAAATCTCAAAGTTACTGTATCTCAATAACTTCTTAATTTGATTTTCGTAATTAAGATTTTACTAAAAAGGTATGAATTTCTGCTATATCATTTATTATTATGTGTTTGCCTGCATACTATATGTAGCTATCGATTTATGTGTGGTTATATTATTTCTGTATATGTTTTAATATTATAATTATACTTACACGGGTCTTATTACTTATTACACGGGCCGCGCTAATATCCCTCGCTCTCTTAGTGGAGGAGAGCCGCGAACTACTTGTGTCGATGATCGATAGCATATTGAATAGAGTATCCGATTAGGGACAATGAAACCTAGTTCAATTCAACCGCACTAAGACACAAGTCTGCGCGTTCACCGCAAAGAAAACCCCTTTTGCTGTGGCTTCTCAATTACAGAACACACCCTTTACTATCGCCAAAAGTATTGGGATTCTTGGAGTTGAAATCTCCAGCGACGTGCAGTTTCGTTGTCACCTGGATGGGAAGGTCAAGCGGGCGTCTAAGAAACTAGGTGTGCTCAACAGGGCGAACCAGTACTTCAGCCCGCGGCAAAGACTTTTGCTTTACAAAGCTCAAGTACGGACGCATATGGAGTACTGTTATCAATTAAGGGCGGGACGCCTCTAGATACCAGCTTACACTTTCTGACTCAATTCAAAGGCTTGCTGTGAGGATTATTGACGATCCCAAACTGACAGACTGTGATGAACCTTTAAGTATGAGAAGAGATTTTGCGCCCCTTTGTGTGTTCTACCGATTGTACAATGATGGGATTTGTTTAGAGGAGTTCTTTGACATGATCCCCACGGCCTCCTTCTAGAGTCGCACCGCTCGCCATGAACAGGGAATTCATTGTCACACATTGGTGCTTATGTGGTCGCGTATTGTGCGGTTCCAGAGAACTTTTCTCCTACGTACTATCAAGCTGTGGAATAAAGTGCCTATCGAGGTTTTCTTAGGAGACAACAGCATGGAGTTCTTCGAAAAGGGCCTGAAGAGATTTTTACAGGGTCGGCAACGCGCGTGTGATGCTCTTGGTATAACAAGCGTTCATAGGCTACGGTAACTGATTGCCCTCAGGCGGGCCTATGCTTGTATAAAAAAAAGGCGAGCCGTAAGCTTGTTTCCCACCTTAGTGATATAAAAAAAATAAACCGTTTTGCGTTTCTGTTTGCTGAACCACCTACCCGCTAGTTGTATTACTTTATATTGTTACTTAACCTACCTACGTAAGCACATGTCATATTTGACCCATTACAGAATCGTCATAAATTACACAGGGTATAACCGTATAATATAATTATATTATCCTATTTTAGCGAACGAAACAAGTGATACTGACCAATGCACGGGAGCGAATGAAGAATACGTCAAATGTCCCGACTGCTCCCCGCAGACGTGCGACAGCATTGGGAAAACATACCATTGCCCATTGGAAACAGATGACAACTGCGAACCAGCTTGCCGCTGCAAGTCTGGCTACTATAGAAATGCAAATAATGTTTGCATTTCAGAGAATGACTGCCGTACGTAATCTTTTAATATGTATTCTACCGGGTACATCAGGGCTCACTTTGGATAGGTTTTCGTAAGAATTTGATTCGTACGGCAACATACGAATACGCGCAAAAATATTTCGAGAGTACAGTGAGCGGGCTCACGCTTCTTCTGAGTTAGTCGTAAGTATAAAAACCTTACGAAAAGTGTTCGTACGTTTACATACGATGCAATTCATATCCAACGTGAACGAAGGCTTAAGGTACTAAGTAATTTTATACCCAATGAAGAACAGGCTAGTTAATTGAAACAGTACTGCAAGTATAGCTATAACAATTAAACTATTTTGGGAAAACACCATTAGTTTAATAAAATATTAAGAGTAGCATTTACAAATTTTGAAAAAATGTAACAATTAGCAAAAGCAATAGTATTTCTCACATTTTTTTTAGATTGTAGTGTAGATCCATTATATAAAGATTAAAAGTTACTATCGGAGCATTTTAAAATAGAGTAATAGAAATGTCTGTAATCATGAAATTAGTGAAAATTTGATAATATAATACTTACCTATAGATATTCTTTTTTCACGTTTTTTGTGTTTGGTGATTGAAATTTGCAGGAAAGCTGTTTAACGATATTACTAATTTATTTAAATAAAAATCAACTGCTATTAAGCAGTTGATTTTTATTTAAATAAATTAGTTTTTGCGAATTTCTATTACTAATTTATTTAAATTAGTAATATCGTTAAACAGCTTTCCTGCAACTATAATCTTGAAATGGGTCCGGTGCTTCAGCAACGGTGACACGTCGACCCTCTTGGAAATTTTATGCAGTGATAATGTACTATAAAGTACACTGAACTATAACTATGATGGCAGAAATTCTTCAATTCCATTAAATTTTTCGTGTTTTTGCGAATTTCTAGTACTTTAAGAGCCCGTATCCGAAATTTAGCCCCAATTTTGTAAGTAACAAAAAAACGCTCAACATTTTTCTTCATATTCCAGAAAGTATACATACTACACTGTATTTGAGTATATATCGTGAAAGATCATTTCAATTTGGAGGAAAGCAACATATTATATTGTTTATCTAATACATAAATTTGGATAAATCCACCTCAATTTGATAGCAGTTTTCTCGAATTTGATGAAAATGATTTGAATAATGGCCTTGTCTCTATATATATTGTTGTAGAAACACTTTGAAAAATTACTAGTGATTATTTAAAAAGTATCTAAGTGTATAAACTATTAAGTTTTTATCCGTTTTATATAAATTTGCTGAAAAAAAAACGAAATATTTGTTCCCCGCTTTAATGAACTCGGCCAAATAATCTGCAGATTTCCTTGATAATGTTTTCGCTAATATGCGTAAATAAGTTAGGACTTATTTACGCATATTAGCGAAAACATTATACACTAGATGTAGGTTTGTGGATTGTCCTGGAATATTTATTTGTTCATTAATTTATAATTTCTACAGAAAACCAATCACAATGCAAGGAAAACGAAGTGTACGATGAATGTCCAAACCTGTGTGAACCTGAAACTTGCGACCAATATGGCACCGTAAGATTTTGCCCTGCAAGATATGATGCAAACGGGGTTTGTCTTGGGAAACCCGCATGTATTTGCCGGGATGACTACTTAAGAAATGAAAAAGGCGTTTGTATACCCAAAGAAAAATGCAGTAAGTTGTTCATAATACATGGTGTAATAAAATTTAAAACATTATAGGAGCAACAGACAAATATAAATTTTCAAACGAGCTTTTCATTGTTGTTAATGAAAAATGATCTCCTTTTTTTTAACTAAAAGGTTAAAAAAGTACTAAAGCATTTTGCTTCTGTATTGTCATTATTTTTTTGTCGAATCGTTATTCTTTCGAATATTTATCTTATTATTTCTATTGCGCAGCGACATGTGGCGAAGATCCAAATGCAATACCTGGTTGTGGAATAAATTGCAATAGACACTGTTCTGATTATGACAAAAAGGACGTGGCATGCATCGAATTATGCAAAGACAATGCTTGCGACTGTAAAAAGAATTTTGTCCTTGATGATAATACTGGGAAATGTGTGAAACCTAAAGATTGCAGTAAGTAATTATTCTTTAAAAATAGTAGTAAACATAAGAGAAGATAGTTAAAACACAGTATAAGTAATTGTTAAAATAAGGTAGTAAACTTATATTGAACCCCACAGATGATGTTTTGGGGTGTAAGTGGTTCATCAACATCTTTAAACCAAAGCCAACTTCACCTGCACGCGGTGCACCCTGCTGATTGACAAACGAAGCTCTGGCGAAAAGAGAGGTAGGGAGCGTAATTGTAAGCTACCCGACTGGGGAATATACTTCCACCTCACAGAATACCGCAGCCAAATAACGGTTCCCTTGAGGGCTGTTGTGTTCCTGCGAGTGAGTGAGGTCATCAGAAAGGAAGGAGATGCTGCGATTGTAGCGGGGTGGCGGCGCGCGAGCGATATTTTATATTGCGAGCGTTAATATGGCTACGGTAACCGCTTCACATCAGGCGGGCCGTATGCTTGTCTGCCACCCGTTTTTAATACACCCCGTGTATTATAAACGTGGTACATAAAAATAATCGTAAATAAATTATTTAATAGTGAGCGTGTAGTTAAACAATCAATATTTTCAAATTACATTATATGCTTATAAAATATATTTTTAAATGCATGAGAACACCGAGTCGTAATCATCGCAAACACTAAAGATAACAAAAAAAAATAAGATGGCAGATGTGAAACATCGAATCTATTTTATATAGAAAGTATGGCTGAGTGAAAGAGATTGCTCGGGGGCCTACCGGGGAAATCAGATATACTTATTGTCGCGGGAGTTAAACGCGCATGACGAATCGTCACTACGCCAACAGTCCTAGATGGGCTGTAATAATGCAAATATGTTATTTAAGTATTTAAAATATAGATTTAATTATTGTATGTTATTTTTCAGCGCCCACATGTGGTACAAATGAAGTCTACTCAAACTGTGTTAACGGAGGCTGCGATAAGAGAAACTGTACCCAGTATAATGATGAAAGAATTTGTATAGATCCATTGAACTGTGAAACTGGATGCGTCTGCACCGATGGATATTTAAGAGCTAAAAATGGCACTTGTATTCCACAAGATCAGTGCCCAGAGGGTAAATTTGAAAGTATATTCAGCTTTGTCATTAAGTTGTCTCGTAAAAGCTACAAGGTTCCGCTTAGAAATATATTCACTTATTTATATTTACACTGATATCTTGTTACATACTTTTTCTAGCTAATTGCAAAAAAAATGAGGAATATGTTGAATGTCCTTCCGCGATATGCCGACCACGGAAGTGCTCTGAAGCAGGATTTGATCTAAATTGTTCAAATAATAATGACCCATGCTCAGACAAGCCAGGTTGCGTATGCGTTGCAGGTTATCTTAGAAATGCGAAAGGAGTATGCATTCCTAGCAAGGATTGTCGTAAGTCACATTTTATTTACAGACAGAGAATAATATTGTTCTTTCGCTTAAATTTCCTTTTTCTTTCTAAAGATTAAAATTGTTGAAAACTAGCATGTTCCGAAAGGCACCAATTATTTTTTCAACTGTACATCCATCCGTGCTGAAAAATTATTATTAGTTTTAACTTTTGAATGTGCCCATTATTTTTACACATCTATTTATACAGCATCCTGTGGGGGCGACAAGAATGCAAGACCTGGCTGTGGTGTGAACTGTGGTAAACGATGTTCTACCTACAAAGTAAAGAACCCCATATGTATTTTAATCTGCAATTTGAATGGCTGTGATTGTATTAACGACACTGTGCTTGATGACAACACGGGCAAATGTGTACCTCCAGATCAATGTAGTAAGTTTTATGTTCTTCTAATTCTTTTATTTTATGAATAACTAGCATATCTGCACCAGATTCGCATTAATTCTGCTATAATATTTGAGAATTTTGAAAAATTGTTTTATGTTGTACAGAGTGTAGCATTTAGATATTTTATCATTGTCAATTCCTTTATTCTTAAATTTTCAATCTATTCTATCGTCCTATTTAAGAAGTAAATAATATTTTTCTCTATATTATGAGATATATTTTTAGAAACGAGTTAACTTATTCCCACCCATGAGTGTGAGACATGAATTCATCCCTCTCTTTTTCCCAATTTCCTGTTTATAAGTTTTTTAACGTATTACCTCGTCTTTGAACATGTAAATAACTAATCCCTGTTCTTTATTATGCTTTTTTATTGCTCTAAGAATTAATTAGAGCTAAGACTTCAAATTTACACAATTCTTGTAAATGTACTCTAATATGTTCTTACAAAGACCTCGTTTAAAATTTCTAAAACTAACTTAGGATAAGGTTTAAAGAATTTATTCTCAATAAAGATTACAGATAAATCCACTTACATGAGAACAATATTACTTATTATAAACTTAGTCTAGTTCACATTTCTATTATGAAATCAATAGTTTTCAAAGATATGATTGTATAATTGAGATTTAAAATCGTTAAAAGAGTCCAGATACTTAATACTAGAAGGTAATTTATAAAACCAAACTAATAGATAAAACCAAAAATACATGTTTTTTTTATTTAGTTATCGTGGTCTCCTACTCAACCCACTACTGAGATACGGATTTTCCTCAATTGAAGAGGTTTAGAGCGTATTCCGTCACTTTAATTTCCGGTACGCGTTACGGAATTATTGGTGCACATTTATAATTATTACATATTGTGGCGGAGAGTATTCCAGTAGTGGGATGAGTTGGAAAAGACGACAAATAGATTAAAAAACACGCATTTTTTTCGAATTGTATATAAATGAGTCAATTTTTGGGATGAAAATGAGAGATAGAAAGTTGATACAGCAAAGTGGATATATTCTGATATTTAGAAAAATAGGAGATAAAAATGGGAGATGGAGAAATTGTGATAGAGAATTTAAGAAGCAATTCGATGTGTGTTGCGAAATTATTTTAATTATCCAATATGTAATGAGAGTAGATAGAATAGGTAATCATTTTTTTATTCCATGTATAATTAATAACAGCGACAATAAATAACAACGATACAGCTAAAACATATGGCTATTTGTTGTCTTAAATATATATGACTCAGGTTAAATGTATAAAAACATAAGTAAAAAAACAATTGTTAAACCAATTACGTCAAGAACATTAATATTAGTAAAGTAAAACTTAATAACAATATCATTCAATACAACCATGTTGACACAGATGTTTAGCTAAATAACTAAATTTTATGAGTAATCATAAAATATTACAAAACAAAAGAAGTGGCATCATTCGTATAATATTATAAAATAAAATTGACAATAAAAAAATATTTTGATTAAACAGTAATGAATAAATAATACCAAATATGAGTCTAATCTATTCAATATAAATAAGTTAAATGCTAATTCTACAAAATAGCATTTATACAAATAATGTTGAGACATTATTTTTGTATATGATATATCGTTTAATATTTTCGGCCGTGTGGTTTCCGGCAGACTAGAATAGAATCACTCCATCTCTTCCCGTAGATGTCGTACAAGGCGACTAAGGGAAATATATTATAAAACATCGATCAGGCCTCCCCAACCCGTCTGGCCAGCGTGGGGAGTATATGCCAAATCCTCTTTCTGTCTGGGACGGATGCGAGAGGGTCGTGCTCCTGTAGTGGAGACTAAAATGACCTGATGATGATGATGATGATATCATTTAAACTGTTACAACGGGCCACAGTCAAGACAAAGTACTCGATACACGTTAAATAACGCCGGCCTCCAGTCACCACACGTCATAAACTCCAGGCGTATGGATGCAAATGCCTATTTGAATACAGTTTTAACTGATGTATACAAGCTTCTTGTAACATTTAGTGTGATTCTAATCGGTTCACAAACACACAAGTTGTGTACCGTCAAGTTTCTTACCGTCCACGTAGACAGAGTCGCAGGCACAGCTAGTACTAGAATATAATACGTTGCTGCCTATCAAATTCAACTAAGTGAGAAAGTCAATTTCCGAATTATTTTATTTGTTTACAATTTATTTTTAAACTTACTTACTTATCATCTCTCTTATCTCCCGTTGGGTCTCTTATCTCCGTACCAATCCAAACATACCTCCTTAGCTTCTTCCACATTCATTACCTCTTCATGTAGGCCCGTCGATTTCAGATACTTTTAATATGGCCCTTTATCAACACATCGCGTATTCATGCGCACATTTCTACTCACTTTCGTTCGATAAACCTCTTTTGTGACTCGTTTTTCATCCATCCTTTCTAAATGTCCAAACCAGCTTAACATACTTTTAAATTTTCGTCACCACATCTTTCTCGTACGTATCTATTTCGTACTTTTTCTATTATTCTAATTCCGCATATATTTCTCAGAGCTCTCATTTCTACCGCATTGATCGTGCTTTGATGCTTCTTCTGCCATACCCACGATTCACTACCATACGTCAACGTAGACGTTAACACTCCCTAAATGATAGCAAGGCGACCCTTACTCGATATATTAAAAAAAAAGAAATCTTTTAATTTCCTTTTTTAAAAATGAAATTTATGATCGATTATAAATTAAATTTTTCGCCTTTTCAGTACAATCATTCACATTACATTGGAGTCTTCTATTAGCTCTTACAGCTAACAAATCATTCCATGCTTTTTTTACTTTTTGAAAGGAATGAGTGATGTATATATGTATACATCACTTATTCCTGATCTTTCCAACATTCTTCTTATTTTTACTTATACCGCATACCTGAGACGCGGCTTCGACAACACTGTTTCTAAATTATTTCCAAAAGTCTTCTATGTCACAATATTCCCCATAATAATATAATGTTTGAATCATTCATTCAATAATTTTCGGTACTGAGAACAGACATGCTCTTCCTTTAATCTTCCATCCTTCATGTTCTCCTTTTCTGTTACGGACGCTTTGGAATGATGCTGTTTTGAGCAACCCTGCTCTTGCTGCTACAAATGCAACCGCTCTACATTCTTCAAATTATTCACACTAGTAGATATACACGATAAGGCCCACAAACCGTATTTTGTCTAAAATATATATTTTTATCAGCTTTTATTTAGCTTCACTGCTATGTCTGTAATCAAATGTTGTAAGTTAAATATAACCCCCTTCTCAGTGTCCTATTGGCACACTTAACACAAATGCCGCCACTTTTAGTTCAAAATGGCCATTTTCACATTGATCCTTATGATATGGGTATCAAATGTTACGGGCTTGATGAGCAATATACAGTCAGTATTTTTAATTATTTTTTCTTATTGAAAACTAACAAACTTTAGTTTATGTTTTTTGTTTTTGTACCAGCTATTAAAAGTAAAAAAAAAAAATCTTGTTTAATAGTCCAAATTTCATTTCTTTTCAGCTTGCGACACAACAACCACAACTACTCCCACTCCTGATTCAAGTTGTGATGATTAATGATGATTATGACAATAGCAGTAAAAATGACGACATGGTAGCAAGTAATTACAACAATCACACGGAACCTTTTATACCTTAGTCGTTCGCGGCGAACTCAGACCTTGCGATATTTTTTTCAATTTAATTTCCAATAGTGGACCGATTACTATAACTAATAAATAACAACGTCTCATCTATATATATAAAAGAGTAAATCACTGACTCACTCATCACGAAATCTCTGAAACTATAACACCTACAAACTTGAAATTTGGCAGGTAGGTTCCTTATAGGGTGTAGACATCCACTAAGAACGGATTTTACGATACTCCATCCCTAAAGGGGTAGAATGGGGGTTGGAAGTTTGTATGAAAGTCCTATGTTTTTGAAGCAAGAGACTTGAAATTTAAAATGTATGCTCTATAGATGGTGTGGAAGGGTACTAATAATGTATCTTTAGAAATCAACACCTTTTTGGGGTTAAAACGAGGGTTGGAAGTTTGTATGAAAGTTCTATATTTCTGAAGTAAGAGACTTGAAATTTAAACTGTATGCTCTATAGATGGTATGAAGGTGAATTAATAATGTGTCTTTAGAAATCAACCCCTTTTTGGAGTTAAAACGGGGGTTGGAAATTTGTATGAAAATCCAATGTTATTGAAGTTAAAGTAATTATGGCAGAAGGATTTTAAATGATATTTAAGTATAAAAAATATTGAAAACAACTGCATACTTACTATTTTATGGAGGGATGTTTTATTATAACAATAAAAACTCGTAGTATAAAAAATAATATCCGTCGACTTCATTGATTCTAAAAATTCGTCTAGATATTGATTGTTTTTAACTTTTTTTATTTTCTTCCTTTCATTAGGTATGAAAGTAATTAAAAAATATTTTTTTTTATTTTTTTTTTTATTTATTGTTGTAATTACAAATAACTAACTTGTATTTACAAATAACTAACTTCACGCGTACGAAGTCGCGGGCGGCCGCTAGTTAATATATATATAGTCCAGTCCAGTCCAGTCTATAGTCCAGGATCCTAAAAAATAATATATATTACGTTATAAAAAAATATTTACTTTATTTTGTAACCCTAATCATTCCCTAGAAATTAATTTACGGCCCTATTATCCGGCGCGCCGCCAGATTCATGTGATGGGTAGGGTGAGATGCAACACATGCGGCGGCATAAGGCTTTCTTTTAATTGCAAACGTAGCAGCGCGCGACACGACGGTCCGACGCGCCGTCCTCAAGCAAGACAAAATTTAGTATGATCATTCATAATTTTACTATTATTTTCTTTTAATATTTTTATGCATTTAATTGAGGGATATATTAACATATACAATATGCCCAGTTATAAAGTATATGGGGTGTAAATAGCTCACCACTATCGTTCAGCCAAAGCATCCCTCAACAGCATGGGGTGCACTCTGCTGACTGACTAACGAGGCTCAGGCGAAAGAGAGGAAAATAAGCAGCCTAACTGGTGAAGTACCTCCATCTCACAGAAGATAGCAGCCAAGCAAATAATTCCCTTGAAGATTGTTGGCAGCATGGGCAAGGGAGCGACATTTGCAATATATTTTGAAACATTAAACCAATCACACAAGATTAAAACTTTTATTTCATCAGTCAACAATCCACACTTATTTCACTGCTGGGATTACTACTGATCTCCAATTAGAGGACCATCTAGGAGGAGAGCGTAAAACGCTATGTCGTCCTATGTGCGGCTATACTTCAATACCTTTCTCCCCACCTGCCATGCTGAATAAGTGCTCAGCAGATGTGACCAGCCCATTGCCACTTAAGATTGCAAACTCTGAAGGCTATGTCGACGTTCTC
Organism: Hypsopygia costalis; assembly: GCA_937001555.2. Taxonomy (NCBI): domain Eukaryota; kingdom Metazoa; phylum Arthropoda; class Insecta; order Lepidoptera; family Pyralidae; genus Hypsopygia; species Hypsopygia costalis. Next base: position 20,965,809 of record OW443332.2, read on the forward strand.
CGTCAAATTACTTCGTTCCGTTAGTAATTCGATCCCTCAAAGGAACCTCAAGCATAGCTATCCAACGCTCACTGCGCGATCTATATAGCCCAGTGGACCAGTCTGACGGTCAATGTCCAAGTCTATGCACCATAGGTCATTTCAATTAGCTCACACAGGTGGATTTTTTTTTTTTTTTTTTTTTTTTTATATTAGCTCAGCATATTGGCTCCGCTTCGCCTGATGGTAAGAGATAAGAGGAGCCCCAATCGCATCGGCAACGGACAAGAGACCGTGATGTCTTGTCAGTTGACGCTGCCATGCTGGCCTACAAGATGCTTCTTCACGCTTCTCTTGAAGGATCCCATATCGTATGAATGAGGAAATACGTATGCCGGCAACGCGTTCCACTTTTTGATGGTGCGACATAGATAGGAGTTGCCAAACTTTTTAGTACGCGAAGGAATGATTCCAACGGTAAACTTATGATATCGCGAGCTTGCACGTGATGTTCTGTGACGGAAAGGGGAGGAAAGGATAAGGGAAAACAGTTCTTCAGAGCACTCACCATGATATAGGCGGTAAAATACGCTTAGTGAGCCAATATCCCTGCGGAGCTGAAGAGGTTCAAGATTCTTGGTGACCTCTTCGTCACCAATTATGCTGACCGCTCGTCGCTGCAACCTATCGAGAGCCTCGAGGAGATACTGGGCGGAACCGTCCCAGAGATGCGAGCAGTACTCCACGCAGGCCCGAACTTGAGTCTTATACAAGAGACAAAGTTGGTCCGGCGCGAAGAACCGCCGCACCCTGTTCAGGGTCCCGAGTTTTTTTGAAGCTGTTGAGATGAGGCTCTCAATATATTCCCTTTGGTTAAGGTTGCAGCGAATATCCATGCCCAGCATATTTAAGCTCTCTCGCAAATTGAGCGAAGTGCTCTGAAGACTGGGGGTAGGAAGAAACGGAGATGTTTTTGTGGTAAACGCGCACACTTGGGTTTTCTTAGCATTGAACCCAACCAGATTGCTGGAACCCCATTTACTAATGAGATCCAACACCCGATCCAGTTCAAGAACTAGAGTCTCCCGTTTCTCACCGATTTCTGCCCTACCAGCACCAGGCCGACCGAAATATCGCCCATGAACCGTACTGTCGTCAGCATAGCAATGAATGTTTCCAAGAGGTAGCATGTCATTGATATGAAGCAGAAAGAGGGTGGGCGATAGAACGGAGCCCTGGGGGACGCCCGCATTCACTGGCATGAACCGCGAAGCGCAACCATCTGCAAGGACGCGGATTCTACGTTCATGCAGGAAGCTAGCAATCCAGTCACAAAGCTGGACAGGCAGACCGTATGCCGGAAGCTTGGAGAGAAGTGCTTTGTGCCAGACCCGATCAAACGCCTTGGCAATATCTAGGCTGATTGCCATAGATTCACCATATTTGTCGATTGCCTCACCCCAGAGGTGCGTTACATACGCTAGAAGATCACCCGTTGATCGTTTCGGCCTAAAACCATATTGACGGTCATTAATTAGGGAACGATCTTCTAGGTAGCGGATCAGTTGATTATTGAGGATCCTCTCCATGACCTTGCACAGTACTGAGGTTACGGCTATGGGGCGGTAATTTGATGGATCCGAACGGTCTCCCTTTTTTGGGACCGGTTGCACATTAGCTTCTCTCCAAGTTTCCGGAACACAACCGGTTGAGTACGAGAGACGATAGAGGCGCGTTAACACCGGAGACAACTCTGCTGCACATTTTTTAAGTACAATCGCCGGAATACCGTCTGGACCACTGGCTTTTCGGACATCGAGTGATTGCAGTTCTGATTGTACGTCACACTGCCTGATACGAATATCAGGCATGTTAGAACCACTGGAGGGTATAGTTGGTGGTTGTATGCCACAATCATCGATCCGGGAGTTAGCCGCAAAGAGGCTAGCCATGAGGTCGGCTTTCTCCTGCGGCTCATGTGCCAGTGAGCCATCGGGGCATCTCAGCGGTGGCAGCGACGGTTCACAAAAGTTTGCCTGTATGGTTTTAGCCAGTCGCCAGTAGCCACGTGACCCAGTGGGATGCGACACTAGTTCCTGGCCCACACGTGCAACGCGCTGTGCGTCTGCTCTAATGTATGCCCTCTTGCATACCTTAGTGGCAGCGTTGTAGGCTGATTTCAGCGAGTTGATATTGGGATCATTGAGGGCGCGGCCCCTGGTCCAAGCACGGTACGCCGCCTGCTTGTTACTAACAGCATCAGCGCACTCGCGATTAAACCATATTATGATAATTCACCTGGAAATTTGATAGAAAGTCCTCCAAAAAGGCCTAACATTATGTAGAAGTTCGGAAAATGTCCGAGAAAAAAAGATAGAAAAACTAAATATACGTGCAAAAAAATATTATACACAAATACGTATGTAGCATGCTGAGTTTCTTTGCCAAGACTGCGGTAACTTTAACCGTGATGATGTCAATTAAAATATGTCTTTTGTATGTTAAGTTCTTGATTGATTCTAAGAACAATTAGTGTAAATTTCTAATCTTAGACTATTGTGATGATTACATGTGCCATTGAAACACAGTGCGTAAGGAAAAGTTTTATATGTTCCAAAGATTACAGAAGTTAAGAATTTTTTTCATTTATCAGAATATAATACAAAAATAAAATTACTATCGAGTTTTACTTTGACCTATTTATTATAATATAAAAATTATATTCCATGCATATAATCTAGGGGTGCACTAGGGGTGCACTAAGAAAGGATTTTTCAAAATTCATGCCCTAAGGGGGTGAAACGGGGGTCCAAAGTTTATAATAAATAACCACTTAAAAAACGATGGAGTAGTTGTATATGTTAGAGACGAGCTCAGTTGTTCAGTTGAGGAACCTGCATTCTTGGATACCAATTCACTCCTTATAAAAATTGGTTCTGACGTTGCGATTCTAGCCATATATCGATCTCCTTCGTATTCTAATTTAGATCAATTTTTAAAATCATTAGATGAAAACCTCCAAAGTGTTAGCAACTATAGGAATGTCGCTGTAATGGGAAATATCAATATATCAATTAATTCTAACAACCTGCGCAAAAATTTCGATCAGTACTTAAATACTGCCGCTTATCATTCGCTCCTACCTACACATGACTATGTAACTCGTGATGCATCTGGAACCTGTTTAGATCATGTTTTACTGAAAACAACTAAATCTGCTATGACTTTAGTTATTCAGGTCACTATAACTGATCATAAGCCTGTTCTTCTGAATTTATACGAACAACATTCACGAGAGTTCGCAACTAAATCTATTACCAAAACTAATTTTCATAAACTTAAAGTTGAAATCGAAAATATTAATTTCAGTCCCGTCGATGAAGCAACAAACCCGAATGACTCTTTAAATTATGTCGTAGAATCCATAACAACAGCACTAAATAAACATACAGAGACAATAACTTTAGCTAAGCGTAAAAAAATTATCAAGCCATGGATTACTCCAGGACTTCTTCGGTGTATAAAGAATAGAGACAAATTGCATGGCCAATTTAAAAAAAAACCCTGATAATGGAACCTTAAAACTACATAATATTCTCGATACCGAAATTTTTGTAATTTGCTGTTGAAAAAGGTAAAGAGAACATATGAAAAAGAATTATTGGCAAAGGCAGGTAATGATAATAAAAAAAATTGGCAAGCAATTAAAGGCATCGCAAATACTTCTAAAACAAAAGAACCTCATTTGGAGCTATTAAAACTCTCATGGTCTCAGCAGGCTTCAGGTGATAATATTAATGAGTATTTTGTTAATACTGGGGCAATAAATAAATCGAAATTCGTGTCCTCAAATAATGTTTATTCTTTTGTATTGCTAGATACCTACCAAGAAGAAATAGAAAGCTTAATTCTCAGCCTAAGAAATCAATGCGCTGTTGGATGGGACAAGATCTCTAATAATCTACTAAAACAATTTAGAAAAGTGCTCGTCCCGCCTTTAACTTATATTTTTAACCAGTGTATCAATAATGGCATGTTTCCGGTTCGTTTAAAGAAGTCTATCGTTGTACCAATTCACAAGGGAGGAGACAGAGACCGTGTCACTAATTATAGACCCATTTCGCTACTGCCTGCTATCTCCAAACTGTTAGAAAAAATAATAAACAAAAGACTGGTTAGTTACTTGGAGAAACATAAGCTTCTGTCCGACAACCAATATGGTTTTCGTCAGGCTAAATCTACCGCAGATGCGGTCCATGCTGTTACTAATTTTTTTGTGACTAATATGGACGACCAAAAAAAATGTCTGGCAGTTTTCCTAGATTTGGCAAAGGCCTTCGACACGGTCTCTGTTCCTTTGCTAAATAAACTTGAGACTTTTGGTATTAGAGGTACACAGTTGAGCCTGTTTGAAAGTTACCTGTCTAATCGATACCAGTCTACAACTATTGGTAATCATTTTAGCACATTTTTGCCGGTATCTTACGGCGTCCCGCAAGGTAGTGTTCTCGGGCCTACCTTATTTCTCATATATATTAATGAGCTGTGTAATTTCAAGCCTCTGAAAGGCCAACTAATCTCCTATGCCGATGATACGGTACTTTTGTTTGCCAGCCAAACTTGGCAACAAGTGTATAATTCTGCTCAACAAACTTTAAACCTTGTCTATAAATGGCTCTCTGATAATGTACTAACCCTAAATACTGACAAAATGAAATATATTTCATTCTCTATTAGGAACCTGCGTGTCTTTGATGAGAGTTTGAAATTAGTGGCTCATAGTGGTGAAACGTTTACTAATTGCTCTTGTCGAGAACTGCAGCGGACAACTGAAATAAAATATCTGGGAGTCATCTTAGACTCACATCTGAATTTCAAGAGACACATTGAATTGTTATGTGGAAGGATCCGAAAGTTACTTGTGGTCTTTAAAACACTTAGGCATGTTGCAGAACCCTCAGTTGTGCGGCAAGTCTACTTCGCTCTCTGCCAATCCTTGATATCCTACTGCATAACTTCCTGGGGAGGTGCACCAACTACCACAATTAAACCTTTTGAGGTTGCCCAGCGTGCGGTTTTGAAAGTGAGCACTTTTCGTGCCTTCCGGTATCCCTCCAACCTATTATATAAAAATTGTGAGGTGCTCTCGGTGAGGCAGCTATTCATACTAGCTATACTGCTAAAGCAGCACACTGATGTTGAATTTAGTTCAGAAAGAACAAATAAACGCAGAAAATATATCGACGGTGGAAAGGCAAAACAAATGAAACGCCATTTTGACCGAAATTGAGTTTTATATGCAGTTCGATAGGATTTTTGATTCTCTATCGATCTGTCTGGGTTACAGTCTATTTGGAGGTACTTTTTGGCGTTTCATTTAATGTAAAAACAGGGCCATTTTAAAATTTCACTCCCTTCAAACGACAATTTTATGACATATATTATTAACATTGTCGTATGATGGGTTTCAAAAATACCATCGGCGTGTTTTAATTTATTGACTTAACTAACTTTTTTACGACGATGGCATATAATTAATTTTACCCGTCTGTGTATTTTTTACCTTTGGCTTTTTATTACTTTTTCCCTACTGACATATAAGAAAACGTGTTGCATAACTTATTGTTCCTTGCAAGAAAAACACAACTAGTGGCGTTTCAGTTGTTTTTCCTGTCATATTTTTAATTGTAAACGTCTTATCAGTTACTTTCACTAACTGTAATATATTTTATTTTGGTGAGTCAATTGTTTTTCCTTACGTGATTTTTTACGACGTAGGCGCTTCACATGTGTGTTTTTGAAATAATTGATAAATATCGTGTGATCAAATTGGCGTTTCACATCAATAAGGTACCAGTTGCAATGATAACTTGACAGTTGACGTGACTGCTCAATCAAGTGATTTCCGGATGCGATGTTCCATAATAGTAACTTACCGTAATAAATTCTTTCAGCCTTCATATATCGAGTGGTGTGACTGAATTTTGGATGGAAATGATAGGTTATTGCTTGTTTTAATATTTTTTATGGTTAATTACGTAGAACAAGAGAACTTCTGTAAATTCTTTATTTTATTAATAATTTGTAAAACTGTATTATCTAGTATATATGCATATAAGCAGTCAGACTATATATTGATTAAGTGCTCTTTACGATGTATTTTTATATGTGAGGGTGCGTCACTCTGCAGACACTTATTTGAAATAATCAGGAAAATAGTTATATTGTTTTGGAAATCAAATTACTTTTATGTACTTAATGGCAAACATACATATCTCATACCGACAGAAAATCCTCAAAGCAATAATGGATATAAAATAATCAAATTTGTGTATGTGAACACAGTGATGTCATATTGTCGTTACTTATTAGGAAAAGGTTATGTAAACATTCTTGCCTTTCATGTCAAACCGAACAGTTATTTTAATTTAAAAAGTGAATAACATTAGTTCATTAATAAAAGATATTGATGCTCTATCTGTATCTAAAGCTATACGTACTGACGCCTACAATTTTCATTTACTTAACTTAAACCAGGAACAAAGTCTTACAGTTGTTCATCAAAACATACGTAGTGTCTCAAGGAACTTCGATGACTTCCTCACTCTATTGGCACAAATAAACATTGAAAGTGACATTATTATATTAACAGAGTGCTGGCTGTCACGAAACCCAATTATACCGCAACTTAATGGCTATGCACATCACAGAACAACAAAAACAATCAACCAAAATGATGGCATAGTTATTTACTACAAAAATGATTCACATATTAGTATTTCTGAGCCAACATTTGAGGATGGGAACTGCTTGATTATTAAGCATCCAAGTATCACTATAGTGTCGATTTATCGTCCACCATGTTTCTATAATATAGATAAGTTTATACAGTCATTAAATAATGTCTTAGCATCATTATCAACGTGTAGGAATATCGCGGTGGTGGGTGATATCAATATTGATATTGGAAGAAATACAAAAGACTGTAGAGCCTCTGAATACCTTAATCTTAACGCATTTCACGGATTACTGCCTGCACATGACATGTCGACCAGACTTGAAGCTTGCCTTGATCATGTCATGTTACGCACTACCGTGGCAGCTACCACTGTAGTTTTAAATTCGACAGTAACGGATCATCAAGCTGTCGTGCTTTGTTTGGAGGCTGTCAAAAAGAAAGAAATAGCTAATAGAATACATAAAAGATTAAATCATGATAATATTAAGTTAGAATTACAGAAGACTGACTTTAATTTTGTCTATGAATGTAAGGATGCTAATGATGCTGCAAACCGTTTTGTTTTATTTTTACAGCAATTAATTGAAGCAAACACAATAGAATATGTAGTATCAAATCGCAAAAGAACTTTGAAGCCCTGGATTTCTCCTGGAATTTTAAGATGTATAAAAAATCGAGATAAGTTATATAAAAAATACAAACTAGATCCGAATAATAAAACTTTAAAGCAAACATATAATAGATATCGAAATTTCTGTAACGTATTAATCAAGAAAGCTAAAACTACTTACAATAAGGAACAAATAAAGAAGGCGGGCAAAGACAGTAAAAAAATGTGGGAAGTAGTGAGAGATGTCACACACACAAAAAATAATAAAACTCCATCGACAGAATTACTTAACTGCTCAGTAAATCCGGGTGACGCAGTAAACCTGTTGAATAATTATTTTACCAGTGTAGGTAGACAATTGGCGGAAAATATCTCTAAAGATTGCCATGTAAACAATACGGAAACATTGAAACCACTACCGGCTTGTACATCGTCATTCGTTATGTTAAATACTGACGTAGAGGAAGTTGAAGTTCTTATAATGAGTCTGAAAAATAATTGTGCGAATGGGTGGGATAACATACCTAATCAATTTATTAAAGACTTCAAGGAATTTATTGTCCCACCACTTACATACATTTGTAACCTATGTCTTAATGATGGCAAGTTTCCAAAGGTTTTCAAACACTCCATTATTCATCCCGTACATAAATCAGGAGACAAAAATTGTGTCAGTAATTATCGTCCAATTTCAATTCTCCCGGCCTTTTCAAAAATTATTGAAAAAATTATAAATAAACGACTCGTGAACTACCTTGAAAGTAAGAACCTGCTTTCAGCAAATCAGTATGGTTTTCGACGAAGTAGATCTACTGATGGGGCTGTTCATGAGTTAACAGATTTTGTTGTAAAGAATTTAGATAAGTCCAAAAAAGTTATTGGTATATTTTTAGATATAGCGAAAGCGTTTGATACGGTTTCTGTTCCAATTTTAATCAATAAACTGGAAGCTTATGGAATTAGGGGAAAGCAACTAACTCTTTTCGAAGATTATCTTTCAGATAGAACCCAAAGCTCTAAAATCGGAAAATACACCAGTGATAAAGCACCAATCTGTTATGGTGTACCACAGGGCAGCATTCTGGGTCCTACTCTATTTCTTGTGTATATAAATGATCTCACTTCTCAGCAGCTAACCAATGGTCATATAATTTCTTATGCCGACGATACTTGTCTTCTTTTTTCGGCAAATACCTGGGAAGCTGCACAGGATGCTGCACAAAAGGGTTTCGATCTTAATAATAATTGGCTAAAAAGTAATCTACTCACTCTAAATTCAGACAAGACTAAGTATATATGCTTTACTATGCGAAACCTATCTCAGGCCCAGTTAAGTAAAAAACCTATAATATGTCATACCTGCAATGCAAATACCAATAGATCTACATGTCCATGCAAAAATATAGAGCTTGTTACTTCAATAAAGTATCTTGGCGTAATTATTGATAATAATCTCTCATTTAAATATCATATGGAAGTATTGTGTTCTAGATTACGTAAATTGATATATATGTTCAAAAATTTGCGCAATGTTATGGATCGAAACGCTTTAAAACTTGTTTATTTTGCCCTAGGACAAAGTATTTTATCATATTGCATCACCTCTTGGGGTGGTGCACCGAAAACTAACTTAAAACCAATCGAAATCGCGCAAAGAGCTATATTAAAAGTAAGTGGCTTCCTTTCCTTTCGTTATCCTACAGAGCTTCTCTATCAGCACTGGCAGGTATTAACTGTCCGACAAATATTTATTCTTAACACCGTACTAAAACAACATACAATGGTAACATGTGATACTCCAGACTACCAGACTGTTGCAAGTAGACGCGTAAAGAAAGTTTTTGAACCATTCGACACAAATAAAACCTTTACAAGAAAATACTTCTGTTTCTTGGGAGGTTTCCTGTATAATGGAGTGAACAAAAATGTAGGTATCCGTTCCTGCAATAGGCATGACTGTAAGATCAAGGTTCAGAATTGGTTGCTTTCACTAAGCTACGAAAAGACGGAAATGCTTCTTGCTAGACACAAGTGACATATGGGCACCCTCACACTTTAGTATTTAGCGGTTTATTATGCATTATGTGTATTTTGTTATTGTATTGTACATGTGCGAGTGTGTGTATACATACATACACACACGTGTGTGTGTGTGTATGTATGGGTATATGTATGTATATGTATCTGTATGTGTTAATGTGTGCATATGTATGGGTATGTATTTATGTGTGTGTGTATATATATGTATAGGATGGTTCAGTTGTCGCGCGCCTCTTCGAGCGCTTTCTGTAATTGATAGTACCATTAAGAACTTAATTTAGTTAAGAGAGGTGAGAACCTGGTGACCTGTAATACAGGCTTCCTAAAGCCTACTTCAGGCACCAGCTTCTCATTAAATAAGATAACAACATCGAGAAAATGTTTATGTGTGTATAAGTAGTGTGATAATTGGTTTGTACTGTTTCTCTTTTTTTTTTTAGTATCTTTAAAATTGTGTGAGAAGAAATAAATAAAAGTTATTATTATTATTATTCATTTATTTTATTTCATCTCTTATTAAGTTACATTTTTAAATATATTCATATAAAAAAATAAAAAAATACATTTAAAAATATAAAAAAACAGGGGCACCCGCCGGTAGTGGAGCGAAGACCCAAACTACCGGTGGTCAGGGCTCCAGAGTAAGGAATCTCCTCACAATGCGGGCCGTGTCCAGAAGAACCGCCTTCTGTATCTGGCTCTTGATCCAACCGCCAAGCGAGAGCCTCTCGAGGTGACGGTCGAGACTCTTCGCTATAAGACCGTTTACGGACACAACTATCGGAACAATAATCGTTGAATCCACATGCCACATGGCGGTAACCTCGTGGGCCAAGTCCAAGTACTTAGAAAGTTTCTCTTTCTCGGCCTTAACGAGGTTCTCGTCATGGGGAATGGTGACATCAACGAGAATTGCACGCCTTCTCTCTCGGTCTACTACCACGATATCAGGTCTATTGGCAATAATAGTCCTGTCTGTGATAATAGACCGATCCCAGTAGAGCGTGACATTACCATTCTCGAGAACTGGTGCTGGTGCATACTTATAATATGGTACCTCGGAGCTGACGAGGCCATATCTAAGAGCAAGTTGCTGGTGTACAATCCTAGCTACTTGATTGTGTCTGTGCAAGTACTCGCCGTTAGCAAGATGAGAACAACCGGAAACTATATGTCTGAGTGACTCACCGGGACGGTGGCATGCTCGACATATGTCGACCGTACCGTCCTTCAGGATATATTTCCGGTAGTTATTCGTCTTGATAACTTCGTCCATAATTGCACAGACAAAACCTTCGGTTTCCCCAAAAAGGTCACCGAAGCGTAGCCAGGTCACCGAAGCGAGCGAGTCTACATCAGGCCCGTTAAGAGCCCGGTAGAAACGCCCGTGTAGCTCCTTGCTCTTCCATATGTCCTCGCGGCTCCGGGTAGTAAACACCACTGGTTTGCGCCAGTTCTCGTTCGCTAAGGACAACGGGGTAAGGCCTTTATCTACTGCTACGACGTCGCTATGCATCCCACTTTCACAGTGGAGGAAGTATTCCCTGAGACTGCACATCTCTCGGTTATGTAAGTTCTTGGCATTTAAGAAGCCTCGACCCCCACATTTCCGTGGGATGTACAGTCTCATTACTGATGATCGTGGGTGATGCATGCGATACATCGTGAGCAGCTTTCTGACCTTTATGTCCAGGGTATCCAATTCGGCCTGAGTCCACCTTAGTATGCCGAAGGTGTAGATTAACAGGGGCATAACCCAACCGTTGAAAGCACGCACCTTGTTACCACCTGACAAAAGACTTTTCAGTACTTTTGTCAGTCGTCCAAAGAAACGTTCGGTCACCGATTGTTTTATGTCCCCGTTAGCTAAACCCAATGACTCCGCCATACCAAGGTATTTGTATGTCTCGACTTCTGAGAGGGATCTGAGGGACACTGTCTGTGAAAGTTGTAAACTATCAGAGTCTACAACTCTTCCCTGCTTCACATGCATGACCGCACATTTGTCAACACCAAACTCCATACTGATGGCATTACTGAAATTTTCAGTCACTTTCAGTAATTCCACCAGGTCTGGTTTATTTGGTGCGAACAATTTGAGGTCATCCATGTATAGCAGATGACAAATGATCTCACCCCCTCTGCGAAGTCGGACTCCTAACCCTGAGTCCCTCAGTAAAGTGCTGAGTGGATTCAGAGCCAGGCAGAACCATAACGGACTCAGGCTGTCACCCTGGAAAATACCGCGTTCTATCCTTATGGGGTCCGTCGACCCAAGAGTAACTCCACCTCCTGGTTGACAAAGGACTGTGGTCCACTGCCCCATACATGAACCAAGGAAGGCGCATAGAGTTGCATCTACTTTATACAACTCCAGCACCCGTCTCAGCCATGAATGAGGCACCGAATCATAGGCCTTTTTGTAGTCAATCCAAGCGGTGGAAAGGCTCTTCTTGTTTCGACGAACTTGTTGGCAAATGGTCATGTCTATGAGGAGAAGCTCTTTAGTACCACGGGACCCAGCCTTACATCCATTTTGAGCAGGTGCCAAAATATTATGGGCAATAATATGCTTTGTGATTTTAGATGTCAAAATGGATGTAAGAAGCTTGTACATAGTTGGTAAGCACGTGATGGGTCGGTAGTTTTTAGCTTCCGTGGTACTACCGCTCTTATAGAGCAAAAAGGTAATGCCAGTGGTCATGAAACTTGGGAGAGATCCAGCTATAAGGGCGTCTTGGAATTGAGATGCCAGGAGAGCATGTGAACGACGGAACCATTTGAGCCAGAAGTTGTGCAATCCATCCGGACCTGGAGATTTCCAGTTATGTGCCGAACGGATTGCACAGCTAACATCCTGCTGGTTTATGTTTATAGCTTCCATGGCTCCTATCGACTCACATGCCCTCCCGACTATATCAATCCATTCGCCCTCGGTGTGGCTGACAGGCACCGACCAAATGCTACGCCAAAATTGTGACGTTTCGTCGGCAGTCGGTAGCTGCCTGTCCACCACACAGTTAGTGGGTCTTTCCCAGTTTCGGTATACCTTCCTTTCATCACATTGGAAGATACGGTTCTGATAATACCTATCTACCCGCTGCCTATACCGTCGAATACGGCCTGCCCAAGCATAAATTTTCTGCTTCAGGAAGTCAATGCGCTCTGTGACCCAGTGCATGTAGTCTTGGGGCCTGACATTGGTCCCCGCGAATGCCTGGTGCACAAAGCGCATGATTCTCGGGCGGTTGTTGCCCGACCTGAAGCAGATTAGCTTGCCGATGAGGGTCCTAGCCGCATTGATACGCCGCTCGATTCTCATCTGCCAGATAGGTACATCGACGACCGTTCGCGGAGCTCTATTACTGTCCGGGAATTTGACCCGAGCTACGCGACAAGCCGCAATGGCTGCACAATACAGAATCGAGTGGGTATCAGTTATATCTTGGCTAGTTGCCAAATATGAGTCTAACAAGCGGTCTAAGGCCCCCATAAGCGCCATATTTCGTTTATGCAAGGGCAAGCGTGGTAGACGCGGTCTTTGAGCAATCGGCATAGATCTGTATATAGAAAGCGCATCATCCAATGCTCTCCTCAATTGCTCATCATTCTGGGTTAGGTCAACGCTTATATTCACACAGTCGTCAAGTACTGGCCTATCCTCCGACTGCGTTATTGCCGAATGTATGACACTCGACATCGCAGCAGGGGAGGTTTCGCTTACCTCGTCGACTGTCCGAATAGGTCGCGTTTCCTGACGAAGTCGCTCAAGCGTGGGTTCATCCAGCAATCGACATCGCTGGATAGCCCTCACTTGATCCGACAGACGTTGTACTGTAACGGTGGTGGTCGGTTCAAGTACCTGGAACAGAGGAAGCATCCGAGCACGGTACGCACTGAGATTAGTCCCCCCCTCCGTTGCCCCAAAGTAGGCGCGCATGACGTTTTCATTTATACTATTAGTCCACCTCATGCGTCGCACTACACCACCGGTAGCGGGGGCCTGTCGCGGGGCAGGGTGCCCCGAAGACCCCAAGCCGGCCGGTAGTGGGGGCCGTCCTCTCCGTCGCGCAGGTCTCGGCGGTGACGGGGGCGGCGGCGGCCCGTCCTCGTCGCTCGACACGTTGGAAGTCGGAGGTGTCGCGTACTGCTCCTCCGAAGACGTGGAGCTAGACGAGGCGGGCGGTGGTGGTGGGCGTGCGTTTGTGTCTTGTGACTCTTGTCTCCGTCTCAATCTTGTTTGGTACATTTTATTCTATGTAATTACATGTTTAGTTGGTTTTCTACACACTGTTATAGTGTAGTACCGTATTTGACAGTTCCTGTCAGCTCGCTGCTTTCTTTTCGTCTTCCATAGTTGCGGTGTTACAGAATAGTGGGTTGATTTTTTCACAAATATTAGTTTATAACATTTTTTGCAATATATAATTTCGAAACTAGTAAGGTTTTTTTGAATATGAAAAGGTAAAAACATAAAATAAAAATTTCAAACAGAAAAGTACGTGTTGACTTGACAACGTCACTTTTTTTTTTTTTTTTTTTTTTTTTTTTTTTTTTATTATTTTTATTATTATAGATTTATAGCTGCAACACTAACTGTATCCCCCGATTTTGTTAAAATAACTTGAATTGCCGGATAAGAGGCTCTTCATTACCTATTAAGAATAGAGATTGAGTGGGTTTTGGCTGGAATGGAATTATTTATTCCTAACAGTGCCGTGGTTTAATCGGTCTTGTGGGGAAGCAAACTCCGCAAGCAAGCTGTTTACGAGGCTTGGACTACGGCTCGTATTAATGGAGATCCTGGTGTTTCTGTCTTGAAACGCGAGTTCAATGCTGCCTCGAGGTTCAGTAAGAAAGTAATTGCCAGGGCGAAATTTGAGTGCATCATCAGGATTGGTGAGCGCCTAGCTAAGCAACCATCTGGTTGTTCTTTTTGGTCGCTTGCTAAGGGTGCCGAAGGAAACTGTTTCTTTCTATCACTCCGAATACAGGATGGTAGTCTGGCCCACAGTGCTAAGGAGAAAGCCGATCTGCTGGGGAAACTCTTTGCCTCAAACTCGATTTTGAACGACAGAGACGCTTCACCATCTTCCATCCCGCGGTGTGCTATTTCCTAATGTGGCTAATTCAATGCCGAAAATATCGTTTACTCAACGAGATGTTCAGCGGGCATTGCTATCCCTCTACGTTTAGAAGTCAAGTGGGCCAGATGGCATTCCGGCTGTGGTGCTAAAGCAGTGTACTGCTGAGTTGTGTCCTGTTCTTACGCGCCTTGTTGCTCTCTCTTATTCTACCAGGCAAGATCCTTTCATTGTGTAAGACTGCGAACGTGCACCCAGTGCCCAAAAAGGGTGACAGATCAGACCCATCGAATTACAGTCCTTTCGCTGCTATCTCCCTTTTCTCCAAGGTATTGGAGCGCTTGATTAACAACCGGCTCCTGAATTGCCTAGAAGAGCACGACTTGATCAGCGACCATCACTACGGCTTTCGTCATGGTCGCTCGACTGGTGTAGTGTATCTTACACATTGTTGGGCTTCAGCCATGGAGAGTCAAAGTGAGACATTGGCTGTTAGTCTGGATATAACGAAGGCATTCGATCGGGTATGGCATCGTAGTCTTCTTTCGAAGTTGCCTGCATACGGTCTACCTGAGGGTTTTGCGAATGGGTCGCTAGCTTCTTGTCCAGCACAAGCATATTAGAGCCATTGTGGAAAGCAGTTGCTACGATGGCATGGACATTATTGCTGGTGTCCCGCATGGCTTTGTATTGTCCCCGACGCTGATTTTGCTGCATATCAATGATACGTTATCTATTGACAGCATTCATTGCTATGCCGACGACATCACTGGGGACACTTATTACACGGATCGAGCTAATATTGCCCGCTCTCTGGTAGAGGAGAGCCGCGAACAACTTGTAACACAAGTCAACACAAGAAATCGAGAGCATATTGAAAAATGTGTTCGATTGGGGGCGACAGAATTTCGTTCAATTCGGCCCTACTTAGACACATGTCTGCGTGTTCACCGCTAAGAAAACCTCCTTTGGTGTGGCTTCTCAATTCCAGAACACACCCCTTACCATGGCCAAAAATATTGGGATTCTCGGAGTTGAAGGAGAAGGTAAAGCTGTCGTCGAAGAAACTAGGTGTGCTCAACATGACTCAATTGAAAGGCGTGCTGTGAGGATTGTTGACGATACCAAACTGACAGACGGTCTAGAATCTTTAAGTCTGAGAAGAGATTTTGCGTCCCTTTGTGTGTTCTACCGATTGTACAATACAACGAGGTGTCTTCAGAGTTGATTGACATTATGGTACAGTCGCACCGCTCGCCATCGACAGGATGAAGTCTCATCCTCACACATTTGAGCCTAAGTGGTCGTGAACTGTGGAGTTCCAAAAAAGTTTTATCCCGCGTACTGTTAAGCTGTGGAATGAACTGTTTGTCGAGGTTTTCTAAGGAGACTACAGCATGGGAATCTTCAAAAAGGGCGTGAGAAGGTTTTTACTGGATCGGCAACGCACATATAATGCCCCAGATGTTACAAGCGTTCATAGGCTACGGTAACTGCTTTCCATTAGGCGGGTCGTATGCTTGTTTGCTACTTTAGTGGTATAATAAAATCAAAGGAGGCTTTCAGAATGGACTGTTGATCGCCAGACACCAATATACTCAGAGGTTCAGCTGATCGTTCAGTGTGGATATCTTTGTGAGAGACCTTTATCCATGACTAGTTGACATGCATAAGCTGAAATTATAAAAACTTAACAATCTCTTGATCAGTTAAGAGCCATATTACATTTTGACTGTGATTTTTGCGTAAAATGGCCAATTTTGGCGTTCTCGATCTCGGAAACAAAAATACATTAACAATGTTGACTTATTGAATAGTACAGAATAGCTATTGGCATAGTACATAGCGGCCTCGCTTTTTGTAAATTTTGCATAACTTTTTAAATAAACCCAAAATTGCAGAGAAAGGTTTTCATAAAATGCGCGCATTCACTATTTTGAGCTCCTGGATTGTACTACTGTTCCAAAGAAATGAAATAATAAAAATAGAATGTTATTTGTTATATAGTCGTATAGTACATAGCGGCCTCGGATTTTGAAATATCATTGATTTAATATAGAAAAAAAACATTCTTTTAACCAAAAAAACTTCGAAAATCGCTTTAAGTAAACTGTTAATTTCTCGAATAAACGATAATATTATTTAGCAAAATTTATACGAGAATAATTGTGACTTCATGATGAATAAACTTGTAGCATGAATTTATTAACTTATTTCAATAAAAACGATAAATATAACTTCAAAATTACTACAAAAAACGATGCACCCGGCGGCCTTCACGGGTTTAGTACTGGGCGAGAGCTCGTCAGAGTGCAAATGTAATAGGGCTCTTAATCAATCAGTTAAAATTTCATCATAGAAATTTTAGCGATGATGAAAGGTAAGAGATATAAAATTGTATTGTAATCGAACTTGTACAAATGATCGTACAAGACCTAGGTATTACAATACAATTTTATATGAATGACGACATTTTCAAATTAGAAAAGTAACCAGATCAATCAAATCCCTGTCCCGACTATGGCAAAACAATAACATTTTAACATTGCTTGTGATCGATAAAGTGTTTTACCAATGTGTACTAATAAGGATACATAGTTTATAATACTTTTTTCTTATTCGTAATTTTTTCGTTAAAGTGTTATAAATTGTTTATCCCTATTTGTTTAAATTTTACTTTGATTTTTCATAGATTTTTCCCAGCAAACTTGTATAAAAAACGGCGCATAAATTAATTTACCCCATTAACCATTTTTCTTAGATGCCGTATAAAGTATTTTTCCCTACTCACTTGAAAAGTCATTTAAATGAAACGACACTATCTCTTAGAATATAGATTAAAATAGTTTTATTTTATATACTGTATATAGGTAATATCAAGTTTAATCTGCACGCAAAAAATTAAAAATATCCTCCAATAAATAAAAAAGTTATTATGATTTTTTCAATTTTAAAATCTTTAAACAGCTCTACTGAACAATTGGCCAAATGTCGCTTATTTTGTTTTGCCTTTCCACCGTCGATATAGTTTGTGAAAGTAAACAGTTTCATACTTATGCGGGCAGATTTTATTGCTTTCTGGGACCATACATTTATAATAAAGTTAAAATAATTTCTATTTACGCAAATAATATCAATAATTCAATAATAGTGAGGAATTTAAAGAACATGTAAAATCATACTCAAAAATTTTCAAACGCGTTTGTCAAGTAGCAAAATCTATGTTTATTAAATCAAAAATTAGAAATAGTAGTAATAAAATTAAAGCCACTTGGACGGTTATCAATGAAGAGACTGGGAAGGGCAGGACAAAGGATTCAGAGTTTAAATTAAGTGTCAATGGTCATGTTACCAAGTCAGATTTAGAAGTTGCCAATGCTTTTGAAAGATTTTTTTCTGCTTTCCCTGTTACTTTAACTAGTGCTTTGGGCTCTTCCACCTCCGTTGCAGAGTCATTAATTAAAGATAATGTGCCTGAATTTTATAACGATTTTCATTTCCGTCATGTTAATGGGTCTGATCTTAAAGTCGCATTTAAATCACTTAATATTAAGAAAACGGCTGATCTATGGGGCATTTCTGTACATATTATAAAATCTTTATTTGACATTGTTGCTCCCGCTTTAATTGTGATATTTAATAGATGTATTGATTGTGGTGTGTTTCCTGACTTGATGAAATTGAGCAAAATTATTCCTTTGTTTAAATCAGGTAGTACATTAGACCCCACAAACTTCAGACCAATATCAATACTACCTACATTTAGTAAAATTTTTGAAAAACTAATTCTCGCACAGTTACTTAAATACTTTAACGAAAATAATCTGCTGCACACTAAACAATTCGGTTTCACTCGTGGACGGTCAACATGTGATGCTGGGGTAAAATTACTAGAATGTATATATGAGGCTTGGGAGGAGTCACGGGACGCCTATGGGGTGTTTTGTGACTTATCTAAGGCTTTTGATTGTGTGCAGCATGTAACTCTAGTCAGAAAATTACACCACTATGGTATAAGAGGCATCGCTCTTGATCTTCTTACTTCTTATCTGGGTGATAGGGTTCAGAAAGTAGATGTTAATGGAAAACGATCACATGGATCAGCTGTAGCGATGGGGGTGCCACAAGGCTCTATTTTGGGCCCTTTCCTGTTTCTCGTGTATATTAATGATCTACCTCATCTTGTAAAGAATAATCATGAAATAGTATTGTTTGCAGATGACACTTCTTTAGTTTTTAAGGTAAATAGACAACAATCAGAAATTGACGATGTAAACAATGCTCTTTCAAAAATAGTAAACTGGTTTAGTGCTAATAACCTACTTTTAAATGGTAGTAAAACCAAATATGTTAGATTTTTTACAAAAAATGTGAAACAAGTGAAAACCAGTGTGGTGATGGACAATGAGAGATTGGAATTGGTCAATAAGGTTGTTTTCCTTGGTATAACATTAGACTCTAAATTACAATGGGGCCCACATATAGAAACGTTATCGGCTAGACTCAGCTCAGCAGCTTACGCCGTAAGGAAAATACGTCAACTAACTGATGTTGACACTGCGCGTTTAGTTTATTTTAGCTATTTTCACAGCATTATGTCATATGGTTTATTGCTTTGGGGTAGTGCCGCGGATGTAGACTCAATTTTTGTGCTCCAGAAGCGAGCTATCCGTGCTATTTATATGATGAGTCCCAGGGAGACACTGAGAAATAAATTTAAAGAGATAAATATTATGACATTACATTCTCAATATATTTATGAAAATCTTATTTACGTTCATAAAAATCAAACCAAATTTAGGAAAAACAGTGATCTCCATCAATTAAATTTAAGAAATAAAAACAAACTCGCTATGCATATTACTAGGCTCCATAAAATCTCTAACTCGTTCCCAGGTCAATGTATACGCTTCTACAATAAACTTCCAAACGACGCGTTTAAATTATCCATGGGTAAATTTAAGAAATATATCAAAACTAGACTATGTCAAAAGGCTTACTATTGTATCTCGGATTACATAAATGATAAAAGTATTTCGAAATGAATTGCTCTTGTTATGTTATGTTAATGATTGTATTTGTATTTAATGTAACGTTATTGGCAATTAAAAGAGTCGGCCTTGAGTTTCTTGCCAGTTCTTCTCAAGAAGCCCCGTCGCCGGAACTGGCACTTAAATTCACTTTCACATTCAAGATAGTGTGATGAAAGTGAATCTAAGCTCTGCGGATTTAGAGTAGTAATGATTTATACATATTCTTATATTTAATTTGTATGACGTTTCTAAGTGCTTTATAAAGTCCAAGGAATAAAGATATTTTGAATTTTGAATTTTTTTGAATAAAGCTGAGTGTAAAAATAGAGTAACGACCTGGCTACTTACACTAAAGTATGACGAAACCGAGAAATTTCTGGCGGTTTTGTCATAAGTTTTTAGCTATTAGTTAAAAATGTTGGAAAGTATTGTAGTTATTAATCTATTTATGTTTATATTTTACTCACCCTCTCACACACATCACTACATAGTATAAAACAAAGTCGCTTTCTCTGTCCCTATGTCCCTTTGTATGCTTAAATCTTTGAAACTACGCAACGGATTATGATGCGGTTTTTTTTAATAGATAGAGTGATTCAACTGGAAAGTTTATATGTATAATATATGCATAACATAGTAGAAAAACACTGATAATTTAGAGGTTTCTAATGTGATGTCGTAAATAAACACATTTTTTTGCTCTTTCATTGCAAACGCTGGCTGAACCCAACGAGATAGATCAAAATAATGTAGTACAGTATTGTTCACCTTAAAATGGTCTACAAAAAAGTTCGCGATGGTATATGTCTATCTCTTAGTGGTAACACACAATAACCGTTATTTTATCCTTTGCTTTTTACAAGAAATAATGCCTTATTTACGAAGCGATTTTAAGCAATACAGAATTAATCCTTATCCAATTAAGTACCTTAAATACATTGCGCATTTAATATAGATCAATATAGCCCTTCACAGCATGTAATTTAAATGAATAGTTTAGAAGATATTACACATTTAAAATGCAGGGACATAACGGCTGTGGCGGTACCGGCCGCGGAGCCGGCGGCGTGTGCCTATAACTGGGGAAGGACTGGATAGGACAAAGCGCAAAGACCTTCTGTAGTACATTTAGTATCAGCATTGCACCCGTGCGAAGCCGGGGCGGGTCGCTATAATCATATTTAACACAGAGAGGTTCACATTTACACGCCCTGCGTCTTGTTTAATTTAAATATTTACTTATTCTTGTTTTTATTTTATTTTTTAAATGTTTAGTTACATTAATTAAAACTATTTTGTATGCTAGCTAACAATGCACTCATCACGGGGAGTGGCACCGTATGCTGAAATACAGGTGTTAAACCTAGTTCGGCTACGGATGTTGTATTGCTACTGCGATATAATACTCTGATAGATAAGTTAGACTTAAGCATAACAAAATGTGTAATCTTTTCTGGAAATAAATTATTATTCCAATTATTTATTACTTTTCTTTTTTACAAAAATTTGTATTTACAATATAAATATAAAAACATAACATTATAAATACAAATGAATATAAAGAGAGTTACCGCCAGCGCGGGACATATACCAGCGGCGCCAGTGGTCAGGGCGACAGACTGAAGAACCTCCTCATAATACGTGCAGTCCCCAAAATTGCCACCTTCTGTATCCGGCCCTTGACCCAGTAGCCTAGCGAAAGTCTCCTAAGGTGTGAATCGAGACTTTTCGCTATGAGACCGTTTACCGACACGACTATCGGGACAATTATTGTTGAATCAACGTCCCATATGGCGGTAACTTCGTGAGCTAAGTCCAAGTATTTCGACATCTTGTCATTCTCAGCTTTCACGAGGTTCTCGTCGCATGGCACGGTGATATCAACAAGAAATGCCCTTCGCTCTAACCTGTTGCCCAGCTTTACTGGAGCACAACTTCCTCTCCTCAGCGTAAACGTAACTTGTACGGATTTAGTTGTGCTGGCCTTGATTCTCCATTTCTGGATCCATTCGCCGATCTTATCGAGGCTTTTCTGCAAGACGGCGGATGCTACCATCGGATCGTTGCTGCTCGCGAGAATTGCGGTGGCGTCAGCAAAAGTAGCGGTAGTTACCCCTTGTGTTTCTGGGAGGTCTGAAGTGTAGATGGTGTATAAGACAGGGCCAAGGACAGATCCCTGTGGAACTCCCGCCATTATATCTTGGACAATTGACAGTTCTCCATCCTCTCTCACCTGGAAGATTCTGTTGGTGAGATATGACTCCATCAACAAGTAGTAGCTATGCGGTAAAGACGTTTTTATTTTATAGAGTAGACCTTTATACCACACCATATCGAAGGCTGCCTGGACATCTAAAAATACAGCAGAACAGTATTCCTTCTTTTCGAAAGACTGTCTAATCTTATCACAGACTCGATGCACTTGTTCTACCGTAGAATGCTGCTGTCTGAATCCAAACTGATGTTGAGGTATTACCAGGTTTTTATTGAGTATAGGTGATATTCTGCGCAGAAGGATCCTCTCAAACATCTTTGATAGCACAGGTAAGAGACTTAATAAAATAAAAACGAATGCAGGAGGTGACCCGGTGGAAATGATTTCCCTCTGGTAGGATTTGATGACACACATGATAGTGTGGAGCGAGCGTTCGAGGAGAGAAAAAGGGCTAACACATTCAAGAAAGAGAGCACAATTTTCTATATTTATTTTCCATCTCATTACACATTACGAGTGTACCAAGTCTCAGATCTAATAAATATCAATATATGGTTACCGATACATACATAACGTAGAATTAATCCACGATTAAATATATATTATAAGTATAATTTTAAATATACATTGTTGAGCCTCTAGGGTGGGGATTTTGCAATATGTAAACAAAAGGTACGAACCCCGGGGTAGACTGTATTTTTTAACAATAAAAAAAAAGAAAATCTTTTCCACACGGTTAATATGACACGAAAGGCCGAAGGAAGTTAAACATACCTATAAGATAATAATATATATTTTGTACAAAATTATTAGAAGCTGTATCGACTGTCGCCGTCTGTTTATACAGATGCCTTTGGATAATTTATTTCCTTATATTGTTTCTCCACGGCCTTGCTATGAATTAAACATTTAAACAAAACACTTCACAGCAATTTCTTGGTAATATTTTTGTAATAATTTTAAAAAATAATGTAAGAATAGCATGTCGTACTGTAGGATTTACCAATGGCCAGCGCAAACAGCTGGACAAATCCAGCTGAAATTTAGTAGCTACACAGGTAGTCAGATAGTAGTTATATTATACATATAACAGAATCATTACCCATTATGACAAAAGGATATTTGGACATTTTCACGACATACTAGGACAAATCACAAAATTTACTTACGGAAAACCACAAGCCATTATTGCATACATAAAACGTCATAATACTGCGATGCCCTGCACCAAACAAACGGACATCTTGCTTAATATAAAGCAGTTATAGTAGCATATCGACGCTTGCAATGCAATGTTATTGTAAGTGCGTTGGCAACCCCGTTCTCCTCAGCATCTCCTCATCTCTGAAGTCTAGAAGTCTGGTGATTTCACTCACTCGCAAGGTCATAATTATTTATCTACAGTCTTATGTGAGGTGAAGGTATTCCCTCTTTCCTCTCTTTCGCTATAGCCCGTTGACTAGTCAGCGAAGTAACTTTTAAAATTTCGCGTTGCATGATTAACGTGATCATGCATAAGGGTATTTACATACCTTTATTATTACCTGACGTTTCGACCAGGTTGCACCGGCCGTGGTCACCTCCAGGTTGCACTGGCCGTGGTAAGCCTGTGACCGTTAATTCCCGTTCTTATATTTCATAGTCAGAGTAGGCTGCGTGAAAATGAGGTTGGCTTCCGTTTTAGAAATTGTGATAAAACACATAGTAGAACTACACATAGTAAAACTACAACGTACATTAACTGACAACGTTCAATCGAAAGTTGACCAGCAGAACTATTGCGTGCGCCAGTGCCGGTGCGCCTGTCCCGCCACATCAACCTTCTTATCTGCATAGTTAAAGAAGCATAATCTCTTAAGCCGCATTTTCACTAGGCGACATGTCGCAGATACTTATCGCTCGACATTCACGTAATTGTCTCTGCAAAAGTTCTGGGACAATGTCCCGCGACATATGACTCATTTACATTGGCTAGTCGTGATTAGTATGTCCCCAGAGGAAGTAGTGTTCAGAACACAAAGCGACACACGTTTTCACCACTCAAAGCCTGTCCGGCGACTGTCGAGGGACACGAAAGTCGCGTGAGTCGACGCTCGCAGAGCATCGACTAGCGACAAGTTGCGCGACCCGTAAATGTCCCAAGCGACGTCGGGCGACGTCGGGCGACATCGCGCGGGACACGTTAATTTCGTGTCGAGCGACAGAGTCGCACGACAAATGTCCCCTAATGAAAATGCGGCTTAAAAGCTAAAAACAGATGCCGTCGCCTCTCGTCTTTTCTGCGTAAGAGCCAGAGTATCACTAGAGGGACTAGTCTCTCGAACTTTATAAATAAAATAAATAAATAAATATTGCCAGACAATTTACACAGCGCCATCTAGTCCCAAATTAAGCGCAAAGCTTGTACTATGGGTACTAGACAACTGATAAATGTACTTAAATATATTATTTTTAGGGTTCCGAACCTCAAAAGGAAAAACGGAACCCTTATAAGATCACTTTGTTGTCCGTCTGTCTGTCTGTCTGTCTGTCAAGAATTTCTGTGTCGAGAATGCGTGGAGGTATCAAGCTGAAATTTGAACTGTATACTCAGGTCTACGGTCCCATGAAGTTAAAAAAAAAATCAAACTATTAAGTTTAAGTAGAAAAAAGTTACGGCCGTTTATTCAGCAAAAAACGCATATTTCGACACACTCAAGGGAATCAAAACCTATAGGGTACTTCCCGTTGACCTAGAACTATGAAATTTGGCAAGTAACATCGTTATAGACTACAAGTACAGGAATAAATCTCAAAACTATACATTTGTAAATAGATCTTAAAAAATAGGGGGTCTATATTTTTTATAGGGTGTCGAAATTTCAAATTGAAACTACTAGTTCAAATGGGGTATCATATGAAAGGGCTTGATTTACACATTGCAAAATATATTTTATTTATTTATTTCGACGCATTATTTCTTATTTATAATGAAAAATATCAAATTTAATAATGATACACGTACCTACGGAACCCTCGGTGGGCGAGTCCGACTCGCACTTGTCCGGTTTTTTTGTATATACATACTTATAATGCATAGAAATACTGAATAAATTATTAGTATTATGTATCTCTTTTTAATCACCGGTCAAGCCCGGTCATTTGATAGGCGTGCGTGGGGATATAGATCCAAATCTCCAAAATCCAAAATTCTCCTAAATCCAAAGTTTGATGTAATGTTGTACGCCCGAGTGACCCGCTCCAGGATATGTCAATGGAACCACATACCGACGACGAGGGGTGTAAGTGGTTCATTTGGGGTGTAAGTTGTTCATCATGGGGTGTAAGTGGTTCATCAACATCTCTGAACCAAAGCCAACTTCACCTGCACGCAGTGCACCCTGCTGACTGACCAACGAAGCTCTGGCGAAAAGACAGGTAGGGAGCGTAATTGTAAGCTACCCGACTGGGGAATGTACCTCCACCTCACAGAATACCGCAGCCAAATATCAATTCCCTTAAGGGTTGTGTTCCTGCGAGTGAGTGAGGTCACCAGAAAGGAAGGAGATGCTGCGTTCTGTTACGCGACGAAGCTTGAGAGTCTTTTTAAAAAAAAACTGATTAATTTCGCGTAACGGATTTATTCTGGGATTACAATTAATCACTTCAACACAACAGAACATTAAGTATTATAAGGAATATATGAACATAAAATATTATAAGGAATATATCTTTAGGCAACCGCTCGGAAAGAAAGTTGAAGACGGACTGGCTGCCGAGCTTACTCCCAGACAGGCTAAGGAGAGAGATTGCTTAGCAAGCTCGGAGGTTATGTATAGTCAGCACTAATGCCAACATATATAGGATATAACACCTCCCCCTTTAAGAGGGGACTTTGGGGTAGATTCAAAGTCTCCATTTAAATTCTAGTTCTAAGTGGAGCAACAGGGTTAGTCATTTCTATTTCAGGGTCATGTATGTCTGTTGTGTCTTCTATTTCAGGAGTAGGTTGGTGCCTTGGCTTATTTATATTAAAATTAAGTTTGAAGGGACGATTGCTGCCGGATTTACAAATTTTCTTAAAAATAAAGTAAAATAAAAATACTAAAAATAAACTTAACAATACAATAGTTATTACAGAATAGTGTGTCCCATATTTCACAATATGCAGGTTTTGCTGATATTCTAAAGCCTCTAAGTCCTTTAGCAGGGATTTGATCTTTGCATTACCCTGGGGACCGAAATCATCTAGGTCTATATTTTGTAAATGTACAGAGGGTACATTAATTGTAAGCTTGTTTAGTTTAACAGAGTTACAACAGGTGTCATTGACTATATTAAAATCAGGGAAACGGTTAATGGGTGAGGTTATGTTCAAAACATTGTACTTTGGTCTTAATGTGGTACTTTTACAGTAACCTATACAATTCTTGGGTATAGTGAGTATACCAGTACCCAAAACATTTGTTTCATATAATTTAGAATTCAGACAGTCAATTGTTATTCTTACAGGTTCTGATTGTACATAAATCCACTTATTATTCACTAATGGTTTCCAAATATCTAGTGTTCCTAATATCACTTTTGTTTCGCACTGGGAAGGTTTCTCACTGTTTACTTTTGTTAATAATTCACTTTCACATATTGGCCTTGCGTCAGAAGAATACACATTTCCGATGTCACATATGTAGTAACCGGGGGTCACTTGTTTGCAGGTATTAAGGTCATCCAGAGTACAATAATACGTTTTGTCTTTGGTCATCGCTATATATTTGCTAGTTGGTGTAATTAAGTTAAAACTATCTGGTTCCTGAGAGTTATATGGCATAGGTAATGCAATATTGTGAAAAAGTACATACTCTCTAGTATTTACTAGCGGTACTTGCAATACAAATACAATCCTATTACTAACATAATAACATACTAACTTAGATATACTTGAAATAACATGTATTGAATTAATATCTAGAGTTACAGGTAGCTCAAGGTCACTGGGCAGATGTCTGTAGTTACTGGCAAGCTCTTGATGCAATTGGCTCGGTGTTATTATAGCAGGGTGCAAGATATTTTGGCTGGTGAATAGAATACTATTTGTTATATCTTCTAGTTGGAATGACAGTGTAAGTATTGATGTTTCGAGTGAATCGAATACCTTATTAAGATTGGTAAGTATTTGCAATTCATTGGTGATATTTGATATATTTTTTAGATTTAGGAAAAGCTTGTCAATAGCTTCCTTAAGAGTGTCTTCATTATCTTTAATCTTAAGTAATGTTTTATTATATTGTGCTAATACAGATGTAGTCACTAAGATATTTTCTTTCATAAGTTTAGTTAACTGCTTACCATTATTCTGTAACTTAACTATAGCCTCCTCGTAATTTAGACCATCATTTTCATCTAAAGTGCCAAAAATTTGTTTAAATATTGTTCCTATACCTCCTATCCATGCACTACGTTTAACTTTCTTATCAACTAGATGTGAAATAGACTCAAACTCTTTACTCATATCCTGAAATCGAGCCATCAGCGGCTGTATCCAGCTATTACATTCTATGAAAACCTGTTGAGCTTGAGTTTCCTTGCACAATGATTTTGTATTTTCTAAAGCAGTCCTAATATTTTGTACATGAGGTTGGAAATGTGAGATATCCACTGGAATTATTATTTTTAATTCAGCGCTATTAATTTTAAGTTCTCCCAAGTAGTCATAGTAGAGGCCTGCACTGGAGGTTATTGGCTGGATAAAACTTCCATGAGATTGCCCTCGAGCTAAGCTGCAAATAATAGTTAATGTTATTACTAGCTAAGCTAATCTAATTGAATGTACTGTACATGTTTTATTTATTTAATTATATATACTTTTATTTCTTATATTACTAAGGCTTAATTATACCTTACGGGTCTACTACAGTAGTAGTAGTAGCAGGTTTCACCTGGTCATAATGGTGAGTAATATGACGTCGGTTGATTAACAAGGTAAGTGTATTATTACCATTAATCTTAACAACCTTATAAGGTCCTTTCCAGAGAGGTGAAAGGGCTTTACGCATTCTTAGGTGGTTCTTTAAATATACATAGTCGCCTATTTTGTATTTAGTTGGGCGAGTATGTGAGTCATAGTAAGTTTTAGATGATTCCTTAGATTTCCTTATAAGGTCTAAGGCCTTTTCACGCGAGTATTTTAACCGGTTTTGAAGCATGCGGACATAGTCAGGATATGTTGCTCCTGATGATTCTTCGTAGATGGAAGTCGGAAGCACTGGTTTGCTGCCAAATATTAACTCATAGGGTGTGAAATGAGTTGTTGAATGTACCGTAGTGTTGTAGGTAAGCATTGCTGTATATACGTAACGGGGCCAATTGGTTTGTTCCGCGTCAGTGAAAGATCTGAGGTATTCTTTGAGAGTGGAGTGACTCCGTTCTAGGGCACCCTGAGTTTGAGGATGATAGGGTGATGCCCATAGGTTTTTTATTTTAAGAAATTCACAAGTTTTTTTGAAGAGTTCGGAGGTAAAATTAGTTCCCTGGTCTGTGAGGATAGTTCTAGGGATACCGAATATAGATATATAGTGGAGTAGGCACTCACTGGTTTCCTCAGCGGTAGTACTACGAATCGGATATGCGGATGAGAATTTAGTAAGGTCATCTTGTATTGTTAATATATATTTTAGTTTTGCAGGTCCAGCTTCTGGAAGCGGCCCTACGATATCAAGAGATATACGCTGGCAAGGTTCAGTGGATGTGCTGGTGATTTGCATAGGAGCACGATTCACTTGTCTGAGGGCTTTGTTAGTTTGGCACTGAGGGCATTTCTTTACAAAGTTCTCAATGTCACTACGCATATTCTTCCAGTAGAAGGATTCTTGTATTCGCCTTAACATGCGGTTCATGCCAAGATGTCCAGCAATTGGGATATCATGGTTTTCCCTAAGAATTTTTGGGATTTCGGAAAGTGAGGGGTATATAATTCTATCCTTGTAAATATGAATATTGATTCCTGTGTTATTAAACAGATAGAGTAACATATTGTATATTTTAACAAACTGATGGGTATCGAAGGGGTTCTTAAATTCTGTAATTGCTATATCAGAAAGGGTGTCTTCATCATAGCTTACAATTAGTTCATTCCTTAGGGTTTTGAGGCTTGCATAAATATCTTTGTAACTAGATTTATCAAAATGGTATACTTTGAAGAAAAGAAAATAATATGTTTTATTATTGTGGGTGCATGAAATATAGGAGTTTAAAGTTCTTTCTTTGTTTAGGATTTCAGAATTATCAGGAATACTTTCAAGGACAGCTTGTATAAAAGGATTGGATTCATCCATGTCAATAGAAGTAGGAAGAATTATGACCTTATGTTCAGATTTAGTGATATCCTTGTTATGCTCTCGAATATTTGTACGGAAAGAGCTATCTTTACTTGACATTGCTTTTAGAAAAGCAGGATAATCGTCATCGGGTAAGTTTGAACAATTACTAGTGATAGGATCACTTCTAGTTTGGACTTCAGGAGGTGAAGGGTTATCCAGTAATGCCAAGTTATTTGTGTCTCTAGGATTAGGGTTAGGATTACCACGAGCTGGTGAGTTTACTTCCGGTATAGGTGAGTTGGATTCACCGAAGTCAATAGGATCTACAGATTGCGGCCCTAATTCATCTGGATTAAATGAGGCTGGGGATACTAACAAGTCCATTAGGTCCCTGTCTAATTCTGTAGGAGGTAGAGTGGATTCTTCTTCCACGAGATTAGGAGTCTGATTAGGTTCCGTTTGTACAGGATTAACCGGATATCGGGATAAAGCGTCAGCATTTGTATTTATTTTGCCCTTTTTATACTTAATATCATATTCGAATTCCTCTAGTTTGAGACGCCAACGAATAAGCCGTGATCCGGGGTCCTTACATCTGAATAACCATTCTAAAGGTTTATGGTCAGTGACCACTGTGAAACGATGACCATATAGGTAAGGCCTGAAGGTTTTAGTGCCGAAGATTACGGCGAGGCATTCCTTCCCAGTTACACTGTAGTTACATTCTGCTTTGTTCAGTGTGCGAGAAGCATATGCGACAGGGCGGTCCTGTCCTATAGGGCCCTGAGATAATATAGCTGAAATTGCATAATTAGAAGCATCACATGTTAAAAGGAATGGTTGTGTGAAATCTGGATATGCCAGGATTGGGGCAGTGATAAGTTTTTGCTTTAAGGATTCAAAGGCTAGCTGTTGTTCGTTCAACCACTTGAATGGGCTATCCTTCTTTAAGAGAGATGTGAGAGGTTTGGTTAACTTAGCGAATTCTGGTATGAACCTTCTATAATAGGATACTAACCCCAGAAAAGATTTTATATCTTTAGGAGATTGAGGGGTAGGAAATTCGGAAACGGATTTAGTTTTCTCTGGATTAGGTTTAACACCGTATTCACTAATGACGTGGCCTAAATATGCTACTTCTTTCCGTAGGAATTCACATTTCTCTGGTTGAAGTTTTAAATTGAATTTACGAAGTCTTTCAAAGACGGCCTTGAGGTTATCAATGTGAGAGTCAAGGTCGTATGAATATAGGACTATGTCATCTAGGTATACAAAACATCGTGAACCTTGCAATCCGGATAGGCAAGTATTCATTAGTTTCTGAAAAGTAGAAGGGGCATTTTTGAGCCCGAAGGGCATACGATTGAACTGGAAGTGCCCATGAGGAACGGAGAATGCAGTTTTAGGTGCATCATCGGGAGAAATGAGTATTTGGTGAAAACCGGATGTAAGGTCCAACGTAGAGAAATATTTACTACGACCTAGTTGGTCTAAGATCTCAGAGATTTGGGGAATAGGATATGTCTCCCCGATCGTTATATCGTTAAGCTTTCGATAATCAATGACGACTCGCCACTGCGGTCGCCCTTGTGAATCGGATTTCTTAGGGACTACCCAAATGGGGGAGCTCCAAGGAGATGAGGAAGGTTCAATAATTTTTTGATCCAGCATCTTTTGGATCTGGCCTTCTACTTCCTTTTTATGACACTCAGGAAAACGATAGGATTTAGTATGGACAGGGACGTCGGTATTAGTTTTAATTTGATGCTCTAGAGCAGTAGTATAAGAGAGATTATCGTTTGGTAAGTGGAAAATATCGGAGTATTGACTACACAGGTCTACAAGTGCGTCAGCCTCTTCCTCATTGAGGTGTGAGGTACGAAGGGAGTTCAATACATCATCGGTGCGATTCGAAGTACTGGAATGATTGTTAGAAATCTGAATTGCGTTTAAAGGCAATGGTGTAAGTTTGAGATTTAAATTCGATTTTAAATTGATAGGATTTTCTGACACATTGGCTACTGTGATATTGATTCTCTTATTTTGTTTAACTTTGACAATACAATTTGATACTAATAGAGAATCGGATATATGCTGGTTATTAATAATACCCTCGTTTATTTCGGGGTTTTGCACCGTGCACTCGATGACAGTCTCGGTGCGAGGGGGAATGATATAGAAAGGTTCGAAAAAGTGGAGTTTGATACTGAGTCTACCAACTCTGAGAGTGTCTTGGGTGTAGTCTATGCTACATCCGAAGGAGGTAAGAAAGTCTGAGCCTATAATACCGTCATACGGTAGGTTGATGTCTTCAATGACATGGAACTTGTGAGATAAAGATTTTTTTTCAGACACTTTTAGTCCGAGAGGAAAGTGCCCTAGGGTGGAGGTTGTTTCCTCCCCCGGGTCGATACCTTTGAGCTTAATTGGTTCCCGTTTCAGGGTTGGTTGCTTTTGGATGCATGACTGCTTTATAAGGCTAATAGCCGAACCTGAGTCTACCAACAGGCTTAGAGGTATATTAGATACCTGAGACTGGAGGAGAATATGAGGCAACAACCTCTTTGTTGCGTCGATATTGATTTCGTACACGGAAGAGTTGGGTTCAGTAGTTTTTGAGTTGGTTCTATGACCGATTTTGATGGAACTTCCAGTTTGGGGCTGGTTACCCTGCTGTGTAGTTTCACGAGATAAGTAAGGATTTCCGTTTTGGGGCTGGTTACCCTGCTGTGTAATCCTAGAACCTACTGAAGTGAGTGAGTTAGGCGAGTTTCCGCTTTGGGGCTGATTACCCTGTTGTATAACTGCCTTGGGTATAGAAGACTGGGCGCAAGTTTGGGGCTGGTTACCCTGTTTGTGGCCCTTGGATATAGAAGACTGGGCGCAAGTTTGGGGCTGGTTACCCTGTTTGTGGCCCTTGGGTATAGAAGACTGGGCGCAAGTTTGGGGCTGGTTACCCTGTTTGTGGCCCTTGGATATAGAAGACTGGGCGCAAGTTTGGGGCTGGTTACCCTGTTTGTGGCCCTTGGATATAGAAAGGGTGTCGTTATGTTTACTTGGATTAATTAAGGATTGAGACTTGGGTCTCACGAGACACCGCCGTGAGCCCGTTATTCGTTTAAATGAACAACCAGAGTATTATCGTAGTCGTTTGGAGAGAGGTCGACCTCATCGCGTCCTTCTTCCTCGCTATTTTGTTCAAGGTAGTTCACCCGAGGGGGTGGTTTGGAGATGCTTTGATTAAATGGTGGATTTGGTTGGGATTTGAATCTGTTATTATTATACTCCCGTTTTTTGCAGTTACTTATATCATGCCCTGGGATTCTGCAGTAGCGGCAGAACAGGTTAGGAGTAGCCCCTTGTGCTACTGATTGCGTTTTTTGTACTGGGGTAGGATTAAAGGATTGTCTTGTGTTATTAGGTTTGAATTTGTTACTATTATTATTATTAACAGGCTTAAAATCAGGTTGGGAGCGTTTGTATATTGTTTGCTGAATACGCTCTTCTGAAATGGCAAAGTTAATGGCCTCGTTTAATGACTTAGGGGACTTGCATCTAACTATGTTTGAAATGCGAGGAAGAAGGCCCATTATGAAATGATGTAAGGCCAGGTCCTCCATAGCAGCCGTGCGGCCGGGGAGTTCCTTGGGTTTAGAATTAGACATTGATATTTCTGTCAATAGTTGTGAAAGATATGTCTCGCTTCTCAAGGCATATACATTGACTGTCTCCTGTGGACCCTGTCTATTTTCTTGTAGGTCGGTTAGTAGGTGTGAGTAGTGTTTGCGCTCACTAAATTGTGTTTTTAGGAATTCTTTTAACTGGTCCCAGGAAGTGAACTCTTTGATGGAACATGCTACCTCTGCTTTTCCGTTCAGTTGGCTTAAAATGAATTTAAATAGAATAGGTTTTTGAACCTCTGTAGCTAAATCTAATGCATTATCGCAATTAACTATAAAAGAGTTTAGCGTGTCCCGGCTTCCATCATATGATTTGATAAACTTAAATAGAACGTTTAATTCTATGCTAGACATTGCGAGTGCGGTGGTTCTACGGGTGACGCGAGGGGAACTAGGGGCTGATTTTGATTTTTCTTCTGTATCACCAATTTGAGTATTAAGGGTGAGAGTGGATAACTCGCTTTCCTCAACCTTGGGCGCTTTTGGCATAATAATTAGATTATAATAATTAGATTATTACAAGTTCTAAAAAAAAAAATAGCATAGAATGTTTCACAATGCCCAATTAAACACTACTGAATTATTATGTACAGACTAAATGATGACCAAAGACTTACAGGGTGTGGGCGAGCGATAAGAATGTGACGGCGGCAACCGGGAACATTCCGATGTAGGTAGGTCACTTCACAGTCACGGAGTATGATAACACTAACTTGAAGGGACTTGATTTGATGATGCAAGAATATCCCGCGCGTTCTCTGCGGGGTGTCGGGCTGGATTCAGGGCACCCCTCCACAGGGTAGGTCTGCGACTCGGGGTGCACCCTTTGTAGGATTTCGATTGCTTCTTAGGGTAACCGACCTCTTCTAGGTTCGCCACAGGGATGAATATTTTGAAGCACTTTCACAATAGAACTTTAGAGAATAGAACACAATAGAAATTTTCACTTAGGATCCGGGGTGAGTCCGTGAGCGGGCCTGGGCACTGAGAATTTCCGGATCCCACCGCTGCCACCAAAATGTTACGCGACGAAGCTTGAGAGTCTTTTTAAAAAAAAACTGATTAATTTCGCGTAACGGATTTATTCTGGGATTACAATTAATCACTTCAACACAACAGAACATTAAGTATTATAAGGAATATATGAACATAAAATATTATAAGGAATATATCTTTAGGCAACCGCTCGGAAAGAAAGTTGAAGACGGACTGGCTGCCGAGCTTACTCCCAGACAGGCTAAGGAGAGAGATTGCTTAGCAAGCTCGGAGGTTATGTATAGTCAGCACTAATGCCAACATATATAGGATATAACAGTTCGCAGCGGAGGTGGCGGCGCGCGAGCGATACTTTATCTTGCTAGCGTTAATATGGCTACGGTAATCGCCTCACATCAGGCGGGCCAGGCCGTATGCTTGTCTGCCACCCGTCGTAGTATAAAAAAAATGAGCAGGTCTCGGCAGGCGTTGCGACTATTGCGAAGTGTGATGGAAAATAAATGGGTTATGGAGATGAGACCTGGGTGTACTAAATACCGGGCTATTACAGAAGAGTGACGGACGCCTGCCATAACTGCTTTTATTGCTAGTTATTTGCGGCAGGCGGTGGCTTGCCACTCACTAGATGGGCCCCCGAAATGCCAGGAAAACGGTTTTAGTGACTCAGGGATGTCGAGAGGTGTGCTGCGCTTTCTCCGAAGTTACTCGCGGCATGATGCCCTTTAACACTTCCTCCCCTGCAGCATATAGCTCTAACGGCTCCTCTCTGGACGGCCAACGAAGGCAAGCCAGAGTTGAGAGTCCTGCGGGAATTCTTGTGTTTACACTCCGACCAATGAAGACACGTCGGAGACGAAGGCCCTGATCGACTCTCTGGAGACTCAGGTCCGTGATGTCGTTACTCACACAACAACTCGCCACAAGCTGCCCTGCGGACTTATTATTATTATTATAGAAAACACCCAGACAAACAGACATGTTCATGTTCAAGCACATAAATGTTTGTCTTGTGCGAGATCGAATCCGCGACCTCGGAATAAAAGTAGCCATTGGCTCCATCACCACCGGGCTCGTCTTTATGCTGTTTCTCAAAGTGTATCTCTTATTTTTATCTTATCTCTCGTCTACCTGTGCAAAACCGAAGCGGGTCGCTGTTGTATATAGAAATGTATGTACGAAAGTTCTCTGTTTTATATTCTAGGATACTGGTGTACAACCTTTATACTTTATGGTAACAACTTGATATCGAACTACTCCCAGACTTTGCATGTTGACGCATTCACAATCGACATTATTCAAGAAATAAAAGAACACGTAAATCATCCGAAACGTTCTTAATTAAGGCGATGTTATGCGCCAACAAAATCTAAATATATAAAAATTTTGTGTCACGTTGTTTGTCCACGGTGTAATCCTAAACTACTGAACCGATTTGAATAAAATTTTGCAGAGTGTGTGCAGTTTGATCCAACTAGAGAATAGGATATTATTATTATTTAAATAGTTGTCTTGGCCAACTTGCCAGAATACTATAAATATTTTTGAAAAATGGAGCTCGACTTGGTGGGGGCACTGCTAAATTCACCTCCCCCCCCAGGTGGTATGTGCCCCCTAGGGGGCAGGTGAGAGAATAGGATAGGTTATAACTCATCAGAAAAATTAACGTAAAAATATTTAAAGGCGATACGAAGTTCGTCGGGCCAGCTAGTTATTTTATAATTGTAAAGGAAAGCGACGTGAGTCATGCCAGAAATGTCTCTAGCTTGCTAGATAATTGTTTAGCGTATCTATTCCTCAACATCCGATGTAAAAAAAATACAGTAATTTTGCTATCTTGCCGT
This sequence comes from Hypsopygia costalis, assembly GCA_937001555.2. Taxonomy (NCBI): domain Eukaryota; kingdom Metazoa; phylum Arthropoda; class Insecta; order Lepidoptera; family Pyralidae; genus Hypsopygia; species Hypsopygia costalis. The sequence goes on from OW443332.2 coordinate 21,001,321, forward strand.
TAGTAATTCTAATCATACGATTATAATTTAGAATTCGATTTCTGGTGCTGACTAGACTTCTCTTCAGGTTTTCTTTTTTGATTATGAAATATTAAAAAAAATGGCATCGATGACAAACAAAAAATAATATAATATGTATCATGTTACGAAAAAAATTGTTGCGATAAATGCTTCTAATCGACATTGACATCAACTGTCCCCTTAATTCACGATAATATTTTTTTATTTGAACAAGTGTACCTACTTATGCTATAAAAAAGAAAAATACTTCAATAACACGTCAAAAAGCGTTAGAAGGTGACAATGTTGAAGACGTTTTTATTGATAATCGTGGCAACTAGTTTGCTTTGCGGCGTGCTGGCGGACGGTATGGATTTTTTTTTTATACTACGTCGGGAGTCAAACAAGCAAACGATCGATGATGTAAAGCGGTTGCCGTAACCATATAAACACTCGTAACATGAAATATCACCCGCGCGCTGCCACCCCCGCTGCCAATGCTGGAATCCGTTATTTGACTGCGGTATTCTGTGAGGTGGAAGTACGTCCCCAGTCGGGTAGCTTAAATTTACGCTATACCCTATCTCTCTTTCGACAGAGTCTCATTAGTAAATTAGCAGTTTGCACCACGTGTAAGTGAGGTTGCCTTTAAATCCAAGATTTTGGTGAACCACTTATACATATTACTTTATATAAATTACTTATTATGTCGTTTAGTTAGTAACATAAAATAATGATACTTATATTTTTAAAGAAATGTATAAAGTAAACTGTAAAATAAAGTAAACGGCATGTATTTTGATGAGAAAGGGGCAAGCGAGCATGTGTGTCGCCTGATGGAATGTAATCACCACCGCTCATAGAAATCAGCTATACAAGAGGCCGATCCATTGCCAGCCTTTTAAAGGAAAACATGACACTATTTTTGAAGGCTCCTATGTCGTATTTATTTGGAAATACTGCTGTGGAAAGTTGATTCCATAATTTCACAGTTTGTGGTACAAAATGTCCAAAAAGCGTACTGTGGTAGATCGCCTAGATGATATGGATGAAATTTTAATTTATGGCGAGTTGTACTCATCCGAGCACTCCCCGTGGTATAGTTATAGTACGTAAAGAAATGCAACATCTCTACATGTAGAGAGAGTTTTGCCGATCGGAGATCATTGGGTTACTTACAATTCGAGCTGTTCTTCGTTGCATGCGGTCAAATGGAGTAAGTAAGTAGTGCGCGTGGGGCGCACCGGGCCAGAAATGAGAATAGTATTCCATATGAGGCCTAACGTGGGCTTTATATAATTGAAGGCTTTACTGATTTTCTGACTTTACTGATGACTCCAATCTTCCTAGATGTCAATTTGGCCTTGCACTCCAAGTGACCCCGAAACTGAGCATCACTCGATATGCTAACACCTAAGGTATCAACTAGCAATACCTAGGAATACCTTCCAATCTAGAAGAGCAACTACGACAAGTGAAGACTTGTGTTCTTTCTTGTGATTCAGCTGTAACAAGTTCAACCTACCCCAATCAGAGATTGTCCAAGAGACGTCTCAATCTCAAACACATGTTTTGTTCGGTACTCATCGACGCAATGCGAAGAAATATTACTTAGACCAGTGTATCTTGCGATTATCTTTAAAATACTGTTTTGATACAGAATCCAGTGGCTGTGGTGGTGATCCAAATGCAAAACCTGGTTGCGGTACCAATTGTGGCAAACTATGTTCCAATTATAATACGAAACCGGTAGCATGTCCTCTAGTTTGTGAAGTAGATGGCTGTGATTGTAAAGATGAATATGTACTCGATGAAAATATCAACAAATGTGTCCGTCCATGGGACTGTTGTAAGTATTTCTTGTATAATAGAAATACATTTTTATTTGTTAATAAAAACCAGATATCAGCCCCCTTACCACCAACTCTCATTGCGATTCAATAACTGAATAGAATGCTTATTCATACCAATGAATAAGCGACTCTATTTCAAATTTTATAGAGTCGCTAATTCATTGGTATGAATTAGCGACTCATTCGCTAATTCATACCAATGAATTAGCGACTCTATAAAATAATTTTTTTATAGAGTCGCTAATTCATTGGTATGAATTTATCAACTGTTACTGAAATATACTTAAAGTGTGACGAAAATGTGGTTGAAATATACATATATTGGTGTAACTAAATATTTTTTAAATGATACGTGGATCACCACGTATCATTTAAATTTTTACCCGCAATTTATGTCTCGGCCAATCATTAAAGTTGACAGTTAATACTGACTGATATTTTCATCGCTGAACGTAACAGTGACGTTGGCGCAGGCGGCTTGTTACTTATACGCTCGCCTAGATACTGTAGTACCGGAGTTCGAGACCACGAGCAAACTGTCATTGTAGCCTGCCTCATCGACTGCCCTTACCAAATTAATACGTAGTCGACCGATACTTGGTTACACTGTATCATTCACATTTTAAATTATGGATTCAAGTTATGACAAATCTGTTTCGTTAAATAGGACTCAAACCAATAACATCACGCAAAGAATGGCCGTTGCAAACGTACCGTTAGAAAATTCATTTGAGTCATTATCAGTAGATGAAGATCTAGAATGTTTGTCGTTTTTATCAAGCGATCGACATAATTGAAGTATACCTGATTTAAAAACTGTAGGATATGAAATGAAAATACAAGAAATGAAAAAAACAATTAGTATCCTGCAAGACAAATTGCAAATTGCGGATAAGGAAATAGAAAATTTGTTATCAGAAAACTGTACTCTAAAAAATAAAATTGCTAAATCTAACACAAAAGTTAATATTTTAAAAAGCGTAAGCAAGTCAACGCCCAAGAAGTGAACAAATACCCAAGGAAAAAAATTAAAGAAATTGCACGTTAATACAAGCCCAATAAACAATATTTCCCATGAAGGTCTCATTTCTCCCACTTTGGTATCACCAGAAGTTACTGGAATGAGTAAAAACGATACTAATATCAACGGAAAAGATCCATTCTTAAAGACCAACTCGATTGATGTACCTAAGAAACCAACTCTAGATATCTTCGGAGACGAACAGGTACGCGGGTTGTCAACTCGTCTAATTAAGTCAAGGCTCGGAAGGTAGAACGACGAATACAACGTTTCTGCAGTGGTAAAACCATTGTTACGTACATTTAAAATTAAAACTTTTACATCTTTTAAATTACAAAGTGTATTACATAGGTTTGTAAACACCACATATGGATTTTTATCATGGCTGCCTATAGATAAAACAATAATGTCCTCTTTACAAATTTCACTTAAATTGTCCAAGGAGCTTGATATATGGGAGCACGTAGGCAAGCGTTTATCAGCATCACGAATTTACAACCTTTCCCTCAACTAACCCGATAGATCAGGATTGAACAAGACATTGAATAGTAGAACAAGAATATAAATGTTTTTACGAATCATAAATTTTATCAGCCGATAATCTGGTTAATCTGAGAAACCCAGGAAAAATCCATAACGATTCCCATTAGTGAATTAAAATCAAATAACTGAGAATCATCATGGTATCTCATTTTGAAATAAAATATGGGCTACCGATTAATAATGGACTGAGATTTCAAGCCACTGATTTGGATATTAAATTGTTCAGCCCAAATATTTATAACACCTAGATCATATTATCACCTATATCACCTAGATCAGAAATATCATAATAAGTAACTGCAAATCATCTGCATTTATAAATGATCGGAGATTGAATAGATCGGAATAAATCTCGGTATGTACTGTCCCGCATAATATAACCCCGGAATATGCTGTAGTTACGGCATGATTGCTTGTTCTAGATGTGACATAGTTCGATAAATGAACAGAAAATCGTTTACTGATATGGATAATCAACGAATGGCTATTTCTTGATTTGGACTTTAAGACAGCTGTTTATCGTTTTAGTTTAGTTTTGGAGTAAGGTTAGCAATGTCTGGGGCTTCTTCGACTTCAGTGATGTACGAACAGTAGTCAAGTATCATCGATACCTAAATAACATGACCAATTCATTGTTAGATTTAAAATGCCGCATCTGGCTACTTATTATTTTTATCAGTGTATGTGTGGGTATATCACAGACGTTCGATGCGTTGGGCGTTGGGCGATACACAGAGGCACTAACAGGCCACGCCACGGGCGGACGTCTTGTGTTCTGTATCGCCGGTCTGATACGATTACGTTCTGGATACATTTAGTGATTCTTAGAATCTGGTTAGATTGTATACTTGGATAATTGGTGGATGCCGCATTCGTAATTCGCCCGTTACTGGATTGTGCGGTCACGCCCGGGACAGCGTGCGTAACCATAGTGCCGCGTAGTGCATATTATTATATGGACAGAGAAACTGTCTTCTGAACTGAGTCTTCCTTATAGACATTCAGAGTCTAATAAGACTTATCATGGATGCAGTGACAGTTTGTGAAGAGAGCGCGGTCAAAGTATACAGCGTTTCCTATCCAATCACACCCTTAAAAATCGGGTGTCCTACTTGAGTGCGACAGCCGTATCATCGAATTTTGATACTTCGAAAACCTTTCAACGACATTTCTATACTGCGACGACTTCTTAAATCGACGTCTTGTTACAGCGATGTTACGTTACTTCGAAAAATTGTACTGCGAACGATTTTACTACGAAAATATCATACTGCGAAGCCTTGTTTAATCGACGTCTCGTTACTGCGATATTATGTTTAGTCTACTTTCCAAAGACCGCTTGACCTAGACTCGATGCGGGGGTATAAATATACCCAACAATTTCTATTCATTAATCGAGCCAATTTATAGGAACTACGTGCATATGAGATTGGGTATTAACTCACAAATCAGTTACATCCCAAAAATATTTCCATATTAACAGTTGTGACATCTATATGATGATGTAAGTTAAGATATAATATTCATTTATCAATTTATATCTAGGTATATATTCAATATTTTTTCAACAAGAACAAATTCTCCACCTGTATATATTAATATGGAAAATTTTAACTGTTTTGTTAACTGAAAAGTAAAAAAACAAGTGTGATATTATTTAAACAAAAGCTATTAAGATTAATGTATTTGAATTGTAAATTAAATAGTGACAGATAATATTAAACGTGAATAGGACACCTGTGTGTATAATTAAACACTGAGTTAGTGTCTGTTTTTTTTTTCTACTACGTTGGGTACCAAACACTCATATCTACTGGATGTATAGCGGTCACCGTAGTTTATAGATGCTTACAATACAAAGAACTGCTTACGAGCACCCATGCTACATAAGTCTCTACACGTCTAGTGCACTCACATGAAGACAAAAATCTGTTCAAAAATGAGGTAGGATTTATTGCGCTCGATTGGTGGAGTATCTCTACCTCTATCGAGTAATCGAACGCAATAAATCCTACCTCATTTTCATTACACTGTCATTTATCTTCAGCATCGTGTCTTCGCGCGGGTGGTTATAGTTTAAAAAATGGATTTGAACAACTTATTAAATTATCAGTGTAAGATTTTAAAAAAAAAGCAAAAGTGCAGAAGGGCACAGCGTAACAAAAAGCTTCCGAATGGGAATGTACGTCCACGTCACAGTAGACCGCAGCCATAAAATAGTAAAACATTATCGCAATAAAACATTTCACTCAAATGGCCAGTTATTTTCGAGAAATCAAACTTATACATACTTTTAACGGTGATATGATTACAAGATTCGAAATTACATGAACTCTTCAAGATAACAGTACTTTGATAAGTCAATCTACAGCAACACAACCTCAGAGTTCGCGAAAGAAATCGCCTCTGAAGCCGCATAGTTGTATGATGAGCTCGGTGGTCGAATGGTTAGCAATGGCCACTTTGACTCCGAGGTCGTGGGTTCGATTCCCGCACAAGACAAACATTTGTGTGCATGAACATGTCTGTTTGTCTTGGTCTGTGTGTTTTCTATGTATTATAAGTATGTATTATACAACTGATAAACGTACCTAAATATTTTTTTTGTCTAGTACCCATAACAAAAACTTTTTGCTTAATTTGGGACTAGATGGAGCTGTGTAAATTGTCCAGACATATTTATTTATTATTTATTTATTTTCACAACGTTTTATATTTTAGATGTGACATGCACATACTAAATTGAATCAGAAAACGGTTCCTACAAATAAATGGATAGCTAGCTATAATTAGAAGGTTGGGACATAGAACATAGACTATCACCATCCTTATCATATCAGCGATTTAAAATACTTCTATCTCTTTTCCTCACCGAGCGCAAAGTGATGACGATTTTCTTTCAAATATTTTTTTTCTTTTTGGATTGATATATCCAGTCATCTTCATCCAACCCCATTAAGAAAATTCTCAGTATTATTAAGTACTAGCTTCCTCCTGCCGTTTCTATCGCATTTTTTTTATACTGCGTCGGGTGACAAACAAGCATACGAGCGGCCTGATCGCAAGCAGTAACCGTAGCCATATTAACGCTCGCAACCGAAAATAATACCGCCTCCGCTGCCAATGCAGCAATTCCTTCCTTTCATGATAATTACCATTGATTTGCATGATTGCATTGCCAGTATAAAAGTTTGTCATATGTTCGTACTGGTTATAAATTATTCTAATCTGCGTATTCAATTTCATCCAAATCTGTTCGGGCATCTGCATGATTGAGTAAGAGACATTCAAACATATAAACATTCTCATTTATAATATTAGAAGAACCGATAATATAGTCCAATAGCTCCATTGGCCCATATTGGCAACTTCCTCTCAAATATTTCTTCTCCGCCAATGGTCAATACCGAATTGCTAGTAGATGAAAATAATGACAATATTATTAATAAAAATGTGTAAGACGTGTCTAAGTGCCCACAAGGGCCCAATGACAAAATAAATAATTTCATTTCATATAAATAAAATACTTTCTTTATTCATAAAGGGCCATACCCTGTATGATCTGTTGCATATAAAAATATAAGTTAATATTTACCTAATACATTAAGTAAAAATATTTAAATAATACATATTGTCTATCTGTATCAACAAGTGCAGACGTTTTAGTATATAAATGAGGAAAACACATTCATAAAACTGTAGAATTGTTTTAGTTTAGCAGTGAAAATGTTCAGACTTGTACTATTAACGATTCTGTCGTTGTTAACTTCGTGTAACTGTTCTGAAGGTAAGAAATTATTTAATAATTTATTAACAATTCATATAAAAATAAATAAAACTATGCATTTTTTTATATATTTTTAAATTCCACGCTTCTAACTCAGCAACTCTTTAGATCTAGGGAATTAATATGGTACGAAATTATTTAGCGTATCTTTCAGTTGAAAAATTTTAGGGCAGATCTGCTTCTAATGCTTGTCCTTCTTTTTAAATAGAGCCTCGTTCACTGTATGGCAAAAAGCTCTGATAATAAAGATTGATAAATTTATCTAATTATCAGTATCATTGCAATGTGTTGGTGTTACGTGTAGATTTGATCCATGCATTCTCGGAATCAGTTAATTTTCAAGTATCATTGATTATCCTATTAAGGTCATGATTTATTTTAGATTATCTAAAAGGTAGATGGTATAAAATTTATTTATGATGATGGTATTAATATATCATTTCTAGCTCCGCCAAACAACTGTGATACAAACGAAGATGAACAGAACGTTAACTCGTTCACCCAAGGGAATACTGAATTTACTGGAAATCTGCTTTATGTAAGTAATGTTAACAATACTTAAACCATTATTATTTAAATACTTGATTCCGGAAAATTTGCCAGAATATTATAAAAAAATTAAAATTCACCTCTCCGCCTAGGTGGGATTCGAACCCACGGACCTCTCGATTACCGGTCAAGTGCTCTTTCCAACTGAGCTACCAGGAAGGTTTGTGATGGTGGCGAATTTTATAATTACCGCTGTGACATCGCAGTGTGGCGCCATCTACCTATTAAGTATGATACTACTAAACAAAGGCGGGGGAGGTGAATTTTTCAATTTTTAGGGTTCCGTACCCAAAGGGTAAAACGGGACCCTATTACTGAGACTTCGCTGTCCATCCGTCCGTCCGTCTGTCCGTCCGTCTGTCACCAAGCTGTATCTCATGAACCGTGATAGTTAGACAATTAAAAATTTCAGAGATGATGTATTTCTATTGCCGCTATAACAACAAATACTAAAAAACAGAATAAAATAAATATTTAAGGGAGCTCCCAAACAACAAACGTGATTTTTTGCTCCTTTTTGCTCGATATTGATAACGGCAACAGGTAGAAGCTTGAAATATTCACAGAATATTTCGTTATATATTCACTTTAAAAATAATTAATTAAAATAAAATAAAACAAATATTTAAAGGGGGCTCCCATACAACAGACATGATTTTTTTGCCGTTTTCATAGACAATGGTACGGAACCCTTCGTACGCGAGTCTGACTCGCACTTGGCCGATTTTTTTTAATAATTTATAATACTTAAACCGTTAATCAAATATCGGAAAGTATATTTCTTACTCAACCAAAACTCGTTTTTTATATAGTTCTTAAAATATATTACATTTGATTAAGGGTATTACCCATTTTAATATTAATTATGATTCTTCGAAAATTAACAACTTCATTTTGATTAAATAAATAGTATGTTGCTTTTAATAATTACTGAATGTTCGTGAAATGTCATCATAAACCATTATAGGCCCTTTTCTGATACTGTGGTAATTATATGCCTTTATTCTTTTAAATCATTAACGATAATATGTAGGTATGTATTTAGTTTCGTTATATTATTGAGAGTGATATTATAGAGGGATATTGTTACTCAATGACGCCAGAAGGGATCAACGGTTCGATGAAATTTGGCACAGAGATAGATTATAATTTGTATAGTTTTTTATCCTTTTTACCCCGGATATATACTTTTTATCCCGGATGATTTATGAAATGTATAGTTCCCATGAGATAGATTTGTTTTCGTTTGTCACAGAGCAAGGGGTCTAATGGGAATTATTTTTTTGCATACTAATTTAAGGGTCAGAAAATGGCATAAGCAATACTTATTTTATAACAAATACTTGTACTCTACCGAGTTTTATATTTTTATAGCATCAATTATATCAATATTAAGCAATAAAAAATATCTACAAAGTTCAAAATAAAAATAATATAAAAAAATTGGAAAAAGCCACTATGGACCTCCCCTCAATCGAAGGGGTTTAGAGCGTACTCTACCACGCTTCTCAAGTACAGAATTACAGCGCCCTAAGATGTACACGTCCAAATTTCCACGCGAACGAAATCGCGGGAAATCTATTTATTAAATAAATATATGAAACGGAATAGTACATTCCAAACTTATTTAAAATGCTAAGCGTTATTGTTTTCGTATATTTTCAGGAAATTGTGCAGAGTAAACCTGGTGAAAGTGTTATCTTATCGCCGTTTTCAGTGATGACTCCATTGGCTGAACTAGCGCTCTACTCCGAAGGGGATTCCCTTGATGAACTACTAAAAGTTTTCAATCTTCAAAATAAAGACCAGGTGATATACTATATTATCATAATTAGATGTTGAATAAAAAAGTAATACATGGATTTTGTATACAAGTTTTGTAACAAAAATATCATCATTATTACTTTTTCTTTTTTTAAATATAATTCGCAACATGAAATATCGCTCGTGCGCCGCCACCCCCGCTCCCAATGCAGCAATTCCTTTCTTTCTGGCGACCTCACTCACTTGCAGGAACACAACAACCCTCAAGGAAATTGTCATTTAGCTGCGGTATTCTGTAAGGTGTAGGTACTACCCAAATCGGGCAGCAGAGAACGAAATTAGTTTATTTTACGAATGATAGATGGCATTGTTCAGTTTTTATCATCCTGCATTGCGATTCATCAAATTCAAAAGTAAAATCTAGATAATGTAATTAATTTCAATACATTTTTACCTCCCTGTTTTTTAGATATGCAATGAAATTCCATACAAATTTACGTCCCGGATATTTGAGAGGGAATAAAGAGCAACTTTCTCTCCTATTGTTAGGATAGAAAGTAGACATTACAAGGCAAGTGTAGTATAAATAATATTAAATGTCTTCTGATCTTTGTTACAGATCCGAGCAGTTTTTCCGATACTAACACAGAAGTTAGAATCGGAAAAAAATGTTACCTTAGATTTAGGTGCCAAAGTCTATGTAAATGAAAATTATGAATTATCTGACAACTTTAAACAAGACTCCGAAAATATATTTAAAGCTCAAGCGGAAGAAATTGATGTCAGCAATCCCACAGCAGCAAGTGAAACTATTAACAATTGGGTAATTTTCCACTGTATGAATAAAACAATTTTCAATAATTGTAAGACTAAATAGTATAACGAACATTTTATTCTTACAATTGAATACTATGATCGTTGTTGCCATCTCTTCTACCACTGACTTTTAACGAGCCCGGTGGTCGAATGGTTAGCAATATTCACTTTGACTCCGAGGTCGCGGGTTCGATCCCCGCACAAGACAAATATTTGTGTGCATGAACTTGTCTGTTTGTCTTGGTCTGGGTATTTTCTATGTTTTATATGTATGTATGTACAAAAAAAAATGTATTTAAGTATTATATCAGTTATCTAGTACCATAGTACAAGCTTTGCTTAATTTGGGACTAGATAGTCGTGTGTAATTTGTCCTGGAATATTTATCATTTTATTATTTATTATTTACTGAGGCTCTGTCATACTGTAGGCAGAGACCCGGGACGTCCGTGCTGGCAAACTAAGCCGCCACAAAATACCAGTGCTGTGGCATATATTTATTTATGTGCTACAAGTATTCGCGGAGTGGTGGTAACATCAACATCAAATGATTTTTAAAGTGTTGATTTATTATTTATATGTTATTTGTTCTAATTTAAAAAATAAGTTAATTAAATATTACACCTTCTTACATTACTTTCATAACATCGTATTCTTTCTTTCATAATTATTGTATTTTTGGTTTTAGTTTACCAACATTAATTTTTTTTCAGGTGGAAGAAGTAACACATGGAAAAATACAAAACCTTGTATCTCCTGATATGATTACTACATTAACTCGCCTCATTCTTGCCAATGCTATTTATTTCAAGGTACCTATTTTATAGTTTTAAATAATTATATACCTATTAGGATTTTTTACTATTCTTCTTCTTTGTCGCTTCACTCTTGCCAGAGTAGTCGTGGTTATCATGATGAGGCAGCAGCTCGCCTCACGACGTCTCGCCACCTCTGCCTGCTGGTCGTCAATCGGGCACATTCGTGTACTGGGGTGCCCAACGCCCGCCTTCACCTGATCGGTCCAACACATGGGGGATCTGCCCCGTGGTCTTGTGCCTTCAACCTTCCCCTGTACAACAAGTCTCTCTATGGAGTCGTTTCCGCGGCGATTAACATGTCCAAAGAACCGCAAAATACGACTCTGCACCAAGGTGGATAGACGTTCTATAATGTCTAGTTCAGCAAGGATGGAGGAATTTGTGCGGAATTCAGTCCACGAAACTCGGAGCATCCTCCTCCAACACCACATTTCCAAGGCGTCAATTTTATTTATCTCCTCCCGCCGTATAGTCCATGTTTCTGCGGCATATAAGAATATAGGAAACACCAACGATTTGACGAGCCGAATCTTTGTGGCTTTTGTGATGTTTCTATTGGCCCATATTTTCCTGAGCTTTTCCATCGCACTCCTAGTATATAGCCATACGTCGCTTAACTTCATCTATGCAGCCCCCTTGATTTGAGATAAGAGCCCCAACATATATATATATATAGGATTGTACGACATCGCAGTTCGCGATTTGGTTTATGTTCTGCAAGTTGTTTTGGGCTCTGTCTACAATCATTATCTTAGTTTTGCTGCGGTTTATCTTCAAACCAAAGTCTAGGCTTACACTTTCCATTTTTAGGAGGAGTTCTTCCATGCGGCTACTACTAGTGGCAAAAAGGGTGGTATCGTCGGCATATCTAAGATTAGCTATCTTATATCCACCTATGGTTATGCCATCCGTCCAGTCTTCAAGGGTTATACGCATAATCAGTTCTGTGTATGAATAGAACAAAAGTGGAGATATTATGCACTCCAGCACTTGGATGAAAGCTATGTCAGAAAACCTGGTCTGTTTTAACTGATGCGGTTTCATCTACATAGAGGCGTCTCAGTAAGTACACTAGGTGTATCGGTGTACCCAATTGCAGTAATGTGTCCCATAATTTTGGCCATTTCACTGAATCGAATGCTTTCGAAAAGTCAACAAAGCAGATGAATATTGGCTTGTTGAACTCACGAGGCTTCTCGATGATTTGTCGGACAATAAATATTTGCTCACGGGTCCCTTTACCCTTGACAAATCCTGCCTGCTCTGGTGCTATTTCCTTGGTTAGGAAGTTTTTGAGCCGTTCATTCAGGATGTGTTACATGATCTTACTAGCGTGTGATATTAGCGCAATTAAACGGTAATTAGAGCATTTCTTTGTTGAACCCTTTTTGTGTAATGGGATGAATAAAAAAAAAATGTTTATTCATCTCCACTCTCAAATTACAGAATACCGTGTGAGTCCATTCTTTTGGCCAAATACCTGTTCGCCATATGATGTTACAGAGTCTGTGAAATATGGTCACACCAATCTCCCCCAAGGCTCTTATGGTTTCAATAGGAATCTCATCTTTTCCGGTGGCTTTTCCATTCTTAAGATGGTTGATGGCTGATCTGACTTCTGATATGAGAATGTCTGGCTCTTGCTCGGTTTCATCATTGCGTTCCGTTCTAGCATACTCGTCTGACTTTTTGTCTAAGAACAAAGACTGACAGTAATCCTTCCAAACAGTTGATATGCTCTCAAACTCACACTGTACTCTGCCCTCACTATCCTCAATGGCCCAGGAATTTGATATCAGTGTTTTGGTTAAAGAGCGAACTTTCTTGTATAGATCTCTAGACTCGTTCCTGTATGAAAGAAGATCAATCTCCTCACATACCTTCCTGAGGTAGGTATTATGGTCTCTCCTACAACCTGCTTGGATTTGAGCTGACAACCTGTTCAAGTCTTGGACTTTTGCTCCGGATGCTTTTAAGTTCCGCTTCTCCTCGATTAGCTTAAGAGTGTCTTCCTTCATCCAGAATTGGCGAGCGCGTGTAACCATTGGCGGAGCAGATATCCTGGCGGAATTTTGCTTTGCAACGGCGTAAAACTGAGCGCTGTCTTTTACTTCGATCCTCTTTTGTTTCTTAGGATGTCTGGCACGATTCAGTTTCAGCTTCATCTTGGCAATCAGGAGCTGATGGTCTGATCCACTTTTACTATTATCTCTGTTACTATTATCTGTTATAAACAAGGGATAAACCCGGTCATGTGGTATAGCGTGTTACTTTAAGGATGTAAGGAAGGTTACTTTATGTAATTTTAAACACCAGCCGTAACTCGATCTAGGATATATCAATGGAACAATACCCTTAGTTATTTATTATTACTTAAATAGTTGTCTTGGCCAACTTGCCAGATAAATATTTTCTAGGATCCCACCTAGGGGGGGCAGGTGAATTTTTCCATTTTTCAAAAAAATACCCTTAGTCTCGTCAGACGTTCAGACTACTGCGAAGTGTGATGGAAAATAAGTGTGCTATGGAGATGAGATCTGGGTGGACTAAATACTGGGCTATTCAGAAAAGGGACCGATTATTGTTATTATTATAATAAAATTATTCGTTACATTCTAATTAAGACTAATTTCAAAATGAATTTTTAGTTTTAACCGGCTTTATATACTCAACTCGTGCATTATGCTTAAGATCTTTTTATCTAAGTATTTAAAATTGTATATGACATCCAACAAACACAGTCATGTGATTTTATATTTTAGGGAACATGGAAAATACAATTCGATCCGAAAAATACTAAAGACAGAACTTTCTATGTGGACAATGATTCAACTGTCCAAGTGCCGACAATGATTGTTAAAGACGAATATAAATATTTTGAGAGTTCCGATGTGGACGCTAAGGTATTGTATATAGCTATTTTATTTCTAGATTATCTATGTACTTAAATTATTGCATAACATCAAATATGGTAAACTGGAAACTTATTTCACTGCAAAGGATTGTGTACTAGTAGTCAATATTACAAGGTCATTTAGGATTGTTTTTTCTCCATTTGAAATATAATTTGAAGAACAAATTAAATTCCTACCACTAAGAACAGTATCTCAAAGAGTTCAGATGTCAGTTAAGGAAACACTACACAGAAAATGTCCCTTGATTTACATCGTAATCTACTTGGTTATGTACTTATATGAAATTGTGTACAAATAAGAGTAAACTCAGCGACTCGCCTACCCCGATAAACCCTATGAGGTTTTCGTGGTACGGCATTAATGTGTTTAAATATATATGAGAGTTTTAAAAATAAATTTAAAAAAAAAGATGGGAAAACACTTACATTAGCCATTAATAGCCAAAGTAACCTACTTTGGCTATCATGTATTTTGCAGAGTAATATTTAGTACCTACTAAATATTACTCTGCAAAATACATGATTGAAAGTGTATACAATTAATATGTATCAATTCCTTTTGCAACGTACAATTGTGCGATTATACAGAATTATCTTTTTGTAATATACTAGGTGTAAACGACAAACGGACCAGACAAGGTGAAATGTAACATAATTTGTAACAAAACTACTTCTTTGTTATTTCTTTTATGGTCCCTATTAAAATACGCATTTTATATTCATAAAATCTGTCAATAATGATAATTTGATTAACTAAACCTTGAAATTAGCTCTGTAAAATATGACAATTCATAGGTTGTAAATTTACTTCTTAAAATATATCTTAAAGTATATGATTTTTAATATTATCTATTTTGTCATACAAATTAGAGTCTTCTATATATTAAACACATAACAAATATCAGTTTATTATAGCATTTTAATTATAAAATTGGTAATGACGCTTTGCATTTTGTGTCTTCGATTGAAATACTTTTTTAAATGTATATTTTTGGCAAGTTTATCTCTATGATTCTATGTTTCTGGTACGTAGAAAAATAAAGTATATTTAAATTTCAAGATTAGACGAGAACATTAACTGTATATAAGTCAGAGCAAACCAGTGGAACGGGACGATTATTCTTGAGCCACATCGACTTAATAAGTTGAATAAGTGTACCATTGTATATTGTATTTTTTTTCTTTCAGTTTATTGAATTACCATATGTTGATGAAAATATAAGATTCGTATGTGGTTTACCAAATACGATAGATGGTTTGAATTCATTATTGGACAAAGTTAGAGATCCAACTGTATTTAACACAATAATTCAAAGTATGTCTGTTGAGAATGTTACTGTCTCTTTACCTAGAATGGACATTAAAACAACTACAGACTTGAAAGATATTCTTCCAGAGGTATGTATCGATGCAATACTTTTAAGAGATAGAGATTAAAAGTCTGTATCCAACCACAATTCAACAGAGACGTGAACGTGTACCTAAATCATATACAAACAGTAGTAAATCAATATTTTATTATTTAATACCAAATTAATTTTAGGTACAAGTAACGAAAATCTTCAGTACGTCAGATTCAGGTTTATCTGGTATGCTTAAAAATAATAATGAATATCTGTACGTATCTGACGCTATTCAAAAAGCTGCAATAACTGTGAATGAGGAGGGAGCTGAAGCATCGGCGGCAAACGGTATGTTTTTTATGGATCTAGTCTAAATATTTATTTTGAGAAATTAAATAATTAACTGAGTTGTTATTTTTAACAATGAGTTATTAGCAATTTTTTTGTTAATTTTCTTGATTATATGGATAATCATATATTTTCTATTGAACTTTATTTGTGCGTTAAATCTACGTTAAAATTATATAGAGAGGAGATTTTGTATTTTTGTTTATAATGGATAAACGCAAAAACTACTAAACCTATTTAAAAAAAAAATCTCCAATAGATGCTACATGGTCAGCCATTTACACGCTTGTTTACTCTATTGTGCTAGAAGAGTCATGTTATTCTGCTACTTAGTTGATGATTGTGAAGATGGTATACGTGAATGTTATTAAGATCGATTTTAATTTTTATGCAATACTTTTTGATTATGTATAGAATGTTAATGTATTTTACCCGATAGTTTTTGTTAAATGAGGAAGTAAAAACCGATTTTATAGTTTGAATATTAATAATAAAAAAATCTATCAGACGGCGGGGCTAAACTGCTTGTTATACTTAACAGTATTAGATTTTATTGCAATTTGAACTTTGCTATTTTCTAGTTTTCGAAGGTGCTGGAACTGGTAGCGTTTCAGGACTCAAAGAATATTATTTCACTGTCAACCATCCTGTTCTGTATTACATAATGCTAGACGAAATCATTTTGTTCTGTGGCATCTTCGTAAATCCATAAAGGTAATTTTCTTTTTCAGTTGTGGGCGTAACTACGACATCTGTTGGTCCTAAAGAATATTATTTTACTGTTGATCATCCTGTTGTTTACTATATAATGATTGACGATCTCATATTATTCTGCGGGATATTTGTTAAGCCGTAATTCAGGTGATTAAAAAAACATTTTATATACTATTTGAAATGTCTGACTAAATCACTTACTGGAGCATTTCAAACCTTTTTACGGGTCAATGAACATTATTGACTCGAAAGTTCTTGATCTGATCTGATCTTTTTAATTATGTACGAGCCTAAAACTTTCATCAATCCAATATAACTAAATTTAGCCTAAATAGTTGGTATAACAAATATACCTGTGTGTATATGCTTTAGGCATGATTACGTTGTCATTATTTATTTAAATTGTGCTAAATAAATGCTTTGCGAAACTTCGGTCTCCTGTGGGAATTCCTGGAAGAGATCCCTGATGGCATAAGTCCGCCATTGTACTAGTGGTTAATATTACATATAATTATATGTATTACTGTTATAGTGTAATAAAGATTTACAAACAAAAATTGTAAACCAGAGTGATGTGGTCCAGTCGTTGACAATATTTGGTTAGCGTTTTGTAGCCAATTACTTGCACACGTGATATTCGCCTATGACCCGTCCTAACTACTGTTCCTAACCTATGACCCTTTATATACATAGGGTATATAACACTTTGTTTAAGGGAAAAAAATGTTGCTTTTACTATCATACTTTTATTCCATATTTTCTCACTGTTTAAACTTTCGTTTGACTTCCACAAATATTGCCAAACTAAACTTAGCCAAATCTTTCCAACCGTTTTCGAGTTTAAGCGAGACTAAGGAACAGTAATTAGACGTGCATTTAATTTTATAGATATGCATTAAATGTACATTTTAAAGCTTTTGACGCAGGCGACGTTGACTTGTTATAATCGAACATAAAATTGAATGGCCTTCATTGTATTATAATTTTAAATTATTTTCAAGTTCTATACGTTTGATGTTTTTATTTTTCAGGTACATATCCTGAACTTTATCGCGAAATCACATGGATATTAACCAAACTTTTATGTTTCTATAATAAATGCATAATGAAATACTGTTTTATTTTATGGATAATCTACCTATAATTAGATCGTAGCTGCAATACAGATAATAAAATTAATATATTAGTATTATAAACCATGACTGGAATTCGTTTTTTAAAAAAAGAAAAATGGATCACGTATCCGTATAACAAAACCGTTATAATCATTAAGATGTTATTAATGATTTAAATAATTAACTAGCACAAGAATATTGCTAAGAGAACTGTCCATCACGCTCGAATGTCGCTGCCCAAGTGAAGAGACGATGGCTCGGCCGCTATCGGCTCGCCTCGCCCCACTGTCGGCTCGCCGGAAGTCACGTGACTCGCTGTAGTCATGCTTCATTTTCATTAATTGTTAACACGGCCTCTCCTGACTGCGAGGCGTGCTCGACCGCATGATTTTGGGGAAGCAACTCCTCGGGCTGTAGGAGACTACCAGCAGAGTCACCATTTTCTGAAATATACGTTTTCTTACAAAATTGCAAAAAACATCAAAGCTCTATTGGTTTCATCATACGATCGTAAGCGTGCACTCAAACCATCGCATGTAAAACTATGAGCCAAGTTTAGAAGGCATTTCAAATGAATGTATGAATCTATTCGTTAGAGCAATCTCTATCGCAGGGCGATATTACTTTAAGACCAAACTATTATTTATTGTACTATTGGGCCAGAAGGAAAATATTAACATTAACATGATATCACAAATGTCAGAGCTCCGGATCTCTAGCATTTGTGCGCATAACAAACGCATTTAGTTTTTTTTTATGCAATCGCTATGCCCCGCACAACTTCTTAGTCAGTCCATGACAGTACCACGCTAACTAAAGAATATGATCAGGCTGTGGTAGTATCACGCAGACTTAAAAATATACCGTCAGCCCATGGCAAAGCCACGCAGATATGGTAATTGTCAGTCCATGGCAGAGCCACGCAGACATGCTGGTTGTCAGTCCATGGCAGCGCCACGCAGACATGCTGGTTGTCAGTCCATGGCAGCGCCACGCAGACATGCTGGTTGTCAGTCCATGGCAGAGCCACGCAGACATGCTGGTTGTCAGTCCATGGCAGAGCCACGCAGACATGCTGGTTGTCAGTCCATGGCAGCGCCACGCAGACATGCTGGTTGTCAGTCCATGGCAGAGCCACGCAGACATGCTGGTTGTCAGTCCATGGCAGAGCCACGCAGACATGCTGGTTGTCAGTCCATGGCAGCGCCACGCAGACATGCTGGTTGTCAGTCCATGGCAGAGCCACGCAGACATGCTGGTTGTCAGTCCATGGCAGAGCCACGCAGACATGCTGGTTGTCAGTCCATGGCAGCGCCACGCAGACATGCTGGTTGTCAGTCCATGGCAGCGCCACGCAGACATGGACGGTCTTCAGTTCACCGCCACCTAAGAACGCAGCGCACGCGTCCGGCGCCCATTCATAGCGCCACAGGACCATGTGTTCAGCAGCATCTGCCGTGCGCGCTTCTCGGTGAAGCCCGCTATTGGCTCCAACTCGTAGCGGCGATGTAGAAGCTCTCCGACTACTCGGTACGGGTCTTTCATACTGAAATCAGTTTAACGGAACTCTGAGTCTTGCTAACAATAACAAACTCTCATTGCATAAATTCGCAGGTTCTTCCGCGTCGTTTTAACTCGACCCCATGTAGTCATTGATTCGCTTTTCAACGATTTTGAAACCCGTTGTCCATCTTAATGATGTAATGCGAAGTAAAGCAATTCAAATATTTGACAAACTCAAAAACAACACGCTTTACTTCTACCAGTACCTAATAGTAAATTTACTACAGCTCTTAAGTTCACTGGTACTCGGCCGTACCTGACCTTGACTTACAATAACTGATACAATAGGAGTGCATAAGTACTTAAACTGACTGTACATATTTACTACAGCTCTTAACTTCACTAGTACTTGGCCGTACCCGACCTTATATCAAATGTTTGCTATATGTGGCTTTTTATGGCACAGAGGCTTTAATAGCCAATGCGAGATAGACACTCATTATCACGCCAGTGATTTAAAATTAACACTTCTACGTATTCGCCCCAATGTAGGATCGGAATTCGAAATATATTATGCTTGGTTAGATCTCACCGTAGTATTGATGAATCGTATAGCATCCATTGTACGATCAGTCGTGCTGGGGCCTCGATCCGTAGTAGCACTCACGAAGTACCCCGGCGAAAGCGGAGCTGCAGAATGCCGACTCTGCACCACCAGCCCGGACCATCGGCAGTCTCTGCCAAGGGCGGCTGTAGCAGCGGCATCACCAGAGACGCAACGCCACTCAGCTCACGTGGCCGCGGTGGAGACGACCGACGCTGTCCTTCCAATGATGTCAATCGATCTAGAATTTGTTGCATTTGTTGAGTTAATACATTGCTAAAACAGCTATGTCGTCTGCGTTTACGACTAGAACATAAATCATGATGTCTAAGACGAGCTTCACGGGCTCCTAGAACGAATTCTAGAACGTCTCCCAGAATTACTTCCGGAGTAGCTACTAGTACCTACTGCTTAGGTAGATACAGCAAAAGTTACATGCTGTATCGGATTTATAATAATATGATGAAACCACAAAATAAAAACGTTTTCACCAACAAGTACATTCTGCTTTTCTAGATTTCAGTAAATAAATGGGAACGTACTCATAAAAAATTACAGACATGTAACTGTCTCCGTAAACGGATATAACAAACCACAAAAATATTCCATTTGCCAAACTGAATAGTCAAGTTCTTAAATAGCAAAGTGGGTAGTTAAAATTAACTTCATTTTTATTGCGCGTCTCGGATTTTTGTTTGGCAAAACAATGTTCGATCTTATGCCCATGCTTGTTACAAAATGAACACAACTCGGTTTTCGATGGTACCACGTTAGTACTATTACTTATACAGTGATGATACCTACAAACATAGCTTTTGCGTTAGATAAAAGACTAGTATGGGCGGATTAATGTTAAGCGGATTGTCTTTAAATTATCATTCGGCTGGGTTAGGTTTACTATGTGATGAATTAGAAATAGGAGTCTTCGCAAACTATAACATGCTCCATCACGGTTCACTCGGGTGATAAATAATGACTCCGTCATACTAAGACATTCGCCCGAATAAATTTTAGGATTCTTATTGTAAAAATCATTTACAGTCATCTACGATGTTTACGAATAGGATTACTAGGCGTATGCTTATTTTTCGTTGAAATTATTCTTTGGGGTAGTACGCAACATAGATGTTGAAGGTTTTACATATGTAGATAGAAATTCTACCAAGTTATTGGGCAATCGGAAATCAATTCGTCACTGAGCCCCTGTACTATATGCTGTCGAAGTAACGATCGACGGGCGTAATTTAGCGTATGTGGAATAACTATCCGAATTGATACTCATCACCTCAAATAAAATATTGGCGATATCGTGTGTTTTCGGACACAAAGGTTTGCACTCATACTCGCCCCAATTGTTTAGGAGTTTAGTTCTACGGTTAGACAATCAACATCATCGTGCAAACTAGGATAAAAATATTGGTTGGATCTCACCGAGGTGTTGATGGAACGAATAGCATCCACAAGTCGAATTCGTGACCCCAAGTGGCATGCTCGCATCGCTGACGGCCTGCTCGGAGATGGACTCCGAAGCACGGTTAGGCTCTGCGGGCGCCTCGCTCGGCAGCACCGGCGGCAGGGACGCTGGTGGCGGGCCGCTCACTCGGCATCGTGTACGGGCTGCTGGCCGGTACGATGCCTCGCACCGCGTGCCAGATGCACGCTGAGAGGCGACTCGCGCCGTGAGCTCGCTGCACGCAGTGGCAGCGCCGTGCGGGCTGCTGGCCGGCACGATGACTCGCGCCGCGTGCCAAATGCACGCTGAGATGGCGACTCGCGCCGTGAGCTCGCTGCACGCAGTGGCAGCGCCGTGCGGGCTGCTGGCCGGCACGATGACTCGCGCCGCGTGCCAAATGCACGCTGAGATGGCGACTCGCGCCGTGAGCTCGCTGCATGCGGTGGCAGCGACAGCAACTGCGCGCTGAACTCACGCCGGGATGGCGGTGGCGCGTTCGACACGCTCGGCGAGCGCCGGGCTGGTGGCGTGCGCGGCGAGGTCGCCGGACGGCCTGGCAACCGCCTAGGCTGTCTCCCTGCACGCTCCTCCAACGCTCGCAGTCGGGATCGCATTGCAGCTATCTCCTGCAGCAGTTCGCTGTCTGGAGTGCGATCCCGGCGTCTGGAATCGCGACGCCGACCCTCGTCCTCATGACGAGATAGGTTACTGTTCGACATCTATGAAAAACCTGTAACTGTCAAAGATATGGCGGTTAAATGGCAATGAATTCTATCCAACTTCTGATATTATAAACCATGACTGGAATTCGTTTTTTAAAAAAAGAAAAATGGATCACGTATCCGTATAACAAAACCGTTATAATCATTAAGATGTTATTAATGATTTAAATAATTAACTAGCACAAGAATATTGCTAAGAGAACTGTCCATCACGCTCGAATGTCGCTGCCCAAGTGAAGAGACGATGGCTCGGCCGCTATCGGCTCGCCTCGCCCCACTGTCGGCTCGCCGGAAGTCACGTGACTCGCTGTAGTCATGCTTCATTTTCATTAATTGTTAACATTAGCTATAATATTAATCGACGCAAAGTTTCTTGGCTGTAAAAAATAGGCAGGTACGATCAGGGGCTCTACCACCAAAGCTGAAGGCGATTACCATCGAATATTTTGATTCGAAAAATAGGTCTTACGTTTCAGTTATTGACTAACATCTTCAGCTCAGACGGTAGAGTTCCAGGGTTTGTACCAGCAAAGCTAAATGCAAATACCATAAATCTAAGCCGAAGTTTGCTATTCGCAATAAAAAAATACGATGGGAATCGACCTCAGCTTCGACAGTTTTAAGAGAGGTAGGGAGCATAATTGTAGGCTACCCGACTGGGGGATGTACCTCCACCTCACAGAATACCGCAGCCAAATAACAATTCCCTTGAGGGTTGTTGTGTTCCTGCGAGTGAGTGAGGTCACCATAAAAGGAAGAAGATGCTGCGTTGGCAACGGGGGTAGCAGCGCGCGAACGATATTTTATATTGCGAGCGATAATATGGCTACGGGAACCGCTTCACATCAGGCGGGCCGTATGCTTGATTCCTACCCGACGTAGTATTAAAAAAAACAGTAGGCTCACAGATTGAGGACGAGCAGCTCTCATTTACTTAGGTTGCATACTTAGAAAGAAGCAGAGTTCCAAATAAAAGCGAGCGAAGTCTCATGATACCGACGTAGAAAGTAAATTTGCACGCGTTTGCCTGCAGAAGTTGTTTTTTCGCTCCAACTTTATTTGATCAAATGAAACAAAATGAAATATTTATTTTACACGCCGTCCATGAAGAATAGAGATTAAAAGACAAAAGAATATTAAAAAAAATATTTATTAACACAAAGTCGTGTTGAAACAAGTGCGCATTAACTATTGAATATAAAATGATAAGATTCTATTTTACCTTTCATAAAACATTATACGTTGTTGTGGTTACAATGATTAAGTTGGTGTTTATCGCTGCTGTGATGGCAAATGGGTTTATTACAGTGTCATTAACAGGTAAGCAACGCGTAATTGGAATATTTGCATCATTAAAATATAATTCGGGACAAAATAATTAGTTGATTTTGTTGTGATATTTTTTAATAATTTATTCAAGAATATTTTTATCCTAATTATCCTCATCCTAACACTTACTCAGTGTTAGGTTAGGTAATTAATTGGTCCCAATTTGATTTTAATTGGGCATTTGTTAATTGTTAATTGGTTATTTTTGTCACTATTGTAAATACGAGACTTACCATTGATTTTTATCATTATCATCAGGTCATTTTAGTCGACCCTCTCTCGTCCGTCCTAGACAGAAGGAGAATTTGGCCTACACTCCCCACGCTGGCCAGACGGGTTGGGGAGGCCTGATCGATGTTTTATAATGTATTTCCCTTAGTCGTCTTGTACGACATCCACGGGAAGAGACGGAGTGATTCTATTCTAGTCTGCCGGAAACCACACGGCCACAGTTGATTTTTATATTTTCCCGATATTCCCGAAAGTGATGTTTATACTTTCAAGATATTTCAGCGACGTTGCAGATGCCATGATCACGGGATGACTGAAGACAGCGCGTAGACGGTAGTCTGTTATGAGTGAACAAAACATATCTATGTACCCTCTTTTTATTCGTCGTTTATTGCTAGGCACTCTGCACACTACGCTCACGACATTGTGTTGCAAATTTTTATGAGGGGTCTATTACGTTTGCACACCTCAATTAGGTACTCTATTCCACTTTCCCGACAACTTAAATCTACAACACAAACAATACACTATTGATACTGGTGTAATCCACATTATTGGCACTTGGTGGAACTTTTTCAGCATTTTGATTAAATAATGAAACCTCTTGTACTACTCCACTTAATCAAATTAATTTTTCGATTTTACAGCACTGGTGTATACATAAATTTAATTACAAAAATAGAATAGTATAAGTGATTTTTTATAAGAAGCTTTTATCAGTTATTAAAAAAAAGAACTAAAAAGTTGACTTACTGTGTTTCACTCGTCAAGCCCTTTCGTTTAATACCCATATCATAAGAATTTATGTGGAAATTATAAATAGCCATATTGCAACGGCCATATTGAATTAAAAATAACAGTATTTTGACAATCGTGCATTGTCACGATTGTCAAAATTTTGCTTATCAATTAAAGGAGTGAGCCGAATTTCAGCTCAATTGAACACTGGAAAATGGGTCAATTTTAATTACAAGATTTTATTACGGATACCGATTACAGACAGCTAACTAAATAAGCTTGTAAAAATCTACTAAAACTTACATATCTATAAAAAATTAAAGAAGAGTATTTGATTTTATATTTCTGTTTTTTTTTACGACAGATACAAAAAAATGTTGCAAGAATGAGAGATGGGTGGAGTGCCCAAATTCACTTTGCATTCCAATGACATGTAAAGAATTAGGATTTCCAATTGAGTGCCGACCGGAAGGAGAGTGCTGCGGGAAACCAGCCTGCATTTGCAAAGAAGGATACGTGAGAAACGATAAAGGCGTATGCATCCCTGAAAAACAATGCCGTCAGTTACTTTTTTTTACATAATCTTTTTTACAAAAAATCTTTTCATTGTCAATTTACACTTATATTTTTCTTACACAGCTTCGTGTGGCGGCGATCCAAATGCTGAATCTGGTTGTGCCATTAACTGTGGAAGACATTGTAGTAATTACAATAAAGGGCCTGTGCCTTGTCCGGATATATGTATATCGAACAGCTGTGATTGCAAAAAGGGATACGTATACGACGATAATAATAAAAAATGTGTTCTTCCAGAAAACTGCTGTAAGTGATACATGAACTCAATATACATAAAACACAAAACTGACTGGTTGATTGATCAAGCAAAGTATAGCTCAAAGAACTACATAGATAGATCCACTGAAATTTGGCATACGGTTAGCTATTACGATGTCTGCATTCACTAAGACAAGTTCTTTGGAAATTCTCACAGGATACTTACTGGGTTACGTCTGTACCAAGTGGCTAGAGAAAGTTCGTTATATAATAATTATTAAGAATTTCAAGAAATATGTCAATAATATTAATCTGTTTCTCATTTCTATTTTCCTAAATATATCCTATCCTAACGATTATATTGCTCTAGGTACAATTTATGGTTTACGCTGTAGAAATAGTAAATTAGGTTGAGTAACGAATTTCTGGCGAATGTATTATAAAGATTTTTCGCAACATTAAAGAAAATAAGTAGTTAAAGACACCGCTTTATTTTTCCTGTAATATTTAGTTATGTCTCTGCCACCTTTTTTCGTTTTGTGAACGTTGGAGATCGAATTATTCTTAGAGATCGAATGGTTTTTTGTGGTTTTCATAAAATTATAGGCGTTTAGAGAGATGCTATATAAATTCTGAGATCCTGAAAATCAACGGAATTCTTAAATAGAAAAGCAAAACTTGTGTCTTTTCGAAGTATTTATAATTTAAATCTTCTGTACGATCTGCGCTAGCATGCGGCCAAAATGAAGTGGTATCGTCGTGTGCCAATGGTGGATGCGGAAAATGGAATTGTACCCAGATAGGACAACCTGACCTTTGCATAGACCCTCTCAAATGTGAAAGTGGATGTATTTGTCGTGAAGGTTATTTAAGGGATCGTAATGGAAACTGCATACCTGAAAAGCAATGCTACAGTACGTATTAAGTTTAGCGATATTTTACTACATACTACTATAATTATAATTTTAAAAAAATTGTGAGTGGATGGATTTGTCACTTTCCTGTGAGTATAAAAGGATGACGTTTGACATACTCGTAAAGTATGATATGAATTGACATATAGTATACTTTGCATCCCGGTATTGTGTTCGTACCGGTATCCGTGGCGAGGCTACAGGCAGTAATTAATCTGTCATATTCATATACCAAAAATACCCATGTTCATTCTTTGGGCGTATTGAAATTGATAGCTACTCATCAAATTTAATATATCCTCATAATAATTCAAGTACCGCAATTTACCCTGGACATCTCGAATACCATTACCAATACTTTCGAAGTAATCTTAGGAATCTTGATAATCGACTAAAACTGATTTTTGTTGTAGATGATACTGACGATATCAATACAAACTTTGAAAATGAGAATGCTAGAAAGTAGTACTTTCTAGCATTCTCATTTTCAAATTCTTCTTCATGGCGATTTTGTTATTCCCGCCAATGTCAATGCTATTTATTTTATTATAGCATATGGGTCTAGTGTAGTAGTACTTTAATAAGTGACTATGCTTAGTAAGTGACCGATCATGATGTCTACTGTTGTTGTTTTTTGAAGTACCTTCAAATTGATTCCAACACTGTTCTAATAACGCGATATGGGGACTAATAGTGTTGTCTTAGTATACCATCACTTCAGCGACAGTTTACAGAGTGGGTAGTTTGAAAGAAAGAATTATATACTAAATAAAATATATGCATTTTATAATATACTTCTATTCTTACAGCTAACTTGTGTTCTAAGGCAAATGAGATTTACGACGTCTGTCCATCCCCTTGCCCATTCAGGACATGTGGCATCGACGACCGAGTTATATTCTGTGCACCTGGTGGTCCTGATTGCCCGCCAGCAACTTGCCGCTGCAAAGATGGATTCTATAGAGACCATAAAGGAGAATGTGTCACTTGGGATCAATGCCGTATGTATGCTATACTATTAAACGAGGAAGGAAGAAGAAATATCCGCAATGATCTGGAAAACATCTCAAATGAAATTTACTACAGTAGTTTATGAAGGTGAAACGTCTGTTTAGCAGCCTCTTTCTATAGTCGCACCGCTCGCCATAGGCAGGGAATTTGACATTGGAACCGAAATGGTTGCATGGTATGTGGTTCCAGAGGAATTTTCTTCCCTGAGGTCTGAGGATGTGGAATGGACTCCTTGCCAAGCTTATGCCAGTGGACTACAGAGTCGGATTCTTCAAGTAAGGGCATAAAGGGTTTTTTATTGGGTCGGCAACGCGTGAGTGTTGCAAACGTTCATAAGATGCGATGACTGATAATCTCAGGCAGATCGTATGCTTGTTGTCAACCCAGGTGGTATAAAAATGCTTTTCTGGGGTATTCTTTGGTGGTAAAAACTCCACTCGGTACTAAGTTGAAGGTGGACCACAGGTCTGCGTCAGTGTCCATATTCCACCCAGGTGTACCACGATCTGCATTAGTGTTCATAATCCAAAATTAGAACAAAGGCTTTTTACAGGCAATTTGATCTACACTACTTTACGTGCTTCCGTAGTAGTAGTTTGCATGAAGTAATTGGTGGTGGAAGCACGCAAAGTAAGTGTATATATATGTAAAGTAAGTGTATATATATGTAAAATCCTGTAAATTTGACTTTCGCAAAATAACACCTGATCAATTAACTATCTAAAGGCTTTTTAATCGTTTCAGCTTTGTGTAGCAATCCGAATGAGGTCTATGATCCCTGCCCATCACCCTGCCCTCCACGGAGATGTGATGTCGACGAAAGTGTCATAAGATGTGCTGCACCGCCCAAACTGGGTGATCCTGAATGTAAACCAGCCTGTCGATGTATTGATGGTTATGTCAGGAATGATAAAGGCATTTGTGTCATGAGAGATGAGTGCCGTGAGTTTTATTAAACAGTGTTTATTTTTTTATAATAACCTAAAGCAGTATTTTAATTTTTAATAAACAAGAAATTATGTGATATGTTAATAGAAATAATATAATTATAATAATAATAACTTTACACACTAGCGGTACTAAGTTCGCCGGGTAGTTACAAATAAATTAGAGACATTTCTGCATTGAGTCCATTGTATTAAAAATATTTTTACATTTTCAACACAATAGACCTGCACAATGGTTGCTGATAACGGCTGACTAGTTTAACGTAAACGTGTAGTATATGCAAGAAGACGCTATGTTGAATTAATATATCATGTTACTCCCACAGCTGCGACGAAATTAATGAACTGATATGTTGAAATTGGTCAAACGATTTCGATTGTAGACCATACCAAAAAATTTAATATAGATACATATGCTCGAAAGACAAAACCCTCCTAGATACTTACCGAAATTGAGTTTAAAAGCAATAGCCCAATCTTCGTTCGCTGCAAACTTTTTTTTTTTGGGCTCACCACACATTCTACACCACTGTGTCTCCTGTGTAGCCAGGATTAACAGCAGCGACCGCCAAAAAAGAACAGTGAATTCTATTGCAGTCCCGGGGGTAAAACTACGGCTGCCTTGGAACTCACAACGAATTTAATCAGAAGAAATTAGTAGGAGTAAAAATACTTTTGGAATTGGACTTCCCACTCTTAGCAATGTGAGACACAGCAATATGGCATGTAAGGCATTAAATGCCTAAAGAGATGGCTAGTCAAGTGAAACACAACTGCTGTACACCACGGATTTTAAGTATCTAACACTATTGGGGACCTAAAACATTGAGTTGTTACCTAACACATCGATTTATTCGCTGACAAACTGCCAACAGTACTAAAAGTCTAATTATTTTTCTAGCAAAATGCACAAATGCCCACGAAGTCTACGACCCGTGTCCTGAAACGTGCCCACCGCAAATCTGTGAGAGTATAGGAAAGGTGTACTTATGCCCGAAGCAAACTAAGTGCAAGCAATGCGAAGGCGCCTGCATGTGCGAATCCGGCTATTACAGAAATAAAATCGGAGAATGTATTGCTGAAGGCGATTGTTGTAAGTAGTAGTGGTCGGAGCTTAATAGTTATTAGATTAGTCTGCACTAGAGCCGTGGTATTTTTTTTATTACTACGTCGGGTGACAGACAAGCATACGGCCCGCCTGACGTGAAGCGGTTACCGTAGCCATATTAACACTCGCATCATGAAATATCGTTTGCGCGCCGCCACTCCCGCTGCCAACGCAGCAACTCCTTTTGGTGACATCACTCACTCGCAGAAACACAACGATTCTCAAGGGAATTGTTATTTGACTCCGGTATTTTGCGAAGTGGAAGTACTTCTCCAGTCGGGGAGCTTACAAATACGTTGTACCCTAACTCTCTTTTGTCAGAGCCTATTTCGCTAGCCGACATGGTGCACCTCGTGTAAGTGAGGTTGGCTGTAAAGATCGTGGTGAGCCACTTACACTCCAAAATATGATAGTACGGTCGGCTAACAAATTGGTCTATCAGTTTTGACAAAACATCCGAACAAACATAAATGGTTTTGTTGCCCTTGATATAAGATCATTTTCGGATATATTTATGCTCACAATTCATGAAGCTATCAATGATTTTGGAAGATTTGCTCTGTTTTTTTTTATCTTTATTTTCATTTTAAATTATAAAAAATGGGAAATACGAATAAAAATAACAGATATATTTTGCTTGAGCAAGTAAGATAATCCTACTAATATTATAAATTCGATTATTTATAAGCAGTCTTGCCAACTCCTAGAAGTTCAAGTCGCTAGACTCAAAATCAAAAGTCGCTAGAAAGTCGCTAAAACTGTCTGGGAGAGGTGCCATAGACATTGACGACGCTGTGAAACATTAGAATAGGTGAAAAAAAAATTAAGAAATGTATTGATAAGTAATTAGATTATAATTAAAATACGTATCGGCGCAATAACGTACAATATCTAGCTTTTAATTAAATAATTATATTACCATCATTGTAACAAGACAAACAATTTTTTTTTTGTCGCTAAGACTGTAGCTAAAGTCGTCACTTCTAGCAACAAAGTCGCTAAATTGACAACACTGTTTATAAGGCCTATAAATAATCGAATTTATATTTATCTATATGTATATTTGTTAACCTTTCACGCGTAAAAGACTGAATGGATTTGGATGAAATCTGTCATAGGGAACAGAGTACATTCTGGATTATTACAGATTTAACGTGCTGGGCAAAACCGCTAGTTATTGTTAATTCTTAATTCACTACACTGACTGTAAGACTAAGAATACACAATGAACATAAAATGTTTCAGTGTAAAAAAAAAAATATTCATCCCATGTATAGTTTAACTAACAAATATAGGCAGAAATGTTTTATAATAAATAAATAATATTTGTGATTGTTGGGTATATACATAGTACGCGTCGTCGGTTTCTAATATCCGCCAAAAAGATTCTTCATTGTATATCTATTACTAATCTAAGAATAGGTTTTCACAGAAAAATAATATTTGTGACAGCAAGATAAAAATATTTTTTTTTTCGATTCTCTTTTATTCGTGACATTTGGACCATATAATTTGTATTTCAGTAAAATGCGCTAATCCTCATGAATATTTCTCATGTAGAGGAGCAAGCGATAACGTATGTAGTCTATTAAGTAATCTGTGTTAGTACTCTAAGTATAAAAAACCAAACAAACTGTCCAATCATAAATAAAACTTGCAACAAGATGTGCTATTGTGAAAAAGACTACGCTCGAGATGATAACAATATATGCATTCCTATTAAGCATTGACGTATAAATATTGCCTTAAATTAACTGGTTTATACCACCATAAGGGTATAAAAAATATTAGGTTTTAGGATAAAAGGATTAGGTTACCTGATATTTTTTTATACCCCTAAGGTGGCAAACATACGGCCTTACGGAAAGCAGTTACGGACGTAGCCTATGGGCGCCTGTAGCGCCAGGGGCATCACATGCGCGTTACCGACCCACTAAAATCTTCTTCACGAACTTTTTTAAGAACCCCATGCTGTAGTCTCCTAGGAAAACCTCAACAGGCAGCTCATTCCACAGCTTGATAGCACGTGGAAGAAAACTTCTCTGGAACTGCACAGTACTTGACTACTTCGGTTCTAATGTGTGAAGTTGAAGTTGAAGTTGAAGTTATTCCCTGCCGATGGCGAGCGGTGCGAATAACTCTTATGAAGTAAGTAAAAAATAAAAAATACTCCTCTGAACCCACCCCATTGCACAATCTATAGAACACACAAAGATATTCAAAGGTTTGTACAAACTATTGATACAAATAGCAGTACTACTGTCGATGAAATAGATTCCTTCGAAAACTTACATCAAAGATAAGGAATTCTCTAAAGCAATAAAAGTACTATAAAAGAGCGTTAACTGAATGGGGATGTTTGATATTTTTTCTGACACCAGATCTCGCTAGGTAGGCGTCGGGTCCAGATTGTCAAATTGTACTGATTTTTTTGACAGTGAAACTTCAAGACGACAAGACAACACAAGACGTCAACAAGACATTTGACAAGATGCTATGAATTGGCAGATGATTGGATCCTACGCTACATTGCTGCCAAAAGACCCTCATTACATGAGACAATCTTAATACGTCCCTACATATACATGTGTTACCATATTTAATCTGATGTTTTCATCGTGAACAGCGTGTCTAGGTTTCCCAAGCGCCTACAGCAGGAAGTTCTTCAAAAAGATCGTTGGAGGTTTTTGCCATATACCTGTGTAAAAAAAAATTCTATACTATAATTAATTTTATAACATATATTAATTTTAGCTACACCTATGACTACCTCTCCACCAGCTATTTGTTCAAACAATACACTAGAATTACTTTACCAAGGGAATGATCTCTTTACTGCGAAATTTCTTTACGTAAGTAGTTGTCGTACATATGCTAGTTTTGATATGGAAGTTAAAAATACATTTAGTAAGTTTAAAACGTCACGAGTGCGTTCCGGGATTAGCAGCGGCGGCAGCCTTCGCTGAACATAAAATAGAGATATGTACGCACGGCAAGCACGACACAACTCTTGTTGATGCTCATATTTCTATTCAAGCAAACGGACACGCCGCCGCCTATTCGCTCGTGAATAGGCGCGCATCGTGTAACATATTTAGTCGTCGACAACCCTTATTCATTCCACTGCTGGGATTCATATCGCTCGCGCGCCGCCACCCCTGCTGCCACGCAACAACCCCTTCGTTTCTGGTGACCTCACTGACTCGCAGGGAGGAACAACCCTCAAGGGAATTGTTATTTGGCTGCGGTATTCTGTGAGGTGGAGTTACTTCCCCAGTGGGGCAGCTTAAAAAATACGCTATGCCCTATCTCTCTTTTCGCCAGACCCTCGTTTGTTAGTCAGCCACGTGCAGGTGAGGTTGACTATGGTTCAAAGATATTGATGAACCACTAACACCCCTAACTTCAGGTTGGCAGGGGACTATGTTTTCAAGCCGCCTAAAGGCCACTGACTTGGCTTTACGATTATCATCTAATGACAACAGCCGGGACCGACGAGTTAACGTTTCCTCCGAAGCACGTAGGAACTCGGTATAAATAAACTCATCCATGGACATGCTACGGTGGACGTTGCTTAACTTACGTGTTCGATTAGACTGTCGCGCGCAACGAAGTCATCGAGCTCCTCAACATATTTAGTACTCCCAAATAAATAAATAAACATTTAACTTTTCAGGAAGTAGTTAAGAGCAACCCTAATAAGAATGTGATTACGTCACCAATGTCAGTATTCATTCCAATGGGCGAACTGGCATTATATGCATATGGAGATACTTATGATCAGTTAATTACGGCTCTCAATCTTAACAGCAAGGATGAAGTAAGTATTGTTATATTAAAGAAAATTCAATAAATGATAAGCTGAAAAAACATACCCCATCTTAAAGCTAAATAAAATGAGAAGATTATTTTTGTTTTTTTTCTTCTTGACATTTTCAGAATAACATGTGTATGCAATGAATTTTTTACGACTATTTCGATATATTGTTAGAACTAATGTAGTATATTAAATAAAAAAAACAATGCCCAATATTTGTATGCCTGTGAGTAAGAGACGAAAATTTTGTATGTACCATGTTCATAAAAACCAAACCATCTGTTATTTATTTGCAAGAACATTATGTTACAAACTAATGTTCTTGCAAATAAATAAATATTCTATTCTAAGAAACAAGACTTAGTGTAAGAGTTATGTATAATTGTTTATTTTAAATTTTAACTATAAATTAACTTTTACAGATCCGTTGTGTTTTTCCTCAACTATACAATAATTTAAAGGGACAAACTGAAGTTATTTTAAACTTAGCTGCAAGAATTTTTGTTAACTATCTATATCCTCTTAGCCAGAACTTCTTGGATGATACTGAATATGTATTTGAATCTGAAGCCGAAAACGTTGACTTCAGTGATCCTTCAACAGCAGCTCAAAGAATTAACACTTGGGTGAGTTGCACTATTGGTGCTTATCATACGATTAGCACACATAGACACGGTGTTGCAATAAATCTAAGTAAATCTGTTTTATTCCAGGCTGCAAATGAAACTAACAATCATATAACTGATATTGCCACTCCTGACATGTTCGACTCTTTAACGCGACTTGTGCTGGCGAATGCTATATATTTTCTGGTAATTAGAAATCAAAGTGTTCGAAAGAGTTTTTGTTTATAGATAGTCAAACGTATGTTTTTTCATTATTATCTTTTTTTTTTTAGGGTAACTGGCAAAATCAATTTAATCCAAATAATACTGAAGATAGAGACTTTTATTTGGCTGATAATGCAAAGATTCAATTATCGACAATGTACCAGCAAGATCAATTCAGATATGCTGAAGTGCCAAGCTTGGATTGCAAAGTAAAAACATCTTCCTGAGATAGATTCTGATAACGTTCTTTGCGTCATAAAAAATATAACTTTAATTTTATTTTCAGGTACTGGAGTTACCATATAAAGAAGATTTCTCGTTTTTGATATTTTTACCAAATACAAATAATGGAGTGCAAGCCTTAGTAGAAAAGCTGTTAGATCCTAATGAATTCTATAACTCTTACGACAACATGAATACTGTGACTGTAGATGTTTATCTGCCAAAAATGAATATAACATTAGAGATAGATTTGGCTGATGTTATGAAAAAGGTAAAATTTATACAACTATTTTTTAAATGATTCATTCGTAAACGTCTTTGCGTAGGACATATTAGAAGTCAGAGCATTAGGGTTCATAACATGATTAATTTTCATCTTATTCATTTGTAAAAAAAAAGTATACAATACACCATTGGAAACTAATTGGGCGTCACCAATACTAAGTATACAATAATATATATTCTCTCTACCTCGTTGCGGGCTTCCCACCTTAAATTGCAAGGAAAAATGATATGCATTGAAAAGAGAAGTTGTCGTAAATGTATTCGTAGAGTCATATAAAAATGTTGTATCGAATTTATTTTATCATATTATTTACAGATAGGGATCACAGAATTATTCAATACAAATGGGGCTGGTTTAACTGGTATTCTGGATAAATATGAACCTTTATATGTGTCAGCTGCAAAACAAAAAGCTTTTATTTTAGTAAATGAGAAGGGGACCGAAGCTGCAGCAGTAAATGGTAAGAATTATTATTTATTAAAAGATCCAAAGTAGAACAAAATATTTTTATGTTATCTATACATAAAATATTATTGACTATATCCCTGTTATGACATTATACAAATAATATACGGTAAAATCAAAAATATTAAGATATATTAACGAAAACTACTTGGTACCTCATGCCTCATAGACTTACAATACTCTTCGTTTAATAGACCCTGGTTTGGTGTGGCCATATGAGAAAGAGAGTTTCGTATATAGAGATTATTTGTGATAGATAGCGCTGTGGTATCATTTTATGTCAATGACAAAGTTGTGCTTATTTTGAAAAAACCGGAATGCGACTCGATGCAAAAATCGTATAAATCTGTTCCATTTCCTTAAATAATAATAGTGTAAATCACTATTTTACTTGTATGAATGCGATAACAAATTGTGACGTCTATGAAGCTATCAATTTGTCAGGTCTATGGATAGATACATTCGGCGGGTAGCTGTGAAATAGTTAACAGGGAAAAAGTTTGCTTCCTTTTAAAAAATTATAATAATTATTAACTTACAGAATTTATAAATAAACTTAATGGTTTGCTAATGTAAGTGACATAATCTACCTGCTCATAATATAATTCCTTTAATTCACTCACTATGGAAACTGAAATTCGGCAGACACTCACTGACTTGATGGATCTCTTTAATAGTAAGATTGCACATATTGAATTGGAGCTTAATAAGGTCAACACTGCAGCATCAGATTCTCCAATAGTCACCGTGTCTTCATTAGCAGCTGAATTGAACTCTTTCAAATCCTTCATGTCAGCGGCACTCAATAATCTACAGCAACAGGTGGCTCTGCTTGCTCAGCAGCAAGACAACTTTGAGATGCGGTCACGTCGGAAGATACTGTTGTTGCATGGAGTTCAAGAAGAGAAGGAGGAGGACACTTCAGCAGTTGTGGTGAACGTTGTCAGGGACAAGGTGAATGTGGCCGGATTCTCTGAGGCTGAAATCAGTCGCTGCCACAGAATGGGACGCTCCTCCGATGGTAAGCCACGGCCAATATTAGTAAAGTTCCGCAGTATAGATGTTCGCAATGATGTGTGGTACAGCAAAACTATCCTCAAGGGCAGCGGCATCACCCTGTCAGAATTTTTAACTAAAGTTCGACATGATGCCTTTGTTGAAGCTCGCAAGCGTTTGGGTGTCAGCAAATGCTGGACCAGAAATGGAACAGTCATTGTAATTGGTGCCGACGGAACAAAGCATAATGTTTCTTCCGTTGCCGACGTCAATAAACTTCTTGCGTCTGTAGCTGTGGCTCCTGCGTCCGAGGCTGCATCATCTCCGAAAGCCAACGAACCCAAGAAAGTATCGGCGGCAATGATGGCGAGATCCAGGCGTAATAATAGAAAATAGAGGTTTTGTTGTAGCTATATTGTTATGCATTGACTTCTTGTTGTTGGTTGATAATTTTGCGGGTGCCACTATGCAGTTTTATTACACAATGTCGGGTAATTTAATAATTATTTTATCTATATAATTTTCCAGAATGTAATTTCAAAGTAAATTTTGCACAGCCCACTAATTTTTACAAAAAACAATGCGGGGAGCGGCGAATGATATAAAGACCTGTCAATATGATGTATTCATTTACAATGATACTGACATTCGCCTCTTTCTTTTTAACTGTTGGCAACCATTTTGTAATCTTTCTAGTTTTTTCTCATAGTTAATGTTTTCTTAATATATTAGTATTGAGCAGAAGTCAAGGCTATTAATTGTTATATATATATATTACTATTATTATTATTTCTTTTTATTTTTCTTCTTCAGACCATTTTGGTCAGTTTTGTTTGATTTTTATTAATTGATTCATTTTTAGTAATTATATAACTTACTTACAGTCTGCTGGCGGGTAGATGGTCATGATAGGCATTAGTTAATAGGTATATTATTCTTGTTTATATATTACTTTATTATTATTTTATTTTATTTATTTATTTATTTATTTTTTATTTATGGTATCAGTTCAAGACGCTGATTCTGATTTATTATTAACGTCTTCAATTTCGTCTACTGATGACAGTTTTTACAGCTTACCTTTACCTTTAAGTGAATCTTTAAAAAACAATTTTGTCGACTTGCCTAAAAATTTCAATGCCGTACATATAAATGCGCAAAGTATTCCAGCCCATTATAAAGATATGCTTACAACTTTCAATTTTAAAGGGGTTGATGCGATTTTAATATCAGAATCCTGGCTGCATCCTTGCCTTTCTTCTACATCATACCCCTTGCCCGGATACCAGCTCATACGTAATGACCGAATTGGGAAGGGTGGTGGTGGTGTCGCCATTTACCTTCGAGCGGATATTCCTTTTAACATTGTCTCCTTTTCTAAAGTTTCTAACCCTTCCCATGAAGCCGAATATCTTTTTCTCGAAATTTCTCTTGCTCACTCTAAGGTTCTCCTTGGAGTTTTCTATAGTCCTTCATCTACAATCAATTATTTTTCTTCTTTAGAGAGTCTTCTCGAAAACCTGATGCCGTCCTATAATCATACCATAATTATGGGTGATTTTAACACCTGTCTTTTAAAAAACGACACTCGTTCTAATTCCTTACTTGCCCTTGCTAATTCCTGCAATCTTGCTATACTTCCTCTACAATCTACCCATCACTTTCCTAGCTGCAACCCTTCTCTTCTCGATCTTATTCTTGTGTCCTCACCGGGATTAGTAGCCAAACATGGTCAATTCCCGGCTGATGAGTTTTCATACCATGACCTGATTTTCTTATCCCTCAAGCTCCGCCCTCCTAAAGTTCGATCTAAGATTTTGATGCAGCGCAATTTTGGTGGAATAAACATAGAACGGCTTCGTGAGGACGCAGTGCGCTGCAATTGGGAAGCTGTGGTTAACGCGGGTTCAATCGACAATCAGATTACCTTATTCAACTCCACTCTTACGCAATTGTACGATCGCCATGCTCCTATTAGACCTGTCCGTGTCCTCACCTCCCAGCTCCATGGCTTACCGAAGAGATTAAATCTGCGATCAGGAAGAAAAATGTTATGAGAGTTAAATTTAAGGCTAACCCCGACAAATACCGCGATCGTTATGTTTGTGCACGTAATAGCTGCAATAGGTTGTGTAGAGAAGCTCAACGACGCCACATTCATAAATCCGTTGAAAATGGTCAACCAGCTAAAGTCTGGAAATTTCTTAAATCATTGGGAGTTGGTAAGAATCAACATAATAATCCTACCAACCTTGACATCGATTCTCTTAATAGGCACTTCTCCTCATCTGCTGCATTTGATAGTGGCATTAAAAATAGAACAATAAATAGTCTTTCCTCGCTAACTCCCAATACTCCTTCCTTTCATTTTAGTCAATTTGCTGATTGTGATGTTAAGAAGAACATACTGTCCATTACTTCTAATGCGGTAGGCGCTGATGACATTGGTCGTACCATGATCCTCCCCATTCTGGATATCCTTCTTCCTATAATTACCTTGATTTTGAATAATTCTATCTCCTCTACCACTTTCCCAACGTTGTGGAAGGACGCTCTCATAATTCCTTTACCTAAGAAAGCAAATCCTTCTTCATTTACCGATTACCGTCCTATATCTATACTCCCATTCCTTTCTAAGGTCCTTGAACGACTTGTCCAACAGCAACTCAATGCTTTCCTCTCTAAAAATGATATCATGGATCCTTTTCAGTCAGGCTTTCGTTCTGGCCACAGTACGACCACTGCGCTCATTAAAATTACTGACGATATCCGCTTCGGCATGGAAAACTCCCAGGTAACAGTTCTGACGCTATTAGATTTCAGTAATGCCTTTAATACGGTCGACTTCGACATTCTTTTAAGTTTACTTGGTTCTCTTAACATATCTCCAACAGCAATTGCCTGGTTTCGTTCTTACCTGTATGGACGGCGGCAGCGTGTGCGCATCGAGGATACTTTTTCTTCTTGGTGCCATACGTCTGCTGGTGTGCCTCAGGGTGGCGTGCTATCCCCATTGTTATTCGCCTTATTCATCAACTCTATTGCTTCTAATCTTCGTTCTTCCTACCACCTATATGCAGACGATCTTCAGATATACTCTCAAGCTCATATTGATGATATTTCTACTGCCATAGACACAATTAATGATGACTTGTCAAAGATATCAGAATGGAGTAAGGCTCATGGGCTTATCGTAAACCCTACAAAATCACAGGCTATCATTATTGGCAGTCCTAGATTTATATCGCGAATTAACTGGCCGGACCTCGCTCCTATCGTTTTTAATGGATCTCACATACATCTTAGCGATAAGGTGAAAAACCTTGGTATATATATGGACAAAACTTTGTCGTGGTTTCCTCAGTTGGCAGAAGTGAGTAGAAAACTATTTGCTGCCGTTGGTTCCCTTAGACGGCTCCAGTATTTTTTGCCTATCGACACCAAGATTGCGCTGGCTCAGTCTCTACTCCTTCCTATCCTAGACTATGCTGACACTTGTTATTTGGATCTCAATCAAGAACAACTTGATAAACTAGATAGACTTCAAAATATCTGTATACGTTTTATTTTCGGTCTACGTAAATACGACCACATTTCTCTTTATCGATCTCAGCTCAAGTGGCTCCCAATTCGGCTTCGTCGGAATTTGCATATACTTTCTCTACTGTATTCAGTTCTTTTCAACCCTAACACTCCTTTCTACTTGAAAGAACGTTTTACATTTCTCAAAGAAGTCCAAAGTTCCATCTTTCGTAGCACTGTCTCTCTTCGTCTTAAAACTCCTTCTCACTTCACAAAGTTTTATTCCGACTCCTTCTCTATTGAGGCTGTGCGGCTCTGGAATTCCTTACCGCTCCGCATTCGGCAAGCTCAAACACTTACATGTTTTAAAACTAATGTGAAATCTCATTACCTGTCACAATTACTTGATGTTCTGTAAATTCCTGGCATTTTGTAAAACTGTTTATACATATGTATAATTATTTGTACTTATGTTTATGTATGTGTATGTGTGTATATATGTATTATATATATGTATGTATATGTATGTGTGTGTATGTATATATTTATATATATATGTATAGTTGTATGTAATGTATGTGTATTTATTCATAATGTTTTGCTGAAGACATTTAATGATTTTTGTTTTATTTTCACTGCGCCACCCACCTGTTCAAATTTGCATTTATACTTTCCTGCCCTAAGGTTGTCTGGAAGAGATTGCTTAGAGCGATAAGACCGCCTATTGTATTATCTTTTGTTTTATTTTGTGTCTGTATTTTTTATTTGGTGCAATAAAGCGTTATTGTATTGTATTGTATTGTAGATAGATACTATATAGAATATTTATTTTGGAGTGTAAGTAGCTCATCACCATCGTTGAGCCAAAGTCAACCTCACCTGCACGTGGTGCACCCTGCCGACTGACTAATGAGACACCGGCGAAAGAGAGATAGGTCGAGCTATATTTGCAGTATTTAATGTTTTGATTTGCCAACGTATATATGGTTACGATAACCGCTTCACATCAGGTGGGCCATATGCTTGTCTGCCACCTGACATAGCATAAAAAAATAAAATTGACATTCTTTCTTCTTTGCTTCGTGTTTCTGCCATATACTTTTTAGGGTTGATTTTCACTTCCAAAAAAATGTGACTATAACAGTGTTTTATGTAGTTTTGTTATTATTACAGTGATAGTCATGACAACATTATCAGCAATTTATCCACCTCCAAAAGTATATGAATTCAACGCTGATAAACCGTTTATTTACTACATGCTGCATAAAAGAAATTCTGTATTTTGTGGAGTATTTGCTAGTGCTCAATAAGATCACCTAATATATAATAATGATCATTAAACTGTATGTTAAGTTGCTGGCATGTTTTTTTATTATTAATACATTGGATTTATTACTCTGTTATTTTTTCTACATTTACCCTGGGGCTTGCTTCAGCTCCCTGTGAATTCTACATAAATAAATGTTCCTGGGCACATTCTTGGGAACAAATTACAATTAGTTAAAGTGGATGATTTAAAGATCAGTATGAAATTGAGTCGTTAAGTCTGAGGAAACACTTTGCCTCTTTTTACATATTCAACCGACTCACACTTGATCGTCGCCATACAAAGGACTTCCCTCATTAGTGTCTTGTATAAAAAGCAGATATCCTAAGGCCTAAAATCTTTTCCATCAATCGCCTCTTATGATTCATACAGTAGGATATGCGGCTGGTGAATTCTTTTTATTTTCCAGACCAGTATGGTAAGAAATTAGTTAACTGTTTTGTGAAGCGTAAACGTTACTTAAAGAGTCCGTATCTGAAAATGCGTTGATTATGTAAAAAAATATTAAGATTCCGGTCCCAATTGCGATTCGGATTTCAATTCCGATTTCGATCTAGTTATCCTAGATTTCCGGTTCCGGTTTTGATTCCTACGTGAAATTTTCATACATCTTTGTTTCACTAAGCAGTCATTGTGACAAAACCACGTACCTAAATAATGTATAAGTATTTCGAAACACGTAATTAATTTGGATTACATTAAGCAGAGCGAAATTTATCATTATCCGGCATTACACATAACCCTTTAGTCCCAAACTAAACATACCACCTACCTTCTAATATCTCGGTACCTCGGCAGGCGCCATGGACAGCTCTCCATCTGAGATCTTGATTTCAACTATCATCATACACGATGACTTAAAGTCATCTTGTATATAATTTTGTGTAAATATTATTGTTCATTAAATATAATTTATGTTTTTACCAAGCGTTCCAACGATTTTGAAATTCATATTATTAAAATCGATGTGTTAGGTAACAACTCGATGTTTTAGGTCCCCAATAATGTTAGATCCATAAAACCCGTGGTGCATGGCAGTTGAGCTTCACTTGACTAGCCATCTCTTTGGGCTTTTAAAGCCCTATTTGCCATATTGTTGTCTGTCACATTACTAAGAGAGGAAGTCAAATTCCAAAAGCTCCTTACTCCTACTAATTTCTTCAGATTAAATTCGTTGTGAGTTCCAAGGCAGCCGTAGCTTTACCCCCGGGACTGCAATGAACTTCACTGCTCATTGCCTTTTTTGGCGGTCGCCGCTGTTAATCCTAGCTATACAGGAGACAGTGATGAGAATGTGTGGTGGGCCCCCGTCCCGTATTATATATTGTCAGAGTGAATTTCATGGGCCCAGCACGCCCTTTACACACTGGTGGAATAAATATACCCAACAACAGTGATTGTTATAGATTATTTCGTTATAAAATTAATATAACAAAAAATACCTATAGCATGAAGAGTAAATATATTAGTAATACGCTCACGCGTGATCGAGCCACGTCGCCCGCCAGATAGCTATATTCGCAACGGAGAAATTCAAATACGGACTCTTAATCGTTTTGTATGTTTCAAGCACTTTAATTTTGAGGTTTGGATGAACAGTGACCATTTATACTAAAACCTGAAGTATAATATTGTGTATTTTCACTATCGAACTAAATGATGTTTATGAACGAAAGGAAATCGAAAACTGGTTTAAAATTCGGTTTTACCTTTTTATCTATTTTACCGTTATATCAAAATGTTGAAAATTAATATATATTATTTATTGCACATAAATTAGCATAACATAGTTTCCTCAAAAGTATACAAAGGTGAGCTTATCTCTACAAGAGATCTCTTCCAGCCGTCCCTCTAGGCAGTAAGAGAAAGAGTCACTTGACGAATAATACACTGCGTGTGCGTACTTATTAAGATCTAGTACTTAATAAAGAAAGAAAAAGAAAAAAACAATACATTCAAATACTATGTATAACAGTCAATTAAATTTATTTTCATCGCTTTGGTCCGATCGGTAAAAAGAAAGGTGAACAATCATGTGAAATAGTAGAACTAATTTTATTATATCAAAATAGTTAATAGTTTGTATATTAATAAAAGTTATTTTTCAGTGGTTGTCATTTCGAAAGCCAGCGCAGTTCATATTCCACCAAAAGTGTATAGTTTTAAAGTTGATCATCAATGCGTATTTTACCTTGTATACAAACAAACAACGCCGGTTTTCTGTGGAGCATATACAGGAAAAAATTAAGGTCA
Organism: Hypsopygia costalis; assembly: GCA_937001555.2. Taxonomy (NCBI): domain Eukaryota; kingdom Metazoa; phylum Arthropoda; class Insecta; order Lepidoptera; family Pyralidae; genus Hypsopygia; species Hypsopygia costalis. Next base: position 21,043,958 of record OW443332.2, read on the forward strand.
GAACACATAGTAATTAAAATAAGTGTCTAACAATGTTTTAAAACGAAGGTTTCCATTGTATTGCAAATGTACATTTCTACGCTAATATATTTATAATATATATTATAAAACCATAAGTTACTTTATTACATTAACCTACCATTCAATGGACGCCGGGTCTATGCTCAGAAATATCCGAACAAATAGAGAAATTATTCGTAAAAAATGCACAGCGCACCAGTGTTCGTAGCTGACGGACTCAACTGACGGATTACACGTTTTTAATGTGGTACTGTAACTTGTAAAAACTATTCAAATGCGAAAAGATGAGGATCATGATGTTTTCAGTTTTAGAATGTTTGTATTTCCATAAATGTAAAAACTAATATTCCATAAATTTATATAGTAACACCATAGAGAAAGGATAATATAGAGAAACAGTCCCATACAAAATATCGTGCCCCGGAAAAAAGTCAAAATTCCGTATTATTTCTAGATGGTGCTGGCAATAAGACATGAAAAAATTTAATACCGAATATTTCTCAACGAAATTTGATACATAATCATAAAATAATTTTAAAAATTACGCAAAATAGTTTTTGTCTGATATATAACACTAATAATAAAGTTAACAAATGATGATTTTCACTAAAAAAAATCTTCAATTTTACCCTTACCAATAGATGTCACTCATCAGAGCTTTTATGGTGATGCTTTTCTTTTTATTTAGTTTTGGCGCTAGTAGCGGCAGATTTTTTGTGCAACGTACATACTAGCGCCGCGGTCGAAGAAAAAAAGCAACTTGTGAACGAAATCTTTGCTCCTAGGAAAGTAAATATTATGTAATCTTATCATATCTCAGGCTGACTTATTGTCAGCCTAAGGGATGATAACAATTTTTTTTTTCATACAGTCACCATATTTTTTTAGATACCTATATTGCACAATATTATAATTGCAGTGAATGATGGGACTTAAGATTTTTAACTTTTTTCTCGAGGGACGTTATATTTAATATCATTGTTCTCTAATTTCGTGCATATGTTTTAAAAATATTTTTTAAAAAGCAAATTAAAATTTTCTTTTAATAAACATATACTTACAATGAATGCGAATTCACAGCAATAGAATATAAAATTTCGCCACTAATATAAACCTGTCTGATAGCTCATTTGTTAAAACACTCTACTCGTAATACATAGTTCCTGAGTTCGAGTCCACCACCATTATCCTCCAATTTTGACATTTTAAAATTATTTATAACAAATTAAGGTTTTTTATGAATGTTTTGTAGTAGACTACATAGCAATGTAGTAGAAACATTCCTAAAAAACCGTAATTTGCATTTTTATACAATGTGTTCTACCGATTGTATAAAAGGGGGTGTGTTCAGAGGTTTTGTTTGACGTGATGCCCACGGCCTCCTTCTACAGTCGCACCGCTCGCCATCGACAGGGAATTCATCCTCACACATTAGAGCCTAAGTGGTTGCGTACTGTGTGTAACCGCAGGTTCCAGAGAAGTTTTCTCCCACGTACTGTCAAGCTGTGGATTGAACTACCTGTCGAGGTTTTCTCAGGAGACTAACAGCATGGGGTTCTTCAAGAAGGGTGTGAAGAGGTTTTTACAGGGTCGGCAACGTGCGTGTGATGCTCCTGGTGTTACAGGCGTTCATAGGCTACGGTAACTGCTTTCTATCAGGAGGGTCGTATGCAAAACTGTTGGGTGAAAACAAGCATACTACCCGCCTGTTGTGGATCGGTTACCGTAGCTGTGGGCTACAATATTTCATGTTGCGAGCATTTACGCAACATGAAATATTGTAGCCCACGGCCACCTTCGCTGTCAACGCGGCAACTCCTGGATTTTTTTGTTTGTGACCTTACTCACTCGCTGGAACATAGGGATGTTTGGCTGCCGTAATCTGTAAGGTTGAGAGACAACCTAGCCGGGGTAGCTAATTACTAAACTGTGCCCTACGTGTGTTTTGCCAGTCTCGTTTATTAGTCAGCGGGGTGCACCACGTGCATTGGTAAAATGATTTATTTCTTAGTATTTAATCATTAAGCTATTTGTTTTTTCATTATAAAATAAACTTATTTTTTCCAGTTTTAACAATGAATATTGTATCATCGAAATCGTTGATTCGACAGTTCGATCTTTTTGGAGTTTTTGAAAGTTGTATGGAGTTTTGGAATATAGATATTTATTCTACATTTTCAATAGATAACCAGGACATTAGATGAGACAGGACATTAGATAGATTGTACTGCCATTAGATGAGAGAAAAAGTTGAAAACTTTCACGCGCCGTGTCAATAAAGTCCAATTTACGCAACAGAATTTTAAACGAAAGATCGTTGTTATTATTAATTTATCAATCATCATGCTACGATTGTAATTGATAATGCATATTAAAATTTTGTGCAAAAATTGATAACAGTAATTTTTGTATGAAGCTTTTTTCATTTCAATAATTCATTCTATTTATAACATAAGAATTCTTGTGTCATGCGATCGGTACGTAAAACGGAACGTGTGGTTTTAAGAAACTCTCATCGGCCATCGTATTTTGATAAACAGTGGTACATACCTAAACCTAGGTAGTGGTAGGGTGATAATAGTTCGCGCGCCATCTAGCTATTTTTGATTAAAACAGAAAAGCATAGTTGAACAAATTGAACCTTCGTGTACTGATTTTGTTACTAATCAAATTACCTATATCTAATTTGACACTCTTAGCGACCTCTGTTTTTCTTTAGAGTTACTAAATTCCGATATACGGTATTTTGTATGAACATGAATAGTCTTATTCCTTTATCGTCGTTGGTAACACTGAACATTTTTTTCGTAAATTTTGTATTAAATTCGACGTCCATTTCCATGGTAGGTTAACGCTTTATCATAATTAAATGACCGACCAATGTAATATTACTATTTATTGATTGCTTTTTGCTTCCGTATAGCTGTACAACTTTAACTGTAATCTTAAACATCGTTTTTGTTTTGGTAAATACTTAATAAAAATATTAATAAAAATGTTTTTTAAATTACAGGCATTGAGATCATTGTCAAGTCAAGAGTAGCCTTGTGTGCTTCTTTCAGAATTACAATTTACCAAAATATATTGTTTTATTTTTAACCCTCAGAATTCTAACCCTATAGAATATTGAACAAATAGGCAGATCCGGTTGTTCTTTACACTAATGTATTGTTCGTCTGCATACAAATCTAACTTCAAATAGACATTGAAGAATATTACGTAGGCACAATATGGTAAGAATTCATAGTTGTAAATACTATCAATAATTATAAAACTGAAGATCTGCATGACGCTAAAAATTAATGTCTACAAACGCCCAATTGACTGCTGTATCAGCTTACACGACTGGAACAAATCTGAATGAAAAATTATTCCTACATACCATTACTGTTCGTGTGTCTGTTTGTTACTGTTTGTTAGAGAGGCATTATGTTCCTGCAAATGAGTGCTTGCTTGCCACCCGACATAGATAATAATAACAACCATACTTACGTGGTCAGCTAGTTAGACACCCCGTCTGGTAAAATCTGCAGTAGCAAACTTCATTCACACTTCCCAAGATCTAGTAATAATTTATAATCCAATAGACGTTAGACAAAGTACAAATTACAGTCCATTATGACATAAGACAAGCATCCCAAGGGACTAGTACCCAATTAACAGGTATTAGTGAAGTCTGTGGGGACGACGGTATCGACAGGGCGGAATCAAATGAAATTTACCAGTTGGTTCGCACTTAAATCCCGGATAATCTACGGAACCATGTAGTTGCGGACTGCTTCTAATTGATTGCTTTTATGATTACAATACTATAAACATAGTATACTTCAAACTTATTATAGTCAGGAGTTCCCGTTGACGTTAGAAACCCGAATTCCTCGCTAGTCGATTTTTTGGCTAACTGGTACGGGGCACCAGTTAGACAAAATTAATGACTTATTGATAAAATAATAAACTCTAATGATATGTGTGTCTCCCTGTTATACAGGGACAATATTGGTAAAACACGTTAATGTATATTCAAGTGCAACACAATACGTCCGCATGGCTCGGCATATCCAGTGTTGTCCACTTCATGCATTAGGTTTACCTTGCCGTACGTACGAATCGCACACTCCGTTTTTTCATAAGTTACGCTATGTGTTATCGATTGCCATTAATATATATTTTTTAATTTACCTAAATGTTTTTGTGGCGAAGATTTTTATGCTGACCTATATGATGGCCATTTTACTAATCCGAACTTTTTTTCATACCACTTTACGATTCAAAATGATTACCGCGCTCTATAAATACAAGTCTTATTGCTAGCTCGCCCTCACTTTTATGAGGTGGAAATCCAAAGTCTGACTCCACATACCTCCGGCAAAAGCCTCAGACTCTACTCGTTTGTTTTGCACCACATGTAGGTTAGGTCACCTTTAACTCAAAGACGATTATGAACTAATTACTAACCAACATAAGACTGATACCATTCTGTTCAAGTGCCTGGTTGGTTTACTGGGCGCAATAGCGGGGCGGGTAAAGGTCCACTTGCCTGGTTGGTTTACTGGGCTAGTGACTCGCAATCCTGTGATACAACTGTAAGGTTGGTGCACATTGGGGAGCATTAGCTGTCGGCATAGGGTCGTTGACCAACATAAGAGCCATGAACATCAGACAAGCTGAAACGCAAGTGGAAATTACTTATTGTTTTTAGATTAAAAATATTAAATTCTAACAATCTTCTTCCAGTCTAGAAATATAACGTGCCGTCTGCATTAATTTGATATCAAATTCGTAAAAGTATTATATAGTTTGTACCAAAACTGCAAACATTATTCAGAAACGAAGAAACAGTTCCAAATAATCCAAAAACAGCATCGCAAAAACAGCGAGACCCATCTCAACAGGCGATACATCACTGCGGCAGCGGCCGCGGTTCCTCTGAGACTTCTTTATTGATGATTTAATTAAGCGGTTGGCCTCAAACTTGAGTATTGGGTTGTTTGGGTACTAAATAAATAGATACAGAGGCGCCATGTTTGTCTAATGATTTTAAATGCCTACATTACATTACCTATTATATGTGAATAAGAATTTTCTGTCTTCTTTATTTGGTGCCTCAACCCTTCCACGGACATCTTGAATCAATCCTGTTATGCATTTATTATTATGTTATTATTTATCCTTAGCATATATATAATAAAGTGATCACCAATTTCCTATATATATTATAAGAATAGAAATTTCGATATTCAAACTTTGTATAAATTCTATCCATAAAGTTATATTAACTTTATAATTCTACCAAAGAGTAATATAAATACGGGAGGAAGATTCTACACACGATGCAGCATGGGTAAAAGGTTTGTACGAATCAGACCTTCTGAAACTCTTTACTTATCGGCTTCTTGCTAATACGGCTGCTTGTAAGGGAATGTTGTCCGTTGCGAAGGAATTTGTAATTAAGAAACAAAGTAAACAAAATCTGTTTACGAAGTCTGCTCAACTATTTTATCTTGCTAACCGCGGGCTCGTCTCAGCATCCGCGTGATGTGGGAAAGTGGGATAGTTTGAATTCTTGAGGTTGTTTACTTCCAATTTTTGATCGCTGGTTACTTTAGGTAGTTGATTTTGTTGTTTTCGACTTTGCAAGTAAGTACCTATAGAGTTAAGTCTCAGTAATCTGACACAGATAAATAATATACTAACTATGCACTACAAAATAATATCTCTTTGAATTTTTTATAGCATAGGGATTTGAAGCAAAAATGTCGAGTCGGTTGAACATTTTATTATAAGTTAGTATCATGCGATTTATATCGACATAGTTTGACTGAAACGTGGACTGAGACAGGCTGATCGTGACCGAATTGACGCTTTTGAGATGTGATGCTGGAGGAAAATGCTGCAAATTCCTTGGACTGCCTTCCGCAATAATGCGTCTATTCTGCGGGAGATAAATATAAAAACAAGATAATCTACCATCTGCCTTTTTTTCGAGCACATCGCTCGAAAGTATGGTCATAACCTCGAACAGCTTATAGCAACTAGCATGGTTAACGGCAAACGACCAAGAGGCCGGAGCCCGATGAGATGGTCTGACCAGATCCGCACATCTCTGGACTTAAACCTCCACGTTGCTAAAGATCGCAATGGTTGAAACCATGAAAAATTGTTAGAAAGAAGATGTTTCTGCATGGGAGTCACGACCCTCAGTAATAATGTGTACAACGCGAGGAAGAGGAGTAGTTTGACTGAAAACAGTTTGTGAGGGAGTACTATCCGCATGTGCAATGAAGAAGGTTCTTGTAACATATAGTTGGTATTTACCTTAAATGTTTGTATTAATTTAATCCAATTAGTTTTATAATAGTCCATTTAAGTCTGTTGTTTGAAGGAGGGGACAGCGGAGGGTGCCAATACTGCCGGATTAGTTAGACCCACTCTACTGTATTAATTTCCTCATGTTAAACGTTATTTAAAAAAAAAATAAGAAAAAGAATATTCGTCGTCATCGTCAACCTTATCATCCCACCGCTGGAATTCGGGTCTCCCCTCAATTGAAGGGGTATACTAACATACTCCACCACGCTGCTCAACTGCGGGTGGGCGAAGGCCAGTGTTTTGTGACGGTCAGCCTGTGACCACGAAAGGGCTGTGATCGCGTTAATTTACCGTTATTATTTTCATAAATCATGCAACGCGAAGGTTTAAAAATTATTAAAGTCTTAATTATTTCTCACATTTCTTTATTTCATGACCCTGGATAGTTCTTCTTTGCTGACTGTACATCTGTACTTTCTTATTAGCAGAACCCGCAACTTGGTTGAACATCAAAGATTCTGTAGACCGACTAAGTAGGTTTAAAAGAGCGTTCAACTTCGGTAAATTGATCTTATCGGTGGCTTAGATGTGCATAGTTAGTGGTCAATAGTTCATTGTGAAATTTGCAGGCGGGGCAAACTCGGACGGCCAACTAATTTACCGAGCGACCAATCTTTACCTTAACGGCCAGTCCATGGGTACAGGAAACTTGCAGTAGCACAGCAAACTTAGTTCACCGCTTCGAACTATTGAATGTACGACGTAGTTATACAAATAGCTACTAGTATCGAAGCTTATGTAATTATTCATGGCGTCGACTATTTCTCTTTGCTATTTTAGGTACTAAAAATATATATAATACTTCTTGGATACTGAAAAGAGATGTACAGAAGTTGGTTCCTAAAATACAATGATGCGCTGTTCTGAAATATTATTTTTAGTGTCCTTTCAACATATACCTCAAACATAAAATACCAACTTCAAGATTTTTGGTATTTCAAGTAATCCATAAAATATATAGCCTTCCTGAATTACCAAATACGTAAAATGCCATAAACGAAAGATACCATCTCGCTATTTTTAAGATTTCACCAACATTTGACATTTTACGAACAGTCGGCAATCTCCGTTTATTTATATTATTATGTATTATAGTATTGTGCTTCGAAATATTTTAATTACCTATTCGTATTATGATATTGTGCGTCGAAATGTTTATTGTTATTCAAATCAAGCAAACTTCATTACAGAATAGACACATGTCACTATTGATAACTAAACTATGGATACTATGTATCATAAATTCCCTATTTATGCCCAAAAACTGGGCATGTCTTGGGCATTTATATGTACTTTGGGAATTTATTGTAAATAACCCCCATCTCTAATATCATCTTAATTATTATACTGTCTCCTACTTACGTATTTGCTAATAAATATCGAAAGGCGGCATTTTAAATAGCGTTATAATTGCCACGCACATGAAGTGACAGGCAAATCTAATTACGAACAAGTTTGATAAAAAATCTTCAGTACAGCTACGTAGTACTTACTACCTATTACTTATACTGTGGTACAGCACAATTAACATAGGAAAATTTATTCTTGCCAATAATAGTAACATTATCCCCCAGCAGTCATGAATATTCTTTACTTTGAATTTCAAATCATGAAAGTTAGCATGAGAATTCAGAATATAGCCTCCATAATCTTGTAGAATTTTTCTTCCATTGTAAGACTCGCGAAGTACGGCACGACCTAGACTTTTGCATGTTCAAAGCAAGTGTACCAATGAATAGAATTTTTTGGGAGCTGGAAATTGCAACTGCATATTTTAGGAGCAGGTTACTACTTCAAACAATGGATGGGCGAAAGAATAATAATTATATCAAGAAAGATAGTCAGAAGTTCGACAGAGTTGTTCCGCGTGTCAGTATTAATTGATCACGCAAGTTAAGCAACGACGACCGTAGTCTGCCTATGGATGAGTTTATTTATCTATAGCATCTTCGTGATTCCATTAGATGACTGTGTTAAGCCAAGTTAGTGACCTTTGAGCGGCTTGAAAACACTGGCCAAGCAGCATGGTGGAGATGCTCTAAACCCGTCTTAGATTAAGGAAATCCCCGTATCCCAGCAGTGGGATGAATATGGATTGATGCAGAAGATAGTAAAACAGTCGGCAAATGAAAGTGGCAGTTCGAATGTATAACTTTTCTGACCAACTGAAGGTGCATAGAAGTTAGTTAAATCACAGGTCTATTATTGCAATATCTTTATATTGTTAAATGATGGAAAAAATACCTGAATAAAATCTTTTATATAAAAAGAGAAACCGACTTAAGTATTGTCAACGCTTTTAAAAATAAATAACCATATAAATACACATCGACTTTTATAGTACTTTACGCACGTACGTTTGCATTCTATTTATTAAAAGAATTTACAATTTTCAGTCTGTACGGAGACTTTCATGGCATGACTATGCTTAGTGTCTCTCTGAAAGATGGTGTTACACAAGAATTCGTCTATCAAACAACCAAAGCTGCCGATATATCTCAACCAACAACGTTAGACTCTCCGCTTTTGACCTCAACCAAAATGTCAACCATAACGTATTAAGAAATTAAAATGGTAAAAGGCAGTTCCTCAGAACTAAAAGCTTTCTGAGGTAAACTCTTCTCCAGAGGGCAATATTGGAGGACGACGCGACGTATGTCCTTAAATCGAGACAGCCTAGGGAAAGGTAGGCTACTGTACTTGAGGTACTATAATAATAAATATTCCTAGACAAATTACACATGGCCATTTAGTCCCAAACTAAGCAAAGCTTGTACTATGGTAGATATACGTTATTACCTATACATAAATACATGTTTTTTTTTGTAAATACATACATATAATACATTGAAAACACCTAGACCAACACAAATAGACATGTTCATGCACACAAATATTTAACATGTGCTGGGATCGAACCCGCAACATCAGAGTCAAGAGTCAGAACGTCGCCATTGCCAACCACTCGACCACCGAGCTCGTCCATCCATCTTGAGGTATGCCTCAAGATGGATACTTAAGTTTCTTTTCGCAGCTTCGCCATAAACACACTATCAAAATAAAAATATTCTACGTTTTAATCCAGATAATATTCTTTATGTGTGCCAAATGTCTTTTAAATCCCTTCAGCCATTTACGCGTGAAAGAGTAACAAACATCCATCTGTTCCCCAAACTTTCGCGTTTATATTGTAGGTTTCAACTGGATTATGATAAAATTTGCAATTATAAATATGCCATGTTTTACGGATTACTTCTACTTATATTGTGTAAAACAACACGCTTCGTTATTCCATTTGCATACATGGGGGTCTGATTTAAACTTCCGAAACACAAAACCGCAGCTGACGATAGCTATGTCAGAATCTTCATCGTTAAAGTCACGTACGGAATAATATCTAGAAACTCACAGCGACCGAAATGTACGAGAGATAATAAACCGCCGGATACATCGCGCTGGGGGAATTTATGAAACCTAGACACCATTAAACTGTCTAGTCCTAGCTTATAAGTCCGACTTGGTAGCTGAAATTAATTCAGTGTTATTGATTCTTTGGGAGGAAATTTCTTGACTGTTTTATGTGTCGGCACGTAAGGAAAATGCTTACCGAATCTCATAGATGGTTGAATTTTAATATGTATTAACTCTAATTCGGCACTTCTTGGAACTTCTAGGAAAATTTTATTTGGTGGTATTCTTTGTGTTAGCGGTAATCCCTCAGATTAGATAACTTAATTAATAATAATTGCAGGTGCCCTCAGGGTTCAGTGTTGGGACCGAATCTCTGGAATATCGGTATTGATGATTTTTTTAGCCTACCCTTACCGGAAGGATGCTCGTTAACTGGTTACGCTGACGATGGTCTCTTATTAATCAATGCTAATTCAAGATCTAGCATAGAGAAACTAGCCAACACTAGCCTAGGCTTAATTTCAGATTGGGGTTATCGTAATCGTCTCGATTTTGCGCCACATAAAAATTAACAGAAATTTACAGGTTTCATCGCGATTTCATTTTAATGGAGTATCAGTTGCTAATAGAAGCTCGGTTTGTTACTTAGGTTTGCTTTTGGATAGAAATTTTAATTATATCGAGCACATGAAGCAAGTAGGTGAAAAAGCAAAAAAGAATTTCTACGCCTTAACACGAATTTCTACCTCTAAGTTGGGATTAACTTTCAAAACGGTAAAAACTATTTATACCGCCACATACTACGCATGGACGTACATGCTTGGATCATTTTATGATCAAAACAAGTTTGTGGGCCCATTCCTACGTGATACAGTCTTCGGTAACTGACCACAATTCTACGGCGTTAATTCTTGATCTAAAAAGGAAACCTAATCATCATCTACCCAAAAGAAAATCAAGAATTGATGCTGTGGCCTTAGACACGGCTATAGGGGAAATAAATTTTGTAGACATGCTTACCATCGCTGATGCAAATGTGGCGGCGTCTTCACTTGTTGAGTCTCTGTCTCAAGCAATTATATCAAGCACCGTTACTGTGCAAATTCCCAATCGTAAAGTAACATTTAAGCCTTGGATTTCACCAGGTCTTTTGCGATGCATGAGGAATAGAGATAATCTTCATAAAAAGTGCAAAATTTCTCCTCAGGATGAAACACTAAAGCTAACTTACACAAGGTATAGGATTTTTTATAATAAAATTTTTAAAAAACTAAAACGTCATATGTGAAGGATCTAATAAACAAAGCAGGCTCCAATAAGAAGATGCTATGGGAGGCCATTAAAGATATATCCCATATGCCTAAGAAAGTTAATGCCTGCAATCAACTTCTAGCATGCTCCTCTGCGGGAATACAGGAGAGGGTAGATAATGTAAATTCCTTCTTTACTAATATTGGTAGATCTCTTGCAGAAAAATTTGTCAATTCAGAGCATCCTAATAACTGTTTTCCTTCCAGCTCAATCCAAGAAAGAAAATTCAAGAAAGTGAAGTCGATCAAATTATAACCAACCTAAAGATAACTGCTCGGCAGGTATTAACTTAATAACTGCAAATTTGATCAAGCAATATAAACCTATATTGGTTCCTATCATAACACACATTTGCAACCTGTCTATCAGCACTGGTGTTTTTCCAAATGTCTTTAAGAGAGCATTGGTTATTCCCATTCACAAAGGAGGGGACAGAGATCTTGTAAATAATTACAGACCGTATCGATATTACCTTCGTTGTCAAAAATACTCGAGAAGCTATTAAACAAGAGACTAACTGGTTATCTTGAGACTAACAACCTCCTTTCTCCTTCTAAGTATGGTTTTCGTGCGGGGAAATCGACGGATGACGCAGTTCATGAGCTGACGTCTACTATTGTGGATAATCTTGATAAACATGATAAATGCCTTGCCATCTCTTTAGACTTAGCAAAGGCGTTTGATACCGTTTCTATCCCTAAGCTAATTTCGAAGCTCGAACGACTGGGAGTTCGTGTCCTCCCTCTAAAACTCTTTTCTGACTACCTTTCTGGGCGTACGCAACAAGTAAAAATTGATAGGTGGACGAGTTGTGCACTACCTGTTATCTTTGGCGTCCCGCAGGGGAGTATCTTAGGCCCTACGTTGTTCTTAATTTACCTCAATGACTTGTGTCTACTCAACATCAGTAATGGCAAAATTATTGCATATGCCGACGATACTGCTCTTCTTTTTAAAGCAGACTCATGGGACCAAGTGTTTCAATATGCGCAGGTGGGTTTCAATATTGTGAATCAGTGGCTGTCTTGTAATCACGTGACACTAAATGTACAGAAGACTAAATATCTAACTTTTTCTATCCGTCGCTCTAATAACTGCCCTCTTCTTAGCCTTAAGGCGCATTCTTGTAATGGTTTTTCTGCAGATGGGTGCATCTGCCCAAACTTGCAAAAGTCTGATACAATTAAATATCTTGGCATTACTTTAGATGATGGCGTTAATTTCTATGCGCATATTGATCAACTTACAATCCGGCTACGTAAATTAATTTACGTTTTTAGAACATTCAGACACGTAGCTGATTTTCAGATTATCAAATCTGTATATTTTGCACTTTGCCAAACATTGCTGTCCTACTGTGTGTCATCTTGGGGTGGTTCCGCAAAAACTTACCTATTAAAATTAGAAAGAGCCCAACGCACAATCCTTAAAGTCTCCCTATGTTTGCCTTTCCGGTATCCTACATATGATTTATTTCAAAAATGGCAAGTACTCTCTGTCCGACAGCTATTCATTCTCGGTATTATTGCGCGGAAGCATTCTGAACTGGAATACGATTCTTGATAGACGTCGTAGACGCGCGGTGTGTCGTTTACATGATTATTCTCCACTAGTTTCTCTTGTAAATTTTATATTTTCCTCGGCCGTATACTTTATAACAAACTTAATTCTATCCTGTCCTTTTACACACTGACCAAATTTGCCTGTAGAAAGATTTTGAGTACGTGGCTCATCGCTCGCACCTATGACGAAACTGAGGCCCTTCTGATCTGCCAGCAATAGGCCTATGGGTATATAAATACCCATTACTGGGTTGTGTGGTCTCGGGTTCTCGGTGTATTTCTCTTCTTTTGTTTTCGTTGTATCGCCTGCATAGCTTTATTAACTGTATATTATGACTATTATGGGTATTTATTTATAATTACTTATATATCTTTGTTATATATACCTTTATATAGTATGTTTTGTATTATTATTATGTATCTCTCTTAATTCACGGGTCAAGCCCGGTCATTTGATAGGCATACGCGGGGATATAGATCCAACACGTAGAAGCCCCTTTGAGAAGTTTGATGTAATGTTGTACGCCCGCCGTGACCCGCTCCAGGATATATCAATGGAACGATATACCCATGAGCAGGTCTCGGCAGGCGTTGAGACTATTGCGAAGTGTGATGGAAAATAAATGGGCTATGGAGATGAGATCTAGGTGAACTTAATACTATTACAGAAGAGGGACGGACGCCTGCCATAACTGCTTTTATTGCTAGTTATTTGCGGCAGGCGGTGGCTTGCCACTCACTAGATGGGCCTCCGAAATGCCAGGAAATCGGCCGGATGCAACACCGGTGTGAGTGACTCAGGGGTGTCGAGAGGTGTGCTGCGCTTTCTCCGAAGTTACTCGCGGCGTGATGCCCTTTAACACTTCCACCCCTGGAGCATATATACCTCTCTGGACGGCCAATGAAGGCAAGCCAGAGCTGAGAGTCCTGCGGGCCTTCTTATGTTTACACTCCGACCGATGAAGACACGCCGGAGACGAAGGCCCTGACCGACTCTCTGGAGACTCGGGTCCGTGGTGTCGCTACTCACACAACAGCTCGCCACACAAGCTGCCCTGCGGACGTATTATTATTATTACATATTACATGTATCATTATTATATATGGCATATAAATGTATTTATAAGACATATAAATTACTTTAGTTTGTTGCATTGTACTCCTACGAGACTTGTTGATTAAATATTAATGTTATCCTTTAATTTCCTAATACCACCAGTGTGGCAAACAAGCATACGGCCCGCCTGATGGAAAGCAGTTACCGTAGCCTATGAACGCCTGTAACACCAGAGGCATCACACGCGCGTTGCCGACCCTGTAAAAACCTCTTCACGCCCTTTTTGAAGAACCCCATGCTGTAGTCCCCTGAGAAAACCTCGACAGGCAGTTCATTCCACAGCTTGACAGTACGCGGGAGAAAACTTCTCTGGAACCGCACAGTACGTGACCACTTAGGCTCCAATGTGTGAGGATGAATTCCCTGTCGATGGCGAGCGGTGCGACTGTAGAAGGAGGCCGTTGGCATCATATCAAACAACTCCTCTGAACACACCCCATTGTACAGACGGTAGAACACACAAAGGGACGCAAAATCTCTTCTCAGACTTAACGGTTCTAAACCGTCTGTTAGTTTGGGATCGTCGACAATCCTCACAGCGCGCCTTTGAATCGAGTCACAAGGTGCAAGCTGGTATCTAGGCGCTCCCGCCCATAGATGACAACAGTACTCTATATGCGGCCGTACTTGAGCTTTGTAAAGCATAAGTCTCTGCCGCGGAGTGAAGTACTGCTTCGCCCTGTTGAGCACACCTAGTTTCTTCGACGCCAGCTTGACCTTCCCCTCCAGGTGACAACGAAACTGGACGTCGCTGGAGATTTCAACTCCAAGAATTCCAATGTTTTTGGTGATGGTAAGGGGTGTGTTTAGGAATTGAGGAGCCACAGCAAAAGGAGTTTTCTTAGCGGTGAACGCGCAGACTTGTGTCTTAGTGGGATTGAAATGAACCAGGTTCTTTCGCCCCCAATCGGACACACTATTCAGTGTGCTCTCGATCTTCGACACAAGCTGTTCGCGGCTCTCCTCCACCAGAGAGTGGGGAATATTAGCGCGGCCCGTATAATAAGCATCCCCGGTGCTGTCGTCAGCATAGCAATGAATGCTGTCAATGGACAACATATCATTGATATGCAGCAAAAACAGCGTCGGGGACAATACCGAGCCTTGCGGGACGCCAGCATTAATGTCCATGCTGTCGGAGCAACTGCCATCCACAACGGCTCTAATGCTTCTGCAGGACAAGAAGCTAGCGACCCATTCGCATAAACCCTCAGGTAGACCGTATGCAGACAACTTCGAAAGAAGACCACGGTGCCAGACCCGATCGAACGCCTTCGCCATATCAAGACTGACAGCTAATGCCTCACCTTGACTCTCCACGGCTGAAGCCCAGCGATGTGTAAGATACACTAGAAGATCACCAGTCGAGCGACCATGGCGAAAGCCGTATTGATGGTCGCTGATTAAGTCGTGCTCTTCTAGGTATTTCAGGAGCCGGTTGTTAATGACGCGCTCCATTACCTTGGAGAGAAGGGAGGTAACAGCGATAGGCCTGTAATTCGATGGGTCTGATCTGTCACCCTTTTTGAGCACAGGGTGCACGTTCGCAGTCTTCCACGACGACGGTACCTGCCCGGTGGAATAAGAGAGCGCAAAAAGGCGCGTAAGAACAGGACACAACTCAAACAAACAATTATTGTGAATAGGTTGTTACTCTGGTGGTTTCATCAATATTGTCATGCAATGTAATAGGCTGCTAATACTATCTGTCTACGGGTGAGAACCTGGTGACCTGTAACACAGGGTTATACCTAGCTCAGGCACCAGTCTCTCACACACTCCAGCCTAAAATCAAAGTGAACCTATTCAATAGTTGAATTTGTTTGTGAGAGAGATTTAATAAATTATTATTATACTTAGGTTGTGTTACGTACGGGTCACCTGCGTGGGCAGATAGGTATATAGATACTATAGGTGCAGCACGTCGTAAATTGCTTCAAAGTCAGCGCCTTGCTCTGATATTTTTATGTAAGTCGTATAGAACTGTAAGCACCGAGGCACTACCCGTGCTAGCAGGTGTGTTACCAGTAGACTTAGAAGTACAACGCCGCGCTTCAATGTACTATACATCTAAAAATATGGTCCCTGATTTCTTGAAAACGCGTGATCGTGAAAAAATAGTTAGACTGTTCAAACCTATTAATGAAGTATTTGAAACATTACTGTCTGAATGGCAGGAAAGGTGGGAAACTTCTACCAAAGGACGCCAATTGTATCTGTTCTTTCAATCGGTAAGAGATAGATTAAAGAAAAAGTGGTTAGAAGTCGACCACCCCGTTGCGCAATTTTTAACTGGACATGGCAATTTTAAGGCTAAACTCTTTTCGTTTAAATTAGTGCCGTCGCCCTTATGCGAATGTTCTACTGCTAATTCTGAATTCGATCAAACAGCACACCATGTTCTCTGGGAGTGTGATCTTTGGCGGCGGGAGCGGGATGGCATGTTGAATTCATTGCAAGTTGCATCCGGGGTAGTATACTATTCAGATTTGGTAGCAACATGGGAGAATTACCAAGCGTTCAGACGATTTTGCAATTCATATTATTGGAATCGATGTGTTAGGTAACAACTCGAATGTTTTAGGTCCCCAATAGTGTTAGAAACTTAAAATCCGTGGTGCACGGCAGTTGAGCTTCACTTGACTAGCCATCTCTTTAGGCTTTTAATGCCTTATTTGCCATATTGCTGTCTCTCATATTGCTAAGAGGGGAAGTCAAATTCCCAAAGCTTCCTACTCCTACTAATTTCTTCTGATTAAATTCGTTGTGAGTTCCAAGGCAGCCGTAGTTTTTACCCATGGGACTGCAATGGGCTTCATTGTTCATTGCCTTTTTTGGCGGTCGCCGCTGTTAATCCTGGCTACATAGGAGATACAGTGGTGGGAATCTGTAAACTGAATAAATGTGTACAATGAATAAACTGTGCAAAGCGCAGGGTAAGAGCGTCTCGATGTTCTGGATTAAGGCGCATGTGGGTCTTGAGGGGAATGAACGAGCCGATGAACTCGCCAAGAGTGCGGCCTTGAGGTCGAAGAAGAAGCCCGACTACGACCGCTGCCCTGTCTCATTCGTCAAGGGTATGATCCGTAAGGCGACCATTGACGAATGGGATAGGAGATACCGCTCGGGAACTACAGCTTCAACGACGAAGCTGTTTTTCCCGAGTGCGACCGCCGCGTACAGTATCGTGGGCAAAATGGCTCCGTCTGGCATCACCACGCAAGTCTTATCGGGACACGGTGGGTTTGCCGCGTACTTGTACAGGTTCAAGTGCGGGGACGATCCATCGTGTTTCTGTGAAGCTGGCGAGGGTCAGACAGTGCAGCACATTTTGTTTCAGTGTCCCGCATTCTCCAAACAAAGATGGGAATTGGAGCAGCGTTTGGGAATGCGGGTCACTGAAGCGAACGTATCCGCGGTGATGGCTGGAAAAATTAGATTTAAGTATATTGACTACTGTGTCAATCTAGCCTCGGCTGTCATCAGGCGGAACAAGCAAAATGGGCCTACGACCAATATGGCAACCTAGGACCAATGTTGACTTGGGCGCCTATATTTTCCGATAGGCGCCTCGATCGCGGTGGCTAGGTAGGGTCATTGAGTTAAGTGTCTGCCGAGGACAGATGGATTGACACCAACTAGATGTAAAATTGACCAAGCCATCGCCTCAAACTCATCGGCGTCCAAAACGTGGACATTTAATTTTAAAGTTTTAATCAAAAATTTGTGATATGTTTTATTGTCAATTTTATTTAATATTGCTATTGCACCATTTATATTTTATAAGTTACTGTATGCCTTGATTAATTTTATGCTATTGCATCATGATACTTTAATATAGCTTAATATGTATATAGGTTATAAAAGTGCCTTGTCCACGACAGGGGTGTGCGCTATTTACAAAGTAAGCCGATCTGCGCATGCTCAGCGGCATCTTACACCGTTGAGCGTGCGCATATTGCGATTGGCTATGTAAAAAAAAAAAAAAAAAAAAAAGTGGTAGGAATGTGTGGTGGGCCTCCGTCCCAATAATTGCAGGTTTTCTCTCATTCAAAGGACATTACAGCATGGGGTTCTCCCAAAAGCGCGTGGAGAGATTTTTACAAAATGCAAGAAGGCAACGAGCATGTGATGCCCCTGGTGTTGCAGGCGTCCATGGACTGCAGTAACTGTTTTCCATCATGTTCTTGTTTACCAACTTTGTGGTATATAAAAAGTTTACTTCCAACTTAATATCGCTTCGGCGTACCTCTTTTTCGACAGAGCCTTGTTTGCTAATCAGCGGGGTGCATCATTTGTCAAACGAGGTTCATTTGCCCAAACAACAACAACGTACGACCTGTTTTCATCTCAACATAATCAATAAATAAACATCTGTACAGCATGGAGCAATGGAGATCTTAAAAGAGTTTTTCAAGTGTCGGGGTGTAAGTGGTTCACTAACATCTTTGAACCAAAGCCAACTTCACCTGCACGTGGTGCACCCTGCTGACTGACAAACGAAGCTCTGGCGAAAAGAGAGGTAGGGAGCGTAATTGTAAGCTGCCCGACTGGGGAATGTACCTCCACCTCACAGAATACCGCAGCCAAATAACAATTCCCTTGAGGGTTGTTGTGTTCCTGCGAGTGAGTGAGGTGACCAGAGAAAGGAAGGAGATGCTGCGTTGGCAGCGGGGGTGGCGGCGCGCGAGCGATAATTTTATGTTGCAAGCGTTAATATGGCTACGGTAACCGCTTCAAATCAGGCGGGCCGTATGCTTGTCTGCCACCCGACGTAGTAAAAAAAAAAAAAAAAAAAGGACTACGCGTCTATTTTGGTGCCATGTAAGAATAAATTCTCCTCTAAAACAGCCCATTGTACATACGGTAGAATTTTAAATAATAACACATAAAGAGAAGCGAAATCTTAGACTTAATTAGTCAAAAATCAATACTGTCCGTGAGGTTTTGTCGTGTAATTTTCATGGCTCGTCTTTAAACGAAGTAACAAAGTGTAACACAAAGATGACAGTACTAAACTTTGTAAATAGAGTCTTTGCCGCGAGGTGAAGTTTTTCTTCTCTCTGCCAAGTACACCTAGAACTTTCAGAATTGGCCGTCAGTGGACATTATAATACTCGTGCCGATAGTGTCTTAGTGGTGTATTCTGCAATTCAGGAGTCATAGCAGGTGAAATTTTGTTACAGGTGAACGCACAGATGGATGACATACGGATTTTTTTGCGCCGAACGCGTATACTTGGTGGAAGATTTGAGATTAAATTGAATAAGTTTCCATCGCTCCCAATCGGATATTCTGACTTGAGTAATTCGATTTCAGATACTAGTCGTCCGCAGCTCTCCTCAAGTTTCACCTAAAACCTCGTTCGCAAGAATGTCAGAACAAACCGTATTAAAGGCGATCCTGATACTCTACATATCCACATAACAATTAATAGCAGCAAGCACATAATATTCTTTAATCAGTTCCTGGGATCATCTAATTGGTACATCCGGAAACTTATTAGATCAGTGAACATACCGAGTAATATTAATGTTGATGTCAGTGTCGAAAATAAAACAACATAGTAAGTTACACAACCAAGTAAATTCAATTTATTATATAATGTACATTTAATTGTAGTGTAAATTCATATTATAATTATATCATCTGTTAGGTACTTAAACAAATATTTAAATATAATCGCTATTGTAACACATGTTGATATCACTTAAATCTGTATTGGTGGTATTCTGACGTGAATGATACTAGATAACATTTTTCCCCATTTCGGTAGTGTTAAAAGAATTATAAGTAATAAATGCATATGGCAACAACCTATATATAGGCTGACTGACAGTATTGTCAGTCAGCCTATGGCCACGGCGGTGCACCCGGGTCGAAACGTCAGGCAATAATAAAGGTATGTAAATACCCTTATGCATGATCGCGTTAATTCCCGTTGTTATTTTTCATAAATCATGCAACGCGAAAGTTTAAAAGTTTAAGTTATAATTCTAGTTGTTAACAATTCGATCACCAGTCAGGATTGATTCCCATTTGTTCGGTGTAGCATTTCCATGGAGGGTTTCCAGCCGCCAGACAGTCTGACACGTAGCGTTCGCCAAATGTCACCGTTGCGCCATTATTCGTTGAGCCAATTACTATAATCAAAGACAAAATACTTGTATCATACAAAACATTACTCTGTTTACAAATATTTTTAAAATGGAAAAATTAATCTCCCCCGTTCCATTTTTAAAATATTTACAATATTCTTGTATTTTGCAAGTTGTCAAAATCAACTATTTAAATAGTAATTACTCTGTTTATTGTTAGTCAGTAGTATATAGTCCTAGTTTTACTCGGATGTAGTTTAATATAGCATATTATATAACTTGCTAATTATATAACTTTCAACAGAAGAAAAATATTATAAAATCAGTTGAGTAGTTTTTTACAATCTACTCAAATTACTTGTTTATGTGAGCGTGTCTTTACTGGGGAATTTTATTACTGGTGAGGTACTTACAGTGGTCAGTGCTTCGTCTTACTACTCCGCTCTGAAAAAAATAAACACTTTTTTAATCTTTAACAGTTATAAGATTATTAGATTTAATTATAATAACTATATATAATATATTTACGTATATATATTTAGGATGTGAGCGGTTCATCAACATATTTGAACCAAAACCAACCTCACCTGCACGTGATGCACCCTGTCCGCTACCCGACGTAGTATACAAAATTACAAAAGTCGTTAAAACTAGCTAAAAGTGAGAAGTTTTGAATAAGTCACTAATGCGATTTTGAGTGGATAATGAATATTTTAACAAAATAATAAGTATCTATCTATATATATATTATAAAATTCAAAGTCCTGATGGTAATATTTTTTAAATATAATGCATCCTTTGCTGTTTAATTTAAATGAGTTTGCTTCACGCTGGAGGAGCGACGACGCGGCGCGTCGCGTGTTTTATGTGTGATAATGCACAATCAACACCCAAAAAAGTCCATACCAAAATAGCTCCCAAATGACGATCTAGGGGCTCTTTTACTTAGCCATATTCGAACGCTTTCCTATTCAAATGAATTATTTTTGTATTAACCTTGTTTTTACATAACCGACATATGAACTAGTCTGCATTGGAAGTCTTGCATGTTACGGAATTACAGTTTCTTTAAAAATTTCTCATAAATAAGGAAGATTTATGTCAGTTTAGTTTTTGTGTTAATAATCGAAGATTTCATAGAAATAATACACGCCTCTCTGAATTTCAAAGTAACTCCAAGTAAAGGCCGCGCCACCGCCGCCGCGCCGCTTCGCCAATTTGAAGCAACCGCACAATGTTCGCCCTTATTTTTTTTTTTTTTTTGCACAAATTTTGGTCTTTCTTTGTTACTTACTTTGTTTTCTATCTTCGTTATAAATTTGTACTTTAAAGTACAAATAATAGTAATTAAAAAAAGCCTGGTTTAATAAAAAAAAATGCGTAAGAACTTTTTTTATTTGTTGCAAGTAATAGCTTTTTCTTATGGGGCAAACCAGTATGTCACCTGAAGGAGAGCAATTACCACCGCTCATGGAGATCAGCAACACCAAAGGGTCGCCGATCTGTTGTCAGCCTATATTCCTTCTTTCTCTAGCTCTTGTAAGTAACTCCAAATATTTGTTATAAAAACATTACACTCTTTTTTGTCATTATGCCAGCTCAATGAAATGGAACTTATAGATCATAGTTATTATACGTTTATCAATAAACAAATACAAAATTTAACAGTAAAGGAATGGTTTCATCGATAATATTATATTTTCTAACCGATTACAAATTGAACCATTCATTTTGTGTACAGTCTCAGATGAAACCTGTTTTTAGGATTCCGTACTTCGACAGGGTAAAAAAAGAAATCAATATAAACAAAAATAAAATAAGCAGACATTTGATTTTCGGAATCAAAAAATTTAATCAGCAACGGAACCGCAGTAAGGCCTCTGACTGAAATAACCTTGAGTTAAATGATCAGCAAAATATATTTACAATGATTTTAAATCAAATTAAACTATTTCACGTGTCTAAGTCCGGAAATCCGACTTGTTTCGATTTCAAGCAGAAACTGTCACGTAGTAAAGTATTCCAAAAATACGTGTATGATTCATTACCTATTTATTTAATTTACCTACTTATAAAATTTTCTCGCGTGAATATTAATCCAGAATTGCGTATAATGACCGAAAGCGATGGATAAAGCGTACATTAAGTGCATTTTTGTTGTATTAAAATGTAGGAATTAATAAATCGCCAAAAACCAAACAATGTACTTTGAGAACACACCGCCAACATTTACGCGAGAAATTTGAATAACACGTAACCACATTTATTACTAAAAAGCATATGCAATTATGTACAGAAACACTCACCGCAGTGTACGTTATTCCTAACACTACAATAATTAATGAAAATAATGCAATTTTCATTATAAAGTCACGTTATATTCACACTTATTTAAAACTGATGCCGTACACTACACGACACTTTGTTAAATGAAGGTTATTGTAGGCTTCTGTTCTGTATATCAACTGTTAATGTTCGAGACAAAGGCGATAAGTAAGTAAGACGAATTTTGCATAACAAATTAAAAGGTCATTGAATGTGGTGTGGTATCGTATACCACAAATTTATATAACGTTTATTATTTAGGCCAAATAAGTAGCTTGTGGTGTTAATGATCCAAGTACTTTAAAAAATATTAGCCTCGTTCATAAAGGTATATCGAGGTATAATGTTTATTAATGGCATCCGCCAGCAGCTTCGCCCGCATGAATGTCGGTTATATAGATTTGCCTAAAGGTGGGAACTGAAAAGCCACTGCTTTTCAACCAACAAGTTGGTGTGCTCCAGTAACACCAACTTGTTGGTGGCTCAGTGACAATTATTTACCTAGAGGCAAACAGTGGTTTGCTTACTGGAGCACATACGCATCTTTATTTAATCTGTATCTGTCAATCTTTGTTTCCGTTTGTTCAAGTATGTATCTTTTCTTTAGTTTAAGTAAAATGTTTAACAAATAAAAAAAATATCTATCTATCTGTCTATCTATTGCGCTAAAAGATTGTGTAAAGGTTTTGAGCGGGAGATGGTACAAACGTCTGAATAGGTTTACATTTGGTTTATTAGTCGTTCAGGTTACAACATACGAACGTATATATGTTACAGTCAATGTAATAAATTGGTCATTATTTATAATGGCTGGCCAATGTAATAAATTGACAATTATTAATAATTAAGCTTACTTGGCACCACATCATTCATCATCTAGGTTGACGGAGCTCCGCTTCGCGGGGCTCCTATTTCCGATGACAGGACACAAGAAAACCCTAACCTAACCAAAAATTTACTGAAATCTAACCAAAACATGATTTATTACATTGACCAAGTATCGGTCAGTATGAATAATAACTAGATTATTGCGGTCAATGTTGACCATAACATATACTCTTAAATGTATAAAAATAAACCTATAAATACATAATTAGAACATACACTACACGTCCACCGGGCAAAATGAAAAAAATATATTGTCATTTTTTTTGCATATTGATATCAAAATATCTATGAAACGTCGTAAATAAATAATTAAAATAAATATAAAATAAAAATATGTATTTATAAGTATGAATATTATTATATAATACGTATGAAAACACAATCCAGTAATATTCATTAATTACCAACCCAGTACCAATATATTTTTGACCACCGAAATACTGATAGAATCATAATATATTTATTCAAACTCAATTAGTAGTAGTCGACAGCCCTTATTCATCCCAGTGCTGGTATAGGGCTTTTCCTTAAAATCGTAGGGGTTTAGAGTATACTCCACCACGCTGCTCAACTGCGGGTTGGCGGAAGCCAGTGTTTTGGCGACTGACTTGGCTTAACGACTATCTTCTAATGACAACAGCCGGAACCGACGACTTAACGTGTCCTACGAAGCACGGAAAAATTCGAGATAAATGAACCCATCCATGGACAGGCTACGGTCGATGTTGCTTAATACGTGTTCGATTAGACTGACATGCGCAACGATGCCATCGAGCTCCTCAATTAGTATGTCAAATCAATTTTTAAATAAACTCTGCAGATTTATCCAAATGTTGCTTGTCCCTCATGCCACAAATTTGTGTTGATGTAATTAGCAAGGACGCACTTATTTATTGCGACCTCTACATGGACAAACAGCGACTATATTTCCAACTCATGCGATATTTGCCATCACATTAATTCCGAATTTAAAATTATTGCAGGTTCCATTCTGAATCTTAAATAGCAGTTTTAACAATAACGTGACGTAACTAAATAACAATGATATAAATGTTGACTAAGTGACGTAAGTAAAAATATTTTCGTGTATTTGCGATATTATTATCGCAGTCTAACGTACGGTCTAACTAATATATATATATATGTATTATGTTCTGTATCATCCCTAGTCCCCTACACATGAAAAAAATATACTTTTTTGACGTTGTTTGCTAATATTTTATTTTATCTTATAATTCCTTTAAATATTTTATTTTACCCGCCCACGCATTGCTGTGACTCAATCTTCCCGTTCCCATATCATCCTATGGGTTTTCCATATCGACAGTGGAAAGGTAAAGTGACTAAAGCGCCATAGGGTCAACTTTACAGGAGACGAGTTTAAAGAAAAATAATAAAAAAAAAAAAACATAACAGAAGAGTTATGATTTTTTTTTTTATTATTTTTCTTTAAACTCGTCTCCTGTAAAGTTGACCCTATGGCGGTTGACCCTATATCATAAGTCTTCTGTTATGTTTTTTTTTTTTATTATTTCTCTTTAAACTCGTCTCCTGTAAAGTTGACCCTATGGCGCTTTAGTCACTTTACCTTTCTACCCAACAAATTTTAGTAAATCAAGCATTTACGAAAAACTTATATTATTCTTCTTTTTCTAAAGTTGTTCCTAATTGAATAACCTAGTTAGTTTACGAGATAAGTGGCGCTTTAGTCAAAATTCGTTGGTGATGTTGATAATTACAATCGGGTAAAATGGCTAAAGTCAAATATTCTTGGTTTAATATTATAGGTAAAATGAGTTATTATAATAATTCTGAATTTCACAGTGAAGTAAATATGACTGAACTCATACAAAATATACTATGAACTGAATGTATAAATGCTAACAAATCATTTGAGTTGCATTGTCTAGAACTAAATTTGACTGACACAACTTACTTTATTTTTAGGAATGAGCAATTATTGCTGACCGCAACGCAAATAATCAAAAGTCGGCTAATAAGAATAACTTACACATACAACTTTCGTAGTTGTTCATCTATCATCACCATACTTATACTTTTTAACCGACTTCAAAGAATGTTCGATTTTCATTTGTATTTTTTTTACGTATTTTATTTAAATTATTTAGATCTGGTTATGATACCTATTGTAAGAATGAATAATACTATTATTTTAAAAGGAATCATTTTTATTACACATAATAACAGTGTTAAACATAAAAAGAAAATTGTTTCTGATTATAATAATAATTGATAAATGAAAACTTAAGAGATCTTTGCTTTCTTACTGGTACAATATTTAGTACAGCCTGTTAATTGTTGAGCTGAGATACACCACTCAGCTTTCTTTTCGATATATTAAACTTATTAAAAAAAATCCACTAAGGACAAAAGAATTATCTGGGCTCGTTGATTAGTCTGGGCCTGGAGTACTACTATTCCATACAAACCTATTGTACTTACTTAGTTTTCAATTCTTTTCCAAGCCGAACAGTTTAATATTTCGAATATTTTCTTGGATATATAATAACTAGCTTTTGCCCGCGGCTTCGCTCGCGTGAAATTCGGGCATTTTAGATTATCCAAGCCAAGTCACGCAACGCAACCACCTTCATGTAGCATCTTTGATTGTCCTAAATATGACTCCCCACAGAGTACCCGACTGTGGGGAGTTTCGCAGGAGGAACTACGTGTCCGCCTGTTTGGATCAGGGTACCTCGGGGACTGGCGGCAAGCCCATAATTTGCCAGTCATGGGTCCGGATTCGAGGTGGCTATATATGCCAGTAATCACTCACGTGCATGTGGTGTAGCTACAGAGGTTGGGCATGCTCGTCTGCCTTGCCAAATTGTCGGCCGGGCGTTCAACCTCGCGCGTAGTGAGTTTGTTTACCACTGGCCTTGGGCGAAGGGCCGCCACAGTGGTTCTCAACGGGGCTTGGAGCGTCCCTTACAGGTACTTGCCTGCTGAGCAAGGAGGATGGCGGGCGATCGCTTCCGTCACCCCGGTCACCCTACCGTAGGCCTGGGGTAGGCATTTCTTCATTGAAGGATGCCGGGAAGTGAGCGTGCCTTATACAGCTCCGGTAACTTTCAAAAAAATCAGGTAGCCAGCTAACTGGCGCCCCAGTGTGGGTGCAGAAACACTAGACGCGTATGTACTTGTGCGCCGGGAAGTGAGCGAGCCATACAGCTGCGGTACCCATCATGGAGATTGGGGAGTGGTAGTAGGGCTCCGATGCTTGGTTCGCCGAGCGTCGGTTTGCCACGAGCTATTCGACTTAAGAATACGCAAGTAGCCTGCATGCAGGCGAAAGCGGAGTAAGACCTGCTAATGTTCCGCTTGCGTTCTCGGTTGGTTTACCGAGCGCAAGAGCGGAGCAGGTAAAGGTCCTTCCGTCTGGTTGGTTTACTGGATGGAACACTCGCAATCCCTGTGATATAACCGGAAGGATGGCACACGGGGCGCACTAGCTGTTAGGTATAGGGTACGTTGTCCTAAATACGTATGCACGAACTTTCTCGATAACTACTACACCCGTCCCGTTCCCGTCGCGCGGCCAGCGTTCGCATAAGCACTGATTGACGCCAAATACAAATTTAAAACCTATTAGGATAACACAGGTAAGTAGTAAGTAGTACAGTCGAACATAGAACCGCCCCACAGGTACAATA
The DNA here is from genome assembly GCA_937001555.2 of Hypsopygia costalis. NCBI lineage: Eukaryota > Metazoa > Arthropoda > Insecta > Lepidoptera > Pyralidae > Hypsopygia > Hypsopygia costalis. The sequence goes on from OW443332.2 coordinate 21,070,734, forward strand.
ATTAACAATAATGGTAATTTCTGGGACAAAAACTATCTTATGTCCTTTCCCAGGACTCAAGGTATCTCTGAACCAAATTTCATCTAAATCGGTGCAGCGATTTAAGCGTGAAGAGGTAACAGACGGACACTCTGTCGCATTAATTATATTACTATGGATTGGCGTTCCGAAAAACCGTATAAATATATATTGATATATAGACATTTCAACCCTATCGCACCCCAATAGAGGATGATGATCATGTTAGCGACGTTGAATTTTAAAATCGTTGTTGGTTTGGCCGTAACCAGCGACCCAAAAAACCATAAAAACAATACCCATGACGATTTTCAAACTTTATGACCCTATTTTACTCTTTTATTTAAAGTTTAGGATAAAATAGTCAAACTGATCTCGTTTCCCCATATATTATTCCCCATACAAACTTTGGACCTCCGTTTTACCCTCTTAGGGGTAAAATTTAGAAAATCCTTTTAAGTAATTTCATGTTCACTATGTTATATTTTCAAATCGATGCCATTTTCGTAATTGACGTCTCAGAAAACCATAGAATCAACACCCATATTGATATTATGACATTTCAACCCCATCGCACCCCCGCAGTGGTGATTTTAAGGGACGTCCACTATGTTGGATTATAAAATAATTGTTGTTTTCGTAATCAGCGATCCGATAAACCATAAATACAATACCCATGATGATTTTCAGACTTTTTGACCCCATCTTATCCTTATAAGGATTGAATTTTGAAAAATCCTGAAACATGTATTTACTCATTTATCTATAGAAGTACTAGTGTAAAGTTTCGGAGTAAATAGTCCAACTAATCTTGTTTCCCCATACAAACTTTGAACCCCGTTTCACCCCCTTAGGGGAAGAATTTTGAAAAAATCCTTTCTTAGTGCACCCCTAGACGTCATTCCTCCTAAAGATCCTACTCCTAAAGGTCCTCCTAAAGATTCCAAATTTGGCAAGTAGATTCCTTATGACGTCTACTGATGACCCAACCCAAGAACTAGAACTCCAAGCAAATCTTCAATGTCTGATAAAAATCTATGTTTTAGTATACTTTTCTCTTTTTCATTGATCCGACTTTCCTGAGTTTCCAGTTCTATGTAACTTTCTAAAACCATGGTGATTCATTCACTATATTAAAATCAGCATCAGGACTTGCATTTTCCGCTCATATTTCTTTTAAGCATTTTTCAATTTCTTCTTCACGACATTAAGTCTCTTGAGAGGTTCGCTTGCTCTTCAACCACTTTTTGAGAGGTTTCAATCAGGTAAAATGACTAATGTGCGGAAAGGTTTCTCATGGCAAAAAGTAAAAGTGAAGTGCGAAATAAGTCATATAGGCGAAAATTTAAAATGACTAATAGATGTAAACTGCCAGAAGTAAGGTTTTCTAAAATGACTATCCCATGCTGATATTTATTATTACCGTGAGCTCATATTACTTATTCGACATGAAGCTTAAACCCCCTAAAATTCTGTCGCTTTAGCATAAGACTAAAAATATAAGTCCAAAATTTCGGATGGCTAAAGCGCCAAAAAAATGCTCTAATCGCCATGATTCCTTGACCAATCGAGGAAAAAAAAAAATCCAATCGAACCATATACATAACTCATTTTCATGAAAAGTGGCGCTTTAGTCACTTTACCTTTCCAATGTCGATATGTTGATGTCGGGGAGTCAAATATCGCCTGTCTTTTTTGATGACACCTATCTTTCTAGATGCCAATTTGGCCTTACATTCCAAGGTCAAACTAGCTAACATACATACAAAGAGCCATGGAGGACGTTGAATGACGAAGGCTAAACACAAATGTTAATAGTATTTTCCACTTTTCTCTCAATGATTTGATTCACGTAGCTAAATTATCAATACATCTGTTACTCTTTTTTTAAATTTATCGTATGCCCTATATAGCGTGTGACTTATAAAATACACGCCTTACATTGAATGTGTGGGTGGTTTATATCACCTAGTTAATCACGGTTTTATAGTCGCGCGGATGTTTAACAGGCTTTTAAACTTGAATTATGGCCTACAGTGTGATTATTTTAATGTGATAATCAACTAAAATTAAGTGACATTTATAACATAGTGAAACCAATATTTTTAGACCACAACACTCCGATATCACATATTTTCAGGAAAGACCGGTACATATTTTTCAAAAATAGTATTTACGCTGGGCTTTACCTTTACTAAGTAATTGGTTCTTGTGTTTAAACATCGCTTGGTTCTTTCAGCCTGTGATACTGAACTGCATAAAAAGTAACCTTTATCCTTGTCAATACTTTTCAACTACACAAGTAAAAAAAGAGCACTTTGCTCTCAACAAAAAATATATTTGAAATTGTCAATGTAATAAATTAGTCATTATTCATTCTGATCGATACTTGGTCAATGTAATAAAAGTTTGGTTAAATTTGAGTTGATTTTTGGTTAGGTTAGGGTTTTGTTGCGCCCTGCCACCGGAAATAGGAGCTCCGCGAAGCAGAGCTCCGTTATCCTAGCTAGATGATGAATTTTGTGGTACCAAGTAAGCTTAATCACTACATAGTATAAAACAAAGTCGCTTTCTCTGTCCCTATGTCCCTTTGTATGCTTAAATCTTTGAAACTACGCAACGGATTATGATGCGGTTTTTTTTAATAGATAGAGTGATTCAACTGGAAAGTTTATATGTATAATATATGCATAACATAGTAGAAAAACACTGATAATTTAGAGGTTTCTAATGTGATGTCGTAAATAAACACATTTTTTTGCTCTTTCATTGCAAACGCTGGCTGAACCCAACGAGATAGATCAAAATAATGTAGTACAGTATTGTTCACCTTAAAATGGTCTACAAAAAAGTTCGCGATGGTATATGTCTATCTCTTAGTGGTAACACACAATAACCGTTATTTTATCCTTTGCTTTTTACAAGAAATAATGCCTTATTTACGAAGCGATTTTAAGCAATACAGAATTAATCCTTATCCAATTAAGTACCTTAAATACATTGCGCATTTAATATAGATCAATATGGCCCTTCACAGCATGTAATTTAAATGAATAGTTTAGAAGATATTACACATTTAAAATGCAGGGACATAACGGCTGTGGCGGTACCGGCCGCGGAGCCGGCGGCGGCGTGTGCCTATAACTGGGGAAGGACTGGATAGGACAAAGCGCAAATACCTTCTGTAGTACATTTAGTATCAGCATTGCACCCGTGCGAAGACGGGGCGGGTCGCTAGTTATTAATAACTAGCAAAGTACCCGTGCTTCGCTACGGGAACACTCCTGATTTGCGTCTATTTTTGTTATCATTCCAGATATTTCATTTTTTTCCCATAAAGGACTGTTGCATATTGACCATTATTAAAAACATACACCATTTAGGTTAAGACGTCCCGGTAAACAATATTTTTGGCATTCTACATACAACTGATCATGAGAGAAGCAGTCCTGTCTCAAGTCAACCCCAGTAACCTTTAGAGACTGCCTCTGAGATTTGTTAATGGTTAATGGAAGCATATCTTTATGGGAAAATGAAGTCTCTTAAATTGAACGGGGTGGTCTGATGGAATAATGGGAATGCGGGGTATAAAGAGAGATTCCTCAACAGCGCATCCCTTACTGTCCTCACTCAACAACTCATCGTTTCAGTTGTTTAATACGTGAACAATGGTGGCACGTACCTCCTGATGATATACCGCCGTTCCATGCCAGTGGAAGGAGATGGAGCGGAACAGGCCAGCTCCATCACCTTCCACAGCTATAATGGTATGGGGCATCATCACACATTCCACAAGTATAAATTTAGTCAATCTTGACGTCATTGTTTGAAAAATACCGAAATTCTTATATCAAGTAGATATACCCCATATAGTCGGTACTTAGAATAGGTTTTTCAATTAAATTTCGGCACCAGATGTAGCTTCATTTGAAGAACGCAGTTTTTTTACGCCCTACGCGCGCGATGGACAATCTCCGGGGGTAACTACTGGGATGAGGTGAGCGATAAACCGTCACGGATAACCCCATGGTTTGAAATAATCTCTCGTATATACCCTTTCGTTAATAACGAAACCATAGCGCGCTGTACAAATGCTAGGTATGATAAAATAATCCAACTAATCTCGTTTCCCTACACAAACTTCGGACCTCCGTTTCACCCTCTTAGGGGTAAAATTTTAAAAATCCTTTTAAGTAATTTCGTATCCACTATGTTATATTTTTAAATCGAAGCCATATTCTTAATTGACGTCCTAGAAAACCTTAGAATCAACACCCATATTGATATTATGACATTTCAACCCCTTCGCACCCCCTCATGGGTGATTTTATGTCACGTCGGCTATGTTGGATTATAAAATAGTTGTTGTTTTCGTAATCAGCGACCCGATAAACCATAAAAACAATACCCATAACGATTTTCAGACTTTTTTACTCAATTTTACCCCTTTAGGGGTTGAATTTTGAAAAATCCTGAAACACGTGTTTACTCATTTATCTTTAGAAGTACTCGTGGAAAGTTTCGGATAAAATAGTCCAACTAATCTTGTTTCCCCATACAAATTTTGGACCCCCGTTTCACCCCCTTAGGAGATGAATTTTGAAAAATCCTTTCTTAGTGCACCCCTAGACGTCATAAGGAACCTACTTGCCAAATTTGGAATCTCTAGACCCAGCGGTTTGGGCTGTGCGTTGATTAGTGAGTCAGTCAGTCAGTCAGTCAGTCAGTCAGTGAGGACAAAGCCTTTTATTATTATAGATTGACAATTTATTACATTGGCCAGCCATTATAAATAATGACCAATTTATTACATTGACTGTAACATATATAACTATTACATGTCTAATTAATATTACACAAAACACTACCTAATGAGCAGATTTTCTTGCTACGTTTTAGGCCATGGAAGATATCCAACGAAACATAGCGAACATGATGGAACTTTTAGCTCCAAGCTGAATAAATTTCAAGATGAGGTCCTGAAGGCCAATGTTACAAACAGTTGCATCGTTATCTGCTGACTTTAGAACTCTTAATTAATTGATTCCCACCGCTTTCAACAACTTGCACCGGCAAGTGAAGTTACTTGCTCTCCAGCAGGACAAGTTTGAAATGTTGGGGGCGCCGCGCCGTAAGAAACTCTTAGCTCGTGGCGTCATAGAAGAGAAGATTATAGAAACTGTTAGTTACTACTACTAGTTAGTTACGAAAGTTGTAGAGGTTTCTAAGGAAAGGCTTGATTAATTGATTCAGACTTGTCTAGAGATGACATTAGTCATAGTCACTAGATAGGCCGCTCCTTTGTTGACAAACCTATGCCTATTCTGATTAAGTTCCAAAGCGTTGACTTTAAAAGTAAGGTATGGTTCGCCAAGACGTCACCCAAGAAGACAGGTATTTCTAAGTTTTTAACCAAACCGCGATACATCAAGAGGCAAAGAAGTTTTTAATTTTTTCAAAGAATCGCAATACATATTTATATTTGCTTTTTGTTAGAACCACGGGCGTACTCAGAAACAAATATCCTTACTAAATCGTCTAAACACCCGGTAATTCTCCCTTGTTGCCAGCAAATCAGAATAGTTTACTAACCCGGATGCGACATGCAAGGAATTCGATATAACATTGTCCTGCTCCTGTCGTCACAGATTATACTACCAGAGAACATGGTGTGTTGTTTGTTCGAATTCATGATTTGCAGTAGAACCATACAAAGGTCATTTAGGCCTTTGTATGTTTCAAAAGTTTCATAAAAAAGGGCTTAGATATTATTACTTATATTCTAAATTACTATTTATTGATACTGCTTCCTTAACTGCTTTATATTTAATATGTCAGTAATTTAATATCAATATTCGCCTTGTGCACCTACTATGTCTTATCTCTGCATCACCAGGCCGACTGGTAAAGAATGCTTGTAGAGCATTAAGTCCGCCTTTGTACATTGTTTTTATGTGCATAAAGATTAAAACAATTAAATAAATAAATACTTATTGAATAAAGTTCCTTTCTGCTTCTGTTCGCCAATGTTCCCGTTTGTGGCAACTTTCATTTTTGTATATAAGCCTACACAGATCTAGCGAAAGCCTAGGTCTACGATATAAGCTATGTATATAAGTATGTATACAGGCGTATTTAGTATATGAAAGTTTGACCTCAAATTAAAAATCTCAATTGGAAATTGTCTCAAACACACGGCAGGATATTACAACTAGCTAGAAATGTATGTTGAACTCTTTATAGAATATTTTTTTGGATCAAAATATTATAAGATAACATTCAGCCTGTTTATGTATCTAGTGCAAATAAAATAGTTCGGGTAACTGTCTGCATAATATCTTGCCGTGAAAAGATCTCGGAAGAATATGAACGATGTTAGAGAGACGTGCATCGTCGATTTTTGTTTGTGAAATATGGATATATTTCTTCAATTCAATTTTATTTACTTCAATATAAATATTGCCTCCTCTCGCGTTCTCTCTATTCATATTATATTACATGGCTTCTGACACTTTCTGGTCCTCAAAAAAGCATTAAGGAGACGCTAGCCGGCAAGGCAATTTCGGGGAAACCATTTGTGTCTGCGTAAATTATATGAAATGTCCCATCATAATTTATTAATTTTGTCTATTAAAAAATCTTTTCAAGTCTTCATAGATGAATGTTTGGCATCTTTAGAATTTTTAGGAACATTATAAAATGTTCTATATAATGACTTCGGCGAGTCAAAAGCTGTTTTTAGGGTTTCGTACCCAAAGGTTAAATCGGACCATATTACTAAGACTCCCCAGTCCGTCCATCCGTCTGTCACCAGGCTGTATCTCATGAACCATGAACAGTTGAAATTTTCACAGATGATGTATTTCTGTTGCCGCTATAACAACGAATACTAGAAAACAGACCCCATACAACGAACGTGTTTTTCTTTTATCGTATCAGATAGACGCTTAAAATATTCACAGAATATCTAGTTATATATATATTCACTTTAAAACTAAATAATTAAAATAAAATAAAACAATTATTTCGTAGAGTTAGTAAATAAAGAGTAAATCTTTTGTAGAGTTACTTCTCCAGTCGGGCTCGATATGCCCTATCTTCGTCAACCCTTATTCGTCACCCTTATTACAGTCTCCCCGAAATCGAAGGGGTGTAGAGAAAACTTCACCGCGCTGCTCAACTGCGGGTTGGTGGAACACCTGTGTTTTCAAGCCGCCTAAAGGCTAAACACTGACTAGACTTACCGACTGCCATCTTTGATTTTATTATTACCGAATGGCAACAGTCGGGACCGATAGCTTAACATGCCCTTCAAAGCACGCAGGAGCTCGAAATAAATAAACCCATCCATGAACAAGCTACGGTCAACATTGCCTAACTTTCTTGACGCAACGACGCCATTGAGCTACATATGCCCTAGCACTCTCAAAGTCTATAAATTACGTATATAGGTTTAAATCGGGCGAAGTTTGAGTGTTCATCTAGTTACCACATGAAACATAATTGTATCAGAATAACCGTAAATAACTTATCTTACATAACAGATGAACTCTAGTCAAAGCCAGTTGCGGTCAATTCCCTAAACGCTTAAAGTAATTAAAGTTCCGTGTACTACATCTGTTCCGAGCCAACTTGCAATTCCTGAGCATCAATCATGCATAATGGGATACTGTAAATGCGCGATGAAATGCGAATGCGAAATACATACACTAAAGTTTACGATACTCTCTCATCATACTGACTCGAACGCTCGGTTTTCGATACAACGCGTTTGATCTAATCTATCCTCTAAACGCCTATTTTCGAATAGCGAATTTTTTTTCATATTAAGAATTCTAATCATTATCAGCCTGTGTCTATCCACTGCTGGATATACGCCTTCTCTAATGCTTTCCACCATATGCGATCCTCCGTTTTTGACGTGACAACGTCTTATAATTCGATGGTGCCGGCTGCACGCACGAAAAAACATGGCGTATGCGGCGTTACCTCGCTCTGAGGCGTTCCATTAAAATTTTCTTTTGAAAAATGCAAACATTCCATCAGTATTTTCTTATGACGTTGTCACGTTCAACTATCGTCAGTAAACCGACTTTACAGACAACCGATTTTTTTTTGCATTCATCCGCTTCCAGGTTCTAATTTGATGTTATCGCTTCATCCAGAAGGGCGCCTAATGCTTCGTTGCAACATACGGGTCCTCCACTCCAGGAATTTCCTTCCCCATTTGCCATTGCTGACTCGGCAGATATGGCCGGCCCACTGCCACTTCAGCATGCTGATTATGAGAGCTATGTCGACAACTTTGGTTCTTCGTCTGGTTGTTAAAGTAGGTCTTGGTGGTAGCATTTGATATGTCTTTAAACATGGCCTTGATCTCATTGTCCGGGTGTGTCCCCGTTGGAGCATATACCATACTCTTCGATCATTAGTATCGAAGACCATATGTCGATAAAAGTCCACATCCACCGACATGGTGGGTACATCGTTGATACGGCACTTGGTACAAAATTTACAGGTCGCTGCACGCAAATATAAGTGAGATTTATTAATTTTTTGAGACCTTTAAAGCATCTGTAAGATAATACTGCCGATCGGAAATGTCTGGAAGTGTTGATTACTGATTTTTAATGACATTGTGTAACATATATATTTATAAATCAGCTATCAGAATGTAGATGAGGTGAGTAGTGTTTTCACGTACCTTGATTACCTGATACCTGGAGAATGGCCGCCTAGCCAAGGTAACAGGAAGTCATACGATCATAGTACACCCTAAAACTACTCAATCATGCACATTTTGTTCACCAGAAAATAAGTGACGTCTGGCAGCCCTGGGATCTTCCTCTATTAGGTTTACCTACTATACTCGTATTATTTACAAAATTTCATTTCCTAAGATAAACTTTGTTAATGTTTATAGGTTTTGCCTGAAATTTAACATTTATTAACTAATATTTTACTGCATTATTTAAGTAATGTTTTATTACATAATTTTACTTTATACGTAAAATTCACTAACGCATTATTAACGAGTATTCGTTAAAATGTTTGAGTTTTGCAGTCATAAATCCGTACATTAAATAAATAACGTGTATAATTCTAATGTATTTGGGTAATGCACACCCATTAAACGGGCATACTTCAGCCAAGTCATTATCGGCCTCACAGTACGGTAGAGTTGGTTACAGTGATATATTGCTGGCTTAGCTATATTGTGGGCAGACGCAATTTAATTATAGCTTTCAGTTGCTATTATCATCGAAATAAAATAAATGTTCATGCACAATGTAAATGTAATTGTATTTACCTAGGTAGGTAAATATATATAGTACAATTACATTTACATTGTGCATGAACATTTATTAATATAATATAATATAATAATATAGGTATATTCGCACGCCCAAAGTGGACAGAATAAGAGAGTGTAGACATAGTAACTTAGTCATCATCATCAGGTCCATTTTAGTCTCCACTACAGGAGCACGACCCTCTCTCGTCCGTCCTAGACGGAAGAAGGATTTGGCCTACACTCCCCACGCTGGCCAAACGGGTTGGGGAAAGCCTGATCGATATTTGATAATGTATTTCCCTTAGTCGCCTTGTACGACATCCACGGGAAGAGACTGAGTGATTCAATTCTAGTCTGCCGGAAACCACACGGCCAAATATATATATATAGACCAGTACAAACAGACATGTTCATTATTGTTCATGCACACATATATTTGCACGTCGAAGTTTAAACATATTTCTCACTCGCAGGAACACACAAGGAGGAGATAACCCATTAACTGCTGTAATACAAGTAAACTATCTATCTATCTATTTACTACGACCAATACGAGCAGAGCATCAATGAAAAATGTTGCAAAAACGGAGAAAATCCCACACGGGAGTAATCGGAGCGGGTCACTCACATATAATTATGAGAACACAGTGTGACTTACAAGAAATGCATTCAGTTAAAAAATATTTATTTATAGGCAACAAACTCATTTTAGACGTAAAAGATGTTTTTGTTTAATACAAAAATAACTTAACCTAGTAATTAGAATTTTTCTACACTTTATTAAGACCTTACACCCACTTCATGTTCGCCAAAATTATCAGCAAATTTATCTTGATGAGCTGAAAAAATGTTGCTTCTAATTAACTCCTAACTCCAGCCTATCATTACGTAATTTTCCGAGAAAAACGATCAGATTATATTATAATCCTGGATATAAAAACTTTACTTAATAGTTGGGTAAAGTTTACGAGGGTTATAATTGAGGTGATTTGTAAGCGTAGAATAAGGATCACCGTTAAACGTGGTGAGGTCGTCAAACAATTTGTAAGGTTGTATAAAGTTATCCAATCTCGTGTGACTGACTGCTCCGGCCCGGTTCCAAGAGTTTCGAGATTTATGGTCTGTTAACAAGTTGATATGTTTAGTGCTTCTGTAAATGGGGTAAATGTTTCGGTTGCTGCCTACGTAACGTATGGAATTGGTTAAGATTTTCAAAAGATTTCATATAAAATGTTTATATCAAAGGTTTAATTGCTGTGCCATTTATATGGTAATTTAAGTCTGTAAAGTTTGGATTAAATCTGATCCAAGTCGTCTATGATTATTTATTGTATGTTTTTTTTGTTTATTTATTGTTAAATTAGTTATAAGTAATAGGTACATCTTCGTCTGTTATATTGAAGATAATAATAATTCGTATAATAATTACTACATTCATAATGTTCATTAATTTTTTTTGACTTGCCAATCCTGCTATTCCATGCACAAATTCGTTGCCCTAAGGAGGCCTATAAAAGATTGCTCTCAGCAATAAGGCCGCCTTGTTGCTATGCATGCCTGTAATAGTCTATCCACACATACCCGGCGGCACAGCCGGCGGCCGCGCCGGACCGCCGGCACTCGCGGCTTTACGCAGCTCGCACGGTAAGCTAGTGCCAAGGCAGTCTACAAGCCAGCAGCAATCAGCCTGGCGCAAATCAAGGTAAAAAAACGATTCTATGAATCGGAAGCGAATTTGGTACCTACAAATTCTGATTGTTTTCGCTTCCATTTCATACTTATTAGAATTTACGCTATTTGTAAGGCACATCCGTCTCTTAAAACGTAGTGGTTACATTCTCTTTGGCAGCAATACCGGCGGTATGTATGGAGCCACCATAATGATTTATTGATTTACTTATTTAATTTATGTTTTGCAAAAAAAGCATATTCTATCTCTAATTGGATGCCGACGTCTAAGTACGCTATGATCTGTGTTGCAGATCCAATCCAAGTAGTCATCAAAACACACTTTGTCCAAGTGTAACTTGATTGCGTCATCGCGACTTCAAGCTACTGCGGAGAGAGTGATAGTCGTAAAACTGAAACTTCAACTCCCGCATTCAGCGGGTTCAAAAGCGTGTAAAAATAAACTATTTTACTATCCACATGGATACATAAATTATTGTATTTATACTACACCAGGAGGAAAACAAGCGCACAGCCTGCCTGATATAAAGCGATCACCTTAAGTACTAATACTACATAATACTAGAATATTGCTCACTCGCTGGCGCCTCCGTCGCTAACGCAACTTCTTCTCACGTGAACTAATTCTATGTTTAAATATAAAAATATTTCTGGACAATTTACACAGTGCCATCTTGTCCCAAATTAAGCGCAAAGCTTGTACTATGGGTACAAGACAACTGATAAATGTACGTAAATACATTTTTTTTAAATACATACTTATGATACATAGAAAACACCCAGACCAAGAAAAATAGACATGCATACAAATGTTTGTCTTGTGCGGGGTTCGAACCCGCGACCTGGGGATCCTCAAAGTAGCCATTGCTAGCCATTCGACCACCGGGCTCGTCAAATAATATACGTCGTATATAATAATATAATAATATCTATAATAATATAATAATATATAATAATATATCGTATATAACTTGTAAACTTTCGCGTTGCATGATTAAAATTATAATATAACTTAGAAAGTCAGCCTATGACCACAGCCGGTGCATATTGGTCGAAACGTCAGCCAATAATAAAGGTATATAAAAATATCGAGTTAAGAAATGAAAAATAATATGAAAGTACATCTAATATTTATACTTTGTAAACAAGGTGACAACGTATCATATATTTTATAACAACGTGCGTCACATGCTACACTCATCAAAGTTCGTCCCACGTCCTAATATATTTATGGGCAGGTACCGTCTTACTTTGAGGGCAACAAGTTTATATGACGCAACTTGCACAACTTATGATTAATCACGTTTAGAGTTCCTCAAATGTCATTTGAATGGAGCTCAGATAAATAGCTATGACCATTAGCCATGTAATTATACGCGCTATATAACTACATCGCAATTAGGCTATGTCACAGTATTTAGGGTGTAAGTAGTTCATCGACAAAGCCTACCTCATCTGCACGTGGTGCATCCTGCTGACTGACAAACGAGGCCCTAGCGAAAAGAGAGGTAGAGCATAGCGTATTTTTTAAGCTACCTGACCGGGGAGGTGCCTATCTCTTAGAATACCGCAGCCAAATAACAACTCCCTTGAGGATTGTTGTGTTCCTGCGAGTGAGTGAGGTTACCTGAAAGAAGGAAAGGAAGAAGTATGGGCTGGTAATGGATCGGCGACCCCTTGGTGTTACTGATCTCCATCGGCGGTGGTGATTGCTTTCCATTAGGTGATCCACATGCTCGTTTGCCACCTTCTCATATAAGAAAATTGTAAGATAATGTGCACATGACAAAAATTGGACACGCATTTTAAAACATACAATTATTCTGACGAGCTCGGTGGTCGAATGGTTAGCAATGGCCACTTTGACTCCGAGTTCGCGGGTTCGATTCCCGCACAAGACAAACATTTGTGTGCATGAACATGTCTGTTTGTCTTGATCTGGGTGTTTTCTATTTATTATATATATATTTATTATATATTATAAGTATATATTTCCAAAAAAAATGTATTTAAGTACATTTATCAGTTGTCTAGTACCCATAACACAAGCCTTACGCTTAATTTAGGACTAGATGGCGCTGTGTAGATTGTCCAGAAATATTTATTTATTATTCTCGTGAATGCGGCACGCACCTTTGGTACCTAAAGCACAGAGTCACAACACAGACAACTTCATATGCCTAGTGCTGTAGTTACTTTGCAGACGGTACGGGTATATTACGTTCTAGACGCTCAAATTTAAAACGTGCGTCAGAAGTTTGTTAACTAAACCAGGCCTTACAATTTGTAAACATTATGTTAATTTTCTACACGAGTACGTGTATCCGAGTACGTACAATTTGTAAACATTTGGTTAATTTTATACACGAGTATGAGCCTTTCTATCTTGTTAGTTTCGAAGGATAGAAGATTGAAGAAACGTGAATTTCTGAACAGTTTTATATTTTCACCAGTTTTCTATTATTCCCACAAAACACTTTGATAACAAAGAAAATCGTCTGTCTTTCATATTTGAAATAACTTAGAAACTTTGTTTTATGGCAGCGTGTCACTTAACTTTAAAAATGTGCTATAGTATTTCAAAAAGTGGTTTCAATGACATTTATTTAAGGTTAATATAATAAAATACAGTAAATATAACTTAAAATAAACTTAAAATTTATATATTTAATAAAATTAAATACATACATCTAAATTACCTAATTACACTTACAATACATAACAATAAAATAAAATCAAAACTAATCTAATAAACCGCTGCCTGTAGGCAAAATTACCAATATGCTGACCCTGTTGCCTCGTTGGATCGCAACACTAATTCTTTGGGCAAAGTAGAGACCAGCATTTTGGTCACGAGGTGTTTCGACCAGACGCGACAAACGTTTTTAAAGAGGTATTCCCTTCAACACCAAATTAGTTTATATGATGCCTCTTGGGTAAGTTATGATGATTAATCGAATTCATGAGTCCGCAAACAAGAAGTGCTTGAACTAATGCTGATACCTCGGTCAAATTGTGCACCATGCTGAATTTATTGATCGTAAATGAAATATGCGGTTACATAACTTACACAGTAGCAGTAGGTTGTTTAACTTTCAGTAAAGTTTGTGAAACTTTGTATGCTTTTACGACATACGAAAATTAATGGAAAACAAATAACATTTTATGTAAAAACCGTGGAACTGACATAGTACTTCCATATAATAGTCCATGTACCAGGTGTTTTGTATATTTAATTAAATAATATCTCCTTTATTAAAAAAACCTAAAAAAAATACTTCGCATTCAAATTGACTTTACGAGCGTTTATTTGGCTACTTGGCTACAGTAAACGATTTACATCAGGTATACCGTACGCTTGCTTGGCACCTGGTATCGGATAAAAATACATTCTACCCATTATCACAACGTATACTTTTGAATCTATGTATATTTACACAAGCAAAGTCTATTCGAACACTGTCTAAAATATTTCGTATTTATTGTACTACCAAAATTATGTCATAATATTCCCAACATAATTAACTAAGTCAATGTTTGAAATGCCAACGTTTCTGAAGTAAAGAGCGGCATATATTTTAGATTAGACCATGCGCTTAAATTGCCCCAATATTACGGTACAAAATAAGAATATTTGTGTAAAACATGAAACAGGTTTTGCGTGTCGTTACTCTATAAAATTTTGTAATTAATAACCACAGCTCGAGTCGTTTATGGTAATATAAGCTATTTTTCTTTACACTAATGCGCGTCTTTGAGTTCAATGTGCTTGAAACCCCACTTTGCAATTTCAGTAGCCCTAAGATGTTATCTCTATCAATTATGGTCCATAAAACGTAATGACTTCATCGTAAATCTTCACCTTACACGACACAATTTTGCTTGGTGTTGAATAAATGGGGTCAAATTGCTTTAGGGTATTAATGACTGTTGTCCCGGCGAAATTGTGGTCTAGTGCGTGAGCACTCGACCGAACTCGACAAAATTAAGGTGTTCTCGACAAAGTGTTCTCGTAATATTCATACTTGAAGAGGAGTAATAATTCACTGGAGGATATTTACAGCGGACTCATTCAAGTTCTTAGAAGGGTAGATTGATGAAATAGCAATATTTTCGGGAAGAACGCAACCGAAATTACAAAAAAGTATATTATTTTGTTAAAATGATTATCAGTACGACATAAAGTGAACAAAAACAGTTACATAAAGTGATTACAGGTAGCCGGTACGTGTGATTACAAAGGAAATTGTACTTTATTCTACACTTATTTTGACATATTGGCAGCCGGTACCGTTAACCTGTTTGTTTTATGTAAACACCCTTAGCTAACAGGCATGCTTCATCGGCGATTAACGTTTTTGCATCGTATTTTGGCGATTTAGCGAGTGCATCGATACCGTGTCGATTGCTGCATTCAGTCCCAGTTTCATCTAAAACAGTGATTTTCAAACTGCAGGTCGCGACCCCCAGGAGGGTTGCCAAGTTATATTCAGGCGGTCGCGGAGGAAAAACCCAAGCGTTTGAGGGTCATACGCTACAATAAAAAAAAACAAAAGCAGACCTGATTATTGTTCAATAAATCATCAACTCAAATCTTTAAGCAAATCTTTTTCCAATGAAAGCCTATTTTTTCTACTTAATTTTTATGTCAACAAAACCGAAATCAAATGGCACTAACAATCTTAAAGCTTAACAAATTTAAAGCTTCATAGCAAGCTTGTTGAAGTTTGGAAGGGGAGGGAGGAGAAATAGTGATCTAAAAGTATCTGGGACAGTACACTGTACTGTACAGTACCTGTGGTTCGTAACTTGATTCCCGCGATCGCTATTTCTACGTGTGCGATGCCAGCGCTTCGTCGCTGCAAGTAGTTGTCGTGAATCAGATAAATCATCGATCGCCGGTGTTAAAAATAAAATGTCTGCTTGGGCCTTAAATCAGTGAAATTTTCATTGAAGTCGATTCACTTTCTAAAAATAAGTAGGTTCATTATAGTGGCTTCACGGAGAGGAAACTGCGGGTTGAATAAGAAGTAGTTACTTCATACAAACACGACTTGAATATAGCTTTATTTATTATGTTTAATGTAAGTATATAGTCTTTTCCTTGTTGCAATGCTTCAACGTTCCTTCAGTCGGTGTTTGCTTACACAAAGTAAGTTATAGTTCGCGACTAACGAGAACGTCTGGTTATTATAGTTACATTTTGCTTTGGTATTTTCTCAATCAAACAATGTTTGTTCTCAATTCTGTTTGTATAGAAAACATTGTTTATTTTAAAGTTGTAATTTAATGAATATAATTTACTTTTATATCGGAGTAATACCTATAAGAAGGCGAGAATAGCAATACTGTCGTCAAAAAAGTTATTCACAAATTGTTATTTGCAATTGCATGATAAATTGTATAATTTGACACTGTACTATTATAAATTAGACATGTAGTTTAACAGAATATAATTTCATTTACTTCCAAAAATGTAATTTATTATATTAGTATATACGAGTACGTATATGCCCTATACAGGTTTCATGACTATTTTATAATTAAGAACTTTGTGCAACAGGAACTTGATACGCAATAAACGATTTGTATACTTTAAAGAGTATTTGGATCCTTGATTGCCGGGATCCCCAGCGATGTCCAGTTCCGAAGTTCCGTATAATAATAATACTATACTAGTAAGATAGAGTAGCGCAGGCTGTCGTCGAAACTCGGTGTGTTTAACAGAACAAGTAACAGCGTAAGTAACAACTTACAGCGGCAAAGACTACTACTTATCAAAGCACAACAGCGACCTAAACTATCACATCATTATAATTGTGCTTATTAGGCATTTTGCGTTTTAGACATCGCGCTCAAAAAGGAAAATGTCATCTTGAAATATTTGTATACGCAAAAACCACTGTTTGAAATCAAAATCTAATTACTGAAAATTATGAACCAGAATATCATTATGTTTCTATGAAAATAATACCTTTATTATATTTTATATATCTTTTTTATATAATATTGCTTGTCGTTTCGACCAAATTGCACCGGCCGTGGTTACAAGCTGCCTGTTTCAGCGATGTCCCTCTGCCTCCGTTGCCGAGGTTGATGAATCGTCTTCTACCATAGTGTTGTTCGATATCCATGTACCGCGACACATTACACTTACGGTATCCCTATTCTGCGAAATAACCGACACGTCCGTATTCTGTTCGTTACCCGACTGCAAACCAAAACGAGGTTGAGTGAAGTCAATCACTACAACTTATATCCATCTTCTCGATTGAAATTTGTATATTTCTTCATTTCAATCGCTTCATGCACAATTCTTAAGAAGTAGTGGCGACCCGCAGAGAGGACTTGAGTACGATGAAATTCCCGTTATTATTTTCATAAATCATGCAATGCGAGAATATAAAAATTATTCCTTAAATTATTATTATTATATAAAAATATTCCCAAAATCAATCAACAGAATAATATGATGCTCCACTGTTAATTTTACTTGAGACATCCAATTCCACACGAGTGAAGTCATATGCCTAGGTAGTCTAAAATATTCTAGTAGAATACAGGTATTCGTGAAATGTAGAATATTATATTCTTTGATACAGGATAGCAATGCACAATACAAGTAGTACATTGCACGTACATTTGACGAGCTCGGTGGTCGAATGGTTAGCAATGGCCACTTTGACTCCGAGGTCGCGGGTTCGATTCCCGCACCAGACAAACATTTGTGTGCATGAACATGTCTGTTTGTCTTGGTCTGGGTGTTTTCTATGTATTATAAGTATGTATTTACAAAAAAAAAATGAATTTAAGTACATTTATCAGTTGTCTAGTACCCATAACACAAGCTTTGTGCTTAATTTGGGACTAGATGGCGCTGTGTAAATTAGAAGAACCAGAAATATTTATTTATTTATTTATTTCAGTATGTCCGCTTTTTGACCTGCCGCTCTTTCGTAACGATCTCACCACCAGGGCTTGGATCCGGCTATTTATAATACCAGTTCCAAGCTCACTTCCCTCGGAGACGAATCTGGAATAGTTTGTATGGTGCAGCAAGCACACACAGTCGATCGTTATTCGATCAGAATCACATATGCATTGGAACTATTGATTGAAGCATGGTATACCAAAGCATTGAACTCGCTGTGTAAACAGGCTAGCTCCGACAACTGAAGTTATTGTTATCATTAACTCTAATAAACTCTACTGTTCGTCTTGTTTATGATGGAAATATTCGTCAATGGAACATTTTCTCCGTTCAAATGTTATTTTTACATAGAATCAAAGTTGCTTTAAAAAAGTATAGTCAATCGCTCGGCCACTCGGAGAAACCGCAAAAAAAACATCGACGTCACAATATGGCTTTAAACTAAAAGATCATGACAAGTGGCAAAACTGATAGTGCACATAAAATCTGTTTATTAGGTTGGGGAAAAAGTCTTTTCGTATTTTATATGAAAATTCAAAACATTTTTTAATAAAGTTTATTTACATTTAACTAAAGTATGTAGGTGCCATTTTGTTCGATAACTTTTGGCCATCTTGTAGGTAGAGACATGATCCCATTACTATAGAAATTTTGGGACTTCTGTTCAAAAAACCACGACAAGTGGTTTTGGCAGTCTTCTCGTGATGGTAACCTGACATTGCCTAAAGAATTCTGAAGAGACCGAAACAGGTGGAAATCAGAAGGTGCAAGGTCAGGACTATACGGCGGATGCATTAACACCTCCCAGTCAAACTCTCTTAATTTTTGCTGAGTGGCTAAAGATGTGTGAGGTCTAGCGTTATCATGATGAAAAATCACACCCCTTCTGTTAATTAATTCCGGCCGCTTTCTCTCAACTTTTTGCTTTAATCTCATCGGTTGTTCACAGTAGAGTTCAGAATCGATAGTCCTGCCTGGCGGTAACAGCTCATAATGAATAATACCCTTCCAATCCCACCATATACACAGCATCACCTTGTTGCGGGTTAACCCGGGTTTTGCCAGAGTCTGTGAAGCCTGACCGGCCTTTGACCACGACCTTTTTCGCACGTTCTTGTCGTACGTGATCCACTTTTCATCACCAGTTATAAGCTTCTTCAAAAACTGTTCGCTTTCATTACGTCGTAGTAAAGAATCGCAAATGAGTACACGGTTCATTAGGTTTCTTTCAGTGAGATCGTGAGGCACCCAAATATCGAGCTTTTTAGTGTACCCAGCTTTTTTCAATTGCGCCAAAACTGTTTTGTGGTCAATTCCTAATTCTTCAGCTACGTCGTAACTACTGATATGCCGATCTTGCTCCACTTTTTCAGAAATGGCATCCATTTTATCCGTAACAGGGCGACCAGAGCGACGTGCATCTTTGACATCAAAATTTCAGGATTGAAAACGCTTAAACCAAATTTGTGCTACTCTCACAGACACTGCACTAGGTCCATAAACGTCACAAATTTTTTTCGCAGCTTGCGTTGAATTTTTACCTTTTTTGTAGTAAAATTTTAAAATGTATCGAATTTCTTCATTAGATTCACTCATCTTGACAGTAAAAAAAACAAATGAAAATCACACATTTACCTAATTTGAATTTGGAATTATCTTTTTTAAAATTTAAACTTTTTAAAGATATCAAAACCTGCTAGATACAAATGGTATAACCAAAGAAATTTTATTACAAGTTCATACATACTATAATGCGAAAAGACTTTTTCCCCTACCTATTATATAGCTAAGAACAGGTAAGGCTTGACAGACACAATGCGATTGTAACTCGTATTACGTACGGCATAGGTTTGGTTCAATGGTCGGAGTGTCAAGGTTGACGTGCCGTTAGCTATACAGCAGTTAGCAGTAAAATTGCAATCGGTTTTCATGTTATTTGAAAAAAAAAAGCTGATGATGAACTCACTCGGCAATTGGAACTCGCCGACTGTCGCTGACGGCAGTGTGTTTGGGCACGTTTGAGCAGACGTGTTTGAGGCGTAATATTTTTTTTTGATGGTAGTGCTAGTTTACGACTCAATTCTCTTAAAAATGTTTGATGAATAAAGTTTAATTTTTTTTATACCAAATGGATGGTTTTTTTTATATAAAGTGGGAAAATAGCATACGGCCCGCCTGTGAACGCCTGTAACACCAGGGGCATCACACGCGCGTTGCCGACCCTGTGAAAACCTCTTCATGCCCGTTTTAAAGAACCCCATGCATGTAGTCTCCTGAGAAAACCTCGACAAGAAGTTCATTCCACAGCTTGACAATACAAATAAAAGAAAAGCAAGCATTACATATAATTGATAGTTAATTGAAACATATGAAACTGCGAAATGAATACATGTTTTAGCGATGTCCCTCTGCCTCCAAGTCGAAACTTAATTACGCATACAAAATTAATTTTCAACACACTTGCTCATAAAGTGGCTCTAATTTCATCGTAATTAGGCAAATAATTACACCTATAATCAAACTGTGACTTTTTCTTTGCTATTATTCAAAAGTGAGTTATAAAGTTTTTTTTTTATTTTTATTTTATTGGTTGAGTTGCTTTGTTCTTAAAAAAGTTTCGATACAAAAAAGATCGTGTTCAATAGTACAAATAAATTAATGTACCAATTGCTTGCTCATTTCATGCAACTTCGTATTTAAATATATCTATTTGAATACGAAGTTGCCTGAAAAATGTGTTTAATAAATAAAACTTTCACTCAAATATAACTTTTGTTTTCTCTGTAATATAGAAAACTTTAAATTCCCCATTTTGTACGTGGCTAAAACGCTAATTCTTTTAGTCTATGGCCGATCGCCATGTTAAATGCGCGCGCATAAGAACACCTGGGGCCCTACCGCCGAAGCTGAAGCCGATTACGATTGGATTTTTTGATTGCGAAAAACTAACTTGACCTTAACTGAGCGCTTATAGTAATAAGCTTAGCCGGTAGAGACGGAGACCCTCTACCGAATAAACTGAAGATATTTGTCGCAAACTTAAAGATAAGTCCGATTTTCGCAATCAAAACTCCGAATGGGAATCGGCGTCAGCTTCGGCGGTAGGCCCCCTGATTACTTTTTCCCGCCATTGCGAAAAAAAATTCACAACTCGTTTTATAGTTTTTTAGTATTCTTTTCTTCACAAGTGTGAAGAACAACGTCGTATGATACACGTGTGTATTGATGATTACCGTCCTCGGCTCTCACTGATGCCTCAGCGGTGATCACCAACATTACACACTTTTACCATAATGTACTATTGTCTAATTGTAACTACTCGCAGCATCGCCCACGTGGACATTATTCCTTTTCTGGGTAGGTATATAAATATAAATATAAAGTACCCTATCTATGTAACTCCCAGATCTTAAACTATCCCCGTAAAAAATCATGTTAATCCCAATGGATATATTAAAAAGAAATAAAGGTTTGTTTGTTGTGAAAGAAGGACAAACAAACATTTGAACATCAAAAAGAGAATCGTAATTTTAAACACTTAAATATATTACGACGTTTATATTAATACCTGACTAGATAACTTTATATTATAACCAAAAAATCGTATTAAAAAAAGTGCGAGTATTCTTTAGTGGCCGCCTGAATTGTTAGCTCAACAATAAAGAAAACGTAACGCTTTCACCTACAATAATAAAGTAATTTAACAATCGCAATTTCTGTTTTCCAACGTTAAGGAAAATTAAACACGATTTTGCCATCCACCAGCCACTTTAGCACTTAAGACGTCGTCGTGGAGATGAATGGCCCAACTTCAAAGTTTACATAAACTTTTGACAGTGGACTAACTGGAAAATTTTATTTCGGATGCTAGATGACAGTATTTTTTCGGCTGTGTAACCTTAGGTCATTGTTATTAATTTTTACCTTTTTAGTACACCAGGAGATACAAAGAACCATAAATTAATTCGCTCCCATTACAGCACATCACTGAAGTCGATTGCCATCGGATTTTTTGAATGCGAAAATGAAAGTACTGCTTAGATTAAAGGTATTTATGTTTAGCTTAACTGGTAGAAACTCTAGAGTACTGGCGTTTGTCAATAACTTTAACATAAGACCATATTTTGGAATCAAAATCCGATGGTAAACGGCTTCAGCTTCGGCTGTGGGGCTCCAGATACGATACATTTAGACCAAGACCTTGGTGGTCAGTTCCGCGTCGTCGTCAACCTTTATTCATCCCACCGTTGAACATGGGTCTCCCCTGATCTGAAGAGGTTTATAGTGTACTCCACCACGCTGTTCAACTGCGGGTTGGTAAAGGTCAGTGTTTACAACCCGCCTAAAGGCCACTGACTTAACGACTGTCATCTAATGACAACAGCCGTGACCGATGGCTTAACGTGCTCTCCGAAGCACGAAGGAGCTCGAGTAACCCATCAGGCTACGGTTGACATTGCTTAACTTGCATATTCGTGTAGATGCCATCGAGTTCCTCAGTTCTGCGTAGACGAATATAAAAAGAATCTACACAATATGAAAAAAATCAGGAATCTAGTGCCAGTAAGTAATTAAATAGTTTGTGTACAGAAATTAAATACAGCAGTTTCATTACTACACACAGTTGTAAACGACTGCGGAATAGTTAATTTTACGACATTTTGTTAGTTACAAACCGCTGCTAGTACACTAAATCATAGCTGTTGAACAGATAAGTGGTAAAACCGTCTGTGAATAGAGTTTGCTTGCAAAAACCAGATAGCAAACTAGAAACCAAATTATTGAGATGCATAGTTTAGACAGTGTGATCTGCAGAAATCGTTTTAATTGGCACAGTGTCTGTAAGTTCAATCCAACTAGCCAATTTGTGTGATATAATAGTTGAGACCACATTCTATTTCAGCTCATTAGTTCTGTTGAAGTCCTGTATCGAATGGAGTTATACGTTTCTACTCGTTAATAATTGGGCGCAAATTATTCAGCTGTAAACTGTGGAATATTTTATCTGCTATATTTTTATGAAAGAAAGAAAAAGAGGAAGGTTCTTTTTATAGTATGTAGAGTGGACAAGCATACGACCCATCTGATGTGAAGCATTTACCGTAGACATTAGCGCGCGAGCCATGTTTCATGTTGCTAGCCTTAAGCTAGCCGTGACCGATGGCTTAAGCTAGCAACATGAAGCATGGCCTTAAGCTAGCAACATGAAGCATGGCTCGCGCGCTACCACCGCCGCCAACGTAGCTCCTTCGTAACTCCTTCTTTTCTTTCTGGCGACCTCACTCACAGGGGCACAACAACCGTCAAGGGAATTGTTATTTGGCTGCAGTATTCTGTGAGTTGGAGGTACTTCCCCAGTCGGGCAGCTTACAAATACACTGTACCCTACCTCTCTTTTTTCTGTTTATCTATAGATAAACATGTATTGGATACAATTTAATACATTTTTTGCACATAAAGAAAGATCTTCTTCTCAGTCGGACACTCTTGTCTGAGTGATTGTGATCACGGGCAGGTCTCTATATATATCAAAACAATAGAACCAAATTGGGATATATATATCTCATTTGATTGATTGAGATATATATCTCAATTTGGTTCTATTGTTTTGATATATATAGAGTATCGAATAGTTCGACACTTCGCGCGAAGCTTCGGGCACATCGCTCCGCTGTCGGTAAACTCTCGCAAAGGGTTTATCGCGATGAACTTCGCTTGCGCGGCTACACTTCAGTCGGTACCTATCGTTCCTAGCGGACGTGTTAGATGTAACTACAGTGTATAATATAGCTGAAGTGTAACATGGGTTGGAGTAACTATATTTTTTTTCTCCTTTTTCTTGCTTTTCATTTGTTTTTTGATGACATAAATGTAAAAAATATTATTTGCTTCCATAAAATAGATACAGTGTAACCGCGGCGTCCATATTGTTTTTTGCGTTTGTACATCGGGATAAAATTTACAACGGGCAATACGCGCATTACGTGGCCGCGAAGATTCGCCTTGAGAGTCGTCCGAATGTTATCGCGATGTGTGTGGCCCAGGCATAAGAAAGGGTTTTGGAACATCCCCACGGGATACCGGGATATACGCGTACGAAATCGCGGGCACAAGCTAGTATACCTTAAGTCTAAATACAATTTAGTTAATTTAGTAAATGTTGTACATTATATACTATGAAAACAAGTAAATTACATGATAATTTACCCGCAAATTTCAACAAATTCAATATTAAGATGATAAATGAATGAGTAATGTTAACGTTGAAATCTGTTTCAAACACAAAATACCCACACGTAACGTTTTACGTCGGGTATCTATTATACTCTTGGGTCCTGTTAAAATGCCACCTCTTAGAACTACAATAACAGCTGTACTGCTGAAATTAATTGGCGGGTTTTCCAACCAAAACTGTCTTTTGTTTTGTGTAATGAAACGTTTTAACAAAAGGTTCTATTTATGAGACAAGGGCAAAGATATTTCAAGCTAGAAATAATAAAGTACCTATTTTTGAAGTCAAAACTTCTTTAGCGGCGTTGTGCACTTTTTAGGATGGGGAAAAAAATGTTAAACATTATAAAACTTTTTTCAACATCTCGTCAGGACACGTGGCCTGATCGAAAATTCGTAAGACAGAGGGAGCGTAGACCGCCGGCGCAGCGTAGGGAGGAAGTGATATCGCCCTCTCTTTCTACCGCGCGCTTTATCAAAAATGCACAACGTTAATGTTCAAGTTTTCACTTCTGCCGGAACTCCCGGAGTGCAACCCGTTTTTTTTTTTGCGCAAAACGGATTGATGAAAATACCTTAAAAAAATACAGCTTCCATTAACTGACAATAGTTTTAATTGAAATTAGCCTAATTACTATATTTCACATTTTCCTCGCATTCGTCAGGCCACAAACAATAATGTAGTCATGAAACCAAATAAGAATAAAATGTTTTGTAAATTTAAAATAAAATCAAATTGTTCATTCAAATTCTTTAGTCATTACGAAAACAACTTGTTTTTTTAATATTTTTAATAGCGATATTTCATGTACATTGTACACAATGTTTATTACAATACTTCTTAACTAATTGTTATTTCAATTTTTTTTTACAAACAAACATAAATTAAATGAAATATTGCCTTATTTCAAATTCTATGTGAAAAAGTCATGCTTCATTACAAATTGTAACTCATAGGACAAGTTACTAGCATTAGTATTCCATCCCACTGCTGGGATACGGGCATCCCCTCAATCGAAAGAATTCAGAGCATACATACTACCACGCTGCTCAACTGCGGGTTGGCGGAGACCATCGTTTTCCAGCCTCCTAAAGGCCTTGCCTTGGCTTAACGACTGTCATCAAATGACAACAGCCGTGAGCGATGACTTAACGTGACGGAGGACCTCGAGGTAAATAAACCCATCTATGGACAGGCTACGGTCGACGTTGCTTAACTTGAGTATTCGATTAGACAGACACGCGTAACGACGCCATCGAGCTCCTCATATGAATGAAATGAACGAACGATGCATGAAAATATTACTTGCTGACAACTGCTGACAATGATTTTATAATTATATTAAATTTAATAATACCTTACTTCAATCTCTGTATAAAATTGATAAATAAATTATAGTAAAAATTATCAGAAACGGATAAAAGTCTATAATTAAATAAATAAATAAATATTTCTGGACAATTTACACAGCGCTATCTAGTCCCAAATTAAGCGCAAAGCTTGTGTTATGGGTACTATACAACTAATAAATGTTTTTATTTTTTTTAAATACATAATTTTATTAAAATAGATAGTCTAACTGTCGCATTCAGAGACGTCACTTAAACTTTAATGACAATTAAATCAATCTTGTCTCTGTCTACCACTAACCGTAAGACAAGGATGCTGTAGATTTAATTGTCATTTAAATTTAATTGACGTCTCTGAGTACGGCGGCATGTTAATAAGATGTCAAAAGTCTATGATTTTAAGAACTTCCATGCATTGCAGGCAGTGCGAGGTACACAGAATATGGCTCAGTGACGACAAAAGTTGAATGCAGAGAGGACGTGCGTTATAGTTGTGTAATAATAAACATGTATCCATAAGGATACAAATAGATAGTTGTTTAACCTACATTTGATTTTGTTTAGAAAAGTGTCGTAACATCACCTTCTTATTAAATAATAAATGTCGTTCATATTCGGAAATTGTACAAATAAGCCGATGCCAATTATCGATTTATATTTGTTAATTATCAGAAGTAACTCAACATTATCCATTCGATATAAAACACATGGTGTCCCTCAAAATATATCCACGGGAACACTCAACAGAGCGTGGCAGCATATGTGCTGCTTTACTTAGTCCGTAGACCGCTTATTACTTAATTTACAAGTTAAAGGGCGCGCACCCACCTTTTTAGCACAAAGGAAAAATGGGTTATGTAAAAGCATTGCGAGCTCTTAGAAATTACGTTTTGAAGGCTTTTAGACGAACACGGCACACATAGGTGGGTTAAATGTCAGTGAAACTTTACTTGGGTTAGATTTTATCTTTCCATTGTAGGAATGGGCAGGTAATAAAAGTTTTGCGAACAAATTACAACATTTACTATGCTATTGTTAACATGCTTTTATGAATATTTAACGTTGTGAAGCGAAATTATTGTTTATATTGCCTAGATGTATCTCTAAGTTATGAATGCTCAATGAATTGAATGCATATATATACTGGTAAAAAAAAACCCTTTGCTCCCTAGATAGATTATCGTCTGGAATAGCACATAGACTACATTTTGTCCCGAAAAAATATGCGGTTGCCGTGGGATAGCATAACAAATTGGACCCTATAGAAACCGAGTATATTAAAGTTCGTGAAATGGAGTTGCAGTGCATCTTCCACAAAAAGGCATGACCAATTGACACAGTATAGATAAAAAATCTCTACAAAGTTTAAAACAAAAACAAAAAGATTTTTTATTGAGAAAAACCCAAGACCTTTTAATTTAGAAACGATAATAATAACTTTTACCCAAAATCTCCCGCTTTAAAGTTACACTTTTACAGGATTCAGTTAACGGTTAGAATTGGTCCTTACTCTCTAGATCCACGTTTCTTAACCTTTTCCGGTGCGGTGGGGTCCCCCTAGAAAATCAAGTACAATTTCAAGGACTCCCTTAATAAAACTTTATAACCTTAATAATAAAAACACAAGAATAAATTGGAGACAATTTGTTTTAGTACTGAAAAAAAAATATAAAAATTAAATAGGTATACTGTATTAATGTGAAGGTTGGTGCTGGTTTTCAAAAAAAAGTCTTGGTAGCATTATTTATTAATTCAAATGTTCATAGACAGCGGACCCCAATACACATACTCGCGGACCCCAAGGGGTCCGCAGACCACAGGTTAAGAAACACTGCTCTAGATAATGCTTTATGGTGAACTAAGTGTGATTACTATGATTTTAAAAGTGGCAACCATTAATTTGGCATCTCCATCATTCTCTCACAGATAATATATATATTTGTTATTCACGTCTTTCAGGTTCCCAAAATTTGCACGTGCTGGCGGTAAATACTAAGTCATTTAGTGTTGCATACAGAACGTATTGTAATAAATAAATGACTTGTTGATTATATAACATTTGAAATCTTGCATAGACCGATCATTCAATCTTCTTTTTCTATCATCATATGGCCAGCGCTGCGCTAATCGGAGTGATGGCGGTCCTCACATTTAGTCTTCCCTTGTGCTTTCCATCAGGCAAGGTGGAAACATTTTGACCGACCACATTAAAAAAAATAAAAATGGATGTTTGTAAAGTCGGTTTACGGACGATAATTTTACGTGATAACGTCGTAAAAAAACCGGTCGATGGAGTGGAAGAGAGATAGATACATCACACGAACGCTTAGGTCGATCATACCTCTCTATCGATTATTCCGCGCTCTCGCTTGCATGCTCGGCTCAGGCGGAACGGGACAATGAGTCATGCTTTATCGTGCGTGCAGTCGGCGTTCATCGATTTATCTATACTTATAATAAAACAGTAAAAATAATGTGTCTGTACATTGAATATATTTACAAAGAAACAATTGGAGGCGATGGAGATATAGTAATAGAGAAAGAATTCAAAAAAAAAAATGTCTGTCTGTTTGTCTGTTTGTCTGTTTGTACACGCTAATGTCTGGAAGTACTGGACGGATTCGAATGAAACTTTTTTTGTTATATAGCTGTTAAGCCTGGGCAACATATAGGGTATAATTGATTTTGAAAAGTGGAACACCTGATGCAGAACCGTAATGGTTCAGGTAAACTATAAGAAATATAAAAATAACGCCTTAGCAAAAGTTATTCAACCTGATGAGCATTTTCTGTTGAGGTATAAAAATCCAAGATTTGGAACACCTGATGCAGAACCATAATGGTTCAGGTAAACTATAAGAAATATAAAAATAACGCCTTAGCAAATGTTATTCAACCTGATGAGCATTTTCTGTTGAGGTATAAAAATCCAAGATTTGGAACACCTGATGCAGAACCATAATGGTTCGGGTAAACTATAAGAAATATAAAAATGACGGCTTAGCAAAAGTTATTCAACCTGATGAGCATTTTCTATTGAGGTATAAAAATCCAAGATTTGGAACACCTGATGCAGAACCATAATGGTTCAGGTAAACTATAAGAAATATAAAAATGACGCCTTAGCAAAAGTTGTTCAATCTGATGAGTATTTTTTGTTGAGGTATAAAATCTAAGATTTGGAACACCTGATGCAGAACCATAATGGTTCAGGTAAATTATAAGAAATATAAAAATGACGCCTTAGCAAAAGTTATTCAACGTGATGAGCATTTTCTGTTGAGGTATAAAAATCCAAGATTTGGAACACCTGATGCAGAACAAAGCTATATTTATTATTATTATTATTGGATTGATGAAAATACCTTAAAAAAATACAGCTTCCATTAACTGACAATAGTTTTAATTGAAATTAGCCTAATTACTATATTTCACATTTTCCTCGCATTCGTCAGGCCACAAACAATAATGTAGTCATGCAACCAAATAAGAATAAAATGTTTTGTAAATTTAAAATAAAATCAAATTGTTCATTCAAATTCTTTAGTCATTACGAAAACAACTTGTTTTTTAATATTTTTAATATTGATATTTTATGTACATTGTACACAATGTTTATTACAATACTTCTTAACTAATTGTTATTTCAATATTTTTTTACAAACAAACATAAATTAAATGAAATATTGCCTTATTTCAAATTCTATGTGAAAAAGTCATGCTTCATTACAAATTGTAACTCATAGGACAAGTTATTAGCATTAGTATTTCATCCCACTGCTGGGATACGGGCATCCCCTCAATTGAAAGAATTCAGAGCATACATACCACCACGCTGCTCAACTGCAGGTTGGCGGAGACCATCGTTTTCCAGTCTCATAAAGGCCTTGCCTTGGCTTAACGACTGTCATCAAATGACAACAGCCGTGACCGATGACTTAACGTGACGGAGGACCTCGAGGTAAATAAACCCATCTATGGACAAGCTATGGTCGACGTTGCTTAACTTGAGTATTCGATTAGACAGACACGCGTAACGACGCCATCGAGCTCCTCATACGAATGAAATGAACGAACGATGCAAGAAAATATTACTCGCAGACAATGACAATATAATTATTTAATTATATTAAATTTAATAATACCTTACTTCAATCTCTGTATGAAAGAGGCTTTATAATGTCATGCTTCATTACAAATTAGAGAGCCGAAAGTGCGAAGTCTGTTAAGTCCGGAACAGCGGCTAAGCTTGAATACTTCACGAATTCATTGCAGGTGTCGACAGCGTCTCGTAAGATTCCGTCTGGCAATTCATATTTCTTGTTAGATATGACAGGGTGCCCACAATAACCTTTTAGCGGAGGTTTTTTCATACAAATCATTGAAATAGATAGATACAAATCATGAAAAATTATCAGAAACGGATAAAAGTCTATAAATAAATAAATATTTCTGGACAATTTACACAGCACTATCTAGTCCCAAATTAAGCGCAAAGCTTGTGTTATGGGTACTATACAACTAATAAATGTTTTTTTTTAAATACATAATTTTATTAAAATACATAGTCTTAACTGTCGTACTCAGAGACGTCACTTAAACTTTAATGACAATTAAATCAATCTTGTCTCTGTCTACCACTAACCGTAAGACATTTAGTCATTTAAATTTAATTGACGTCTCTGAGTACGGCGGCATGTTAATAAGATGTCAAAAGTCTATGATTTTAAGAACTTCCATTGCAGGCAGTGCGAGGTACACAGAATATGGCTCAGTGACGACAAAGGTTGAATGCAGAGAGGACGTGCGTTATAGTTTTATGGATACAAATAGATAGTTGTTTAACCTACATTTGATTTTGTTTAGAAAAGTGTCGTAACATCACCTTATTATTAAATAATAAATGTCGTTCATATTCGGAAATTGTACAAATAAGCCGATGCCAATTAACGATTTATATTTGTTAATTATCAGAAGTAACTCAACATTATCCATTCGATATAAAACACATGGTGTCCCTCAAAATATATCCACGGGAACACTCAACAGAGCGTGGCAGCATATGTGCTGCTTTACTTAGCCCGTAGACCGCTTATTACTTAATTTACAAGTTAAAGGGCGCGCACCCACCTTTTTAGCACAAAGGAAAAATGGGTTATGTAAAAGCATTGCGAGCTCTTAGAAATTACGTTTTGAAGGCTTTTAGACGAACACGGCACACATAGGTGGGTTAAATGTCAGTGAAACTTTACTTGGGTTAGATTTTATCTTTCCATTGTAGGAATGGGCAGGTAATAAAAGTTATGCGAACAAATTACAACATTTATTAAGCTATTGTTAACATGCTTTTATGAATATTTAACGTTGTGAAGCGAAATTATTGTTTATATTGTCTAGATGTATCTCTAAATTATAATCTATCAAGGCGCAGCTCAATGAATTGAATGCATATATATACTGGTAAAAAAAAACCCTTTGCTCCCTAGATAGATTATTGTCTGGAATAGCACATAGACTACATTTTTTCGGGACAAACATAACAAATTGGGCCCTATCATCATCACGTCCATTTTAGTCTCCACTACAGGAGCACGACCCTCTCTCGTCCTTCCTAGACGGAAGGAGTATTTGGCCTACACTCCCCACGCTGGCCAAACGGGGGCCCTACCGCCGAGGCTGAAGCCGATTACCGTCGAATATTATGATTCGTAAAATATGTCTTAGGTTTTACTTATCGACAAACATCTTCAGGTCAATCGGTAGAGCTTCTGGGTTTCTATCAGCTAAGCTAAACACAATTACCACCCATCTAAGCTGAAGTTTGATATTTTCAATCAAAAAATCCGATGGTAATCGGCTTCAGCTTCGGCGGTAGGGTCCCGGGTTGGGGAGGCCTGATCGATATTTGATAATGTATTTCCCTTAGTCGCCTTGTACGACATCCACGGGAAGAAACGGAGTGATGCTATTCTAGTCTGCCGGAAACCACACGGCCACACGGCCCTATAGAAACCGAGTATATTAAAGTTCGTGAAATGGAGTTTCAGTGCATCTTCCACAAAAAGGCATGACCAAATTGACACAGTATAGATAAAAAATCTCTACAAAGTTTAAAACAAAAATAAAAAAAAATTATTGGAAATTGAATTTAGAAAGGATAATAATAACTTTTATCCAAAATCTCCCGCTTTAAAGTTACACTTTTTACAGGATTCAGTTAACGCTCGTCGTTTGTTGCTTCTGGTTAGAATTGGTCCTTACTCTCTAGATAATGCTTTATGGTGAACTAAGTGTGATTATTATGATTTTAAAAGTGGCAAGCATTAATTTTGCATCTCCATCATTCTCTCACAGACAATATATGTTAGTTATTACCGTCTTTCAGGTTCCCAAAATTTGCACGTGCTGGCGATAAATACTAAGTCATTTAGTGTTGCATACAGAACGTATTGTAATAAATAAATGACTTGTTGATTATATAACATTTGAAATCTTGCATAGACCGATCATTCAATCTTCTTTTTCTATCATCATATAGCCAGCGCTGCGCTAATCGCAGTGATGGCGGTCCTCACATTTAGTCTTCCCTTGTGCTTTCCATCAGGCAAGGTGGAAACATTTTGACCGACCACATTAAAAAAAAAAATAGATGTTTGTAAAGTCGGTTTACGGACGATAATTTTACGTGATAACGTCATAAAAAAAACCGGCCGATGGAGTGGAAGAGAGATAGATGCATCACACGAACGCTTAGGTCGATCATACCTCTCTATCGATTATTCCGCGCTCTCGCTTGCACGCTCGGCTCAGGCGGAACGGGACAATGAGTCATGCTTTATCGTGCGTGCAGTCGGCGTTCATCGATTTATAAGACTATATATTTATAAGTTATCAGGTCAAAAAAAAAAAAAAAAGAATAATAAATAAATCGTGGTAGAATTTACTGAACTAAATCTACAAACAATATAATTAATATAATTCTTAGGTTAGATTTACATATGAGCTTAAGTACCAACCAAAGCCAACCTCATCTGTTCATGGTGCACCCTGCGGACTGATAAACGATGCTCTGGCGAGAAGAGAGGTATAGGTAGGAGAGGGCATAGCGTATTTTGTAGGCTGCCCGACTGGGGACCACCACCTCACAGAATACCACAGCCAAATAACATTTCCCTTGAGGGTTGCTGTGTTCCTGCGAATGAGTCAGGTCACCACTCCTTCCTCCCGAAGGAGTTGCTGCGTTGGCAGCATGAGTGGTAGCGCGCAAGCGATATTTCAACCGCTTTACAACATGCAGGCTTCCGCTTGTTTGCCAACTGACGTAATATGAAATAAAAGTGATTCGTTCCACAGACGCTTCATTAATTTTACAGTTGATTACAACTAAAGTACTAACGAATATAAAAGCACTAATTAGAAGTGTATCTGCAATGGAAAAGTACTTGAACAGAAAAAAAACATAAAGTAAAATACAGCGCCGCAGTGTTCAATTAGGAGCAACTAATTGAAATAATTGGTTGGTAGTTTCATTTCTCTGCAGTATGTATCTGTAAGGCTTTTACAATTTGTTTGTAGTATTTACGCTGCAGGAAGCTCATCATCATCATCATCATCATCACCATCTTCATCATCATCTTCATCATCATCAGCCTGTATCTACCCACTGCTGATTATAACCCTTGCTTTATGCTTTCGACCAATACGATCCTCCGCCTTCCTTCCTTCCAGCCGCTGTCTTAAGATCAATAGAACATCTAGAACGAAGGCGTCCAACGCTTCGTCGTGCTACGCGCGGCCTCCACTCTAATACCTTCCTCCTTCATCTACCATTACTTACTTAGCAGATGTGATCGGCCCATTGCCTCTTCAGCTTGCAAACTCTGAAGGCTATATCGGCAACTTTGGTTCTCCGTCGAATTTCATTATTCCGGATTAAATTCCTCAAAGAAAACCCAAGCATAACCCTCTCCATCGCTAAAATGTGGAGATTGGCTGGATAACAAGATTTCTTTATGACTATACAGCGGTATGACTAGATCGCTTTAAGACCAAATCTCAGGGTCAGGGGTAACTTACGGACATAGCTCTATGGCCGCCTACCAGGTAGGCGGCCTCTTGGCATAGATCGCAGGTAGCCGATAATGCAACCGGCATAAAACTTATGCTTGTGTAACTTTAAAAGGGGAGTCTATGTTCAGTTGAGGACGTAAGACGGCTAAAATGATATTTACCTAACCTGGAAGAGACATTGTACATTCAACGGCAAAAGTAGATGATCAAAATCGGACATTCAATACTAATGATCTTATTTGCGTCGAAATAGTGTGACGGTGAAGTGCTTATGAAGTACGTGATTTTGATACATTTGACATTCATATTTGGCGGCAACATCGTTGGTTAATATTTGGTACCCTTTACAATCACGTACTTCAGAAACATTTATTTCAGCGAAATTTATTGAGCTTATAAAATCGTCCGGTCGTTCTGTCTGTCCGTCAGTTGGCATGAAACTCAAAATTTCGAAATTCTGACTTCGGATTCGTGTAGAGCATCAAAAAGTAGTAATGTAAAGTGACCTTGGTTTTCCGATATCAATTCGGGAAAGTGGCCAAAATAAATAAATAATAAAATTTCGCTATGGTGGCGCATGCTGCGCGTCCGATGTTTTTTTACTCAAACTGGCGCTACATCCGCGGCTATAATAGCCTTAATATCAGGCAGACTGTACCTCAGTGTAGTGTCTATTTCAGCCAAATAAAGTTGGTCGGGTACCTGTTGCATCAAAACATTGCCGAAGTTACGGCTTCAGGTAAATGCCAAAGCTTACATAATTAGTTATACTTAATACACCAGAACAGGTGTCTCGGAGCTGGCGTTAGTTTGAAACAAGCTTGAATTAATTAAACGTCATCTACTGAATATATTAGAAGTTGCTTCAATTACACGAGACGAGTCAATACTGGCAACATAAAGTTGTATATTGGTATGACTCTTTTAAGTATTCTATGTTAAAATGCGCTCCCAGTCGTCGTGGCATGATGATGATGATGATGATGATACTACTCAAGTGAGTGTGTACCAGCACACTTAAATCATATCTTACTTTAATCATAATCATCATTATCGTCATCATCAGCCTGTATCAGCCAACTATTGGATATCGGTTTTACCCAATATTTTCCACAAAATACGATCCTCCGCCTTTCGAATCTATCTGCTTTATGTCATGAGGTATCTAGAATGGGGGGGGGGGGGGGGGGGGTTGAATAATATAGTATAACAAAATTCAAAGCGAATGTGATAATAGCATCACACGAGTATTTTAAGACCTAATTATGTGCAGTTTCATATACTACTTTATCTAATCTCATGAAATAGATTATAATAATATTTTAAATAAAACCATGAAGTAAATTTAACAGCTTTATTTCTTATTTATCGAAAAAATTTTGCAAAGTTGCAATGCGTTTGCATTGCAAAATTTTTTCAGTTTTCAGTTCAGTATGAGAGTAGATAAAGAATTTTTGAAAATTTCCACGGGATACTGGGATACCGCCAATGAAGTAGTGTGCCCAAATAACGCACAGCTCAAACCATTTAGCATATCGAGTTAAAATTTGGCATACGCGCAGCTATTATGACGCAGGTATCCGCCAAAAAAGGACTATAGCAAGTTCAATAAACATATATGTCCAACTGTTTTCAAATGTAGGTCCAACTGTTTTCAAATGTAGGCATCTTGTAACATATAAACAATAGCATATTAGTAACATTTTCTTCTAATACATTTTAGGAACACTTCAAAGAACCTTGTAGATGGAAAGAAAATATTCCTTTTATCTTGCAGATTTTTGTTGATAATAATAACATCATAAAAGCCTAATTATTTATTCATATGTTTTCGAACACTCTGTTATCTTGAATTATTAAGTATGTTAAATATTTTTAATAATTTCAAATTGTAAAGAAATAAATAAGCTCATATATTATAGGTAACTACTGCCGTGTTTTTTTTTTTCATTTTTGAAACACTTACCCAACGATATATCATATTATAGAATAGACAAGGAACAAAAATCGACTATTAAATAATTTTAAGTTGTGTTTACCCTAGTGTCCCCCTGTGTTCGCACGAGATTAAGCTGCGGACAGAAGTTACATATAATATATACTTTTTTTAGGATACTATTACAAGAATCTATGAAATTAGATGAAATGGGGAGCCCGAAAGTCGAAGAATACTTTGACTCCAAGGTCGCGGGTTTAATCCCCACACAAGACAAACATTTGTGTGCATGAATATGTCTGTTTCTCTTGGTCTGGGTGATTTCTATTTATTCACCAAAATGTGTATTTAATATTTATCAGTTAACTAATACGCATAAGTACAAGCTCGGCTTAGTTAGGGACTAAATAGCGGTAAGTAATTTGATCGACTTCTATTGTACAAGTCGCAATTTCGACCTTAAATGGACTAATATGCAACGGGACACCAATATAGAAACCTTAAGATACAGAAACCAGATAGCAAACTAGAAACCAAATTATTGAGATGCATAGTTTAGACAGTGTGATCTGCAGAAATCGTTGTGGACGAGCTCGGTGGTCGAATGGTTAGCAATGGCCACTTTGACTCCGACGTCGCGGGTTCGATTCCCGCACAAGACAAACATTTGTGTGCATGAACATCTCTGTTTGTCTTGGTCTGTGTGTTTTCTATGTATTATAAGTATGAATTTTAAAATTAAATGTATTTAAGTACATTTATCAGATGTCTAGTACCCATAACACAAGCTTTGCGCTTAATTTGGGACTAGATGGCGCTGTGTAAATTGTCCAGAAATATTTATTTATTTATTTATATACCAGAAGGCCCAAGGGCCTTGTGATTCCATCCAGAGACTAGCCATGAGAATCGTAGACCCTAAACTTAAACATCGTATTGAACCACTAAGGCTCAAGCTGGAATCGGGAAGGAGAGGATCGCATATGGTGGAAGGCATAGGGGAAGGCCTATATCCAGCAGTGGATATATACAAGCTGATAGAGATGATGATTGGCATCAGATAAATAAATGCATATTATAACGCAAATAGAAACAAGCGTAACTTTGATGTTCGCCGCAGAAGAGTATTAAGTTGAAAGGAATATATAACATAAGGGGGTTCTGAGTTTACTTAGGTTACTTGTACCCTTTCCTTTTCGTCTTACAGCATTGTCAACTTGAGGAAATTGAATCGCACTTCTACCTAACCGTCTTGCGATAAGCTTCCTTTGTAAATGCTCCCGTATTGTATGAATTTGCATGTAAACTTATTATACTTCTACGTTGTTCCAGGTCGGATCTTTGCTGACGTGAGATCGTTTCAATCCCTTTGTAAACTTTGTTACGATAGGAATGTGTATTAAGATTAGTAAAAATGTTAAACGAAGTAAAGATTTTTTTTATTGATTGACGAAGTCACCTAAGGAGCTCGATGGCGTTGTAGCGCGTGTCAACCTGATCTATCACGCAAGTTAAGCAACGTCGACCGCAGCCTGTCTATGGATGGGTTTATTTATATCGAGTTACTCCGTGCTTCGGAGGGCACGTTAAGCCATCGGTCCCGGCTACATCAGTCGCGTTTGGCATGGAATTCATCGAAATTATCGCGTATTCTGCAATTACAAAAACATTTTATTTTCCTTCAGTCAAAGGCTGACAGGAACTCTGGACTCTTGTACACAATTTTTAATTTCTACAAG
This sequence comes from Hypsopygia costalis, assembly GCA_937001555.2. Lineage (NCBI taxonomy): Eukaryota > Metazoa > Arthropoda > Insecta > Lepidoptera > Pyralidae > Hypsopygia > Hypsopygia costalis. The sequence goes on from OW443332.2 coordinate 21,107,993, forward strand.
TTGTGTATAATAATATGCATTAAAAATGTATAGAACTAAACTTTCCTCCCAAGTACTATTAAAATGGAGATTCTATTCTAGTTCAGCAACGGGCGAATGATACATTTGCTGTCAGACTGCTCATTTATATACTGAAGTAACTTCTTACCGCTAGGCATAATATGTAACTTTATATGTGGTATAAAACAGTCCCCAGGCATATATATATACATATACCGGTCAGTGATGTCAGAGCTTTCGATGGTATGCAATACGATCAAATTCATCAACAAAAAAATGACTGCTAATGCATTATGGTTGGAGTAAAATGGCACACGAAGGGTAATCCCTTCGTGTGCCATTTTACTCCAACCATAATGGAATGGCAGTCATTTTTTTTTTATTTCATAAACGTCGCCTTAATTTAACTATAATAGTAACATCCGAGTCCTGTAAAATAAGGGTAGATCCAGTAGTTTTATGTACTGCAATTTTAATTCTTATAAAAAAAAACCAGTAACAAACTTGGCGTGCTCTTTCTGCTTAGAATTCAAACAAAACTGTCATAAACGTCTTAAATAATAAACACTCCTACACAAATATACAACTTTATAAATATGCATCGCGACGACAACCGGTGGATCGCAATATTCAATACGAACGTGAATATCAATAGAGTATCTTTCAGGGCAAAATTGAGGGAAATCTGAATATTCCTCGGCAATTTCGAAAAAAATATGTTAATCTATTCCCGAGAGACGCGACTATTTTCATAAATTGATTGCTTCGAGCCAATATCAAAAGAATTGTAATATTGGATTATTGACTTTATTAAGAGTTACGGTAATGGTCTGCTAGTACTTACAGCGTGGACTCGTCAATCTATAAAAGGGGGCATTTATTAAGTTCGATTTTTTTTACCATCCGTGTCACTCGGAGATGTTCTATGAGAATCTTTAATCTTAATAACAGAATAATAATAGATAAGGGGAAAGTTTTGCCTCCCTTTGTTTATTCTGCTGATCATACAATGGGATATTTTTGGAGGACTTGTTCGATATGTCTCCGCCAACCCGCAGTTGAGCAGCGTTGTGGAGTATGCTCTAACCCCCTTCGATTGAGGGGAGAACCGTATCCCAACAGTGGGATGATTATGGATTGATGCCGATGTCGTTCGATATGTTACTCTTTCTGTAATCGCATCGCACACTTAGGATCAAAAATTTGGGGTGTAAGTGGTTTATCAACATCTTTGAACCAAAGACAACTTCACCTGCAAGCGGTGCACCCTGCTGACTGACAAACGAAGCTCTGGCGAAGAGAGGTAGGGAGCGTAATTGTAAGCTACCCGACTGGCGAATGTATCTCCACCTCACAGAATACCACAGCCAAATAACAATTCCCTTAAGAGTTGTTGTGTTCCTGCGTGTGAGTGAGGTCACCAAAAGGGAAGGTAATGCTGCGATGGCAGCGGGGGTGGCAGCGCGCGAGCGATATTTTACGTTGCGAGCGTTAATATGGCTACGGTCACCGCTTCACATCAGGCAGACCGTAAGCTTGTCTGCCACCCGACTTAGTTAAAAAGAAAAAAAAAAAAAAAAAAAAAATGGCAACGTACTGTGCGATTCCAGTGGGCTTTTCTTCGTAACATTTAGGTTGTGGAATTAATTCCCTGTCGAAGTTTTTTTCTCGAATAGTTTAAAATATACTATACATGTGGTCAAAAAAGACGTGAAGGAATTATTAGAGGATTGGAAGTTTTACGCGTAAGTTTAAGGAGTAAATGGTGATGCCACTGGTGTTACGATTGTTGGTGATCCATAAGCTGAGATGATTGCATAACAACGGGAAAGTAGCATGCTTGTTTCCCCCTTAATTGTGTAACAAAAAAAAATTACATAAAATTTTCGAGGACGTAACTATTTGAAAAACTGTAAATAATATATGAATGAATCCTAAATTAAAATAAGCAAAACCTAGGGGCCTACTGCCTAGGCTGAATCCGATTCCCATTAGGTTTTTTAATTGCAAAAATTGGACTTCTGTTTGAAATTGTGATAATCATCGTCAGTTTAAGGTCAAACACAAGTTTATTTTGACCAGAATCTATAAATCAACTGTTGGTGCCGTTATTTATTATTTTGTCCAACCCTATACACCTCCTATACATAGTCATTAAAATGCTAATACAAGCATTTGAAATTGCCTATTTTTATCAGGCAGACTATTCGCTTGTTTGTCACCTTAGTGGTATAAAAAATATTGCAGTTCATCATATTTGATCTACTAGCATAGTTCCAGCAGGAGTTTGGTTTGTGAGTTTTCGTTTTGTTTCATGTCATTTCGTGTCGTTTCCTTTCGTTTCATTTCAAAATTTCGGAGCTATCGCGGAGACTTTCAGAACGCCATATTAACATGCTGTTGGAGCTGCTGCTATCGATACCCGCTTTTATCTGCTGAACAAGAAGTTATGAACTCATTTTCATAAACTGGTATGAACACTAAGGGTAATCTATGTGCAACTTGCTATATATTTTTATCTATGGGTAACTCCGTAAGACAACCAGACTTAATGAAACAGTTGACAGCAATCAGCGTAATAATTATATTGTAATTACGGATCGATTCATCATCATCATATCAACCAATGTACCTGCACTGCTGAACATAGGATTCTACCAAAGATTTCCACAATAATCGGTTTTGTGCCATTTGCATTCATCGGTTTCCTGCGATATTAAATCGTCGGTCCATCCAGTGGGGAGCCGTCTTATCCTGTGTTTTCCGGTCTGCACTCACCATTCCAGAAACTTTGTGCACCATCGGCACAAAGTTTCTGGAATCGGCCATCAGTTCTGCGCTATGATGCCTGCCCACTGCCACTTCAGCCTGCTACTTCTTAGAGCTATGTCAGTAACTCAAGTTCTGCTACGAATATACTCGTTCCCAAGTTTATCAGATCAGCATTGTTCATTCCATCGCACGCTGCGCAGCCTTAAGCTTTTGTATGAAACCCATAGTGAGGGACCATTTTTCAGTGCCATAAGTCATCTCTGGCGATACACACAGGTCGCAAACTTTCGTCTTAAGAGTAAAGAGTTTCTTTAAGAAGAAAATATTTACTGAATAAACTTAGTCTGAAGACGTTGAGGTATATCGGACGAAAAGATCTTTCTCAATTTCCCGAACGCTGTCAATTGGAGTTGAATTCGGTGAGTTAACTCTTTCTCGAAGTTGGACCTACTTAACTGGACTGTATATCCAAGGTAGATATACTAGTCAATAACTTCGAGAACTGATATCTTTATCGCACACTGCGACACGTTCAGCTTTTGAATGAGGACCATAGTAAGGGGCCGGGCATATCTCCATGCCATATGTACATCGCACGCATGTCATACTATATCACACACGAATTGATTAGAAACAACAACTAGAAACAAACACCCTTAGGCAGACAATGGGCCCTAAAAGTTCCACTTCCCAAAACTTTTGAAATATAAACAATTAGTTCAGGTATGTATATCAAGTGCGTATAAATATTAAATTCCCCACTGTCATAAGTAAGTGGGGGCACAAGTACTTGAAAACCCTCTTGGCTCCACAGTAGACCATAACAGTGGAAGCTTGTAAGAAATTCTACCTACAGACTATAGTCCCTTGAGGGTTTTTGTGGTCCTGCGTGTGAGTGACGTCACCAGAAAGAAAGAAAGGAAGGAGTATAGGCTAGCAACGGATTGGCCCCTTGCTGTTGCTGTTCTCCATGGGCGTTGGTGATTGCTTTCCATCAGGTGATCCACATGCTCGTTTGTCTCCCTCTCATATAAAAAAAAAATGCGTGTCCAAACGTTCACGAAATAACGATCACTCGAGAGAGAGCGAGATCGCTTATTACTCGACTTACGAAGTAATTACTTAGACTGTGTCCAGGAGACGCTGGGTGAAGCTGGTTAGTTTACAAATACAACAACCCGCACATCAACATAACCGTATTTTGTTCTCGTTTAGACGCACTATTCAGCTAAACGAAAGCCAGGCACCAGCGCCCACGTGGCCACGAACCCCACAAACGGATATGCGCGGTCAGTTGTCCATTTTCATCGCTGCTCACTGAGCCGAGCGGATATAATAGCTTTAAACTCGTTATTGGGCTGCACTATGCTCGCCAATGAGAATTGTTTTGAAACTAGATTTTAATAGGCCATATCGCGGAATAAAGGGAAAATTGTTGAGGCTTTGTTTGCGTTAGGTATATTACTTGTATGTACTGTTCATATAGTATTTTGTTACAGTATAGAAAATAACCATAGTATCTACTCCGGGTAGTATGCACTATGGAAACCTAGATTTGTGATTCTAGAGTTGATCTCACGTCCTCTGCATAGTGTACGGCAGATTCATACCTGCGACCCCCAACTCAGACACGCAAAGCACTGTGATGGAGGTAAGGGCGGATCTAGCCTTCGAGTCGGGAAGGGGGGAGGGGGCGAGGGGGGGGGGGGGGAGAAGACGAACCCTCAATCAATGAAAAGGCCTCAAAGGTCGATTATTAGGCTTTTTTTTCTAGACCCATAAGCGGCCTTGGTTCATGATCCTTATGACCACCCTCGCTATGACTGTCAGTCCAAAAGTCCGAACCTAATAGCCTAATAATATATATAACCTCTATATAGTACGGTACTTTCTGCCTATACGACATTTTGCTTAACATCTGAAAAAAATCAAAATATAAAATACAAAAAACCGGAAGTGCTAACTACGCTATTAAAATATCTCAAAGTACAATCTTAGAATTCTCAGAAATAGCTGAAGCATTCTCTCTCGCTTCTGTTTACATTTATTAACTGCTTGTAAAATAGCTCGTTTTGTAATTAGAAGCGATCCTTTTCTCTAAACAAAAAACTGTAAAGTGAAGAAGCTACCAGAAACTGAAGCTACAAATTAATCTTAATTACCTATCTCGTGTTTCCGAGATAAGGATCAAAAGGCGTCTATTCTGCCGCTAGGTAGGGTAAACTTATCCTGTAAGAAAACATTTTCCCACTTTTCTCCGTTAGTGGCACTCCAAGACGGGATTCCTTAAAAGCCGGAAAATTTGTCCAATTTGCTCCTTGGCCCGTCTTTGATATTTTGATTCAAAAGGGATTTACAGGTCGCGTTGTCTGCACAAAGCTGATTTTTCACAACGTCGTCGCTTGTTCGCTGTTTCTTTAAAAATTTATGTTTTAAAATTCTTTTGCAAATTTTGTTACATGGATGCAAATACCATTCAGTTTTTATTTTATAATATTTTCTTTATATCCTATAGCGAACTTATATTGTGAATATTTATTTATTTATTTAAACTTCACGCACAAAATTGAACACAGGCGGACTTAATGCTACTCTACCAGTCAACCATAGGGTGCAGAGATAATACATGGAAGGAATAATTGAAAATTAAAATGTTAATTTAGGCATAGTAGTAGTAGAATTTAAACGGAAATACCTATTACAATTAATTTTTATTAAAAATAATATATATTAGTGAATACACATTACCTAATTAAATATTTTTTACTAATAATATTTTTTTAATTTTATTAGTGTAATTTAAAAAGGGACCTATTGCTGCCTGATGGTAAACATTATCGTAGCCTATGGATTGTTACACCATATCTCTCGCGCGTTGTCGGTGCTGTAAATTCCTTTCCTTTTTTTCTTTCTTAAAAGAAAGAACAAACATACGAGAAGTTTAATAAATAGATGAAGCCACAAGCAATCGACGAGTTCAGTAATATCCATAGACAGAAGAAAAGGGGATATTTATTATTTGTAGGTAAATTTCTGTTTATTTTATTTTCTATTTATTTATTTTTTATCGAGTATCTTTTTCTTTTGTTTTGCTTCAACCTACAATCATCCCACTGTTGGGATGCGGGTCTCCCCTCCATCGAAGGGGTTTAGAGCACAGAAATAAAAAAACAGGTAGAAATCGTATGACGACCCATTAGTAAGAAAACCTTTGTCGCCAAACTCACACATGTAAAGCAAAATGTTAACGTGTTACTACATGCATGTTTGTGCTATGATTGGTCTAAAAATACTGTAAAAAATGACATATATACAAAAATATGTTAGTTTAAATTCAACCTTATGCAGTTATGACACGGTTCATAAACAATTAAATCCCGAATAAGCATCTAGTGAGCAATAGCTGTACTTCTTATTCTGTCAGATTCTAAACAGTATAGCTAATCGACGCAAGGTGGCGCTACTAATATTGATTTTAATATTATGACTTCTGTCCTTGACTAAAGGCTGATATTTGAATGACCGTACTGCACGAATGTCGATATCACTACTTTTCGAAGTGATGTAGTAATGAGGAACACCAAGTATCACCGAGTACTGCTACCGGATTAATGAATATCTACCTATTATAATTTTTGGTACCATAAAATTGAATATTTTTACAATCTTTTCTTCAACTTACAATGTATGTATGTCAGTATGTAACAATGTTTGTTCGGGTGGAATGCATTCGGGTGGTGCAACTTAATTTTGAGACAGATTTTCAACCGATTGAGCTGAAATTTTGTAGTATACGTTTGTTTGGATGACAATGCATGATAAACGTAAAAGCTGCCGTAGAAGCTTGTCCCAAAAAATATTTTTTTGAAAAAACTTATTAATTATGATGACATATGATGATGATAGGTGAAATCATACTTCACACTAATAATTATAAATGCGACAGTTTGTGAGGATGTTTAGAACTTTGTGACTCGATCAGACTAGATGAAATTTTGCACAAATATAGATAGTCTGGATTAATATATAGGATACTTTATATGTGACAACGAAGTGCTACGCGAGCCTGCCTATATTTATTTATAATTTATAACATTTCTTACAATTTATTATATTATGTTCATAATTATGATATAATATTTTTTCATAATTCAAAAATTATACTGTTTCAATATCGTGATGGGAGTAAATAATCAAGTAAATAAATACTGACGATACATGAGTCACATCACTAATCGATTAACGCTAGAATGTTCTAAACAAGAGACGTGGAGTGCGTTAGAAATTTGACCTTAAAATTAAACGCATAAAGGTTACTTTAGTTTGTTCGCGTTTGTGCATTTTATTGAATATGCTTAAATTCTATTAAATAATGAAAATAATGAGAAATATTACTTACCGATGGTATGAAATGCCACCATTAGACACATTATTTTTGCTACTATTATTCTTACACGATAATATGGCACAAGAAGGCATTCTTATATTTTTTTTCTATGATTGTTTCCGCGGCTGTGACAAATGACGACTGAGATATGCGACGATCGAGATATGCCAAATTGGAGTATATTGACCTACGCGGGTAACGCCCACTTGTTATTTCTAGTCCTTTTTTATTTCTGTGGTTTAGAGCATACTCCACCACGCTGCTCAACTGCGGGTTGACGGAGGCCAGTATTTTCAAGCCGCCCAAAGGCCACTGACTTGCCTTAACGATTGTCATCTAATGATAACAGCAGGGACCGACTGCTTAAAGCGCCCTCCGAAGCACGGAGAAGCCTTATATAAATAAACCCGTCCATAGACAGGATACAGTCGACGTTGCTTAACTTGCGTGATCGATTAAACTGATACGCGCAACGACGCCAACGAGCTCATCATAATCGAGCTTTCTTTTGTGTATACATAATAATATATACCTAGGTTTTTAGATTAGTTTTTTTATAATTTTGTCTTTAAGTTTGAATTTGAAACAAATCTAAAAGTAATTTATATAAATTTAACCTGTACAAGGTTAATTATAACAAAAATAAAGTAATTTTTTCAATGGTGTTCTTTTATTTTATTATTCCTAAACAATCAAATAAGGATAACCCTCAGATTCAGCTGATACTTTGATTAACGGTCTATATTCCTTTCATTTTCCGTAAACATTGTTTATTCTTGCCAGCGTCAAAATTAAGTGAGATCATTTGAAATTCATAAACCCACGAAATCGATAAGATATTTTCGTCGCTATTCGACATCGTCGAGTACGGAACCCAACGAATTCTGTAACAGACAGTTGAGGCGCATCGCCGAAATCCTCCGAGGGTTACTTAGAGACTTTGTCATGTAAATCAGCTACTCAAACCCTCAGAGACACCATTCAAATTGAAATATTGTAGGCAAATATTTTAGTTGTAAAAGTCTACTTTGATGTCGTCATCATAAGCAATAAGTTTGGTCTGGTATAAACCAGACGCAAGGAGATGCTGGGAGAATGAGTTACATTAAATTATTAATGTAACTCATTCTCCCAGCATCTCCTGTGCTGTGCTCCTGTGCTCCTGTTCCTGTGCTGGTACTCCTGCCCATTAGGGCAGGAGTACCAGCACAGGAACTCACTCACAAATACTACTTGTATTATAATCATAGGCTACAGTAACCGCTTTAAGATCGGGCGGGCTGTATGGTACCCGGCATGGAATTTAAAAATATATTCGTCCCTTTGCCATAGTTCACCGCTAGGTGTTCAACCTCCCGCGCAGCAATGTGTGTTTACAAGTGGAGACAGAATACTACGCAACGACATGCACTGGTTTATCTATATACATATACAAAAATGAATCCCTATTTACCTTGGTCACGGCATCATGCGGAACGGCTGGACCGATTTGGCTATTTTTTTTTTGTATTTATTATTATCAGGAGAAGGTTCTTATGAAAGAAAAAAATAAGAAACTTGAGAGGAAAAGTTAAGTTAGAAAAGTTAAGAAAAATAATAATAATAAATAAATAAATATTGTCAGACAAATTACACAGCGCCGTCTAGCCCCAAAGTAAGCGAAGCTTGTGTTATGGGTACTAGACAACTGATAAACATACGTAAATACATTTTTTTTTTTGTAAATATATACTTATGATACATAGAAAACACCCAGACTAAGACAAACAGACATGTTCATGCACACAAATGTTTGTCCTATGTGGGAATCGAACCCACGAGCGTTGGTGTCGAAGCCGCGTCATTGACCGCTACGCCACCGAGCTCGTCGAAAAAGCAAGTTCGAATTCGATATTCATTGTTAAGAACAACGGACTGTTACAGGACGACTGTCGGGTCAGGTATTTGGTTTATTTGTATATAGAGTTCGATAGATAGGAGCTCGTGTACCTGCTAAAAAGCCTCACTGTAGGTCTGGAATAGGCGTCTATAGAGCGTCAGGATCTGAACTAGATACACAGCACCTATTACAGATTACGGTAGCAATAGGCATGTCCGCACGTTGGAAAGCGCGCGATATGCCCCTTTTTAATACGCTTTTATTAGGTCGACCTGTATGTAACTAACTATGTAATGGAATCTAAGGTAACTAATTTAACCATCTTCCAAGGATCGTAGCGTAATGAAAATTGGCAACTGTATGTAGTTCTGATGACAATACAATAATATGGTACTGTCGAACTGATCTGATGTGATCTGATGATGGAGCCGGAAGATATGAACTGAAACTTCATGTTGGAACATCGTATCCCAGCTGTTTTTGGATTTCTTAGAAAAGTCTTGTAATAAACTTTGACCACGATTAGGTTTCAAGGTCTGATGATGAATCCGGAAGATAGGCACTGGCATTCCATATTGGAATATCGTATCATAGTCGTGTTTGCACTTGTGAGAAAGGCCACGTAATGGACTTTGTACACGATCAGGTTTCAAGGTTATAATAATCCTATCGGGAACAACACAACCTCACCTGCACGTGGTGCACCCTGCTGACTGACAAACGAGGAGACGAAAAAAGAGGTAGGGCATAGCGAATTTTTTAAGGTGCTGGACTGGGGAAGGACCTCCACTTCACACAATTCCGCATCCAAATAACAGTTCCCTTGAGGGTTGTTGTGTCCCTGCGAGTGAGTGAGGTCACAAGAAAGAAAGCAAGGAAGGAGGCAGGCAATGGATTGGCGACCTCTTGGGCGCTTTCATAGCACATCTAACTAAAAAGTGAAAAATAAATATTGTTTAAAAAAACACGTTTATAAAGCACATCAAACTAAAAAGTGAAATAAAGCATTATTGTGAAAAAAGCGTGGGGCGCTTTGTGGAATATTTTTAGTATATCGAGCAACTTAAAATAACAATAAATAGACTAACAAAATATTGTGATTGTATTGTAATAAAAGCGTGGGGTGCTTAAAAAGAAAAGTAAAATATGACACAAAAGCGCCCCACGCTTTTTTCACAATAATGCTAGTATTTTTTACTCATTATTATTTTCAGCTTGTATTAAGAATTATTTTTCACTTTTTAGTTTGATGTTCTTTAAAGCGTGTTTTTTTAGTTTTTTTAAACTATATTTATACATAGCTTAGGTCTCTACTAACGAAATTAATGAGTGGTAGTGCCAGTAAGGTAAGTATTAAAGTCATATTTACAACCCTACTATTACGTTATCGTGCACGGTCACTGTGCTGGAGCAACGAGTGCAAGTCACTATTAGCTAACGGTATCCAGGACATGTTTACAGTTGAAGGACATTAGGACCTGCCATCGAGCTTGTTGATTTGCAGGGAAGGATACATTTCATCTCGTTTGGATGGTTTGCTAGGCAAGAAACTCTTGTAACTCCCAGGACATGAACGCGAACCTCGTTAAATACAAAGAGGAAATTAAGCTATTAGATGTAGATTCTCAATCTATGTATATTTAACTAGTTTTTTATGAAGTCATCAATTTAAAATTTAAACGCTTAAAATGTAACTAAAATGAAGCCGTTTAAATCACCTTCGAGGGTATACAACTATGAGTAATGTCGTAAATTAACATCGCCATTTTAACTAATGTGCTTCAAAAAGAATACAATATATTTTTAGATCCCTATATCACCAACGTTATTCAATTATGTCGCTAAAAATGGCTACTGTTAGTAATTTCGAGTTGCCAAACAATTTTAAGTCGATTAAATGACGTAAAAATTACATTTGGAGCAACGTTGCAGAATATATATTTGTTATAACCAGATTATAACTCAGTTGTTATATATATTTCTTTTTGCTCGGTTGTTAAATATTATTTTCAAAGATTTGTGCCATGCTCTGGGCATATAGGTCCCCAGACATTTCAATTCAACTTACGTATTCCTGTAAATCGAGAAGAATATGAAGCAATATGAAACATATCGCATTTTCACGAAAATGAAACATTGAGACACTGAACATTTCTATATAACTATAGCTTCGCTGCGACAGATTTTGTCTTTGATATGCAAATATTACCGTTTGGAAATTTATAGCTGAAATACTTGAAACTAGCTATTTAGGACATTTGTAGTACTATTCATTAGTTGGCCTTTGCGTAGCTGACACTTTGAAGTTGATATTTTTATCAGCCGATACTATCAATATTCAAAATATACAAACACATACACGTATAGAAAAGATGATCGCTTCATGAATATAATGACAGCGAATCTAATAAAGTAGGTTAAGAATGTATGTGTGTGTATGTATGTGTATGTATGACTAATAATTGTGAGTAGTAACACGAAAAGAGTCCTGAAGAGATTAGAAACGGATTTCACATTATTTTTGATTCTGTCAGGTTTGTTTTAACCATACTCGATATCAAATTATTTTCCTTTTTTGCATAATCACTCACAATTATTAACATCTGCTATCTCTCTATCGATCTAATAACCTCAAAAAAACGGCTTGAAACGGTTGAATGTGGAAGACGGAGGATTGTACTTGGTGGTCATATTTCATCTTCTTAAAGTCAGCATCCTTGAAGAGAAATGTCTGGAATTGCTTCTCTGAAGGTCAAAAAAACAAGAAAAAGAAAGTAAAATAAATATAGTTAAAAAAAACTAAAAAAACACGCTTTTAAAGCACATAGTTTGATGTGTTTCTTTCTGGTGCACCACGTGCAAGTGAGGTTGTATTGTTGTTTGTTATAACCTTGAAACCTGATCGTGTTCAAAGTCCATTACGTGGCCTTTCTCACAAGTGCAAACACGACTATGATACGATATTCCATCATGGAATGCCAGTGCCTATCGGAAGATAGGCACTGGCATCATCATCAGACCTTGAAACCTAATCGTGGTCAAAGTTAATTACAAGACGTTTCTAAGAAATCCAAAAACAACTACGATACGATGTTCCATCATGAAGTTCGAGTTCATATCTTCCGGCTCCATCATCAGATCAGTTCGACAGTACCATATTATTGTATTGTCATCAGAACTCAGAGCGTGTGCAAAATTTCATCCTAATCGGAGACCGGGAAGTGGGTCAAATTAAGATTCCAAGATTTTCTTACATAGTTTATATTTAGTTACAAGTGAAGCTAATAAAAGCGTGTTAAAAGAAAGCAACTCAATTCAACAACATGTCTTCCAATGATATAACATAACTTGCAAAATAACCTAGACACTATTTTGTCTATAACTACAAATGCATAAAGTTTACGTGGACTAAGTTTAACCACGAACCACTGATGCCAGTCTAACAGATCTCCAAGTGCAATGTAAGTTACGTCTGACATGCAAACTACGGTAAGACAAATCTGCTCCGCAGATTAGGATTTGGATGTATGCAAGTGGGGTGATGCAGGCTTTGTCTTTAGACATGTTGAGAACGCATGTGAAGCCATAGGTATCATGAATAACGATGCATTCCAAATCTGTCATTGATAGTATATTCAGACAACAGGTGGTATGATGGACACGGCGCAGTCTAGAGACGTACGTACGTAGCATTCTTGGCACTATGCAACACCCTGGCTACAAATGTCGCATTGTTAATTACTACATAAACAATGAGTGTGTGTGCGTGTAGCGCATACAAACTATTCTAAAATCGTCTCGGAGGGGAGGTAAGGTGAGACAATACAAGAGAGCTGCATGAAGTGTCCATGCTGAACATAGTATTACTTATAATACGAATACTATTACTTATACTGTGTCTACGCGAGACCCTCTTGTACTGCAATAGTCTGTACAATTTACGTTGTTAAATTTGCCTAAGGATTTTGGATATAATTTTATTGACTTTCTTTTATATTACGTTTAATCACAGTATAAGTAATAGTACTACGTTTAATATAAATGCAGCAAAAATATACATTTGGGTCAATAAACAAATCACCACAATATAATCGGACAATCACGATGGCAGAAATGAAGGTCGAAATGTCAGCTCAGGCACTGAATACGCGCTATATCAGCTGAATAAGAGTGTCTAGGTTGCTGTCTAGGCAACTTAGTTCACCTAAACCTGTAATAAAGAAGTCAACAAATGCAATGAGAAAGAAATTGTATCGAGAAATTGCTGTTCGTTTTCTTATCCGCATTTTTTATAAATTACTTTTAAACATAAAATTTAAACAGTGATAAATATTTTTAAAGTAAAAAAAAATTGAATAACTCCAACGAAATAAAATAAAACAAATTAACAACTTCTTACAGCTTTACAGCAGAACAAATCACTATGTTTTATATTCTCGGAAGGGGTCCCAAAGCAAAAATTTGCGATCCTCCCCAAATAGACCTAGACAAACGAAACTTAGTTACCTATTGTTAAATAAACAGAACCCTTCGTAATTTACATTTCTGTATCCAATTTCATTAGACCACTAGTTATTCGCTTCAGGGACTCCATGTTATCTTTAATGTGAACAAAAATATTTTATGTCTAGCATAGCTTAGACTTTGTAAGGTTGTAAAAATAATACCTAGTTAGAGACACAGAATTCTGGATTAAGTAATGTGTATTTTTCATAAAAACTTTAAAAAATAATTAAGTATATTTGTTGAAGATCTCATAATATGTATTTATTATAAAGTTGATTTAAAAAAAAAATACCGACTTCAGTTGGCGAGCGTAGCTTATTGTGGAATACCCCGGGAGACGCTGCTGCCCGTCTTCCGGGAGAAAGGTTATTGCGTCGCACAAGATTCCTTAGTCGCCTTGTAGGACATCCAGCGCAGAGCAATTGAGTGGCGCAATTTTATTCTGTCGGCAACCACACGGCAAATTTCAGGACCTGATCATGGGATCTCAGGGAAATCAAAGGGAAACCCCTTGATTTCCCTGAGATCCCATGATCAGATCCTGACTTGGTGAATATGGGACCACCTTGCAATCATACCCTTTCAAATAAAAAAAGAATTTTGATAATCGGTTCACAATTCGCGAAGATATCGAAGAACATACATACAAAAAAAATTCAGTCTAATTGAGAACCTCCTCCTTTTTTAAAGTCGGTTAAAAAGCTTTTGTTTACTTTCGCCGCGGTGCCTGTAATCAAATTTTACTAGTTAAATTGCCCACTTCTCAGTATCCAATTGAGCTGAAATTTAGTGCACACGGTTTTCCCTACAAATATACGAGAGTGACCCATTTAATTTAATAAAGTTACTTATTACTATCTGCCCGCCCCGGCTTCGCACGGGTAGAAAGTGGTGTTTTATTTTATTCGCAATTTTTACGTCTTTTCTCTCCATAAGAACCTTCCTTACACCTTAACGAAAATATTAAAACAAAAATTAAAAGTATTGGTCACGCCGTTCTCGAGTTCTGCGCTTAGCAACATTCATTTTTATTTATGTAGATAATAATATCACATGTAAGTTTTAATAATATTATTAAACTTTTTAATAATATTATTAAACTTCTAAATTAGTATTTAAATGATACATAATATGAAACTAAAGAAAAGGAAACGTACTCGTTTCGACAATTCAAAAAAAAAAACTTTTTAAACCTTTGTTAATAAATGAATGAAACCTTCGAAAAGTTACACACAAATAATAAATCATCAAAATAATGATGACAGTAACCTTAACGTCAATAATTTACTAGAATTATTTATTAACTAATGTATAAAGCATTTGTCTTCAGAGTTCGGGTGAAAGAAAATAAATATTTCTAGTGTCCATCTATCACACAAGTAACGCTCTGTCCACATTGTTTATTTTGTACTTTGTTATGACAATACCCGAAATCTAGATTTGACTTTTCAAACCAAAGGTATCTTACCTCTCTTTCCAAAAACAAGTCGACGTTAGGTTAAGTTAAACTTGTGATCAACAAAAGGCGAGCGGGCGAACCGAGCGAGGTGAACTTGCTTTTAGAAAATGAGGTGAGGTATGTTCTTAAGTGGAATATTTGGAGTGTAAGTGACTCACCAAGATCTTTAGAGCCAAAGCCAACCTCACCTGCAGTGGTGCACCCTGCCGACGCTGCCCTACTCTGGAAGTACCTCAACCTCACAGAATACTGCAGCCAAATAACAATTCTCTTGAGGGTTGTTGTGTTCCTGCGAGTGAGTGAGGTCACCAAAGGAAGGAGTTGCTGTGTTGATAATCGGCGGCGCGAGCGATTTTTCATGTTGCGAGCGTTAATATGGCCACGGTAATCGCTTCAAATCAGGCAGGCCGTATGCTTGTCTGCCACCCGACGTAGTATAAAAGAAACTTCTATGATTCCATGATAAGTTATAAAATTATTAAGTGACAATAACAAACGTAGACATAACTATCAGTGAGGGTAAAGTGGTAAATATAAATCGCCTGTTTTGCGGGGGCTACCATATTCGATTAATAACGGCGGTAAGTTAATCGTTCATTGTCGCGAAAACCAAAGAAACATTTTTTTTGAATTTTAGATCAATCATTAATACCGGGAAGTAGGTCACTTTTAACGTGAAATTTTTTTATTACAGAAACCGCAGTTAAAAATACCATGTAACCTATGCTGACTTCATCGAAGTTGCTGGGTAAACTACATAATTTATCCAGTGCATCATTTAAATTTACCCTGCAACTTCACTGCCCTACAAATTCCTTCACCGTTTCCTGAGGACATTGAAGATTTCGATAACAATGCGATGAATGTGAACGTCGCATTAGAGTGTCACAGTGTGTAAATAAATGATGTAGCCAATAACGATATCCGATATGTCTTAGAAATCAATATCATTCCCACGCTTTGGGGTGAATTATTAATGTTTGGCTTTATGTTCTCTACTGTGGTGTCAAAAAGACTTTTCTGTCTCTAATTGTTTATAAAGAAAATAATTCAATTTCTCTAGCAAGAAAATTCAAATGGTAAATTGGAAAAACAAACTTTGGACCTTTTAGCTGGTAACCTAAATGTAATTTATCAACGAATATTATGAAGTAATCGCCAACTTCGTAAAGTGTTTTTGTAGAAATAGTCAAAGCGTCTTTTGATGAATAATAAATTACGAGATTGAAAAATTTTACTGATTTTTTTTCACATTTCAGCCGAAAATCGTCGATAAGCCACGCCACTAGAAATAGACAAACTTGTCTACAAGCTCGGAAAAGAAATCAAATGGAAATGGTATGCAAATTGATTTGTATGGTACCTACCAAGCGTGCCAAACTTACACTACGACAGACAAGCAATAAGAATAAGAGTATACTACTAATAACAACTTGTTGTAATTGGTTGAATTTAGTTATATAGTATTGTGTCATAAAAGCGTAAAGCAGATTAAAGCATATAAAATCAATTTACCACGATTTATTACGTGCCATGCCTACTGGTCTGTGTCTACAAGGATTTTATGCCATGGTGCAGAAACTTGTACTACACTGACCATCAGGCTGGTCCACATGCCAAGCAAACACACAAGCTAAGGTCGCGCAACGTGTAATGGAGAGGGCTATGCCGGGGGTGTTTCTGTGGGATCGAATCCGAAACGAAGAAATTCGACGGAGAACCAAAGTTACATATAGTTTTCAGAGTTGTCAAGCTGATGGGCCCATGAGCGACGGTGGTGTACTCCCCCCATCCCCCGTCCCGCCCCCCTTCTCCCGTCAAACAAAAAATCACTATATCGACCACAAATGTATCGATATACATATTCAAATTCAAATATCCGCGCGAATCAAATTTGACAATAACTTAATTGATATAAAAATGTATGATTAATTTTATTACTTATTATGAGTTGAGATGCAGATGCACCTCCCTGAAAGTAATCCTGGCGGCACCCATGAATGAGCCGAACATCTGCCGAGTAAGTGATGGCAGATGGGGGAGGAAGGTATAAGAGTGAATGAAGGCCGTCGAAGGACGTCGAAGCGTTGGACGCCCTCCTTCTAGATGGTCCGGTGACCTCAAGAAAGTGACTGAAAACGGCTGGATGCAGAAGGCCGAGTATCGTATTTGGTAGAAAGGATTGAGGAAGGCCCTATCCAGCAGTGGGTAGATACGGCCTGATGATGACGATGCGGCCTATAGACGCTTACGATACCAGAGTCATCACTTAGGTACGCGTTACTGATCCTGTAAAATCCCTTACGTCTATCTCAAAGAACCTCACTGTTGTCTCCATGGATAACCTTAAAAAAAGAGTATATTCTAGAACCTAAACTACACATGTGGGAGGGGAAGCCAGGGTATGGTCTTGGTGGGAATCACTGTGAGTGAGAACAGCATTGCCTACAAAAAGCCAAGAAACCATCTGCTGTGTTAGTGGCGGAACACCGAATTTAAGCAGAGCCCTGGCCAGTCCGAGTCACCTCACGTCCCCGTCGTCCCTCCTGGGAACTGCTGCAACCGTGCAATCGCGCGGCCGCCACCTAGAGGTGCAGCTGAGCTGAGAGTGCAGGGCGAAAGGCGAATTTTCTGCGCCTTAAAACAGAAACAAACTCACTAGGGAAGAAACCCGAAACAAAACCGAGCACGCCCACGGGCTCTAAGGTGGCAGCCCCACCAGTGGGATAGGGTATAGTGGGCTAATCACTCGCTTACCTGAAGCACATAGATTACTGAAACTGAAAGAGTACGAAACCGGACCGATCATACTACGACGACCTTTGGCATGAAAATACGGACACGAATTGCTTGTTGGAACGTGCGAACGCTGAGCGAGGATAGCCGACTAGCCCAAGCAGAAGCAGAAATGCTAAGATACAAACTGCAAATACTCGGTCTCAGTGAAGTGCGCAGAAATGGATTCGGAGAACTGAGAACGTCCAAGGGCCTTACATTTCTTTACTCCGGAAAGGAAGATGAAGAAGATATACGTGAAAACGGCGTGGGATTCCTCCTTTCCGACGCAGCGAAGAAGAGCCTTCTGGACTGGAAGCCCATCTCAGAGCGAATCATCACAGCCCGGTTTAACAGCAAAGCCGGCAAAATAACCGTTGTTCAGTGTTATGCGCCCACAAATCTGGCATCAGAGGAAGACAAAGACGATTTCTATAGTGCACTCAACCTGACTTTAAAGAACATCCGCAAGCAGGACATAGTTTTCGTCATGGGGGACCTGAATGCCAAGGTTGGCACTGACAACGAAGGCTGTCAAAGACACATGGGCATACATGGGCTAGGAGTCCGGAACGAGAATGGAGAGAGATTTGTAGAGTTCTGCCAGGACAACGACCTCACCATCGGAGGTACTTTATTTATACATGGAGACCACCATAAGTACACATGGAACTCACCCGATGGTATCACCAAGAACCAAATCGACCACCTTGCCATCAGCTCCAAATGGCGCTCATCACTGCTCGACGTCCGCAACCGTCGTGGCGCGGATATTGACAGCGATCACCACCTAGTCGTAGCCGAGGTGCGACTCAAAGTAGCCGTAGCTCGAGCTGCCAGCGCGACCAGCAGGATAGGCAAACGATTTGAGGTCAACAAGCTGCGGAACTCAGACGTTAGGGACGCCTTTAGGTTAGAGCTGCGAAATCGTTTCTCCGTTCTCGAAACGGACTCCACTACCACTGTCGACGCGGAGTGGAATCACATCAAAATGGCCTACACAGAGACCAGCTCCGTCGTTCTTGGACACAAATCACACACACGCGAAGACTGGATGTCACAGAGAACCTGGAACCTCATTGAAGAAAGGCGCGAACTCCATAGATTACTGAAACTGAAAGAGTACGAAACCGGACCGATCATACTACGACGACCTTTGGCATGAAAATACGGACACGAATTGTTTGTTGGAACGTGCGAACGCTGAGCGAGGATAGCCGACTAGCCCAAGCAGAAGCAGAAATGCTAAGATACAAACTGCAAATACTCGGTCTCAGTGAAGTGCGCAGAAATGGATTCGGAGAACTGAGAACGTCCAAGGGCCTTACATTTCTTTACTCCGGAAAGGAAGATGAAGAAGATATACGTGAAAACGGCGTGGGATTCCTCCTTTCCGACGCAGCGAAGAAGAGCCTTCTGGACTGGAAGCCCATCTCAGAGCGAATCATCACAGCCCGGTTTAACAGCAAAGCCGGCAAAATAACCGTTGTTCAGTGTTATGCGCCCACAAATCTGGCATCAGAGGAAGACAAAGACGATTTCTATAGTGCACTCAACCTGACTTTAAAGAACATCCGCAAGCAGGACATAGTTTTCGTCATGGGGGACCTGAATGCCAAGGTTGGCACTGACAACGAAGGCTGTCAAAGACACATGGGCATACATGGGCTAGGAGTCCGGAACGAGAATGGAGAGAGATTTGTAGAGTTCTGCCAGGACAACGACCTCACCATCGGAGGTACTTTATTTATACATGGAGACCACCATAAGTACACATGGAACTCACCCGATGGTATCACCAAGAACCAAATCGACCACCTTGCCATCAGCTCCAAATGGCGCTCATCACTGCTCGACGTCCGCAACCGTCGTGGCGCGGATATTGACAGCGATCACCACCTAGTCGTAGCCGAGGTGCGACTCAAAGTAGCCGTAGCTCGAGCTGCCAGCGCGACCAGCAGGATAGGCAAACGATTTGAGGTCAACAAGCTGCGGAACCCAGACGTTAGGGACGCCTTTAGGTTAGAGCTGCGAAATCGTTTCTCCGTTCTCGAAACGGACTCCACTACCACTGTCGACGCGGAGTGGAATCACATCAAAATGGCCTACACAGAGACCAGCTCCGTCGTTCTTGGACACAAATCACACACACGCGAAGACTGGATGTCACAGAGAACCTGGAACCTCATTGAAGAAAGGCGCGAACTCCATCTTCAACTCCTAGCAACCAACGATGTGACAGTGCGTGAAGACCTGAGGCTGCAATACAGACAGATTCGCAAAAAAATCTACCGCAGTACACGTCATGACAGACGAATATGGGTCGATGGTATTGCGGATTGCGCCCAACGCGCTGCCAACTCCGGTAACCTCAGGGAGGTCTACAATGCAACGAAGACCTTGGCTGGGAATGGGAAACAGAGAAAGAAGCCCTTGAAAGACAAGAGAGGCCAGTTTATCGTGACATCGGAGGGACAGCTTCAGCGCTGGCGAGAGCACTTTGAGGAGATTTTCCGTGTCCCAAGCGACCCCGCTACTACAGCCACGGCTGCTGCCAGCCTGCCTGCACAAAGCCTGGACATTGATGTGTCTCCCCCTACACAAGAGGAAGTAGTAAAGGCCATCCGGTCTTTGAAGAACGGGAAAGCCCCGGGAGTGGACCTTATCACAGCAGAAATGCTGAAAACAGACGTCCCTACTGCTGCAAACGTGCTGACACCCCTTCTGCGGAACATCTGGTCAGCCGAAGAGTTACCTCATGACTGGAACAAAGGCCTTCTCATCACCGTACCCAAAAAGGGAGACCTCAGTGAATGTGGCAATTGGAGAGGCATCACCTTGCTCTCGATTCCGTCCAAGGTACTATGCAGCGTCATCCTGGACAGACTGTCGCGGGCAGTCGATCCTCTTATTCGCAAGGAGCAGGCTGGTTTCCGACCCAATCGATCGTGTACGGACCAGATCAACACCTTACGCATCATTCTCGAACAGGCATCAGAATGGCAGAGAGAAATGTACCTGACCTTTGTAGACTTCGAAAAAGCCTTCGACACACTGAGATGGAGTTGTATCTGGGATCGTCTTCGTGAAATTGGAGTCCCCGAGAAGTTCACAAACATAATTAAGGCCATCTACGGAAAGTATTCCTGTAGGGTGACGCACGACGGCCTCGTCTCGGAGGACATACCGATCCATGCAGGTGTACGTCAGGGTTGTCTCCTCTCCCCTCTCCTCTTCCTTGTCGTCCTGGATGGCATCATGTACAGGACTACCAACAGCAAGCGCCGCGGCATAGAGTGGGGACTGTCCAACGTCTTAGAAGATTTGGACTACGCCGATGACCTATGCCTACTGAGCCACACACGCGCTGACATGCAAGCTAAACTGGACGACCTACGGAGAGAGGCTTTGGAGACGGGACTAAAAATTAACATCCGGAAGACCCAGGAAATGAGGTGCGGAGCAACAAGCTCGTTGCCGTTGCTCATCGGCACAGAGGGGGTTGACAGAGTCGACAAATTTACCTACCTCGGTAGTGTCGTGTCGGAATCAGGTGGGACCGAAGAAGACATCGTTTCGAGGATCGCCAAAGGGAGAGCAACCTTCGCGCGACTGTATGGCAATCGCGTAAACTGACTAGGAGAGTAAAGCTCAAGATATTCCGGTCCAACGTGAAGACCGTGTTGCTGTACGGATGCGAGACGTGGAAGGTTACCAAAGACATCTCGCGTCGAATCCAGGTCTTTATAAACCGCTGTCTTCGCCGTATTCTCGGTATATACTGGCCCGAGAAAATCTCTAACGTAGAGCTGTGGGAGCGCTGCGGTGAAACGCCGATCGACCAGCAGATCAAATGCCGGAAATGGAACTGGATCGGTCACACACTCCGAAGGGATCCCGATCACATACCGAGGCAAGCCTTAGATTGGAATCCTCAAGGAAAGCGGAAACGTGGCCGTCCGAAGCAAACCTGGCGGCGGACAATCACTGCAGAAGCGAAGGCGATAGGGATGACCTGGAGCGAAATAAAGCGCGAAGCTCAAGACCGCTCGGGATGGCGACGTACTGTGGAGGCCCTCTGCCCCATCCAGGGGACATAGGACATTAAGTCAAGTCAAGTAAGTCAAACTACACATGCTGAAAATACCTCTGAAATCTCACCGTACGACACATTTTGGTTCCAAAGTGTGAGCATGAATTCCCTGGTAATAATGTGACATAATGTATAATATGTAAAATATATAACAGAAATTGAATTTAAAAAAATAGCATACCGTTGCACAGCAATGTTTTTATACAAACGTTGATTTTATCAAACATAAAAAGAAGTAATAAATCCTACCAGTGAAATAGCGAGGAAAATTAGTGAAACGATGAAACTTAAAACGCTTGAGAATTTGATTCATTGCAAATTCAACAACAGCCACTCAAAACTATCTAGTGAAAATTACATCGAGTCGGGTATCGATAGGGACACTCAAATGACACAAGATCGTCGAACGTTTTGTCATCAACTGTTCCAAATATTTGGCTACGGCGGGAAGATGTAACGCTCCGTCCTAAACAAACATCTGAACACGATCTCCACCCGACCCGGCAGATGGTACACAATAGATATACCACTGCTTTGATGCTTAAATTCGGTAATTTTGCACAAACCAAATCCCATGTTTTATCCTTGGTTAAATATCTTGCCGTTTTGATACCCACATCGCCAGCTTACGTTGTTTTAAGATTTATTTCCGATGCAATAGGTATAATGTTATTTTCTATAGGTCAATGTTGGCACAATAGTATTCCTTCAATTAATTGAATGTCGGAAATGAATTGATTATATTAAACAGTGTATTAGGTTTTTGGAATAATTTGAACATATGACTGGTTCATCGATTAATTAAAAAAAAATACAAGGTTTAGCACTTTCATTGCCTGATTTTATAAATAATGAAATTAATAATTTCGGTAAGCATCTGTATTTAGGCACAGTATATAGTAACGGTCCAATTCTTACAGCTAATGCTCCCCTGTACATCAACCTTACAGTTATATCATAGGATTGCTAGTCTCTCGCCCAGTAAACCAACCAGGCAAGAGGACTTTTATCCGCTCCGCTATAGGGCCGAATAAACCAACTAGACTATCAAGCGGATCGTTAGCATGTCTTACTCCCCTTTTGCCTGCAAAGCAGACTTCTTTGGCACTCTTAAGTCGAGTCGAGATAGTACAACGTACCCTATACCTAACAGCTAGTGCGCCCCGTGTGCCAACCTTCTGGTTATATCACGGGGATGCGAGTCTCTCGTCCAGTAAACCAACCAGACGAGAGGACCTTTACCTGCTCCGCTCTTGCGCTCGGTAAACCAACCGAGCACGCAAGCGGAACAGTAGCAGGTCAGTCGAGATAGTACAACGTACCCTATACCTAACAGCTAATGCGCCCCGTGTGCCAACCTTCCGGTTGTATCACGGGTTGCGAGTCTCTCGTCCAGTAAATCAACCAGACGAGAGGACCTTTACCTGCACCGCTTTTGCGCTCAGTAAACCAACCGAGCACGCAAGCGTAGCAGTAGCAGGTCTTCAGTCGAGATAGTACAGTACGGCCATACTCTGCCGCTCTCACAAGGCGACCTCACCTCCCCTCTGGGTAGAATGTGGGAACCCAAATGCTGCCACGCGGCGCCGCGGCGTCGTGTATTACTAAACTTCATACGTAGATCGTACGCCAATCTGTTCTCAAATGAACTTTTAAATAGCAAAACGATTTATTTCTTATTATGTAATCATCACCATTGAACTATTGGTTTTTTAATTAGAAAATCAATTTATTTTTACAGTTTTAATTAGATTGTTTACAACAATTACAACTCGCATAAAACATTCAGAGTACCACGGTAACGTAACTGGATTCATTCCATTATAATCACAAGCATTCAGAATAACGTTTAAATATGTTTATTATTACAATATCACCTACAATATTTAAAGTATAACGTCTTACGTCACAGCGCGAGGTAGCTTTTCAGCGAAATTTATTGAGCTTATAAAATCGTCCGGTCGTTCTGTCTGTCCGTCCGTTGCCATGAAACTCAAAATTTCGAAATTCTGACTTCGGATCCGTGTAGAGCATCAAAAAGTAGTTGTGCAAAGTGACCTTGGTTTTCCGATATCAATTCGCGAAAGTGGTCAAAATAAATATTCTGTCTGTCCGTCCGTTGCCATGAAACTCAAAATTTCGAAATTCTGATTCGTATAGAGTATCAAAAAGTAGTAAGTGGACAAAATAAATAAATAAATAAATTTCGCTATGGTGGCGCATGCGCTGCGCGTCCGATGTTTTGTTATGCAGTCAACCCTAAGGCCATCTGCACGCACATTGGCACGTATACAGACGTGGTCTATTTATGTAGGAGTTTTTTGTGTCGAGTAGCCCAGGTTTGATTCAGGTCTTATTTTCTATCACCCCTTATAATAAAATTTCGGGTCACCAAAGAAAAGATACCTCTATCTAGATTTTAGTATAGAGTAACCACAATAAAACTTGAGAAAATCGACGAATCGAAGGAAAAGTTAAGGAAAGAATATCCGTTTCGAGAGACTGGATCTTAAAAAAAATATCGGTTACAATCAGTTTAAAATCGTCATATAATTCATAAACAAGAATTTCGTTATAATTTTTGTGACTTCTGTACGTACTTTGATTATTTGCATTGAAACTATGAACTACATAACAACTTGTTTAAAATTTTGAGATCAAAATCAATTTCCAACTGGTCAATAACAACGCCGGTCATCAAGGGTACACAAGACTGTGGCTACAAAACATTACCGCAATACCTCGAGGCGTTTACTGAGGTTCAGCTTGACCCTTTGGTCACAAATTGACGACTGCGGTCTGCCCTGACAGAAGTCCAGTCATTTAATCGTAATTTCATCGCAAAGTATTTGAAACGTATCAGGTCAATACGATTTTGGGATAGTTTATTTATTTACCAAATATGTACCAATCTGCATCCACTTATGTTTACTGAGAACCAATTGGCGCTTTGCTCTACTATAAAATGATCTAGAAAGGATTGATACAAAGTTTCTGTAATAACCAATGTTCTATAATACCAAAAGATCTATAAGACGCTTGCTGGGTTCCATAATATAGCTTTGATACAAGAGTGGACTGGAATTCTATTCCAGTAGAGAGAATTAGCGAAATTTACTCGGGTGTGCCGTGTGGTTTCCGGCAGACTAGAATAGAATCACTCCGTTTCTTCCCGTGGATGTCGTACAAGGCGACTAAGGAAAATACATTATCAAATATCGATCAGGCCTCCCCAACCCGTTTGGCCAGCGTGCCGAGTGTAGGCCAAATCCTCCTTCCGTCTAGGACGGTCGAGAGAGGGTCGTGCTCCATAGTGGAGACTAAAACGGACCTGGTGATGACTCACAGGGTATTGAAACAAATGCTCGAAATTCCTCACTATCTACGGTACTCCGAGTCTAAGGATCCTCGATATTGTACTGTATGCGAGTTATGTAGTTAATATTATCAACAGAGTGTTAAGTGCGAGTTTATTGGGCACATACGAACGTGTCAACGTTTACAAGCCGACCAAATTGAGAAAAAGTTTCATATTGTGAATTTACCTGACGCGTGTTACATATCTAATATAGCCGGGTTGCTCACTGCAATATGTGAGCAAGTAAGTCACATAATAGGCATCTGAACAAAGTTCTAAAATTATAAAAACTCTGTATCAGTAATCTAGAATACATAAAACTAGAACGATCTGCGATCTCAAAATTTTAATAACTTATTTCCGACGTGTTATATGGTCGATCAAAGTTTGGTGGGAAAGTCCATTTTAAAACTATGAAAAATAAATATTACCATTGTAGAAACAATAAAAATACTATAACTTTTGTTACGGCACTAGCTACATAAACGCAAAATACAAATTTCTGATTTAATGCAAAATAGCGTCTCGTGACGTCATAATACTGTAGGCTTTTGTATGGAGCGTTTTCGAGATAGTTCAAAATTATGATCTTCAAGTTATCATATCTCGAGAAGTTTTTATGCTATCAAAGTAATTCTTTCGCAGTTATATTATTGTGACGTCTTTAAATAACAAATCGAAAAAAAAAACGGTTCAGATGCCTATTTTGATATGTAACACGCGTCTTATAAATTCACAACATAAGAGTTCTTCTCTATTTAGTCTGTTTATTTGGGTTCCGTACCCGACGGGTAAAAAGGAACCCTATTACTAAGGCTGCGCTGTCCGTCCGTCCGTCTGTCACCAGGCTGTATCTCATGAAAGGTGATAGTTAGACAGTTGAAATTTTCACAGACGATGTATTTCTATTGCCGCTATAACAACAAATACTAAAAAACAGAATAAAATTAATATTTAAGGGGGCTCCCATACAACAAACGTGATTTTTTTGCTCGTTTTTGCTCGTAATTGATAACGGTAATAGGTAGATGCTTGAAATACTCACATAATATTTAGTTTTATATTCAATTTATAAGTAAATATTTAAATAAAAATAAAAATATATTTAAGGGGGGCTCCCATACAACAAACGTGTTTTTTTTTTTTGCCGTTTTTATAGATAATGATACGGAACCCTACGTGCGCGAGTCCGACTCGCACTTGGCCGGTTTTATTTACGTGGACATGATCGAACGCAAACAAAAAACTCGCACGAAGCACTCTGATGCAATCACATTGATTTTCATCACAGAAGAGTCAATAATATTTTTACACTAAGTAACTAAACCGTTAAAATAACTTCGTCTTCGTCGCATCGCAAACTTACAGTAGTGGTTAAAAACCCATTTAGCAATACAGCATACAATAAACAATATTGCCAGACCCAAGCAAATTGGTGTTGACATCACAATATAGAACTATGATTATTGTATACGTAAGTAAGGACGTTATGATAGTAGAAATAGGAATATAGAGGTTATGATAGTATATATTTATTAATTCTATGTCCGTAAGTTACACTGTATAAACTGGAAGCGTGAGACTTCCAGTTTATAGCATTGACACAAAATGGCGATTTATAATTTCCACATGATATGGAGCGAAACACATTAACTTTTTTGTTTCATTTTTTATTAACAAGTATCAAAAGATTAAAAATTTGATTAAAAAAAAATATTTTTTGTTTGTTTACTCTCGTTATATAATTTTTAAACATTAATTTTAATAATTATATAACGAGTTTCAGCTTTCAGTATAATAAAGTTTCATGATACAATACAATACAACACAACACAACGCAATGCAACTCAGCACAACACAATACGTCGTCGTCGTCAACACTTATTCATCCCATTACTGGGACACGGGTCTCCCCTCAATCGAAGGGGTTTAGAGCATACTCCACCACGCTGCTCAACAACGGGTTGGCGGAGGCCAGTGTTTTCAAACCGCCTAAAGGTCACTCACTTAGCTTAACGACTGTCATCTAATGCCAATAGCGAGGACCAACGGCTTAATATGCCCTCCGAGGCACGGAGGAGCTCGAGATAAATAAACCCATCTTTGGACAGGCTACCGTCGACGTTACTTAACTTGCATAATCGATTAGACTGACACGCGCAACGACGCTATCGAGCTCCTCCTCCTACCCCGCTGCGCCTCCAACACAATATAATACTGAAAGTAATGATGTTAGACGGCAGAGGTGCGGAAAGCACATTTTTTTTATCTTACGCCATTTATGTCATTCGCCAACGGCCTTTTGAGCATCGTAGACTGACATGGGGAAAGAACTACGAAATTAATTTGACCAAGGTATGGGACTGCGGCCCTACTCGTCTCTCTTGGAAGGAGAGATCCTTCCATTTGGACATTGCCAATAAGACTCTCTACACAATCTGCAGGATTCCTGGCTATTGTCACACATTTGTCTAAATTCTACAATACTGGGGGATCGGTTCTAATTCATGCCTCAATATATTGTCTGAGGTAATCGATGTTTTAAATTGATTTTCATGAGTTTAAAATTAACATACATTTGAAAGTCGATTTTAATTAGCAGTTCATAGGTTTAACACGATCTCGATGACGTCATTGCGCGTATCAGTTTAATCGAACACGCAAATAGTCTGTCCATGGATGGGTTTATTTATTTCGAGCTCCTCCGAGCTTCGTAGGCCACGTTAAAGCGTCGGTCCCTGCTGTTGTCATTAGATGAGTCTTTAAACCAAGTCAGTGGCCATTTGGCGGCTTGAAAACACTGGCCTCCGCCAACCCGCAGTTGAGCAGCGTGGTGGAGTAGCTCTAAACCCCTTCGATTGAGGGGAGACCCGTATCCCAGCAGTGAGATGAACAAGGCTTGACGACGAGGTTTATTTGTAAGTCTATATTGAATATATGTTTTTTATATGTCCCCGTTGGAACATATAAAAAAGGGAATCGTTTAAGCTATCGCCAATTTAATTAGTTTTGTGTTTTTAACTAATAGGATTTGCCCGCAAAATAATAGATTTGTCACCAAAATGTAGTCACCAAACAATATAAAATAGATTTCACAATAAATCACCCAAAATCAGATATAGGGTGTAGTACCAAATAAATGTTTTTGTATGTATTATATTGTCAATTATTAATAATTAAGCTTACTTGGCACCACGTCATTCATTATCTAGGTTGACGAAGCATTGACCAAGTATTGGTAAGACTCGTCAGTGAATATGACGATAATTTGACTTCGCCCCTATTAGCCATTTTTTCATTAAATTAAGGAGCTGATCTATTTATTTGGTGACAGATCTATTATTTTGATGATCAAACGAATTAAATGATACTAACAGTTTGTTAGGCTGATGATTTATATTTAGAGACAGTTTTGATTAAAATGATGACTAATATATTTTTTGGGGATAGATATTGTTATATATTTATAGAAAATATTGTTCCCTATAAAAAACATATACACAGGGTATTATTTAGAGAAACGACGATAATAATATTTTTTTAATAATTGATTAATATTACTTTCTATCTATCATATTATCATTTGCAATGCTCTATTTGTTATTACATAAATGTATGTTTATTTATGAGAACCATTTGCCATGTTTTTATTTTCCTTACTGAAGGAAAATAAAAAGACCAAAATAAAATTTTGCCTCAATAATTTACCGGAGCCTGTTTTTTTTTTGGGTGTAAGTGGTTCATCAACATGTTGGAACCTAAGCCAACTTCACCTGCACGCGGTACACGCTACTGACGCTCTGGCGAAAAGAGAGGTAGGGAGCGTAAATTGTAAGCTACCCGACTGGTGAATGTACCTCAACCACACAGATTACCGCAGCCAAATAACAATTCCCTCGAAGGTTGTTGTGTTCCTGCGAGTGTGTGAGGTCACCTAAAAGTAAGGAGATGCTGCATTGGCAGCTGGGGTGGCAGCGCGCAAGCGATATTTTATGTTGCTAGTGTTAATATGGCTACGGTAACCGCTTCACATCAGGCGGGCCGTACGCTTGTCTGCCACCCGACGTAGCATAAAAAAAGGTAATTTAATTACCATACTTAACTAAATATTGTAGACTATAGGCTGCACTGTAATTCTAGTTTTTATTTTATTTTATAACAATAATTATCTACAGACCCCGGGGTTTTGTTAACAATTATGCTTATAATCATACTATTGTTGCTATTGTCTAACACTACTACAGTACATTACGATATTAGTGCGTTATGATGCATGTTATAACCAATACGCACGTATATAGTACGACGTTTTTCAACACATTTGCGAGGAAACAGAAAAAAAAATATTTTGTTCATTTTTAATTATTGAAACAGTTAGTGAAATTACAATTATTAAAATGATACGTAGTTGTAGTTGATTTTTTAATTATGATTTTATTATTATTATTACTATTCATAGCTGCGTGAAAATGTTGGCAAAGTCTTTAGAGCATGCAGCCAAGTTTTTAAATTACCGAATAAACTGATTTTTTTTATTTTAAATAAACTCAATCTGTGAATGCACACTGTTGCTTTCCCGCCATTTTAACAGCGCGCTAGCACAGTATTACTATTTTTCATACAGTAGGGAATCGCCTTTGATGTGGCACGATGCCGCCGCCCGCGTAGGTATCCACGCGGTCGTTCGCCGATATGCAAGGGTTGTCACAAAATTCGAAATCAAATAATCTTTAATATTTTTATAATCATTTATCAACAAGAATATAATATACATATTTTCAAATGTTGCACTGCTAAATATTTACGTGAAGGTTTATTTTTAGATTTCAATTTTCTATGATTAAATTTAACAATATAATGAATTCGCATTCGGATAAACAATTTGATCATGAAAATATGGGGGAAACATAAGCATGGCTGTGATATAAACTGTACTTGTTTTAATAATACCTACCTATAATTTATCTAAAAATATTGTTTCCTACAGCACCTGGTTGGTGTTGGTATGTTAACTTATTATGGCGAAGACAAAAGTCCCTATGTTCATTCGTAACTAATAAACGGCTGAACCAATTTTGATTAGTTGTAAAATTTTTCTTTATTGCGCCAGTGTCACGGAGTATATCAAAATTAAAAAAAAAATAGCGGATTTCTGGTGCCAGCCAAGTTGATGTAGGTACCAAACAATTAACGATTTAAATTTGATTACGACTTTACTCACTTCATTTTCGCAAGATACTTAATAATATAAACTAGGAATATCAATACCCAAAATGCAATGACTGGATAGCAAAATTTACTGTATATATGTAACTAAAATGTGTAAAATAAAAAAGTAAATAAAAATTATCAAAAAACGTGATTGCTTAAAAAAATTTAAAAAAAGAAACTAGCCCTGAAACAAAGATCTTAACTACTAGGTATGGATAGGCCATTCTAAGGAGACAATTTGTCACGAACCGATGAGTCATTAAAAATTGGTGTCCCATTTGTTTATAAAGTTTATAGTGTACATTTACGTAACATAAACATACACATAGGTTCGTCCCACACACAGCACGTGCATATAGTCGCAGAGACAAATTTTATGTTAGAAATGGCACAGCCATACGTAGTAATTAATATCTTTGCCCAGAAATCTTGAATATAGGTGAATATAGAACCTTGTCTTTTTCTGTCGGTTTAAATAAAATCATAACAGTTGGATATTAGACAAATACCTACTCCTTCTGTGTCCGACTTCCCAACTATTAAGAAGGTGTAAACATAATAATTACACTTTGGGCAAGAGCATGCGCCGTAAAGAATATATATACCTACATATTTACACTTGAAAACTCCGCTAGGTTGGAGTTCGAGTTACGAAGTACTTAACTATTTAGTCATCTGTCGTTGGAGCACAAGAGTTCGGTTATTTGTTGTATACTTATAGTTGGAGTACCTTGCACTTCACCAACAATATAGCTACATACATTTCAACAAAGACAAAGTAGGTAGGTTTTTACGAAATTATAGAAAAAACTTACCTTGCGTCACGGGGAAATCTATAAAATTTTAAATTCTTGGTGTGTTCCGACATCGAGTTACAACCGTATACAGAACAATTTGTATTCACCATCATAATAAATAGGAATCACTGAACGTAAATTAAAAAAAAACGTTTAAAACACTCAGTACGCGCACGTGACTGCCTTTCACGGTGGCTCCCACAAACTACGCTTGTTTGTGGGACGCTGACCGCACCGCCCGCTTCTCCGCGGGTTCCCCTCCCTTGCTCTGCGCAAGTACCTTCGCTTCCCAACTGTATGCTTTTAAAACTGTGGCGCTAGCGCTGCCTACTGATTGGCGCCGTGCGGCGATTAGTTCGAAATTTGAATAGCAACAGCGCGGGAAATGGCAAATAATACTGTTATGGAATTTGTATGACTTAACTATTTGCTTTGGTAACACACGCGTTTTTTATGACACGCTTTACATATTTAAAACCGGTGGAATTACATCAGCTTTACGAGCAAAGGTGTTGAAAATTCTAGTTACAGTATTGTATAAGCTAAAATAGTTATCCTAAACAATAAATGTCAATAAATTGCATATACTATGCACGCTTAACTGCAATGGAACTTGGTTCAAGTATTGACTCGCTCATACGTTGTGGGAAAAAGGGCACATTTTTGATCACATTTCACGGAACTCACATTACCTATAACCGTCGACGGATTGAACAAATATTTGAAAACCAAGTTAGCAAATATGGGAATGTAATGAAATGCCGAGAAACCTAACAACTCTTATAGTTTAAACCATTGTTATTTATGTAAGAAAACCACGATATACTTATGGATGTATTTTGATAATTGAATTTTAGAAGGCAGATGTGTTCATGCACGCAAATGTTTGTCATCTGCATCTGCATCGCAGATGACAAACATTTGTGTGCATGAACGTGTTTGTTTGTCTTGGTCTGGGTGTTTCCTATGTATTATATGGATGTATTTACAAAAAAAAATGTATTTAAGTATTATATATCAGTTATCTAGTATTCATGTACAAGCTTTGCTTAGTTTAGGATGTGTAGATGGCAGTGTGTAGTTTCTTCAGGATTTTTTTTATTTATTTATCTATAAAACCACATTTCATTCAACAGAAAAATCTATTCAGGTGATTTTGAGATAACTCTTAGGTGTTACCTTCAAAGTAAATATTGCGTTAGTACTCACGAACCATTGACAGATTTTGATTAAACTTTGTGGATAACTAATAATAATTATCGTTGAATCGTAATCGACTGAGTAGTTTTCTAGATATAATAACTTCTCACAAAGGATATTGGCCGTGTGGTTTCCGGCAGACAAGAATAGAATCACTCCGTTTCTTCCCGTGGATGTCGTACAAGGCGATTAAGGGAAATACATTACCAAACATCAATCAGGACTCCCCAACCCGTTTTTTGGCCAGCGTGGAGAGTGTAGTCCAAATCCTCTTTCCGCTTAGGACGGACGAGAGAGGGTCGTGCTCCTGGAGTGGAGACTAAAATGGACCTGATGATGAAAAGATATTGCCAGATCTCGGTTTTCACTAATTTGGATGCGGTTTTCAATGTCATATTGTAGCTATGTTTTATCTTGTTATGCGCAATAATGAAGGAGTTATTTTTTGTTCATTTTCTGAAGTCCCAGCGGACAAAGTAGCAGGCGGTCTCTAGACTTTTCTTTATTCTTCTGAATCTATAAATCGTAACTCTTACTGGCCTTCATTCATTATTGTATTAACTGACTATGATGAGTGCTCTGAAGAACTGTTTTCCCTTATCCTTTCCTCCCCTTTCCGTCACAGAACGTCATTTATACAATTATACAATATGGGATCCTTCAAGCGAAGCGTGAAGAAGCATCTTGTAGGCCAGCATGGCATCGTCACCTGACAAGACATCAAGGTCTCTTGTCTGTTGCCGATGCGATTGGGGCTTTTCGCTTACCATCAGGCGAAACGGAGCCAACATGCTGAGCTAATATTAAAAAAAAACTATTTAAAAATCACCAATAATCTTTCAAGCGTTTTTAATTTGCCAAACGTCAATTTCGAAATGGTAGTAGATATTTTTTTTATTACGCCAATAGGACACAAGGCATAATCAAGAAATTAATTTCATTTCGTCACTGGACAAATCGGATTTAATTTTAGTTTCCAAATAGATAGCTATTTGGAAACTAAATTTAAATCCGATTACGTAGGCTATCCGTTAAGGAAATGATTTATAAAAAATCCCATGAGATAACGGGATACTTATATTATTTATACGTACGATTCAGGGGCGCAAGCTAGTTACTAATAAATCTAGTGACATTTCTGCCCTTTTTATTAGTATTTAGTTACGGAGACTTTACGAACGTCTACAATCGCGATAAATATTGACCAATTTTAGTTAGCACATTTCCGTGTATTCAGTAGTGGGTTTTTGTAAAGCTGAATAAATATTTATGAGCCGTATATTTATTCGTATCGCCCCATCGAGCTCGACGGTCGATTGAATCTCAAAGAGTTTAATACGACGTGAAATTTTCCTATTATTGCACCATCGATAAATGTACGTACGAGGCACAAAGGTGCTTCACTAGCTCCTAGACAAAATCTCCTATTTGGTGTTGTTGGTGTGGTGTTTGGAAAAAACTTTATTTGTAGCGTTTGGGAAAAAAGAAAATTAGTATCATAATTAAAGGTTGGCAACGGATCGGCGGTGATTTCCATGGGCGGTGGTGATTGCTTTCCATTAGGTGGCCCACATGCTCGTTTGCCTTCGTCTCATAAAAAAAAAGTTTAGGGAAGTATACTTACTTCCCCAAACATTTTTTTCTCACCTCCACCTTTAGAGCTAACCTCACCTGTACAAGCCTACCGTTCGACAAACGATGCTCTGGCGATGGAGCGGTACCAGTTTCAACCCATTTTCAATAAGTTTTCCTTCAAACGGAAAAGCTTAAAACTACGCCACGCTGCCCTACCAGCTCTACTGCGTGTTGACGAAAGCCAGTCTGATAACATATTATACGTTGCCGTTCCATCTCATCCGCTGTGTTTGGTTTGGCTAAACCTTAATAATAGGTAATTCTACCTAACGTAACAGGAAAAATCCATCTCATCCGCTGTGTTTGGTTTGGCTAAACCTTAATAATAGGTAATTCTACCTAACGTAATAGGAAAAATCCATCTCATCCGCTGTGTTTGGTTTGGCTAAACCTTAATAATAGGTAATTCTACCTAACGTAATAGGAAAATCCATCTCATCCGCTGTGTTTGGTTTGGCTAAACCAAACACAGTTTTAGTTACAGAGGTAATTCTACCTATTATTAAGGTTTAGCCAAACCAAACACAGCGGATGAGATGGATTTTTCCTATTACGCATATTCATGCGTAATATGTTGTGCAAATGTTTTGCTATACATAAAAAGTTATTTTTTATTTAGTACCACTAGATGAAGCTACTAAACTTAATGTATCTCGGTATGGTTTCACTATTTTTTTTAAATATAAGTGGTTCAATGCGTGTCTGTCCCCTACGGGGATAAAAAAAAATACAGCTAAAAAAAATATGTCTCCTATTGGAATGTTTAAAATTCTCACAGCGATATAATGCTTTTAATTCTGTGAAAATTCTTTACCATTTTATTTTAAGGTCCATTACCTAGGATAGCTATAAAAAGCTGCATATATATGCATATAATAATAATGTTACAACAACAGTACTTCATAACAGAATGTATCTAATACCAGAAGTACTACACGTATAACTTAGAACATAATTATTGTTCTTTACATAAGCTTTAAATCCTCCGTTGGGCCAATCGAAACGTCTCCCAAGTACGAGTACAGCCAAGAGCCGATCATGCTTGACAGTTATAGTGCGAATGTAATTCTTATTGCGTACGGCATAAGAAGGGTACAAAGGTCGAAGTTTCAATGTTGCCGTGCTCTTAACTCTACTACTACCTACAAATGGGTTATCATACCTTTTTGTTAATGATACATTAGATTTATAATCTGGATAATGGCATAAGTAAGCAGGCCTCGCAACAAAAGGTTACATATTGAAATTTTAAGCCTTTCTGTTGGGAACTAAGCAGAAAAAGCAGCCTTCACAATGGAAGTAGTGCCCATTCTTCTTACCGCCATGAATAAACGCAGACATTTTTTATTTCATGTTTCATACGCCAAACATTGAAGTAAAAATATTTACTAACAGAATTAAACCTAATTTTCATTAGATACAAAATAAAGTAATTACACGTAATAGTTTGAGAGCCAGTTCATGTTTATTTAATTTTATCCATTAAGTATTTTCTTGGTGCTTCGCTTCAGACGGACTTACGTTAAATTTTTAATGCAAGGAACGCGACTCAGATACCACAGTAATGGGGGAGTAAATATCGCAGTGCTCCTTATGAATGAATAATATATATCGAGCGGCCTTAGAATGCTGCAAATACAGCCGCTGGGAGTTTTGCCGACTGTACTATCTGCGTTTTTATTGAGTTGAAATCTTAACACTACTACAAAATTGATAGTAATATACGGGGTATCTAAAATTATAAAACTGAACGATTATTAAGTATACATTCTTATCCACTAAAGTTAATTTAAGCATTCTTAACCTAGTATTTCAGTGGCCCTTTAGTAATATTCCAAATTCCATTGTGATCCCAAGTGTGAAAAAAATCCATTGTGAATTCCAAGGCCAATGTAGTTTTACTCCCGGCACTGCAATGGACTCCTGGCCACACAGGAGACACAGTGGTAGAAATGTATGGGGGGACACCCACCATACATTTCCACCACTCCCCGTCCCGTTGCCCATTTAGTAATTTTTAGTAGCTTATGTTTATTCTCCTTACAAAATTGTTAACTTTTTTCTGCACTACCTGTTTTAGGGTTACTTTATTTATTATTTACTTTATACGTTTGCATAAAAGTAAAGTATATTAAAACACTTTATTTCAATTCTCTTTCTATTTTCCTTCTTTTTACTAAGTGCTTCGTTGAGTATTATAGTTAGTAGTATAGTAGGAGCGTAGCGGTCACTGAGAGAGATTTTTCGGTCATGGATTTCAAGCGACGAGGAGAGAGAGGTCCAAGTCATCTATAAATTAAATAAAAAGTAAAGAATTACTTATTTATTTAAATTAATTTTGTTCTAAGATTACTTTCGAAGCTTTTATAGAAAGCAACAAATTATGCTGAAAAAATTGTTTGTTTATATCGGATTTGCCAAAACTACCCAAAATTATAGCAAAAAGAAAGCTCTATTTTAAAAATTTGATACATTATTATTACTCTACCTATTTATTCTTATGTGTCTCTCTTAACTCCGCCGTTGCCGGTCCCAAGCCCGGATGAAAAAGGAGGAGGGTTAGCATAGAGAGGAACTACCTAGCTGTAAAACAAATACTACCCAAAATTATAGCAAAAAGAAAGCTCTATTTTAAAAATTTGATACATTATTATTACTCTACCTATTTATTCTTATGTGTCTCTCTTAACTCCGCCGTTGCCGGTCCCAAGCCCGGATGAAAAAGGAGGAGGGTTAGCATAGAGAGGAACTACCTAGCTGTAAAACACATACGCCGAGCATCGGGCGGCGGTTAACTAACCCGACCCCTCTGTACATCACTGCACAGAGAGTGGCTTATAGAGGCCATGAGGAACTAAATCACCTCAAAAAATCTACCGTGGAAGGACCTGGGTGCCCACCATGCTGTAACAGCCCAAGAAAACCCCCAATGGACGCTACAACTAACGGAACTATTTTGTTGGACGATCCGGCTAACCACCGGCGCCGTTCGGTTTCCGGGCCGGGCGGTGTGAAATTGGCGACCGAAGCCGCTACTAGGATGGATCACCAGGCCCTAGACAGTGGTAATGCTACTGGTGACATAACGAACAAGATCTCAATCAGAAAACACCGACGTATTGCCACCTGGAACGTCCGTGGATTGCTGAATCCAGGGAAACTGGACATTGTGGAAAGAGAAGCTGAGTCACATCATCTGACAATACTGGGAATGACCAAAACACATATGAGAGGACAAGGACACTATAACACCTCTAATGGAAACACTGTTTATTTTTCGGGTCCCGCAAACTGTGTGATGAATTTTACTCGAAACTGGAAATAACCCTTAATAAAATACCGAATCGAGAGATAACTTTAATGATCGGTGACTGGAATGCGAAAATAGGCAGTACACAGGAAGATGATCACGTCAGGCATCCTAGACGTCTCTATACCTGGGTATCCCCTGGCGACCGCTGTCGTAACCAAATCGATTACGTGATAATTAACAAACGATGGAGAACGTCAATCACGAACGTAAAGAAAGACCTTCCCGGGTGCGGACTGCGGATCTGACCACTGTCTTCTGGTGGCAAATTTCGCCTTGCGCTTGAAAGCCATCAAGAAAAGGTGCGCTAGTCACCCACCTTCTTTGCTGCCGCTAGAACAAAACCTTTTCAAAAGCGCAATGGACAACTTAATTAAGGAGAAACCACCGTCTGCAAACGCAGATGCGAACGAACAGTGGGAACACATTTAAAGGAACAAATATGGGAGACAGTCAGGGGAATCACCAATAGTAATGTTTCACCACCTAGACGCAAGCAAACGTGGATCTCTCCTGGTACTTGGAAACTGATACAGGATAGAAAAGATCTTAAGTCCAGGGGGCTGGTTAGTCAGCAGGATAAAACCAAGTACTCAGAGCTGAGTAGGATAATACAGCGACAGTGCCGACGCGATAAAAACAATTTCGTGGATCATATCTGCCAAGAAATAGAAGAACATGCGCACAAAGTACAAAGCTCTGATCTTTTCAAAAAAGTGAAACCGCTCTCAAAACAGTTCAAGCCGAGAACGTGGGTGATCGAGGATGAGGATGGTACAACGCTCCATGACGTAGATGCAATAACAAATAGATGAAACTATTGTGAGGAATTATACAAGGACCCACACGACGGACGACCACCAAATGACGGAACTCTCTGGTGCGAATTAACGTTGGAACCTGACATTTTACGTTCAGAAATCACAGCTGCTATAACCGCGCTCAAGAATAAAAAAGCCCCCGGATCTGACCAATTGACAGCAGAGTGGCTGAAAGCATTGGGATCTGCAGGAATAGACGCCATTCACAAAATCTGTAATACCATTTGGCGCACTGGAGATTGACCGTCTGATTGGACAAAATCTATTGTACTACCATTGCATAAAAAGGGCTCCACCTCTAAATGCGATAACTACAGAACTCTAGCGCTAATATCGCATGCCAGTAAAGTGATGTTGCACGTTATTAACAACCGACTGCGCCATTTTTTTTGGATTGTCAAATTCCTCAGGAACAGGCCGGCTTTGTGAAGGGAAAAGGCACTCGCGAGCAAATATTTAACATACGTCAGCTGATAGAAAAGTCTTACGAATTCAACACACCCATCATCTTGTGTTTCATCGATTACAGCAAGGCCTTTGACTGTGTGGTTTGACATGGTCGACGATTTTGTATATTTGGGATCTAATATAAGCAGGACAGGGTCATGCGAAAAAGAAATAAGGAGACGTATCGGGATGGCCAAAGGTGCAATGGCTCAGCTGCACAAAGTTTGGGGTAGCCGTGATATTGCGCGTAAGACCAAAGTGAAACTAGTTAACACGCTTGTGTTCTCTATATTTGCTTACGGAACTGAAACGTGGACCCTGAGAAAGGCTGACCGTGACCGAATTGACGCTTTTGAGATGTGGTGCTGGAGGAAAATGCTTCATATTCCTTGGACCGCCTTCCGCACCAACGCGCCTATTCTGCGAGAATTAAATATAAAAACAAGATTATCTACCACCTGCCTCCGCAGAATACTTGAATTTTTCGGTCACATCGCTCGAAAGGATGGTCATAACCTCGAACAACTTATGGCAACTGGCAAGGTTGACGGCAAACAACCAAGAGGCCACAGCCCGATGAGATGATCTGACCAGATCCGCACATCTCTGGACTCAAATCTCCACAGTGCCCTCCACGTTGCGAAAGATCGCAATAGTTGGAGAAAAATTGTTAGAAGGAAGATGTTTCTGCGTGGGAGTCACGACCCTCAGTAATGAGGTATACGACGCGAGGAGGAGGAGGTCTCTCTTAATTCACGGGACAAGCACGGTCATTTGATAGGCGTTCGCGGGGATATAGATCCAAAGCGTAGAGGCCCCTTTGAGAAGTTTGATGTAATGCTGTACACCCGCCGTAACCCGCTCCAAGGTATATCAATGGAACTATATACCTATGAGCAGGTCTCGGCAGGCGTTGAGATTATTACAAAGTGTGATGGAAAATAAATGGGCTATGGAGATGAGATCCGGGTGAACTTAATACCTTTTTTTTTTTTTTTTTTTTTTTTTTTTTAATTAAGCCAATCGCAATATACTCAGCGGTGTAAATTGCCGCTGAGTATGCGCAGATCGGCTTACATCAGACATCGCACACCCCTGTCGTGGACAAGGCCTTTGTATATCTTAAATTAATTATGTATATATATATATAGTAAAATTTAAAATAAACTCTTAAAATTATACACAAATTTAGATCTTAAAACTATACACAAAATTGTCAAATTATCAATAATATAAAACATGGTGCAATAGCAGTAAATAATTTCCTTAATTTAGCAATAATCCAGGAATACAACAAAACAACTTATAATAATATCACTATACGTACAACTTTAAGTCCACCTTTTGGACGCCGACGAGTTTGAGGTGATGGCTAGGTCAATTTTACATCTGATTATTGTCAATCCATCCACAGCTGTCCTCGGCAGACACTTAACTCAATAACCCCACCTAGCCACCGCGATCGAGACGCCTATCAGAAAATATAGGCGCCCAAGTCAACATTGGTCCTAGGTGGGGCCACTTTACTTGTTCCGCCTGATGACAGCCGTGGCTAGACTGACACAGTAGTCAATAAAGTTATTTCTACGTTTTCCAGCCATCACCTCGGACACGTTCGTTTCAGTGACCCGCATTCCCAAACGCTGCTCCAACTCCCATCTTTGTTTGGAGAATGCGGGACACTGAAACAAAATGTGCTGCACTGTCTGACCCTCGCCAGCTTCACAGAAACACGATGGATCGTCCGCGCACTTGAACCTGTACAAGTACGCGGCAAACCCACCATGTCCCGATAAGACTTGCGTGGTGATGCCAGACGGAGCCATTTTGCCCACGATACTGTACGCGGCGGCCGCACTTGGGAAAAACAGCTTCGTTGTTGAAGCTGTAGTTCCCGAGCAATATCTCCTGTCCCATTCGTCAATGGTCGCCTTACGGATCATACCCTTGACGAATGAGACAGGGCAGCGGTCGTAGTCGGGCCTCTTCTTCGACTTCAGGGCCGCGCTCTTGGCGAGTTCATCGGCGCGTTCATTACCCTCAAGACCCACATGCGCCTTAATCCAGAACATCGAAACGCTCTTACCCTGCGCTTTGCACAGTTTAAGAGCGTCCCGCGTCTGTACCGCAAGGGGGTGAGGGGAATCAACGTTGCCTATCGCCTGGAGCGCCGCCATGGAGTCGCTGAAGATGCCCACGCTGGATCCATTGCAGCTCAACGCGTATTTTGCCGCGGTGCAGAGAGCGAGGAGTTCGGCCTGGTAGACGGTGCAGTAGGACGACAAAGTAAGCTTGACGGCCTTGGTTTCGGCATCGCCGTTCCAGATTGAAACAGCGGCACCTACCCGACCCTCAATCTTACTGCCGTCCGTGAACATTCGCAGGGCAAAGGTGTTGGCTGCCCTGTATTGTTCCTCGTCCACCAGGTGATCGAACTCGACCCTCTCCAGCTCCGCTGGGTGCGGGCCCTCGATCTTAGGGACCATCCGCTCGATCTCCCTGTCCCCCAGCGCCGGATGGGGCAGACCCCTCTTGGCCTCGTAGAGAGATGCGATTTCTCGCACTCTAAGGTCAAGGGGGAGCACCCCAGCCAGCAGCAGTGCAGAGTTCAAGGAGACCGTTCGGTAGGCCTTGCAGATCTTTTGCGCGAAGCCCCGCTGTACGCTGTTGAGCTGCTTTTGGATGCCTAGCTTGTTCACCGCTGGTGCCCATACGGCCGCGGCGTAAAGTATCGTCGGCTCAACTACAGCTGTATATATGATCTTCACTACCTCAGGATGAAGACCCCAGCCGACGCGGGCCGTACGCGCAAGGCGCTTATATATGTCCACCGCCCTTTTACAGACAGTGGCCACATGCGCATTGAACGTCAGACCCGCGTCGATGGTCAACCCGAGAAGTTTGATCTGCCGAGACATACCAATGCCCATCCCGCCCATGCTTAGGCGCGGAGTGTCATACCTAAGTTTGCGCGTGACCAGCATGGCGCTGGTCTTTTGCGGCGCAAACTTTAACCGGTTTCTGACCCCCCACGCCCTCACGTGCTCGAGAGTGGCATTGGCACATTTCTCTATATCCAGTGCAGTGGCTCCGTCAAACACCAACACGACATCGTCAGCGAAGGCCTGACAGTACACCCCCGCTCTTTCTAGTTGCCACAAGAGGGGGTCCAAGAGGAGGTTCCACAATATCGGACCTCCTATGGACCCTTGTACGCAACCTCTTGTGGCAGCGCGTGCGCATTCCTCCCCCCCGAAGCGCACCCTCACCGTCCTATTGCTGAGGTAACTGTCTATCGTTCGTCTCAAGCTCAGAGGGCAATTTTCCTCCGCCAGTCTGAGTTTGATAGCAGGCCACCAGGCGCAGTCGAAGGCACCCTCTATATCCAGCGAGACGAGAGTAAGAATCTTACGCTCGTCTAGCTTGCTGCGAATATGGTGCAGCAGGTTATAGAGGGCGTCTTCGGTGCCCCTCTGTGGCATGAACCCGTACTGGCGAGTACTAATCCTCGGCAGAAGATGATGCTTGAGGCGAGCGATCAACATTTTTTCGTATATCTTGCCCAAAACAGACAGAAGCCCGATCGGCCTGTATGATTTGGGCAGGCGATACGATTCCTTTCCCGGTTTCCGAAGAGCAATTACGATGGCCTCCTTCCACAGCCGAGGGAAGTATCGGAGGGCCCGACACTTGTTAAGAAGGGCCAGGAAGAATCCCGAGCTATCGTCAATGGCCCGAGCGCAAACGTCAGCCGTGAGGCCGTCGGCACCAGGGGCCTTTTTTGGGTTTAAGGACAATACAGCCGCCATGAGTTCCCTCTCGGTAAACGGCGGGTCATGATCATCATTGGCCCGTTCGTTTACCGTACGGGCTTGTTCTCTCATTTGGCGGTGATCTGTATTGTCGTCCAACCCGCTGTCGGCGGGATAAAAGGTGTCCGCCAACAGCTCTGCTGACTCCCTGGCGTCCAACGCCCTCCCGTCGACTTCGAGGAGCGTGTCCTCCTTCCGCTCGGTTACCCTGCCGATGACCCTGTAGATACCTTCCCAGACACCTTCCTTGTCTTGCCTCCCACAAAACTCCCTCCAGCTGCGGGTTTGTGCTTCTCGCACCGCGGCCTCGTACTTGCCCTTCTGTTCGAGGTACAGCTGGACTACCATTTGTCTACGCGACGGCGCAGCGTTTCGGATCCTGCGTCGCCTGGTGTTGGTCTGTCGTCTCAGCTCCTCCAATTCCTCCGACCACCACGGCAGCCTAAATGACCCCGCATTGCTCTTTTTAGGCATAGAGGCCTCACAGGCCTCGCCTATCGCCCGGGTGTATCCATCCACGATCACCTCCAGTTCCTCACACTTTTCGACAGCCTCCACGCGTGCAGCGGTGAGACTGTCTCTCAGCATGATTGAGGCGAGTTTCTCACGAAACTTACCCCAATCAGCCTTTTTGGTGTTGAAGATCCTGGTGGTCCTCGCGATCGATACTCCCTTGGCCTTGGCAATGCGGATGTCAAATATGATGCCGTTGTGGTCTGAAGACGTGAGTGCTTCCTCGACGTGCCATCCATCCACCAAGCTCAACATATCCTCCGAGCATGCCGTCACGTCGACATGGCTACTGTACCTCTTTCCGCCTCTGACGGTATCGAATGTTGGGACGTCACCGCAGTTAAGAATCTGGAGGCCCAGCTCCCTTAAGGTCCCAGCCATCTCCTCTCCTTTGGAATCCTCATGAGAGCTGCCCCACCAGACACTCTTCGCGTTGGCGTCCCCGCCCAGGATCAATCCACCTGCTCCGGCATCGCGCTCAATCCGCCGCAACTGCTCCAGGTATGGCCCAATTGGTTTGTCAGGTTCGAAGTAGTAGGAGACGAGTGTGATCTTCCAGGCGCTGGTCCGGATCCCCACCACTGTGATGTTGTTCGTGGTGAGTTGCGGGTACTGTATGACATCTAAGTCATTATCGAAGACGGCTATTGCCGCCTTCACAGTACCCTGCCCATTCTCCTGCGCCTGGAAGACCCTCACTCCCTGATAATTCCTAACACTTCCAACCCGACCCACGTAGGGCTCCTGCAGCAGTGCAACGGATATGTTGCGTTTGCCTGCGGCCAATAGCAACTCTTGAGTTGCTAATTGGCTCCTCTGGAGATTGGCCTGAGCCATTCGGTACGGTCGGCTAATGGTCCCCGAGGCAACCTCAGCAATAAGCTACGGCGTCCCGCGCCAACCGGTCCCACTTCGATCTCACCGGGCATTCGCCGTCGAACGCGTTATGCTTCACGTTCGACTGCTTCGCCCGGCGGCAATTAATGCACGCCGGCGACTTCCCAGTGGCTGCGTCCGCGCACTCCGACTTACGATGCGGGCCACCGCAGTGGCTACACACGTCGGCGGTTTCTTTACAGAACCGCCGCCCGTGTCCGTATCCCAAGCAACGGGTGCACTGGACGAGGGGCGTCTGATCTTCTACGACGCACCTCTGAAGGTCGATACGCAGCTTCCGCTCTGCTATCGACCTCCTCCAGACCACTGGGGAGACGCTCAACACGACGTGGCGGTTGTGCGGGTTTCGCGCTCGCCTGCTGCGCCGAACCACAACGCGGCTCTCTTGGGCGTCGAGTCCGCGAAAAACGTCCCGGTTCTGGTTGCGAAGGGCCCGGATAAGTTCCTCATCGGAGTGAACCTTCAGGACATCCCTCACAACCAGCAGCTGGTCTTTGTGTTTCGCGTCCTCAACGACCAAGCCCCTCCCTGACGTAGAGAGCCGCTTCCTGATTTTCTCCTTCTCCACCTCGTCGGCACAGCCTATCACCACTCTCCTATCCTTCACTTTGCGCACACGCTCTACCTTTACCCAGCCCTCCTTGGCGTCGACCACTTCCCTTACTTTTTGAAGCACCTCGTCCCCCGTTTCTTCTTCTACGGTCGAG
Organism: Hypsopygia costalis; assembly: GCA_937001555.2. Taxonomy (NCBI): domain Eukaryota; kingdom Metazoa; phylum Arthropoda; class Insecta; order Lepidoptera; family Pyralidae; genus Hypsopygia; species Hypsopygia costalis. Next base: position 21,152,572 of record OW443332.2, read on the forward strand.
GAGACGACCACCGAGTGCAGCGTTGCGCGCCCGACCACCATCTTAATGGTGGACGGGCTCGCCGCCACCACACCCGCGTACGTCGTCCCCCCGACCGACGGCCCCTGCCTCACTAGTTTCTCTTTTATCTCCTGCAGGAGCCGCGCGTTCTGGACGAGGAGCTCCCTATTCTCTTCCACTCTCTTGCTAATTTCTATCTCTGTCGCCCCGCGCTCCCTTTCAACGTTTTCTACATACAAGGTGAACTTAATACCGGGCTATTATAGAAGAAGGCCGGGCGACTGCCATAATTGCTTTGCTTCTATTGCTAGTTATTTGGGGAAGGCGGTGGCTTGCCACTCACTAGATGGCCCCCCGAAATGCCAGGAGATCGGCTGGGGGAGAACACCGGTGTGAGGGACTCAGGGGTGTCGAGAGGTGTGCTGCGCTTTCTCCGAAGTTACTCGCGGCGTTATGCCCTTTAACACTTCCAGCCCTGGACTACCTAAAGCTCTAACGGCTCCTCTCTGGACGGCCAATGAAGGCAAGCCAGAGCTGCGGGCTTTCTTGTGTTTACACTCCGACCGATGAAGACACACCGGAGACGATGGCCCTGACCGACTCTCTGGGACTCGGGTCCGTGGTGTCGTTACTCACACAACAGTTCGCCACAAGCTGCCCTGCGGACCTCTACCAACTTATTATATTATTAGAATTGAGATAAATATTAGTCAAGAGTCATAAGTCCAGTACCTCAACTTTAGTTTTGAATAAACATGCATTTATTATTGAAATCTATCTATACCTATAAAAAAGAAAGTATGTATGTATGTTCCGTATAGACTCCGAAACGGCTGGACCGATTTCAACGAAATTTTCAGACAATCTATAGATTGACCCAGCGGATAATCCTGCACACCTTGACTACGCGGGTGAAGCCGCGGGTAACAGCTAGTTTTATATAAAATTTCTTTAAATTAATTAGGACTACAAAATATATTTTTGACGTGATAACGTCTTATAAATGTCACGTTCCGCCTGAGCCGAGCGTGCAAGCGAGAGCGCGGAACAAGCTATCTGTCTTCCACTCCGTCGGCCGATGTTTTCTTATGATGATATCATGTAAACTTATCGTCCGTAAACCGACTTTACAGACAACCAATTCTTTTTTACTATCGTAATAAATATACATTTTATTCAACATGCAAGCTAGAGAAGGCGCGACAAAGCAAATTTTTGGGCCATGGTTTGCGGTCCATTTGACAGTAACGGCACAACAAACAAATAAGTAGTACTGAGTCATTCGCCATCGTCAAGCCTTTTCATCTGACCGCTGGGATACGGGTCTTCCCTCAATTGAAGGAGTTTAAGCTCCACCACGCTGCTCTACTGCGGGTTGGCGGATGTCAAGCCGCCTAAAGGCCACTGACTTGGCTTAACGACTGTCATCTAATGAGAACAGCCGGGTTCGACGGCTTAACGTTCCCTCCGAAGCACGTAGGAGCTCGAGACAAATAAACCCATCAATAGAATGACGGTAATGTAGCGGTCAATGACGCGGCTTCGACACCAACGCTCGTGGGTTCGATTCCCACATAGGACAAACACTTGTGTGCATAAACATGCCTGTTTGTCTTGGTCTGAGTGTTTTCTATATATCATAAGTATGTATTTACAAAAAAAAATCGGTTGTCTGTAAAGTCGGTTTACTGACGATAGTTGAACGTGACAACGTCATAAGAAAATACTGATGGAATGTTTGCATTTTTCAAAAGATTTTTTTAATGGAACGACTCAGAGCGAGGTAACGCCGCATATGTCATGTATTTTCGTGCGTGCAGCCGGCTCCATCGAATTATAAGACGTTGTCACGTCAAAAAAATAATTTACGTATGTTTATCAGTTGTCAAGTACCCTTCGCTTACTTTGGGGCTAGATGGCGCTGTGTAATTTGTCTGACAATATTTATTTATTTATTATTATAGACAGGCTACGGTCGACGTTGCATAACTTCACACAAGTTATGCATTCGATTAAATTGACACGTGTAATGACTCCATCGAGCTTGTCGTTTCAAATAACAATACTCTTGAGGATCTTTGATGAAGTGGACAATGATGCGAGTGAAGTGTTTAGCGAGATAATTAATGAGTTGGAAACCGAATTATTGGACACGAACATACATATTCGCATTCAGTGACATTAAAGCAACAGAAAAAAAAATACAATTCAAAAATTTTAATATAATCAATAAGATGAAAATTACAAAATAGTCTATAACACTTGTATTACAAGCATCTTTAGGTTATGTCACGATATTATTCTTCTTCTTTTTGTGTATCTATAAAAAGCAACCGTTCCTGACTGATCTATAAACGCACAGCTCGAACGACTGGAGGGGTCGGATTAAAATTTCGCATACTTACAGGGGCCCAAGTCTGTAAAATAACCAACGTGTCAATAGTGTGTCAGTAGTGTCTCGATAGAATTGTCTTTGCCATTTGGTATTCTACAAATTATTTATGGTCATTGACTTGCCATTGTAGTGCCATTGAAACGCCATAGTAAGACTATTGTAATGATGGTAGTCTGGTCCATTATAGTGTTTCAATGGCATCGTGATGGCCGAAGTTGCGGTAGTCTGCAAATATTTAAAGTGTATTTGACAGTTGTGTCTATCGTATTTGAATAGTGTTTCGGCCATTGAACTGCCATTGTGAGACCATCGAACAACAACACCCTTTTTCGGTATTCCGTTTCTATGACACTCGGTTTTTTAATTATATATAAGTGTCCCTGTGTGTGTGCAACGGTCGGAGTGTATTGTGGTAGTCCCCTAAAGGCCCTGTTAATAAAGTGGACGTAATTTTTTAGGTGCAATGAGGCCGATAGCACCTACTTTGCGGTGGCGTATTTTGACATTAGCCAACAGTGCCGACCGTCGATCGTCTTTGGCGTCAGCGTCGCAAATCTCGCGCATTAATGAGGCAGCATGTGAGTGCCTTCGATGACCTTCCCGAGGTTGATTTTATGAAAACGTTTCGGCCTGGGAAGGTGCAAGCAAGGGAGCTAATGGATGAGCTCATTCCCTTTTTTCAGTTAAAGCAATGTCGGAGCGGAATCTCTCCTGAATTAAAGATTTGTCTATGAAGGTTACTTGACAACTTGGCAATATTTCTGATCGTGCTTGACAACAACTTATAAAACTACTGTTGATTTTTTTTTATACTACTTACGTCAAGTGGCAGACCAGCATACGGCCCGCCTGATGTGAAGCGGTTACCGTAGCCATATTAACGTTCGCAACATAAAATATTGCTCGCGCGCCGCTACCCCCGGTACCAACGCAGCATCTCCTTCCTTTCTTTCTGGTGACCTCACTCACTCGCAGGAACACAACAACCCTCAAGGGAATTGTTATTTGGCTGCGGTATTCTGTGAGGTGGAGGTACATTTCCCAGACGGGCAGCTTACAATTATGCTCCCTACCTCTCTTTTTGCTAGAGCTTCGTTTGTCAGTCAGCAGGGTGCACCACGTGCAGGTGAAGTTGGCTTTGGTTCAAAGATCTTGATGAACCACTTACACTTTGATTGAAGTGTATTGTTTGTTAAATTTGTAAGTGATAAAATGATACTATTAGAATGCTGATGAATTACCGAAATGCTCCTGAAAATTCAATAATTTGCAATAGGTACACTTATAAATTTGATTATATATTCCAAAACTTTATTTGGCTAACGTCTCCAATAAAGCTTCCCGCCGGATAGTTTTTGACAATTGACAGTTGTTTTTTTTTACGAAAGTCGTAGACAAAAAAATTACGTCATAATATTCATTAATATTGATTTTTACGCATGTTTGTAGTGAAATTTGATGCATTTGATAATAAAACGTTTTTAAATTATTAAAATGCGTCTAATAAATAGAGTTAATTGATGTAAAATAGGATTTTTAGGAGGTTAGTGTACATCTATGGTCGGATGGTAGGTTTTGGTAAGTAACACTGAAAACCTATTGTACGGCCATAGTCAAGACACACTACTGAGACTCCACTGAGACACCACTGAGACACTACTGAGACACTACTGAGACACTACTGAGACACTACTGAGACACCACTGAAACACCATTGAGCCGCCATTGTAGTTTTTGCAGAATACGAAATTTGCAACAATGGCAATATAATGTCTATAGTGTGTCGATAGTGTGTCAATGGCGTGTTGCTTAACTAAAAGTTACAGAATTGGGCCCCAGGGGCCCAAGTCTGTAAAATAACCAACGTATCAATAGTGTGTCAGAAGTGTCTCAGTAGTGTCTCGATAGAATTGTCTTTGCCATTTGGTATTCTACAAATTATTTATGGTCATTGACTTGCCATTGTAGTGCCATTGAAACGTCATAGTAAGACTATTGTAATGATGGTAGTCTGGTCCATTATAGTGTTTCAATGGCATCGTGATGGCCGAAGTTGCGGTAGTCTGAAAATATTTAAAGTGTATTTGACAGTTGTGTCTATCGTATTTGAATAGTGTTTTGGCCATTGAACTGCCATTGTGAGACCATCGAACAACGACACCCTTTTTCGGTATTGCGTTTCTATGACACTCGGTTTTTTAATTATAAATAAGTGTCCCTGTGTATGTGCAACGGTCGGAGTGTATTGTGGTAGTCCCCTAAAGGCACTGTTAATAAAGTGGACGATTTTTTTAGGTGCAATGACGCCGATAGCACCTACTTTGCGGTGGCGTATTTTGACATTAGCCAACAGTGCCGACTGTCGATCGTCTTCGGCGTCAGCGTCGCAAATCTCGCGCCTTAATGAGGCAGCATGTAAGTGCCTTCGATGACCTTCCCGAGGCGGATTTTATGAAAACGTTTCGACTTGGGAATGTGCAAGCAAGGGAGCTATGTGATGAGCTCATTCCCTTTTTCGGAGACAGCAATGTCGGAGCAGAATCTCTCCTGAATTAAAGATTTGTCTACGAAGGTTGCTTGACAACAACTGTTGTTGACAACAAATGTAGATTTTTTTTATACTACTTACGTCAAGTGGCAGAGAAGCTTACGGCCCGCCTGATGTGAAGCGGTTACCGTAGCCATATTAACGATCGCAATATAAAATATTGCTCGCGCGCCGCTACCCACGGTGCCAACGCAGCATCTCCTTTCTTTCCTTCTGGTGACCTCACTCACTCGCAGGAACACAACAACCCTCAAGGGAATTGTTATTTGGCTGCGGTATTCTGTGAGGTGGAGGTACATTTCCCAGTCGGGTAGCTTACAATTATGCTCCCTACCTCTCTTTTTGCCAGAGCTTCGTTTGTCAGTCAGCAGGATGCACTACGTGCAGGTGAAGTTGGTTTTGGTTCAAAGATCTTGATGAACCACTTACACTTTGATTGGAGTGTATTGTTTGTTAAATTTGTAAGTGATAAAATGATACTATTAGAATTCTGATGAATTACCGAAAAGCTCCTGAAAATTCAATAATTTGCAATAAGTACACTTTTAAATTTGATTATATATTCCAAAACTTTATTTGGCTAACGTCTCCAATAAAGCTTCCCGCCGGATAGTTTTTGACAATTGACAGTTGTTGCTTTTTTACGAAAGTCGTAGACAAAAAAATTACGTCATAATATTCTTTTATTATAGATTTTTACGCATGGTTTTAGTGAAATTTGATGCATTTGATAATAAAACGTTTTTAAATTATTATAATGCCTCTAATAAATAGAGTTAATTGATGAAAAATTTAAAAAGCAGTAGGTTAGTGTACATCTATGGTCGCATGGTAGGTTTTGGTAAGCAACACTGAAAACCTATTGTACGGCCACAGTCAAGACACACTACTGAGACACCCACTGAGACACTACGGACACACTACTGAGACACTACTGAGACACCACTGAGACACTACTGACACACTACTGACACACTACTGAGACACCACTGAGACACTACTGGGGCCCAAGTCTGTAAAATAACCAACGTATCAATAGTGTGTCAGTAGTGTCTCAATAGAATTGTCTTTGCCATTTGGTATTCTACAAATTATTTATGGTCATTGACTTGCCATTGTAGTGCCATTGAAACGCCATAGTAAGACTATTGTAATGATGGTAGTCTGGTCCATTATAGTGTTTCAATGGCATCGTGATGGCCGAAGTTGCGGTAGTCTGCAAATATTTAAAGTGTATTTGACAGTTGTGTCTATCGTATTTGAATAGTGTTTCGGCCATTGAACTGCCATTGTGAGACCATCGAACAACAACACCCTTTTTCGGTATTACGTTTCTATGACACTCGGTTTTTTAATTATAAATAAGAGTCCCTGTGTGTGTGCAACGGTCGGAGTGTATTGTGGTAGTCCCCTAAAGGCCCTGTTAATAAAGTGGACGTATTTTTTAGGTGAAATGAGGCCGATAGCACCTACTTTGCGGTGGCGTATTTTGACATTAGCCAACAGTGCCGACCGTCGATTGTCTTTGGCGTCAGCGTCGCAAATCTCGCGCATTAATGAGGCAGCATGTGAGTGCCTTCGATGACCTTCCGAGGTTGATTTTATGAAAACGTTTCGGCTTGGGAAGGTGCAAGCAAGGGAGCTAATGGTTGAGCTCATTCCCTTTTTCGGAGACAGCAATGTCGGAGCGGAATCTCTCCTGAATTAAAGATTTGTCTATGAAGGTTACTTGACAACTTGGCAATATTTTTGATCGTGCTTGACAACAACTTATAAAACTAATGTTGATTTTTTTTATACTACTTACGTCAAGTGGCAGACCAGCATACGGCCCGCCTGATGTGAAGCGGTTACCGTAGCCATATTAACGTTCGCAACATAAAATATTGCTCGCGCGCCGCTACCCCCGGTGCCAACGCAGCATCTCCTTCCTTTCTTTCTGGTGACCTCACTCACTCGTAGGAACACAACAACCCTCAAGGGAATTGTGCACCACGTACAGGTGAAGTTTGCTTTGGTTCAAAGATCTTGATGAACCACTTACACTTTGATTGGAGTGTATTGTTAGTTAAATTTGTAAGTGATAAAATGATACTATTAGAATGCTGATGAATTACCGAAATGCTCCTGAAAATTCAATAATTTGCAATAGGTACACTTTTAAATTTGATTATATATTCCAAAACTTTATTTGGCTGACGTCTCCGATAAAGCTTCCCGCCGGATAGTTTTTGACAATTAACAGTTGTTTTTTTTTTACGAAAGTCGTAGACAAAAAAATTACGTCATAATATTCATTAATATAGATTTTTACGCATGTTTTTAGTGAAATTTGATGCATTTGATAATAAAACGTTTTTAAATTATTAAAATGCGTTTAATAAATAGAGTTAATTGATGTAAAATAGGATTTTTAGGAGGTTAGTGTACATCTATGGTCGGATGGTAGGTTTTGGTAAGTAACACTGAAAACCTATTGTACGGCCATAGTCAAGACACACTACTGAGACTCCACTGAGACACCACTGAGACACCACTGAGACACCACTGAGACACTACTGAGACACTACTGAGACACTACTGAGACACTACTGAGACACCACTGAAACACCATTGAGCCGCCATTGTAGTTTTTGCAGAATACGGAATTTGCAACAATGGCAATATAATGTCTATAGTGTGTCGATAGTGTGTCAATGGCGTGTTGCTTAACTAAAAGTTACAGAATTGGGCCCCTGAACCGCCATTGTAGTTTTTGCAGAATACGGAATTTGCAACAATGGCAATATAATGTCTATAGTGTGTCGATAGAGTGTCAATGGCGTGGTGCTTAACTAAAAGTTACAGACTTGGGCCCCGGGACACGCGCATACGCGCACACTAGTATACTATGTAATAGCACTTACATAACGGCTTTAAATCAGGCGGGCGGTATGCTTCTGTAGTACTCTGCGTGGTATGTGTAATATCTTAAGATTTTTATACTTTGAAACAATTCAAATTTATCTCAAATTGACATAGAAGCCTGTAATTTAGACTTCACTGGAAATACTTTCAGCAGTATTTGAGCAGACTGGAGTGTTTGTCGAGTCGGTCAAATAAAGCGGACATTGTTTTGAGCGGGCCGTTTCTGTTAATTGCGCAGAAGTGTTTAATGAACGCTTGTTCCCCGTGTTTACCCTCAGAGCTATTTTCCGGCTCTTTAAAAATATTAAAATATAAAGGTATCAGTAAATAACTAAGGTAAGGAATTATTAAAGACGATATAATAATAGTAATACCACAGTATAATAATAATAAATATAGTTTCAAACAATAATTATTTTTAGTAGTCCAATCTATTTAAGATTGGACTACTTGATTCGATTTGATTTCACTCATAATTATTTGCACTTTTAAAGAAGCGGTTTGAATGACGTCATGACGGTGTATGGTTTCATACCATTCAGCAAACATTTTTGGAATCCTTTGGACCATACAATCTGCTTATCATCTCCTCGTCAAAAAAGTTTCCTCATACCTGCAGTAGGGGGGCGTCCATAAATTACGTGAGATGTTTAAGGGGGGAGGGGGTCGAGTCAAATATCATCTAATCTTACGTTGGAGATTTTTCTGATTGAAAAAAAAAATCATACTATTTTGGTCCATTTAATCCAGATTGTACAATTGTACACACTTAAGATTTAATCTTAAGCGTAATCGTAATACGATTAGATCATTCACTATTCGTTCGAAAGAAAATAATTTCATTGTTGATTGTCACAAGACGAGCTAATGAGTTACTTACTGTGCGCAAGCGCCAACAGCTTAGAGTGGCTAGATCAGAACGAAGTTGAAGGAGCAGATGATTTTACTGAAAATCATATGGACATGTTGGTTCCAATAGTCTCTCTTGAGACCGCGCATGATTCTCCATGTACTGAATTAGAGTAGATATTCTTTTTTTAATCACAGTAGTTACGATTTAAGTATTAAATTGTTAAATTTTTATTACACTTATAATTAAACTCTCAGCAATATTTATTACTAGTCTTAACTAGTCGTAAACAAAAGCACGAAGCATTTTTTTTTTCTTTTTACAATAACAATCCAACGCGTTTACGTAAGACCCACATTTTGAAAAATCTCACGTGTGATTGGGGGATGAGGGAGGGGGTTGAATAAAATCTCACGACATCTCACCAGGAGGGGAGGGAGGGACAGAAAATTTTAAAAAACACCTCACGTAGTTTATGGACGCCCCCTAGTTACGTTAGCGCACTGACTGATGGGACAGCATCATGTCAAAATTTGCTGTATATGGGGCACGTGGTGCAGGCTGCTGACTGACTATCGAGACTATGGCGGAAAAGAGGTATAGCGAGCGTAATTGTAAGCTGCCGGACCGGGGACGTACAGTGCTACAAACTTATCTGACCCGGTGGCCAAATTTAGAACTAAAGCCGCCATCTTGGAATGTAGTATTGCCAGGTACAATTAATTTACTTACCGCGTATGCACATTCCATTAAGGTGTATTTTTTTAAATACATATTATCTTTTTCTACACATATTTCATTTCTTACAATAAAAAAATCGTCAACGAGTTGTTTCTGTGCAATATTATAACTCTCTAATATTATATAATAGCTATGATCGCGACTTAACGTGGTGCATTTTTAAAACTAATCAACAAAAAATAGTAGGCAATTGATATTTAATTGAAACACCACACAACACAATTAATAAGTATATAAATGCTATTATTTAAACAGTGTATATATTTCTTTGATTTTTATGTTTCCTCTAAAACGGGCGGCATTTCGTTTAATGGCAACACTTAAATCGATCGCACCGCCCCCGCCACCGGGCCAGATAAGTTTGTGGCACTATACCATAGTATAAATAGAGAAGTAAGGTAACTTCATACAAACGCACCGAGCGCGGTTTGTATGTGAGCGCGCCCGTACGTATGGCCGTCGCACGCACACACTGACAACATTTATAGGAGGTTATATGGAGCGCCAGTCGGGGTCGGAGCTGCGCCGTACGCAAAACCGCGCAAGATTCGCGCCTGCGCTGACGTTCGTTAATAATTTGAACATTTAGGTACCTACCTACGTCGTATACATATAACTACAAATTCGTTAAAGATGGCTACAAAGTCGACTAGCCATAAAAAACATTGCAGTGTTCATGGATGTCTCAATAACAATTTGTCGGATACCCTAACCATTCGGCCACCGACACTCCTAATAATCACATGATAAGTGTGTAAATTAAAAAGTATTAGAAATAGTATAGTGTAAAAAATAATATATAATAGGTACTTAATAAAAATATATTTTCATAATAATTTAGATTATTTGAATAAATATTATGATTCAGTAAAGCTACGTTTTAATTAATCCTATTCCTATTTAGACCGTAATTTTTCAAATCACTAAACAGATAACATGAAGTAGGTTTTATCAAATGGTAGGAGTCCGCCTGGGTGAGGACCACTGCCTTATCTATTTCTGCCGCCAAGCAACAATGCTTGCATTGTTGTGTTTTGTGTTCCGGTTTGAAGGACAACGCATCTGCGATTCTGCATTTTTGTTGAAAACAGCTTGAATGCGTGAATCGTGGATGTTATGGGCGACAGTTACCGCTCACCATCAGGTGGGCTGTCTGCTCGTTTGTCACTGAGTAAGCATGCATTAAAATGTAGGTAATGAAAAAATTGCAGTCACTCCTGGTGTATGTACAAAAATAATTATTTTTATTCTTTTTAGATTTCCACACCCAAAGGGTAAAAACGGGACCCTATTACTAAGACTCCGGTGTCCGTCTGTCTGTCCGTCTGTCACCAAGGGCTGTAGGTATCTCATGAACCGTGGTAGCTAGACAGTTAAAATTTTCACAAATGATGTATTTCTGTTGGCGCTATAACAACAAATAATAAAAACAGAATAAAATAAATATTTAAGGGGGGCTCCCATACAACAAACGTGATTGTGTGTCGTTTTTGGTACGGAACCCTTCGTGACCGAGTCCGACTCGCACTTGGCCGGCTTTTTGTTACAGATCCCTAACACTTACCCTACTTAATTTTGTATTTTGTACCTTACTTAATTTTGTATAATAGAGATTGACTAAGTATTTTTGACGGTTGAATAAACTATTAAGCGACAGCCCTACGTGTTTAAGCTATTATCTCTCGCTCGGGGCTTGAGTTCTCCTACTTCTCTATTTATACTATGACTATACCTCCACTTCACACATTTTTTTTTAATTTTTTTTTTATTTTATTCAGGACAACAAACAGCGAGTACAATGGAATGTTAATAAACAATATGTTCTTATACAATATTAGATTATTGTACGGCCAGCACCATTATCCACATGTATGAAGTATGAAGTATGCATGTATATCTATGTTTTATACAGAAACAACAGAATAAATTGTTGGTAGAATAAGTTGCAAAGATAAATTTTACACTTACAGGGAGTTGAGAACTTCGGTAACCTTCCTTTTAAAAACAGATTTAGATAGGGAGAATATATCAAAAGAATTGAAGTGTTCGTTATATGACTGCTTAATGCGGCGAAGTGGTGCACGTGCACCGGCATTTGTTTTACAATTTTGACACATAAATAAACGATGAGGATAGTTATCGCGTATGCGCTGAGAACTACTTGGAATACGGTAATATGTTTGCTTAGTTAGATTTATGCAATTTATTGTGGCACGATTGCAAAAATTGCAAAAACACAATACTTTTCAACCATCCGACGTTGTATAAAAAAGTTACTACTTACTTCTTTTTGAGGATGAGACATGGCAATGGGACAATAAGACGTATCCCGTGGTCGCATTATCCTAGCAAAGGCTACTTTGGCTTCAAAGCTCGCGGGTTTGATCCGCGCACAAGATAAACTGTTCTGCATATGAACATTTAAGATTATCAAGTGTACTGTCTAAACAGTACGTGTTATAGAACTGTTTACTGATCAGTTTTTCTTCTTGGAATAAATTAACAAATTGTGCTATACGATTTTGCATAAGAAAAAAAGAATGTTTATAACTCTTTCATGCGTGATAAACGGCTAAACGGTTTTGGATGAAATTAGGTATTTAGACCTAGAACATGGTCTAATTATATGCCTAAATTTCATGCAATTGTACATTGTAAATACATTTCAAATACAATTAAAATAACGAAATAACAGAACTTACAATTAAACATTATTAATATAAATCAAATAAACAGAGAGAAAAAACTATATACAAATTAAAATTAAGTTGCGTCAAAATATTCCTCCACATCACCGTCAAAAAGCATCATGCCCAGAAGGCTGACATCATTGCCACGCTGAATGGCAATGCTTATGCGTTGTGCGAAATAAAAGCCAGCCCTATGGTCACGGGAAGTTGATCCAAGTCAAATTGATGAAATTAGGCATATATTTAGACTATATTCAAGATTAAAATAACAGTATACGATTTTAACCAGATATTGTGTTCAAGCAGCGGCATGACGGAGCCCAAAACAGAAGCTAGTTTACAGGCAATTTGATCTACACTACTTCGAGTACTTCCGCCACCAATTAGTTTAAGTAAATTACTGTAGCCGGCATCCACCCAATACCGTTAGTAGATGCATGCGACTGCTGTGGCTGCTTTGATCGTCTCTGCTCCAGCTGTTGAGGTCGTCTCTGCGACTCTCCACCATCTGAGGCAGCAGAAACGTGCGTCTGCCGCTACCCCGACTGCCGTGGTCGTCTCTGCGAAACGTGTTTCGCCTCTATGCGTGGCAACGTCGCCTGATGTTGCCTCGTTCTGTAGATGTTGATGGTTAGATCTACAACCTACAAAATGATTAGCTAGTTTTCCGTAAGTTCTATAAGTTGATAATGCTAGATGCTAACTAAAAAAAAAATGCAAATCAATTTCAAAGCCACGCTGGAAATTGATAAATAAATCGCATAGTCATAAAAAACAGACGAACAGCACTGCAAAGCCAGCGAACGTAGCGTTCATCCTCAAAAAATGAAAACAATTAGCACCGCAAAACGCAGGCAGTACAGGCAAAAACTAGACGCCATGAACAAACGCAACCAAAAGCGAGCTGAACTTAATGTACAGTGTTCAGTATGTATAAGTCAATGCTGCTTCAAAAACTAATAAATTAAAGAACTAATCAAAGACTAATAAATTTAAATTACTAAAAACAATTAAAGTTGTATTTCAAACTCATTGCGATAGATCTATTTTTATTAGCACTATACTATGAATGATAACTGCTGATAAAGTTATAATATATAAGATAAAATATACTTTTATTGTAAAGTAGAAATACACAAAATGTACATTTACACAACACACTCGTATGACAGTCAGACCGCATCCCAACAGACTATAGAATAGAATAGAATAGTTATGTATTTATAATTTATATAAACGCGGAAAGGCTAGAGGACGCGTTCTTGGCTGTGTTCCGATATAAAATTTTTCTCAAGACTTCTCTGTCAAAATATAACTATTCTTTTTAAACATTACATTTTCACACAAATTCAATACAAAAATATTATTTGGCATTCTTCAAAATTAACGAAAAACGACAATACGTGTCAGATATAAAAAGCCTTTAAAAAGTCGAAGTATTTTTTTTTTCAATAATACAGCCATTAAAGATCATAGTGAAGGGCAGTTAAAAGGTTAATGGGTTTTTTTTTTTTTTTTGTAATAAACATTAGAATCTTATGTATCAATTGATACATAATCCGAGAATATTCTATAAAAAATTGGTGCTCCTAATTCTGTTACGGAATACTCAAATACTGAGATAATTTATTTCCAATCGCTGTCGATGCCCGAGCGCTAGAGATATTACACGTAGCTTTACTGCTTTAAGCGAGAAATATCGAGAACTCCGGATTTTACGATTTTCAGCAGCGTGGAACAAATTCCATTTTTACACATATCGGTCGTGGAAATTTTTCAAGACAATCCCAAAAATGCATTCTTTAAGTTTTAGTATTAAATCTTATTAGTTTCATTGATATTTTGTGTATTCCTCATTCAGGAAATCAGTCAGAGAAAAAAGATAAATTAGCAGAATAATACTGCGGCTACGTTGCTTCGTGAGAGAATTATCTAATGTACGAATATATAAGATTTTAAAATCAAATTCAACAATGAATAGCCACAAAAATTTATAAAGGCCCTTTTTCATCGCATGATATAGCATGGACATTGGAGACCTAAACTAATTCCATTAATGCTATTAATTTAATATACGTAAGTATGTACTAAAAGTAAGTACCAAAGAATATTATAGAGGACGTTAGTTTAAGAAGATTGCAAGTAGAATCACAAACGACAATACAAAAGAAAAATTGGTTGCCTGTAAAGTCGGTATACGGGCGAAAGTTTTACGTGACAACGACTTTGAGTGGTAAAATGTTTTCGAGTGGAAGGGACGCATGCCTTTCACTTTTTATGTCTGTCTCTCTCGCTCTTAGAAGGGACGCGTGCCTTTCACTCGCTCTCATTGTAAGCGCATAACGTGAGCCAGTTTCTTGAAGTGTCACCCGGCTAACCAATTTATAAGACGTTGTCACGTCAAAAACATTTCCCAGGGTATAATACATTGCCAGACTACGTCTCGGAGTCTGCATTGCATCAATGGCCATGTTTTGTTATGGAATATCTGACCCACAAGGGAGGAATAACAGGTGACACAATAGACAGTTGTTAGCGACGAAGAGTGGACAATTTAAATGCAAAATAAGTGGAAAAAATACTATAATAAATTAATAAACTGGTTTTACAATGTTACTTCTAGTGGGCTTACGTGACAACTAAAAATTTAAAAACATACGTCAAATCAAAAAGAAATATAGAAAAACAAATATGTACAAAAAGTTTGCGCACAACCAGCCAGTCGCCAACATCCCGGGCCCCGGTGCAGAGCACACCTACTGAGTGGCGACTGCCTGGTCGGCGGCGACTAGAGGAACCAACTTCCTACACGGCCTCTTGAGAACGCCACCCCTGGTATCAACGTCGGCGACTCTGACTACGCGATCTGGACCTGGGTAGGTTTTAGTGATTCGGCCTAGAGGCCAGACTCCCCTCGGTAGAGCCGGATCTGCTACCACGACGACGTCGCCCTCGTGTAGACCAGGTGTGGTTGTGGTGCAAGACGGTCTCTTAATAAGCGTCGGCAGGTACTCTCTTAGCCATCTTTCCCAAAAATGGTCAGCCATCCGTAATACTTGCTTCCAATGTTTGGACAAGACGCCATTGCTTAATTCTCCCGCCAACCATTGTGCATTAGACGATGAACCGATAAGGAAGTGGAAAGGCGTAATAGCTTGCGGGGCGTCGTCACTGGAGACTACGTAGGTTAGAGGCCTGGAATTACAAATTGCCTCAGCTTCCAGAAGAAATGTATGGAGAACTTCGTCTTTGGGCGCGCGTTGGTGGAGTGTGGCTTTCAAGGCAGATTTGACGGAGCGTACCATTCTTTCTGTGGCTCCGGCCATAAACGGAGATGCTGGTGGTAGAAAGGTCCATTCGATTTTGTTGTTGGCGGCATAATCTTCGACGCGCTTATCATATAAAGCTCTAAGCTCGCGGGATGCTCCAACAAATGATGTCCCATTATCAGAGATAATTTTAAGAGGGCATCCGCGTCTGGCTATAAAACGCCTGAGGCACATAATGGCAGAGTCGGACGATAGGCTACAAACTACCTCCAAATGCAACGCTCTGGTAACGAGGCATGAATAAAGCGCCACCCATCGTTTTTCATGATGACGGCCTACAGTAACTTCCACCGGACCGAAGTAGTCCAAACCCACGTTGGAGAATGCCCTGACGTGATGTTGCAATCTTTCTGTTGGCATATCCCCGAAAGGCAACTGCGGAGGAAGCTTTTTGCGACGCTTACAAGAGAGGCACTCTGCTGCGACATCCTTAATCGCGCGCCTGCCACGTAGAATCCAAAATCGTTGTCGGAGTTCGTTAAAAATCACTTCATTGAATCCATGTCCGAACTTTATGTGGTGGTGAAAAATCAGAAGGCGGGTAATTCGATGGCGGTCGTCGAGAATAACTCGCGTTGTCACTGTTTCTTCGCTTCCGGGTAGAGTCTTGATACGTGAGTCCAATAATAAGAGACCGTCCTCCAACCTCGTACAAAATGACGAAAGGCGGCTCGATCTAGGAAGCTGTCTTGACTCCCGCAGTGCGGTAATTTCTTCATCGAAACTGTCAAATTGAGATTTTTTGATTAATATTTTTTCCGCTAAATCGATATCACTAGCTACAACATTACATAATTTGGAATTTTGATGAAAACGCGAATCGAGAAATGACCGAAACTTTCTTACAGCTAATATTACAGTAGCGGTGGCTCTAACGAGGCGCAACCAGCTACTAAAACGAGCCGGGTCTGGTACCGCAGGGGCCAAACTAGACTCTTCGGTGATAGCCACTATTTCCTTCATTTCAGGAAGAGGCGTCTCGGCAATATTTGTCGGTTCACAGGGCCAGTCAACCAACGGTGATTTGAGAAACGAAGGGCCCTCAAACCACCTTGATTGTAATTTATTCAATCTTGTGGCATCATCGGCTACGTTATCGGCACTAGGGACCCAGCGCCACTCTGTCCTATGTGTTAATTCTAATATTTCGCCGACTCTATGCGCTACAAATGGTTTATAGCGTCGAGCATCACCACGTAACCATTTGAGAACGGTGGAGGAGTCGGACCAATAAACTATAGAAGACGGCTTTATCCTGTGGCTATCTTTAATTGTAGACGCAAATCGCGCAGCTATTAACGCAGCTTGTAATTCTAATCGTGGTATACTACATGGCTTTAGTGGTGTAACTCGCGCTTTCCCCCCTACCAGCGAAAGACATACATTACCGTTGCCGAAATCGAAACGCCAATATACAACGCATGAATACGCGAGCTCACTCGCATCAGCGAATACATGTAGTTGTATATCTTTTGGAAGTGAGTCGTTTAAAATATATCTACGCGGTAATTGAAAATCGGTAAGGGAAGATATCTCTTGCGACCACTCTTGCCATGCTGTAACATAACGAGGTGGTAAGTCGTCATCCCAATCTAAACCTTCGCGCCACAAATTTTGAATTAGTATACGCCCTTTAATTACAACTGGGGTTAACAAACCAAGTGGGTCGTACACTTTCATAATACGAGACAAAATAATACGCTTAGTAAGCTTGTCGGTAGAGTTATTCCCTCCTAAATCACCTATGCGAAAACCTAACGTATCTTGAGCGGGATTCCATCTTATGCCTAGAGTAGACACGTCAGTAGGTAAAACTGCCTCGGAACCCGGAACAGCCCATAGGTTTTTAGGAATTAAATTAAGGGCTCGCAAGTCGTTTGACAACCAAGACCTCATTTCAAAACAGCACGCCGCATGGATAGTAGAAACTTCGGAGGCTACCTTAGCAGCTTGTTCGACGCTGTCATAACTAGCAATATAATCGTCCATGTAATGATTGTACACAATGTCATACACTGCTTCCGGATATAAAGACTGATGTTCGTGAGCGTTTTTGTTTTTGAGATATAATGCCATGAACGGACTTGACACGGCTCCAAAAATCATTGAACTTATTCTGTACTCTTTTATATTTTCATTAGTAGAGTCACGCCATAAAAATCGTTGCGCGTCCCTATCACTTTCTTTTATCTTAATTTGGGGAAACATTTCGCGTATGTCTCCAATAATCGCTACCTTGCCTTCCCTAAAGCGGAATAGTATACTGAGAAGTGGTTGAAGTAAGTCAGGGCCCGTTAAAAGTAAACTATTTAAACATACGCCTTTAGTTTCGGCCGCCGCATCATGTACCGCACGGAGCTTTTTCTTTTGCGGATGAAATACGCCAAAATGCGGGAGGTACCAACGCACTTTATTTGTGGGAGCGTTTGTAATCCCCGTGGAGTAGTACGAGTCCGATGTGCATTCTTCCGCATATTCTTTTGTCAAAATTCCATTGATAAAATCTCGGTACGCGGTGGCGAAATCTTTGTCTTTAGACATCTGTTTTTCTAAGGACTTAAAACGAGCTAATGCCTGAGGATAACTGGAAGGAATATTGTTTAGATTATTGAGTCGCCAGGGAAGACCAACTTCAAAACGACCGGTTGGGAGGCGACGTACAGAGGACTCTATGATGTCTATGGCGCGCTGATCTTCGTCGTTGTTTTTAGGCGGTATTTTGCTAATTCCTATCGAATCAAGGCGATATTGTTCTTTAAGTAGAGCCTCGATAGAGTCGCACTCTACGTCAGTCATATGATTAATAAATTCGACTGGTTGCGTTTTACTAGACATAAGTCCGTGTAATACCCAACCCAGTAAAGTACGAGTCGCGACTGGCTCTGACCGCTTTCCTATTCGCGATTCCCTACTTATTGATAGGTGCCAGTCACCAACGCCTATAAGTACTGTCGGGGTAGCATCATCAAGCGTAAGGACATCCGCAAGATCTGCTAAATGTGAATATTTGCACACTTCATCTCTAGATACATTTTGCGCTCGTAGAGAGAGGCCGTGTATAGAACGAGCATTCTGTAATAAATATTCCTCGCTTAAACCGCGACCACGAATGTAAAATTTTGTATAACCAACGCATGTCTCTTTACACATACCGCTAACGCCGTCAATACGTATAGGTTCTCTGTACTCATCTTGTGCACCGATTTTCTTCGCTATGTCGGCGTCGATCAAAGAGGCTGAACTGCCGTCGTCGAGGAGCGCGTATGTTTCAAATTCGCCTTTAGGGCCGCGTAGCACAACTGGCAGGACTCTCAAGAAAGCACGTGAACGCGGGCGGGCCTGTGATGAAAGATTACAAGGTAAGTTCATAGTTTTAACCTGTATAGGTTCGATAGTGGGATCTACGGGCGTGGTGGTGCTAGTTTTTGCCGCTTCGAGAGCGGGCTGGCTATTTGTCATAGCTACGGGGAATGATGTGGTCGTTCCGTGGCTGTCTATCGCTGTTGCACCGTGCAGCAAGGAATGGTGACGCCGGCGACAGCCGTCTTTCCCACAAGGCTTGGCTTTACAACGTCTCCACTGATGCGGGTTATTATTAAGGCACCTAAAACACACTCGTGTCTCGCGAACCCACCGCCATCGCTCATCGACATTGAGGCGTTTAAAGTTATCGCATGAGCTAATTGTATGCGCTTGTTTACAAAAAATGCAATCGGAAGCCTTTTGTAGATTGCTCATAGCAGTGTGCACATGTTCGCGTCTTGCGAGTGTTGATGACTGCTTAGCAACTATGGAAGGCACAACACTAAAATCGGGTATAAAACAATATTTGACTTGTCGTTCGGCCTCGCGTATAAGAAAAGTGGACAACGTTTCTAATTTAGAAACACGATCGTCATGGAGGTCTGCAGCAAAATCCGCGTATCTGGCCTTAGTAAGTTCTCCTAACTTTGATAGGACATTTCGTAAAAGTTCAGGGGAATGTAAATATTCTGGTTGCTGCAGGGCCTTTAAATTAGAAACACAATTACGTACCTGGTTTGCAAATATGTTTAATTGATATGGTGAGGTAACCTTAGGGGCTGACCGGAGCGTTGATACCTCTGAAGCCACGATGAGCTCTGGTCGGGCAAAACTGCGCTCTAAAGTTACTATCACCTCTGCTGGGTCCCCATCGGTGAACAAAAGTGTCGCGACAGCTTCGCGAGCATGGCCGCGCAACGCTTCCGCGATTCGCGACAAGTTCTCTGCAGGGGAAAACATATGACATGTTTTGTTATAAGAAAATTTAAATGGCAGCCATTCCTTGTGACTACCAGAATAAACGGGAAGAGGGCTTCGCTTGCCAGCTGTAAGTGAAGCTACTGCGGTCGCTAAATGCTCAATAGCAGTTGTGGATGACCTTTGACAAGGATTGACAGGCACAGGAGGGTCGATGTCCTTGATGTCACCCTGGTGCGTTGCATTCGGAGGCGGTCCGATGTCCTGAGCGACGGTAGGATCTGGGGATACATTATTGCGAGTCTGTCTAATGCTCCTAACCCAAGATCGCGTGCGCGACATACTAGAGTGCATACTTCTCTTGGACCTTCCACTATCAAGTGCAGCGAGCTCGGCTTGCAATTCCAACTCTTCTACCTCACGTTGTTTTTGTTCGAATTCACGTCGGTCACGCTCACGCTCCTCGCGCTCACGCTCCTCACGCTTACGCTCGCGCTCCTCGCGCTGACGCTCGCGCTCCTCGCGCTCCCTTTGCCGCTCCTGCATTAGCGACTGTTCACGTTGTAGTTGACGGCGTCGCAGATCTGCTTCGGCGGCGAGCCTTCGCGCCACGGCCGTAGAGCCTGTGTGACGCGAACTGGAAGAGCTCTGTGCTACCGAAACGGCGGGATCTGCAAAGTACAACTCAGAAGTGATGGGTAGCGGAGTGGCGGACGACACCACATTTTGACCATCTACCAACGGAGCAGAGTCCAGCGCCACGGACCCCTCATGGGGACGCGCGAGTGAGGCGCTGGGTTCGGTTCCGCAGTTGTCAGTAAGCAACACTTTGTTTTCTTTCGAAGCCATGGCACGAGTTTTCACCATGGGTCTAACGAAACATGAAACTATGAAAAACAAGAAGTATTGAAATTTTGAGGGAAATTTAGAAAATATCACCAGGATATCGAAGGACCAATGTTAGCGACGAAGAGTGGACAATTTAAATGCAAAATAAGTGGAAAAAATACTATAATAAATTAATAAACTGGTTTTACAATGTTACTTCTAGTGGGCTTACGTGACAACTAAAAATTTAAAAACATACGTCAAATCAAAAAGAAATATAGAAAAACAAATATGTACAAAAAGTTTGCGCACAACCAGCCAGTCGCCAACAACAGTAGACGAGTGTTGTGATTGAGAGCTGTCGTTAAATCGACGGAGGTCATTTCTCGAGCATTCCAATTTTATGTGTGGCGTTTCACTCCCCTTATCAAAATAAAATCGAAGCTCGGCGGTGTTGTCGTGCGTGCTTCAAATCGAACACCGGTCACCTAGCTTTTATACGCATTAGCCTATTTATTGTTAGGTTGAGTAATCTCGAGGGATATAAATAATTAAGTCATTGGTGGTCACTATGCAATTGCCTTTGGTTGGCTTAAAAGCACTGGCCTTACCGAATCCACAAAGTACGAACGGTCTCATTTTAAAGAGAAACAAGTAAACGACATATGCATGTGTTGCTTAAAGTGATGATAGGATAAAAATCGTGAAATAACTATAAATTATTAGACATGAAATTTTTTTAATGTACTTTGAACAAGTGGCTTATAGATATTCGTAATTTGTATTGACATGTAATTTACGTTATTTAATATAATAATTTAATGTATTTTTTTTTTTTTATTTGATTCAATGAAATGAACAATATTATAATTTGACTTTTTTTTATTTCGTTGTAATTTGCATAAGACGTTATTGTAATTGGATTTTAAATAATTCAGACTTATGTAAATATTTGTACACCTGCATGTAGGCTGAATACTACTGTCATACACGTAAGACAATGTATATTTTGACAACTGTACAATACTATGTAACTAAGTAAGTATTCTTGCAAATAAATAAACTGATTGATTGATTGATAAAGTAGATGTTAACAGGGCCGAATGCTGACGTGTGAGAAAATAAATCCTATAACGTATAGGTAATGAAAAAAAAAACTGTGTGGTGTCGTGTTGCTGGCCCAAAATCCGACAGTCAGCGGCAAATTGCTCAAAGGTGCGACTAAATGGGTGCCTATCCATAAAAGGAATCCTTAAAAGAATCTGCACAAAGCTCCGGCGAGATAAATGACGATATACTCGGCGAAGACAGTGTACTAAACATACGTATGTAATGTAAAAATTAACTTTAATTTTACCTTAGAAAATAAAATAACATATTTTAATTGACTGATGTTTTGGAATACACATCAAAGATATTTTATGAATATCAACAATAGTCACTACCTATACGTAAGACGTATCCATATAACCAACAGTGACTATACTTACTACTATAAATATTGTGATGCGATGAAGATGTGCCGAAGGTTTCCGAAAGCTGCCCAGCCCAATCGAATGCGTCTATCTCTTTGTAAAAATTACCCCGGCCAAGCTGTATGGAATGTTTGAGGTAGACCTATGTCTACCTCTATTATATAAAGACTATTCTTTAACCACTT
The DNA here is from genome assembly GCA_937001555.2 of Hypsopygia costalis. Taxonomy (NCBI): domain Eukaryota; kingdom Metazoa; phylum Arthropoda; class Insecta; order Lepidoptera; family Pyralidae; genus Hypsopygia; species Hypsopygia costalis. Next base: position 21,174,741 of record OW443332.2, read on the forward strand.
CAATAGCTGTATTCTCCGACAACGACAACCGGGCTAGGGCTGACAAAAAAAAAACCTTACATTACATAGAATAAAATTGTAACGATCGATGTCTGTATGTAGAAAAAAAAATCATGTTTTCTTTATTGCTCCTAGACGCCTAGGTCTAGGAGCTATAGAAGCCAAAACATTTTTTTATAGAATTTTTGTCGATGTGTCTGTCTGTATGTTTGTATGTGAATACCGCCAAAACTACTGTACAAAATTAAATGCGGTTTTCGCAGTCATAATAATGTAAGTATAATTTAAACTGTGAGAAGAGGGGTTATTGATAAATGTTTTTTTTTCCAAGACGTGGACGGCCGCTAGTTAAAATTAAATTACTTACCTACTGATTTTTTAAACTGGCTTTACCCTATACATGGGCTCGGCTCATCTTTATAGATATCATTATATGTAGTTAGTTGTAGAATGATAAAAATATGAATTAAAGAACATATAATAAATAAATAATAAACAAAAATAAATATTTTTGGACAATTTACACAGCGCCATCTAGTTCCAAATTAAACAATTTGGAAAAGGCAAAGCTTGTGTTATGGATACTAGACAACTGATAAATGTACTTTTTTTGTAAATACATACTTATAATACATAGAAAACACCGAGACCAAGACAAATAAATATGATCATGCACACAAATGTTTGTCTTGTGCGGGGATCGAATCCGCGACCGCGTTGTCAAAGTGGCCATTGCTAACTATTCGACCACCGAGCTCGAATAATAATGCCTTGTTACACATATATGTATAGTATGTAAGTGGATATTTTATATATGCTAACTAAATTGTTTCTATATAAACTATAGAAACAATTTAGTACTTAATTAATTTAATTTATTACATAGATATGTAATGAACAATTGTACAATGTTTACTCAAGTAAATCCTTATTGTATTATCACTACATAGTATAAAACAAAGTTGCTTTCTCTGTCCCTATGTCCCTTTGTATGCTTAAATCTTTGAAACTACGCAACGGATTATGATGCGGTTTTTTTTAATAGATAGAGTGATTCAACTGGAAAGTTTATATGTATAATATATGCATAACATAGTAGAAAAACACTGATAATTTAGAGGTTTCTAATGTGATGTCGTAAATAAACACATTTTTTTGCTCTTTCATTGCAAACGCTGACTGAACCCAACGAGATAGATCAAAATAATGTAGTACAGTATTGTTCACCTTAAAATGGTCTACAAAAAAGTTCGCGATGGTATATGTCTATCTCTTAGTGGTAACACACAATAACCGTTATTTTATCCTTTGCTTTTTACAAGAAATAATGCCTTATTTACGAAGCGATTTTAAGCAATACAGAAGTAATCCTTATCCAATTAAGTACCTTAAATACATTGCGCATTTAATATAGATCAATATGGCCCTTCACAGCATGTAATTTAAATGAATAGTTTAGAAGATATTACACATTTAAAATGCAAGGACATAACGGCTGTGGCGGTACCGGCCGCGGAGCCGGCGGCGTGTGCCTATAACTGGGGAAGGACTGGATAGGACAAAGCGCAAAGACCTTCTGTAGTACATTTAGTATCAGCATTGCACCCGTGCGAAGCCGGGGCGGGTCGCTAGTACATAATAATTCAGAATACATAAGAAAAACGGTTGATACGCCACTTAAGCTTGAAGGTTAAATATATAAAATTATGATCTGGGGTATAAGTGGTTCATCAACATCTTTGAACCAACGCCAACTTCACCTGCACGCGGTGCACCCTGCTGACTGACAAAAGAAGCTCTGGCGAAAAGTGAGGTAGGGAGCGTAATTGTATGCCACTGGGGAATGTACCTCCACCTCACAGAATATCGCAGCCAAATAACGATTCCCTTGAGTGTCGTGTTTCTGCGAGTGAGTGAGGTCACCAGAAAGGAAGGAGACGCGTTGGCAGCGGGGGTGCGGCGCGCGAGCGTTATTTTATGTTGCTAGCGTTAATATGGGCTACGGTAACCGCTTCACATCAGGCGGGCCGTATGCTTGTCTGCCACCCGACGTAGTATAAAAGAAAATGATCAGCTAGCCATTCGACCACCATGCTCGTCAATTCATGGATATCAATTACCTTCCATGTTATTGAGAACTATTTACTAATAAATAGTATGCCAATATATTTTCTAAGATTTCTTATAATGTATTAGCCGATATACAATGATGAACGATGATGCTGAATAAAATCCACACAATATGTCAATACACAAAGGAATTTCGGTAATAATGCCATCAATCAAAATGATTTAGTGTTTCTTCACTACTACCTCACTTGCTCCTGCGGTTATCTAGGTAATACCACACCCCGGCCACTCCATACAAATGTCGCGTCGTTCACTATTACACAAACAATGACGTCTGTACAGAGCGAAAATGAGCGTGTGTGCGTGCGTCGCCATACAAACTAGAGATGTTACGATCTGGAATTTTGTCAAACCGAGTTGAATCGCTTAGACAATTCATGCAAGTCGATTCCAAACCGAATCGACGAAATCGCGATTTGAACCGACTTGAATCGGTTTGAACCGATTTGAATCGGTTTGATTGCGATGTAACGACTCGACTTTTTAAACCGATTCAAACAGGTTTGAGCATAAACCGAGTGGCGTCGATTAGCGCGTCAGCGCGTCTTGCGTCTACTAAACCGATTTGGCTGAGTCGAACTTACTTACGCATCTCGCTCGCGTCGCCCTGCGCGCATTCGCCCGTTTGGCCGTTTGCTCGTTTGGCCGTTTGACCGTTTGCTTGTTTGGCCGTTTGCCCGTTTGGCTGTTTGCTCGTTTGCTCGTTTGGCCGTTTGCCCGTTTGGCTGTTTGCGTGTTTGGCCGTTTAGCCGTTTGCTCGTTTGGCCGTTTGCCCGTTTGCTCGTTTGGCCATTTGGCTGTTTTCTCGTTTGGCCGTTTGCCCGTTTGGCTGTTTGCGCGTTTGGCCGTTTGGCCGTTTGCTCGTTGGCCGTTTGGCCGTTTGGTCATTTGCCCGTTTTGCCGTTTGCTCTTTTGGCCGTTTGGCTATTTGCTCATTTGGCCGTTTGCCCGTTTGGCCGTTTGGCTGTTTGCTCGTTTGGCCGTTTGCAACAAGTAAACGAGCAAACGAGCAAACGGGCAAACGGCCAACCGGCCAAACGGTCAAACGGCCAAACGGTCAAACGGCCAAACGAGCAAGCGGGCAAACGGGCAAACGAGCAAACAGCCAAACGGCCAAACGGGCAAACGGCCAACCGGCCAAACGGTCAAACGGCCAAACGGTCAAACGGCCAAACGAGCAAACGAGCAAACGGCCAAACGGCCAAACAAGCAAACGGTCAAACGGCCAAACGAGTAACCGCCAAACGAGCAAACGACCAAACGGGCAAACGGCCAAACGGCCAAACGAGCAAACGGCCAAACGTCCAAACGGCCAAACGAGTAAACGGCCAAACGAGCAAACGACCAAACGGGCAAACGGCCAAACGAGCAAACGGGCAAACGGCCAAACAAGCAAACGGTCAAACGGCCAAACGAGCAAACGGCCAAACGGCCAAACGGGCGAATGCGCGCAGAGCGACGCGAGCGAGATGCATAAGTAAGTTCGACTCAGCCAAATCGGTTTAGTAGACGCAAGACGCGCTGATGCGCTAATCGACGCAACTCGGTTTATGCTCAAATCGGTTTAAAAAGTCGAGTCGTTACATTGCTTTCGACTCGGCCAAATCGGTTTAGTAGACGCGCTAATCGACGCAACTCGGTTTATGCTCAAATCGGTTTGAATCGGTTTAAAAAGTCGAGTCGTTACATTGCTTTCGACTCGGCCAAATCGGTTTAGTAGACGCGCTAAACGACGCAACTCGGTTTATGCTCAAATCGGTTTGAATCGGTTTAAAAAGTCGAGTCGTTACATCGCTAAATTACAAACTGTTCCAGATTTATCTCAGAGGGGAGGTGAGGTCGATATGAGAGAGCGGCAGGGAGTGGCCGTACTGTATTACTATTACTTAGACTGTGGTAATACAGACACTAGCTAGACCATCATTATCATTATCATATCATAAGTATATTATGTCCAAAAGAAGAGATCCGAGGAGCTCGATGGCGCCGTTGCGCGTGTCAGTCTAATCGATCACGCAAGTTAAGCAACGTCGGCAGGTGCCTGTCTATGGTTTATTATTTCTCAAGCTCATCCGTGACTAGGAGGGCACGTTAAGCCGTCGGTCCCGGTTGTTGTCTTTAATGGCCTCCGCCAAGCCGCAGTTGAGCAGCGTGGTGAAGTATGCTCTAAACCCCTTCGATTCAGGGGAGACCCGTATCCCAACAGTGACATGATTATGAGTTAATGCCAATGCCAAATATTCAAAAGAGAGATATTACTCAATGAATATAAAATTTATGTACAATATCATTATTATTAGCCGTGTGGTTTCCGGCAGACTAGAATAGAATCACTCCGTCTCTTCCCGTGGATGTCGTACAAGGCGACTAAGGGAAATACATTATCAAACATCGATCAGGCCTCCCCAACCCGTCCGGCCAGCGTGGGGAGTATAGGCCAAATCCTCCTGTCTGTGACGGACGAGAGAGGGTCGTGCTCCTGTAGTGGAGACTAAAATGACCTGATGATGATCATTGTTATTACTTAGTCCTCATTCAAACCTATGTATTGCAAAAGTTGCAATTGTCACCGACTAGCCATATAAAAAAAAATTGAGCAACGTAACCATATAAGTTACCACGTTTGATACGCTCAGTTGCTTGTATAATGCAACTTTTGCAATTCTTTTGACCAAAGTCAAGAAATCTAGGGAGACATAATTTAAGGAGACAAGTGGAAGTTCATGTGAACATCAACCGAGTTAACGACGACCGATTGAGAAGAAAAATCATACAGTGGAGGCTGCATAAAGGCAACGCCTGGCCTCCATACCCCTGAATAAAATTATAACCTCAATGTAATAGAACAGATTTAAGAGAGGGGTGGAAGAGAAGAATCGCATAATGTGAAAGTATTAGTGAAGAACAATATTCAGCAAATCAGATCAGACAATCGATTGATAATGTCAGCATCAGCCTATATTGATCTCCCTGCTGGGATACAGGTCTCCCCATCCACTAAAGATGTTTAAAACGTAGCGGAGAAACATTGGCCTCCAATTAATCCGTAGTGGAACTGGTGGAACAGCGATTTAAGCTGTCCAAATTTAATAATTACTTGATGTAACGATAACGATTGTAACGATATTGGCAATTAAAAGAGTCGGCCTTGAGTTTCTTGCCAGTTCTTCTCAAGAAGCCCCGTCGCCGGAGCTGCCACTTAAATTCACTTTCATATTCAAGATAGTGTGATGAAAGTGAATCTAAACTCTGCGGATTTAGAGTAGTAATGATTTAAACATATTCTTATATTTAATTTGTATGACGTTTCTAAATGCTTTATAAAGTCCAAGGAATAAAGATATTTTGATTTGATTTGATTTGATTGATTTGATGAGAACTATCATCTAACGACAATAGCCGCGATCGATAGCATGACGTGATCTGCGATGTAGCAATAATGATGCGTCAAATTTAAATACAGAGTCACCAACTTATCTGCGAAGTGGCAAAATTTGCAACTTAATTTTGACCTGATAACTACTTATAAATCGATGAACGTCGGCTGCACGCTCGAAAAAGCATCACCAAGACTCATTGTCACGTTCCGCCTGAGTTGAGCGTGCAAGCGAGAGCGCGGAACAAACGATAGAGGATCGGCCGAGAGTAATAGAAAACATTACTCTCGGCCGATCCGTTATCAAATTATCTTCCGTAAATCGACTTTACAGACAACCAATTTTTTTATACGTTTTGAAATCGAACTGTATGATTAAATTCGTTCCTAATTTATATTTATACTAGCTGCCCTGTATGTGCTTCGCTATGTATAAAGTGAAATACTAAAAAAAAAATTGGAACATCAAATTCATTAATTCAAACAAAAAATATTTTATTAATTGCTAGCTATTTTAAAACTTACTCCAAAACATTTAGATAAACAATATTTTTTGTTTTCCATTTTGATCATGAATTAACAAACGGCTGGGGAGCGACCGACTCTACCGACTCTGGAACAGGCAACATAAAGTCGAAGCACGTCCAAAATGAAATGACCGCATGAATGACATAACAACATGCTTGTACTGTCAACACTGAAAAATGTTTCAATTTGACAGCAAAATCCCCATTAACAAAATGATCCGCCATTTATTAAAAAAATGTGATAAATGAAGAACCGCTCTACCGATTTTGTGCAAACTTCACATAAATCTACTAAATAGTCCGAACAAAGCCTAAACATTTTTTGGATAGGTGAGCCCGTTCTTGAGTTATAAAATTACAACGAAAATTGGCATTGATTTTTATATATATAGATAGATTCGTTACAAAAAATGTGATAAATGAAGAACCGCTCTACCGATTTTTTTCAAACTTCACATAAACCATCTACTAAATAGTCCGAACAAAGCCTAAACATTTGGTTTGGATAGGTGAGCCCGTTCTTGAGTTATAAAATTACAACGAAAATTGGCATTGATTTTTATATATATAGATGTAGGTAATATTTGTCATTTGAAGGTTATTTTATTGTCGTTTTCATAATTAGTGACGCCGCCGTATAAATGTATTGCATAATTCTTCCTCTGAGATTGCATGCAAATAGCAAATCACGAGCAGCCTTAAACGACAATAATTCGCTAAACGGCACCGTATGTTTTTGTCATAGCTACGAAATGTTTGCATCTCTATCGTGTAGCTGGCGCTATGGCGATAGAGATACAAAACCTACATTGGAACATATATTTGAAAGACAGATATTCGCGTTGAATCCAATACTCGGAGTGATTGTATCACGGATTCGCGTACAAAGAACGGACTGTATACCTACATATCGCCGTTCCATGAAAAATGCAGTTATTCAATTTACACCGCGACAAAATTCGTCTCTATTCACTGTGGTTTGAAAACTTGCAAGGTACATTCTGTGAATGTGCAATATTGCATCTATAATTTTAAACCTAAGGTTGCCTTGAAAAGATTGCTCAATAAGCATCAATGCCGCCTTGTTGCAAATCTGTAATTTATTGCTTCACTGTACTTTAAATTTGTGTTATGCAAATACATAATACATATTCTGTCTACAAGCAATTTGATCTACAATACTTTGCGTGCATCCGACAGCAGATCGTTCATGCTAACTATTACCGGCCCGCACCCACCTGCTACCGTTAGTAGTTTGCATGAACTAACTGGTTGCGAAAGCATTCAAAGTAGTATAAATTAATATACTTTTAAATTTTACTTTCGTAAAATAACACCTGAATCAATAAACTATCATAATCTAACTATAATGCTATCGCTATACCACACGAAGGAAAAGTAACGGAACGAAGGCCCACCACACATTCCCACCACTGTGTCTCCTGTGTAGCCAGGATTAACAGCGGCGACCAGGAAAAAAAGTAATGAACAATGAAGGCCTTTGCAGTCCTGCCCCCTTACCACCAACTCTTATTGCGATTCAATAACTGAATATAATGCTTATTCATACCAATGAATAAGCGACTCTATTTCCACCTTCATAGAGTCGCTTATTCATTGGTATGAATAAGCAATCTATTCAGTTATTGAATCGCAATAAGAGTTGGTGGTAAGGGGGCGGGGGGCAAAACTACGGCTGCCTTGGAACTCACAACGAATTTAATCAGAAGAAATTAGGAATTTGTCTTACGAAGGGAAAGTAGTTCATACTGTGAGTTTTTATAATGTTCTATACTATACGCGTACGAAATTTCACTGAAAGATCACTTCATTTTATTTACATTGCAACTGGTTACGGTATTTATTGTAGAGTGTAAAATTGCAATAAGTAATTCCTCCCTCACCAAGTTCCAAGCAGATCAATGATACCAAATTACTAATAGAAATACATAGTGCCTAAAACCTAGCAATCTCGACTACTGAACCGATTTCGTTATGTCACATCTAAGTATTTAATTTAGAAGGACAGCGGTCAATTACAAAATAATAACGGCAGAAAAATAAATGTAATGAATAAAAAAGATCACTATATAAAGTGGTTATTCTATTTGTACATATTACAAATAGAATAACCACTTTATAGTGATCTTTTTTCCATGTTTAATTAGGTAAACATGTGGTCATGTTTTTTTTATATGAGAGGGGGGGCAAACGAGCATGTCAATGTACCTGATGAAAAGCAATTACCACCGCCAATGGAGATCAGTAACATTAAGGGGTCGCTGAGCTGTTGCATGCCTATACTCCTTCCTGTCTTTCTGGTGACCTAACTCACACGCAGGAAAACAACAACACTCAAGGGAATTGTTATTACTGTAGGGTTTGAGAGAGGATTTCTTCTGAGAACTCTCAAGTCATGGAAAGAACTACATGGCGAGATTTTCCTAGGAGACTGCAGCATGGAGTTCTCCAAAAAAGGGCGTGAAGAGATGTGTACAACGTCGGCAACACGCATATAACAACCTGGTGTTGCTGGCGATTACTACTTCTCAGCAGACACGTCGCATGCTTATTTACCATCTTAGTGGTTTAAAAAAGATAGTGCCTGTTGCTCTAGGTTAGTGGTTCCCAACCTTTTTTTGTTCGGGGACCACTTCCAGCTCCCTGTTCAATGTAGAGACCCAACTGTCCTCTAAATCAAATACACTTTATATCGCGAATACAATATTTGGTTTAGTATTGCTCAATCTCTTACATTACGATTCTGTATCACGGACCTTGATTTTGTTCTCGCGGACCACCAGTTGGGAACCCCTGCTCTAGATAGCAGGATAAGAATATGTTTTATTTGCACGATAAAAAATACAGAGAATACAACTAAAAACTAAATTCTAATATTTTGTATTTATAAAACAGCATAAAGATTTTTCGCACCAAGGACCAAAGGAAATTCCATAAGAGAGTACGAAATCAGGTTCATATGGATTTATAGCTAACTAACACATAATGCGGGCATACAGGCGGGCAGCTCTAATGGCTTCCATTACGCTGACCACCTGCGCTAATGGCTCACAAATATTTAATTGATGACCACTGTACAGATTTTCTTCGCATTTTTCATTCGTACTCTTTGTATGGAATGTACGAGCGTGATCTCGAGTGTTTATAGTTTATAGATATGAAGTACGTGGATAATGATGTTGCCATTTTAAAATAAAATAAGCTAGTGCATGGCGATAAAAACAAAACTATTCTAAATTTTTAACAGATTTAATTTACTATTGTTACTTATTGTCAGTAAACAAATCTTGGAAAGTACATTTAAACCAATTTCCAATTAAGCTGAAAACTAGCACGCTTGTTGATTTCTCGTGACAATACATGATTATCTAAATGCCGTTATTTTCCAATAAGGCGGCCGCCACAAAATGGCTTTTTATGATTTCCCTATGATATGGGCATCAAATGAATGGGCTTGATAAGCGAAATTCGGCATCAACCTATTGTCATCCCACTATTGGGATACGGGTCTCCCCTCAATCGAAGGGGTTTAGAGCATATTCCTTCACACTGCTCAACTGCAGGTTGGCGGAGGCTAATGTTTTCAAGTCGCCCAAAGGCCAATGCTGGGCTTAACGACAGTCGTCTAGAGAAAACTACCGGCACCGACAACTTAACGTGCCCTCCGAAGCACGGAGGACTCGAGATAAATAAATCCATACGTAGACAGGATTTGGTCGACTTTGCTTAACTTGCTTGATCGATTAGACTGATACGCGCTACGACGTCATCGAACTCCTCCTAACAGTTCCTTATGAAAGCGAAATACAGATTTTTTTAATCTAAGAGGATTAACAATGGCGGCATTTGGATAATCATGTCTCATTGGCGACCACCACAAAATGTCAATTTATAATTTCTGCCTTAATTTATAATTTTAAGCCCTCCGATATGGGTATCAAAGAAAGGACTTTGTAAACAAAACACTAGGTAAACTACTTAGTTATTTTTAGGGTTCCGTACCCAAAGGGTAAAACGGACACTATTACTGAGACTCCGTTGTCCCTCCGTTCGTCACCAGGCTGTATCTCATGAACCGTGACAGTTAGACAGTTGAAATTTTCACAGATGATGTATTTCTGTTGTCGCTATAACAACAAATACTAAAAAAACAGAACAAAATAAATATTTAAGGAAGGGAGGCCCCCTTACAACAAACGTGTTTTTTTTTTGCTCGATATTGATAACACCAACAGACGCTTGAAATCTTCACAGAATATTTAGTTATATATTCACTTTAAACATAAATAATTAAATTAAAATAAAACAATTATTTATGGGGTACCTCCATACAACAAACGTGATTTTCTTTTGCCGTTTTATAAATAATGGTACGGAACCCTTCGTGCGCGAGTCCGACTCGCACTTGGACGATTTTTTTCTTATTAACAAGTAATACATATTTATAACATTTACAACAAGTAATAAATATATACAAGTAATATTATTTGTTAACTATGTCATCTCAGATGCTCAAAGGTCAGCTGGAAGAGATCCCCCTATCTATAGGATAAGTTGGCCGTGTGGTTTCCGGCAGACTAGATTATAATCACTCCGTTTCTTCCCGTGGATTTCGTACAAGGCGACTAAGGGAAATACATTATCAAATATCGATCAGGCCTCCCCAACCCGTTTGGCCAGAGTGGGGAGTGTAGGCTAAATCCTCCTTCCGTCTAGGACGAACGAGAGAGGGTTATGCTCCTGTAGTGGAGACTAAAATGGACCTGATGATGATGATGATAGGATAATTCTGCCTTTGTGCAAATTTGTGTAATGATTTTATTTCTACTGTGTTCTGTAACTTTTGAACAATAAAGAAAACTTATTTCAAAATAGTAGATTATTGCATCGAGCACAAAGTAATTTATTATTGCACCGAGTGCCTGATTTAGAGCCCGAGCGTTAGCGAGGGCTCTAATCTAACAGGCACGAGGGCAATATAAATTACTTAAGGCGAGGTGCATAATCTGCTTTTCTTTCAACTAATACCTATAGGAATAGTAGATAAAAGAAACTCATATCAAACAGTTAAAATAGAAGTTTCTATAACACTGTCGGCTTCATTTAGAATGTTTTCCGGAGTTAATGTGTCGCTAGATAATTCCATTTTAATTCGAAGCCGAAGCACTCAAAATCAGATAGTATCACACTTTTATCGTTTCCAAAAATATTGTCAAGCAAAATTAACAAAGTTCCCGCCAAATCACTTTTTTAAATTTCTTTCATTTTTAACTCAGAGTTAGCAGCAATCATTTTTTAAATTTGGAACAAGTAGGATAGAAACGAATAATACGTACGAAAAAAAAAGTATTGATATCGGCTGGCTGAATAGAGCTAATCCATTGAGATTGGCACCTTTTGGTGCGATTAAAAAAAACTGTGCAATAATGAAATTTCATACATTTTTATTGCTCTAGAGCATTAAAGACTCGTTTTGTACTGAGTTTTTAGTGTGATTGTGATGAAATTAAAGCATAGTTGGAAGAAAAAATATTTTTGTTCTTGTTTTTCACTTGACTACATAAAGTAAAAACATAATGTTGACACTGTTGATTGTTGGCACTTGGTATTATACTAATAAAACACTTGTACTGTTCCACGTAATTATATTTAATATTACCGACCGGCTTCGCCGCTAAGGCATTATCAAGGTAAACAGATAACATTATAAAAACATAACATGTAGTGTTATACAGGTTGTCGTATAAGTTACCAGATTTCCGGGGTCTGATATTTAGGCAATATGTAAGGGATTACTGAAATATGTCACGTTCTATTGCCGAGTCTTATAAATGGGGCAAATATAGTTTATGTGCTCAAACAAACTATTCATTTATTCTACTTTTAGCAACGTCTATATTCACATTTCGAGTTTTAACTTATTAAGGTCCTTGAGAAGCTCGATGGAATCGTTGCGCGTGTCAGTCTAATCGATCACGCAAGTTAAGCAACGTCGACCGTAGCCTCTCTATGGATGGGTTTATTTATCTCGAGCTTCTCCGTGCTTCGGAAGGCACGTTAGGTCATTATTATTTCAATAGTTGTCTGGGCCAACTTGCCAGAATATTATATTTTTTTAAATGGTAAAATTCACACGTTAAGTCGTCGGTCCCGGTTGTTGTCTTTAGACGACAGTCGTTAAGCCAAGTCAGTGGCCTTTTTTTTTTATACTACTTCGGGTGGCAGACAAGCATACGGCCCGCCTGATGTAAAGCGGTTACCGTAGCCATATTAACGCTCGCTACATAAAATATCGCTCGCGCGCCGCCCCCCTACTGCCAACACAGCATCTCCTTCCTTTCTGGTGACCTCACTCACGCGCAGGAACACAACAATTCTCAAGGGAATTGTTATTTGGCTGCGGTATTCTGTGAGGTGGAGGTACATTCCCCAGTTGGGTAGCTTACAACTACGCTCCCTACCTCTCGTTTCGCCAGAGCTTCGTTTGTCAGTAAGCAGGGTGTACCGCGTGCAGGTGAAGTTGGCTTTGGTTCAAAGATGTTGATGAAGCACTTACGCCCTTTGGGCGGCATGAAAAAACTGGCCTCCACCAACCCGCAGTTGAGCAGCATGGAGTATGCTCTAAATCCCTTCGATAGTGGGGAGCCGTATCTAAACAGTGGGACGGCTATGGGTCGATGCCGATGAAAGCCCTTGCAGCTTCGAAAGTGGTGCCACTTTAATAAAAATCGTATCTATCATATATGATGAATAATCAGAAATCCCTATATACAGTTTGCTACCAAGTAGTATTTATACGTTATTGTATGAACACTCAAAATGTTTCGTTTGAGTAGTAGTACCGAGCACTTTTCGCTGCTACTATGATATTATAATAATCGAATACGCAAGATAAGCAACTTTGACCGTAGCCTGTCAAGAATTGGTTTGTTTATCTCGAGCTCCTCGGTGCTTCGGAGAGCACGATAAACTGTCGATCCCGGGTGTCGTCATGACATGAGAGTCGTTAAGCTTCGTCGTTGTGTCGTGTAAATACTTGGATTCTGACCGTTGAACTGGTCCATAAGTCGCACAGCAAGATATAGAGAGACCTATGCTCGGCATATCTCTAAGGAATCGATTCCTGAACAAAGAAATTCAACGGAGAACCAAAGTTAGTCAACATAACTCTTAGAGTCACCCGGCTGAAGTGGCAGTGGCCCGGCTACATATGCCGAGTCTATGATGGTGGATAGGGGAGATCCTAGAGTGGTACATCATATTATTAAAATTAAAAATTATTTATTTCTTTATTTAAACTTTATGTAAATAACTTATGAATAAAATACCTACTTAAATATAACTTAGAAATAAATAACTATAAATAATGAAGCCCCGCCAATTCGTTACCCACTTGAAAAGTGCCCAAAAGGCTGGCAGCATTGCCACGTTGAATGGCAATGCTAATCCTCTGGCCGAGATATTGGCCAGACCTTTGGTCATGTGATACTTCGATCAATCTTTTTGACAATAAATTAAAAATTAAATAACAAACATTAAAAAAATAAAATACAGCCGAATTGAGAACCTCCTCCTTTTTTGGAGTCCGTTAAAAATGATCCAAGCTGCCGTGCTATTTTGAAATACAGATTCCTTTTCGGTGAGGTTAGGTTTGTTGATGTTCTGCAAAAAGAAATAGGATTACCTACCGGGAAGCGGGGCTGTATCACAAAATACAGAGTGTATGTATTTTATGACTTCATAGAGTTAGTTTATAAACAACACTCACGACAGAAGCCTCTCGAAACGTTCGGCATTCTATAAAAGACCTAGGCAATGTATGAAATAAAAAATAGATTTTTATACTTTGCGGTTTTGATACTGGTTTTGATACTGGTGATTGAAAAACTTTTTCAACGTTTTAATAATATAATAAAAATTACTTGTTGTATTCCACTTAATTAAATTTATTTTTACCGACGGTTTCGCTATTACAGCATTATCAAGGTATTTAGTTGGTTGGTGGAAATACCATCTAAACCTTCGGTAAAAGTAAATTTAATTTAAGTTTAATAATACAAGTGATTTTATTATATTTAAATATTTATACTTTGCTTAAAATTTTAAACATTTTATAAAATATCTTATTTATAGTATGTATTAAGAATCGACGTATTTTTTTTAGATTTTCACATTGACTAACACCTAAACCACAGTATAAGTAATAGTTTTTTTTATACTACGTCGGGTGGCAGACAAACATACGGCCCGCCCGATGTGAAGCAGTTACCGCAGGCATACTAACGCTCGCAATATAAAATATCGCTCGCGCGCCGCCACCCCCGCTGCCAACGCAGCATCTCCTTCATTTCTGGTGACCTCACTCACTCGCAGGAACACAACAACCCTCAAGGGAATTGTTATTTGCCTACGGTATTCTGTGAGGTGGAGGTACATTCCCCGTCGGGTAGCTTACAATTACACTCCCTACCTCTCTTTTCGCCAGAGCTTCGTTTGTCAGTCAGCAGGGTGCACCGCGTGCAGGTGAAGTTGGCTTTGGTTCAAAGATGTTGATGAACCATTTACACCCCCAATAGTACTACGTACCTAAACCAAATTTATTGCTGTTTTGAGGGACAATACCAAGAACGTTAAATTTAACATTTTTGGGCTATACAGAACTTTACGTTATCATTAGACGATAGTCATTAGGGTAGGGTAACTCCTCCACCAACCCGCAGTTGAACAGCATGGTGGAGTATGCTCTAAATCCCTTTGAATGAAGGGAGACCAATATCCCAACAGTGGGATGAATAAGGGTTGAGGACGACAAAAAAATGCAACTTCCATCGCCGTACCAAACCCTCGCAGTTGTTTACTGTTCTAGAAACGTGTCCTAAATAAATTCCCATCGGATTCCCCAATTCTGTTTATTCGTGATTCCGCACGGAAGGCGAATTTCATAACAGATTCGTTTTCATTTGCTAATTAAATACACCCAGAATTGTTTACACAATTTGTGTAACTGTACATAAACAAACAGTGTTGTTACGAAACGTAGATTTCTTACTTCAACTGAAACAATCCCAAATAACCTTGTAAACTCCTATGAAAACCTAAAGTGTTTTTACCTGTTTTGGGGTATAAGTGTCTCACCACGATGTTTAGAGCCAAAGCCAACTTCGCCTGCACGTGCTGCACCCTGACGACTACCTAGGATGAGTGAGTGGTGAGTGAGGTCACTCGAAAGGAAAAAGTTGGCAGCGGAGGTGGCGTCGCGCTAGCGATATTTCATGTTGCGAAGGTTAATATGGCTACGGTAACCGCTTCACATCAAGCGGGCCGTATGCTTGTCTGCCACCCGACGTAGTATAAAAAAAAACTATAGATGCATTCTACCTGCTTCCATTTTGGCAAGAAGAAATCAAGGTAATTGCCCTGTATTTACTTAGTCCCGCACCAAGAAGATAAAGAAGCCTTGGCCAGAAGCCAAGGTTTCCACAGAAGCTTGCAACATTTAGGTAGTAAATATCCCTCATGCGCTACCTCCATAACTGCCATTACAGCTACTCCTTTCCTTCTGATAACCTCACTAACTCGCAGGGACATAACAACCCTCTAGTACCCTAGGAGTTCTAGATCATAATTATAGATGGCATCAATAATAATCATAATCATATAATAATAATCATAATCAAGGCAGTAAATGATCAAATATGTCATCACTTGAGTTATATACTTAATTTAAGTATAGAAATGGGCGACTTTCCTTCTGATCTTAAAATTACTATTGTGAAACCAGTTCTGGTGTTCGGCGGAGGAGGTATGAGTGTTGATAACAAACTACACGTTCATTTAGTTCGAACTCCGTTTATTCACTGGTTAATAATCATATTGCATTACATTTATACCACATCATCACCCTTTTCAAAAAAAAATATTAAAAAAAAATGTTTAACATAACTTATTTTTTATACATCTATTACAATTTATTTTTCTCGCTCAGTGTACTTATACAATGTTTATGTTATCGCTGTGTGACAGAGTTACTTCGTACAATTCTTTGTCAGCGTTCTATTTATAGACTAAGGAATGTTACTTACATTGTTTCAAGAATGGATTCTTTAATATTGTATTAATGAATTTGAATTACATTATGTGTTCTTAAATATGTTGATTTTATAATGTTTTAAAAGTGAATGTAATATGTAATTGAAATTATTTTGCAAGCAATAAACGATTTTAATAACTTTGAGTTTTATTACTACCTTTTATAGAAATAGAAAAATATATATATTTCTTTTTCAAAACTTAGCCTAGTAGAATATAATGTTTTCTTACATGTCTATAACTTATTAAGAACATTTTACATACTACAAGACAATAATTCGTATTACAACGAATATTACAATAGTATATATTATATAACAATGAATAGCGATTACGCATTATACAGTAGACTATAGAAGTTACATAGTAGACACTTATTAATATAATAGAAACTTTTTAACATAATAGAGTCTTTTTAACATAATAGATAGTATATTAACCTAATAGAGTTATTAACCTAATAGAGAGCTATTAACCTAATAGAGAGCTCCCTATACTAATTTACTTATATAATAACTACTGTCTCGTATGAAACTAATCGCATGTTTTATATATTTTAGTACGATTTTTATGAACAGTATCTATCTTATCACCTTTTGCTATTCTTACATTTGTGCCTAGGTCCTCAATTACATTATATGGTCCTAAATAAATAGGTTGCGTTTTATCATTCGTTTCGTTCTTTATCAATAGCATATCTCCTTTATTAAACCAATATGGTCTTACATTTTCGTCATATTTTTGTTTACGTAATTTTTTCTGTGTTATCAAATTATCTCTGGCGTGACTATGAGCTATTTTTAGTTTGTATTTTAATTCACTTATATAACTGTCTATATTATAAAGTGGATCAACGGGATTTTGTGTTATAGATGATGGTAGATTACATAAATTTCCAAAAATTAATTCATACGGTGTATAATTAGTTTCAGAATGTACAGTGGTATTGAATGCGAATGTCCAGTACGGTAACCATTTCGCCCACTCGTACGGAGAATTTGTACTTTGAATTCTTATAAAAGCTCTTAGGTTTTTATGCGTATTCTCCAGAGCGCCTATTGTTTCGTGGTGATATGCTGTTGAATTAATTTTTTCTATACATAGTAGTTTACAAATTTCCGACATAGTTGAACTCATAAATTCTGTTCCGCGATCGGACACAATACGTTTTGGAATTCCGTAAATTAATATGTAGTTGTTTACAATTGATTTTGCAACTGTTACAGTATCTTTTGATGTGATTGGAAATGCGTTTACATATTTTGACATTTCACATTGAATTGTTAACACGTATGTATTTCCGTTTTCGTCTCTAGGAAGAGGACCTAGCAAATCTAGATAAATAGTTTCTAGTGGTTTACATGCCGTTGTAGTAATTTCTAATGGTTGTTTTATATTTATAGAATGTTTCATAGTTTGACATTTCTTGCATGTTGTCACAAATTTGTTTACATCTCTTTCTAAATTACTCCATGTATATTTACGTTTTATATTGTTCATCATACGCCTTACACCTGCATGTGCACTTGTTGGCAATAAATGATAATCATTTAATATTTTTAATTTCTCGTTTTCATCAGTAATTCTTATTATTTTACTCAAAATATTTATTCTTGGACCTTTCCACGTTTTTCTATTAGATATTTCTTTCTTTAAGTCTTTTAAGAACGATAATTTATCTTCCTCTTTTATTATATTTATACTTTTTATATTTAATTTTTTACAAAACTCTTGTAACATGTCAGCAAATTCTGCTCGAGTAAAATGCTGTTTGAAACTTAAGTCTGTAAGTATTATATTTTTATTAGGTACGAATAATAATAATTTTTCTTCGTAACTTATTTTATTTTGTTTTCTATACTTAATTATCTCGTCCTTTGTTTTAAATATTAAGTCAACACTATCGATAGGTTTTTGTAATATCTCTGACATTATTGGTATTTCATCTCGTATATTTTCTTTTATTGTCTTGTCAATGTCTTGTTTTCGCGGTATTTCTGATTTTTCGGACGTCCTCCAATCAGAACTACCTTGAGAACTGTCATTTTGTACTTTGTCTAATAATTGTTTTTGTTTTCTCGTTAATACGTTACAATTATTTTCTCTTGTCATTTCCTTCAACTCATCTGATGTTATTATTATCCTACTCAAACTATCTGCTACAACGTTTGTCGATCCCTTTATGTATACAATATCGTAATCGAATTCTTCCAATTCTAATCTATATTTCAATAATCGACTTTCCGGGTCTTTAGCTTTAAATAAACTAACTAAAGGACGGTGATCTGTTTGTATTTCGAATCTTTTGCCTGTCAAGTAAACTTTAAAATATTTAACACTCCATACTATACTTAATAATTCTTTATGTATTGTCGGATAGTTTTGTTCTGCTTTATTTAATGGTCGACTAGTATAAGCTATTGGTTTATTATTTTTATTCATTAGAACACTACCAATTGCATTTTGACTTGCATCTGTCTGAAGAATGAAATAATTGTTTTTGTTGAAGTCAGGAAATTCCAGTAAAGGTGGTGTCGTTAATTTTTCTTTTAATGTCTCAAATGAATTTTGACACTCTTTTGACCAGTTAAATTTTACGTGTTTTCTGCATAGTTGATTTAATGGTATTGTTATAGTTGCAAAATTTTCTATGAACTTCCTATAATAGTTACAAAATGCTACAAATCTTCTTACTTCGTCGGAATTTTTTGGTACCGGATAATTCTTTACTACTGTAGTTTTACTTGGGTCGGGTAATACTCCCTTTTCTGTTACTAAGTGACCTAGGTATACTATTTGTTTTTGTAGGAAATCACATTTTTGTGGGTTGAGTTTCAATTTTATTTTTCTAAATCTCTCGAATATTGATATTAAATTTTTATTATGTGTTTCAAGGTCCTTGCCGAAGCAAACAATATCATCACAGTATACGAAACATTTGTCTTGGGTGAGTCCCGATAAGCCTATAGACATTATTCTGCTGAAGGCAGATGGACTTATTTTTAGTCCTTGAGGTAGACGAACCATTCTATACTGTTTTGAATTTGCTGAGAATGATGTAATGTCTCTACTGTCCTCATCTAATTTAAGTTGGTAAAACCCATTTGAAAGGTCCATTTTTGTGAAATATACTGCCCCTGACAATGAATCTATAATATCAGTAATATTTGGAATTGGGAATGATAGATTTTCAATTGATTCGTTCACTTTCCTAAGATCTATTACAAGTCTGTATGATTTACTGCCGTCATCATTAGGTTTTTTCTTTACCAATAAAATAGGTGAATTCCACGCGCTTGAAGTTTCTTCTATTATATTTTCATCTAACATCTTTTTTATTTGTTTATCTACTTCATTTCTTAATGGAATTGGTATTCTATATGGTTTAGAGTGGACTGGCTGAGTATTAGGTTTTACTTTTATTGATTGTGTACCTATGTTTGTATATGTTAGTTTATCGCCTTCTAAATGAAATATATCCGCATATTTACTACAAATATTTTTTATTGTTTCTTTATTATTTCCTTTTAAATGGTTTAATTTTAATTGTTTTAATACTCTCTGTGCTCTCGGACTATCATTATTAACTTTGTTGAAATTGCATAATGTGTAGTTATTTAATGGTTCTAAATTTATATTTATATTCTCTATAAAAGTACACTCTTCATTTGTGTTTAAAATTGTTATAGGTATTTTTCCGTTTTTTATTTTTACGATTTGACTCGCCACGTGTAAGCCTGGCTTTATTTCTGTAGAATGTAACACGTAGTCACATTGTTCTTTGTATTCGTTATTCGTAATGCAATACTTGATAACTCTTTCGCAACGAGGCGGAATTTCAGTGCACGATTGTTTTGCTACCGATTGCGATATGCTTATATCGCAAAGTGTCGGGTTTGAGACGCCTTCTGTTCTTGTTATTGTGTTATTATGACTTATCGTTTCCGATGAATTACAATATGAGTTGTTATGTACTTTAACTTTGTACTGGCATCGTATTGTATTAAGAGTAATTGTATTCGACAAAAAGTTTATGTTTGAAATATGTTTATAAATGAAATCAAGGCCTAGTATACCATGAAAACCATTTGGTAGTTCCGTTACTACTTGGAATGTATGAACAATGTATGTTTTTGTATTAGGTATATACAGATTTATATGTTGTTCTCCTAGCGTGTTTATAATTCCTCCTATTCCGGACACCTTTGTTGAATTTTTGTTTATATTTTTAAATCTGATTGCATCCTGTTTTATTAAAGAAATATTTGCTCCTGTATCTACTAAAAAGGTTTTTATTTTATTGTGTACAAATAATTTAATCGTAAATTTTGAATTCGTGTTACATATATAGTAATTTTCCCCTTTAGTCACGAAAAAATTTTTCGGTTTCTTTATTATTTTCTTCTTTTCCTTTATTTATTACCGCGTTCGTTTGGTAATTTCCTCGCGAATTTATCCCTTGGCCTCTATAAAATTGACCTTGGCCTCTATTATTATTTTGTCCCCTTTGATAAAATTGACCTCTGTAGTTATTTTGTCCTCTTTGGTAGAATTGATCTCTGTTATTATTTTGGTAATTATTTCTACCATTACCGTAATTATTTCTGTGGTTATAGTTTTGGTAACGAATTGCGTTATTATGTTGATAATAATTTCCAAAATTTTGACCGCGCGACTGTCCGAACCCTCTGTAATTACCTTGTGGTCTCCTATACCCATGTGATCTATGGAATCTATTTCCTCTGTAATTACCCCTGAAGTACATTGCTGATGTACTTGCGTCAATATTTCGTCTAGCATTATCTTCTACGTCTTCTTCTATCGCGGCGCGAACAGCGTCCTTTAAATTGTCATAATTACGAGCCGATATTATCGTTGCTATGTGACGGTTTCGTAAGCCGTTAATAAATTGCCTTATTGCAAACTTTTCATTTATAGGTTTAAGAATCGTTTCTGACGATTCGTCTGATTTTGTTTGAGATATTGTCAATTCAGAGAATAGTGTTTCTAGACGTGAACCTAGCTGAGCTATAGTACCATCTCGTTGATAAGTATTTTGCATTTGCGTCATAATCGAGGTTGCATTTTTACTTGTTAATATGTATTTTTTTATATCATCTAGAAGTGATTTTAATGATTCGTATTTTTGATTTAATTTTATTTTGGAATTCCTATCCAGTCTTGTTTTCAATATGAAATTCACTAATTTATCCTCATTATTTGGATCTATACAACTCAAATATAATTCCGATGTATTTATTAATTTATGTACTGTGTCTTGTTTACCGTTTAATTCCGGTATCAGAGATGATGCCGTTTTTAAATCGAATTTATCCATATTTAATGTTTTATCGTTTATATTTTTATCCTCAATAAAATCTTCTTTATTTATTTCTGTTTTATAAATTTTTATCTGCTTATAATGTTCTTTTATTAATTTAATATACTCAATTAAATCTGTTTTAATTTCCTTGTCTTTAATTAACTCGTTAAACTTTTCAATTAAATTTTCCGCTAACTCTATCTTTTTCAAAACATAATCTTTTCTTTGTTTTCTTTTAGAACCTAATTTCGTTAAATCCGTTTTAATTTTCCCTAATTCTAATTCTATTTCCACAACTGTAGATTCCAATTCTTCCATAATCTAAAGTAACCATTATTAACATTAACACAGTATTACACTAGTAATAAAATGTATCATATAACATAACACAATTATAACAATATGTTCTTAACATATCTCATCATAAATAGTATAAGTAATGCAACGCATGCTCTTGGCAAGGTCGACTTTAGGTAAATAGATATTTTTTTATATATATATTTTGACACGTTTACAATCGGCCGGTAACCCCACCTAGAAGAGATGAGGCATAAAATTGTGCCTTGGCCACCTTCGATCCTTGTTTTAATAATTCAACTTATTTCATATTTTTAATTATATAGTCTCTGTTCGTTAATCTTACACAACGTAATTAATTTTCTCTGCTCTGAAAGTCAATAATAATTAATATTTAAATACATACTGAACTTGTAGATTCGTTCCGCACATCACTATCACTTTGTTTTATCAATAATCGTTACTCCTACTCCCGGCAGCTCTACGAGTCTCCAACAACACCCGGCTGCTTTCCTTATAGTTTTCCAACAGCTCTACAAGTCTCCAACATCTCCCGGCTGCTCTACTCTCTAATTATTTATCTTTATTCTATTACTCTTGAATCGTTTCCTTTCTTCCTTATTTCTGCTCTTAATGTTCTTAATTCCACCATTTTCTCGATATGTTTATTATAAAACAACTTGCATAAGAAGATTGCGCCACAGATGATAATCATAATTAATACTAATAAAATTGTTATCAATAGGTACTCATTATTAGTACTTATATTTATTTCATTTTTCAAATCATTTTGTATCTCTGCATTTATTTTATCAATGTCCGCATTTACTTCAAGTACACCCATTTTTCGAAATTTCGATGCAGAATATTTTTAAAGTTCAATTTATCACTAACACAATGTCTATATTCGTAGTTTATATTTGTTCATATTCGCACTTTTGTTTTTAATCACAATGTCTGTACACTAAATGTTCATCACTATTGTTCATTTATTTTTACGCGATAAGCGCGCGGCGCACGGCGCGCAGAGCGCAGCCGTGCGCACGCCGTTCGGATTCTATGCTGTCTGTTCTGCGCACAGCGCAAGGCCCGCTCTCCAGGGTCGCCATCTGGTGTTCGGCGGAGGAGGTATGAGTGTTGATAACAAACTACACGTTCATTTAGTTCGAACTCCGTTTATTCACTGGTTAATAATCATATTGCATTACATTTATACCACACAGTGCTCAAAAAAGATAATAAAGAATTAATGGACTCTTATAGACCAATTGCACTTATCT
The DNA here is from genome assembly GCA_937001555.2 of Hypsopygia costalis. Lineage (NCBI taxonomy): Eukaryota > Metazoa > Arthropoda > Insecta > Lepidoptera > Pyralidae > Hypsopygia > Hypsopygia costalis. The sequence continues at coordinate 21,197,784 of OW443332.2, forward strand.
CAATATTCTTTAAGATATTTGAAAAATATATACACAAAGAGTTAAATACATATTTCGAAAAAAACAACATTTTATGTTATGAGCAGAAAGGATTCCGACAAAATAAGACCATAAATATGGCTATTTTTGATTTTATGAGTGAGGTGATGACTCAAGTTGATAAAACATCACCTGTATGCGCTGTGTTCTGCGATATGACACAAGCATTTGATTACGTTGAACATTGTATTTTAAGTGATAAACTTGAACACTACAGAATAAGAGGTAATGTCCTCAGTCTGATCCAGTCTTATTTAAGTGAACGTCAGCAAATAACGGAAATTAAAAGAATAAATTATAAAACCAACAATGAACATACATTTAGGTCAAGCATACGTAAAGTATTATATGGGGTCCCACAAGGTAGCGTACTAGGCCCACTTCTCTTTATCATATATATTAATGATTTGCCATGTGCTGTTAATCAACCTATGACATTATTCGCCGATAACAGCACAGTAACTATAAAATGTAATAATATGGATTCTTATATATCTGACATTAATAATTCACTGACATCTGTAATCGAATGGCTCAATAACAATAATCTCAAAATAAATTTAAATAAAACTAACATAATACATTTCAATCAAAGACCTCAGACATCTTCTCGCATTATATTAGCCTATCAGGACCATATTATCAACGAAGTTGATACGGCCAGATTTCTTGGATTATTAATAGATAAAAGGCTAAATTGGAAAAGCCGCATGGATGGACTTACAAAAAAAATTAGTAGCTTGGCATATGCGTTGTATAGACTCTCCTCTACGGTGAATGCAGATGCTTTACTTTCGGCATATCACGGTCTTGTTGAATCTGCTCTAAGATATGGCATTATTTTTTGGGGTAACGCAACCAATAAAGAAATGTTATTCAAAATGCAAAAGCGCTGCTTACGTGCCATGTTTGGCCTTCAAATTACTGATAGTTGTAAGCCACTATTTGTAAAGCATAAAATTCTTACACTTCCGTCGTTATATATAATGGAGGTAGCAATATTTGTAAGAAATAATAATTCTCATTTATTCCCTCGTATGTGCGACAAAATAATTAGAAATCGACGAAATCAAAATAGACTTTGTTTGCAGCCTGCCAAAACAACTCTGCTGCAAAAGAGTATACTATGGATGGCTCCAAAAATTTATAATAAAATTCCAGCCACATATAAAGACTTAAATACAAATTTGTTTAAATCAAAGCTTAAACATTTCCTTATTGACAAATGCTATTATAATTTAGATGACTTTTTTTCTGATAAGCTGTGACATTTTAAATTTTGTATATATATTATTGTAATTAAAACTTCTGAGATTATATTATTAAATTAAAACTTATGACATGTAATAATCTTTAATATAATGTAATATTTGCATGCTGTTCTACGATACAGCAAAACATGTAGACCATAAATAAACTTATTCCACCAAACATGCAAACTTGCAGTTTATGTAAGTGCTTGTATGATGTATTTACACATGTTCTGAGCAAATAAATGTATCTTTATCTTTATCTTTATGGATATTTCAAAATTGTAAGATTTTTTTTTGTTAAAAAAATTGTTTACTAGACGAGGTAGCCTGTAGGTAAAAGTGTCCTAATGTACAAATTTGCAAGATTAGCACATATTTAAAAAGTAATTTATTTTGTTTTTTTGATGTAGATAATGTTTACATCAATAACATCGTAAGTAGATTCCACCTGTTAGATATTTTCTAATGACAAAACAACAAAATGTACAAAGTTTGTTGTATTTTCCTTTTTGGACCCATCTCCCGCATTTAAAACCATGTCGTCCCGTATTTTAAAGTTAGTAAACGTAATTGGTAGAGCGTTATTCTGAGGGTATTGCGAGACGGTACGCACAGAATCTCGACCCCAATTTGAGAAAATATGTTAACGAATAAGTTCATTCATATAGGGTTCAATAGTTCCAATACTTATAATTAACATGAGTACAACAAAACCTCAGTAGTTTGTAATACTTAGTTACTCCTTTAGCGCAGCGACCGACAAACTGAGTCTTGGTCTCCTACATAAGAACCTCCCTTGTCCGTGCACAGATCAGCCTCAACTCTGTCGGTCCAGCGATATTTTGGTCGACCGATAGGACGTCGACCACTATATTCTCTCCTGACGCTTCGATCACTTCCCATCCGTACGACATGGTCAAGTCAGTGGAGACGTTGGGCTTTATTTTCTCCAATAGTATTGGGCTCGGCCATTAGGTCTTCTATTTCGGTGTTCTTTCTGACCCTCCAGCTCCCGTCGTCTGTTGTTATTATAATTTATTTTATATTTTTTTTTATTATTTATTACCTATATTATTATTTATGATATTAAATAAATTACATAAAATATGGCATCATAATGATGAAATGCTCGGTGCATTGCAAGACACGCGGAAGACACGGCATCGCCGTTAAAGCGTGTTTCGATTCGAGCCACAATGCTGTCCTACGGAGTATGATCATGACTTAGTCTAATCAATTATTTCACCAGCAAACTAAACTTATGTACTACTTTGAAACTCTCCTTAATAATTCTCTTAGTACTTGCTCTACTTACGTAATTATAAATTCATGTCATCAAAGTTCAAAATCTTAGTTGACTTTGAAAAGTCAGTCAACCACATACGACGCTGCAAAACATTTATCTATCAGTCTACGCCACAAAATGCTGATATCAAATAGGTTTATGTGTATAGTACTCAATTAAATCTTCGATGTTTCTCTGCCATTGTCATAACATACTAGGTTTCGGCTAGGCCGCGGCTTTGCTCGTCTGCTCGTGAGAGAGGCAGGGGAATAATAAAAAATTCAAACACTATTTAAAGGACGGTAATGCCACAATACACTGAGAACTAGTAGTTTGACTCCGACGTATTTTCGAAATGTACCTACTGCACGACGGAGCGTTAGGGTTGGCATCTACAAAAACTAAAGCAGACGTGTGTAAATTTTTATTGTATGTGTTTAGTTTATATATCGATGGCTGTAGCCATTGTTGTTATTAAATTTTATATTTGCCAACTTAACCCTGCTGACAGACAAACGATGCTCTGGTGAAAAGAGAAGTAGGGAGCGTAATTGTAAACTACAAAAGCTTCATATCAGGCGGGCCATATGCTTGTCTGTCACCCGACGTATTGTAAAAAAAAATCATATCCCTCTATAATAAAATGCGCGGATAAAAGCTACCACATGTCATTTTTTTATACCACTAAAGTGACAAAAAAGCATACGTACCGCCTGATGGAAAGCAGTTACTGCAGCCTATGAATGCTTGTAACACCAAGGGCATAGGACGCGCGTTGCCAATGCGCGTTGTCATTTGTACCAAAGAGACAATCAAGAATACGAGTTAGTTATAGAAACTTATAAAAGTAATAGGTATTAATTTTACGTTTCAGAATCAATAGGAAGTTGAAAAAATGACAATGTTGGTTTTATCATCGTTGAATTTAGGCCGCGCCATAAACACTGTAGTATCTACGTTGTCGTGTCGCCGCCATTATTACATAATATTATAGTTCGTTCCGAGCGCTATATTCACGTTACGGAGTCAAAAAGGGGACCGGGGGGGTGCCGGGGGCGAATAGCGTAGCGGACGCCGGCCGTTCGTCCACCGACCGGCCTGTGCGTCGCACAGTGTACGACACGCAGCGTGACACTGCGTAGTTTCGCTCACCCAAAGTGTATTGTGTCCAAAGTTCCTTATCGGTCGTGTAAATGATGCTTGGCAGTGTGCGTGCGCCGATTTGGGCGCTAGTATGAAGTCGAAGTACTGATTTTAAGTGTATTGCGGTAATGCGATGGATTTGTCTCAAGTCCAGGTAGTCGCAGTCGACTACCTCTAGTTCCCTACATCTCTTATGGCTCACCCCACTTCATGGGGCTGCCATTTTCACCTAACGCACATTCGTGAGCGGCGTTTGCGTCACCCGCTCCCTGCGAGGCGATCGCTTAGATGAAGCTTTTAAGGCTCCGCAAGGCTAAAAGCAGTCCCAAGGTCACCAAGGTGATGTTTAGTCGGTAAGAGTCCGACATAATCAACGTAACCTTATGCTACGTTGGTATCCATGAGGATTAACCACCTCCTTCCCGTAGTTACCTCCGGAAGGTTGTCCATCGCGCGCGTGGGGCGTAAAAAAAGAAATAGATTTGTCATTTGTAGGATGGTGTTATAATAATCACCATCTACAGAACGCCTGAGGATGCCTCGCGTAGAGGCGAAACACGTGTCGCAAAGACGACCACGGCAGTCGGGACAGCAGCAGTCGCATGTTTCTTTTGTTTCAGATGTTGGAGGTTCGCCGAGACGACCGCAGCAGCTGGAGCAGAGACGACCAAAGCAGCCACGGCGGCAGTCGCATGCATCTACTAACGGCAGTGGGTGGGTGTCGGCCGGCAGTAATTTGCGTGAACTAATTGGAAGCCCGCAAAGTAGTGTAGATCAAATTGCCTATCTACGGAATACAATTTTTTTTCTCTTTTTTGTTTCTGCGACATGGCGATCTGTCTAACAGCATTTTAATTCTGTATAAAGTCATCTTTGAGTGTTTCCGTTGTACTGTTCCAAGCAACCCTGTTTTTGTCATAACGTGGAAAATTTATTGCTTAGTCCTAGGATGTCATTCCTTTTCAGTCCCACTCACATGCTGAAAACCGTCCGATCCGCTAAATGTGCGTGCAAGTTCATTTACATATTGTAACAGTCTGGTTTGGTATTTCAAGCTCTATTTAGTGATAAATTATAAATAATTTGAAATTGAAATTAATTACGTTTCTATTCAATCGAATACAAGTAATCAATTTCAAATTATGTATCTGTTAATTAAATTAAGAAAGTAATTATTACCTATACCCAATTCACGCATTGTTTGCGCCGAAGTCTGGGCGCCAACCGGTAACCGGTAACAGTGCCGGACGCGAAACACCCGCAGTAATTGTGCAGAAGTATTTAATGGCTTCTGTTCCTGATGTACACAATGAGTGGTAAATTAACCCCGCTCAGTTGGCGAAATTGCATCGATTATCAGATTTCCAAAAATGAAAAGATTTATGAACAATTCGGAAGGCCCGAGATGTTTTTACTACGACGCGGGCAGACAAGCATAGACCCGCCTGATGTGAAGCGGTTATCGCAGCCATATTAACGCTCGCAACACAAAATATCGCCCGCGCGCCGCCACCCCCACTAGCAACGCAGCATCTCTTTCCTTTCTGGTGACCTCACACACTCGCAGAAACACAACAACCCTCAAGGGAATTGTTATTTGGCTGCGGTATTCTGTGAGGTGGAGGTACATTCCCAGCCGGGTAGCTTACAATTACCCTCCCTACCTCTGTTTTCGCCAGAGCTTCGTTTGTCAGTCAGCAGGGTGCACCGCGTGCAGGTGAAGTTGGCTTTGGTTCAAAGATGTTGATAAACCACTTACACCCCAAATGATTTGCAATATGATTTGCAATATAAGATTTGAGTGATAAGTGAAATAACGCAGATAATAATAAGTAGGTACTCAGTCATCCGTTGGGTATTAAAACGTTATAGGTTGCAGTTATCTACGCTAATATCGTACCAAATATTATAGATCTAAGGCTATTCTACTCAAATATGGCATAGAGGGTTGCAAGAATTTGGGTATATGTTACAATTCTGTGCCATCATTAATAGCTTAGGGATGCCCAAATAAATATAGATATTATATATACCTACCATGCGAAACCAAACAAGCATACAGTACGGCTAAAGTAAATCGATTACTGGGATGTCCCTGATGCTCGACTATGCGATTAAATGAAAAAGAAACTTTTTCAAATCATTTTTTTTTTCAATCTTTAGAGCGCATATTTTTTTTAAGATTACAGATTTCAGTATTTTAATAATGTAATATATGATTTCCCATTGACTTAAAATTTAATTAAAAACAAATATATCTAAATAGGGATAAGTAGCTTAATTTTCTTTTTTTTTTTACTTAGTAAATTAAATTAATTCCATGTAAATTGGGAATTAACCAACAATAGTGTGTGCTCCCGTTCACGAGTCAACTCTCTGATTCGTGATCCCCCTTACCACCATCCCTTATTGCGATTCAATAACTGAATAGAAGGCTTATTCATACCACTGAATAAGCGACTCTATTTCAAATTTGGTATGAATATGCATTCTATTCAGTTATTGAATCGCAATAAGACATGGTGGTAAGGGGGCTCTTTTTGGAAACATGTAATTTTCTCACTACACGCACAGTATAAGTAATAGCGCTACAGGCTTGTATGAAATTATATTAAGAAGATGTAAAAATCATATGTTTTCAGCGAAATATATTGAGCATATAAAATCGTCCGGTCCGAAAAAAAGTCGTTCTGTCTGTCCGTCCGTTGCCATCAGGGACTAGAGAATGGTTGCCATGAAACTCAAAATTTCGAAATTCCGACTTCGGATTCGTGTAGAGTAGAGCATCAAAAAGTAGTAATGTAAAGTGGTTTTCCGATATAAATTCGGGAATTCGAAAAAATAATAATAATAATAATTTCGCTATGGTGGCGCATGCTGCGCGTCCGATGTTTTCTTATATCCTGATTATAACATACTACCCGGAAAAAAATAATCCATCTAATAATTAGTCGTCATGTATGGGGTATTCAATAACCCGATTCAATAATTCGATGGTAATCGGAATCAGTTTTAGCGGTAGGTCCCCACCGCTAAAACTGAATCCGATTACCATCGAATATCTTGATTCAAAAAAATTGTTCTTACGGTTAAGGTATGGACAAATATCTTCAGCTTAGTCGATAGAGCTCGAGGGTTACTATCAGCTAAACTAAACACAAGTACGAGTACCATAAATAAAGAAGTACCTTAATAAAAGTTGAAGTTTGATTTTCTCCACTAAATAGTCCGATTAGGATGGGCTTCATCTTACCCGGTAGAGCCCCTGGACATTATACGGACATTATCCAAATGTAACTAAACTACTACTAAATTCTTGCTATCTCTATGTTATATTGCGCTTTTAACGTATTTAACACCTTAAATAAAGGTCAACGCATACTGAAGCTTGCGGTTAGTGCGTCGCGTCGCGCTGCAAAGGTGACTATCCCACAAACCCACGAAGGTAATTTTGATCTTAAGGATCGTTTACACTGTAAATATATGAGATTATGAACTGAAAGCAAATAACAGAGGCCCTACTTTGAAGTGAAAATCCATAGTTTCGGGCTAGATTTCGGATATTTTCAAATACAAATTACTTTCGATTGCACCGATGTGGAAATGTCTTGGAGATGACTAATTTATTGTCTAAAAAACAATAAATACGAAATATTGACTTTTTTTTCTGGAAGACAAAATGTTTGTTTGTTTGTAAAATCTTTATTGCATTAAATATTACATAACAGAGATTGTAGTGATAAGACATAGTGTACAAGGGCGGACTTATCCCTAAAAGGGATCTCTTCCAGTCAACCTTTGAGTCCCTGAAAGGAAACTGTGAATTGGCGGCGAATAAAATGAATAATTATAGAATATATCTATAATTATACATAGAATATAGGTGCATAACATAAAAAAGACAAAACATACATAAAAATGTAAGAAGATTTATTATACAATATTAGAGTTCACATACATGGATATTATAATATAGGTAATTATATAAATTATACATAGATCAAACACTACGAATTTACTTGAGCTCATATTTATGTCGGATTTGCTCAGGTAGTCGTGGGCGTGGAAAAGAATTTGTTAAGTCATGACTTGAAGGAGTCAATAGAGGGTGACAGTCGTAACTCTAAAGGTAATGAGTTCCATAGTCGCGCAGCCTGGATCTCAAAAGAATCAAATAGGAAATTGGTGCTACAGGTGGGTATAACTAGTAACGGCTCACCACAGCGGCGCAGTCGCTCATCTACATTACGAAAACTGAACGTTTCTCGAAGATACTACGGGGGAGCTGAGGGGTTAAAAAGTACATTAAAAAGTGAGGATGTGGATGTTCCGACGCTGCCTAATCGGGAGCCAGTTGAGCTGCTGGCGAAAGTGAGAAATGTGATCGTACTTTCGTACACCGAAGATAAATCTAATGCATTGATTTTGCAACCTTTCTAATTTGTCCAGCAACTCCTCCGACAAGTCCAGGGAGGCAACATCGCCGTAGAAGGGGAAGAAGAAGTGAACGAGCTAACATCACTTTGGTATTTATAAAATGTGTCTGTCATTCGGCCGACAGTTCTGACTTTCATTTTTGAGTAGGCGTTCAGTAGTAGCTACATAATACATACACACACATAATACATACATATATACTGGCATACCTACCTACCTACCTACTTTAAATTCTCACATTGACAGTAACGTTAATGTTCAATTTTTAATTCAATTCAAAATATTTTTCAAAACACAGTACATAAATGAAATGTAAATTTAATGTAATGCGCCTGCAGTGTTTTTCCTGCGCGGGTTACCAGCGCTGTCAAGCGCCGGTAAGCGCTCATAAGTTTCCAGCTTTCTTTCTGTATACGGACTTACGCCTTATAAAGGTATACAATAATAAAACTAATAATTAAATTAGTAAAACTAAAACTAACAAATTAATATATGGTTAAATTTGCGAAAAATCGTATCACAAGAGTAATCATGTTTTTTCATTCATAATGCATTAATCGTCCTAAATCACATGTGCAAAAACTGATGTGCGCATGAGCACACGAGAGAAGTGAAAACTACATCTCTCGTTCCTGCCGACTACCTGAACGAACGTTACAGAGCTAAGCGTGACACGTTACATACCCGTGCGTGACAGCTCAGTCTTATTCACTGGCCAAAAAATAAAGTGCGTGCTTAAAAAAGTTTTAATTACTGATCACGCGTAGTTCAAACCACCATACGGATCAGGTTGAAATTTGACATACAGGTAGCTATTACGACGTAGGCATCCGCTAAGAAAATATTTTTGGAAATTTCAAACGGATACCGGGATACGTGCGTAAGAAGTCACGACGCAAGCTAACGAGCCTATAAAATCGAAATCTATAGTCATAAATTAAAGCAATATTAGGCTGTATTAGGCGGTAGATGGCACTAGCCGAAAAATTATCATACAAAGTTCTTTCATACAAAAGAATCATATGGTTCTTTTGTATGAACTTTTGCATACCACAGACTGTACTAATATTACAAAGGTGAATGTGCGTTTGTTTGTTACGATTTCACTCCGAAACTACTCAACCGATCATCATGAACCTTTGTACACATATTCTCGAAAGTAGGAAGGACTTTTTTATATAAAAAATGTCAACGCGGGCGAAGCCGCGGGTAGAAGCTAGTATTATAAATACAGTTTTGTACTAATAGTGGGAGTTGTGGAGACCTGCAAAGGTTATAACCCCTATTTATTTAGAGACCATTACTATTATCAATAGTGTGTCCATCCACTGCTAGATATTCTTCATGTCACCCTAAATGCAAGATCTTTGGCTATCGCATCTTGCCAGTTTCAGCCGCTCTTTTACAGTTATCACCCGTCTAAACAGAGGCGCGAAACTTTCTCTCTGGCTTTGAAACGACGATGTGGTCACTGTTTTAGTTGAGTTTATATCTATAGATAACAGTATTCAGCTTCTACCTAGCCTGTATATAATTATTATATTAGCTAGTACCTAGCTAGTAGAGTATAAAGTAGCTTTTAAAGCTTGTAAACAACGTACTATGGAAAGTCGAAATACACAGCGAGATATCTAACCGAATTTTGAGCTGCCTTACTTGAATAACTCTACTCAAATAGTTTATTTTTGATTATAATTTATAAAATGTAATTAGCTAGCTATAACGTTCTAACCAATCACAAATTTATGGTATAAATTCTATCAACAAGAACCATATCATATTGGATTAAGTATTATTAATTGAGACTTATCTGTTTATGAAATACTGGTTGGTTTTCGAAATTTTAGCCCAGTATTTTTTTGTTTCTTAAAAGTTTTTATCCCTAATACATATACCTGCATGCATTTATTTTGTTCCATCGCGATGTTTGGAATTTAATTTTGCAAGTTAAATTTGACCCATTTCGCAGTATCCGATTGTGCTGAAATTTGGCACACTTGCTTGGTTCTCCTGACAATGCGTAATTATATAAATGCCGTCATTGGTAAACCAATATGGCGGCCACCGTAAAATTAGGATTTTTTCCAAAAAATAAAAGGCTATCAAATGAAAGAACTTGATGATCTAAATACCTACAATAAGTAAACTTATTATTTCCTTTTTTATTAACAACGAATAAAGTTTTTTTTTAAAAGTGGTTTATTCTTCTTTATATAATATTATTAGACCTTTGAGACTTCAAGAAAGTACTAATAATTTCCAATTTATTAAATTAGTAACCTTTGATTTTCCCCAAAGTAGCTCATATGAACGATCCCTTACTTGGCACACAGGTGCTGACTTATTTACAACCGAGCTGGCTTTTGCGGTGAGTGTGGTAACACCCTCTACACATACCAAATGTTGGTGTAAACTAAACCAACCATTTTATCTCACTCGCGCAACAGAGAGGTATACAAATGTTGGCTGTTGGTACATTTGAACCAAGACGTAGATGAACCGTTAGAGGCTCACAGCATCATTTACATTTAACCCTTTTAACTATATTAAGCGCAGGTTACATCAAAGGAGCTACTTGAGTAAAGGCTAAGCACACGAATGCTTTGTGGAAGATACTGTTACCATTTCAATGCTAACCTGCATTTGCATCAAAGGATGCCAATGAGCTAAGATTTCATTTTACTGCGCAAAGGAACGTACCAGACTCAAGCCGACCACATTCTGGTTTCATGTTTTAATTCATACCTATTTATATGAATACCAACAGTAACCTAACGTGTATTTTCTTTTTAAATGAAAATCAGATGAAAAGACTGTTATTTTTAGAGGGATCCTAGGTATCTAAGACCAATTTCATCAAATTAAATTTTTTGTAAAATTTTATACTTATCTAATGAAAGAAACTTTCACGGTTGTTTACAGCACTATGGTAAATATGGCGCGATGGGTTTTTGTATTTTTCCGACTGGTTCACCATGGCATCGCAACGTCGCATCGCCGAAATATCGGGAAAATACAAAAATCCCGCATTAACAATAGTGATAGAGTGATGGAGTGATACTGCGGAATTTTCATAATCGATGACTGAATGACTCGAAAAAAATCTGTTTCTGTTATTTAGAAATCTCGAAAGGTTCTACCAAATTTCATAAAATACTACTTAGTACGAACCTACTCTTGTTTAAGAAAACTTTTTAGGTCGACTGGTTTCCTAAATATGTACCTAAATCATGTACCTACCTACTTATTAAGTACTTAGCAAAACCTATTTGAGGTTTTGCTAAGAAATGATGATTGTATTTCTTAGCAAAACCGTTGGCCGTGTGGTTTCCGGCAGACTAGAATATAATCACTCCGTTTCTTCCCGTGGATGTCGTACAAGGCGACTAAGGGCCAATACATTATCAAACATCGATCAGGCCTCCCCAACCCATTTGGCCAGCGTGGGGAGTGTAGGCCAAATCCTCCTTCCGTCTAGGACGGACGAGAGAGGGTCGTGCTCCTATATTGGAGACTAAAATGGACCTGATGATGATGATGATGATGACGTGATTGTAAGTCGTATAGATAACGTCTTAAAGTGAGCAAATATATAAAAATATTTATTTATATATTCAAATATTAGACAATTTTGCTAATAACTGTTAGTATCAACTGATGACAATTCTACGAGGCCGTATGAGCCGTACCTGCTGCAGTCGGATGAAAACGCAGTGTAAAATGTGCCAAAAATCGTTCCGCAAATTTCGTTGCAACAATACAAGATTCATTACTTAATCAATTTTCTAAGTTAAAAAAAACTTTGGGTCTTAATAAATAATTGTCACACAGTTTTTTTTATTCATCGATCGTAGGTTTCTAGTACTAATAGTATCTGAGCTAAAACTATAAGGGTTCCTTGTTTACTCCGGAACCCTACAAAACGAAAAAATAGTTTTGAACTTTTGAACTCGACCTACGCTTACAATTTTTTTATCAAGCAGAGTAAAGCTAATCACGTAATAAATCAACAATTACGACAGAAAAAAACATGTTTTAATCGGTGCTCAATTATAACATGTTTTTTTTAATGTTTCGGCAGGTACCTAAGGTTATCGAATAAACATGGTCGATATCGAACAAAAATCCGAAATTACGTGGCCATAAAGTCATGACGCCAGATGGGCATGCATGCAGCAGGGGTAAATTGGTTAAGCAGTATGGTGGAGTATGGTGGAGACAGATTGAGAGGAGCCCGGTATACCAGCAGTGGGATGAATATTCATTGACGAGGACGACGACAACAATATTATGACAAAAAAACATCAAACCTTAAATACGTTTATTCGAAATAAGTAGTTTTTAAAGCACATCACTGATGGGAACTTACATATGTACAGAAAATAAGGACATATATATTTTTATATATATATATAATATACCTTTAATGGTCATTTATATGTAAAAAGTATGTTTAAAGCTAATTTTGGTTTTTTTTCGACGCCTGCTACTAAACGTCTGATGTAAATAATAATAAATCGTTTAGTTGTTGGCAAACATGACATGAAAAAAAATTAAATGTAAAGCGGTTATCCCCGTCGTAAAGACTTGTAAAACAATAAGTATTGCTTGCTCCTTGGCACCCTCGCTGACAACGCAGCATCTCATGTCCTCATTCGCTCGGAGAAACAACATATTTAAAAGTTATTGTTATGATGCGGTATTCCGAAATAGTACGAATAATAGAGATTGTGTATATGGTGCAAGTGACCATTAGAATACTTACGTATAATTGGAATCTTTGAATAGAAGTGTACATAGTTAAATCTCCGCTGTCGAGTTGTTCCAAGAATTTGTAGGACAGAACTAATATCACTATCGGTTTATTCATGTTTTTGGGCTTATTTCGGAAGTCGAGACGACGAAATCATATAAATTAACCCTTTAGTTCGCAATATAAATTGTGGTAAAAATGGCTGTTGTTTTTTAACTATTCGATATATCATCATCATCATCATCAGCCTGTATCTACCCACTGCTGGATATAAGCCTTCCCCAATGCTTTCCACCAGATACGATCCTCCGCCTTCCGCATCCAGCCGCTTCCAGCCGCTCTCTTTAGGTCATCGGACCATCTAGAGGGAGGGTGCCCAACACTTCGTCGTCCTACGCGCGGCCTCCACTCTAATACCTTCCTCCCCCATCTGCCATCACTTATTATTCGATATATGAATGTCATAAATTACTTAAAAAAATAAAAAATATCTGTAACTAACATTTTACATAACATTGCGAAGTATCCGATATATAAATGTTAAAAACTTATGTATTCCTATCTTTGCGAAATGCAGAGGAAACGAAAAATTAAATTTTTACTGTTGATTTTAATACAAATCTAGATTATTTAAAGAAAATTATAAAGGAAATTGTTACAGACCGTACATTCAATGTTCATGAAAAATTTTAAACAGTACATTTCCTCAATTCCTCGCTTGGGTCGCCATTTTGCACCTTCATGTCAGAATCGACAACACAATGACTTTACTTATTATTATAAAAAAACGATAATCGATGTTGTATTGTAAGTAAAATTTTAGGTGATTATACGTTAAGTATACCTAACGTTGCGAACTAAACGGTAACTTGACAATGCCAAAATATTTTTCGACTAAAGAGTGATTGCCAAGGAAACAAAGAAAGAAGAAGAAATAAATGACAGTTGAATGTTGACAGCTGACAGCTGTTTCGGTGATTTCGTTGATGAAAATGAAAAATCTCACAAATTATTATCATTAGATTTTTTGTGATTTATCTTAAATACCGTTAATAACTTTAGAATAGAGAGTCGTATCTAAAATTTCTGTATATTGTTTTTAAAAAGTCGTACATAATGTCTCATCAAACCGGGATTCAAGGTATGTAACTCAAGTAACCAGATCATAATAAATATTTACACGCATGAATAACTATTGCAATTATTGAAAAGTATATGCATTAGCATATACTATGTAATCAATTTAAAAACCTATAAATATATACGGTTTTTTCAGCAAATGCGGAACTAAAGAAATACATTGGCAAATGCAGGGATGGAAAGATACGTTTTATGAAGATTTGTATAGAAAACGGTAAGAGACAGCCACTATCGATAAATAATGATAAGAAGAATGTTCCCGCTAATCTGGCATGAAGATGCAAATCCAAAGTCAAGTTCAGAGGCTATAAATTGGGAGAATTTTAAATAGCTCTACAGAATCACCACTAAGCAGTCACATAAACTATATTTGACTAGGTACTGGCTAATATAAGTAAAAGACAAGTCTTTGGCTAGTACATCACAAACACTGTAGAGAAGAATTTAATTGAAGTAGGTTCGGGAACAGTTTCTTTCATAACTTTTTGTTTCTCATTCTTATTGCAGAACAACTTGTGCTAGAAAAACAGCATGCAGTCAAACACTCCTGGGAACAGGATTTTGACAAATATGTACCCTCCTTGATTGTTGAAGATCAGCCGTGCTATATTTTGTTTCGGTAAGTGGAATCTTCATGGGAGTAACTTTTAGATTGTCTAGTAGAATGTAGGTCTAGATAAAAAAAAAAAAAAAAAAATTGTGTGTATGCTAATTTGAGCTAATGCAATATTTCCCTTATCTTCAATATTTTTCTTTTTTATTTCATTTTCTAAAGGAAAAATTGCATTAGCTCAAGTTAGCATACCCAAAATTAAAAATTATAATAAAAATTAAAAAAGAAGGCTGGAATTAAAAAGAATGTTTGCACTCTATGGGGACTATATGTAAAAATGTTATAATTAGTTAGTTGATTGAGGTTTGATTTTGCAGAAATCAAATTTGCAGGCAAGGTACACTTTGTGTGCTTCCACCACCAGTAAAGAGATGTATAGGAAATCAAGGAGTGTGTTATCAAAATAAGAGTTAAGCAAAACAGCCTGACGTTGGTGGCAGTCTGTCTGTACATAAACAAGAAGAAGAGAATCTGAGTAAGAAAGATTAAAACAATATTTCAGACGCCAAGCCAAACAGTAACCCTT
This sequence comes from Hypsopygia costalis, assembly GCA_937001555.2. Taxonomy (NCBI): domain Eukaryota; kingdom Metazoa; phylum Arthropoda; class Insecta; order Lepidoptera; family Pyralidae; genus Hypsopygia; species Hypsopygia costalis. The sequence continues at coordinate 21,212,973 of OW443332.2, forward strand.
ATCTATATAACTGCGAGGCAGAGCGGACCATTAATTGCAAGGAAGTGCTTTGCCACATAAAAAACATAGAGAATCAACTCCATAGCCAAGAGTATAAGCATTAACTAAAGTATATTGAATGAAACATCATAAATAGCTTCATCTGTGTATTAAAAGGTTATCGGAATGTTTAACAATATTAACTAATAACCATTGGGTGCACTGTCTAGTGCCTAGTAAAGGTTAAGTGTAACTCTTAAAGGTGTCATGTGCCGCGGTCCCTTGGTCCCATGGTGGCATGTGAAGGTTATGAAATTTTCATAAACGATAATCTAATGAAGCATGAAGTAGAAGCATAGCTTTCCTAATTATCCAAAGATACACCACAGGTAGAAATATTGTTAAATGTAAAGGTCAGAAATAAATGGGAACACAAGGCGTAAAAATTGTCGACATGAAAAGCTAATAAAATACTAATTAAGGTTTGCTTTAGCATTAAAGCATTTAATTTTTGGTAAATAAGGTGTAGCATGTTTTGTTTTTTGCATTGAAAACATTTTGTTTTAGTAGTGTGCAAAAAAAACAAGCTACGATATACTCAATGATTCCTCCACTTCTATCACACAACTTGGCTTGAATTATTTGTATAATGCTAAATAGGACACACTGAGCTAAACAGTTTATATCAGAGTTCAAATCCAGTTTTGCCATTTTAGACTGTGTTTGTAGGCTTAAGTCCTAATACGAAATATCAGAATAAAATACTTGATACCTTGCACTAAGAAGGTTGGCCATGGAAATGGTCTATCAGTTTTGACAAAACTTCATTAACAAACTTAAATGTTGGTAAGGCTTCTTATTAATTTTGAAAGGTAAAATAGGTCTTCTTAAAGTGAAAAGTACAAACAAATGTCAATCTAAAGGTGGTAGACCACTTATTTAACTCACTGTACCTACTTTGAAAATGACTTGTAAGTTTTGATCCAAATATAAGTATTGAAAATTGATTGTGGCATTTCAGATTTGACACAACAAACTCGTTGGGATATGAGTGGCTGCTCCTCAGTTGGTCTCCAGACAGTGCTCCGGTCCGGCAGAAGATGTTGTATGCTTCAACAAAGGCTACCCTCAAACAAGAATTTGGTTCGGCCCATATTAAGGATGAAATGCATGCTACGGTCCAGGTATTAGGAACAATAGAAAAAATATAATGTCAATCATACATTTTGTATACATAAGTAATTTTATTGAATTAAGTAAATTTGATTTGTAATCTGTGGCCTAGATTACTTTCTCTATTAATGACTGTTAATAAGTAATAAAAAAATGCATGGCTTTCGAATTGTATAATCTGTTAATGTTATAGCACCGAAATTAGAAAAGTTTAAAGAATATTTGCTTCTAGTATATTATCAGAGTTACTGAGCTGTTTTATGAATCATCATAGGAAACTGCCAATTAGCTGTCTGATGAATTGCTTATAAATTGCCGACTAAATGTTCATTTTATGATTTTAATGAGAGTTCTATTATGGTCCTAATAAGTAACCTTTATAGAGTTCAAGGAAAAATAGACGAAAAGAGCTCATTAGATTATTATGTCATATAACTAATTGAGTCCAGCGCTGCAGCACCGATGGCACGTCGACCCTCTTGAATCTTTTGTGCACTGCCTATTCTTTAGTAAATCTCCCCTGACTGTATGAAGACATGTTCCATGGACTTTAGTACGCCTTTCCTTGGATTACCATTCGTTTGACAGCTAGGGCATCACATTGACACATCAAGTGCTTCATGGTCTCGTAAGGTCCCTTGCATGTTCTGCATTCTGGGCTATTGAAAAGTCTCATCTTTTATAGGTGCCCACTGCAGGCATAATACCCAGTCAGTGCCCCAAGGATGAGACATATCCGTTTTCTGTCGTATTTCTGTACATGTTTGTACCAATTAACTGTGCCTTCGCCGATGGTTTCCTTAGAGTGAAGTATTCCACTCATCTCCCTCCATTCAGCCAGATGCCTAGACTTTGCCGTGACATTTATGGCCGTAACTATGGGTGTGTAGATTAAGCTATATAGGAAATTTAAAGGAATTTGTCTGTCATAGAAATCTCTTTTTAAAAATTTGGGATTTTTTTCCTATTATAAAAGTTAACAATTCATGTAACGGCTACTGACACAATGAAGCTTAATACATGAAGTATCAAATAGTCAAAAATTATATTCATATGTTTTGTAATTGCTCAGAAAAATTCAGATCGCTGTCTTTAAAAATCTTCAAGACGTCGTCTTTATAAGGATGTACAATTCCATCCAAATCGTTCAGCCGTATACACATGAAAGAGCAACAACTCTATATAATTTCAGAAACTTTGTGTGATTTTTTGTTCCCTATAATTTTAGCTAATATTTTTCAGGAGGAGGTATCTCTGAAGGGTTACAAAGCGCATTTGAGTGGCATCAGTGCACCGGCGCCCCTCACTGACCGGGAGGAAGCATTGAAAGAACTTCAGCAAAGTGAACGTACCACCAACTATAGTACTGATTCTAGGTAAACATGAAAGAAAGATAATTATAAAAAATATGTTTTATGTAAACAGTTTTTATTTAAATAAAGATCTTAACTTTTAATGACGAGCTGGTGGTCGAATGGCTGCTTTGACTCCAAGGTCGCGGGATCCCCACGCTAGGCAAATATTTGTGTGCATGAACATGTCTGTTTGTCTTGGTCTGGCTGTTTTCTATGGATTATATGCATGTATTTAAACATAAAAATATATATTAAAGTATAATATCAGTTATCGCTGGATAGATTAGTCCCAAATTATTGCAAAGCAAAGCATTTACTATGGGTACTAACCCGCAACAACCTTTTGCTTTGTTTGGAATAGATGGCAGTGAGTAATATATCCTGGAATATGGATATTTATTTATTAATACAGCTATAATGCATGCAGACAGTTCAATCATTATTTTGGCAAAGCATTGCCTATATTTTCTATACTATTGTTCACTGCAGCGCCTCCTGATGAGTACACACAGTAACACCAAACTAAGAACAGGCACGAATCAAACCCGAATCCATCACTGAAAACCTCATCAAAATCGGAGTTGTAGATAAATGGCAACATTGATTTGCACAAACATCCTAGCACCCCAAACGCTTAAACCGTATCCGTTCCGTCGTGGGTAATTAAAATATATAGCTTTACTACCATTGTCTTTCACCACTAATATTCATTCCACTGCTGGGATACGGGTATCGCCTGAATCGAAGTGGTTTAGATTTCCATGCTGCCACCCTGTTTCTCAACTGCGGGTTTAAAGACTATCTAATGACAACAGCTGGGACAGACGGCTTCACGTGCCCTCCGTACTTTTTAGGGTTCCGAACCTCAAAAGGAAAAACGGAACCCTTATAAGATCACTTTGTTGTCCGTCTGTCTGTCTGTCTGTCTGTCTGTCTGTCTGTCTGTCAAGAATTTCTATGTCGAGAATGCGTGGAGGTATCAAGCTGAAATTTGAACTGTATACTCAGGTCTACGGTCCCATGAAGTAAAAAAAAAATCAAACTGCTAAGTTTACGTAGAAAAAAGTTACGGCCGTTTATTCAGCAAAAAACGCATATTTCGACACACTCAAGGGAATCAAAACCTATAGGGTACTTCCCGTTGACCTAGAACTATGAAATTTGGCAAGTAACATCGTTATAGACTATAAGTACAGGAATAAATCTCAAAACTATACATTTGTAAATAGATCTTAAAAAATAGGGGGTCTATATTTTTTATAGGGTGTCGAAATTTCAAATTGAAACTACTAGTTCAAATGGGGTATCATATGAAAGGGCTTGATGTACAAATTGCAAAATATATTTTATTTATTTTTTTCGACGCATTATTTCTTATTTATAATGAAAAATATCAAATTTAATAATGATACTACGGAACCCTCGGTGGGCGAGTACGACTCGCACTTGTCCGGTTTTTTTTATATATACTACTTCGGGTGGCAGACAAGCATTACCGTAACCGTATTAACGCTCGCGACATATTATATCACTTGCGCGCCGCCACCCCCGCTGCCAACGCAGCATCTCCTTTTTTTCTGGTGACCTCACTCACTCGCAGGAACACAACAACCCTCAAGGGAATTGTTATTTGGCTGCGGTATTCCGTGAGGTGGAGGTACATTCCTCAGTCGGGTATCTTACTATTACGCTCCCTACCTCTCTTTTCGCCAGAGCTTCGTTTGTCAGTCAGCAGGGTGCACCACGAGCAGGTGAAGTTGACTTTGGTTCAAAGATGTTGATAAACCACTTACACCCCAATAACAGTGACTGTGTACTTTATACATATTAACACTTACAATTTAATATTTTCAGACAATCGACAATGGGTGGAGTAGCGTTTCCCATAACTGAAGATGCTGAGCAGGGCATTGTTGATCTCCAACGAGGTTCCTACAACTACTTACAGTTCAAAATAGGTAAAGTGTCAAAAAAGAAAGTATTTAATCTCGGATAACGGGGAAGATTACAAGGGTTAACTGTCATCTAATGACAACAGCCGGGACCGACAGGTTGAAGTGCTATCTGACGCAAGGAGGAGCTCGAAATAGATCCAATCGAACCCATCCATAGACAGGCTACGGTCGACGTTACTTGACTTCCGTGATCAATTAGACGTGACACGTGCAACCACGCCATCGAGCTACTCTTACGAACTAGTGTTTTTTTTTTTATATATGAGAGGGTTAGCAAGCGAGCATGTGGGTCACCTGATGGAAAGCAATCACCACTGCCCATGGAGATACAGAAACACCAAGGGGTGCCGAACCGTTGCCAGCCTATACTCCTACCTTTCCTTCTTTCTGGTGACCTTACTCGCTCGCAGGAACACAACAACCCTCAATGGAATTGTTATTTGGCTGCGGTATTCTGTGAGGTGGAGGTACTTCCCCAGTCGGGCAGCTAAAATACGCTATGCCCTTTTCGCCAAAGCCTCGTTTGTCAGTCAGCAGGGTGCACCACGTGCAGGCCAGGTTGGCTTTAGTTGAAAGATGTTGATGGACCACTACACCCCATATTTGAGACGAGCCCGATGGTCGAATGGAAAGCAATGTCCACTTTAACTCTGGGGTCGCGGGTTCCATCCCCGCACATGACAAATATTTGTGTGCATGAACATGTCTATTTGTATTGGTCTGGGTGTTTTCTATGTATAATTTGTATGCATATATTCTAATACCCATAGTACAAGCTTTGTTTAGTTTGTGTCTAGATGGCAGTGTAATTTGTCCAGAAATATTTATTTATTGTACTTATGATTTTCAGACTTAGAAGAAGAAAAGATTCATCTGGCTAAAGCAGCTAAGATCTCCCTCGTAGAACTACCAAAGCAAGTGCCCAGCGACGAGGCGAGGTACCACCTGTACATATTCACGCATACACACGAAGGAGATCACATGGAAAGTGTGGGTGAGTAAGATTTCCAACGCAGCTATTAACCAAAATCTGGCAGCTATTAACCAAAATCTGCAAAAACCTTGCGTTTTTTGGCAAGTACTTGTTGAGTGGGGTTACTCTTCTAAATAATAAATGTTCAGAAGTTATTTACTGATATTGCGTATAATACGAATAGTACAACATAATTCGAGCGATATTCAATAAATTCGATTTTGACGAGCTCGGTGGTCGAATGTTTAGCAATGGCCACTTTGACTCCGAGGTTGTGGGTTCGATCCCGCACAAGTCAAACATTTGTGTCCATGAACATGTTTGTTTGTCTTGGTCTGGGTGTTTTCTATGTATTATAAGTATATATTTACAAAAAAAATGTATTTAAGTACATTTCTCAGTTGTCTTGTACCCATAATACAAGCTTTGCTTAGTTTGGGACTATATGGCCCTGTGTGATTTGTCCAGGAATATTTTGTTAGTTATCATTAAATGTAAAAGCATAATTTATAGCATAATAAATTATTTTATATGTATTTATGCGTATGATAGCCACAAAGTCATGATTTCACATTGTATAAAAGATTTGATTTGACTCCAAGCTTGTAATTCGTTGCGCCAGCACACCACTTACGATGAAGCGCGCCAGTTTGAAGAGTGGGGGAGTGGTGGAGGAGGCAGGCGTCAACTTCATTCCAAGCGAAGCAAGCATCAGGCATTCGATATCGAGCGCTCGATAAACAACACGCGTGTTAAATAAACGGTCGCAACTATCAGAATTAAATGCTTTACGCTTAATTTGGGACAAGATGGCGCTGTGTAAATTGTCCAGAAATATTTATTTATTTATTTATAACTAGCTGATGCCCGCGACTTCGTTCGCGTGGACTTTATGATTCCGGCGTATTAATACAAATACGAACTAATGTAGATATATAAGAAAATACTTGTTATACGTTAAAAGTCAATAAGTTATTATTATTTTTTTATTTAACATTGTAACCATAGTTTTAAAAAAAATATAAAATAAATTAAGGGAGTCTTTGTTTGCTTGTATTATCTTTATTGTTCAGATTACAACGAATGAGTACATGTAAAATAAAGGGATACAAAGGCGGGCTTATCCCACACGGGGATCTCTTCCAGTCAACCTTAAGTCTTTCCTTCGGGAGCTAATATGAATGACCTGAATGCATGCATTACTAACTCTCGAGAAAGCCACGTAAAGTTCGCCATGCGAAAAACAACCAGTCCTAAGCTAGACCAGCGAATTTTAGGGATTTCTTTATTATCATAGCCAAGCCACTGGTCACAGAGAACTGTGTACGTTTAAAATTAAAATGTATTTTTTTGGAGAAGAATGGTAAACGCGGAATAAATACAGTTTCACCGGCACCACTCCCAGTGAGAATCTCAGCTTCAATTTTATTTCGCTGCCAGACATTGACTTTACTTCAGGAAGGAGATCTTCCCCAAATTTTAATAATATTCTTGAAAACTGTTGGGCACGTAAAGTTCTATATACAGCTTCTAGTGCCTTACTGTTGGCCATTTCGCATTCATCTCAAACGATTAGACAGCAGTGCTCATCCGGCTGAACAACTTTTGCTAAGGCATCATTTTTATTTTTCTTATAGTTTACCTGAAACATTATGGTTTTGCATCAGGTGTTCCAAATCTTGGATTTTTATACCTCAACAGAAAATGCTCATCAGGTTGAATAACTTTTGCTAAGGCGTCATTTTTATATTTCTTATAATTTACCTGAACCATTATGGTTCTGCATCAGGTGTTCCAAATCTTGGATTTTTATACGTCAACAAAAAATGCTTATCCGATTGAACAACTTTTGCTAAGGCGTCATTTTTATATTTCTTATAGTTTACCTGAACCATTATGGTTCTGCATCAGGTGTTCCAAATCTTGGATTTTTATACCTCAATAGAAAATGCTCATCAGGTTGAATAACTTTTGCTAAGGCGTCATTTTTATATTTCTTATAGTTTACCTGAACCATTATGGTTCTGCATCAGGTGTTCCAAATCTTGGATTTTTATACCTCAACAGAAAATGCTCATCAGGTTGAATAACTTTTGCTAAGGCGTCATTTTTATATTTCTTATAGTTTATCTGAACCATTATGGTTCTGCATCAGGTGTTCCAAATCTTGGATTTTTATACCTCAACAGAAAATGCTCATCAGATTGAATAACTTTTGCTGAGGCGTCATTTTTATATTTCTTATAGTTTACCTGAACCATTATGGTTATGCATCAGGAGTTCCAAATCTTGGATTTTTATACCTCAATAGAAAATGCTCATCAGGTTGAATAACTTTTGCTAAGACGTCATTTTTATATTTCTTATAGTTTACCTGAACCATTATGATTCTGCATCAGGTGTTCCACTTTCCAAAATCAATTATACCCTATATGTTGCCCAGGCTTAACAGCTATATAACAAAAAAAGTTTCATTCGAATCCGTCCAGTACTTCCAGAGATTAGCGTGTACAAACAGACAAACAGACATACAGACAAACAGACAAACAGACAAACAGACAAACAGACAGACATTTTTTTTTTAATTCTTACTCTATTACTATATCTCCATCGCCTCCAATTGTTTTTTTGTAAATATATTCAATGTACAGACTCAATATTTTTACTGTTTTATTATATGTATAGATTATAAATAAATTACACACTGCCGTATAGTCCCAAACTAAGCAAAGCTTGTACTATGGGAACTGATGTAATACTTAAATATTTTTTTTTTGAAAATACACAATACACAGAAAACAAACAGACCAAGACAAACATAAATGTTCATGCACACAAATATTTGTCTTGTGCGGGGATCGAACACGCAACCTCGGAGTCAAAGTAGCCATTGCCAGGCATTCGACCACCGTGCTCGTCCATTTATGTTACTAGTGATTATATTTACGAGAATTTGAATATTTTTATTTTTTATTGTAGTGGATAACAACTACTGAACCGATTTTAAATATTCTTTCGACTTTAAATATATCGCCGAAAATGGAGGCGATCGTCTTTACTGTAAGTAGTGATAGCACAGTATAAGTAATATTAGGTACTACGTACAGTATGGCCACTACCTGCCACTCAATTGTAACGACCTCACCTCCCCTATGAGACGAATCTAAAACAGTTTGTATTGCGCCGCACGCACACACACTCATTTACGCTGTGCACAGACGCCTTTGTTTTTGTAGTAGTGAACGACGCGACATTTAAATGGAATGGCCGTGGTGTGGTGATAATTAAAAGATTAAGGTCAGTGGGAAATGAAATGTTAAATAAATCCTCGATTTTTATTCTTACATTTCAGTATTCATTTATTCGATGCCTGGCTACACATGCAGCATAAAAGAGAGAATGATGTACTCAAGTTGCAAAGGGCAGTTTCTAGAAATTATTGAGAAGATGGGACTGGAAGTAGTGAAACGAGTAAGTCTAAAGTTTTATAGAGTTTTTTTTTATCTGTAAGCGAATTTCCACATGATGTAACAAAACCGTCTCTTCCCGTGGATGTCGTACAAGGCGACTAAGGGAAATATATTATCAAACATCGATCAGGCCTCCCCAACCCGTTTGGCCAGCGTGGGGAGTGTAGGCCAAATCATCCTTCCGTCTGGGACGGACGAGAGAGGGTCGTGCTCCTGTAGTGGAGACTAAAATGACCTGATGATGATGATGATGATGTAACTAAAGGTTTGAATGGATTGAATTGAATATGTGACGAGGAAAGAACTGCATGTAACTACAAACACAGAAGACATAAAAGTACTAAACTATGCAAAGAACGAAAATTTTGCCCGCTACATGATCCTAAACGGAGGAGCATCCTGAGGAAGTCGGTAGCGTCGTTACGTGTCAGTCTAATCGAACACACAAGTTAAGCAACGTCCACCGTAGCCTGTCCATGGATGGATTTATTTATCTCGAGCTCTTCCGTGCTTCAGACGGCACGTTAAGGCGTCGGTCCCGGCTGTTGTCATTATAGATGACAGTCGTTCAGTCAAGGCTTGAAAACACTGGCCTCTACCAACCCGCAGTTGAGCAGCGTGGTGGAGTACGCTCTAAACCTCTCAAGACCCATATCTATAAAGTGGAATGAATAAAGGTTGACAACGATCGTAAACAACGCCATAATAATATTTTTCTATTTCAAGCTCAGGTAAAAATTACAATTACACGGGCTATAATTATGCCCATAGTATAATAAATAATTAATAATATTTGCTACATTAATAAAAAATATCACAAACCATCTCTGAAACGGTAACTCCTGTAGCTTTTTATACTTATTACGAATTTTAAATTAATGAAACGTAAGAAAAGTACTTGGCATGAGTAAGCTAAAAGAATCACTCGGACCCAGGCGTCAGAGATCTCTATTTAGTAGGTACATTTTTTATGTATCGGCATCGGCATCGACCCATAATCATGCCACTGTTGGGATATGGGTCTTCCCTCAATCGAAGGGGTTTAGAGCATACTCCACCACGCTGCTCAACTGCGGGTTGGCGGAGGCCAATGTTTTCAAGCTGCCCTAAGGCCACTGACTTGGCTTAACGACTGATCTAATGACAACAGCCGGGACCGACGGCTTAACGTGCCCTCCGAAGCTCGGAGGAGCTCGAGATAAATAAACCCATCGGTAGACAGGCTGCGGTCGATGTTGCTTAACTTGCGTGTTTGCTTAGACTAACACGCGCAACGACGCCATCGAGCTCCTCTATACATAATTGTTTTTTATGCATAATGGTTGTCAATCAAATCGAGAGGTCGTGGGTTCGTTCGAATCCCACCTAGGCGGGGGAGGTGAATTTTTCATTTTTTTTAATATTTATAAAAAAAAACTCTTGCTTGTGTCGGGAATCGAACCTCTCTACTTTTATACCACAAATTAAATAAACAAAAATTATCAAATAATCATTGTATTCACATTATTTCAGCTTGAAATTGATGATGGTAAGGAGTTGACAGACGAATTCCTTTACGATGAAATCCATCCGAAGATGAACCTACATCGGCCAGCGTTCGCCAAACCCAAGGGCCCGCCAAACAGAGGCGCCAAGCGTATTACGAAATCACAATCTGCTCAGTAAATAAAGTATATATATTATTTTATATATAAATAGGTGCGTCGCTCACTATAAAAGGTATAAAAAAAAATCTATTATGCGCCCATAAAGTCGTTGACAGTATTTCTTGTATGAAAATATATTTGCTGCTATGCCGAAGACACATTTGAGATTGCTGTGTAAAAAACGCAAAATTTTGTAACGCAAATGTGTTACTGGCAATCAGTAGGTAAACGTATTTTTCACAAGCGTTGAAATTCGGTCGTATTTCTTTGACATAATTATATCATATTCAGATATTTGTAAGACAAACTTCCGTTTTTGGCTAGATAGAAGTGTCGTTATATATTTGCAATAGGTGAAAATGTCAGATCATCTCTGCGGGTACGAAATTAGCGATTGGCGGAACAAATCGACGACAATTTAAACAAAAGTACAGCAAAGTATAACAACACGCACGAAATGGCCAAAAACAGAGCGGGGCCAATTTTGTCGATAATGCATGGCCTTTAACGTGAGCGTACTTAGTGAGCGACTGCCTTTAGCTAACACTGACGAATGAATTTTTATTACAAAAAAAATCTATAGATAATTTGTAATCATCATAATTAAATGACACATCTTACTGTTAAGCAAGTCAATTTTTTTATATGTTATTGAAATTGAAATCAAGTTTGTCGTGGTAATGATATTGTGATAAAACTGTGTTAAAAAAACTGTCAAATTATTTCGTTCACAAAAGAAATGCTTGGTTTTGATCGTTTTTGTTTGCAAATAGAGTACCATTAATAGCATAGCTTTTTCGTGTAACTGTATTGAAATCTAGATTACATTTCCACTACTGACTTCCGTACAGGTTAATATGTGTTATGATTCTGTCTCTAAAGGCGGGTCCGCAGCGCCAATTTTCTAACAAAACACGTTAGCAAAACCGCCCGTCCGCTGCACCTATCGTTATTGTTTTTGATTCACACAATTCAACACACAATCTTCGTACGAAATTTACGAAAATGACGTCTTCCTCCAGTACGCGCGAACACAGAATGCGATATTTCCCCTCCCCGCAGGCGACCGCGGGGGATGGTATACATTCGTCTCAGCAAACATGTTATTGTATTTTGTCTAACATAACTGTTAGACCACGCCACGCCCCTATTCGGTTAGCTAAATAACAATGTTATCGTGTTTGCAAACACGTCGCATCGGTCCCGGCTTATCACGTTAATAAAATATTCGTCAGTGTTACCATTTTTTAAAATAATTTATTTGACGTTAATATTTACTATTTTTATTATAATCAAAATACGTCATGTATTTTAAGTCATAATTATATATATAAGATTGTCGCGTCATCATAACGCTGTGACTGTTTATTTATTGCCGAATTAAAGTACATTGTAGATGACAATAACAGCGTGTAGCTGTTGCGTGGATGGTTTCTCGATTCGAGATAAGTACTTCTTGCAAGGGATACCCTGATATATGGATGGTTAACAACCCGTTATGAATTTATTATTAACCGAATTAAATAACGGTTACCGAAGTCGATAGACTTCACAAATAACCGAAATATTTCGATTCTGAACAGATATGTTCAGAATCGAAATATTTCAGTTATTTGTAATCGGCATCAACCCATAGTCATTCCACTGTTGGGATACGGGTCTCCCCTCAATCGAAGGGGTTTAGAGAATACTCCACCATACTTTAACTGCGGGTTGGCGGAGGCCAATGTTACCAAGCCGCCCAACGAGCATTGACTTGGCTTAACGACTGTCGTCTAATGACAACAACCTGGACCGACGCACGGAGCATAGAGGAACTCGAGATAAATAAACCCATCCATAGACGGGCTACGGTCGAGGTTGCTTTCCTTGCATGACCGAATAGACTGGCACGCGCAAAAACCGCCGAGACCCTCCCATACGTGATAATTGCTTCTAAAATTTTAAGGAAATTCCTGTATGTATGTTATACTTAACTACAAAGTCAATCGGCTATGGGCCGACGTAATACGTAATAAAACTTCATTTGCTGTGTACCGAGCCCGTGCTGGCTGTTTAGATGAAAACGGTAACTCTTCCTTTATATTTGACTAGCTACCCGCCCCGGCTTCGCACGGGTTCTTTACAAAAAATATAAAATAGCCTATGTTACGTACAATTGTTTTCGATGAAAGCTCCCAGGCAGCTAATTTTTTCCCGACATCTTCAACAAATATCGTTAATGCACACAGAAATAAATACAAAAACTTGACAAATTATAAACTAAAACCTTCCTCGAGAATCACGCTATCGAGTGGTGAAACCTGCTTGAAAATCGATGCAGTAGTTTTTGAGTTTATCGGGAACACGCAGACAGACAGACGCGGCGGGGGACTTTGTTTTATAACATTTATGATAACCGATTGTATCGGTAACCATTTGATAACGGTAACTCTTATTACGATTTTCCGATTACTGTCTCCTGGCCACCCGCAGACTATAGCGAACACTCGCTCTACTTCGGAGCCGGCCACCAAGGTAATTTGCATCTGCAAGAGCATAATCAGACCTCTGTCTGCGAAGACTGAAATGGTATTTTCCACGTTGTCTATTCATGTGCAACGTCAATATTTCGTTGACAGTCAAAACCTCTACGGATAAGAGATGGCTCTTAGACATAATGTGCGGTAATTTTTATCTTAAATCGAGAAACCAAGGTGTTACCTATAGCTTTTTAAACGTATTAACCATATGATAGTGTCCATATGCATAAGACTGGTAGACGATTTTGCTATAAAGATACTTGGCCAACATATTTACTGAGCTTAGAGGAAATGAATGCAATATTATTGTAGTGATAAATCGTTTATGGGCTCCAAAATAACAATGAATTTTATGACAAAATTATTTTTAAAATACTTATAGACAAGCGGGCCAATGAAGTGACAATGAATTCGGTAATTATGTATTATGTTTCTTATACAACATACCTATCGCGATCATATCAGTTTTGGAGCTCAAGACCCTAGTATTCTTAGATTAAAGTCACTTGTTTATGCATAACACAATGGATACTCAAAGTATTATTAGCAAAATATTACTATAAGGATGTTTGTCGCACATTAGTGCCGCTGTTGAATAAAATCATACCTAGTAAAAGAGAGGTATAAAATAATGCACCTCTCGTTTTTAGCAATAACACGGCGATATCAAGTGTTCAGAAGGCCAATTCTCGTAATTATTTTACGATCGCAGAATGATAGTTGACCGAATCGAGATCGAATTATGAATTGACTAAAAGTTATATACATGATTTTATTAAATAATTATTATCAATTCTTATTTTTTTTTTTTTTTGCGTAATAACGTGCATAGTTTGTTTAATTTTCAGTCTTATTTCGATATAAACTCATTTAAATTAAACTTTGAAGTATCATATTGCGCTATGAAAATATCAGATGTGACATTTCTGAGATCGAGACTAAATCGAAACTGAAATTTGACTATGTTTTAATTATGAGAATTGCCCCTCAGTTGTTTAATGTTCAGTATACCAAATGTTGATTTTCCAATCGTTTTTGTTTAGCAACCACCACGACGTTTTTATTTCGTGTTCACTAATTGTCGTGTAAATCCATTACACTGTACTAAAGTACAGTTATTGTCGTGTAAATCCATTACACTGTACAATGGATTTACACGACAATCTAAAGATTATGATACTTTGTTTAATATTGCTCAATCACATGGTAGAAAAAACACCAGGTATGTCCTTTGGATGTGGTCACGTGAATTGAACTTGTCTACGTCATCAGCTGTATTTTGTATGGAAAATTACAGATTTTGACAACCAAACTCGTGATGTCGTCTTGACAATAGATATATTATCACGGGAAAAACATATCTGTGTTTTTTGTTTCTATTATATTCAATCATTTCTGTATGTGCCACCTTAATTTTACCTCTCGCGAACCATCGCTTGACCCCTGTTTAACTATAGTACCCATTTCGACGTTGATCTCATAAATAAACTGTTCATATTCACAAGCACTTAACTTCCTATAATATTACAACTATGTATACTAACGCCTTGAATACATAATTTACTTCTTTCCATTCAATGCGGCGTCAATGTGGAGCATAAACATTGATTAAAATACCTATATTTTTCGTAACTCAGTGTAAAATATTTAGGAACTTTTGCTTAAATTTTTTTATTAATCTGTATTTTTCATACTACATTTTTTTTCATATTTTTACGATTATCTAATAGTACTTTAATATTTTCCATTTTCGTAGTAGTACAAGTACATGATAATGTAGATGTTTTTTATGGATGTCTGTTGAAATAATACAGTTTTTTTTAGAATTGACTCAGTATATATAAACTTCTCACGAAAATACTGCAACGCATTATACAGTTTACAATTAGGTAGTTTACTGTATGGTGAAAGGGAATAATAAATTATGTATAACGATGTTTACTTCGTTTACAATGTCACGAGTCAGCTGAGAAACATTTTTATTCCTGGCTAGCTGTATAAGCATGCCAAATAAACTAAAAAGTATTTCGAAATGAGATTAATGAAATGAAATTATTTTTCCACTGTGCTTTTGTGGACAATTAGACACGTTACTTCTTTTCTTGAATATTTTTTTCCCGTCAGAGTAGCCAGTTTCTTGTTAATATTATTCATCTCAAAACAGTTGTTTGACACCTAATAAATAGTTATTTGTTATGCAAGGCTGCAAAGTTAATTTTTGGCGCGAGTACCTTGTATTGAAACCTGAGCAAGCGAAGGATTCTAGGATTGAGCCACGAGCGAAGCGAGTGGTTCAAATATAGAATCCTGAGCGTAGCGAGGGTTTCAAAGGTACGAGACGCTAAATAACTTTGCTGCCGAGCGCAACACACAACTTTTCACCTCACTAAAGCGAGGAAAATGTTAGGTGCAAGAAAAACAGTTTTAATAAATAATCATCAATGGACTGGCTGCAGAGAATATAAACTATTACGAAACCAATGAGGTTCTATATATATGTAATTTATTGTACGAAACCTTTATTGAATAAAAATATTCGAATTTTAAAAACACTTTCCACGCTAGCGGATAAAGTGCGATTTTCCACGCAGATTTCGAATGATAAACAGAGCTTTTACGAGCTAGTGAGGTGAAAAAGTAATTTAATTAATGCATTATCTATCCTACCTTTATAATTAAAGTAATAATAGTAATTGAAGTATAATGACTATGCGAACTGAATGTCCAAAATTCCTTATCACCAATGTAAACATGACAGGCTCTTATCTATATCAACGGGATAATAAGACAGTTGACTTTCTTGTAATTTCAGATTGGTGCTGTAACTTAGTACAAGGTGCTATAAAATTGAAATTGTCGTCAATCCTAAAAAAATGTATTACTTTAAAAAGGCCCAATATTTTGTTAAATAAGTACGGACATACACGATCTTGCCAGTAAAATAATGACCATACCATAGATTAATGATAGGTCTCAGCTCCGCTCCGACTAACGTAGATACCGTTATCTATATGAACTAGTTGACAAATGAAAAAAAGAATTATGTCGTCCACAGTAACTAAGCATTAAAAGTTTCTTTGATTAGACGTTAGTTACAGCTAGATTCGACTAAGTCTTATACGGTATATAATTTTTTGGTTAAACCTAGTCTGAGCGCAGCGAAAACCTATGAGTAATCTATGGTTCATACTTTTACAACTTCCAATGACCCTCGTGGTAAAGCAGAAAATCAGATTTTTTGATTCCGAAAATCAAAATGTTTGGCTTACATTAGTGGCGGTCATCTTCAGCCTAATCGGTCGAGCTCCTTACTTACCTTGGCTTCCCCTACAATTACCACTTACTTTAAATTTTCTTGGCCGACCGTAGGCCAAGAAAATAATTAAAACTTCATAACAATGTTGCTAACGTTGCTCTTCTTTTATTTTTGAGAGCGAAAATAAACTTTTTTAATTTGAAAAGCACAAGCGAATGTCAATATGAAAATCGACAAACGACCAATCAGTCGACACACTGCAACAACACTAACAAGCCAATTTTGTATTTTCTGAAAAATCTTATCTGAATTGGTATTTAAATTATAAAATGTAACCTATGTTAGTTAAATTTTAACATTTTAACTTATTTAAATTTCACTTGTTGTTTATATATTTGGCATGAAATTGTTATTTTATTACGTAAAAAAACGTAAAATCGATGCACAAAAATATTAAAGTTTGTAAATAGTTCATTCTATTTTTATAATCTATAAAGTATCCGTTTTTTATTTTCCATTTAGTGTGCAATGCTCGTATTTAATAAAGTGCTTTTAATATAAAAATGGTTTGTCTTTAATGAAAAAGTTCCCTGTATCGGACCCATTAGGTAAATAGTTGGCGGCTATCGTGTAGCCTCAGTGTTTACTTTTTGATTTCGCGATCTCTTTACAGGTTGAAAAATTCTGGCGACCCCCTTGTGCCATATGACAGACAGAGAAATAATTTATAAAACTACGTAAATGTTTTTTTTTTACGTTTACCAACAAGCCCATCCTTCTAATTATAATTGTGTTTTTATTGTGGTGTTGCCTTTTTCTTTTGCTGGCGATCCACCGAGTCTGGCTCCGCGACCCTCCTGGGGGTCGCGACCCACAGATTGAAAAACACTGGTGTAGCTGATTGACCTCGATACTAATAAACGCAATACGCAACGCAACGCTTATAATAAGATTATAAGTCTCCAATATTTATAAACAGATATTTAAGACAAAATCCAATATTTTTTTGTTTGTTGCTTTGTATTATTTATTTAATGATGTAGACTAGCGAGCAGCCCGCTGGCAGTCAGTCTACAACTATTTGCCTAATAAGGGGAGTATGGAAACTTTAATTAGTAGATTAGACAGATATTTTTTTCTTTCATAATAATATGAACATATCTTGCTCTAACATAGTGATAATTTTGTAATATTTTATATACACCTTTAGCCTATCTAAAAATGAGATTGAGGTGGTAGTGGCTATCCACGATCTTTAGAGCCAAAGCCAACCTCACCTGCACGTGGTGCACACTGCCGACTGCCTGCCTCTCGCTACTCTGCAGGTTGTCAGAGCAAAAGAGGTAGGACAGCATATTTATGAGCTGCCCTACTGGCAACCTCAGAGAATTATTTTTACACTGTTTTGAGTTACATAATTAACTCGACGTTACGTAATGAACCAAAGACAACCTTACCTGCACCTTTGTCAAATAACAAATGAGGCTTTGATGAAAGAGATAGGTACCCAATATCGATACCATATAGGTAAGCTTCACTTCGCTGAAGACCACAGCCAAATCACAATACGTTTGACTGATGTGTTCCTGCAAGTGAGCTCACCTAATGTGAGGAGATTAGAAGCGAGAGTGCTAGCGCTACTCCATTAGTGAACATTACTACTTGTATTACAAACGTCTGTAGATAAAACGCTATAAATCCATAGCTTTTAAGCATCATACTTGTACATGTATCGTGGTATAAATAACCTATTCTTCAGTTAAAATACAGCCACTTAGATATTACTCTTAAAGTTCCTACGTTGTTTCCAAATCAAATTGTTAAAGCATCGAAGCGCCATCACGCACCAAACAACGGAACTGGAACTAACCGCGCGCTGATTCTGCTCCTGCTGTTTATTTTTAATGTAATATAAATTGTCACGTTTGTGTACGAATATCGCAATAAATTAATATTGTATTTTACCACATAAATGATAGTACTTTTATATTGGTAAATAAAGCAATTCGTGCTAAATATTCCCTAACCATTCCAAAATATTCAAAAATGCGCAACGTTAATGTTCAAGTTTTCACTTCTGCCGGCACTCCCGGAGTACAACCCGTTTTTTGTCTTTGTTTTGTCTTGTATAAATCGTCATCGTAGCAATATTAAAATTTGTAAATTAATACGAAAATGAAAACGTTATATGAAAATATACAAGATGTCGTTCTATAGACACAAATAATACCAGTTTGTATTTGCTTGTGTCAACTTTATCGACACAATTTATTTATTTATACATTAAATAACAATCAGCTTAAATAAATATCAATATATTTACAGCTAGCTACATAAAAATCAAAACTACATAAAAATCTTATACACCAGTTAACATTGTTCTAGTATTAGTAATATTATTCGACGGTAAAAACCGTGTTTAACCGACTGAAAATGATTATAATAATTTCGTGTCACTCATTCAAATTATCATTTGTGCATTTCAACAAATGATAATTTGAATGAGTTAATACCACAGATCAAGAACACCGCGGCTAAATAACAATTCCTTTGAGGGTTGTTATGTTCCTGCGAGTGAGGTCATCGGGAAAGGATTTGCTGCATTGGCAGCGGGGACGGCGTGCGAGCTATATTTCATGTTGCGATCGTTGATATGGCTACGGTGTAACTGCTTCACATCAGGCGTATGCTTGTTTGACAAATGAGGTAGTAAAAATAAAAATCCTACTCCGATAATAATAAATAAGAAATAATAAATAAGAATCGGCATTAACACATATTGGAAGAGGTTTCCTTCCATATAAATGACATATACATTATTTTAATACTTATTAATGTGACTATATTTCGTCAGTGTAATGCCACTTCCACCCTAAAATAAATAATTAAATATTCCTGGATAATTTCCATCGCGCCATCTAGTCCTAAATTAATTGTACTACGAGTACTAGACAACTGATAAATGTACTTAAATCTTTTTTTTTAATACATACTTTTAATACATAGAAAACACCCAGACCGAGACAAACAGACATGTTCATGCACACAAATGTTTGTCTTGTGAGTAAAAATCTGTTGTAAATTGAATTTCGGATTAGTAGTAATCGGAGTAGATTATCTCCTGCTTACACGCTTTTTAAATATTTGTGTAGATCAATATTAACTGGTTTCTATAACAATTTGATACTATTACAAACTATTTCAGTTCTACTATATTCACTGCTCCTTTCTCCTCCACCAATTTATCGTGATGTCTTGTCAGATCGTCGTTCTTTTCTATGGCGTTCTTTTCCCAGGCCTGATTATACTGGTCAACCCTAAAACAAATAATTGTCATGTTTTTATACATAGAAAATTATTTATAATTGCTAACATGAAGAGTGTGGTTTCGTTGCTTCCATGCTGGTTAGGAAGGTACCTGCTTTTTTTTATTTTATTTTTTTTAAATCACACAGCGCAAATTAGCCCCAAAGTAAGCGAAGCTTGTGTTATGGGTACTAGACAACTGATAAACATACGTAAATTCATTTTTTTTTTTTTGTAAATAAATACTTATTATACATAGAAAACGCCCAGACTAAGACAAACAGACATGTCCATGCACACAAATGTTTGTCCTATGTGGGAATCGAACCCACGAGCGTTAGTGTCGAAGCCGCGTCATTGACCGCTACGCCACCGAGCTCGTCAAACTCGTTTACATGGCCAATCCATAGAAATGTCACATCGTTTACTACTATAGAAACAATGGTGTCTTTGCAGAGCGTGTACTAGCGTGCGGCATCATACAAACTGTTCCAGATTCGTCTCAGAGAAGAGGTGAGGTCAATACGAGAAAGAGGCAGGGAGTGGCCGTACTGTATGTGTGTATTTTTTTTATTTTTTTTATTGATATTTATTACAGTCTACAGACCCGGGGTCCGTACCTTTTATTAACAATGTTCTATTTTTCATCTTGTAATATTCTTACAATTAATAAATTGCACGTCGCTTTTAAGCTAATATATATTATTGTCTATTACTACTTAACCTGTATGTGTGTGTATTATATATGTGGCATTATGATACTATGTACAGTATAAAACTGACGTAATTCGCTGGTGCGTTTGAAAGATTATATTGTTGTCCTTTGAAAGGTGACAACGAATTTTATTATGATTATGATGGCTGATTTAGTATCCATAACAGTTAGTTATGGGAATCGCATGGAGCCAGTTACTAAGGATAATATTTATTTTTGTTATATCACTAAGATGACAAACAAACATAATATCCACCAGATGGTATGTACTCGTAAGGCCAACGGCGGTAGACCACACCCTTTTTAGAGAACTCCATGGTGTACTTTGTCTTCTATAGGTATCATATCTAAAAGCATGGGGTGTAAGTGGTTCATCAACATCTTTGAACCAAAGCCAACTTCACTTGCACGCGGTGCACCCTGCTGACTGACAAACGAAGCTCTGGCGAAAAGAGAGGTAGGGAGCGTAATTATAAGCTACCCGACTGGTGAATGTACCTCCACCTCACAGAATACCGCAGCCAAATAACGGTTCCCTTGAGGGCTGTTGTGTTCCTGCGAGTGAGTGAGGTCACCAGAAAAGAAGGAGATGCTGCGGTGGCAGCGGGGGTGGCGGCGTGCGAGCAATATTTTATGTTGTGAGCGTTAATATGGCTACGGTAACGGCTTCACATCAGGCGCGCCGTATGCTTGTCTGCCACCCGACGTAGTATAAAAAAAAAAAAAAATTATTCACATATCTTTATACAATGTGTAACTCCAAGTACGCAAAACCCCAAACACCCCAACTGAGTTTTAATAGTATAAATTAATAATTTCTAAAAAAAAATTTATCGGAGATATGAACACTCTTTTGTTTTCCTAATAATTCTAATAGTTTCTGAGCTCTGTGGCGCTTTCTATCAAAAAGACGCGCCAATGGCTACGATAGGCAAATATTAATATTAAAGAGCGAGCGTCGCGTCAATGACGCGTAAGCGCCACTCTCTGAACGGCGCTTAAAACTTTTTGGACGCGGCGGTATTACGTTTGTTTATACTTCACATTTTCTCGCCTGATTGTCGAGCGCAATTTAATAATAGACACGGCATTTAAAAATAATTATTATTATTTTTCAAAACCAGTTACTTTAAAAATGGATAAAAATTATGGAATTGATTCTACTCATGATTCTGAACAAACTATTTTTAGGTTTTGCGTACTTGAAGTTACACGTTGTATAGAACATACCTTGCTTCTTTAATTTTATGTAATGCTCGTCTAACGTCGTCCATACTAACTCCTGTAAGTTTCAATATACCCAAGATAAGGCTTCCTCCGATAGCGCTAAGCACAGCACCTGAAAAGTTATATATATTTTTTGTATGTATAACATATAACCTTATAGTTGATAACTAAAAGAAAAAAATAAGAGTAAAAAGCTACATAAACGCTGTAAATGAAGAACTGAAAATAAACACCTACACACTAACTGTCTATATGGAATAAGACTTCCACTACACTATTGTATTAGGTTGGGGAAAAAGTCTTTTCGTATTTTATATGAAAATTCAAAACATTTTTTAATAAAGTTTATTTACATTTAACTAAAGTATGTAGGTGCCATTATGTTCGATAACTTTTTGTCATCTTGTAGGTAGAGACATGATCCCATTACTATAGAAATTTTGGGACTTCTGTTCAAAAAACCGCGACAAGTGGTTTTGGCAGTCTTCTCGTGATGTTAACCTGACATTGCCTAAAGAATTCTTAAGAGACCGAAACAGGTGGAAATCCGAAGGTGCAAGGTTAGGACTATACGGCGGATGCATTAACACCTCCCAGTCAAACTCTCTTAATTTTTGCTGAGTGGCTAAAGATGTGTGAGGTTTAGCGTTATCATGATGAAAAATCACACCCCTTCTATTAATTAATTCCGGCCGCTTTCTCTCAACTTTTTGCTTTAATCTCATCAGTTGTTCACAGTAGAGTTCAGAATCGATAGTCCTGCCTGGCGGTAACAGCTCGTAATGAATATCTTCCCTTCCAATCCCACCATACACACAGCATCACCTTGTTGCGGGTTAACCCGGGTTTCGCCAGAGTCTCTGAAGGCTGGCCGGTCTTTGACCACGACCTTTTTATGCGCCAAAACTGTTATGTGGTCAATTCCTAGTTCTTCAGCTACGTCGTAACTACTGATATGCCGATCTTGCTCCACTTTTTCAGAAATGGCATCCATTTTATCCGTAACAGGGCGACCAGAGCGACACCTTTGACATCAAAATTTCCGGATTGAAAACGCTTAAACCAAATTTGTGCTACTCTCACAGACACTGCACTAGGTCCATAATAATCACAAATTTTTTTCGCAGCTTGCGTTGAATTTTTACCTTTTTTGTAGTAAAATGTTAAAATGTATCGAATTTCTTCATTAGATTCACTCATCTTGACAGTAAAAAAAACAAATGAAAATCACACATTTACCTAATTTGAATTTGGAATTATCTTTTTTAAAATTTAAACTTTTTATAGATATCAAAACCTGCTAGATACAAATGGTATAACCAAAGAGATTTTATTACAAGTTCATACATACTATAATGCGAAAAGACTTTTTCCCCTACCTATTATAATTACAGGAAAACGTCAAGGTTTTAAGTAACAACCAGGCGGACCGTAAGCTTATTTACACGTGCTCCAAAACATATACACAGTATAGTCATAAGACTAATTGACAGCGGTACAAACATGCTTTATGTTACATCATTTTATGACTGGAGCATACCCCATACTAAGGAAGAGGACAGAAGACATCGAGGCGTTCACGACGGTCAGTTACTGAGAGCGGTTACGTGCGAAATGTTAATTAAACAAAACGATTGTTCTGCCGTAGTAAGTATGACAGATCCTACCAGGCATGCCGAGGCTTAAAATAAAATACTGGCGTGAGCCAAACTGCAATGGAAAATGCAATGGGGCACGCTCTAAACTTCTGCAATTACAAGAATCCATATCCATACCAGCAGTGAACGAGCTGTTGACGAGTAGGACACCGAGTGATTTATTACATCATCAGTTCATCACCATTATCAACCTGGGGCCCTGGCTACTACCTACCTACCTACCTACTGGCCTACTGGCTAAGCTAAAGGCGATTCCCATCAGATATTTTGATTACGAAAATCAAACTTCTGCTTAGATTTATAGTACTAGTGTTTAACTTAGCTGGTAGTAACCTTGGAGATCTACTGACTAAGCTGAAGATGTTTGTCAATAACAAAAAAGTAAGACCTATTTTTCGTATCAAAATATTCGATGATAATAGGCTTCAGCTTCGGCGATAGGGTCCTTGTATATAGGCCGTCCATACTGTCTACTGTCTACCACATGCGATCACCAGCCTTAAGCATCCAACTTTTTGGTTTAAACATACCTAAACCCGCTCCAACTAAACAAGCTGCAGTTCCCAAGTTAATTTTATATAGGCCACCAGTAATAGCTCCAGCACTTATATAGTCCACCAAAGATGTTTGATTGCGGTAAACTGATATTGTTGTCGCGATTAAACTGAAATTAAACAAGCTAAGGTAAATATATGTCTGCCTATGCATATCTATAAATAAGTATTGACGTAAAGCTTCTACATCAGCTGGCACTCGGTTAAACTTGTTCTATACAAAGAGTGACAGGTTCCCGAGTTAAGAGCAATCATAGTACCAATAATTTATCCCAAAAACCAACTTAATGTTTTTAATATTTTAGTCACAGCACTTTCGAAGATAAATTAGAAGGAACTGCACAGATTGCAAAACTTTGCTAAGCCCTCCGAAAGTGACTCCTATATACAAAATTAATTTGTTTTCCAACCAATTATGAGAAATTAGTCACAACTAATTTCTAAAGACACTGTGTAGACAATAGTGATTCTAATGCGGGTTTCAGATGTACAAAACTCTAAAAACATCCTTATTATCAGGACCGATGTTACATACATAGGAAAGGAAGGAGTTACTGTGTTGGCAGCGGGGTTGGCGGCGCGCGATCACTTTATCACGTTGAGAATGTTAATATAGTTACGTATAGGGCCGTATGCTTGTCTGCCACTCAACGTAGTATGAAAAACGTAAGTACTATTAGTCATACTGTGCCGCCATGACACAGCAACGACAATATATAATTATTTTCATCTTATCTTACATTTATAATATATATTGAGATACGGACAGAGAATAACAAGTGAGAAAACTATAATTCATATAGTTACAACAAAAATTCGCTCACTCCTGCAACACAGTTCACTCACGCCGAAATTATCTTATAAACGTAATATTTTTATCTTACTACCTTTACTAGTGACTACAGTATTCATACGAATTTCGTGATTTTTTGAACCCTCCCCCCGTCCTTGTCACAGCTGGTCACATTTGTGAGACTCCCACCCTCCCTAGTGTGACATCACATATTTTGCAATTTTACATCTAGAGTTGAAAATGTTGAGTTTTTCGTTAATAGTTCAAAGTTCGTGTTTTAACGCTTAGATTATAATAGATTTTGAAATGTTAAATTCAAAGTTTAGGACCCCTCCCACCCTCTTGTCACACAATATCACACTTCGTCGACCCCCCTCCCTCCCCCTTAACGTGTGACGTAATTTATGGATATTATCAAGACCAATCTTGATTCAAAATATTTGTTTATATTTCGTTAGATCATTACTCTCATCTAGGCAGACTTCAAGAGAATGAGATATTTCATATATCCTAATAATAGATATTATTATATAGCTACCCATATATGCAGAAGTAAAATATAGGAGCCACCAACATGCATAAAATATAATAATTTACATACGTGAACATTCCTGTAAAAATACCCAATCTCCATCCCCAACGGTAAGCACCTTTTGCAAATGCTATAGTCACATGATCTTGCAGTTTTTTCTAGAATTTAAAAATTATAACATTATATCTATGAAATATAAGAACGGGAATTAACACAGGCTGAGTCAACCTGCGACCACGGCTGGTGCAACCTGGTCGAAACGTCAGGCAATAATAAAGGTATGTAAATACCCTTATGCATGATCGCGTTAATTCCCGTTCTTATATTTCATAAATCATGCAACGCGAAAGTTTAAAAGTTATAACATTATATCATCATAATCATAAACTAGAAATATCAAAATGTCCTTATGTAATATTTAAAATGTCTGTTAATGAATTCCAATGGTTTCAAGTTTATCCTATGCTCCCGAGGGTCCCAAACTGTTGTCATTAGATAACATTTCTGAGCCATGTGTTGTTTGGGCGGCTTGGAAACATTGACTTTCTCCTCTGCAGAAGACCAGTAGCATGGAGCTGAACACATTCAATTTATACACAGGTGAGTATGAATTAATATTATCATAATGTATTTCAGTATTACATGGTCTTATTCATCATGATGAAATGAGGTAATTTTGACAACAACAAAACACAATAGGTACTCATAAAAATATAGTGCACTAAACTGCAACTTTATACAGATATCCTTCAAGAATTTTCACCTGCCTGATGGTAAACAGTCATCGTAGCACAAGGACAATCTTAACACCAAAGGTATAAAAAAACAAAATGTATTTAAAAGTTTTTAAAAACCATATATTGGTAGGACTTTAATAGGAGTCATTGTCGTCAAGCCTTATTCATCCCACTGCTGCGATACAGGTCTCCTCTTAATCGAAGGGGTTTAGAGCATACTCCACCACGCTGCTCAACTGCGGGTTGGCGTGTTAATCTTAATAGTATTAAATATAAATAACCAAAAGATACCTTAGCTTCGCTAGTTGATTTAAATATAGTTGCTTGATTATTTTCAATGAAATACAAATATGCTTCTCTTGAAGTTGTGAACCCTCCGAGTGCAGCTCCAATAAAACATCCACATAAAGATGCTTGGATTACATTATGAAGTTCCACTGTGATTTCATCATACTCACTGGAAAATAATCATATCACTGTTATTATTATTATTGTATAGCTGATACTGCATTGATTTTTAACACCTGACTCAAAAAGCGGGGTGTGTGTTTTAAGTTTGACTGTTTTTGTATCTTTGCATTTTTGTCTGTGGCATCGTCCTTTCTAAATAAATGGACCTATCTAGATGCACTTTTCTTTTCCAAAAGCGACATGTTCAAAATAGTTGTTAATTAAGAAAATCAGTCTAGCCATTTGAAGATCATCAGCTCAACAGCAGCAAGGTATATGATCTACTTCCATGGATCCGATCAAGTCGAAATTGCCAAAAAGATTATTGGAAAATTTGATGAGATGCTGCAACGTCACCAGAAATCTGCAGTACACCAAACTCCTCATCAACTTATAGCTATCTACATATAGATTTATCTTGTTTAGGCTAATTGTAATGATCTCAATGATCAGGTAACATGATAGTATTGTGTGTAAATGGTGATCACAATTTGTTTCTTAGCTCCCCAATTAACACCGAGATCATCGTTTGCACCCTTTTATTATTCATCATATCACAGTATAACTAATAATACTACGTACAGTATGGCTACTGCTTGCGGCCCTTTCGTGTCGACCTCGCCACCCCTCTGAGACAAATCTGGAACAGTTTGTATGGCGTCGAAAGCACAGACGCTCATTCGCGCTCTCCACAGACGTAATTTTGTGTAATAGTAAACGATGCGACATTTATATGGAGTGGCCGCAGTGTGATCATAGGTAACTTTTCTGACTTGTCTAGAAAACTGAACTAAATCCAACAAGATACAATGCGCTCTACCTTTGTACCTAGAAATGTGCTTCCAAAAATCATGTCTAAAATGTAAATACTTACTCTCTGCTATACATTTTCTTAACTCTCTCCCATCCTGTTACGGGTTGATATGGCACTTTTCTATCCAATTGATTAAAATCATTTTCATTTCTATTGTGTTCGAAAATCGGGAATATAAATGTAGGGGTTAACCTAAGCGCCGTTCTCCACATTTTGCAAAATAATATTGTTTTACATTTACACCATTTATCTAAACTAAAATTATTCTGTGATAAAGTCGAGGCAGTACATGGACACTAGTTATTTTCACAATACAGCATAATAAGTACTGTAGCAATATTCTTCTTTATGACTAAGCAATTTGATGTGAAACAACGGGAGAAACAAATATTATCCTTCTTACATATATGTAATTAATTTAATTTTGAAAAAAAAGATTATTTTATTAAAAGTTATGTTCAATCAAAGAGAATGTAACCACTGATCTGCAATCTGCAGTAGAGATAACCTTGTTGTCTTTTCGATTTTATTTTTCGTTGTTTCATTTGGCAATCACTCTTCAGTCGAAGGTTATTTTTGTCATCAGTAAGTTAATTCGTATAAATTTCATCGTCATAGTTTCAAGGTGTGCCATAAAATATCGTCAGTAATCCACTAGTATCTTTCTCAATGTAATAACTCAACACGACTTCTTGTAATAACTCGACAGCGGCGATTTAAATTAAAGATTCCACAACTAATGTGCACTCTAATGATCACTTACATGCACTTTATAATTATACAGGTGACCTAAAATTTGTGGCGGACCTATTAAGGGGTGATAGTAGGGAGCAATTCCAGTCGATATCACTATGAGACCTACTGTCTTAAAGTTAATCCTTTTCAAAATATTCCTACAATGAATTTTACAAAAAAATCCTACCTAAAATCTTAAAATAGCTATATCCTAAAAATTGGTCTTTCTAGTCCATTTTTTTTGTCTTGCAACAAAGATATTCTAAATAAGGAATATTAATAGTGAAATCTTCGTAAATGTCGGTATCTTACTCGAAAATCGTTTAACAATATCATAAAATGAAAAAAAAAACACGGTGACTGCCTATAGAACGTCGATTTACTTTAAAAAGTCCCCGTACAATGTTACGTACATAATAATTAAACGACATTTATGTTTCATTACCTTTCAAATGAGGTATTAAAATCTAAAATCTAAAATCGTGGTGGATTATACGTCAGCTGGTCACACGAACATGCAAAAAAAAAGACGTGTGGCACTCGGGGACTGCTATTGCATAGCATTTTGTATCAACTTATGCAATTATAATTTTATTTATTTATTTTATTCATGCAGTATTGCTTTTTCTTTGATATTAATTCAAGTTACACTTTTTGAGCGTGGTGACCGATAAGAAAACAAATTTTTCTATTATTAAATAAATAAAACGAGTTTCGTAGAGTCGTACAATACGTTTAATCGCACGCACACAACGCCGTGTCGAAGACTGCCGAACTGAAACGACGTTAGACGATGCACGACCTTCAAGCCACACCTCCTTGCCCGTCGGAGTGGGGAGCGTGAGGTTTTTTCGTTACGGAATTTCTGGATTCCCCGGTCCCCGCGCTCAAGGCCCGCGATAGAAGCTATGCAATAGCTTAAAATTTTTTTCGTTCAGTGATTTCCTCTCACTTGAAAATTTGTCAGATGTTATCTTACATGCAACTTTGAATAAATAAAAACGTCAGCTGCTTCTATGTTGGTGGAAAGGTCGTCAGCTGACGTATTTAAATAAGCGATCGGCGCTCACGCCTGGGCCATGCGCCACCTTTCACTGCATCAGCTGACGCCCTTTCCACCAACATAGAGGCAGCTGATGTTTTTATTTAGTACTGCAACCCACCCACGGATCGGCAGCTGACGTTACCATACGGCATATTACAACTCTCTGAAGTATTTCCCGAGTTTTCGCCTGAGAGGAAATTGGTCAGGAAAATCTGTTGCTGGCTCACGGACCTATGTTCTCGGGAATCCTTTGTTCACGGGCTCTACCTGGGATTTTTCCATTGATAATATCTTCGTGGTTTCTTAACCTATTTTAGATTTTAATACCTCATTTGAAAGGTAATGAAACATATATGATGTTTAATTATTATGTTACATTGTACGGGGACTTTTTTTATGTAAATCGACGTTTTAGAGGCAGCCACCGTATTATTTTTTCATTTTATGATATTGTTAAACGATTTTGGAGTAAGATACCGACATTTACGAAGATTTCATTATTAATATTCCTTACTTAGAATATCTTTGTTGCAAAACAAAAAAAAAATGGACTAGAAAGACCAATTTTTAGGATTTATAGTTATTTTAAGAATATGTAGGATTTTTTTGTAAAATTCTATAAGAATATCTTGAACTTTAGGACAGTAGGTCTCATAGTGATATCGACTGGAATTGCTCCCTAATATCACCCCTTAACGGGTCCGCTACTAAATTCAGGTCACCCTGTAAAGTATACTAGCATAATACTTTGTCTCTATTATGAATCAATACTTATTAATAAGTAGAAAATTATTTAAAAAAATGGGTCGGGTTTCTATGACCCCTTGAAACAACTGGACAGCGGCAATTAAAATCACAGATTCTACATACCAATTATATGCACTGTGTAATTCTATATTAGTGATCGAAGACTGTAGTGATCACTTGCATGCATGCACTATTCTTTATCTCTATTACGAATCATTAACAATACACTTGGCTGGGGGGGCTGGATAAGTTTGTGGCAAAACATTTACGAAGCACAAAAAGTTACCGCCAAAACGTCAAGGAAAGAAGTTCTTTTTTTTGTTTATTGTATCTTGGCAATCACTCTTTAATCGAAGATTATTGTTATGACTTCTTAGAACAAATCGAAAGCTTTGATTTTTTGCAAAATGTAATCAAAGATCTGACAAATTTTATGCATTCTATTGATATATAAAAATTCTGTGTCTAAATAATGCCATTTTGTGTTTTTGACATTGATAGATGTTTCTCAAAAACCACAAAAATGAGATAGATTATAACTTCATGAACTACGATTATTTTACAGTTTTATCATATTAAAACCAAATACATATATTTGGTATCATAAATTATTTACTGATTATGTTAACGAACCAAACACGACAGATTCTCGTTGAAATTTCACGTAAACTAGCAAGTATAAGTGATTCCGATACGTGACTGGTTTTGTTAGCCGGACGCGTTCACATCTCCAGATACTGAGATGACCGATGCAAAGCTGCCCGAGTAGCTTAGCATATAGTGTGTTCCAGTGGAAAGCAGCTCGAGCAGATTTCTTCGGCCACTCTGCGAGTGCACGTGGGGCACCCCACCAGCCAGCGGCGAGATTGCAGCTAAGATTTTAATTGCTAGCTTGTAAAGTAATTATTTAACGACCCCAAAGCACTTTGTTTTGAGGGGTACAAAGTCAGTTAGGTTGGGCTTAACCCCGGAATTCACGAGTAAGCTAGAAGTTCGCTCTTAGTCGGCTAAAAGCGTATTTCTGCCGAGGGAGTCTGTGTAGAGAGCCTATGAGTGCCGTTTCCGATCTAATTGCGCAAAATTAGACCGGTTACTTCTCTCTGGCGTGGAGCGGGTGAATTCCGCAGAAAAGTCACATTTTTGAAACGCTTTGCTTATTATTTTACTGTCATTAACAATATATTAAACTGTGTAACTTATCAGCGGCGTGACTAATAATCCGTGTATGTAATTAACTTAACTTAAACTATGTGCATCATTTAAACTATGTGTATCATTTCAGCCGAGTAATCATGTTCGGTTTATTTGACATATGTGTGTATTTCAGCAAATGTGATCATAATTGTGTGTATTTAACCGTGTACTTTTCCAGCAGAATTAAGTCATTTTAAAATAGGAGCTAGGACGAGAATTTTGATCATTGAAAAAGGGGTAAATCCTAACTTCACTTTAAGGAATGCGAACGGTCACTACAGGGGGGGGGGGGGGGGGGTACGGTACAAATAGTCAGTCGTCTTGAACCTCTATCCACTTTTTACAGTGCTACAAACTTATCTGACCCGGTGGCCAAATTTAGAACTAAAGCCGCCATCTTGAAATGTAGTATTGCCAGGTACAATTTATTTATTTACCGCGTATGCACATTCCGTTAGGGTGTATTTTTTTAAATACATATTATCTTTTTCTACACATATTTCATTTCTTACAATAAAAAAATCGTCAACGAGTTATTTCTGTGCAATATTATAACTCTCTAATATTATATAATAGCTATGATCGCGACTTAACGTGGTGCATTTTTAAAAATAATTAATAAAAAATAGAAGGGAATTGATATTTAATTGAAACACCACACAACACAATTAATAAGTATATCAATGCTATTATTTTAACAGTGTATATATTTCTTTGATGTTTATATTTCCTCGGCCACCGGGCCAGATAAGTTTGTGGCACTGTATAGTGCCACAAACTTATCTGGCCCGGTGGCGGGGGCGGTGCGATCGACTTAAGTGTTGACATTAAACGAAATGCCGCCCGTTTTAGAGGAAACATAAAAATCAAAGAAATATATACACTGTTAAAATAATAGCATTGATATACTTATTAATTGTGTTGTGTGGTGTTTCAATTGCCTTCTATTTTTTGTTCATTAGTTTTAAAAATGGACCACGTTAAGTCGCGATCATAGCTATTATATAATATTAGAGAGTTATAATATTGCACAGAAACAACTCGTTGACGATTTTTTTATTGTAAGAAATGAAATATGTGTAGAAAAAGATAATATGTATTTAAAAAAATACACCTCAATGGAATGTGCATACGCGGTAAGTAAATTAATTGTACCTGGCAATACTACATTCCAAGATGGCGGCTTTAGTTCCAAATTTGGCCACCGGGTCAGATAAGTTTGTAGCACTGTACTTAATTGACAGGATGTGTTTAATAAATGGTTTTACTTCCCTGCATAATAGTTCTTTAGAGTACTGTAAAACTAGTCACTGAAGAGAATACATAAATAATTTGACAACCTGTTTCCCTGTATTTCAATTTTATAAAATTTTACTATAGTGAAATAAAATAAAAATCATTATGATGCAGATCATTACGAATAGCTGTACATGTTCAATATTGAGAATTTACCCTGTTAAATAACCGCCGCTCGTTCTTTATCTGTACTCATGCAATGCCTTTACCAAAAACAGCTAAATCGATTGGTACATTAATCTATAAAGTAATGTCAATCTTTAGAACCACAATAATAGCGATAGAATTGAACGAAATGATAAGAAATTCACGTATTTTGTATTATTTGCATGTATAGTCGAATGCATTCAGAAAATAATTTGTGTTAGAATAATTAAATTTTCTTATCCGTTTATGTATACTACTTTACTTATCGGCCGTAGCCTGTCCATGGATGGGTTTATTTAATAAACTCTAGCTCCTCCGTGCTTCGGTGGGCACGTTAAGCCGTCGGTCCCGACTGTTGTCGTTAGAAGAAGGAGCTCGACGGCGTCGTTGCGCGTGTCAGTCTAATCGAACACGCAGGTTAAGCAACGTCGACCGTAACCATGTCCATAAGGGTATATTTATATCGAGTTAATTACGTGTTTCGGAGGGGACGTTAAGCTGTCGTTCCCGGCTATTGTCATTAGATGATAGTCGTTAAGCCAAGTCAGTGGTCTTTAGGCGGCTTGAAAACACTGGCCTGCTCCAACCCGCAGTTGAGCAGCGTGGTGGAGTATGCTCTAAATCCCTTCGATTGAAAGGAGACCCGTATCCCAGCAGTGAGATGAATAAGAGTTGACGACGACGACGATACTGCACATGAAACCATGGTGTACAGCTTGTGACTAACATAATAATTATTTCATATAAAAGCCTATCATTTAGTTTAAATTATTTAAAAATAAACGGAAACTTTAGTTGACATGACAAAGGCCGTGGCTTGGCGTAAACATTATGGTCTCATTTTTTATCTCGCTCTAACATACGCGTATACTGTTTCTTTCTCTTTTACATTGCAAGTCTTATAAAGCGTAGCGAAGAATCCCAAGTCTTTCACCTATGAAATAATAATTGTTTATATTTTAATTAAATAAATATACCCTTAACGTTTCGAAACGTACCTTAAAGAAGAAATAACAATGAAAAATCAAGAATTAAATGCTTATCATATATAACAATAAATATAGGGAGTTTAAAAAAACACGCTTTTAAAGCACAAGAGGTTGTATTGTTCCGATAGGTTTGTTATAACCTTGAAACCTGATCGTGTTCAAAGTCTACGAGGTCTTTCTCACAAGTGCAAACACGACTATGATACGATATTCCTATCCTATCTTCCGGCTTCATCATCAAACCTTGAAACCTAATCGTGGTCAAAGTTAATTACAAGACTTTTCTAAGAAATCCAAAAACAGCTATGATACGATGTTCCATCATGAAGTTCCAGTTTACATCTTCCGGCTCCATCATCAGATCAGTTCGACAGTACCATATTATTGTATTGTCATCAGAACTACATACAGCTGTCAATTGTCATTACGCTACGATCCTTGGAAGATGGTTATATTAGTTGCCTTAGATTCCATTACATAGTTAGTATACAGGTCGACCTAATAAAAGCGTATTAAAAAAATTAAAATTACATATATTGATATTTGGTTAAAATGAAAATACAGAAAAAATATCGGTATTTTTAACATGCCCTATTCGCGTATATAGTGAGCGCGGTTGTGCTTCTTAGCAAACATTTTTGGCAAATTGTCCAAGAGGTAAGCATGATTGCGTATGAACGCGCATATGAACAAAATAAATTTATTCGCGACTCTTCTGATGGTATCGTTATCTTTTAACCTACCAATAGTATCCTACTAGGTAAGGGTAACCCTGTTGTAGCATATTTACATAAGTATATTCGAAAAGTCTTTACGGACCTCGAGCGAACCTGCTTGCACCAAAATAGTCATTTACTATGACCATTTTTGTTGTTTGTTGTGAAATGTTTGCTTTATTTTAAGCCAACAATCTTTAACTGTGTCCTAGAGGCATACATATCAATACATAGTACATTTAGAAGGTTTGGCTAAGAGTAAGTACATCAACCTTGACATTGCAGTTCTACTTTAGATCCTTTTGCCGGCGACATAATAATGATACAAACGTCAGTATCAAGTTTAATATGCTTTATAATGTGTTTCTTTTACTGTTATGAACATCCTAATCTTATTCATCGTTGTCCTTTTAGTTGTGTATCCGTTATTCATCCCACATTTGGGACACGGGTATCCATTCAAATCAAACAGGTTTAGAGCATACTCCACCACGCTGCTCGACTCTAGTCAACAACCAAGCCACACCAACATCTTATCATCATCATCATCAGGTCATTTTTAGTCTCCACTACAGGAGCACGACCCTCTCTCGTCCGTCACAGACAGGATTTGGCCTACACTCCCCACACTGGCCAAACGGATTGAGGAGGCCTGATCGATGTTTTATAATGTATTTCCCTTAGTCGCCTTGTACGACATCCACGGGAAGAGACGGAGTGATTCTATTCTAGTCTGCCGGGAACCACACGGCTAACAATTATCAACATCGGCAAACACCTTATACCTTAGTTTTATTATTAAGAGTAGCCTTTTTTAGGGATCACTGACAGTAACGTCACAGGTAACGTATAACGATTCGAATATTTATATTATCACCGAATATTTTGATTCGAAAAATAGGTACCTCGTACGTTTAAGTTATTGCCAAACATCTTCAGCTTAGTCGGTAAAGCTCTAGCGTTTCTAGCATCTAAGCTAAACACAAGTATCATAAATCTAAGTTGAAGTTTGATTTTCACAATAAAAAAATCCGATGGTAATCGCCTTCAGCTTCGGCGGTAGGGCCCCAGGTGTTGTCGTAGCATTATAGGTATAATACGCAAAGGCAAATATGCAAGGTACTATAGGCAAAGTACGTAAAGCTGTGTTCCAGTGGGAAAGAAAAAAACATACCATTTTCAACTATATTTTATTATAAAATGACAAAGAATAAATCTAGAGTTCAATAGGGTAGTCACTTAGATGTTAATATTGTGTATATATTTATAATTCATATGACTGCTTGTATGTAGATATAGTGCGCTTCCGGTCATCCACAATTGACCATTAGCGTTCACAAAATTAATTTTTACAATCACCAAAATACACTTTCTTCTGAAATATGCTCGTTAAAGCTTAATATTTTAGTTGTGTATGTAATTTATTTATTAGAGTAAGATAAGTGATGAAAAGGAAATAAGTAAGATCCCTGTTTATTATCTTCCAACGATTGGTCTTTGGCATATTGATTCAATAACACTAAAGGCCTGTCCACGCTATTGTGCCTCAGATCGAGGCATGTGCTGCAAATGTCTCGCGACTCAGTCTTGTTGACTGTTTTCAGCTGCCTTATGATTGCAGTTGCTCTAGAGAGCATTTAAACTACCTATTTGATAATAGGCCCCTGTGGGCATGCTGAAGTACAGTACACTTTTCATAAAAAATTAGGTATTCACATCGGTCAAATATAATATTCGTATGCTAGACCCCAAAAAGTGGTTTTCAGTTGAATCGTACCAATAGCTCAAGTCAATTATTCTATGCATTCAGATAAAAACACCAAGTCATTATCTCCACGAGCAGGAATGCTTCCAGCAAACGCGCTCGTTTCGGCAGCACCTTTGACCATAAACTTCGTATTTACATCTCGAACAATTTTCATTCACATTTCATAGCACGAGGCACGTGCGCCGAGGCATTCGCATCGTATGCGTCACACTGAGGCATGCGAGTGGGACAAGGCGTAAAATATTGACATTTTCCAAATTGTTTTCGCAAATTCACACTATGATAGCAACAGAGTAATGTGCAATATAGGAAAAATTAAAAGATAACTTTTCGTTACACGAACGATTGTTTAAATCTATTTAACTATTTTAACTTTACACACAACCCTTTAATTTGCACACCATTTATATTTTTAGTGAACAACTAAACAATACTAAAATTTTAAGGAACAAATTAAGGAGGGTAGTTCTGATATACACCCTAGGAAGATTCTCTTCGATTAGCAGGTTTAACTAGAGCGACTACTGAATAGCCTAAGAAAATTAAATAAATCAGCCGAAATAATGAATGTAGTTTTAAAAATTGGAATAGGGAACTTGACTGACACCTTTATATGGAGTACTAGTCGAAATGAGCATGAAATATATAATATGACTTATGCCGTGGATATACAATAGGATATATAAAATGGAG
The DNA here is from genome assembly GCA_937001555.2 of Hypsopygia costalis. Classification (NCBI taxonomy): domain Eukaryota; kingdom Metazoa; phylum Arthropoda; class Insecta; order Lepidoptera; family Pyralidae; genus Hypsopygia; species Hypsopygia costalis. The sequence continues at coordinate 21,249,418 of OW443332.2, forward strand.
AAAAGTTCCTATTGGTATAGTTATGAGTAGGCCATACAAATGAGTCGCCGTATGAATGAGTGACAACCCTGATTCTCCAAAAACGACGTTTAAAATTACACTATATTCAAAAGCTTTACAAGACCACAGAATAAATAATAGTGCTTGCAATCAAATTACTGTTATTTTTTTTATTTTGGTGTCCATAATTTTGAGGGTCAAATCCCAAAACAAAAAACAATATCCTTCACAACGTTCCTGTGTGGTTTGCCATAGTCTCTTACTGGGCAAAATTTCAGATAAGTTAGGGAAATTCCAATCATCTGGTACCCCTAAAGGAAGTCCTAATAAAAAATCCAATGGTAGTATCCGTGGTAGAGCCCTACCCTAATCAGATTTTTTAATTCCGATAATCGGACTTCGTATTAGGCCGGCCTTAAGGGCAGACATCTTCAATTCGTCGGTAGAGTTAAAAGAACCCTGCAAACGCGATTATCAAAATCGCCGTTCGATTCCTTTTGGGCTTGTTCTGATGAAGATGATTCAGAGACGGGCGGGAAAATCTGACTTTCGTTCGATATCTTTTGTTAATCATTGGTTACCTATTAAAAAGTACATATTGTAGATAAGTAGAATTTTTACTTTATGAGATGTTTTTGCTAATAAAAATAAATATAATTTCAACTATGTAGAGTTTAGTTAGAATTTTTTCTTTTCGTATTTTTGCGAATCATTTGCCTCTAAGGTGTTACGTACACTTCTTTTTTATCAAATCCGTTGTCTACAACACATTTGATTAAAAAAATGTCTACAAATTTCAAAGCTACATGAATTATTTTGGGCTGATTCTTCATTTTTTTGGATAATTTTCTTATACTAAAATTAGGATAGAATAATTAACTAGTTATCTTAAAGTAATGATTATGTTAATCTTTACTATAGATACTAATAATTTAATTTGTAATTATTAACATACTTGTGTATAATATTTACATCCGTAGTTTAATTTAACATGAGAATAACTGCCATTTTATAGGCGCAGCTATGGTATCTGGGTAAATTTGATGCTAGATTTTCATTTAAGTATGTAGGATTTAGGATATTGACACCACAGTTACAAACTAACCGCCTCTAGAAGTTAACATTGAGCCTATCAAATTGGCAGTTAGACATAAATTCTTTTGCTAATTCAACGTTTCGACCTGGTAGGTTCAGTTCTTTCCTCGCGTAGGGACAAGGGACGTGGCACGGACATAAAATAACCGCCCCGACCTTTCGAATGCCAGAGGCAGCGTTAAAATTTACTCACATATACCCTGTGCGAAATATATTCCACTTGATAATATTATATAAAACATATCATTGGCAATATTTAAGTCCCTTACTCCCTTTACAATTCAACTAAACAACAATTGCAATTTGCCTAAATTCTTGCGCAAGTCAGGCGACTTAGAAAAAGACGAAAGGTAGTATTCACACAATCTCATACGTCCAAGCGCAGTAGATATAGGTACATTGATAAAATATAGTCGAGTGTTATTTACGCAGCATAGTTAGATCTATAAGTACGAATATGTCTAGAATACCAATTGTGTACTAACGTACATCATTTCATTATATTGATCCCCTTTAAATTTATAAGTTTTATTTACAAATAGTTAATCTCATCGAGTATTCGAAAATTAATTGGGTTGGTTTAAAGTGGGTAATAGGTGGCAAGTAAATGAAAATATAGATAATTAAATAAACGAAGAACAAAATGATAATACAGAGTGAAGGCTATCTCTATGATATTCTCACCGCTGTCGTACTTTAGACAATTGGTATCAAGTTTGTTAGAAACATAAAGGAACGCAGGTAAAATGGGAAAGGAGGAAAAAATAAAGAACAAAAAGTTATCAATGATAATAATAGTTTAATTATGAAATTAAAAATAAGAATGAAATTAACCACACAAAAAGGCTTAACATTAAAATAAGAAAATAGAAATGACATCTCAAACAACATAGAAACAATGAAACATTGAAGCCGCCGCTAAATATATTGGACTACATCAAACTGTTTCCGAGGAGTAAAAGTTATTAATACATGCGCCTTAGCCAAATTTCTATTTACTGATATGTTGGCCTTTATTCATATTGTTATGAAATACTAAATACCGAGTACAGCTTATTATAAGAGATAAATATTATAAAGCGCAATAGAATAAGCATATTCAGAATGATATGCACAGATATGTATTGTGAAACGCAAGGAGGGCGACATGAAAAGACGATGGGATCGGTTTCTACCCAAAACGAACGAGCGAAGAGATCGCACATGATGCTAGCCCGTATCTGACATTCTGCTAGTACGTAGCGTAGCGCATCGTAACGTGACGTTATTGTTACATTGTTATTACTGTGCTCTTGTAGTTGAAGCAACGAACATACTATCGTCTCGCTCGCATGCATATTTGCAGACAACCGTAATAGCAACATTCAACCCCGCAATAGCGCTTTGGGGACACAACTTAAAACTACTGTGACGCGCGGTGATAGGGTACAGTTTAGCATGTGCGCAAAGGCAATTTAATAGGACATTAAAAACTGTTTTAAATATGAATCAAAGGATTCCTTCTAAAAGTAGAATTATTACATCTGAGCCACAGCGAACCAGCGATGTTAGTGAAGACATTAAAAACGACGTTCGCTTCTTTTTTTCAACGCATTACTTTAACTAACAAATTGAAACAATTCACTTACAATGAATAAAATTGCATATATTGCGCTTAATAAAACTCTCAAATATAATTTAACTGTAACATTTTCATCAACTTTTCAATAAATGTTAAGATTACCTCAATTACGTTTTACCTAAAATAATGTGTATTGACTTTAAATTTGGCATCTCATTCTAAACACTGATCTATTTATTATTTTTAATAATATTACCATTATAATCTAAATATTTAAAATACTTCTCTAAACACATAAATTCCTATAAGTAATTATCTATTAGTCAATACCGATATTACTGAGAAATGTTTAGGCCTGAAAACGCTACACACATTGACTATATTAATGTCTACGAATTGAGCACAGGCAACCAATTGGATCTATAGAACACTATACAATAGCAAAATATCATTCGACGAAAGAGAACACTGGATGTGTGTAGCGTTCTACGCTGAATACAGTGGATATGTTAACTCCTTTTTGTAAGTTTTGTTTTTAATTAAATACGTAATAATAATATTTTAAAATTACAAATGCGATGCCGATCTCGCCACAAACAGTCCTCCACCAGTCGCGAACCACTTTTATTTCAAAACACAGGCACAGATTCCTGCACCGAATTAGAAAAACTTTTTCAAAAACGTGCAAAATATCACCACACCCTGGTCACCTAACATTATCTAAACCAAATATCTACTTTCATTTCCTTATCGTATGTAGGTACTGATTAATACAATTTGTATGATAATTTTTCTATTAAAACTTACATCATAATGTTCTAATTTTCAGTTTATCAACTTACTAAGCTCTATTTTTTATTATTACGGTACGTGATGCATGTATAATATACATTTTAAAATAGTGTAAATATGTGATTTTATAATGACTTCAAACATTATTAAGGTTCGTGCACACTTATCGGTTCAGCACGACGAAGTTAAAAAGAAATCGGAATATATACTTATATATATAGTTGTGGTTTAATCGTAATATCAAATCGTGTCAGTGAAGTCTACGACAGCTCGTTCGATACCGATTCAGCTAAGCCTTATTTTGGGCATACGATGTCGGGTTAGTAACGAGACAATAGGAAAGCTATGAAGTAACACGGGAAAAAAGGGATGCTACGATACTGAACCGATAAATGCGGACCGACCATTATGAAGTAAAATGAAATAATTTTTTTTCGACTATCAGTATTTTTTTATATTGAAGCTGATTGACAAAAGTAAATCCAGAGCGATCTCTAGTGGCCTGAAAAGGACAATCGATCCCTTACGTAGTTTGTGCCACATTATGTGTTATTCTATCATACACACCACTCTGTATATACCTATCTACACATCACCGTTCCCTTCGTACCCTAATTGAATAACCGACACTGGCATTGTCAAGATATGTAATGCTTTTTTAATATTTTGTGACTTAGGTATATAGTACAATTAGTTTCCATTCGTTATGAATCTAATTGATGGATATTATTCAATTATATACTTTTGCGAATGGAATTGTTTTCCTAACTTGTCATAATTCAGGTATCTGTTTCACGCATTCTTGCCTAATCACATAAACTGGACGTGTAACTGAACACTTAAAACTGGTCCTAACAGTTATAGGCTCTATAGCTGGGTGTCACTCTATGACCGAATTTAAATACAATAAATAACATTTTTTACAAAAGATTTCTTATCAGAGTTTAGATATTTGAGACAATTACAATTCTTTTTTTTTTCATAACGTAAAATCACTTAACCCACAAACTTAATCTCTTTCGCATTGGACTAGACGCATTTTAATTAATTTAAGAAGGCAAAGATGTATGGAAACCAATCGAGAACTTAGTTAAGACCAAGAAGCGTGAAAAGCTTTAGTCGTCGAAGTCTGAGTGTGTCTATATACAAAATGAAGTGTGGAGCGGAGAGTTATTTAACTAAAATACTGTTTTATAATGTAGTTACTGTGACCTAGTGTAAATACTGCTGATTAAATACGTCACTGCATAATCAGATCTCGCTAATACTTCCGCGACGTCGCAACTCTGATGGCGACAGTGTGGACGTGCCTTAGTAATATACTGAAAATTATTCTAAAAAATACGTCATCCCCGACCGTCCACACTGTGCGTCAGGCGCTCCTCGACCAAAGACAAAATAAATAATTATATCTATAATTAACTGCTTATTGAAATGTACGCACGAGCATTTATAATATGTTGTAGCTACCATTAATATAAATTAACATCAAAATAAATGCATCATGTCACTTTACGTCACCGAACATAACGTTCAAACAGTGATATATATAATCTAGATGCTTAGCGTTAAGAGTTGTGATTACACTAACTAAAGTATTCAAGAACTACAAGAAAAGAAAACAGACGATATTCTTATAAACAACGAAACAAGTATGGAAGCATACAGACCGTAGTACAGTTGCCCGGGGAGGCTCAGAAGACATTTAAAACATATTATTAAAATTATCACTAATGCTAATATTGCACACACATACACATATCTAAACGTAACATTCCAGTAATAATAAAATAAGAAAATATGTGTATGCGTAGTATATAATTACTTATAAAGAAATGCAATAATAGTAAATTGTGCATATTAAAATAGAGAATAAAATATATTTATAAAATATAATTTTATACTAATAACTGCAAATTATATGTGACAAAGAAAATACTTTTCAACAATTTGATAATATGGGTGAATATAAAATTTCTGGTGGTATTTATTTAGCCGGTCACATAAACCGCAAAACAACTGGGACGATGTTTAACATCGTGATAAAGACATTAGATGGATACACGAAATTGCCAAATGTAAATAAATCTAGCGCAATCTAATTGCTGAATATACAATTTTCTGAAAATTCGAATTTGTGAACTCATACTCACTGGAGTTTTACAAAAATAAAATATGAAAATGAATGGAATGAATATCACACATATAGAAAATCCTCTCTGTGTAGCGATAGGTACATACGTTTGTATCCAGAGTCATGTAAAAATATAACATAGAGCATTAGCTGCCGTTTACGTGATGACGATACTTAGATTAGATGTACAGTAACAGTAAAACGTACGTATTTATTAAGAAAATAGAATAGCACTTAATTTCTAGTGATCCGAGTAAGCGTAATACAGATTATATTTTAATTTTCAGTCGAGTGAAATTCTCGAATATGTGAGAGGTACAGTGTGATTGCCAGCCGGGCGCGCCGGTCGCTCTACTAGTCAAGTCTGTGCCGTAAATGCCATATTAAAAATAATGTTTTAGAATAAAGTCGCGTGAGAGGCACGTCACACGGCAGAGGCTCGAAGTACGCAGTCGACGCGCCGATTAGACGCTGCGTTTAAACGCGACTGACAATAGTGTGATATTCCGAAGACTGCGGTTGGTCGGTCCATTTAGATACTAGACTTGGAGAAGGACACTCTTAGGTGGTTGGACTCAGATAGCTGGTAGTTGTGCATTTTGATGAGCGCAGCCACCGCGTCGTCGATCGACGGCAGTTGCACCAGCGCCATTTTGCGGTCCTTCCTGGAATTCAAAAAATTTGAATACGTTTATAGTTTAAAACTTTTTAAATATCTAAAATTTAATCTTAAAAATTTGGTTGTCTGTAAAGTCGGTTTGTTTCGGACTTTACAGACAAGCAAATTTTTTAAGTGAGATATTTTTTAGTGATAACGTCATAAGAAAACATCAGCCGATGGAGTGGAAGAAAGATAGCAGAACGCTTAGGCCGATCGTGCCTCTCTATCGCTTGTTCAGCGCTCTCGCTTGGACGCTCGGCTCAGGCGGAACGTAACCATGAGTCATGCTTTTTGTGCGTGCCTTACCTTAGATTAACCTTACATTTGGTACTCAAAGAAAATAGCTTCAAGGGGAATGTTTATCATACTATTATAGTTTGTAAGTATTTATGTATGTTGGTTACTATTTCACATGTAAACCGCTGAATGATTTAAGAGGTTTTCGTATATATAAATAATATATTCTGGAATAACACATAGGATGCTTTCAATCTCTGTATTGTGTTCATGCGGGGCATTCCGGACATTTCGTTCACCATCTGTATACACAGAATATGATAATAGTATGGTAGTCAATAAAGATACCTCTTAAAACTAATCATTGAAATGACAACAATACTCACGGGAAAAACTTGAATGCCTTAATGGTGAATCCTCGTTTAGTGAATGCTTCCTTGATATCATCTTCCGACACGGTGGCTCTGCGAACATAAATCATACAGTTTAGGCCATAGCCCATTTGTGGCCAATACAATTTAATGCCGTATAGTGGTAACTCACGGAATGTTCGAAAGATGTAATGTAGCGCTCGGTGGGTATATGTTCTGGTAGTTTTTGCTGCCCGGCTTCTTAAATCTGTGGAGCGGGCTCTGGGAATAGTCCCTGAAATCATCCGTATGTTATTTATAATTATAAACATGTTATTTATAATTTAAAATAGAACAAGGAAATGTATATATATATGCATATGGATGTTATTAAAACAATAGTAATAATGGCAACAACTATTCCAATCAATTCTTCAGTTATACAGTCAATGATTGATTATGACATGACGTAGGTATTAATTACACACGTGGTTATTACAAACAAGAAAACATTTTTTTTAAATATTATGTATTGTCAAATTGCAAAAAATATCTGCCGATTACCATTTAGTTCAGTAATTGTAAAAAATTCTAAGGAAGTACAGATTTATATAAGCACAAATTGTTTTAGGTACAACTACAGTACTTCGAGAAACAAGCTGTGATATCGATAGCTGCAAAAGTTTGGTAGTTCAGAGTTAGGTTTTAGCATGGACCCCACTGGTTCTAGTTTCTAATCATGGCAAATATAAATACCGAACACTTTATTTCTAGGATACTTGTGAAGTGTGGAGGTGATCATAATTTTTATCAATCATATTTGCTTCATCATTTTTAAAAAGTCTACGGTATAGTGGCCATCACGATCTTTAAAGCTTGACTGCCACCCGACGTAAGATTAAATAAAATGTCATGTTACGAACTTCGATCATATAGATATATACCAGATGGTATTGATAGATGATCGAGGCATACTGTCACAGATTGAAAATTTCTCCGTCAATAAAACTGTTGAATCCATGCGGAAATTTAGCTTCCGTATATCTGTGTTCCCAAAATTATATATGTATTATGAAGTTATAAACTTACTTTTCCTGAAGTACCCACAGGATCGGGAAACAGACTGAGCCTTTAGCTAGTATAATAGTTAATATTTTTTAGATTATACCTGGTCAGTCCAGCGTCAGGTTGTCCTTCCTTCGGGAGCTGTACGGTCTGGTGCTTGCTCAGCATTACGCGCATCGCTTTGCCAAACACGCGCAGTTTGTCCATGTGTGTCATTGCTGCAAGTAAAAATAATCCTTATTGTCTAGTATTCATAAAACTTCAATTTTTAATTCTATCATTTCCCAGAATATATATTATCACAATAGCTCTGGACTTCTGTCAGATATAAAAAAAATATTTACGTGTATTTTGCGGAAGGTCTGAAATCTTTCTACTAAGCAAAGCAGGTAATGGAACAAACTCATTAAAAAAATCTTTACCCAGCGGTATTATTTTTCCTTATGTAATTATAAAACGTATATTTTCATTAAATGTATATTAATTTACAAGAGGGAAAATAATTAGGCACGTACATAACGTACTTCAAAATAAACGTAAGTTAAATGAAAACAAAAGACTGCAAGATACCCCTAATCCTAAACAAATTAAAAGCATCTGCGAATGTTCAACTTTAAACCTTATAATAGCGGTTATTATGGTTGAAATTGCTTACCTAGATGAGCCTGGTGCGGCTCCGCCATTTGAATGAGAGCTGAATCCTTCTTGTTGTAGAGGATCTTCACCCGCTGCACATCGCCGTATACGCCTAAACACAAAAAGGTCTTATAAACCGAACAACGTATGCGTTCATTTGTTTTGTTATTGACTATTCAACTCGAGGGCACCCGAGCTCAATGGACATTGAATCGAGATTGACTGCCGTTTCACTGAACATTGCTTGTTACTCGCGTGCTTTGTTTTTGAATACACACAGAGAGCTTTCAACGTAATTTTACACGGTCCAATCGATAATCCGTATTCAATGTCGTTTTTGGTTGTAAATTTACCTTTTTATGTTTGGGTGTCCCAAATGTGTTGACGAGATTTGATGAACTGATTGGGAATGTTGAATCCAATCGATTAAATGTCTAACACGATGGAGACGCCCTACAATGTTGTCTACGGATAGAGTATCTATACCTAAAGTGATCTAATCTAAATCCACTACAACTAACACGCAATAATTATTACTGCGATAATAATACTAAGGATATTTTAGTAAACTTGTATACATAATATGTCGTGAAACGAGACAGACGGGAAATGATATAAGAAGAAAACAAAACAAAGCTCTAAATTGGTCACGTTAAGCTTTCGATTAATGCTTTAGCGTTTGACAGCGTTACCACCGTTTGCTCGGTTCTATCAAGCAGAATTACTAAAGTGACGATGTTTCTGTTGGCTCTGTTTGTATCTTATATAAAATCGGCATCAATATAGGTATATGCGTTGGAAATTTTCTAAAAGTATATATCCAAATTGCACCTTAACTGAGATAGTGTCTATCACCTTGTATATGTTTATGTCATGAATATAAGAAACTATAAAATTAAACACTTTACAAAAAAGATGCAAAATATATCTGCAAGTTTGAGACAGTCGGAAAATAAAATAATGAAATAAAGACAACACTGGGTAGACAATAGACAATCTAACTATCTTAGCTACATCTAGGGCGTCTGAAACACAAATTGTCAAGTTAATAAAGCGTTTAGATTCGATAGTGTTATCAAGCAAAGCTTCGACACAACGGATGCGGTTATCAGTACGGAAGTCGAGAATGTTAGGTGACAATTTGTCTTCCAGGCGACAGGGCTCAGGAGTAATATTAATGTTTTAATATAAAATACGGAATGTATGTGCACACGTACCGAAAAGGGTAAAGAGAGCGTCAGGCGTGACCATCTAAAACAATAGGAAAGAGAAAGAGACAGTATTATAAATAGTCGTAAAAGATATCGGACATCATATCTATAAATAAATTAGCAACTTATTTTTAAGGAGTTTAAGAATATATAAGTGTAATAGCCTGTAACGCCGTTCGTATTAGTGTAAATGCATTAGTAGCCGTAGACTTTGTGGGCCCATTATTACGTGAAGAATAAAAAGAGACGTTACCGGCTATTGTGTTAGCTTAATGAATAAATTTGCCAATAAACATTAAACTACTACGTCCAAACATAAGAAATTTTTGATAAAATTTAGCGTAGCACTGATGATAATTTATATTTTGTTTTGGAAATTTCTTAATATTTTCGCATTTTATAATAATAAAAAGGTCCAAAAGACATTACACATAAACACGTCAATCTTAATTTCACTTTAACACGTATGGAAAATTGAGAAAATGGAGGGGGTAGGTAAAAAGGATAAAAATATATATACCTATATAAATATATATGAACAATTTGCCTTTTGTAATTGGATGGAATATACATAACAATAAGGCAAGAATCATTCGCAAGAATTGACTCGTGGATACAAACCTCTTCATTCAGATTAGAGACGAGAAGCACCGTAGCAAGGGGCAGCGGTGGGGCGGCGAGGGCACGGAGAGCGGGTGACGCAGGTGTTAGGGTGAGAGCACCGAATGCTGGCAGGCCAACACCGCCCACACCTACACCGTATGGAGATGCCAGGCCCGAACCAAGGCCTAGGAACTGAGGTGCCAACACACCACCACCTATTGCAAAAAAATTGCGTTTCAAGTTCCATTGTATCATTAATCATATCTTCGATTTTTCTCTAACTGTGTTTCTTTTTCCACTTCCAATTTATTTAACATTCCTTTCTATTTCTCTTATATCTAATTTGAAAAAAAAAACATCGTAACCACAATATCAAATTCACAACGTCGGAATGATCCTCACACATTACAATCCTCTACGGTGCAATGCGGATTTATGAGAAGTTATTAGTCACTGCGGGAATATTTAACATTGAATTATGAATAATAAACAAGAAAAGGGCTACCGTGGAACAGCAAATACATAAACCTAATTTGAAAATGTGCGCGTTTGTGCTGAAGATTGTTCTATTGAAGTGGTGAAACTTATAAACCTAAGCAAATATTGCAAACCTAAATACTTGTTGTATAAAATAAAATTAAAATTAATACTTTAAACAGGCATAACCAGGATGAGGTGTTACAATATTATAATACGCCGAAAGAGTAAAAAAGTAAAAAGCATTTTTTTTTCAAGTTAAATAAATTTTCTTTCCAAGTTCGAAAAAAGAAAGGAGTTTAATGGGCAATAAACTATGGATTCAAACCAACAATCGTAAAAAAATGTGCAAGCCAAAGAAGAGTAAGATTCTTTATAACCAAATTACTTATAACTGGATGCAGGGCGAGAGTTCTTCAAAGACCATTGTTTAAAGGGCTAAGACTACCATACAATATGTGTGAGCAAGACGGAGAGTGGTGATTAAAGCGTCCAGGTGCTCAGAGTAGTAGAGGACTAACTCATCCTGGATGCGAGGGCCAGGGCGAGGCGTGCCCGCAGTGGCATCAACTCACTGGTCAACAGTTGATGAGTATCGCTGTCGCCAGACGGGAGCGTAGGGTTAGTGTAGTCCCGGGACTTGTCATTGTTGTATTTCACGTTAAGGCAGGTCATCTTTGAGTAGTCGATGCGAAGTGTGCAGCATCCATTGTAGATGTTCTGCCCATCTAAAGCCTGTGAACAAAGAAATAAAATGTTGAAGAAAACTATTGAATTGTACAAAATCTTTACAACAAGAAATAGGCTCTTAGTAACGTCTACAAAAATGGTTTATATATACTCAGTAGCATACCAGAAAAAAAAACGCATTATGGCGTGCCAAAATCGTTAGGTCCCGGCGCAACAGCAATTTGTTTGTCCGCGTCGCCTGCGGGACGCCGATAACGCCGCATCGCGATAGAAAAGAGAATTAATTAAAATGCAACAGCACTCAACCCATTCTGCAAGCTTTATGCTCTTAACTCTCCGTGTATACATTTCTTTTTATAATGAACGCGAGGTAACATATTGAGCTAACTAACTAAAGTTATATTATGACAGGAGTTGGCAAAATATAAACTGTGCTAGAATTGTGACTAGTACTTTCGCGATTTGGTGAATAGGCAGTAAGCTTTTATGTAATGACCCTTTTGATATCATTTCCATTGACAAAACAAAAATGAAGACAAGCAACCGGTGATTAATATCTTTATTCTTGGGCGTAATATCAAAGGGTTCAATATTGGAATCTTCGTTTCGTCAGACCGTCAACTTCCGTCGCCCGAGGCTCTCCCTTTAAATCGAAATTATTAATTCAACTAATTAACAACAGTATTTTCCTGTGCTCAGGAAGTATTTTCTAAGAATCTACCGGCTTATGGAATAATGTTTAATATTCATTTAGAGGTACAAAGGGCACAGAAGCCGAGAAGTAGCAATTCAAATAATAAAATGATAATGAATATGGCGTAGTACTAAAATATGAAAAAGGAAAGTTTTTTGGATGATAAAAATTAAAAGGTCCGAATTGTTTAATTCTGGGGAAGTAAATTGGACTTCGTTTGTAACCGTCATCTGTCAAATGAATTATGACATCTTAGGACGGGCACCATTAGCTGAGTAAAATGTTTTGGATTTTTAACGCATCAAGGCACTAGTATTTTATATTAAGATGAATGATAAATTACAGTGTCGTGCGGTATATACTAAATTATATTAAATAGGAATGCTCAAAGTGAAATTACTGTGGGGGATAAATCAGGTGGGTATTTTCAATAGGCGAGGTTACCGTAAAGCAAATAGCTCTTTTACAATCCAATAAAAATATCAGACGCAACCAAGACGCAAAAGTTCGATGTCGGAACGTTGGATATTGGCTGTAGATTTAATAAATTTCTGTTCTATATGCAAATGCGGCCCCCTGATGTGTAGACGTGAATAGATTGGCTCGTTTAAAGCTCAACTTATATGGAAATGCGAAAGGCACGTAAGAAAACGTGGAAGAAGATCGGTTCGATACGTAATTAGTTTTGTAGACCCTCGCGGGCCGAATTCGATTTCGCCGAAGAATGCCGAATGCACGCGAAAAGCGTGAGCGTACGTAACGAGTAATTAATTTACAATTCTAATGTGTTTCCCCTTAATGCATAGATATCGTTAAGTAAATTTTAAAAGTCAAATGAGAGCATAATCAGTTATTCTACTTCAGGACATTGTTTTGAAAATTATACAAATTACTAAAGACCCGTAGGTACAGCTTGATCCTTCTTAACGTTTAGCAGCGTAGCAGCTATAAATGGTTTAGCATAAAAATTAAAACCGATCAATTTTTATGATTTACTAGCTGCCCGCCCCAGCTTCGCACGGGTAGAAAGTGGTGTTGTATTTTCCTCGCAATTTTTACGTCTTTTCCCTCCATAAGAACTTTCCTTATACATTAACAAAAATATTAAAACAAAAATTTGCAGAATTGGTCGAGCCCTTCTCGAGTTTTGCGCTTAGCAACATTCATTTTTATTTATATAGATGATGATGATGAGAAATACGAGTAGACTTCATAGTTCTTTAGTATCGGAAGAACATTTAAGTAAATCGGCCTGTAAGTACAACATCAAAACGACTTGAAAGTAGCTCGTCCAGGCAGGATAGCTAGTTTATTATTTCACCTCTATACAAAAAAACTAAAACTTCTTTAAAATTACAAGTTAATAAGATCAGCAGCTTTGGGCTGGGAGTTGGAGAGCCGGTCAGTAAAACGGTTTTTTTTTCTATCCAAGACAACAGCCAAGTTTCAGGATTAATTTTAAAACACCCGCAATATCGCAATAGACCAATCTGTCTCCAAACCCCTTGAGATCAAAAAGAGACCGTAAAGGAGGGAATGAATAAGATTAAAACCTAATCGTAGTAATATTATAAATCTGAAACTTTTTGATCATCGATGTACTCTAGACATGTCAATGGCTGACCGAATATGGATGAAATTCCGCATTCATAGAATATAATCTGGATTGACACATAGTATACTTTTTACCCCGGTACTGTTTGTGCGAGGACGACGTGGCAGGCAGAATCTAGTAATCATTATAGTACCTATATATTCCAATCAAACAGAAATTATTTGATTGCCACGACACGTGAGTGTTTCATGTAGCCTGCGTTTCTATAGCTACAACCATACTTATCATGCGAGCTGTGTGCTTATTTGCCCCCCGATGTAGTATAGAAAATATACAATAATAATAGGGTTTAGATTATAAAATTACAATTTAACACGAACTACTTAGACTTAGTTACAGTATTTATTAAAACAGCATAATTTGTTATAATTTAAAAAAAAATGATATGAATTTGAAATATTTCTTAAGATTCAAATCATAATATCCGATTCGTTTTATTCGCAATTAAATCTATGAGGATGTCTTCCCCGCTGAACGTTTGTCGTGGTCTCGCCAAGAAAGGAACGAAAGGAAAAATATAAGAGGGCAAAGAAGGATTTTGAATTGCAGATTAATTTCTTTACTTTTTATAAGCTTTTTCGGAGGCACTTTTGAATTTAAGCCACTCGTTACTTTAGGGAGTCTTATTTTAATCTTTAAATCTCAAACGTTATCTATAAATATGCAAAAGGAAAAAAGACTGACTGTACATACGGATGTCTGCTATCATCCAACTGATCTATGAATGATGGAGGTATTCGCCAATAAACTCCAATAAGCTCCAACTACTGAACGGATCGGGTTGACATTAGGCATACAGTCTTAGCATAGATCAGTTACTGTCAATGAAAATTCTCACCTCCACTCCACTTACCTTTATTACCTATCTTTAAAAAAAAATACGTGATTAATGGTGTGCCTATCCGCATCTAGGGCTTGTCTACAGAAAGTATAAATTCAACCTATAATTACACAGTCAGTTACAATATCAGCTACCTTAATTTTTTTACTGTGTTATCTGTAAATCCTCAAATAGTCTTAGCAGAAATACCTATTTGTTCTCCCAAAGACAACATCGTTAATAGTATTGATAGTCTGTGTAACTAATCGAAATCAAGTAACCGCAGTAACAGCGATTAATGAGTTCCTGCTAATTAAACCGTGATCTTCACCACGAAACGTAACTGGTTTCAAATAAACTTGTGTAGTATTTACACAAGTTGTGTAGTATTTACACAAGTTGTGGGGTGTAGCGGCTCATCATCGATTGTAAGAGCCAATAACATCCTCATCTACAAATGGTGCACCCTGCCGACTAGAGAAAGGGGCTCAGGCGACGGAGGATGGGCCCATCGACTGGGCAAGTTTCTTACAAAAAACTGCATTTGAATAACAATACCTTTGAGGGATTTGTGTTATTGCAAGTGAATAGTGTTATCAGATGTGAAGAGATGCTGCGTTAGCAGAGGGGGTATTACTTTATTGTGTTAATTGTATTAAAATAATCTGTATCTATAAAAGAAGAAACTGACTGACTGACTGACATATCAACGCACAGCAGAAACCGATATGTCTGGAGATTCCAAATTTGGCGGGTAAGTTCCATAAGAGGTTTAGGGATGCACTATGAAAGGAATTTTGAAAATTCCCACGAGATACCGGGATACGTGCGTCGTACGTATTAATATAAAATAAATAACCTTTAATGATCTATTATATAAAATTAAATAGCAATGTTTAAATACTTTCGACGAGCCCGGTGGTCGAATGGCGCCTAGCAATGTCCACTTTGACCCCAGGGTCTCGGGTTTTGATCCCCGCGCAAGATAAATATTTGTGTGCATGAATATGTCTGTTTGTCTTGGTCTGGGCATTTATATGTATTATATGTATGTATTTACAAAAAAAAGGTATTTAAGTATAATATCAGTTATCTAGTACCCTATGTTATATAGTACAAGCTTTTGCTTAGTTTGGGACTAGATGGCAGTGTTTAGTTTGTTCAGAAATATATTTTTAATTATTTATTTTTCTTCATAAAAAAATAACAAAACATAATACTTTTGCCGAGACAAAGTTAACATATTCTGGTCTACTCTACGTATCAATATTCGCGGGAGAATTTCATTTTAATCTTTTCGAGCAGTTATTTGCGCTCGCGGCGGGAGTCGTAATTGAAGTAAAAAAATATTAGGAGGAGTGACAAGGTGATAAAAACGACAAACGTCACGCCCGATTTGATATTGCGATCTTTTACTGCGTAATGGGGGGAGTGAGTCGTCGACGCCCAGGAAATGGAATCTTTTGAAACTTATTGACCTTATGACAAAATTGGTGCCATGCTGATAACTTCATGAGCTTGTTTTTATAAGGTGTTTAAATGTTTCATATTAATAACTGGAAAAGGCCTGATTCAATTTAACGCTCTATTGCACCAGTTATACTATGGTGGGTGAACGTGAGAGATTTCTACAATGGCGTATAGGTAAGTACATTTTCACTTCATCTGTCATTAATTGACATGTCGATTTACATACACTAAATGCAACTTTGTACACAATATTACTTTATTCCTCCCTAAGATAATAAATGAAGACTTGTAAATTTTAAATCGAAGGAATTCGACGTGTTCCCGGCAAATCGTTTGATCAGGTCTTAAACACAGAACGGTTCCCTAACAAGCCGTAGAACCGGCGGGACAGAGCCGTAGACATCAGCGTAAGACGTAACAAGTGTCCTCCGTATCTCTTAATCACGTCTCCGGTAATTGTTTTATCTTTAGCTCGTTAGAACTCGTTTAAGCAAAGCCTTCTTAGTGAAGGATTAAGTGCGGTCCGCCTTAATCCACCCCCCGCTGCTAATTCTGGCGGTTTTTCCACGGAGACCAGATAAACGTTTTTGTAGGGGTCCCGCTCTCGCCACGTTTAATATTTATAAGAGCGTGCAATGCTCAGAGTGCTTCTGTTGCCGGTGCAAGGATTACGCCCGCAATGGAATGCATTTCATTTTTGTCGCTAGATGACGCCAGAAAAATTGTAATAAAAACATTTAGGACGCATGTTTCCACTTTTATGACTAGGTTTTCTCATGCTTGTAACATTTCCTTTGTTCAACTTTTCATACGCTAGTAACCATGCGGAGATTTGTCACACATGACAGACCAATTTTTTAAAACCAACAGCATTTTTTTAAACATAAATAATTGCTGTCAATTTTATTACTCTATCATTATCATTTGACCTATATTAAAAAAATATTGAGAAACATTTTAACGGCATGCGGATAGCATTAGCTGAGTCAGTCGCAGATAAAAGATAAATTTGCCTGTTACGTCATTTATGTTGAAAATGAACGCCACTATGCGACTAAGAGCTTTTAACTGCTTTTACCAAGCATTAATAAAAACAGACAAACTGTTTGAAAATTACTCATTTTGCCTGTGGCTGCACTATCCGAAGAGCATTAAATATTTTGAAGCAAAATTGAATTGCACTATAGATGATTGCTCTTTGATTAATATCTTTTAACTCACACCAAAATTGAATTATTTTCAACATTATTAGACTGTTTATTTTTTTTAATTAAACAACAAATTAGGTCATCGCCAAAGTGTCGTTTAAAGACAAATATTTAGCAAATCAGAAAACAATTAAGCGAACTTTAACTAGTCCTCACAATTAGGGTGTGTACACATTCGGCGACGCGTCACCGCACAAACCTCGTTCGGTCCATTAGACAATGTAATTAATACTCGGGGTTACCCTTAATTGTGGGCGACGGGTAGTCGAGAATTGAGTGACGATCGCTCAAAAACCTCGCCCACTTTCGGCAATAGCATTTCGGGTCGCTCACACCTCTATACTTGCGATTAAATGGGCATTAAATGTACATTGTGAAGCAATGAATATGAAGCCGACTTTGTAGCGTAAGCTTGAATCGGTAATGTCTAACAATATTATTGTTCATGAAACATAATAGCATTGTTTCACGTGCTCGGGACGTAGTAAACGCGCATGCGATTCCGTACCTACGTATTTGAAATTTCATCCTGAATTATGCACAAAGGTGGGAAGTAAAACTTGTTTCTCGTGCATGATTGTGGGTCGCCTCGTGATTGTAAGCAAACTACCCGCAGAACCCTAACAAAACAACTACTAAACAATGTTTGACACGTAACTAGGTGATGCAGAGTGCAGCTCAAGCGCTGTTGACACAGGCGAGACTCCAAACAGGGGAGGGCGATGGGACGTGCAATTTTAACGGCCTTGGACCACGTTTCCAGCTGGCCCTGCACTGTTTGTTGAACAGCTTGCAATTTCTATGAAGTTTGAACTTCGAGAAGCAAAGTACATATTCTACGTCTAGTTTAGCTACACTACATAAATTAGAAATTCCCAAAAGGATTTCTCTCTTCAAACAAATACCGACAAAGTCTTAACCTGATACGATACCATGTGAAATTTTACATTGCAAAGGAAAATCTAGCATCAATAGTGCATAGTTCGGTAGTAATTTTTAATATTTTCCGTCTGGGTTTACAAAGCAGTATTCAAAGAATGTTTTCAGAAAACATATTTATTTCCTGACATGGTTCAGTCAGGGTCTCCCGCGAGCTATATTACGGGTGGGTCGGAGCAAAAAGGTATCACAATTTTGACGGTTACATTGTTTGAATACGTCCCCGCGTTGACTCAAAGGCGGTTAGACGTAGCGCGGTGCAAAGTGCAATTTTAAAATGTAAACAAAGCCCGCACCTTGAGTCCATAAACGCTATCTCGGATTTCACCTTATTGAACCACCACCACCACCGCGACGAAAAATCTCGCTGTGTTTACTTAGTTTAGTAAAAAAATTGTGAGCTTGCATATATCGTTCAATAAATAAATACACTTTTGCCAGTCATATAACATTTACATGTTTGTGGATATAAAGTGAATTATTATCAGTTTAAAACAGTTAATAATAGTTTTTTTTAAACCAGTCATAATAATTACATGAAGAGTTTTACATTAGACTGGCTAGTAATTGGCCGCTTTTTAATCGTAATATGCTTCTACCGTGTGGTTTCCGGCAGACTAGAATAGAATCACTCCGTCTATTCCCGTGGATGTCGTACAAGGCGACTAAGGGAAATACATTATAAAACATCGATCAGGCTTCCCCAACCCGTCTGGCCAGCGTGGGGAGTGTAGGCCAAATCCTCCTCCTTCTGTCTGAGACGGACGAGAGATTGTCGTGCTCCTGTAGTGGAGACTAAAAATGACCTGATGATGATGATGATGCATCTACCTATTAGAGATACCGCGGTGCACAGTTTGGTAGCCTCTGTCCTAGGTAGGCTTGTTATTTAGGGCAATACTAAAGGTTTTAACAGTTATTTAAAAGTTATATTGGAGACGAAGTCAAAAGTCAGATTTCCTAAATAAGAAGGAAGCCATGTCTATCTATTTCACATCACATTGGTGAATAAGCATATTCAAAACAAGTATCACTCAAGCGTTGCCATCGTTGTTACCAATGCGGCATCGTTTTATGAGGGAGTGAGTGAGCAATCACTAACAGCTACACAACATTTTATTAATGTTTTTTTCTACTCTCTTCTGATAGAGCCAGTCTGATTAGCCCTAATATAATATTACTTTACGAACCAGCTTACTTATGCCACAAGCTTATTTGTTAATCACATCTCCACGAGCACATTTATTACAACGATATTATCGTCATGCCACTTAATTCTACAACTCTATAAGTTTATATGACTACGGCAACAGCTTCTCATCAAGCGAGCTGTATTGTTGTGTGGCACCCAACGTAATGAAAAAACCATCTCTATGAGCGAGCGCATCGCATCGATTTTAGCACTACCTAGTAGAGATACATACATCTTGATACGGACAAACCTAAAACATCTAAGTTACTAAGTAAGACGCAATTTTCAATTCAATTTTAGCTAAGCTGAAACCGATTCATATCTGAGGGGCAATTCTCGTAATTAAAATATAGTCAAAATTCAGTTTCGATCCAGTCTCGATCTCACAAATGTCACATTTGGTATTCTCGTAACACAATATGTAACTTCAAAATTAAATTTAAGCGGGATTATATCGAAATATGAGTGAAAATTAAACAAACTAAGAATGTTACTTGGCCAACAACAAGAATTGATAATAATTAATTAATGAAATCAAGTATATAATTTTAGTCAATTCACAATTCAATCTCGATTCGGTCAACTTTCAATCTGCGATCGTAGAAAAATTACGAGAATTGGCCTTCTAAAATTTGACATACGCAATCAAAATATTGCGTATGTCAAATTTCAGCTTAGATTTAAACTTACGTTTTAGTTAGGCAGCTAAGCTAAACACAGGTACCAAACCTTTGGTAGCTTTATTGGTTGGTACCTTTGTTTAGCTGCCTAACTAAAACGTAAGACCTATTTTTCGAATAAAAAAAATCGAAGGCAAACGACTTCAGCTTCGGCGGTAGGGCTACTGATCTCAGTATAGTAATAACACATGTCACAATAACACAAAGAAATTACGTCGAAGTGACATTAATTTGGAATAAATGTCACACAACAAGCCGCACACCTTGCGAGTGTTAATATGGATTGCCGGTGACAAAGTCGACTGGTTATGGATGGGGGTAGCCGAGAGGCGGTCCTACTACGAATCGTACTGTTATCAATCATAACTTACTGATGGAGAGCACGCGACTTTTGATTAACGATATCTGCCGATACGCGATGGGTTACCCCTTTACCGACACGATGATCGCTCTTGTCGATGTTACCGTTTTGACAATTATGTGCGTCGACCTTTATTATGATGGTGTGAATAATTACGATGGCGTTGTTGCGCGTGTCAGTCTAATTTAACATACAGTTAAACGACGCCGACCATAGCCTGTCCACGGATGGGTTTATTTATCCCGTGCTTCCAAGGGCACGTTAAGCCGTCGGTCCCAGCTGTTGTCATTAGATAACAATCATTAAGCCAAGTCAGTGGCCTTTAGGCGGTTTGAAAACACTGGTCTCCGCCAACCTGCAGAATTGAACCCGACTTTGATGGGTAAACATTATTAAAAAGCGGACCACAATGTAGGGGTTGTGTGATCTGTTATAAGGATGCTCAGGAATAATTTATTGCAACAATAATTTACAGCACACGTTTAGTAATTATAACTAACTATAAAATTGACAAAACCAAAAAGGTCAGCTAAGATAAATTATTTTTAACATGTATAAAATTTTAAGTAAGTAGGTGTAACATACGAATTGGACAAGCAGCCAATATTTTATGAACAATACTTAATTTTATTCATAACTAAATGACCCGGCGAATTTCGTACAGCCTAACAGTCAATGAATGTCGTGTTACTTATTAGCTGAACTAAATTTATAAAATTCATACAATTAATATAAATTAAATATTAAATTCAGTACTTTATTAAGACAATAACACAAAAATATATGAAAGTACAAAAATCAACTATTTCAATCCCTTTAATGCTCTTCATTGAAGCACCAATTTTCAAAACAAATCAGAAACTTTCGCGACGTAAAAGTGAGACCAACCGATTTGTCATTTTTTTTATTAAGTAATTTGTTCTATATTTAAGGAGCATGATATAAATAAATAACTCAATACTTTTTCAACTGACACTATTTGCATGGGAAAATGTTTTTTTCTTTTATTTTATTTTTTCGTCAATTTTCCAATGTTCATAATAATTATTCTGCTATTCGGGACGGAGACAAATCTAACAAATCAGAAACTATGAATATCAGTTCAGCCGTTCTCGAGTTAAAAATATTCGAACAAACCTGACTTTGTTTTATCTATATTAATAGATATATATACTATATAGATATATTAAATAGATATACCTATTATATCGTTATCAGTCGATTAACAGTAGATAAAACAAACATTTACAGCATCCAAGTTAAATATGAAAGTGCATAAAAATAACTATTAAAATCTTTTCCGGCAGCGGCACGCTCCGCTTACTTTGAACAAAACACACTCCCAAATCCGAAAGAGACTCATTATTATTTCAACAGTATGTGCCCTGGCTATTACAATATTTGTTTTGTTTACTCTGTGTGTGGAAAATAGAAAAAGAATGTACAAAATGTCATAGGAATTTTGGCTTTTGTGCAGTGTCTGTATGCACCTAGTCGTAAGTTTAGGAATATGCATAGGCTTCAACCCATAATTATCCCACTATTGGGATATGGGTCCCCCCTTAATCGAAGGGGTTTTGAGCATACTCCACCACGCTGCTCAACTGCGGGTTGGCCGAGGAATATGCATAGTAAATAACAATTATTTAGCTTAGAATATCTAATAATAAGGAATGGGATAATGAAGATGCAGAAAAAACATATGTCGATTTTACTGCTGTATTAGAGTGCGTTGGGAAAACCAATAAAGTTCGTCCCGTGCAAAACCGTTGCGGGTTGCTCGTACATATAATAATAAGAAAATTCAACTAACGTAGTAAAATTGCCTATGCGTCACTCGAAGAGCAACTATAAAGTTCAAGTTATTTGCGAGTTCTTACTTTTAGAAGAGCGACATGTAATGTCACAGCGTACGAGGATTTCGGTAGTAACATGTCAGCAATAAAGCCCAATTTACCGTATAAGTTTTACGGCATAGGTGGAGCATAAATAAGTAACGCGTGGATCGAGCGTATTAAGAACGTACATTCGTGTCTGCGCGCATAAGCCTCCCGCTGAAAAGATTTGATGGCGAGGTTAGAGATTTATGTCAAGGATCATAGAGGCCGGGATCGAGGGATTTCAGCGCTTCTAACATCCGACTGTGCCCTTTGTGGCTGAAGCACTATCCGGCTTCACTTCACTTTGTACCTCTTACTCCTGCTGCCACTTACCTCGCGGGACGTTTTAATTCCATTTCGAGGAAAATCCGCGGCCAGTCGATCCCCCGGAGAGCGCGAGGCGAACTCACGAGTGGGGAAGGAACTTACCACAGTATGTAACGTCATACACGTATTCTCCAGAATATTCGTCGCACTTTTTAAATTCCGAAAATTTTCACCGGTTTACAATACGAAAATTGATGAGATGCGGAAGATCGATGTAACGAAAATTGATAGAACATATGCTGACGTAAATCTTAGACGTAATAAATCGATGAACTGTCTATATAACCAATAATTTCATTTAAATCATTATTGTGCATAATGCAACTTCGTTTCCAAATACAATAAGATTGATTTTTATCATATCTGTTTTCATTCTCTTGTTGTTCGATTCCCTTTATGGGCAAAGAAATGAGAATGGAAAATTGCCTATATATTATTTTATCAGTAATTTACAAGATACACTTGAGATATAGTTTTACACTTACATGGTTGTGTTTAAATAGTGATTAGCATTCGAGATTTGCATTGGTTTAAACCATTATGCTTTGTATTTAGTGCCAAACAAATCAAAAAAGCATCGAGGATAACCTATAACTAAAATAAACCACATGACGCATTTTAAGACTTAGTAACAACTCATATAGGCGATGATTGGGAAAAATATCACGGCAATTTGAATCATTTCATCATTTCTGAACACAGAATATATAGATTACTTTGCATATACAAGCTTCGGTCATTAATATCAAACAAGACACATATTGGAAATTATAATTCCGTTGACATCGTAAAAAATCATATACAGTTTATGTTAGACATCGCTGTGTTACAAAGTGTTGTTCAATCCCTATTTACAATGAAATTGTTTTGTATCGTAACTGTTTTTCATTCATTTGTAAATATTGGACTCGTTATACACTCACACACTGGTGTTTTACGAAGAGTTGTACCTATATACAATGAATTTGTTATTTATAGCATCTGTTTTCATATATTTGTAAACATTTGCGGTGGGACAAATTCATATACCTTTCATGTTGGGTTACAAAGATATGTTCAATCCCTATTTACAATGAATTTGTTATTTATCGTATTTGTTTTCATTCACTACTTTATTTACTAATGTATACGTTACACTCCACTATTATAGGTGCGAAAATGTTTCAATTTCATGTTCGACTTTGTTGTGTTGCAAGGAGTTATTTAATCTCTATTTACAATGAAACTGTTTTCTATACAGGTGCCTGTATTCGTTTAGTCGTAAATGTTCGATTGCCATTCTAGGTAACGAGAAAATCTAAGCATTTCATATAAGACATTCTTGCGTCTCTTTGCCGTCAGAGTTTGCAAGCTGAAATGGCTATGGTTCGGTTACGTCTGCCGAGCAAGTGATGACTGATGTGGCAAACGCAAAGGTATTAGAGTGGAAGCTGCGCCTAGGACGACGTAGCGTTTGACGTCCTCCTTCTCGATGGTCCGATGACCTTAAGAAAGCGGCTGGAAGCGGCTGCATGCAGAAGGTGGAGGATTCTATTTGGTAGAAAGCATTGGGGCAGGCCTATATCCAGCAGTGGGTAGATACAAGCTGATGATGATGATTCTTGCGTTAGTTTCGTTGCATTGTTTTTGTTAACTTTACGCTTAACATCGGACACCTGACGTAGTATGAAAAAAAAAACCTGCGGATGAACAGCGTGATGCAGTACGTTTTAAACCCCTTCGATTGATATGAGACAGGTATCCCAGTAACGGATTCAATGGTTGATGCCGGTGTATTTTTGCTTTGAAACAGTTGCAGGATTATTGCAATACAAAATAGGAGTCATAAATAGAGTATTGACATTGTAAGCTCGTTAGCGGAGTTGAGGCGGAGTTACGATGCCAGATCCGTTAACGAGAAGCGCTTATTGCCCGCCGGTGTACTAATGCATTGTTATTACTCTATCAATACGTCTCGTCCAATGCAGGTTTATCGACCAATAAACATTGTTAATAAAACACACTGTAAGAGTAGTTTCGGAGTTAGTAATCAGATATTAGGATTTTTTATGGGCAGTATGCCATACTTTGGTAAGGAATCCACACAGCTCTGAGTATCTATAGGAGTTAATTGAAACATTAAATGAGATGGATATGACTCAAAACATTAATTTTGTATTCATATATTAAATATATGAGATATGATATTACTTCCCTTGATCAATAAATTGATCTCGTTACTAAACAGATGAAAATGTTGATGTATCCGTTAAATTGAAAAGCAATCATTTCATCAGACTTACAAAGTCGTGATTAACTTTACGGGTAGATGAGCTATTGATTGACAAAAATAAAACTTATTATGAAAATACATCTTAAGTTCTTGTTTTGTCATAAGAGCTGATAATAAAAACAATAGACTGAATAATTTCGTACCGTCGATCTTAGTGTTTCAATCGACTCTAGGTTTTTTTGGACATTCCATTTAGCAAGTTTTACATTCACAACACGACAAGGTATATGAAAGGATTTTGTGACCGGGGCTCTTTTCAAAAATGTTACATGGTTAAAACTTACTTACATACTTTGAGCGCTGCCAGCACAGCTTTAAAAAAACTGAGCCTAAATTTGCACGCTAAAAGGTTCGTGGTCTTTGGAACATTGTCCTCGCATAATATGAACTTTTGCATTGACTTTCTATGACGGACATTACAGTACACTGGCAAATTAAATACTTCAATTATATTTTATTTCCAAACGTGGCAAGTAAGCAGGGATATGCCTCGTTAATCGTAATCATGAAGCAATGTAGCAGTGAGTTTAGTACTTCAATGTTTACACCTCAACTTGATTTCATACTGACATATGGTTAACATTTTCTTCAGTGACGAAGATACTTGCAAGTTGGATATTACGTGGACACGCAAAATGTTTACTACTGTGAGAGAAGTAACCCAAGACAAATGCGTCACAAGTTGTTGCAGAAGTCCACAATTACAGCGTAGTGAGCAATGTTTCTCTCATGACGAAGCTCGATGCGCTTGCCAGTTTTATCGAACACGCAAGTTAAGTAACGTCGACTGTAGCCTGTCCGTGGGTGGGTTTGTATATCTTCCCTCCTCCTTTCTGGTGACCTCACACGCAGGAACACAACAACCTTCAAGGGAATTGTTATTTTGTTGCGGTATTCTGTCAGGTGGGGGTACTTCCCCAGTCGGGCCGCTTACAAACACGCTGTACTTCTCTCGCCAGAGCCTTTTTCACTAGTCGGCAGAGTGGACAATGTGTAGGAACGTGAAACGAATTGAAATCAGCAAGATTTCGCAAGCATTCCGAAAGACGAGTTTATGCTATCATATGTGATAGACATACTGTTATATAATACTAATAATAAACCCCCCCCACCACCACCACCACCAAATTTTTCAAAATGAAATCTGTTGCTGGGCACCCGGTCTAAAAAACATTAAGGACTTACTCAGATATAAATAAGTCCTTTATATAATAAATATCTTCCTCAGAATAAACTAAATACAAAACGCATTACCTTCGGGATATCGCAATACGACTATTACGAGCATGTTCATAATGCAAAATATTGAAATACACAGGCGGATAATTGCATTCGTCACATTTAGTACAAATGTGTACAAGCGGGGAATTCACGTTACTAAGTTGCCGCACAAGAGCACTAATTTGAGAGACGTTGGGATCGCCGGATTCTACCAATTGTTCCCAACTCTCACTCTCTGGAGCACTCGTTAAGATATTGTCTGCGTTGGAATTAAATTTACAAATAAATCGCATAATTTCGGTTATGAGTTACATATATCTAGACCGTTGGTTGAGTATTTAGCAACGGTTATAACAGGCCACGGGTGGGACGCCCGCAATAGATTAACATTTTTGTGGCGATTTGGGGTGTAAGTGGTTTATCAACATCTTCAAACCAAAGGAAACCTCACATGCACGTGGTGCAGCCTGCTGCCCAACTGTGGAAGCACCTTTACCTTACAGAATACCGCAGACAAATAACAATTCCCTAGAGGGTTGTTGAGTTGTTGTGTTCCTTGCGAGTGAGTGAGGTCACCGCAAAGAAATGAAGCAGTATAGGCTGGCAACGGATCTACGAGGATCCCTGGAGTTGCTGATCTCCATTGGCGGTGGTAATTGCTTTCCATCAGGTGACCCACATGCTCGTTTGCCCCATTCTCATATATAAAAAAAAGTATGTAGAAAAAAACTTAATTAAATAATTCTGGAATAATTCGTAATTCTGGAAGTATACTTAATTTAATAAGTATACTTCCAGAATTACGGCATAGTCTGCTAGAAGTATAGTAACAGAAATAGGAGTATTATTCGCCCGTGACGACAGAAGAGAGAAAATAATGTACTTATAAAACTTACATCGATGTTAAAATATCATGTAGTGCAAATACAAATATCTTTATTTTGTAAATGGGCTCATGCAATGGGCACTTAGACACGTCACACATTATATATTTTTGCCAAATAATGATTCATCAATGGAAAACATATAGGTAGGTAGGTATCTTTTCCATTTTGAACTTACAATCATCATCATTATCATCAGCATGTATCTACCCACTGGATATAGGCCTTTCCCAATGCTTTCCACCATATGCGATCCTCCGCTTTCCGCATCCAACCGCTGCCAGCCACCCTTTTGAGATCGTCGGTCCATCTAAAAAGAGCCCTCTCCCTGGATGAACCGATGATCTCAAAAGGCCCTAAGCTTCGTCGCCCCATACGTGGTCTCCACTCTAGGACTTTCCTCTCCCATCTGCTATCGCTGACTCGGCAGATGTGGCCAGCTCACCACTTCAACTCGCTGACTCTGAGAGATATGGCGACTACTTTGGTTTTCCGTCGAATTTATTTACTTACAGTGAATAAATACAATGTTGTATATATATTACAATATTATGTATTTCCAAAAATATTGTCAAATAATAACATAGTTTGTCATATTATATATATGTACACATAGCATGCTACACAGTAATACGCATTACGTGTGTCGTCAACCCTTAATCATCCCACTGCTGGGATACGGGCCTCCCCTCAATCGAAGTCGACGTTGCTTAACTTGCGTGTTCGATTAGACTTACATGAGCAACGAGCTCCTCATTATGGGTGTATTATGTACTTATAAACACAAATCGACACACATTAAACAGTACGTCGACAAAGTTTTCTTTATCCAAGATTTTAATTGCTTTTCAGGTAAATCAAGGACTGACATACAGTTGCTTTAAAACTCAAAATTCATTAATAATATATTATCGGAAATTTGCAATAAGAATGAGTTAAGTATCTACTTTAATAGCAGCCATCCTTTTATTGATAGTTAAGGTTTCCATCAATTCAAGAGTGGCAGGTATTCCTCTACAATCGCGAACTAAATACATAATGTGGATTAGAAAACGTAGTTCACTACTTGCAAATGTGCATTGTGTTGCCTTAATGCTGAATAATTTACGCTTTAGTCTTAGAACTCTCAAATTGAAGCTATTAACTTAAATCGAATTATACTCTCTGCGTTGCATTAACATCTATGAGCTAGTTGCATAGCGTAATACAATCGTTAGTACTTAGTGACTGCTCCTATACTACGTTCAACTCTGAATCAGGCGCCGAGTTGATGAGACTTAGCGTTGCTAAGTTTTCACCACTCCGCTTTGCCGGTGATATCTCAATTTCACGAGGGGTTTCCCCGCTCGCGGCATTAATTTGCTACCAAGTTACGAACTAAGCGCGTCGTAATTTACAGAATTTAAAAAAGGAAATTGTCATTCCGTAGTTTTTAATTGACGGGTGAAAATGTCGAGAAATGTTTAAGAAATTCGCTGTCTGTTTGTAATTTATACCAAGCGCGTTAAGCTCCATAGGAATCGGGCGTAAACATCGGCTAATTAGGCTGGATAGACAACTCGATATTGTAGAATTCATTAGCGAATTGTGGGCGACTCGGCAAATGTTACAGACAAAATTCATAACCAGTCAAAACCAATTTTGGCCGAGAAAACATGGCAAAAAAATATATTAACCTTAGTCAAAAACCGTTTCCATCGATTTTTGCAGTCAAAGGTGGTTCTGACTAGTTATGAGTTTTGACAGTAACAAATATAGGTACTGTACATTGAACACACACTGCGTACGCATTACGAAAAATATTGAAATGTGAATTGTCACATTCTCACGCAAAACTGGACAGCGTATCAATTTTTATCGAATAAAAATCGACGAGCAAAACGTGTGTTGCCGATCGCTCGGAAACAAAGTTACCTGCACCGATTCATAACATTCGGGAAACGAAAAAAAAACAAAAAGCTCAATAATTATACTCGTAAAGCGAGTTTGCGGAAGCCGCAAAACGAAATTTAATTTGCCCTGAACGCTGCATCAGAAATAAAGTTAAAACAGTCGCTGCAGTAGGCGGCGGTACGGCCAACTTCTAACGCAAATGAATAGCGAATGGGAAAAGTTGTTGTAGAAAAATGATGTCCCACTCGCCGGGCGAGCGCGCATTGTCGCGGCCCGCGTCTCGTTCCCCGATATTATTGTTGTTAAATACACATGAATGTTCCGTCATTGTTAAAGCACTGAGTTACAACATTAAAATTGTAGAGCGTCGACGAGAAAGACTGAGTTTTCTGACTGCTTCATACTCATAGCTTACATGTCCTTGATGATAGTCGTATCGTAATGCATGTAAGATATAGTACGACATTGTATGAATATATTAACAGAATTCATTGTTACAAAAGCAAAACTTTGTATTTCAGATTTAAAAAAAATCAAATTAAACTATACGTTTAGCATGCATCTTCTTATATTATTATTTTAGTATTAGTTTTGTTTCGGGTTATTAGAATGTGAGGAACTCTTTGGCGTCGCTCAGAAAGAGCCTGATTTCCGGCTCCATCATCAGAGCTGCTTGATATTACCATATTATTGTATTGTCATCAGAACTACGTATAGCTGCCAAGTTTCATGATATTACCGCAATTAAAAGTGGATGTGGTTACTTAGATTATATTACATACTTAGTTATATGTATAGTACTTAGATACACGTCGACCTAGTAAAAGTGTTTTTTACCACTCTTGTGGGAAACAACGATACGACCCGTCTGATGGAAAGCAGTCATCGTAGCCTATGGACAATTGCGACACCAGAGGCGTCACTCATGCGTTGCTAACCCTACAAAAACTATTTAACGCCTTTCTTAAAAAAACCCATACCATAATTACCTGGGAAAACCATGGCAGGGAGTTCATTCCACAACTATGGCGAGCGGTGCGACTGTAGAAAGAGGCCATGGGCACCATGTCAAACAATTCCTCCGAACACAACCCATCGTACAGACGGTAGAAGACACAAAGAGATACAAAGTTTCTCCTCAGACTTAATAATAATTAATAATAATAATACTTTATTCATAGACTTACGTCCGTAAGCTCGGAATAGTTAATGTATTGAAAAAAAAAATAGATCTCAACACATATTTTTGTTGTAATATAATATTATGTATTATATAAGTTATGATAAGGTTATCATAACTTATTTGGACACGTCTATTAAAAGTTTGACTTAGACCAAAAGTAATAAAGAGAAGCAATTGCGTTGAGTTTCAAAAACAAATACAGTGGGCGGCCACAACTCAACTATCTATATGAAACTCTAAGGTACGCAGTTTAAATCGACCAGATAAGACTAAGTCACTTCATTTCCAGATAGTTCGAAAGCTAGTCATTAAAGTGAATGAAACGTGCGGCAATAGGAAACTTTGTTTTATGGTTTTACTTTACAAACAGTTAAATAAAAACAAAGAAGTTTCAGTACTCACCGTTTTTGCCGTTTGCGCTGATACAGTGTCAGGATACTGGATTAGGGCTTGGAATGAATCTGCGAACAAATAAGTATACATTACATTTTTATACTATGTCGGGTGGGAAACCAGCATACGGCTCGCCTGATGTGCAGCGGTTACCGTAGTCATATTAATGCTCGTAACACAAAATATCGCTTAACGCGGCCGCCCTCCCTGCCAACGCAGCAACATCTTCCCTTCTGGTGACCTCACCGCACTCGCAGGAACACAATAACCCTCAAGAAAATTGTTATTTGGCTACGGTTTTCTGTGAGGTGGAGGTACTTCCCCAGTCAGGCAGCTTACGAATACGCTATATCCCCTCTCTTTTGCCAGAGCTTTCTCTTGATAGTCAGCAGGGTGCACCACTTAAAGGTGAAGATGGCTTTGGCTCTAAAGATCCTGATGTGTCACTTATAGTCCATATTTTTTTGTTTTGTTTTATACATAAACGACATAAATTTAACATGTTTGATGCAGCCTTAAGTTTGAACAGATTTAGGCCTCTGCCTCACCAGGACGCCGCCGAGGCACCGTCGCGTCGCCGGCCACGTATACAAACAGTTTTATTGAATTGGTTATGTGTGGCGGCTAACTCAATTGGCAACGGTGGGCATGGTAGCCAATTTAGACATTTCAACATAAACTGTTTGGATACGGGGCCGACGACGTCGCAAGGGCGTCGCAGTGAAGGCAGAGGTAATAAATACATCTACTAACTAGTATTAGTACTAGTAGGTAGACTACATCCATAGATTTTTTTTTGCTACAAGGTACTGCTTAAAAACGTAAATGTAAGAGTTCAGTGGAATATTGCGATTCCAAAAATCAGACTTTGGTTTAGGCTAGTGGTAAACATCTTTAACTTAGTAATTCAAGTTGGGCGATAAGGCCTGCTTGAGGGCGCTGATGCCCTTTAGGGGGGCGATAGAATTTTCTCAGAAAATTTTGTGGTCTTTAAGGGCCTAAGCCAGATAGATGCTGGTTACTAAAAACGCGGAAAAGTATGTTGTCATATATTTTGAAAGTGAAATTATAACTATCACAGTGTAGCAGAGCTTAACAACAGCAATTGTAATTACGAGCATTATGGTTACGCATAGATAATTTGTAGTAAGTGAAAACCGTTTAGGGAGGTCTCGAAAATGTTTGTCACTCAAAGTAGGCAATAGGTCAAATCAGTTTGAAAACCTATGAGTTAGACGGTAGCAACATCTGTTTTGTTACTTTTAATTACAAAACGAACAATTCTCAAAATATTCCAATAAATAAAATAATAATACCGCATGCGTATGCCGCCATAAATTTTCCTCATTTCTACATATAAATTATAATGAAAATAAAATCCATCGATGTAATAAAACAATCTCGTAAAGATCCACTACAATGCTCAAGTGTTGGATGTCTCACGGAATTCCTGACAGGCAATATCTTGTTCATAAGGATGTTCAAACAAGGTGAAATTGGCGCCCACCGCCATCCTACGAGTACTTGAGAGTTAGTCGCGTCGCGTTCGTGTCTCAGGTGCACCACAGCTATTTTATCATCTACAACACTTTAGCAAATATTCGTGTAAACAAGTTTCATGCCCATTTTACTTTAGTTATAAACTCCAAGAGTACAAATTTATTGTTTCTGTCGTGTATCTCGCTCACTGTCGGTGCGCTGTTAAAACTTTGATGTGGTCCCGTTTCGAGTCGATTTTACTTCACTTTATGTTCGTTATACGATACTTAGATTTTACTTAGATGTGGAATTTGTATGGTAACATTAAGGTTCAAAATAGCAGTGAATAATATTGAGAGGAGGAAAGAAAACATCAGATCCCTGAAGTAATATAGTTGGTCGTGGAGTCTATTTACTGCAAGAGGATAAGCGTTAACCCCTCTAATTTAAGGCATGAGCCGGCGATCATTGCCGTCCGTTGGGCGAGCACATAAATTCACATTTTTAGGAAACACCGGCCGACCACCGACCACTACACCTGAGACCACATAACCTACCATTAGATCGTGTCTCCCCCGACTTAAGGCGTCGTTCCGGCAACCTGATGTATAATTGTAACGTATTTCATTGTCTCACGGAGATTAACATTAATAATAATAAAGGGAAATGTTTAATTGCTTTCTTCTGCGTTCGCGCTCCGCAAATTAATATTGATGCTGGCATTAAGACTTTTAACTTTGCTGTAAAAAGACGGAGAAACAACATTATAAGTATGCACATTATAATATAAATTAAATGCTCACAAATATAACAACATCGTTTGTTTGTGTAAGAGTATTATTACCTTCATTATTGATGCAAAAAATATTAAAACAACAGAAAATTCTCAACAGACAAATTTAATGTACCTTCTAAGAATCATTACTGATAGACATTTCACATGCGTTAAAAGTATATTTTGCAATTACAAATCAGCTTTTTCGAAAAAAAGTTAACCATATGAATATCTTTCCCTTAAACAATTTTGCTACGCCTATAAAATTAGAAAGTAGAACCACTCAAGGCAAGAAACGTCGACGTAAATTAAAAGTAACGCGCTGTCTCCTTCATACATAGTTAAATGCTCTTTAAGGCCCCATATTTTCCTTGGGCCAGCCATTTGGGAACGTTAAAATGGAATGCATAAAAGGCTTACCACAAATTGGAGTTTTTATGTAATTACGCCGTGAATAAGCAAAAAAAGTTTTATGACTGTAGACAGAATGGAAACTTAGACAATCACCCTTTTTATAGATATAATTTAAACTATGTTCGGAAATAAATTTTCATTTTGACAAAGTAAAGTGCACCAAGCGATGAGGAAATCGGAAAATTTTCAGTTATTATTTCAATAATTTCTGCTGTCTGCTAAAGTAGATTCTATCGTAGAAACGTAGAATGGTGGTACAATAAAGTGGTTGAATTTATGCAACGCCGATTTATTTGCAGATTTAAATAAAATGTTCTCACATTTTCTACGCAATTAATCCTAGTTTTCCATTGGCATAGCACTAGGGACACACATTACAAGAGCTTCGCTAATATCCCTCGTTCTCAGGTGGGAGACAGAAGGACTTTTCTCATAAATCGAGAATACTGTCTGAATAGAGTGTTTAAAGGGTTAACCCCTCCAAAACACAAGTCGCGTTCACCGCTAAAAAATCTCCTTTCGCCGTAGCTTATCACTTCCAGTACATACTCCTCTCAGTGATTCTTAGTATTAAAGATCTCAAGCGAGGTCCAGTTTCGCCAGCTGGACAAGATTAAACTGGCAATGCAGTACCTACATCAGTTGTCGACCAAGACTCTGATCAAGAGGCAGCATACTCATGCTGTAATCAACTCGGAAAACCTCGACTGGTTCTTCAAAAACGGTGTGAAGAGTTCTTCAAAAACGGCGTGAAGAGGTTTTACCAGGGTTACAAGCATGTGATGCCTCACGAGCATCTACGGGCTGTGGTAGCTGCTTTTTTTATACTACGTCGGTTGGCAGATAAGCATACACCCGAATTTATGATCTATGAATCGGTTACCATAGCCATATTAACGCTCGCAACTTGAAATATATCACGCGCGCCGCCACCCACGCTGCCAACTACCTTTGCAGCTTTTGTACCATCAAGTAGGGTATCCTAGTTTGCCATTTCAGTTTAAAAATCAATTTAACGAATCGTTGTACAATATTTACCTGTTATATCAGGAGAAAAACCATGGTCATGTAACCATGCCATGGTTTTTCTAAACATGTATTTATTCCACAGGGATTTCCGTTTCCATAAATAATTTTCAGTAAGATACATCGTATCATACGAGTGGCAGCCGCCGTCTATTTAGGAAAGAGAATGTCAATACACTAATATTTGCCTGTCTCTAAACAGGCGGGATTTGTTTTCTGTGACGAAGTTTACACCCTCGGGATAAAGAACCTTTTTCTTATTCCATTGGAGGATGTAAAAATCTTTTCAAGGATGATGACAATCCTCGGGAAGCCTTTTACGTCCTGTTTCTGTCTGTTGTGTACTGTGATCTTTAAACAACAATGAAGCCGAACAACGTAACTGCTTTTCTGTCTCTTCGATTTACCTGTATCTTACGGCTCTGTTTACATTGTTGGTGTTTAAAATAAACGCGATACGATACTTTTAAGCATGCTCAGAAGTAGCTCTTTACTTTTGTTTTGTTCTAGATCGCAATAGTTTATACAAAGTGATAGCTGTAACAACTATTCCACTTTACTACTTTTCCCGTTTGAAATCTTTTGTTTCCAATCAATTAAAAAATGTTTCATCTAAAGTTGAATGTTATTCAACTAAGATAAAAGCTATTTTTTCTAGATTTCCTAGCGTACTCCTATGTTATTTATGTAAGATCTTTAAAAATTTTAAAAGTTGATAAATAAATTATTTTTTAAAAGACAACAAATTTTATAATTTATAAGTAAGCGTACTTAATGTTCTCGTACTGCTGCTATTCAATAATAAAAAAAAAAATCTTTATCTTATGTGTTGGATACACATAAGAAATAATAATTTTTTTAAATCATTTATTACCATTTCTTGAATTTAGAATGAATATTAATTTTCTGGATTGTTTGGTTAATTATCAATATGAATAATAATATTGTTTATATAATTGGTTTTAAGTTTTCGACTTCGTTCTGTTGACACAAAAAGTTCCACATAGTTAAGGGAGAACCGGGCGAGTTTTACAAAGCCAGTACCGCGCACACCGTACACCCTCTGTTCTGTTTTATTTATCCAGCTGAAATATTCGAAGGCTAATCCAATATCGCTGCATGGGGCTCCGATTGCGCGCAAGAAATTCAAATGATCTCAATCAATCCGTCGGCGTACGCGCCACTTCATAATGTTTCATTAAAAATTCAACCGGAACGCGCAATTACTTTATGGAATATTTAAACGCCAATATCTGCGTAAACACAAGATGGAAATTGTGGTTGAATTAAAATTTCGTAATCCGTGTTTTGTGGCAGCAAAGAGGTTGCTTCCGCTATGTTAATATTAAACGGGACGCGGCTCGTCTCGGCCGACCGATTACTGTATAACTTGATGCCTTAAATCTGCGTATCTCCCCTTAAATGAGCGAGCTCCGTCAACCGCCAACCCTGAATGAGTCCTCGTTCGCAATTTACGCACCCTTTCATGGAGCTTGGACGCTTGAGACACTCCAGAACTACTTGCAAATTGCTGCACTCGAATTTTAATACCATAAAATGGGATGCCTCATTTGTCGCGAAGTTTACGTGAAAGATGCCAAGTTAACGTTAATCTTTTTGCTTTATTTTTAGATACGAATTCGTAATACTAAGAATAAAGGAGAGATTGTACGATGATATATAATTATTTTGGTAACATCTGTTAATAATTTAATATTATGTCAAACGATAGTCGTAGACGTTAAGACGGAGAGAAGACGATATCAGTCGCCGAATCAAATCCTTAATTACGAGAATCCGACAGCGACATAGACACGACACCTACCGCAAACAGGGGACGCATAATAATTGTAGCGGTCTGCTACACCTTAATAAAGCCAATCGGGGATGGCACGGGCCGAGGGAGCGAGGGGGAGGGATTACGGCGACTCCTCGCGCTCTTCATTGAGATTTGTTTCGGGATTAAGAACGCGTTTGATGGTAACCTCCCGTCAGCTCGCCGCAGCTAACACAACCGCTATTAAGCGTTTTTCTCTCCCTCCAATATTCATACGGTAAAAGCCTAACAGAATATTCATTAGATAAACTCCGCGGCAACACATGCGATGTACACGACACATAAATCAGAATTTGGTAACAACTTCTAAGCGATTAAAGTTATAAGGCATTTGCGGCTGTGATGTTGAACGTGCAAATATAAATAAAGGTGAAATATTAAATCTCACAAATCGTGAAAGCCGCGTGTTTATTTACAGTGCCTAGCGATTGATTACGGTTCAGAGATTCCTCCCTATCGGAAAAAAGATGCGTAAATATTTTTTCTTAATCGTCTAGATAAAATATATATGTAAGTATAAGTATATGACGTTTATGTGGATTTCATGAGGTTTGGTAGAAATAAACAACATTTTTCAAAGCCAATTCGTAATGAAACAATTTCACGGAACATCTCGGTAAGTAAAGAGCACATTAAATATTTAATTTGAGAGATGTTTCTGACTAAGAATACTTATTCGGTTGTTGCGCAGTCGGATGCTAAAGAATGAACTTAAACGAAGCAGGACACAGCACGTAGAACGGACAGTGAAAATGGGAACGATGGATGTGGTTTATATGCGTCCTGCGAGAGGGAATAATTGAAGTAAGGATTTATATGTTTCGGATTTGGGTCTACTTTAATTAGGTATTGGTTAGTATGATGTGAATTCGTCGAATCTGCCTAACGCAAGTAGTTAAATTGGTAGCCTTTAGCAGTAACTTGCACTGACATACACGAGTAGCTGATGTTTTATGGAATAATTTAGGCTTAAATTCAAAAACAATTGACAAGTTTCATTCGGTTGATTCGAATCCTGCAAAGAATAAGTCCGCCATTGTAAATAAGTATATGGTATATGTGTTTATAGTTAGTTGCAATATATTTTATATAAAACAAACTAAACAATTACGTACAAAAAGCAATGAAAAAGCGGACGAATTCGCCGACAATTGCTAGTATAATACATATCGTAATGTACGAGATCATCGGAACTGCACAGAGACCAGGTCACAATATTTAAAAAGTTAATTAAGAAATTTCATATTATGTAAGTTGAATTAATTATGTTATTATAGACGAAAAACACATTTGTTCAATAATGAATAATTCGATATGGTTTCTGAAATAATAACCAAGAATTTGTAATTTACTTACACCCCTCATAATAAAACATTTATTAAAGCTAGCGTAATTTATACTACGATCCGTCACTGTCGGACATATTTGAATTGACGAAGAATGAGACAAAGTTATAGAGCCCTGTGAGAGGGCATTTCATATTTTGTGCTTAAATTTTCAATATTAGTTCGGTTTGAATATTCATGGTTCATGGGAGAGACACGAGTTCCTAGGAACGACAATGACAAAGTGTCGAAAAAAGTAAAGAGCTGTTTCGGTAGTTTAGTGTCATTAGGGTGTGTTCATAAATACAGACAACAATATTAACAAAGGCGATATATAGTTAGTAAATAAATATTGCTAATTTATATGTGATTTTTAAAAACAAATATTCCCAAATAACTTACCAAATTACATATAATGATAAATTGTAGCTTTTGTTTTTTTTTTAAACTTCTGCAGTTCACACACATTCACATAATATATATATTTATTATTCTTTAGTTCAGTTAAATGCATTAATGTAAATAAAAACTAAATAATACACATTGAAAGATTTATTTAACGAGCCCGGTGGTCGAATGGCTAGCAATGGACACTTTCTGGGGTGTAAGTGGTTCATCAACATCTTTGAACCAAAGCCAACTTCACCTGCACGCGGTGCACCCTGCTGACTGACAAACGAAGCTCTGGCGAAAAGAGAGGTAAGGAGCGTAATTGTAAGCTACCCGACTGGGTAATGTACCTCCACCTCACAGAATACCGCAGCCAAATAATAATTACATTGAGGGTTGTTGTGTTCCTGCGAGTAAGTGAGGTCACCAGAAAAGAAGGAGATGCTGCGTTGGCAGCGGGGGTGGCGGCGCACGAGCGATATTTTATGTCGCGACCGTTAATATGGCTACGGTAACCGCTTCACATCAGGCGGGCCGTATGCTTGTCTGCCACCCAAAAGTAGTATAAAAAAAAAACTTTCACTCCCAGGTCGCGGGTTCGATCCCCGCACAAGACAAATATTTGTGTTCATGAACATGTTTGTTTGTCTTGGTCTGGATGTTTTCTACATATTATATGAATTTACAAAAAATATATATATTTACGTGTTATATATCATTTATTATAAAAAAATACTTAATAAAAATGGTAGTAGTACCCAAGTATTACTACCATTTTTATTAAGTTCTCAAATAGTAAAGTCAATTTGAATATCATTAACTTGTGTGATCTATAGTAAGTATTAAGTACATACACAGTGCATTACATACTAACTGATTAAAATCCACATTTCCTGTAAAAAAAAACAAGAGTAGCTTACATAAACGTTAAGTATAAACAAACCTTAAGTGTCGTGGTGTGATCGGAAATTGGAAATGCAGCATTAGCGGAGCCGACGACATCGCGATACCGGCAAGTTATGCGTACCCCTGATCTGTGCACGGTGAGTCCAATAGAGGCGTATTCGGAATTTCGCGTCGAAAACATAAATTTTATTTAGCTCCATTACATTTTGCGACGAGCTCGGTAGCGTAGCAGTCAATAATGCGGCTTCGACACCAACGCTCGTGGGTTCGATTCCCACACAGGACAAACATTTGTGTGCATGAACATGTCTGTTTGTCTGGGTCTGGGTGTTTTCTATGTATCATAAGTATGTATTCACAAAAAAAAAAAAATGTATTTACGTATGTTTATCAGTTGTTTAGTACCCATAACACAAGCTTCGCTTACTTTGGGGCTAGATGGCGCTGTGTAATTTGTCTGACAATATTTATTTATTATTATTTTATTCTTTGTAGGTACATATATGAGAACTCCAATATTATAAAATTATTTTAGATAGTAGTCAAATGTATTCCATTTAAATAAGGAAATTTAATTTAAGCCGTACTATTTATACAATTAAGTTTCGGTATACCGGATACATTGTTATAGCAGTATTAGCTGAAGCAACTTAAATAAACCGAAAATTATTCGGCCGATTGAGAAAAAATCACTTTAAGCCATAAGTTTCATAATGCAAACACTTAAGTATAAATATCAATATATCCAAGAGAAATCAAAAATTGAATTTAGACTAGATTGTAAAACAGATTAAATTCCACGTCGTTTGTCAAATATGAATAGACCCTTAAGTGAGGAGCGAGCGGCAATTGGGAGTGCAGTATTAGTGGAGTCGATGTCGTGATATCGGAAAGTTACGATTATGCGAACACCTGAACGGTGCAGTGAGAAGAGAACGTACATCGTTTCGAGGATATTGTCGACTTCAGTAGGTATAGCTCATAATTATGTATAAACAGAGTGCTTATTAAGGGGCCAGATCGTGAAAACTGTGAAAAGAGTGTTACGATTTTTCATATTTAACCTATTTAGATATGATTGATATCAATGATAATTTGTATATATTACAATCAAAGACCAAAAATTATTGTATGATTATATTAAACTCTTAAAATCTAATAGTTGTTTTATAATAAAGGTCAACAAACGCACAAAATTGAGAAAAAATGCAAAAACATGCCTTCGTATTTTTCAGATTTAACCCAATAAATCAACACAAATTGATAAAAAGAAACACTTTTTGAACACTGAAGAAACCAATAAATATAACATATACTTTTTTTTTGTACCTTTACAAACAAAGACTTCCTCTTTTAAAGCCCTAAAATCTAGATATGTTTTACGTAAATTCTCCATAGAAAAATGTATGAAAAATGACGCACATTCCGATATTACGAATTAGTACCCAGCGTCGCCACTAATCGCCAGTGTGTTTTTATATGTCAAGGTGACACCACGCGCGTCGGATGCTCCAGCAAAATTACGTGTTGTAAATTTGTGTTTTTTGTGAAAAACTGTAAGTATAACTAATTTACCAATATAATGAATGTATATAAATCGTAAAAAATACAAAGAATGAATTAGATACTTTGTTGAGTAGGTTATTTTATGAACCTTGTAAAATATGTATCAATTCAGGCTTGAAACATGATTTCAACATGCTATAGCCAATATCATAAACGTATCTAGTCGGTAATCGAGGGTTTTTTTCGCAGGACTGATTGAATTTGAATTTGCCAGGGAAAAGAAAGTTTAGTACGCATTATAAAAATATGAAAGCCAAAAGATCTCGGAAAAAATGTAAGTTCCTTCTTACTTATTTATTTATCTGCCTACTTTACTACGTCTTGTCCTAAATACCTACCTAGAAAAAAATTACGAGATTTCTGTGAAAGTGTCATGTAAAAATCCTAGTTTTATTTGTGTGCT
The DNA here is from genome assembly GCA_937001555.2 of Hypsopygia costalis. NCBI lineage: Eukaryota > Metazoa > Arthropoda > Insecta > Lepidoptera > Pyralidae > Hypsopygia > Hypsopygia costalis. The sequence continues at coordinate 21,290,083 of OW443332.2, forward strand.
TATCCTGTCTAAGTAGTAATAATAATATAATTTATTTTCATTTGAACAGGGTACATTACAAAGCTAATACAATACCTATGTCATATGATTTAGATCGCTTGATTCAGACATATACAATAGCATGTAAATATTGGTTTGTATTATAAGTAATAAAGTCAATTTCTACCTAGTATTCGTTTTCATGTTCATCATTATTGTCTAAATATCAGATTGTGGAAGTAGGTATGTTTCATAAGTTCATAACAGAAATAGCACGGGCACGCGGCTTTGTCGACATACTTACCGCCAAAGAGACGCGACGCGCCTAGGGTCTGGTGTTGTACAAAAATTACAAAATAATTATAAAGTGGATAATAATGATGAATAATATTTCCAGTATTGAAAATAAAGAAAACCTTCAGGCCGAGACTCCAAGCAACACTGCTATGCTTAGACTACACACTATAGACGTAAGTTGTTATACGTAATTCTTGTAGACTTATTACATAAATAAACAAACTACCTTGGGGTGTAAGTGGTTCATCAAGATCTTTAAACCAAAGCCAAATTCACCTGCATGCGGTACACCCTGCTGACTGACAAACGAAGCTCTGGCGAAAAGAGAGGTAGGGAGCGTAATTGTAAGCTACCCGACTGGGGAATGTACCTCCACCTCACAGAATACCGCAGCCAAATAACGGTTTCCTTGAGGGCTGTTGTCTTCCTGCGAGTGAGTGAGGTCACCAGAAAGGAAGGAGATGCTGCGATGGCAGCGGGGGTGGCGGGGGTGGCGGCGCGCGAGCGATATTTTATGTTGCGAGCGTTAATATGGCTACGGTAACCGCTTCAGATCAGGCGGGCCGTATGCTTGTCTGCTACCCGACGTAGTATAAAAAAAAAAAAATACCTAGTTAGTGATGGACGAAGACAAAATCTCAGTAGGGTGAAGTCTTCTAGTATCGGCCTCCTCCTAATATCGGCCTTTGCGAGAAAATGGAATATAGGGTAAGTGCTCCATTGAATGAACCCTTAAGGGCATTCCAAACTTTGAAAATTACAGCCAGCTACTTATGAGATCCTAACCAAAAAATATTTTATTTTATTATGTTCACAATTTATTCATGATTGATACAGTATACATATTTTAGCAAAAATGCTGATAGTTATTGAGATAATCTGCATTTTATACAAATATGGGGTATATTTGTATAAAATGCAGGTTATCTCAATAACTATCAGCACCAGAGAATCACACACAAATCACCAGAGAATGAACAAAAAAATCCAGTGAATAAACCTTTTGAAACCCATTGAATGAACTACCACTTTTATATATCAGTTCTATATATAAATTATTATGTAAGAGTTTATTTCGGGTAATTGTTATTGTAAATATATATATTTTTTATTATATTAAATAGACGATATGATTACTATTATAATTGCGTGTTACTTGATATTTTATAACCTAAAGAGAACTATCTAACATTTTTTTTTATACCACTAAGGTGGCAAACAAGCATACGGTCCGCCTGATGGAAAGCAGTTACCGCAGCCTATGGACGCCTGTAACACCGGAGGCATCACATGCGCGTTGCCGACCCTGTAAAAACCTCTTCAAGCCCTTTTTGAAGAACCCCATGCTGTAGTCTCCTGGGAAAACCTCAACAGGCAATTCATTCCACAGCTTGATAGTACGTGGAAGAAAACTTCTCTGGAACCGCACAGTACGTGACCATTTCGGTTCTAAAGTCTGAGGATGAATTCCCTGTACATGGCGAGCGGTGCGACTGTAGAAGGAAGCCGTGGGCATCATGTCAAACAACTCCTCTGAACACACCCCATTGTACAAACGGTAGAACACACAAAGGGACGCAAAATCTCTTCTCAGACTTAAAGGTTCTAAACCGTCTGTCAGTTTGGGATCGTCAACAATCCTCACAGCACGCCTTTGAATCGAGTCACAGGGTGCAAGCTGGTATCTAGGCGCTCCCGCCCATAGATGGCAACAGTACTCCATATGCGGCCGAACTTGAGCTTTGTATAAGTCTTTGCCGCGGGTTGAAGTAATGTTTCGCCCTGTTGAGCACACCTAGTTTCTTCGATGCCAGCTTGACCTTCCCCTCCAGATGACATCGAAACTGGACGTCGCTGGAGATGTCAACTCCTAGAATACCAATACTATTGGCGATGGTGAGGGGTGTGTTTTCGAAGTGTGGAGCCACAGCAAATGGGGTTTTCTTAGCGGTGAACGCGCAGACTTGTGTCTTAGAGGGGTTAAATCGCACTAAGTTCTGTCGCCCCCAGTCGGACACTCTACTTAGTGTGCTCTCAATTTGCGACACAAGTTGTTCGCGGCTCTCCTCCACCAAAGAACGAGGGATATTTGCGCGGCCCGTGTAATAAGTGTCCCCGGTGCTGTCGTCCGCATAACAATGAATGCTGTCATTATACAACATATCATTAACATGCAGCAGAAACAGCGTCGGGGACAATACAGAACCCTGCGGGACGCCAGCATTGATGTCCATGCTATCGGAGCAACTGCCATCTACAACGGCTCTAATGCTTCTGCTGGACAAGAAGCTAGCAACCCATTCGCATAGCCCCTCGGGCAGACCGTAAAGCTAAGATGCCAAATGCTTAAAACATAATATTAATACTGGATTATTATTATAAAATATTTAATATTATTATTCATCACTTCTATGTTAGATTCTCCTTTCTCTTCTAAACTATTATATTTCTATAATAGAAGATTGGTTCTATATGTCATCATTATTTATTAATTTCTTTTTAGCTTGCATTTTGCTGTCTTTCCATGGTCGTTTTAGCTGAAAGGCACTTCTATGTGGAGATCTTTATTTATTTTATTTAATCAGTTCACTCCGTCTGGTTTTCGTCCTGGGCACAGTACTATTACTGCACTTCTAAAAGTTACTGAAGATATCAGGCTAGGTATGGAGGATAACCTGGTAATAATAAAAGAACACCTCGTTCGAATATTGGTCAAAAAATTGACAACCGTTTATAAAAGTTGTGTACAAAAAATTAGCCAACTGCATTAAGGCTAAGATGCCAAATGCTTAAAACTGTGTGTTCATTGACTAGATTTTCTTCAATTTCGTGATCCAATTATCGAACACCCCTATAATTTATTTATGATAATTAAAATTTATGCAATCTGCTTTTTGTAAGATAAAACAGTTCTTTTTACGTCCTACTATCAAATTTTGTTAACACTATCACACTTACAGTGTCTACAAAGTGAATATCAAAACACGAAGTCTCAGCAATGCCCTAAATTCTGCTCCATACAATCAAAAATACGACAGAATACTTTCATTTTAGGCGGTCGCGATTTTGAAACTATAGGTCACATGCAAATACCTGTGTGTTCAGTTGACGTAATATAATGTTTCGATTGAGAAAAAAATACTGGCTTGAGTATAAAAGCTTAGATTTCTTATTATATTGAAAAATGTGTGTTTTGTTCATTCACTGGTGGGTGTTAATTGACTGGAGCACTTACCCTAACTATTAAAATAACACTAAAATTATAATAGTTTTTATTCAAAAAGCGACTCTATATGCGAATAATCCATATTTTGGTGCGGGTGCTTCAATATTTGAACGTTCAGTTGGCAATAGAGCACGCGCCGGTACCGACTTGTGTCGTTTAGTGGCAGTGGCGAGTCAAATCCCGGTTGCGAGCGCATTGAGTTAGTTAGTATTTAAATGGAATTAAACATACCTATGGTATTTTATATTGTTTTTTATTGAAGAAAAACCAAGGTTTTTACATTTACTTGTCTTTTTTATGAAATAATCGCAGGGTCGAGGTTAGGGATCTTTATTTATCGATAAATCCCAATATCGGCCACCCGGCCGACATTAGGAAAATGCATGAAAACGCTAAACAACATGTTTAGCTATTTTTTATGTTAACAGGAATATTAATAAGGTTAAAAATGAAACAACAGCTTTTTTTATTAAAATTATTGTCCTGAACCGACTTTACAAACAACCAGTTTTTATTACGTTTATTTATATAAAACGTTCAAGATTTTGATCTAGTGTTATGTGTTTCAAAGATGTATTCTAAGGGAGTTCTTAGCTATGTTTGAAGAAATTTGGCCCATTCTTTTTTAATTATTTTTTATAAAAAAAAAAAAAGCCATTATCTTTCTTTACAGGAACTAGTTATTGAAAACAGTCAAGAGGGAAAGGTGGATGAAGTGGAAGTTGGGCGTAGAGTAATAGATATTTCTTTTTTTTATAAAGCTCTTCAGGCCATAGGGGACCACGGTCCAATGGATTGTAAGTTAAGTTACCTCAGTATAATAGGTGAAGTAAAAGTTGGTCTGGACTCAAAACTCATCATGAAATGTAGTATGTGTAGTATGAAGTTTACTGTGTGTTTGGTTGAAAAGAAAGAAGATAGCATGGAAGTGAATCATCAAATTGTATCTGGTATCATATCATCTGGTGGGAGCTACTCTCAGTTAAAAACATTAACTGCCGCAGTAACCGTTACCAATCATGTCACCTTCATTATACAATGAAATTAATAATACGGTTTGCGATTGGTGGGAAAAGACAGCAACACATTCCATGGCAGAAGCTGTCAAGGAAGAAGCAGAGTACGCAGTCTATAGGTAGTGTTGATAAAAATGGTACACCATTAATATCTGTTGCTGTTGACGGTTGTTGGAGGAAGAGATCTTATGGTAAGAATTTTTCCGCCTTATCCGGCGCAGCTGCGATAATTGGCATTAAAACTAATAAAGTATTGTTTTTTGGAGTTAAAAATAAATACTGCGTAGTCTGTGCACGAGCCGCAAAGAACAACAGTCAGCCCCCGGAACACCATTGTTTCAAGAATTATTCAGGATCATCTACCGGGATGGAATCGACCATAATAGTTGAGGGGTTTAAACGTTCCATTGTTGATCACGGTGTAATTTATAATAAATTTGTAGCAGACGGCGATTCTAGTACTTATAAAAAAATATTAGATTCGCGTCCGTACGATAATTTAATAGTAGAGAAAATTGAATGCAAAAATCATCTTTTACGAAACTACTGCAATAGCTTGGAGAAACTGTCAAAAGACACTAAGTATCCTTGCGAATTGCGGAAATTCCTAAAAGAAAGGTATTTGCGTTTAAGAACGGGTGTAAAATGCGCGATTAAATATTGGGCGGATCAAAATCAGTCACTCGAAGAAAAAATAAAAAATCTTAGCGAAGATATCCTAAATGGTCCACAACACGTATTTGGTAATCACCAACATTGCAAGGAGTATTTCTGTAGACCTGATACTCGTCGAATAGAACCTGTTGGATTACTTCCAACAATTGTTGGATGCGGATTAATGGACGCGGTAGAAATTTTAAGTAAAAGACTGTCATATCATTCTAGAAGTTTAATTCATAATTGCACAAGTAATATAGTTGAAAGTTTTAACGGAGTAATTGCCAAATTAGTTGGGGGTAAGCGTGTAAATTATTCTTCCCGTGGTTCTTATGCGGGCCGATGCGCAGCTGCTGTTGTGTCTTTTAATACGGGATCGATTCATAGTAAAACTCATGAAGTCATATTTAAATGTAGTCCGATTCCTTTGATAGCGAAAGTGGAAAATTGTAATCGTAGAAACCGTTTAATTGCTAAACCTAAATTAAGATTGAAAAAAAGCCACAACACTGTATCGAAAGACGCTCACTATGGACCAAACTGCGAAAAACCTGATCTGAGTCCAGAATTATATGAGAAAGCCAAGCCATCTTTTTTTAGCCGATTTAAAGTTGTCTTGTGCTGAAAGAGAGGAGCTTGAAAGGTCGACCCATTTGCAAAGAAGTAGTGCTGAGTGGATGAGTACAAGGAGAAAATTACTAACCTCATCATCATTCGGGGAAGTTTGTAAAAAACGAGAGAGCACAAGTTGTGCTGCTTTTGTTGGTAAAATCGTTTATGGTAGTAATATCTCCAGTTTGCTTGCTGTACGGTACGGTATCGAAAACGAAGAAACCGAAATTAGACAGTTAGAAATTCAAAAGAATATTAGTATACAAGGTTGCGGTTTGTTCGTCGACGATCAATATGAATTTCTTGGTAATACACCAGATGGCATTTATGCAAACGGTTTAATTGAAATTAAGTGCCCACATTCTTTAGCTGGCATGACTCTTGATGAAGCAATGGCCAAACATACCTTTTGGGCAAGGCTTCCAAGAGTTATGTCATAAATAAAAATCATAACTGGTATTTCCAAATTCAGGGACAGGTACATATTACTAAAAGAAACGTTTGCATGCTTGGCATCTGGTTTGGTGCTACTGTACCTATGAAAGTTTATATTATAGAAAAGGACGACAAATTTTGGAAGGAGAAAATGGAGATGAAATTAGTTAGGTTTTATTACGATTGCCTACTTCCAGAATTAGTTGATCCTCGGCAGTCACGAAGCATGCCCATTCGTGACGCGCCCAGTATCATAGAGGCTATGAAAGAGAGGAAAGAAAGAGCTTTACGTGTTTTGAAAGAGAAGAACGCCTAATGATTTTGAAAGAGACTGAAGTAACTTAACTATCCAGCCGGTCGATTCACGTAAACACGCCAGTCCAAAAGTCGTTTTAACTTAGAAACTTAGAAATCGCCTTTTGGTTTTCTGTTTTAAACGCACTTACTTATCTAGTCTTGGATTGTCATAAATCTTTCAATAGCTCAATTACTATACAATTCCTATATGATTTTGAAGAGTTACCTGGTGTAAAGAATCATCAAAATCGTTTCAAAAATACAGCGAATTGAGAAGCTTCTTCTTTTTTTAAGTCGGTTAAAAGGGCTTAATTTGCAAAAAACGAAGTGACATTTTTAAGTCCCTACGCTACGGTTTTTATTACGTGAATCGGGCAGCTGGTAACATTTTCATTCTGATAGGTTTTGCAATAGCAATTGATTTTATCAACAAATTAGCAGAAATCAGAATTTGATCAGTAATCGTAGAATTTTGAACTCATATTTTGTTATTGTTTACTTACTTTTAATTAGTATATTAATAATTTATAAACTTGTGTTTTATTTATTTTTGTACAACCCTAGCACGCTTTTTAGATGGCGACTCATATTTGTTATTGTTTACTTACTTTTAATTATATGAATCATTTTTATACTTTCGTATACTAGCGTAGCAAAAGTGCAAACAAAGTTGAAAAAAAGTTGACATGGCCGATAATTGGTGCCACCACCCTATTTGAGTTTACGCAATAGGCACATTTCCTTGCGTAGAGATATACACTAGCGAGGAAAGCTCGATGTTATTTCGACCGTACTTCCTACTGAATTTGCAATTATTTTGTTGAATGAATATTTTACGAAATAAGAATAAACTTTGGTAGTAAAATTACAAAGAAATACATAGTTGGAATTTTTGGTAAGTAGAATACAAAAAGGTCAAACCGGACCTGCTCTTGATTGTTTATTATAAATAGAAAAACATAAACATTGTGTCTCAACTACTCTTATTAATCTAGTAATTAGGATCATTTTATAACGAAAAACTAGTCTTAGAATATTTTACACTCGTCGTTTATTTCCAATTATTATTTCCATTTTTGTTATGCTGTAAATATTCAACTTCAATAACAATATAACTCAACGTGGAACGTTTGTCGCAAAACATTTTGAAAATCGCGCTGTCTTTGGGTCATTCACCCGCCCCGTCGGTTGTTTCAGTAAACAGTAGCGCTGCGGTCGCTCAAAAACGATGTCGCGCCTAGGCAATCTGGGCCCTTAACACTATGATAATAAACCATGCGCAATGACATAAATCCATTTAGCTTGAGATATGTTTACTTATATGGATAGGTTTCTACCTACCATATGAATTTGTCCTACAATGTTCGTGATTGATCTCTTTGGTGATTGGAACTTTTACTAACAATATCTACATTCCTAAATTAAATCACTCTTAGTCCCTAGGAATTAAAACGCTATTTTAGTCCCAGTTAATGTAGAACAAACTAGCTCTCTTCGAAAAAGATGTGATAAAAATATTAATTATTACCTCAAGATTCCAATTACACTTTATTGTGGTAACGTTATAATAATAAATTAATATATTATAGATGCGGTCTCAAAAGAAAGTCATTATAGCTAAAATTACCAGCACGTTAATGATATTTGATTCATTTGAGTTTAATTAATAGTAGTATTGTATCTTCTATCATTAAGACGTTTTCGGTAATCGGATTATGAATGAAAGGTATTCATCTGTCGAAGGACGTGGTTCTGATTAAATAGATTATGTTACGGAGATGTAATTAAATCACAGATTGGTACAACAATATATCAGAAGTAAGTCATAGATATTATAGTCAATGTTAGTTCAAATATCAAAAATAGCAAATTTTTTGCATGACCATGTACTATTTGGCCTCCAAAATTATTAAATCAAAGACACACAGATATACAGAATTATTATTCTTTAAGGAATGAATATACATGCATGTGATTCCACGAAATCTCTGTAGGTAAGAGAAAGGAGCAGAAGCATCCAAGATTAGACTAACCAAGCCAGCGAATAACGCCCTCCAAAAAAGAAGTTGGTCAAACTGACGCTTAGATCACTCAAACGACACCCAAAATGACGCTGACACTTTTAGCCTTTCAACACACGGCTCGTCGACAAGCAATGAGATGGGTGTTAAAGCGCTTAGCAGTAAAATGCGGACGCTTGCAAACTAAGCACGCGAGTAAGTTTTCTCCACTATTTTAACATAAAATTTTAGTCCCAAACTCTTCGGTACATAGAGCAGCGTGTAGTCAGCTCTCAGTTAATTTGCGCGGAAATCCATGTGTCCAGTTCCCTGGGGGCAATGTCCATGGAGGTTTTAAATAAAGTTGATTCGATGTTCCTAGGTGTGCGAGTATAATTAGCCGTGAGTGAGCAGTACCGGGACGCCGCGGGCTCGGGAGCTTATCAAATATGTACCTACTACCTACCTGCCTATGTGCCGCCGGATTTATTTAGGATATGCATGAGGGTACGATTTAAATTTTAAACGGATTGCGCCCTTGGATTTTCGGCCTGTGTTATGTTTGGTAAATCTATCACTATAACATTGTCCGAAATTAATTTTAAAGCCTCTATTTGATTTATTAATAGTGGTTTTAGTCACTGTAATCCCCTTTGCCTGACTGCGTCGGTGATAAAACCTCACTGCGCTACGCTCAATGGTGAAATAACGCAGCTAATTAGTCTCACATTAATATATGCAAATGCCCCTCAATGCTTTGAGAGATTTAATGGGTTTTACAATGTTTTTCGGAATTGGAAATTGACATGGACACGCATATCATTTATCATTATGAATACGTATAATTAACTAGTAAAATCAGAGTGTCATTTATTTACTACAAAACCAATTGGGGACGATACAAAACGGAGATTGTTGCACAATAACCATAAGACAGAAGTTACGGGTAAAGATACCATATTATGCATAAACGTATTATGAGAAGAATACCTGGATGTTACTTGGGAGTCTAATTTAATAACTTTCCTGTTAGAATTCCACGTGTAAGCAAATTATCAACACAATTTAATCTTATTTTACGTACAATTTAATGTTTTAATGGTGTAGTTAATTAGGTTTTGTAAACATGTTCGCTCATCACATTTTTTTGTAGGCTCCGTGTGGTTCCGTGGTACGTGTAGTAGGTGTTCCGTGTACGGTAGGTGTACGGTGTAAGGTGGATTCAAAATTTTTGAGATCTTTCTAGAAACTTCGGTAGATTATCAATTAAAATTGGGCACATTCGACATACGTCGATATAGAAATAAATGTCCAATGTGTATCTTTTATTTTTAAACAGTAACCAATTTATGTATAAACATTACTATTGGTTTCCAAATAAATAAAAATAATAATAACATAAAAAAAAAATCAGAAACAAAATTATGATGGTAGATGGGTGAATATAAAGTTATACATTAGCCATTGAAAAAAAAATACAGCTCCTAAACAAAGTAAAAGACAATGTAGAGGATACGATTTGGAAACGACTTTCACCTATAGGTTTAAGCGGTGAAAAGTATTTTATATTAAAATGAATATGTTCAAAAATGAATCATGAGTGTTGCCAAAAAATATCTGTCAAGGATGATTAATTTAAGATTCCAAAATTAAGATAAATGTAATTAGATTAACTTTTAGATAAGGTTTTTCCGGTGGAAAAACTAGACTAGTCAATATTCGTAGAACTATTTACTTGAAACTTTCGATGGATATCAGGTGGCTAAATAATATATTAATCAAATAATAATAACGTCTACTTACTGTTTTTAGTAAATGTGACGATCTTCAGCACCTTTCCGTATCTCTGGAAGATAGAATAGAGCACGTCGAGCACTATCGGGTATAACATGTGTTCTATGATCACACGCAGCACTGTGTTGGGCCCACCCTGAAAAAAAAATAGAAAATGTAGCCACGAATAATAATAAAAAACATAGTAAATGGAAGGTTTCGCAGTAAAAGGGACCGTTCAAGAATTACGTAAGCAAAAAATATGACATATAATATATCAGGTATGCATTATTATTATTATTTTAAATAGTTGTTTCGACCAACTTGCCAGAATATTATAAATAATTTTTAATCAGGTATGCATGTTTTTTTTTGCAAAATATTCTAAAATTTTGCAAAAAAAACATGCATGCAATTTTTTTTTTAAAATATACTAAATGGTTATGTTACGGAGGAGAGGTAGAATATGAGCTTTGCATACATTAACTGACAAGGGAAGGGGTTAAAAATTGCTAAAATTCTACTTACGTAATAGTTGAACAGCCCATGAGATACGGTTTATCTAAATAATTGGTTTAATTTAAATAATTGTTCGGTTAAAAAATATAAATTGAGCATAGGTACTCATAGATTTAAGCTTGCAAAGCTTTCAACTAATCTAGATTGGTCAGTGAATGATGTAGTATCCTCTAATCTAATATGGAGGGCTCTAGTGTGGATGAAACTCTTCCCTTGGTTCTACTGCATGAATCGAAATTAAATGTGCTAAGTAAGGGAAATTGAACATCACTGACGCGTACTGTGCAGGTCCAGAGGAGTTTTCTATCTGGAGCTGTCAGGTTAACAGGATGGGGGTCCACCACACATTCCCACCAGTTTTTTTTTTATACTACTACTACGGGTGGCAGACAAGCATACGGCCCGCCTGATCTGAAGCGGTTACCGTAGCCATATTAACGCTCGCAACATAAAATATCGCTCGCGCGCCGCCACCCCCGCTGTCAACGCAGCATCTCCTTCCCTTCTGGTAATCTCAATCACTTGCAGGAACACAACAACCCTCAAAGGAATTGTTATTTGGCTGCGGTATTCTGTGAGGTGGAGGTTTACCCAGTCGGGTAGCTTACAATTACGCTCCCTACCTCTCTTTTCGCCAGAGCTTCGTTTGTCAGTCAGCAGGGTGCACCGCGTGCAGGTGAAGTTGGCTTTGGTTCAAAGATGTTGATGAACACACTTAAACCCCAAATCTGTCTCTTATGTAGCCAGGATTAACAGCGGCGACCGCCAAAAAAGGCAATGAACAATGAAGTCCATTGCAGTCCCAGGGGTAAAACTACGGCCTTGGAACTCACAACGAATTTAATCCGAAGAAATTAGTAGGAGTAAGAAGCTTTTGCAATTTGGAGCTCTCAGGTTGTGAAATGAACTCCCTGCCCAATAGACTATATAGTATCGAGTTCTTAAAGAAAAGTGTATAAAGGAGTTTTCACAGAATGGGCAATGCATGTGTGATGCGCAAGAGTCCATAGGCTGTGCTAACTGCTTACCATCAGGCATGTCGTATGCTCGTTTGTCACTTAAGTGTTATATTAAAAAAATATCTTGTCAGAACACCAACAACACTAATGTTATCTTAAATTACAGTGAACGCACAGCAATGTATCAACCTACCTACAGTAGATAAATCTGTGGTTTCAGTAAGTCAAAATTATAATTCAGAAGCAACTGTAAAGTTAAATACTAATCGCGTTTGAACATACCACTACCAATACCGAGCAGTTCAGAGTTAATTCTCAAACCACAAGGCGGCTTAACTACCTAAAGCTGATTACAAAGGGCATCTTAAATATTACAAACTCGCTCTCGAATCAGATTTGCGTCCCCAGGAGACCTAGTCTAGAAGCTGGATGTCTGGAGACGCACGCGGTGCATACAAAGACGGAGCGTTACACTGATCGGCAACTTGCCGAGCTGGGACTGCAACACGCTCAGGGATGATAGGTCATTGTTTTGCTTTGTACCACGTTTGTGATCGTCTTGTTGAATAACTGTATCATTTTAGAGCGTAAATAGAGTTCCGGACGTTGTAGCATAGATTTTAATAATATATCGCAAATCTGCATGTTATGTTTATCTTGTGTGTATTGCATTGCAATTTGCAAGCTGTAATACATATGCAATTAAGTTTGCAGGTACTGGTGATGAGATGATTGGTTCTTGAACGGTTTGACTATCGAATATTTAAAAATCCTTACTGTTAACCTTTTTATATTAAAAAAAATACCCAATTTTATTTTAATACGTTCACAGGTTTTTTTTATACTACATTTAGTGACAGACAAGCATAAGGTCTGCCTGATATGAAGCGGTTACCTAGCCATATTAACGTTTGCAACATGAAATATCACTCGCGCACCGCCACCCCTCGCTGCCAACTCCTTCCTTTCACAGTTCACAGTATTTACATATGAGTGAAAAACAACAAAAAACACAACAAACAAAAGTCTCCTTTATGATTATCTTTCTTGTTTTTGTCCCATTTGACGAAAACTATCTCTGTATGTAATTCCTTCTTTTTAGTTTAAGGAGCTTTGTCGCAATCGTGACTATGTCGCTCATTGCTAATATATAATTGTGCTTTAAATTGTAACTCAGATATAGACAATTTTAAAAAGTCTGTTACCTGTATTTCTGTGCCTCCGTTCGCCGGCTGAAGGGCAGTGCCAGCGCCCGCTACAAGCGCAGCTCCCGCGCTGTTTGAAATCGCCTGGGCAGCCTGCAATGCCGCCTGCGCCGACGCCGACTGTAAGTAATGAAGAATTACTCCAATCAAGAATGATTCATTACACAAGTCTCATCATTGAGTACTCAGTGTTATATTTGAAGGGTACAGGCAAAGATCAGGGAATGTCCTAATGAATAGATTTTGAGAAAAACACAGTCAAAAGTTCAGAAGTACGAGACAATTTGCATTGAAATCAGCGTATGTAGTAACTTTTACTTTGCCTTTTTGGCGCCATCTGTTTGTTTTTTTATTTGTTGAATGTCACTATTTATATTTAAAAAAAATATAAATAGTGACATTCCCTGTTCTTTGCCTGTACCCTTCATTTGGAATATTGCCTGCGAAAAATTTGATAAGAAAATTATTGGTTACTACTATTATATTTTATTTTATTAGGCATCGTACATACGTAGTCTACAACAATGCAATGGTAAAACAAATGCGAATGCATTGTTTTTAGCTATGGTTAGGCTATGCTTTTATTCAGGGTATATAACTGTTTATTAATTAAGCTAAAATTGTCATCAAATTTTAGAAAATAATTGCTTATTTTCATATACACAGACCACTTCCCTCAGAAGAACGACTGTAAGCAGAGTTCGTTTTGTTTCAAACTAGTTATTAAAGTGATCTTCCATTTTCTAAAATTGGGATGTTTTAATTTGTTTAATCATTCGAGATCACATCAACTCCTTGCGTTCTGTTGTTACTAGTATAGCATTATATTTATTTGTAGTTATATTTATTTTACGCACTCATGTATTTACTAGCTCATACAACTCATTCCAAACCCATCTCACTACTGGAGCGCTACTAGGATACAGGTTTTCCTTCAATTGAAAGAAGCTTAGAAAATAATCCACCAGATTTTAAGAGGGTGGCGCAGCGTCATTCTTACGGCTTTATATCTTATTGGCTTAAATATAAGCTAAAAAGCCAAATTCGAAGAATCATCCTAAACCTATGAGAGGTACTCGTATAACAAGATTCGAGTTTTACGAACGACAAACACCGATGTATGATATTTTCCTCATTCATTCAGAAATATATCTCACATTGCAATAATGTAACGTTCGCCAGGGGATATAACATTTATGGTCACGTATAAAAACTAAACATGTCTCTCGTAACTTCCCGAACAATGAGACGAGGTACTGGGAGCACATGAGTTATATGTGATATGTGGCTGCCACCTTCGAATGCTAGCCGCGGTAGATAAGGCCCTAACAAAGGGCGCCGTAAACTTATTTTGTATCGTCCGGGAACATTCTGTTACTTTGTTGGACAATGGATGGTCAGTACTTGGCGCTAAGTGAATGTGGACATAACGTAAATAATAATTACTGGTTTGCAAGCTTAGTATTAATTATTTTATTACTACTTATATTTTGATAGCGCTAGTAATATTCAGACGGTATTTTGCATAGATACGAAGCTAAAAAAATTGGGCATCGGCCTTAAGTTTTGCAAGGGTATAGTGGATCTATACGCTCTCAATAATTATAGGCTAAAGAAAAAATATGTTACCATAACCATGGGAGAGGGATGAAATAGGAAAGTTTTTTTCTATATGTTCGTGTTTATTATTATCATCATTATTAACCCGTCTGCTGCCTGCCTGCTACTGTAGGACTTTCTTCCCCCTACCGTCATCACTGACTTGAGAAATGTGGCCAGCCCACTACCAATTCAGCTTGATATTTTTTTTATCATACAAGATCGTTATTTAAGATGAAAGTGACTCTGGCGAAGGATAATGTTTCCCTACACAACTGCACATGGCATATAGATTGGCAAGGTACAGCGTACCATAAGAAGCTCGACTGGAGAAGTCTCAAAGAAGTCGAGCTTCTTATGGTACCTCACAGAAGAGCAGAGAAGGTATGAACTCCTAGAGCGATCCTGCGGGTTAGTGAGATGGTAAGGAAGGAGTGTTTGCAGCGAGGAATGGCGAACAAAGCTCTGTGTTGCAAGCGTTTCTGTACAATGCGTTATATCATATGTGTGGTGTATCTCATCGAAGCTCAAATTTGATAGTCACAAAAATATATTTCCTACACGGTATAAGTAAGAAACAAAAGTTTTGAATTAAAATCTAAAACTTCTATTAAGGTTCAAAATAAACAAAGCTTGTCGTAATAGAAGAAAACATACACCTCAAATACTAACAAGAAAGATAAAAAAGGGGGCATTTTTGGCATTCTCATCGTATCACACTTCCCGTTGCAGGAATACATTTGGTTACTGCTTCACCAGGTTTCAAATACAAGATATACTTTAACGTTACGATAAGAATCTTGAGGATGAGATTTATCTATGTATAAGAAAAATCTACACAGCTTATTTAAGCCATGCAAAGTGAATAGCCTACTCTCAGGAAAAAAAATCTGTTTATGATGGAATGATGATAGAACGTTGCTCACTCTAAAGTTAAATCTAAATCAAAATTTGAATGTATTGTTGAATCAAAACTTAACATCTCAACTTTTACATAGTTTGAAAAAAAAAATGCGCTATTTGTACTAATAAAGATAAATAATAGTTAAACACGAAAATCTCCAACAGCCGTAAACTAACTGAACATGACACGCAGGGCTGTCACCGTGGATGGTCAGGGAAACCTGGAGGTTTTTACATTACATTCGCACGCGTGGCCGCGGCACACTTTGATCCTGTATTTCACATGGCTTTGTACCGACAACGGGCTGACAAGCGGGCAGGCCAGACGCAAAAATAAGGCTTTAACCGTGTCATTGTAAGCCTGGCGCCGACGGCAAAGGCCTCGCTACAAATTCACGTTGACTTGCCCCCTTTCCTCCCCGGTAACAGTTTCATACTTTTGTTGTGATGTGCAAAGCCAAACACATGTTTTGGTAGGTAAACTTACGTTTTTAGGTGATTTACGTAAATTATAAACCGTATAATTTTAACCCCATGCGAAGACAGCTGAAAGCTCGGTAAAGAAAGTGAGGAACTTATTTATTAGCTCAGTTCATCAAAAGGTCAGTTACATGAGACTTGAGGAAAATATGGGCATGAACTAAGAGCCTACGTGAGTTCCGCGTAATGTAAGAGGTGCTATATTTTACTTAAATCTACAAAGACATTTCAGAAATTCATGACATCATCGTGACGTAGGTACAATAATTGTACATACATCAAACATATCATAATCATCATCAGCTTATATCTACCCACTGCTAACAAAAGACTTTCCCAGATTCTTTCCACCATGTGCGATCTTCCTTGCGTAGTCAGCAGGTTCCATCCATATTCAATTCAATTTAATTCAATCATTTAATGACAAAAAGGCGGCATCCGACTACCATCGCTTTCCACTTTAGAACAAACACTCTTCCCCCATCTGCAATCTCTCTCTCACTCACTCACTCACTCGGATGATGTGGTCGGTCCACTGGTATTTCAGCTTGCTAATTACTTATATACTTCGTCAACTAATACACTTCGTCAACTTTTTGGATTTCGGACAATTTTCCTCGTTATGGTTTCGATCTGTTAGAGAAGCCCCAAGCACAGCTTCTTCTTTCCACCGCTGGCTGTCTGATCTATACACACAGTGGGTAAAACCGACAGTTTTACCCACTGTCAGTGCCAAAGTTTCTGTACCGTAGGTTGTGGCGGAGAGGACGCATTTGTTGAAAATTTTATCTTGTGCTTTTATATAAAAAACTTAAGTTCATAATTTACTCTGATATAAACTCTCGTAATTATTTCACGATCGCAGAATGCAAGTTAATCGAATCCAGATTGAATTATGATTAAGGCTAAAAAATTACTTCATTTAATTATTATCATTTCCTATTGTTGACAAAATAACATTGTTAGTTTGTTTAACTTTCGGTCATATTTCGATATAATCATGTGAGATCGAGATTGGATAGTTACTGAATTTTGACTACATTTTAATTGCCTATGAGTATTGCCCCTCAGATGTAAATTTACACAAAATAATAAAAAAACAATCAGGTACAAAACATGACTCAAATGGTAACTTTATTGCTGCATGCTAAAATTCAATCAAATTTAGGCTTTGTAGCGATATTGCAGAATTATCGACCATTTGGCATATTTTGTTAACTCTTTAGATTTTATAAGGTAACTTAACATCGGTCGTCAGTGACGAGGGTTCGATAAAGTCATTCTCATCCGGCAGTAACAATTTAATTATACACTTATTACATTTAGGACCTTTGCAATATAAGTTACCAAGTACGAGATTGATTCAAAGTGACTCGATCAAAGAAATTCACCAAAGAATGTTTCATTATGTTTTTTGTCATATAAAATCCGATGAAACATTCGCTCGAGTTAAATTCAGATACGAAACGCAAAAATGTAGTCGTGTAAAGGAACGCGCAACACGGGTGGAGAACGCGATTCGATCTCAAATATTTCGTGTCAGAGTGGCTGGCGCTCCAAACTCCCGAGTTATTTAAAAGGTCTTACTTGAGGCGCGCAATCTTTCACCACGACCACGGGCAGACGTTGCCGATGCGACAAAATAACTTCAATGAATCGGGAGCTCCATTCAACGACCACAAAAACCTTTCGCGTCGCATGATTGATCAAAGCTTTGAATTCAGTGTAGGTCCCTCAAAATGCATCGATGCAACTACTTTTATCCACTCCTTTTAAGTAAAATTCTCTATATAAAGATCTGAATATTTAAAGATCAAAAGAGACATATTCATTTATCTTAGTAAGTCTTTGCAACTTGCTCGTTATAAGTTTTAATAGTGAATCCGACTGATACAAAGAGATCATGAATTTGTGCCATCATTAGACGCAAGTGCGACGTTTAATAATAGTATAGGAACTATGAACATAACATACACGACTAACTGACAACTTCGTGAAACTAAGACGGCGGAACATGCTAAACTAACAACTTAGTCCCTTAAGATAGTGATATGCGAGATGGAGCATTCATTGGAACGAAAAGCAAAAAGTGTGATAAAATATAGGCAGTGTAATTTGGTCGTGGCACTTTAATGATTATTAATATAGGTATATCTATAACATAGTTATTAACCCAGCGATAAACTAGTCCTATCTATGTACATACACAATGTATGAGTTTTGTCAATGGTTGTAGTTTGTTTGTGTTAGGATACTTCTTAATACATTATTATATTATATATAAATAAATAAATAAATATTGTCAGACAAATTACACAGCGCCATCTAGCCCCAAAGTAAGCGAAGGTTGTGTTATGGGTACTAGACAAATGATAAACATATTTTTTTAAATACATTTTTTTTGTAAATACATACTTATGATACATAGAAAACACCTAGACTAAGACAAACAGACATGTTCATGCACACAAATGTTTGTCCTATGTGGGAATCGAACCCATGAGTGTTGGTGTTGAAGCCGCGTCATTGACCACTACGCCACCGAGCTCGTCAATATATTTCTTATTACATTCATGTATTATGGAATATTATGATAGTTAAATATTTTCACGTGAGTCATTTCATTACCAAGATGCAAACCGAAGCGTATTAACGGGTGATTGCGCTACGCACTATCCTGAATTTAAATTGTCTACATTTTAATTATGAGAATTGTCCCTCTGATTTGCAGTGATAATTGTGTACAAATGCTACATTCAAAACGATTTAGTAATTTCAAAGGAGAAAGTCATTATTAATAACTAATCGACAAATAATGAAGCTTTTCTTCTAAATGCATTAATTTCTTCATTAGGAAAAAAAGATTTAA
Organism: Hypsopygia costalis; assembly: GCA_937001555.2. Lineage (NCBI taxonomy): Eukaryota > Metazoa > Arthropoda > Insecta > Lepidoptera > Pyralidae > Hypsopygia > Hypsopygia costalis. The sequence goes on from OW443332.2 coordinate 21,308,909, forward strand.
GACTTAGTGTTGGTAGTAATAGTTCCAATTTGTATACGGTTCCACTATACTGTTCAGCATAAATGCAGGATATGCAGAAAAGCGGAGGCATTTCGCCATGTATCGTTCGGTTTATGCGAGGTATAACATCAATTAGGTTGTTTGAACTACATTCATTGGAGTTAGGGTTACTAAGCCCTAAAATTCAAAAACCGGACTCGGTGATACATTTAGAAGAACATTTGGTCCTAAAAGCCAGATATATTTTTAAAAGCTGAAAATAATATCTTACTGAGTAAAAAATGTTTCGTACCTTAAGTTGTTTATTCCTTAACTCTTTCAGGTTTGGTGGTCAGTTATCTAACCACGTATTCTCGATTATTTTTTTTTAAGTTTCATGCCATCTATTGACGAATTTATAAACGATTACGCTTTTTTAAATTATCGTTGGCTATATGCTGAGAAAATTTGGCGCCACGACTAGACAGGTAGGTCAGATACGTTGATTAGAAAAATTGGTGCAGTGATATTATTGTAACGGCGCATTTTTAAATTCAAAAATAAAGGTAAGATTATTTATATTATTACAATTTCAGTGTTAATGTGTTATTTAATATGTGTTTTATTAGTGTATAATGTGGTGGAACTAATATTTTTTATATATTTCTTTAAATTACGTAGAAAAAAATGTGGATAGATTACTAACCACTGTGATTATTGTAGGTAAAATTTTGTTGTTTTTCCTAACTAAAATTGTTTGTAACTTTTTTTAAATGCCGCGTGTACTCCGTGAGTGTGACATACTTGACGTCCTTCTTGAAGATAATGACAGTATCTGCACTCAAGAATCAGATGAAGAATGTAGTGATGAACAGCAAAATCAGATGGTACTCGGTGATATACCCTCAGCCCGTAGCGGCGTTAGGGTAGGGCGAGGTAGGGCAATCGCCCAGGGCGCCGGACAAAAACGGGGCGCCCCGTGGGTGCATCGTTATATCCTACCTACAGTTAGGGGGTGCCATAGGAAACCCGCCCAGGGCGCTGGTAATGCTAAAACCGGCACTGCCTCAGCATTGCAGCCAGCACTTGCAGACGAATTTGACTCTGATGATGACACTCCATTATCAAATTTCGCCAGAAGTTCAGGTAGTTGCATCCCTTCTACGAATACTTCAGCACTATCTACTGAAACAGTAGTTTCACTTAGTACTACTGTACTGCAACCAAAGTGGAAGAAAAACTGGCGGATGGATGAACCGGGTGAGTATACCGGAGGTGGAGGTATACCAAATGAAATACCTTGTCCCGATGCTGTGATTAAGTACAACAGTTTTATGAACTTTGTTGATAAATTTGATCAACTGAAAAGTACCTATGCCATTGACCGCAAGTGTCACAATTGGTGGCATCGAATTTTCTTCCATTTTATCGACTGTGCAGTTATAAACTCATTTTTAGTTTACACACTCCAAAAACAACATCATCCAGAAATTGACAAATTGAATTCTAAGGACTTTCGTAGAACCATTTACCAAGGGGTACTAGCTCCATTTCAAGCGAAAAAAAGTGACAAACCAAGCTCTAAGCGTAGTTCTGTGACATCTTTACCTTTACCTGTTCAGATAAAATGCCATAAGCCATCAGTCCCATTAGAATCGCGCCTAGAAGGAAATATGCATCAGCCAGAGCGGTCTACTTCACGAAGATGTGCAAAATGCAGCACAAAAAAAAGTCCCGCACGTACTGTATGGCAATTTAGCACCTGTAAAGTCTCGCTCTGCATCCGCAAAGATAAAACATGTTTTATCGAGTTTCATACAAAATATGTAATATTTATGTACTAACCGCCACGGTGGTTAGTGAACTAACCACCGATTTCCTTAAAAGCCTGAAGAGGTAAATTTTTTTTAATTTGTTTTTCTTGCTATATAAACTTATATTAAACAAAATAATCAAATGTTTTATTTATACATTCATGCGTATGAAAGTGTGGCTGAAAGAGTTAATATAAGGACTTCGTTTTGCATTTTATGTGTGTTTCGTTCGCTCGCGCGTTCATAGACAAAAAGTTTACCAAAAGCCAGGCAGGAAGGACACGTAAATATTTAACCGGATATGGTCTTACAAAACCGGATACCGGGCACAACCCTACTCGGAGTAAGCCAGCAAATTAGAACAAGTTAGTGAGCGCATGTACCTATTCTATTACCGAATCTAGTTCCGGTTACTTACACCACAGGTCCCCTCTGATCTGTCTACGACTATGGTTTGTTCATGTTTCAAACAAACTTTTGATAGCATTGGGGAATTTCCTAGATTCCAACAACATGCGAATTACATAAAACACAAACACCACATAATTTGTGGAATCCAGAATAAAAACCTACTAATATTAGAAATGCGAAAGTTTGGATGCATATTTGCAGGGGGGGAAGGGAGGGGGGGTTTGGAAGCATATAATTCATGCGTAAACAAAGGACCGCATTTTGATTAAATTTGACATACATGTCATATATGTTGTTTATGTTTGAATAGATGCATCCCTTATATTTGTACCTACCTATAATAACCATACAAAAAAAATAGCAACTACTTGACATCGTTCTTTCCTAAATCGTCGTCCGCCCTTACTCTTTCCACTGCAGAAATACGGGTCTCCACTCAATTGAAAGTTTAAAGCATATATAAGCTCGATATAAATAAACCCATCCATGGTCAGGTCACACATGACACACATCGGTCGACACTGCTTAACTTGCGTGTTCGATTACCGGAGAAACCGCAGGCAGAAACTAGTGATATAAAAGTTTATGTTGGAATAGAAACATCCTTAATCGTTGTACCTACCTAAGCTGACCATACATATAAAAACATCTACTTGCCATCGTTCTTTCCTAAATATTCCATAATTTTTAAACGGTAATTTGGGAACGGTTTTAGTAATCTCTACACATTTCCTTTTCTGAAAGGCTCTAAATTTATAATACCACTCTTTATTTTTTGTTCAAATAATAAAAAATCTAAAATAAAGCATCTGCATCTGAAATGTAGTGAACGAACGAATTCTAGATAATGATAACGAGACGGGAGCCCCGGTCGCGTCATTATGAGACACCGCCGGGGTCCGGGAAAGAACCACGATGACAGGCGAGCGGTACATCTACAATTGTACTGTTAAATCACCAATTACAGCAATTGGTGATTTAACACCACAATTGTAGATGCCGTTCGCCTGTCATTCGGAGCAATATTAAAAAAAATCGGGGTGTGGCTGTATGGTGTATCGTGAACACTGTTGTGTGTTTTACATGAATACTTGAACTCAATGGGAACGGGTTATTTCACAGAGATACAATCTAAAAATGATGCATCTAGATACAACACCAAAATGTATCCCCCAATTTGGTTATCATCATTTTTCTAAACTGTCTCCCACAATGGAAAAAAAAGATAAAAAATATGTATACATATAATAACTACTACTATTACTCAACTGTTCTTACCAAGAGTTATATTTACTAATCCCAAAAAAGTATTGTGAGAAATATTTTAACTATACAAAAACAAAAATCAGATAAGTTATAAACATAAACTATTACTCTGTCAGTATCTAATTTAAATTCTTATTCAGCAGTAAATCCAAATAATAAGAGCATTACGCGACTAAAGTTATAAACAGATTTATTATTTCATCACTAATAGTCTGGAGAAACGAACATTAAAAATATATTACCTCCATCTTGAGCTATAAGCGTGAATTAATAAATATAACAACGGCGAAGCCGTAAGATGATTTGAAATTAAATCGGGGTCCTTTAGGGCGGGGGTCTTGCAATTTACTAAACAGCGAACTGCGAACCCTAAATCGGGGCGACTATAATGGGTTAAGACCACTATAGGTACGTGCCTATTGCTACAGTTTCCCCTTGTGATTTGGCTATATAGCAATAATTAATTAGCTTATTCTCATTCTATATTAACAGATTTTGTTGTGCGAAATCCATTTTCTGAAATACCGATAGTTTAGAGAATTGTTTCTATGCATATTGTGTGGGTGAAGTAATTTATGGTGATTTTGATAACTACTAAGATAATGCCGGAAAAGCGAAAAAGTATACGTGAGTTCATATATATAATAAAATGTCTTTAAATAAACAAAGAATGATATTCGGCATTGTTCAACCTGAATCAGAGAAACAAGCGAAATCACATTACGAATACTCATTTTGTGAATAAGGAAATAAAATATTCGTAAAAGTATTAAAAGAAAATATGCATTGTTAACTTCAACATTTCAAAATCGACTGATCTATATAAACTACAGAGAAATATACACATTCAATTTTTTTTTCAAAGAACGGCAAATTAAAAAGTATATTTTGACGATGATTAAGCACCTTCCCCAGCCAGTAACTAAGACTATCCTGGTCGAATCAGTAAACCAGGGGAAGGAGACTTATTAGGAATAACACGCTGTAGGTTGAGCAGGGAAGTCAACATTCTGCAGGGCCTACTTTTCGCTACAAACACAGTTCTAAACAAAGCTATTAATTACTAATGCGAATTTCGGTAAACTAATATAATCGCATGAACATTAGCTGGCATTCGATCCACTAACGTGGCTATCTTAATTTGTTAGTTACAGCGTTGTCAAACCACTGCGGCGGTGTTTACACGCCGCAGAGAATACACAGATTTAGTCAACAGATAATAACAATAGACACCTACTTGTATCCGTTTTCAGTTTAATCATCACATTAATTAGGCGACGTGTTGACTTAGACGCTTGTTTGTCTTGTTGACAATGGAATACACGAGCTAATTTACTAATAAACAGTGGAACACGTTAATATCGTAACTTTGACAGTTAAAACATTACTAAATGTTAAGTTTAGAATCACTATTTATTTGTAAAATAAAGGAAAGGGTTGGCTGGAACAGAGTTCTCCAAAGATATTTAATATTAATTGCGCCATTGCAAATATATATTTTTAAATAAATAGTTTTGCATGAAATATGAATCATAATTATGAAGCATTAACGGTCCAGTTTGCCTGTGATGAACATCTATTTACCAATATGAGACTAGTCGATAACAAAAGCTGTAGAACATAAAATGCTACAAATGAGACCATAATACATATAATGTGTCAAGGTGTGAAAAACAGCAACTTATTTGGAACAGGAATTCAGTTAAACTCTAACGACTATACATCTATACAGGAATAGGAAACTAGAAAGATAAAAGAAAACTATTAAATCTTCTGTGCAGCGAAGATGGGATTCCTACCGGTGCTGAAGCATCAGTTCAGCACCGGTACGAACACACGGGTCAGACTTATTGCAAAAACAAGACAATTAGAAAGATCTGCGAGGATATGGCGAAATAAACGCATCACCCGACAAACAAAGAATAGGTTATTGCGGACCCATATCTTCTCGATCTTTTCAATTACATTGAAAACCTGGACACTGAAGATAAGGACTCGGCAAAGGATATCCATTCGATACAATGCCAGCGTATAGTGCTATGTATATCGGAACGCGCCGCACAAATGGTTTTGTTCTCCGGAAGGCCGAGACCACACTATTTGTATGCATCAAATCTTCGAACAGTATCTGACTAACAGCTTTGAAAAGCGTATCACAGGGATTAGATAGGGAAGACAAGTAGGACGTTAACTACTACAATGCACAGATACAGTTAAAGAGCAGTTCGGGGTGATTTGTAGAGCCCAGCATCATCACCATGCTCAAGATCGAGACACCTGGAGAGATGCGACACGAATGGATCCCCATGAACACGTCACGCAGTTATGAAGTTACGATTAAGAAGAAGAAATTAAAGTCAAATCTACAGAGAAAAAATATATGTTTTTTTATATTATATTGGTGCAGGATAAACCTAACAAGAATACCATCAAAATGAATATAAATTCCATCAATAATTATCTGATGGAAGGAACTCAGTTGGAGTGGCATCAGTCATTATAATACACTTATACCACGTCGATTTTATGTAAGAAGCATTTCTAATCACTCGATATTATCAGCCATCAGATGGTTGAGGGTTGTTTTTGATAGGTTTCTTGGATAAACGAAACTAATTAAGCGTTTTAATTAATCCTCCCATTGGGTGTTTTGTTACAGAAAATATTGATTACTTTCCCGCATTCGGGGTAGCGCGAAGTGGGGAAAGATTCGTTCATCAATGGTTATCGCATAAACCTATAGAGGATTTAGTTTTCTATTTATGAAGGAAGTGATATCACTAGACAATTTTTTTTTCTGAGGTTTATTTTACAGTCAATCATTTTGTTCTTTATTTTCTTGGAGCTGACGTTTAAGTTTCGTTGTTATAAAATATAATGTTTTATGTACTACAATATCGTGATATTGATTGAGAGAAACTGAAAGACAATTCTTTCTACTTCAGCACTTCTCGGTGGCTATAGTTCTCCATCTTAAATGTTTATTATTTTATAAATACTTTTGGGTTATGGGCGTTTATTGTATCAAACATGACATCGAAAGCAATTGGAATTTGAGACATTGAAAGCTGTAATCGAAGCAGTAGATATGAGCCTGTAAACCGAGAGCTGAACGTATAGCTATATACGTATACAGGTAGAAATCGTGAAAACAATGATCTTAGTCGGTAACCCGTTGGTGAGATTTTGTTCGTTTTATACTAGCGCTATAAAACATTTTAGTTTCTTGGTTATGCAGCAAGTTATAAGCGTCGTTCATCGTCCAATTATGCTGAGAAGTAGTAAAAATAAAATGAAAGGTAAGCAACGGGGCGGCATTAAGATCCGAGTATAATTTTTAGAGCAAGGCGACATTGAGATGAGACGTTAACTTTATATAACTCGTAATCTTTTACACGATCTCGAAGAAATCTAATTAGAATAAAATTACGCTGAAACAATTATTTTATTTCCGATAGTTTCAATCGCTCGGAATCTACTTTCGGATGGTATGGCATTATGCAATAGGGTTGCAAAAATTTTAAAGAAACTATATTCGCCTATCCTGATCCTGAATTAAATAAACTAAATTGATTGTATAATTAAGTGCTAAATAATAAAATTAAGTGTATTTTAACAATTTAGAACATCCGTTAAACACGTAGCTAAATTTTATTGGCAAGCAAAATGCATCGGAATTAAAGTGCCCTCGAATATCGAGAATTAGAAATATAATTATTAAGAAAGTTTGTAACTATACAACACAATAGACAAACTTTCAGATGCAGTTTTAAGAAAACTTGAGTTATAACACGCGACCCGAGTTATTCATTTAAATTCAGAGAATAGTAATGTAAAGTGTTAATAAAAAATAAGTAAATTCGGCAACGATATTAGAAACACAAAGCGGCATTCTACAACTGCCTATAAGATTAAAATGATTAAATGGCGTGATGTGATACATAGATTGGTCCCAGATTCGTACTGCCTAATTCACCAATTTGAGATGCCAGCAAAACAAAAATACAGAAATTGTGCACAAAATATAGGCTTTAAAATAATTGTATCATTAAAGCCACGCATAACCCAAGCTATCGGCGTCTTCATCGTTGAACATGACAACAGTTGTAGTTTCGTAACTCAATCAAATCCCAACAGCGCTGCTCACGTCGAGATTATTGAATACTGTTATCTAAATTGTGGGTTCTTGATGGCCCTTACAAAGATTAAATTAACAGGACAGTGCACCGCTGGGCTTGTATTTCCCAATTGGTCGGTCGATTTTGAATGCTCTATCGCATACGACGATAATCCGCTTGTAGAGTTGTAATAGGGCTAATTGAACTATCGTTACATTATTAGTGGGGATACATGGTTTGAGCTCTCGAATTGCTGAATGTATTGACATTGCAATTTGGATTTGGATATAATCTGGAATATTGAAACAAATGAATGTTTAATATTTTGGATTACAATGTGAATCGATTTAAAACAATTCGATAATGCTGCTAAAGTTTTCCCTATACTGCAACCCCTGAAGAAGAATATCGTCACACTGGTTGACGATACGTTCTTTTCTCTATGGCCATGATTACGGTATAGCGGCACAGAAACTTGGTTTCTGACGGCTTCAGCTATTACCAGAGTGGAGGTCATGTAGAGAGGCAAAGAAGCATTGGGCATCCTCTCTCCTATTTTTTGTGACTCGGTATTGGATTATTTGGGCATACCATACGCTTATTAGTTCACTTATTAGTGTACAATTTGGCACATACTTTTTCTATAGCAGGACATAAAGGGTTTTCAACTTATCATGGTTGTGGTTTGCTGCTTCCATCATCCATCGTTAATCAATAATACCACCTAAATCTCCTTCCCTTCTTCTGGATGGGCCGATGACTTCAAGAAGATGGCAGGATGTGCAAAGTGGAGGCTCGGTTATCAGTGGGTAATACAAGCTGACGATGAATGAATAATAACTACAATTTTGGTAAAAACTGACTTATCCTTCGTTTTGACATTAATCAATATATAAGATCACTCACGGCATTGCTGTGTGTCTGATCTGTTTTAAGCTCCTTGTGGTTTGAAAACTGCACGTACACCGCGCGCCCGCGCAACTGTGCGACACAGCCACCGAAATACGCCACCATCGCCACCGCCGATATCTCTTCCGCCATTTCGAGGAATGCCTGGAGAAAATAAGTCAAATTAAATAGTTTATTCGGAGAAACAGCTAATCAAAATAAGCAAAGTAAAATCATTCCCAGCACTTTTGTCACGTACACAGAGCACATTATATAAATCTTATGAAGTGTGAAAACGTCTGTAAGTATTCTAAACGTTCACTGTATGTGTTATTTGTACTTATTATTACAAAAAAAAAAAAAAAAAAAACAATATTTATGTGAAGGGTAATTTTCGGAACCACTACACCTAAAATTCTTTCACTATTTCAGCGAAAATTTTATTACAGAAATAGGCTTTATATTATATATTTAGTTCAACTAGTTGTATAATAAATTACATCAGACTAAACATTTTACCAACTATAAAACAATAGATAATTCTACGAAAATACTAATTGGATTTTAATGAAACTCGGCATCAAGATAGCTTCAATTTATTATATCAAGCATTATTGTCTACAATTATTGTAATTGCATTCATTGCTAGTCCATGGGAAGTGGATAAAAATCACGAACTGTAATAATAGGTCAACATACAAGATGTAAATGATAGTAACAAATTATTGGAAGTCACTTGTGCCTACAAGTGACTTCCAATAATTTGTTACTATCATTTACAGCCATGTTAATCAAAACAAAGTCGCTTCCCGCGTCAATGACGCAACGCGACGATTTTGATGTAGTTTTCTTTATCATTTAGAAAAACGGGAGAAGCCGGAGCGGGTCGCCAGTAGTACATAATTCATAAAAATCACACGCTAACCAGTCCTTACCAATGCTGTTTCATTGACTATTACATATAGACGAAATAATAATAATTTAAATTACGTGGGATAATAAAAGTGCTTTATTAATAACAAAATGATGATAAGGTTCCACCAACAATCATAGTATCAATAATATAAACAAATGACGATTATGCAAAACGTGAATGCGTGTATGGAGTATCGTACAAACCATCACAGATTCGTCTTAGATTGGACGTTAGGACGGCTCGAGAAAGCGATCCACATTCAGCGGAAATACCAATACTTATACAGATTAAAATGCACTATATTTATACAACTGGGCATAATGCGGCGTACTGCGCCAAACAATATGACGGAACTCCAAACCCCAGTCGAACACATTGCACTCTGCATGAACTATGCAACACATAATGATTTCAATGATCATTGTCGGCTATTTCGGGGAATACACACCGTTCTATTTCACCTAGCCGCTTACCGCAGTCTGCTTTTGGCATTTGCACGCTTGACCAACGTACAGAACACACAAAGTGTAAACCGCAGATTAAATAGAATATTTGGCTGAATGCTAATTAAAAAACAAATTGCGGGGAACGCTTGGCAACATATTAGTACCGACAGACTATGCTAGCAGCAGACCACATAATTACACGATCCGCATTTCTGATAATCTATTCTGTAGCGTTGTTTTAACAATTTCAATGTTTATTATGTACATTTTTTTATACTACTAATCTGGTAAACAAGCTTTTCTGATTATAAGTAGTGATTGTAGCCCTTATGCGCTTGCAATACCAGAAGCATCACTCGCGAATTGTCTACAGTATAACAACCTCATCGTTCGCTTTACTTTCCATGCTCTTTTATACTTTCTGGCTTTTATATTTCTAGCAAATAGCAGAATATACCTAATAAGCAAAAATACCTAAATAAAGGATCTGCAGAAAATTTGTTGATGCCTTTTATTGCTATATTGCCTCTATTTCAATATCGGAAAGCAAATGATCAATATCTTACGGTTAGAAACGAGTGGAAAGCCGTGAAAATATTTCTGACTAATCGAAATGTAACGTTGGACACCTCACAAATTAATGGAAGCGTGCTGTCACGCGACACGAGTCGATCGTAAAATAGTGTCAACGCCTCTTCCGTTTTAATCACCGAGAGTAGAGGCGATTGTTGGCGCCCACTCGCATCAGTGTTTGCTCACCTCTCGACAGATGGCGCCTTTGTAACCGGAGGCTACAGCTCCGGTTACCATCAACTGCGATACTTTCATCATCCCTCTCGGGTCCGTCAAAGGGCCAAAGCATGTCGATAGCTACACATCGAAATATATTTTAAGTGCTATGAGATTTCGAGCCTTGATTGAAATTAATAGACATTTCCAACAACAAAGTGTTTATTATTCCAAGCGTGTATTACCGTACGACGATGACAAGCCACCATTTAAGTAGAGCCGAGAGTGGGTAAAAACTTATAAAATGTTTTATACATTTTCCAGTGCTATGCACGTTGAACGAAGCGCGAGGCTTTAGAAAGGACACGGAATATTTCATGACAAAAAACCAGGCAAAGAGACTATGACCGTTCATAAAAAGGGATTCGACTTGTTTCTCATGCTAGAAGAGAGATTGTTTTCCTTCACGCCACGATATATACGGGGGGTGTTGTCATAAGGGCTATTTATTAGACGGGATAACATTGTCGCACGGACGGGAGACTGCCTTTCCGTAATGGGATTTTCTTTTTATTATTTTATTTGTGGGTTGTAAACTAACTCATTTTTAATTTGTCAGCGGGAAACCGTAAATTTTGTATTGCACGTGCCCCTTGGCCGTTTGGACGTAAAATGCGCAGTAAAACGGCTGGATGCTGCCTTATAACCCGTTCGGAGGAGCCGGAGAACTCGGAGTACTTGGGCACGGCGATGATGTGGACATGTCGCTTCATGGATCACTAACTGTGCCGTATGAACATGTTTATGGCGATGAAAGACGATTCATTCTAAACTTATGGCTGCAAATATCCGTGTCTTCTAAATAAAGAAACAAACATTATTTTTTCAGATTGCTACCAAAAATGGAGAATTTATGTTTCATACTGGCAACGGGGCCCGTATTTCCCGGTATTTTTTTTCTTTTACATTTGTTAAAATTTTCTTAGGTATAGGTACAAGTCTAGTCCACACAAATATGAACACCTTTTTTCATTTTTATACAGATCCCTAAAAATATAAACACAAACATTTTGTTAAATTTAATATTAACATACCCAGTAGGATCCTGAACAAGAATACGTTACAATGACATAAGCAATCAATCATTTTTGGAATATTTTATCGATTTACATATTGGTAGTATCAATATAATGGCCCATCAATTTTCTTACACCAACGATGTGTGTTTTAAATTAGAAGCATTAAATTAAAAGTAAAATATAAAATTTGCCATAGATTTGCACACTGACATTCGTCAGGCTGATCCATGGGCCAAAAGGTAAGATCACAAAGTTGGCAGTTGGAGTGGGCTATGCTCGGAGTTTCTCTGAGGGATTGAATCCCGAACGAGGCAATTCTATGGAGAATCAAAATTGACCACATAGCTCTCAGAGTTACTAATCTGAATATCTGTCGTGTGAGTAATAGTAGATGGGAGAGGAAAGTTCTAGAGTGCAAGCCCAAGCGTTCAACGTCTCGCCTCTAGATGGACCAATGACGTCAAAATGCGACTGAAAATAGCTAGATTCAAGAAAAACATGGTATTAAAATACTGAAGAAAGTATACATCAAGCATCAGGTACACAACCTAATGATAATGATTTTACCAGGTTCAAGTAAACGAATTCAGCGGCAGCCACTTTTATTCGTGTTAAATGATATCTATTTATGAGTAGACAGCTATTGAGATCTCTTGACCCAAATTGAAATTTATTTTAAACGTCGCCGTCCCCTTAATTTCCGCTAAATATGATTTGAGATGCAATCTCGTGTCTAGGGTCATTTCCCGGAGGTGTACTGTACTGTTTTATTAACATGAAAAATAAAACGGTCCTAAGAATTTCATAACATTGAATGTGAACCTTAATATTTTTCACAATAAAAATGAACTGGGAAAATTCTTGTAAGTTTAAAAACAAATGTAAGGCAAAAAAAGATCGCAGTTTATATTTTGCATTTTTATACATTTTCTAAAGTTCAATAATATTTGAGTTTCGTAGTCTTATTATATTTTTCCCATATTATGAACATGTTACCCATCCTATGTCTGGGATATAGATCACCTTTCAAACGAACAGGTTTAAAGCGAAAATGGTGAAAATCTGATAATAAAAGAAAAACAAGTTACATTACTTAATTACTTATACAGTGAAACTTACATTGAATATATATCTATATATATTTTGAATTTGAATTTTTATATTGAATATATATATATATTAGCTGAGCATATTGGCTCCACTTCGCCTGAGGTAAGCAAAAAGAGGAGCCCCAATGTCATCGGCAACGGACAAGAGACCTTGATGTCTTGTCAGCTGACGCCGCCATACTGGCATTCAAGATGCTTCTTCACGCTTCGCTTAAAGGATACCATATTATAATTACATGTGACACTTATGGCAATGAGAATATAAAATACGAAATATGAGCCATTTAAACCAGATAAAATAGACTAGCTTGCGACACAATTATTAATAATATATGTCAGAGTGCACAAACACAAACATACAGCGTCACATAATATTCTTAATAGATATTCAAGACAACGGCGAAGAACTTCTTTGAAAAATGCCTATAGTTAGTTATAATTACAAAATATGCGATTTTATTAATACATTTTAAGATTTTAATTAATCGCCCATGTATGATTAGGCGTGTTGCGCACGCGACTTTTTTAGCAGCTGCCATTACGTAAATTTTGTCGCGTGCTCTTATGATATGACGTTCCCCAAATGGTACGTGGAGAAACCCTGGTATATGACATCAATCATACACATAAGTACCTAAACCACAGCCTAGGGAACGCTCCGGACTTCTATCCAGTCGCTCAACGGAGATGTCTAGGCAGAGCAATCGTGCGGTGAATGAGTAGTAAGGGACCCCTCCCTTACAGGCGCGTCGCATACCGAGTAGCCATATGGCCTACTAAAAGTTCTTATACTATGTGGACACTATGAAATTATTGCCCTACTGTTGTATAAGACTAAATTAATACATTAGACGATGCACCATAGTTTTAAAATGGAAATTTCATCGGTACTGTAACCTCAAGTTACAGTAGGACACGACCCGTTTACACGACCTGCATCTACCCGCATTATAGGTAAAATAAAACGGGAGACAAGCAGGCGGCCGACACAATTGCTGGCGGCCTATTTGCGGGCGAGCCTGCCACCCACTTGTTGTGCTTCCGGCCGAGGCGGGCGCCATTCATTGTCACTATGTAGCATAGCATAGTTAATTTACTAAATGAGGGATCTTTTTGCTATCAGTAACGAGATAAAGTTGATGTATGATCACTGGCGGTAATTGTGATTAACGTGCACGTCATAGCATCATAGGAAACTTTAATGGTATTATATTTATTAACAAGAGGTAAGTAGATATCGCACTAGGGGGTGGAAAATGTGGGTTTCGTATAGTTTATACCGCAGCTAATGTTGTTGTGTTCCGGCGAGTGAGTGAGGTCACCAGAATAGAAGGAGATGTTGCGTTGGCAGCGGGGGTGGCGGCGCGCGAGCGATATTTAATGTTGTGAGCGTTAATATGGCTACGGTAACCGCTTCACATTGGGCAGGCCGTATGCTTGTTTGCCCGTCACATGTGGTATAAAAAAAAAGTTGTATCTCTTAATACCTCATTAGTGCCATATCTATCGAAGCGGAACAATAAAGTTCTAAACTTTATGCAGTATATTATAAAGAGAAAACGTCAGTGTTGTTTGTTGATCGGTCAGTCATGGCCGACTGATCGGTCAACGCATAGCTCAAACCACTGGACGGATCGTATTGAAATATACCTACATAGATAGTTAGCTAGTAGCTAAGAAAAGATTTTTGAAAATTGTCACGAAATACCAGGATACGCGAGTACGAAATCCGGGCGAAAGGTAGTACAATATATACGGAAAACTTAATATCATATTTAGTCAATCATATCAAAACTGTGCCTGCGACTCCGCTCGCGTGGTTCCTGCACATAGTTCTAAATTAAAAAGAAACTTCATTAAAATCGGATAAATGATATTCTCATGATAAAGCCGCGAATAGACAGGCAGAAAAAGGTTGATAATCTTGTTTATAATATGATAGATAAGAAACCTATGTCATGTATCAGCAACAGTTTCTCAGAAAAAATCGTATCACAGACGGATCGAAAAAGACTCAGATTCCACGAGTATTGTCGATTTTGCCAAATTAGTAGGCGCGACCACCAACTATGATACGTTTGCATCATATTTGCATTAACAGCGTGTAACAAATAATACTCCTTATCATCATCATCATCTCTCTGTCAAATTCTATAAGCACTTTGTATCAAATAGTACCTACCTATGCTAGAATGCATACGAGTGATAAAATAACCTCATATTAAGAAGCCAGAAAGCTACTCAGCTACAGTTATTACTGTAGCAGTGTAGCAGTGTATTATCTGTGCTGCAGCTAACAAATTTACAAAGAGGGCAATATTTGCAGCAAAACGGAGCTAAGTGTTGCGTTTTCTTATTGTTATTTTGCGCCAGCATGTTCCACTGCGGAGCGAAACATATTGGTTTAATTTAAACAATCTACTTAATAAAATAACATTCATTCATTTGTATAAAATCGTTTAGATTTAAATAAAACTGCGACTATTGCAAAGTGCACGGTGTTTGCCGAGCGAGACAGTACTAAGTGCAAGTCTTCTTATTGCTATTTGCACTGGACTCTTTTGCTGACCGAGTAAAATACATTGCATTTAGTAGGTATACAATCTACTTAATGATTCTGAAAATACAATCTTATCGGAAAGGAATAAAGAAGAATTTTGGTTAGCTACTAAAAGCTTGCTAGTTAAATAGTTATTTCTGATTTACAAGGGCGAACCGTGTGACTGCAAAGTGGGTATTTGAAGAGATGAGAATTAAATGTTTGTCTTTTATTTTACTATTATAGTACTGCTTCTTATTTTGATGTACTACTATAAATTGTACCTTTAAAGAAAAGACAAACATATATAAGAAGATATTTTTTATTCGAATTAATAATATATTTCATAGTAAACATATTAAGCATACGTTTACTATAAAAATATAAATTTTTATTTAAATTAATAACAGTATTTTTTTTATATTTTCAATTTAAATAAATATTTTCTCATTATCTTAAATATCAAAGGAAATATAGACTGCTTTGAAGACTTCCATGTCTTCAAAAACAGAGTCTACATTTGCCTTAAGAGTCTGGCAACAGATGGGCGACCCCGTGGTATTGCCGATTTCTATGGGCGGTAGTGATTAATTTCCATCACATGATTTACAAGTTCGTTTGCTCCCTCTATTATAAAAAAAATGTTTATACAGGAACCCTAAATATATCTATTCTAAAAACTTCCAGTAAAATGCTCATTAAAATCAGATTGCTCGTTCCGAAGATTACCCGCGGAGAAAGAATTGACTCACAAATTTTATATAAACGTATGTACTGATTTAAAATTTTCATTCTACCTCTACAAAATATTTATTCAAAAACTGGATTTCCTTGCGTGCTTACATTTCACTCTCCACATTTCACCGAAAAACAAATGAAAACGCCACATAAGGCGACAAAGGACAAATTGAAACAAGGAATTCGCAAAAGAGTTAGGTTTACGTGGCGTGTCTCACCTGATTTTTGCCTTTGAGCACAAGAACATTGGTGACCCGACCGAAGGGCAGGCCGAGCTGTATGATCTCCGCCTCTGTTGTTTCGTTGGGTATGTTCCGTATGTGAATGACGCGGGACGGCTTGCCCACATTCTGTTCCAGTTTCACCTGTCAACAAACAAGAAATTAATCATTAGTTATATGCATTTATCATCCGCTAAAGATTTTTGAAAATTCCCGTGGGATACCAGGATATGCGCGTACGAAGTCGTGGGCGCAGCTAGTCATTAATTAATACATAAGTATCGACACCTAAGAGATTCTGCTAAACTTTTAATGTGTATAAGTGTGGATAAAAACCGAAAGAAAGATTTCAACTCAATTCAAACAGCATAAAATACCTACTAAAGAAATTAGCATAGACAAATCTTACGTAACGCTAAAAGAAATTCCAAGACTTATCATCGGCCCATAAACGTAGATCCATTAACGGAGTGGAGTGAGCGTCTAAATGGCGTACAAAATGACCGCTCTAATATACATAAATAAACCTAGCATTGTTCGCGGGAAGAGCCGGTCGGATAATTGAAAAGTCGATGTAGTATAATTGTCGAGGCTTATCGGGCCCAACCCCGATGTGGGCGCTATTGTTCCCGGGAGAGACTTTTGATTACGGCGGCGGGACCAAAACGAGCGCCGAATATATTGTAGCTTTGTATGACACTCCGCCTTCCGGCCGCCGGAGAAGTGAAAAGAGCAATGTGCGGTGGTTTTCTAAGCGTCGATATACCAATTATGAGGTAATCGCCATGGAGATTTTCACCTACAGGGGATTATAGGGGTTTGTACAGGATAGCAACGCATGAGTGAGAGATACTTCTGGTGTTACGGACGTACATAGGCTGCGGTGATTGCTTACTATCAGGCAGGTCGCTTGTTTTATCCGCCTTAGTTATATACAAAAATGAAATGCTATATGTCAAATCAGAGAATTATCTGTTTGCACGCATAATCGAAAAAAAAAACTATCTAAGCTATTACAGTTCAGAAGATACAGCCTCTAAATATATTTTTTTTTTCTGGACAAGTTACACAGCGCCATCTAGTTCCAAATTAACAGCAAAGCTTGTGTTATGGGTACTAGATAACTGATAAATGTACTTAAATACATTTTTTTTTGTAAATATTTATAATACTCGTACATAGAAAACACCCAGACCAAGACAAACAGACATGTCCATGCACACAATGTGTGTCTTGTGCGGGAATCGAACCCGCAACCTACGTGTCAAAGTGGCCATTGCTAACCATTCGACCACAGAGGTCGCCCTATGACAGATGGACGGACAAACAGCGGAGTCTCAGTAATAGGATCCCGTTAGTACTCTTTGGGTACGGAGTTCTAACAAGAAAGAATTTGAGACAAACGATAAAGATATTAAAAGAAAAACGATAAAGATATTAAAGATATTAAGAGAAAAAATAAGCATTTAAATTTCATAATCTTTTATGGACATCCCTCTTGAAATTCCGAATATGCAATACAATTAGTATTCAAATCGAATGAAACACCGAATGAATAATACATTAATATTTTATGAGCAGTTGTCTTCAAAGACACTGAGATGACATGTAACAAAAGTGATGATAAAAGTCACAGTTCTAATTCGACAATATTTGAGAATTCGTGAACTATCTCCTCTTTTTACGTTCTTTGGGGGGCGGCGAAGCGTGGAGGTGTAACAAATGAGTCTAATGCCTATTAGTTCGACCTTGTTAAGTTCAGATAAAGTGGGGAGTCGACAAAAGGTCGGGGTAAAAGTCGGAACAGTTCGCGAACTGTTTCTCTTGTGGCTTTTTAATCTTTTAGAAGCCAAATAACTAGGTACAGTTTCTTAAATATATGTTACTTAATATAAGTATGTCGCAATTATATGTTGTCTAATTTATCATTCTTGGGCGGGGTTTTAAAAAGTACTAACGAATGTATGCTATGTAAGTGTCTACTACTCTCGTATCTCTCTCGTGTCTGAAGAGCTCGATGGCGTTCGCGTATCAGTCTACACGAACACGCGAGTTAAGCAACGTTGACCGTAGCCTGTACATGGACGGGTTTATTTACTCAAGCTCCTCCGCACTTCAGAGGGTACGTTAAGCCGTCATTCCCGGCTGTTTTCATCAGATGACAGTCGTTAAGTCAAGTGGGTGACTTTAGACGGCTTGAAAACACTGACCTCTGCCAACCCGCAGTTGAGCAGCGTGGTGGAGTACGCTCTAAACCCCTTCGAATGACGGGAGACTCATATCCAAACAGTGGGAAGAATAAGGGTGACGACGACGACGTGTCTTCTAATAAGATGCTTTTATCTATAAATGCGCTCAACAAGCCTCCATTGTGGCAAGAAGAAAGCAAGGAATTGCCCGGAATTCACTCAGTCCTTCGCCATTTACCATTGCTAGCGGTAATCAAAACCCATTTTGAAAAGTTGTAATGCCTTCCTATGTGTTCACGTTCTTTTTGTTTCTTTGCGTATTGCATTTATACATGCATAATTGGGTTGTTTCCAATGTTTAAAAATTGTACAAATAAATTAACAATATCGTAAAATACACAAAACTATAAAGATCTGCAAACTTTCATTCTAATATCTTCAGTCAGACTTTTTTTAGCGTCGATCAAAGTTTGGCGGGAAAGTCCATTTTAAAAGTATGAAATTATTAAAAAATAATATTTCCATTGGAGTAGCAATAAAAAATGCTATAACTTTTATTATGATAATAATTACATAAACGTAATATTTAACATAGCTGTCGTACAAATTTCTGATTTGATGCATATAAAATACAAAACTGTGACGTCATAATTCGGTAGTCTTTTGTATGGAGCGTTTTGGGGCAGTCTAAAAATTGTGATTTTCAAATTAATATATCTCGAGAGATTTTTGTGCTATCGAAGTAATTCTTTCACCTATGGTTATATTATGGAGACGTCCCTACATATCAAACAGAAAAAAATGTTAGTCAAATAGCCAATTGTGTAAGTGCTTTGTAGCCAATTTTTATTGCCGTGAAGTTCGTCTATGACCGGTCTATATGAAAACGTCATAATAGCCTATCTCTATTTTGTTCTCTAAATATGACGATGAGCTACTTATACCTAAGATTTATTATATTTGTACCAATCTTAAAAATATGTTGCAAACACTATCATTTCAAAATACTGTTACAATATCGCACACGAAGGATGCGCGTTTAGAAGGGACTATACGATGTAACATATGTTCCTTTCGGGATTAAAGGAATCCTAAAAAAATGTACAACATTGATATTTTTGAATAATCCGAATGTTATTACAATCGACTTCAAAAGAGCCAAATCCCCGTAAATAAACAACTAAAAATATTTTTGTGCCGTGTTGCAAAGGGAGGAATAAATCGCGGAGCACGCTCGCCCACCTCGAGGGTATTCCGTATTTTTTCTCCTCGCGAAAGGAAACAAGTGGTACGTAAAACGTAAAGAAGGACATTACTTTCGCTGGGTCAGAAAATCTGCGAGGTACGATTTCCACATCAGGCACTTTAAATCAT
Organism: Hypsopygia costalis; assembly: GCA_937001555.2. Classification (NCBI taxonomy): domain Eukaryota; kingdom Metazoa; phylum Arthropoda; class Insecta; order Lepidoptera; family Pyralidae; genus Hypsopygia; species Hypsopygia costalis. The sequence goes on from OW443332.2 coordinate 21,328,725, forward strand.
CCGCTCGGTCTCACATTTCATCCATAAATATTAAATCCTGGCTCGGTTGCTGGGATAGAAAAAAGAGATATCGTATGACATTTTCCTGCGAGGTTTCCCTGGAATCGGTCAATTTTCCCGGTGATCGCGCCGGCCGTGTTTATTGAAACACTATTTCTCAGTTGGCCGCCTCCGTAGCGCTCCGTCATTAACTATATCATCTGCCGATATTGTACTACTAATGACTCTATCATACTCATGTCTCTCGAAGACAAGTGGTATTATCTTGACATCTATTTATTTGCGAAGCCTCCCAGTGGATATTACTTACAAAATTAATTTCGGTTACAATAAAAGTCTTCATTACGGGTTCTAGTTCTAGTTCTAAATGAACAATGATTTGCAATATGCTATTTCAGTAAAGATGACGGTCAAATTTAGATTGTCTTACCCGTTACCTTCTCTCTATGGTAGTCTTTGTACGGAACAGTCATTTCGACCCTAAGGGATATTTTATGACAGTTTATCCGGTAAACTTTCTTACCGAAGCTAAGCTTTTATCCTGATTTAGTTTAATTAACGGTTTGTTTTACGATTGTAGAGATTAAATTAAATTGATGCAAATGAGAGTCCGCGAGTTTGCGTAGATATAACAGTTTATTTTAGAGTAGAGGTTTTCTGCTATTCTATATTTTCGTTCGTGAGTCATTTTAAAAAGTCCTTGCTTAGTCCTGCTCGTCTAAGAATGCCACAAGCAAGATTGCATGTCTAAACCTAGTGGTTTGGTCTGTGGCATCGATAAGTCAGTATGCCAATTAGTTTTTTAGCTTAAATTTTACAAAAAATAATGTTTTTAATTGTTTTTATTCAGTTGCACCGATAATATGTATATTTTAACTAAATCGTTAAAACAGTTGCTATAGCTTTCAGTTTTATTTGGTCAATTATTTTTTTAATAGTTTAGTTTTAAATAGTTTACTTTTTATTTTGTGAATAGTTTTCATTTCTGTCTTTTGTTGTATTCAATGTTATTTAAGCCGATGAAAGCAATAAGAAATTGATTCATTAAAAGCTGTAAAGCAATCAAAATATTCAGCATATAAACTAGAAAGCAATAATGTTAGGCGGTAAACCCCTGGTTCATTCCGTTTGTTCATCACTTGCTTTTCCACACCAACTCTATCTCACAAATTTACCCCGGTGCCTGGAATAAGTTAAATTTCATATAAACTTCTGCACAAACCACCTACTTACATATTACCAATATATCTAAAGTATAAAACACAGTCAAAATATAACAATATACCTTACAATCTTGACAAAACACAAGCTGACGTGATCGGTAAGCGAGCGGGTGTAATCCGCTTGTGGCACAGGACGAAACGTAGGCCGCCGGATGGGCCGACGTTAACAGGCCTCCGAAATACTACTGCAGATTATGTTATTACTGACAGAGATTGCAGAGATTGGGCGATGTAATTGGAATTACGAAAATAGATTTAATGCTGCCTATATTACCACCTTGACAGATGGCAGACTTTAAGAAATGAACAGTCAAAACGGAATTGAGTTACCACGATGGATGTACCAATATTAAGCTGCCCGAAGGTCACTGTCTTGAAGATGACATGGCGTTTGTCTGAAGCAGCGCCATAATGACAGATTTGCACTTACCGCATCTAACTCTCTTTGAGAAGAATTCTATCATCGGGATCACGCAGAACATATGATATTCGAATCAAATCAATAGAATAATAAAAGGCCATGTAGATTTTGATTACATTATGAGGCCAGCCCTATTCTAAAGAAGCAGATGCGTGGCCTGCCTAAACACATCTGATGGGATGGTAAGTTTTGAAGGGTAATAAAGTGTAAAGGTCCAACGGGCTCATGGTGAGTGAACACTGTGTACACCATCACATCTACGAGTAGGTAGCTCACGATATTATCCGTTTTTATATGCAACTGTAACTGGGTCCTATACTTTCCCTTGTATATACAATATCATGTTTAATTATTATTTTTCCTTGCGTGTAATTTGAGTTAACAAACTCTAGCCCTGACCTAGCAAAATTATTACGTGACTAGAGTCCTTTTCGCGACAATTTCGTTCAGTCAATGTCCACTTCGCTTATTCTACCCTGATTACTGACGAAGAATGTTGTTACCCTAGGAAAAGAGTAGCTAAAAATATAACCTTGTCTCTAGTGTAATACAATAAATGGAAATGTTTAGTTCATTTTAGGCAGCCTGCGGGCTTTGTACAATGTTTATCTTTGGTAATTAAAGGTATGATTGCCAATTATACACAATGATGGCTATTATGTAGGACCCGCACTTTATTCAGGTGGTCAGTTTTTCACGACTACATTTCATGATCCCAGTGTCGCCCAAAATTCATTTTTTTTTTCAACTTATGTCATGTCAATTATCTGGAAACGTTTAGAAATATTTTAGAAAAAATACAATAAAATACGAGCGTTATGTGTGATAAGGAACTGAACTTTTCGCACATTACGTTCATATTAAATTTTTCTAAAATATTTCTAACCGGCGCCAAACTGGAGAGTGATTAAAATTTTATTTCGCTCTGTACACAAAATCGCAATTTACAAAATGTTGGCATAACATGAGGTAAACTGGAAAAAACTGTTCGGCCTGTCGGATCAAATCCGTAAACTAATAACAATCGAGATTTAGTGAGTTCAGCTAGTGTAACAGTGGCTGAAAGTTAGACGAGCGCCAGTGGACGGGCGCAAGTCATAAAAACTGAGCGAATTTCATTATATGCTATTTAAAATTCACACCTCACACCGCAAAAGTTCAACTTGCAAAAAATATCGTGCGGTTTTTACGGCTATGTAAAGTTTTACTACGTTGATTGAAATGAAATATGCACAACCACTATGAAGTTGAAATTGTCGTGTGATATAGTAATAAAAAGATAATCACTTGTATATCATATCATCATCATCAATAAACGACAGTCATGTATTTTAGCAGGGTTTGGTATAAACATGCACGTTTAAGCCATATTGCATAAGATTTTCTTGAGTTAGACCACAGCTCACTGCATCGGCTGTTAAAATTTCAAGAGCATTATTACACCAGAAATCGCAGAAGCCGATCGTTGGAACTTTTAATTGGCAATCCAGTAGAATATTGTTATTAAATTGGCGAGCATCATTCGTGCTATTTGAGACTTATTGCTAGTTGCTACTCTTCAATATGTATTTTGGCCCGTTAGCTCTTGATTCTGATGCAAAGGTATTTCTCGGAATGGTTTAATTGCTCAACTAGTATTATTACAAAATCTTGACTAGTATTGTTAAAGATTAAAGGTATGAAATAACTTGTATTAAGCGAGAATTAATTAATTTGTTTATTGAAATAAAACTATTGACAATTTCACTTTTATCCGAAATAGAGTACTTGTAAATTGGTAGAGTTATATATAAGTAAATATTTATTGGCACAAAACATGGTAAAGTGATGGCAATAATTTGGTGAACATACATGTTTTGCCAGGTCAGTGGCATTCAAATACATTGTTTGTCACTATTTTCATATTGTGGAAGCTAATATTATTACTACTTATTACTAATAACTGTATTTTTTATAAATGTAATTTCATAAACATGCCAGTGTCGCCATCTCTATCCACTAAAAAGTATTACTAGTATATTTAAGTAAAATAAGATATAAATAAGAAATAATAAGGAGCATAAGATTTAAAAAAAAATTGTCAGTATGTTTGTACGCGCATCACTTATAAACTATTATTGCACGAAATTGGATGTGATTTTGGTTGTTTTGTCAGAGGTCTAATGCATATTATCTTAAGACGCCGAGTAGAAGCGGTATTAACGGTAGCAGCTCCGTTCTATCGTCTATGTTATTGCGTTGACTATTGCTATTGCTTTCGATTTTTTGTCGTTATTCTATGAATAGCTTATAGGTTATTATTATTTCAAACATAATTTAAGACGTCAAATATGAATCTGAAACATTGAAAACTGTAATCGAAGCAGTAGATAAAATAATGAGTTTGTTAAATTGAAAGCCATATCAATAATAATTAAAGCAATAGACGGTAGAACCCCAGGTAATTTTTTTAAAACTATAACATTTTCGCTGTAAAACGACATAATATTCCCCAGCGAAATATCGTTATAATTACATCGTATCGCGTAATTTCACTTCCCCATCTTGCAAAGATTAAAAGGCTTCAGAATACTTTTAATATTGTCGGTGGTGATATCGCTAAAGGTTACCTCGACTTTATTGCTACGTTATCTCATATTTAATATTTTTTTCGTATTACCTATTAATAAATACTGAGTGTATTTACCTTAGTCACCTTATACGACATCCACGAGAAGAGATGGAGTGATTCTATTCTAGTCTGCCGGAAACCACACGGCCAAGTCTAAGGGAAATACATTATAAAACATCGATCAGGCCTCCCCAACCCGTCTGGCCAGCGCGTGGAGAGTGTAGGCCAAATCCTCCTGTCTGTGACGGACGAGAGAGGGTCGTGCTCCTGTAGTGGAGACTAAAAATGACCTGGTGATGATGATGATATACTTAGTGAAAATGTTTTATTTTCTTATTATACATGAAGGAGTATCTAAGAGTATATGTAAAGGTGATAACTAATTAACATCAGGCGTACCTTTGTTTGCCATTCGCAGTAAGTAGTATAAAAAGAGGCAATATCTGACATGCAGATATACTGCTTTAGAGCCTAAACACACTGGTCTACTGCGACCGTCCATTTACATTTTGGCGAGCCCGGTGGGCGAATGGCTAGCAATGGCTGCTTTGACTCCGTTGTCGCGGTTCTCTGGTCTCAGGTTCGACTGCCGCACAAGATAGACATTTGTGTGCATGAACATGTCTGTTTGTCTAGGTCTGGTTGTTTTCTATGTATTATATGTATGCATTTACAAAATAAAAGTATTTAAGTATAATACCGGTTTATCTAGTACCCATAGTACAAGCTTTGCTTAGTTTAGGACTAGATGGCGCTGTGTAAATTGACCAGTAATATTTATTTCTTATTTACTTATTTATTATATAATGTAAATGGTTTACACTATGTTATAATCCACACCGCGCACCACACCATAAACAGTTCGAGCAACCAGTAATGTAAATGTTTGGTCGCTGCTACCATAGTCGCGGTCGCCTAGAGCGCGGAAGCCGTAATAATTTGGCACATTGAGTAGATAAAATAACCCCAGAAAAGCAATAGCTATAGTAATGGACAAAGCACTAGTATTAGGCGGTAGATCCCCTGGTGGTAAATAATCACCGCTTTCTGTGGATATCACCATCTGTACTATACATTTCCACTTCCCAAGAGAATTCCAGATCCGTTGTCGGCTTTTAAGGGAATGGCAGGCTCTTATATCGTAATTGTCTGGGAACATCGCTGAAGGAAATTTATTTCATAATTTTACCCAATGTATAATGTAACAGTGTTTTGTGAAGCCACAGCCCACACACACACACACAAACACACACATATAAACGCGACCTATATTATACGACGCCTGCATACCTATGTGTGCATGTGACATTGTCAAAATTCGATACAAAAGGGGTGAAGACAACTGACCTCATCGTGGCTAAAGAGTGTCCTAAGGGCTAACTACGAGTATATTGGATACTTACTATTATTAATGCTATCGAGAAAAGTATAGTTAAGTAAAGTATAGTACGTAAAAGTATGGTTAGTACGTAGAACAAGTTGTATACGTTTTGGGGAAGAAAGATGTCAAGAAAGATGTGGATGTCACGGCATGCGTGAAAAAAAAATTTGAACTAATTGATCTCCTAGGTATTTCATAAGTCAATTTTATTCATGATCCTTAATCATAATATCATAATATATTCTTAAAAGTTACGCAATAAGCCAACAAAAATATTCTAACAGATAAAACCTAATTATTCTAATGAAACATTAAAAGGTCACTGTTGCGAAAAATTCATAAAATTCTCTGAAATTGTTTAGAGACAGCTAGAGAGAGCAATAAAAGATAGTGAATAATTAAATATAGAGGTGGCACCAAAATTCAGTTTGCTTAGTGCGCCGCTAATTCATTCATGCATAAGAATGGGACGGACAACTTTGTCCCGGGGAACTTTTAATAGTGGCCCTCCTTCGGTCGCTTTACAACTTTAGCTTGACTAAAACATACTCATTGATATTCATAACAAAACATTCAGAAATCTTTAATAATTAAAACACTTTCTTAAGTTGATTTTATGATAAGTTGTTTGCCGCAAACCAAGACCTGACGATTTCTTAAAAAATATATAATATCTCGAAAACTTTTTAACCAGTTACATTGCCCAGTGAACGCGTAATTATGTGTATACTAATGTAATTACTCGTATATACTAAATTTCATCTTTTTTTTTATACTAGGTCGAGTGGCAGACAAGCATACGGTCCGCCTGATGTGAAGCGGTTACCGTAGCCATATTAACGCTCGCAACATAAAATATCGCTCGCGCGCCGCCACCCCCGCTGCCAACGCAGCATCTCCTTCCTTTCTGGTGACCTCACTCACTCGCAGAAACACAACAACCCTCAAGGGAATTGTTATTTGGCTGCGGTATTCTGTGAGGTGGAGGTACATTCCCCAGTCGGGTAGCTTACAATTACGCTCCCTACCTTTCTTTTCGCCAGAGCTTCGTTTGTCAGTCAGCAGGGTGCACCGCGTGCAGGTGAAGTTGGCTTTGGTTCAAAGATGTTGATGAACCACTGACGTTAACGCTTTGAAAATTCAGCTAACCTAAGTATGGCAATTTTTTCGAGCTGACTCATGTTTAGTAAATTCAAAATTCATTCACTGGATTTAACATCAAATGATTAAATAATGACCAAACATATACACACACACAACAGTAACAGTATACAGTATAGTAAACAGTAACAAATAACCCACTCAAATAATCGTAAAAATCGTAATATCGTATCCGTATCGTCGCGTAGTAAGTCAACGAGTATTATACGATAACTAAACACGCAATAAAAACTCGGCAGCACTCACCAAAACAATGTTTTCAATGAGTTGTTTCATAAGTTCGTGTTCGCTCACGCTTCCCGTACAAAATCGTAAAATAAGATAGCCAAATGGTTTTAGTACCCCTAAAACTAGCCGTAAAATAGTAAGTGCCCGCCCAATGAATATCTTTACGGCATCATTTGATTGATTACCGAATTTTCTCGGAACAAAACCGATAAACCGTGTCGAGTGGCTTTATTATTGATATTAGGCGTCTACTTGCGAATATTTACTCAGAGCCAACTCGCTGACTTCACTACGATATTAGGTAAGTTAGTGTCACTTAATTTGATCGACGAGTTTCATAAATAGGTTGATTAATCGAAACTGTTCGATTTGCATACAATATAGAGGGAATATAAACTCTATTAAAATTTAAGTTACATTACCTAGTAAAAATCGATTTTTACAAACTATTTATTACTACGCATTATTGTTTACTTAAGTCACTTAAAATAGTATTTGCTTCGAAGTAAACTAACCTAACTAATCTAATCTTTTAGTCTCAGAGAAATCTAAACGATAAATATCAATAAGAGTGTAATTAAATGAGATTGTACTTGCTATAACAAAGTCGGGGGCAACAATCCCCAAGGCAAGAAAACACAGCATTTAATAGGATTACATCGATGAATAAGTAAAAAAAGACAATTTGTTCCCGAAAGTACGACAGTCAACCTGTGCAAGCAGAGTCGTAACTTCGCAAGACAAGCTCGTAAATGCTTAAGTAGTGGTAAACGCGGGCCCTGTACCATCCTCTGATTTGATTGATCTTCACTGCGCAGGGCCCTCTACGTTTTTACAGGCCGACGTCAGAGGAAAATGAGGAAAAAAACGGGGAACATAATTAATTACTTTATTTGGACATTAATGACCCGGTCAAAGAGGACGAGGGTTGATTAGTGTGTTTTCTGCTGACGTGCTCTGTCTGATACGGTATTCGTTAAGTGAAAACATTCCATTATTAAAATACGACCAGACAGACGTCACAAACTGTCAGATGTCAAACCGTGTCATTTGATTGTAGTACCGCTTGTAGGCGACTGACGAGGGAGGGCACGTCTTGCTTTTGAGAATAAATTTCGCTGCGACAAAATAAAGTTCAGGAAGTATCTTTAGACACAAATATGCGCGGCTTACTATCAATAAATCTATATGAGCTAAAAGAATAACAAAAAGGTGCTGAAAGAAATTTCCTAACAAGATAAGTTCGTCTCATAAAACATTTTGTAAAAAACGTTCAGTCGGTATTTTCCTTCAATATTTTCACAGCACGAGGTGTTCGCCGAACAACACAAAGAGAGGACATAAAAAAATACTTTTAAAAACGAGTCGCCATTCCGCCGATGGGTTCCAAATGAATATTCAGAGCGACAAAGAAGAAGGGGTGTTGCAAAAAAGGCAGTGCCTAAATTTTCTGTGGAAAAAAGGTGGCACAATCGCAAAACCATAAAATAGCAAATAAATAAGCGACGCAGGGACACGTCCCTATTTAATTATGAATTAAGGCCGAGTGTAACGAGATCACAATGTAATTAAGATTACTGCGGCAAGGTTTTTTTTTCAGTACGGCCGTAACAAGCAGGAGTAAATGGACGGCAAAACGTGCCACTGTTAACTAACGCTGTTACCTTGTTTTGCTTGCGTGGACGTAATATGCTTTTTGCAATGCACCGGGGTGCCAGTTTGAATTCGTTGTTTTTGTTGCATTTTCAAACTATTGATGATTGTTGTTTTGAGCAAATTGATATGGTTTGTTTACAATAGATTGGAGAGGAATATAATTATTTTGGTTGTGTATTTGTAAATAACATTTCGAATAATGTTACAAATACAATAGCCGATATCAGTAACGAATATTTATGAAGTTCCATCTACACAGCACGATTTTTACATTAGGAAATTATTTAGGTAAATATAAATATTTTTTTCATTCATTTTCCTAAGAGCTGTGACATAATGACCGGTGACAGCGGGAAAATAAACTGCCCGCGGGAAAGAATAAGAAAATGGTTCCTTTTCGACGAGACGCTTCATTTCTATTTAATTTACGTAAATGATATCCGAGGACGAAAAATATTCAAAATAGCTCTTTTCTGCTTTTAAGCACTAAATACCGGCATTGGAACGTGCTCAAATAAAAGGAAAAATAGATGGATCTTGAAAACGGGAGAGCAGCATTTTCGGTAAAAAATATGAGTGATTTTATTTCGTAATCAATCGACATGATGAAAGATCAGACAAAATTTTATCATTCTAGTGTGTCACATTAAAACGAGGAACTTTATAGTTTCGCCTATATTTATATTTATGTTAAGCCTAATTATGTCCATGTTTGCCGCTGAGTTCCACTATCGTACAACTCGCCATAAATAAAATTTCCATCCATATCATCTTGATAATTGGCAATCTACTATATATGTTTCATAAGACATTTTATACTACGAACAGAGAAACTGTGGAATCGACTTCACTCAGCGGTATTTCCGAACAATTACGACAAGGGAGCCTTCAACAACAGTCTTTATTTCCGTTAAAAGGCTAGCAACGGATCGGCGACCCTTGGTGTTGCTGATCTCTATGGGCGGTGGTGATTGCTTACCACTAGGTGTACCGCCACATGTCCTTTCATATAAAAATAATGTCTATTTGTGTGGTTATCCATTTGCCGGATTATGTTTTCATTCGTATTTCCGAGTCGTTTTAATCGGTTAGCGTTAACTATAGAAATGAAATGGCAAACTATAGCTATGACATTTGGTATTAATACACTATACCTCTTGCAAAAATCCATATCGATGCTTCTGATGATAGAGAAGAAAGTTAATATATGCCTCCTAATATTCTCGAATGTTAATACTAACGTTAAGTTCACGCGCAACTCCATTGCGAGCTACTGACTGAATTATTGTTCAAATGACTTCTAACCCATTATTATGAAAAAGATTTTCTTTCTTGTGTTTCTTATTTCAGCTTAAGGTGATTGATCCTAGTAGCTTACTCATTCCTTATATTTGAAAGGATCTTTCATTAAACAAACATTTTTGGCTTACATGCGTTCTTTTGCATATTTTTATAAATTATTGCATCTAAGTCAAAAATATTTGTTAAATGAAATCAAAATCAATCCTTAAACCAAAGTGTTCAAAAGATAGATTGTCTTTGGTTCTAACCCGTGCTAACGTTCTAACCCGTAGGTGGTCACAGAAGTTGGATATTATCGCTTCATTCATTCAACTTTTAATGGATAGTGCAATTCATTTGGCGGTCGTTGGAAGTTGGCAGCATGGCGCTAACAAAGATATGTGTTTGTACAGTCGGGAACAAAGTGTGCACGCGGAATGTTCTGCATTTATGTAAATATGCAGTGAAACAACTGTGTCGTGGGTACAGTATACCCAAACCAGTTAAATGTTTATTTTTACACTGCTGTTTCCAATTTTATACAGTTGAAAACAATAATATTTGCCTAAACAATATATTTTCTAGAAATAAATTGTATTTTCATTATGACTCGGAGGAAAACAATTAGTTTTATATGCCATCAGATTTAAAAGAACTGTGAAAATAGGTACAAAAAGTAGAAAACTTTATTTCGACTACTTATATATTTTTCAATACATACTATAATCCATATACATAATACATACTATAATCGTTTACGGCTCGTCCGTTTTGTGATTAGCATGTTCTTTGCACGCAACTATTGTTAGGTGTGGTAGTAACCACTTGACCATAGAGCAATAGTGAGTGTCATCCAACATCTCTCAAGATCATTGTTTAATTAAATGTATCAAAAAAAAAAATTATGCCAAAAAACCAGCTGGCGAAATTAAATGACTAAACCTCCAATATCCAATAATTTCTTCTACAAAGTTATACAATAAATGTGTTAAAAGTAGCTATAAAACATCTATCGACACATAATACATGCATCACAAAAGGATAGAATACCATATCTTGTTGCAAACCTAATAAATTATGCGAGGAGTGAAAAGAGAATGTTCAACAAAGTAGGATAATGGAAGTTCTTTTGATGTAAATTCATCCCGTGTTTTGAGAATTGTACAAAAGATGTACATTGTTCTATTCAAACATAAGCTTTATTTGCCTATCTAATGTTTTGTTAGCCTTAAGTGAGCTTTAGTTTACATTTGGTAAATAGTTACATAGCTAGTATTCTGCTACGATACGTTAAGGCTGCTGTCCCATTAGGGAAATAGTTTGTGACTCTCGGCTAGCTGACTCTAAGCTGTAGATTGGATGCAAACTTCAGCGTCGACGAATGTGAGTCCAGGTATAGCAAATCCGCCGCTGACAGAATGATTAAATAAGCGTAACTGCGTACAGTACTAGCAGTATGAACACAACATCTAAAATATGGAAGAGATCAACTTTCAACCGCTCCATATAAATGAAGTACGAGTATGTTCCCTTTATAAAATTTTTACTGATAAACGTCAATAAAATTTGTAGGTGCGTAATTGTCTATGTCTGTATGCGTGCTTTTCAGTTTCCCGTTCAAAAATATGCTGGTGCATGATATTCGGACTATAAATATACAATCATTTACCTAAAGTTGCATTGACTCGCGATACCAAATTATGTACATACATAGACTAGACTACACAGACATCTAGATGTATGACTCGAAAACGCGCGCAGATTATTATCTTGTAAACTATAAACTAGGCCTATGTGATACTTCGACGTTCACATTTACTCTTTATATAATCAAATTTGCTCGTTAAGTGCTTGTAGCGAAAAGTTTTAAAAATCTATCGTTTAACTTCTCCATTCGTTAAAGTTTATCTTCTTTCAAACGTTCACACTCGTTTTATAGGTAAAAGGACAGTATTTTTCTTCGGTACAATACCTATCCCTAAGAAAAATAAATATTATACCCACCTGGAGGAAAATATTGAAAGCGGAATTCACAGCGTTTACATTTTACATTACGCCGAAATGAGAAAAAGGAAACTTGTTAGAATTTGTACAAATCTGCAGAATTCATTTGTCGAAAATTAACAATTCCATTTTGATTCAATGTATTATGTAAAAAATCATCCGATATCGCCAGGTCAGGGAGGAGATTAATAAAAATTTGCCCCTCGAAGCCTCTGGGGAAGCCCCTTTATGGCACGTTGGCTTTTTATGAGGGCCCTTTTATTTTAATACTTATTTCGGTTTCGCGATTCCGTCGTTTTATCGCTTCATCGCGATTAATCGCTTTTCGGTTAATTACGCAACCGAAGAAATGCGTTTATGCGGATAAAAAATTAAATTATCACTGATTCCAAAACTTGGCAATTTTCCGCGGCATTAAATTTTCCTGTGATTTTCGCCAACACATTTTATAGGTAAAACAAAACGAAATTATTTTGTGTTTTTCATACAGCATTGGTAGAGCGATGTATTATACTATTTTCGCTATTTTTCTTAAAACTTACTATCATGTTACAACGCGACGGATACAGAATTTGTAAACACATCTAAATAAGTATTTTGTTCTTTATACCATTACTGGTATGGAAAACACGCACACGACCTCTCCGATAGTAAGTAGCCATCGTAACCCGTGGACGCTTACAACGAGGTATCGTTCGTTACCTCATTCACGCCTGGCCTACATACTTCACATACGATTTAATATAAAATATAAGGGTTTTCCCGGAAATTTTACACGACACCAAACCAAACCCAAACTAAGCAATATAATAACTGACAAAAAATATTGGCGAGTATGAAAATAATAAGTATCTGAATACCGGACGCACATCTTTCCATATTATAAGGAGCGAACTCACACATGCAGAAATTCTGATCCTTAAATTCAGTTTCTGAATTCCGGGATGGATTCCGGCTGTATTCCGGCCGGCGTTAATATATCTATCAGTTGCTTTTTATAGATACACGAGAATTAATATAGACCAGTGTTTTTCAAAGTGTGTATCTCATACGCTGTCCCGTAACTACTACAGAGGGGCCGCGGAAGGTTGCGAGCTGTAAAAAAGAACATTCAAAAATTTTTGAAGAAAATGTTCATTTCAGAACGTAATCGACGGCTGTGTTACATATTTCATTAGTTATATATTAACCGATACCTAACTATGAAAATAAATAAAATGTACGGTATTGATATTTGCAATTTAATAAAAGACATTCATGTTAGGTACCTGGAGGGTAAAGGGTCGCAAAAGATTTCTACATACGAAGGGGTCGCGCCTTCGTTTGAAAAACACTGATATAGACTAACAAATAAAAGTTCCAATTGTATAATTGTAATTCTTCTTAAAATTAGTAAAATGCACTGTGTAAAAGGAGTAGTAGTTTATTTATTCTGCCGAAGGCGTTTATGTGAGTTATGGTCGCGAACGACTCCCGAGACTGAACTATTTATCAGGCCTGTTTGGGATACGCATCACGTCCCTATGACTATATTGTATCAATGAACTCAATTCTGGTTCTTATTTGCCATTTTTGTCAGTTACTTAAACTGTGATCTTTTGACCTCATACACAAAAACACCGAAGCATGAACAGATTGTGCTTCGCCAATTTTTTTTATACCACTAGGGTGGGAAATAAGTATACAGTCCGCCTGATGTATAGCAGTTACTGTAGCCTATGAACGCCTGTAATAGGGGCATCAGATGCGCGTTGCGAAACACTATAAACGCCTTTTTTGAAGAACCCCATGCCGTAGTCTCTTGAGAAAAATAATTTAAATTTTATGATTCTAACTCCTCTATACAAAATTTGTACTGTGTATTCTCGATATAGTATTCTATAATAATATGTATAATAATTCAAATAAATTTTATATAATAATATTTTCAATACACAATGCCACTGCAAGCTACAGATTTTAATGTTATAGTGAAAAGAGGACATTTCATTCACGATACACATACGTAGTATCGCTTCTATATAGTAGTATTTCTCTCTCGGGTAGCTCATATTACCCTCGGCTCAGGCGGAACGTGACAATAAGTCATGTTTTTTCGTGCGTGCAACTGGCGTTCATCGATTTATAAGACGTTGTCACCTCAAAACTTTGTTTCTTTCATCATTGCCAGCATTATAAATATGGCAGATAAATCAAAAATTAATCAATGACCTACTTAATACAATATCATGCGAAATTGCAACAATATTTCGAACGTAATGAACCGATCTAAATTAATAAAAACAATTAATGCAAATAATATTGTTGGAATAAATAATAAACCCATATTGCCGGAAGCACTTCAAAGTTCACCGCATGCATACGTCATAAATGCAAATTGAATTAATTAGGAATTGATTTTACACGCCACTTAACAATGCAGTTTAACATTCTCGTTTGGTTAAATTTACAAATAACCAATATTATTTTACGGATTGGGAAACTCTGTCATTAATTCATAAAATGAACAACGAATTTATAATATCAAATTTTAATTATTTATGTTACCTATATTCAAATTAGGAGTTCAGAAATTGAAATAATATAAATTTTTATTTTATTTTATTTAGTCATAAAAAATGTATAACTAATTAAGTATTTTGCAACAAAGGGCCTGAGTTTAAAAGGCCTTTGGCGTTAACACAGGGCTTAACTAAGGAACGGTTGGGCGTTCACATACTGATTGTTTTATGGTAATATTTGTTTGTTTGTTTGTATTATTACGAGTATTATTGACGAGCTCGGTGGTGGAATGGTTAGCAATGACCACTTTGACTCCGAGGTCGCGGGTTCGATCCCCGCACAAGACAAACATTTGTGTGCATGAACATGTCTGTTTGTCTTTGCCTGGGCGTTTTCTATGTATTATATGTATATATTTACGAAAAGAAAAGTGTATTTAAGTATTATACCAGTTATCTAATACCCATAGTACAAGCTTTTCGCTTAATTTGGGGCTAGATGGCGCAGTGTATATTGTCCAGGAATATTTATTTATTTATTTATTATTTTTCAAATTACATAATGAATAAATACATGAAAAATAAAGCGGTACAAAGGCGGACTTATCCCACGTGGGGATCTCTTCCAGTCAACCTTATAGTAACTGCGTGGAGTTGACATTACAGTGATTTGCAAGTAGAACATGGACTAATAAATGAAAGTAGGGATTTTACAAACAAATAAAATACACAATAAACTACATAAATTAAAAACTATAGTAATGAATTGACGAGCTCGGTGGTCGGATGGTTAGCAATGGCCACTTTGACTCCGAGGTTGCGGGTTCGATCCCCGCACATGACAAACATTTGTGTGCATGAACATGTCTGTTTGTCTTGGTCTGGGTATTTTCTATGTATTATAATGTATGTATTTACAAAAAAATATATATTTAAGTACATTTATCAGTTGTCTAGTACCCATAACACAATCTTGCGCTTAATTTGGGACTAGATGGCGCTGTGTAAATTGTCTAGAAATATTTATTTATTTATTTAAATACTTATAGATAAAGCAAACAACAATTATAAATAAGTACTGTATCTAAAAATACCTTTAATTATATTATCTAAATGAAAATATTAGGTAACTACAGGTCTCATCAGTAAAGAATTTTTTTAATCCTAATTTGTATTGTTTACCATATACTATAGTTAACCCGCGCGACTTCGTCTGCGTGTGAGAGAGAGGGCGGGTTGAAAGTGAAGCGTATGATTAATATTAAGAAGGTCAAAAGCTAATCTTAAAAAATAAGACATAGCATGTCTTTTTAAGATTGGCTTGGCTCATTGGCTTTTAGGACTTTGTGAAGAATTTTTAAGACGAACAATTCCATCATATGTAATGATTGTTGCGTAACTTAAACCGTTTACGTAGCGTACGCAACGGAAGCTCTCAAAAGGAACATTTTTTCCTAGTTTTTGCAACATTTTTCATTGGTGCTTCGATCCTAGTGTGATGTTATATAATCTATATGCCTTCCTCAATAAATGAAGTATCCAAAACTAAAATAATTTTCCACTTCCGCTTCCACCGCAGTTTGTAAACATTGTTTAAATGTACTGTTCCCGTTATTAATTAAAAATAATTGTGAAAAGTCAATAAGAACGCTGTAATTTGTGTGGTGCCTGTTGCGTTGGAGGTTAGTTTAAATGGACAAGGAACAAGAAGCATTTAACTGCACTGCAAATACCACAAAACTTGCAAATTATATATGGTGAGAAGACGTTTCCATAATATTTTTACAGTTAAAAATTCAAAATACAGTTAAATTTTATGAAAAACACTGGTATCTTCCACACAATTTTTGACAACGCACAACTCTGAACAGCTGATTGGTGCTTTCATTTCTGTCGAGCTAACACAGCTGACAACCTGGCAGTCGATAATTTTCTTCTTTTTATTTTTGCTGTTGGCGATCACCTTATAGAGAGAGGATGAATTTAATGCAGCCTATTCACGCACAGTAACATTGAATTTATTATTACAAATAATATTGAATTTATTTTATTAATCATTTACGACCGGAAGTTTTTATATACGTTGCTTTGATAATACTTAATATCAAATGGCGAAAAAATGTGCTATATGTAAGGCACTGATTACTGACAGGCAAGTTCTCACTTGTAGTAATTGCCGAAAGTCACTTCACCTAAATTGTACAAATGTAACAGAGAAACTGTTTTACTTGATGAAAGCCAAAAAGGATAGCAAATGGAATTGCACTGGATGCACGCGAAAACGAAAGGAATGCTCCAGCTCACCACTAACAGCAGCATCAGTTCCTACAAAAAATAATCAAGATGCAAATAATCTCCCAGTATCTAACGACCCAGCTGCAGATCAGCAAGCTCCTGAACTGCCGACGTTATCGCCAGTTCCTCCAACAAAGACTTTAATCGAAGTTGAAACCCCATCTGAAACAATTGAGATATCTGCAGACAACTCTAAAACACCGAAACAGTTTGTGACCCAACGCACAAAATATAAAATAAATGTATCTACGGGAAACTCTTTTGAATCGCTACAGTCTGACGAGTCTGAGTATGAAGACGGTTCTAATACAACTCGATTAAACAGAAGTTGTCCTGAAACTAGCCATAACATAAAAGAAGAGTTAAGAGAACTGAGGGCTAAAATAGAGACCTTGGAAAAGAAGCTACAAAGTGCTGAAATAGAGATAGACAATTTATCTTCGGAAAACAGTTTCCTAAAAAAGCAAATATTAACTTATGAAAAGAAAACAGATACTCTAACTAACATATGCAAATCAACACCGAAAATAGACAAGTTTAGAAGACGAAAGAGTACAAGTAACAAAAAGAGAATAGATTTTAAAACAAACAAATCAAACGATAACGTGCTAAATTTAACGACGCCAATAGACGAAACGATTGAAATGAGCGATAAAGAAAATAAACATGAACAAAATACAACCGCGACAAGACTAGAGAAAAGCTCAGACGTGACAGCATTTCCAGTTGATATTGCATGCTGTAATCCTATAAAACTATGTGTGTTAAGCAGTAATAATAAGAATAAAATTATACAAGCGATAGAGAGACTAGAAATTGCACAACTTGAATATTGCCATCATATAAAACCAAATGCAGGTATAGAAGAACTTTTGAAGGGATTAGATATCAAAACTAAAGACTACACTAAAAATGACTACTGCGTTATACTTCTTGGGGAAGAAGATTTCAAGCGAACTAAAGACTACAATAGACTCATACACATTTTATGTGAAGAGGTGAGGAAAGTCATTCATACTAATATAGTAATAGCCCTGCCAACGTACGTTTGTGGGGCACCGCTATTTAACTACAGAGTAGAACTTTTTAACATTAAATTGCATCATAACATACTTCTCCCTGAACACGCATATTGTTTTGATTCGAATTGGCATTTAACTTTTGAAATGTTTTCACAGAAATCTGGCAAGATTAATAATTTAGGCATTGAGAATATTTTTAACAACATAAAAAAATATTTTTTTCGTAAGACAAGTTTCACAGAGTAGAAAAAATGTAATTGCCACTATATTAAATGACAATTGCGAAAAAATGAACGTAGTAGATGTAGATATTACATCAACTTGTGACATGGTAAATAATAATAGTAATGACATTAAAGTATTACAGAATATTTGTATATATCATCAAAATGTGTGTAGTTTGACGACAAATAAGAATGAATTAGAGTTACATGTTGAGACACTTTGCAATATAAAGCCTCGTTTTTTATGTATTACAGAACATTTTCTTAACAGCAAAAAAATTGAATTATTTAATTTAACTAATTATGATATTATAGCATATAATACACGGACAAATAAACTAAGAGGTGGTAGTCTCATTATGGGATTGAAGGACTGTAATTACACAGAATTATTAGTTTGTAAGACATTGTATAGAGTGGAATATTTTGAGGTTTGTGGTGTCAAAGATACAGAAACTGGAATTAATGTAATCTGTATATACAGAAACCCACTTCAGAAGCATTTCAATGACTTTTTAGATCAACTAGAAATACTTTTGGAACATTTTTTTAACAAAAAGTGCATAATATGTGGAGATTTTAATGTAGATCTTTTAGTTGAATCTGAACAAAAAACCGATTTCTTGTCTTTGTTAAAATGTTATAATTTCCGACCATTGATTTCATCTGTAACTTATATAAAAGGTAATGCACAATCCTGTTTAGACAATTTCATCACAAATCTTCCTGATAATACTATAGAGAACATTGCAGTAGATCACAATGGTATATCTGATGGTCATGCGGCACTTATTTGCAACGTGGCTGTACCAATTGTAGGTACTGGAAGAAATATAAATGAAACCATAACCAGGGAACACAGAGTATTTAATGACGCTAACAATGACATGTTTCGTGAACTTTTACTAAAGCATGATTGGAAAAAATATGGAATAAATAGTTTTATAAGACATCTAAATAATATATTTGAGGAAAGTTTTAAAAAAAGAAAGAGGAAAATTAGTACAAAAATAAAGCGAAATCTGAAATGGATAACCAAGGGACTAAAGACGTCTAGCAAAATGAAGCGTTTTTTGATGCCAGCGCATGTATCCATAAATGATAAGACCTTGATAGATTATAGACTTAATTACATAAAAATATATAGAAAAGTAGTAAGACAAGCGAAAAAAATCGCTGTGCAAAAGGAAATAGAGGAAACAAAAAACTCAGCTAGAGCAATCTGGAATGTAGTGAACAAATGTAGAAAGAGCACATCGAATAGAAACGCGAATAAAATTTCGTTGAAAGTAAATAATAAGTATATTGACGATACTAGGGTTATAGTGGATATTTTTGCGGAAACATTTAATCAAGGATGTCCCTCCACTTGGGGCAATGCGGACCAAGCAATGACATTACTTGAACAAAATAATAAACCTTGCATAAAAGATATGAGCTGGAACAAGGTTAACCCTGCAGAGGTTGTTAAAATAGTTACAACCATGGAAGATAAAAAATCGTGCGGATGGGATGATATGCCTATATCAATCTTTAAAAGAAACATTGATTTATTAGCTACACCTTTAGCAAGTTTCTTTAATAAATGTTATGATGAAGGCATCTTCCCAGATCAACTCAAAATTTCAAAGGTGCTACCTGTCCATAAAAAAGGATCAAAAAATGACTCCAAGAATTTCAGACCCATTTCACTATTAACCACCTTAGCAAAAATTTTTGAAAGACTGATCAAGGCACGTCTAACCCGGCATCTTAGCCTAAATAACATTTTGTATGAACGTCAGTTTGGATATCAGAAAAATAAGGGTACAAGTGAGGCGATAGATGCATTGGTTAATGATGTCATTACAAATTTGAATAATAAAATGAAAGTTGCAGGGTTATTTCTGGATTTAAGTTCAGCTTTTGATATGGTGGACCACACAATTTTAATTCGTAAGTTGGAATACTACGGACTAAGGCATAAAGTCCTGCAGTTAATGAAGTCTTATATAAAGAACAGATACCAATTTGTTGCAATTAGGAGTACAGACAATAATTGTGAGAAGCTGTATAAGTCAAAATTGTCAAAAATCAATAGAGGAGTACCGCAAGGCTCCATCTTGGGACCAATACTCTTTTTAATTTTTGTAAATGACCTGATCTCGTTTATGTATAATACCGTACCAGATATTAAACTTGTTGTTTTTGCTGACGATACGAACGCTGTCATAGCGTCAGAAAACATACATGACCTAAATAATAAGGTGACTAGAGCAGTTAAGTCTTTTTCGCAGTGGTTTAACACCAACAACCTAAAACTTAATGCTGATAAAACTAGGGCAATGCTTTTCAGAACCACTGCTAGGAAAAAAGATACATTGAATATTAATTCAAATAATTACAACCTGACCCACGTAGAATCTGTGAAGTTACTAGGCATTTACATTGACTCCGACTTAAACTGGAAAGATGAATTAAAAAACATATATAACAAAATTAGTTCTGCATGTTACGCTTTAAGGAGTTTGAGGGAAGATTTAACAATAACGCAATTAAAGATGGTATACTATGCTTTGGTTGAATCTCATCTTAGATATAGTATTAAGTTTTGGGGAAATAGTTATGAATATAATTTGAGAAAGGCTTTTGTTATACAAAAACGAGCAATTAGAACAATGGTACGCATACACCAGCGACAATCATGTCGAGAATATTTTTTAAATTTGGAAATTCTCACAGTGCCTTGTCTATATATTCTAGTCTTACTCACTGACCTCGTCAAGCATCCGGACTTGTATGAGACTGAAGATGAAAGATCAAGACGTTACAACACTAGGAGAAAAGATATTATTAATTTGATACAACCGAAATTACAGATAGTTGAACATGGAGTACGATATCAAGCTGTAAAATTATTTAACAGACTACCTAAATACCTAAAAACGATAAATAGTACAAATATTTTTAAAAAGCGGTTGAGATCGTTTTTGGTTGAGAATTGCTTCTACACAATAGATGAGTTTATTAAATCTCCACACTGACTTAGTATGATTACAATAACTCTATATTGACACACGGTTACCTATTTATGTTCATGGTAACTCGACTTCGTTTTTATATTGGACTTATCAAGGCATAGATCTCAATTAATTTTGTTTAAAATTTGGTACTGATTGTAATTCCACTGCGTTTTTGTTTTAATTTTGTTTTTGACATTGTTATTGATTTTAGATATTACATGTATGATAGACAAAGTTGTGTCAGTTGTACCATCAATGGTACTAGTCAATTGTACTACTGATCCGGAGGGGTAAATTTATATTTGATGTTAGTTAGATCATGAAGTGATTTTAATTTTATTTTGATTGTAATTTTAAGAGGTTTTATTTAGTTTTGATTATAATTTGTATTTTGATTTTGATAATGTAATTGAATTCTATTTGTATTTTGATTCAGATTGTAATTTTAAGAGGTATTTATTTAGTATCGATTATATTTTTTGATTTTAATAACGTAATTGAATTCTGTTTTAAATTCTA
Organism: Hypsopygia costalis; assembly: GCA_937001555.2. Taxonomy (NCBI): domain Eukaryota; kingdom Metazoa; phylum Arthropoda; class Insecta; order Lepidoptera; family Pyralidae; genus Hypsopygia; species Hypsopygia costalis. The sequence continues at coordinate 21,350,254 of OW443332.2, forward strand.
TTTTGATTGTAAATTTAAGTGGTATTTATTTATTAATGATTATATTTTTTATTTTTTTGATTATAATAATGTAATTAGATTTTAGTTTCCGACACAATGTATATTGTTCAAGGAATAAATAAATGACTAAATGACTAAAAAATGACTAAAATCCGAACCATTAGTTCCTGAGCATAGTGCGTTCAGCCAAACAAACAAACTATTTAGCTTTATAATATTAGTGTAGACATTGATGGTGTCTATTAATAGATCCTACTGGTAGATCATTAAAATAATACGATGTACTGTAATGAGACAGATAGAGAGATGGTAGCCGCGTTTAGGCATTCGCCCTAAAGAAGATCTCCGATCGGGAAGTAACTAGTTGCCTATCCCGACAAAAATACGTTGGTGACCTTAGGTTAATTAAGTTAATCAATTTAAATGTAAAAGAAAAACGGATTTACAAAGAGATTTACCCTAAAGTTGAATTCTTATATAACTTTTTAATTCGTAAAAGTACATTTGTGTAGGGGGGTAAATGTCCTTCTTTGTTCCTTTTATAAAAAAAAAAAGTTAAGTCTATGAAACCGACCACGAATGTGTCGGTTTCGCAGACAAAAATTTGGCGCCAATACCAATATTTCTGTAAGTTTTAGGATGTAAGTGGTTTACCACCATCTTTGAGCCACAGTCAACCTCACCTGCACGTAGTGCACCTTTCTGACTGACAAACGAGACACTGGCAAGAGAGAAGTGGGGTAGCTCAACATATTTATAAGCACCCCGACTGGAGAAGTACTTCCACCACACAATGGGGAGCGGTACAGCCAAATAACAATTCCCTAGAGGCTTGTTGTGCTCCTGAGAGTGAACAAGGTCACCAGGAAGGAAGGAACGAGTTACTGCGGTGGCAATTTAGATGGCGAGTTGCGAGTGCTTTGCTACAGCTGGCTACAGTAACCACTTCACATCAGGTGGGCCGTTTGCTTGTTAGCAATCCGACGTAGTATAAAAACAAATTTTCTTGCATAAAAAGCGTGCATCTGCTATTTATCTAAACACTGGTATTAATTTGAAACTCCGCAGCATTTTGTTTTTTAACCGACGAAAAAACGGAGGAGGTTCTCAATTCGACGCGTATTTTATTTTTTAGAAATTAATAAAACAGGTTGTTACCTTCTTCGCGGCAGAGTCTTGGTTGTTGTTGTCGGCGTGGTGCGGAGCGGCGGGCGCCATGACGGTGACGCCACTCTGCGAAAGAAGCTCGTCGGAGCCTCTCTGGAACAAAGAGAAAAAACCATGAGCATATAAGACGAAACATTTACAAGGTAATTGATCGTTATTATGGGATTTAATATACCCATCGCATCTTACATATTGCAATATTTGACAAGCCCGGTAGTCGAATGGCTAGCAATGGCTGTTATCCGAGGGTCGCAGATTTTATCTCCGCACAAGACAAATTTTCTCTTCATGAACACATCTACGTGTTTGGGATTTTTCTATGTATTTGATGTATTTATGTAAAAAATGTTTTTAAGTATACCTACTTATCAATTTTCTAGTACCTTTATTACGAGATTTGCTTAGTTTGGGACTAGATGGTTTGGTGTAATTAGTCCAGGAATATGATTAATATTAATTCTAAATATTAAGATTCCCACAGGACAGGTACTAGACGTATTCTGTGGGAATCTTAACATTTAGAATTAATATTAATAAACAATGCGAGTTTTAATCTTTGAGTTAAATTTGTAAATAATTTACATGCCAAAATAAATATTATTATTATTATAATCACGTATCGATGTCGAACGTTTTATTATGGGATCAACTCCGAAAATGGCAAATGGGTAGCAAATGTATAGAATAACTGATACCTTTTTATGTATTTGGAGTTGAACATGCTGTAAAAGCTGTTGCGAATTTGAACTCCTACAATTTTGCAATTTCACAGATCGACATCTACTATAATCTGCGATAGGGTCATTAACATATATTCTATACTGTTGTAGTCACTCAACTATTCATTTGTGTCCAAACTTGGAATTAACAATATATTCTACTGCCAGGCGTTTTTATTTTCAAGTTAGTATTATACAATTTATTTGTATTAAATATATATTTTAATTTCATATAAATTATGATGTATATATATAATGATATATAAATTATACAGTTATAAAAATTGTGTAAGCAATTAAACTTAAACTCCAATGAAATAAAAAATCCCAATTACGGAAACGAATTTTTTACCAGGACACACTTTATAATTAGCTAGCAATTAAACATTTATTCCTCATTCGTTGTCAGTAAATATGACAAGCCCACCAAATCCGCCCCTAATTATAAATAAAAACTCAGCGAATAACCTCAATAATTTCCAACAATCAAATCCCGCGGCAGAGTCACGCGTAGGTATACGTACCCATCAACGTTATTCACGCGAGCGAATAACAAAATAAAACAAAAATACAATTTCGAGTCACGTCAGTAGACGTCAACCCGCCCTTCCCTGGGATCAATCTCAATTTAAGACGGCGAAATGACAGACCTCAGCAGTTAAACGCACCGGGCGAAGGTATAAATCACCCTATGTAATAAAGCAAATGTACAAATGACGCGATGCGGCGTTGTACACGCGAAGTCGCTCGAGTACCGCGGATTTCAGCACATAATGCAAATTACGGGCTACTATTAATACATCAACCTGTATATAAATGATTTCGTCTGTATACCACGGCTGATATAGATATTACTTTATTATTAGTATACAGACAAGCTTACAACTGGAACGATGGTAAGAAATCATCGTACCCTGTACCTTGCAAAATAAGAGGCATCACTAACGTGTTTCTGAGGCCGAATAAGCATCTTTACCGCATTTTTTAAAACCCCCATACAGACTACAGGGAAATCAGGAAGCCTACTCACATAAAGTCTATACCTGCGTATCTATCTACTCCGAATTGAAAATCCGAAGTTTTGAGCTAAACCTCGGATTCTGATTGTAGATTCGGAGTAGGCTTTCAGGGCAGGAAGTTCGATAGATCGCGATCTAAGAGCGTGCGTTAGTAAATCCCTTGGAATTAGACAGTATGCGACCATTTTGGTCCCTGGTCGCGAACAATTTTTTTTTATACTACGACGGGTGGCAGACAATCATACGGCCCGCCCGATGTGAAGCGATTACCGTAGCCATCTTAACGCTCGCATCATGAAAAATCACTCGCGCGCCGCCGCCACCCGCCAAGAAGGACGGAGTTTGTGCCAACGCAGCAACTCCTTCGTTTCTGATGAACTCACTCACTCGCAGTAAGACAACAACCACAAAGGAACTGTAATTTGGTTACAGTTTTTTCTGAGGTGGAGGTACTTCCCCAGTCGGTCGCCGGCGTCTTTGAAATACGCTGTACATCTGTTTTGCCCGATCCTCTTTCGGCAGGGTGACGATGTGAACTTCTTTCGCAGTTCGGCAATAGAAAGAAATCGGTGAGCATCTTATCAAATAATCCTCTGAACATAACCCAATGTACAGTATATTTGTCCTTCTCCATTCCAGCTAAAATCAGAACCATCGGTATAAGTTGGTGACTTAAGCGGGCCTAAGCAGAGAAACTCGCGACACTTCAGTAAAAAAAAATATGGCTAAACACATTATGAACAAAAACCTTATGTATATACACGATTGCTTTTAAACCCCATAGTTTTTTTTATAATAATAAGTGTTGGTATATATTTCTTAATCTGTACATTTCCGTTTGAAGTATCCAAAAGACAATTATTTTTTCTTATAGTTTGAAGTACTGAAAAACCATTTGTTACTCCATTGTAATTTTATCAGTCTCCATTTTTGTTTTTTCTTTGGTAACTTTTCAATATATACTTATTACAATACATATCTTGCACATTGTATGAAATACTAACATGTAATATAGTATCTCTACGCACCTGCCAACCTTACGTATCACTCACACGAGACACTTAATAAAGGCGAAGCCATCTCACCCCAACCACTTTCAATAAAATGACAGAGCGATAAACGGCTGCTGACGCGGCATTGTCGTCTCGATCAACAGTAAACATTGTAATAATTTATTCAGGCATAATATATGTGTTACATATAGCTTCAATATCGACTCAGTGCTGTGTGAATATTCACTATGCATTTATGGCTTATTGTGTGAATATTCACTATGCATTTTTGGCGTAGGACGACGAAGCGTTGGACGCCCCCCTTTTCTTGATGGTCCGATGACCTTAAGAAAGCGGCTGGATGCGGAAGGCGGAGGATCGTATTTGGTGGAAAGCATTGAGGAAGGCTTTTATCCAGTGTAGTGTAGGCAGTGGATAGATACAGGCTGATGATGATGATGATGATGATTTATGGCTTGAATTACAATCACGAGTAACGACATAAGTGGGTTACGAGCTATTGATTAATGCTTCGTAATAATTGTTCCCGTCTTTCTGTCCTTTGACTGCAATGATGAAATTGTTGGCGTGTTTGAATGTGTGATGTTGCCAGGAAGGTCCTTAGTAAGTAATTCAGTTCATAGTAGGCTCGTTTCAGTCGGTTCGTCCGATTATAATGGAATTTGTAAGATCTAGTACGTACGAGTTAGGAATTGCATAGGGAAAGGGGAGTTTATTACGAGTATATACTGATTTAATTACAGAACAGACTGTTCTTCAATTAAATCAGTAGGTACGACTTCATCCGCTTTAATGAACAGTTTAATGTGTTTTTTCTTACTACTAGGGCGTCAAAGGAGCATACGACCCACCTGATGGTACGCAGTAATCGCAGAATACGGGCATTTGCGTACACACGCGGTTTAGACCTCAAAATGCATATAGAATAGGAAAGATTATATTGTTTACTGTATGAATTACTTTGGTTTTATGTCGTTGTAATTGTAGTAATCTGTTTAGTTTTTCAAAATGGGCGTGAAGAGGTTTTCACAATGTCGGCAACGCGCGTGTGATGACACTAGTTATAGGTATTGATAGGCTGTGCTATTCATCAGGCGGACAGTATTCGAATTTGTCACCTTAGTGGTATAAAAAAATCTGTTAATCATTTCTTGAATGCGGTGGCTGCAGGCCATACGAACGCTTGTCATGTTAGTGTGTTACAATATTATTAGGAACCCGGTGGTCGAATGCTACGCTAGCAATACTTTGACACCAAGGGCCGCGGATTCGATATTTGTTACTCTTTCACGAGTAAACGGCAGAAAAGATTTGGAGGATATTTGAGAGACAGATTAATGTCATGAATTTGCGTATAGGAATTATAGGATACTGGTAAGATTTCGCGGGTGAAGTCGAGATTGGTAGGAACTAATATGTCATTTTACACATATTCTTTATATGTATATTAGATTAGAAACAAATGGATTGTTCTATAATAGTTTAGTTTATTCAAACATATCGAGTGAAAACGCATGCATGACTAAATAAAATTAATTACTTTTTAAATTGTTGAAACGTAAGTAAGTTAAAGTAAGCAAAATGTATTGAAATACTGTGACGTCACAGTGTTAAATTAGCTAAGTGAAGAATTAGTAACGTAAACAGTTAATAACGTATTCAGAGATGTTTTGAGATTTCAGTTTTAATAACGCATCTCATTAATTAGTTTACACAAAGTCAACAAACCAATTTTGTTGTAGGTACTCGTAATACGTATGATTTCAATGTATGCCTAAAACAGGCCCGTTTTTAATTTTGATAATTTAAAAGTAATTCTAACGGACTTTAAAGATTGTGATTTCATACCACAGATCGATTATATAGTTAGACATGGGATGTAAACGTACGCGCGTTTCAACAGTAAGCGTCCGAACGCTTAACTTAGTAGGAAAGAATTTCTATCAGTCGCATACGTAATAAATCGTGGTAAATAGATTTTATACACTTTAATCTGCTTTGTGCTTTTATGACACAGTACATACAACTAAAGTCAACTAATTACAATACGAAGTTATTAGTAGTGTACTCATATTGCTTGCCAGTCGCTGTGTAAGTTGGCACGCTCGGTGCCATTAAAAATAATTTCATACAATTTCACAATTAATCTGTATGCAAATTTTTGTGTCTGTCCTCTTAACAGTTTGTTCCTTTATCTAGTGCTAATCCATGATCGACCTGAATCAGCATTCAAGTCAGACTTACAATAAATAATCAGTCATCGGAACTGAAACTACAGGTAAAAATTCAAAAAGTTCGCAGCAATCCAATGTCCAAGATTTTTCTAAACAAATAATTTCATTCAGCAAGTTAAATAAAAGCTTGTACGAGTAATAACAAACGGTTTAAAATTGCAATAAAAACAACTTTTTGCATTTCAAATAAATACAAGACTTGCTATTTTAAATAAATGCAGAAGTACGTATTTTTCTATATTTTACTTAGTACTCGGATTACCAACAAAATGGATTAAGTTCAGAGAAACAAAGCGAACAAATTGCAATTTTAATGCTTAGCTTTTGTATAAAATACGTAAAGATCCGTTATCAATGCTTAATAAGAAGAGGGAAGCATATTTACATTTTACATAATATAATAAAGGGCAGATTACGCTAACAGCGGGAAACCCATTTTGCGGCATAAAGCTTTCATTGTAGAAAAAAGAACCGTTTCCTCTCAAATAAAACCAACATCGCGAGGTCCTATTCCTTAGAGTAATTTCGTAGAGCGCGTGTAATAATTGCCTGAAATTAAATAACATTTTTCACAACAAAGAAACAACGAGATGGAAATTTTGGAGTAGAATGGCGGATTGCGCCAGCAGAGCGGGCAGCATTCGTTACCATAACAATTTTTCAAGTTAATGAAGAATGATGCTGAACGCCTTCATTATGAAGACGGTGTTGACATTGGACTATATATGGTGTAAAGGACTTCGATTATACTTCAGTTGAGGAATATAGGTAGTTGTTAAATTTTCTACTATTTAACGATGATTTGACCACAGATGAGCCAAGGAATATGATATAAACTATGTAAAAAATGCAAAATTGTTCGTCCAATGCTAGTTAGCAATAAACACAATTTTAAATTTAGGCCCCGAGTTTTAAATTGTATATATTGTAGGTAAATTTTTCATTCTTTGTTTCAAGTTACTCTAATGATAATCTCTAATTTTTATCTTATGATAATTACAAATCGATATTTTTAAATATCATGACATAAGTAACTAAACATGAAAAGATCTCTAAGATTAGTGAGTAAGGAAATCGTAAATCCCTCTATTTTCCATATTTTTACGTTACTTATTCATTCGCAAACGGACACCATCAATTATATCTAAATAGAATATACTAGCTCGATTCAAGTACCTACATACATCCTTAATGTTTCTAGCTACGATATGTTTCGCCAAGATATCGTCACAAAATCAATTCGTTCTATTGGCTCTCCGATAGATGCTATTTGGTTTTACTTTGGAAAGGAAACTGTGATCTTTTCTCGATCAGGACACTCAAACGTTTCTCCAATATGTCATTTGAATGAACGTGATTCGAGGGTCTCTTATATCAAAATATCGGGAATAAAATTACATGAAAGGTTTACTTAGATCAGACGAACGGGTCTCGGCCCCTTTTGAGATACAGCATGGAGACGAAATGATATGTTTACGCGGTCAAAAAGGACTGATATTCTTTACGTCCATTGTCGAGAATCAATACGGATAATCTATTAGTGATATTAAAATGTTCCAGGAAAATTGGCGAAAGTTGCGATAGATAGTTGTTGTTGGTCTACAAAGTGATTTATATTGCGAAACGGAACAATATTGTTTTATCAAATCTACGGAATGTGTCGAATGATTTTGTCGCAACCCGAAACTTTACTAGGTGTGGAGTTGTGACCACTGGGAAAACCTTTATTGATTGATTTGTCGCCCTGTACGAACCCTACTGTGTACAAACTTCAATATAGAGGCTACGTAAGCCAAATTTGGGGTAGAAGAGCGATCGGTGAGATTTTAAGGAGTATATGTTTGAACGGGTCGAATAGGTAAACAATTTTCGGGGTCTGAAATGTTTGTAGTATAAAAATTTGTAGGTATTGTTCGGAATATTTTTGAATAAAATTTCGATACTACACGTAAAATATCTAGATAACAATTGATATCGAATGAGGCGACAATAAACCTAGTCCCCTAAAGCGAGCACTTCTCGATTTTTATGAAGCTCGTAAACGCGATCGACAGCCCACTATCGATGTCATATGAAATATTTATGCGCCCCTAACACTATTCGAAGGACATTAATCGATTCGGAGTTGAAAAGGTTTGTAATGCGCCCGATCCGGGAACAAAATTGTATTACTCGTATAAGGTAGCTTGTACTCTTGCAGTTGCATGCATTATTGCATTTCCTGCGTTTCAACTCACATATACATTTGCTATTTTTACTGTTATTTCAATTGACGTCAATTGATACGTTTGACGCATAGTAATATAATAAGGTAATTCGTTAAGAAGTGCCGCCTTCTTGTGGAAATACACAATAGTTTTTCAAACACTGCCTTTTTGTAATCAATCTTGACATACTATTACATCGAATTACCACAGACAAGTTGCGGTTCCAACGAAAACACGTATTTATCACAATATCCAATTAACACATGAACTAATGAACTAATCATTTAAAAAAAGGGATTATTTTTTTGTATCCTGTTAACTTTAAGTCCTGTTAACTAAAAAGTATACGATTGTTCCTACTATTAGGTATGTTATCTGAATAAAATGTAACTTACAGTGCAGATAAAAGATTTTAGTATATAAAATTAAAAAGCATTTATAGAATATTGGTTAAAATTGCTGTATGTATCAGTAAAAATATACCGACTCTGAAAAACTTCAAGCAATTTATATAATCGTCCGTTAAAGATCGTAAAACCTTAACAAATAAATTAACGCGCTGTTACTTTAACCGAAAATAAGGAGTCGAGAGAAAACGAACATTTACGATGTGAATGAAAAATCGTTTCGGCATTTATGACGTCATTGTTCCTCAGGGTGGGTCTAATATGGAAAAAAAATAAAATAAAAAGGGTCTAGCGGGGAAAGCTGTAACGAGTCTAATAATTTTTATTGCGATTTCACGAGCTTACAGTCTGATTTAACTCGACGTGTGTAAATTATGATTTAATTTAATAACCACCGTTGAAAACGGACGTAAAATGTTTTTATGTGAGATAATATACTTTTCATTAAGAGTCATGTGTTACTCTCACAGTTTTATATTCGTGTTTTATGATGCAGAGCAACTTGGGATTGAATCCATAACAAAAATGTATGTACGCGGATTTGTGAAGAACAAGGTCGTATGAGTAATTTGTAAAACATTCATATTTTTGCTATTGTTAATTGTAACTAAATTATTCCTTCTTTTTATTATATCACAACGAATGATAAACAACTGGATGTAAAGCGGTTACCGTAACCATATGTCTAATAATTTCACTCAGTTGTAGCACACCCCGGCCACTCCATACAAATGTCGCGTCGTTTACTACTACATAAACAATGACGTCTGTGCAGAGCGTAAATGAGCGTGTGTGCGTGCGCCCTACAAATGGTTCCTGATTTGTCTCAGAGGGGAGGTGAGGTCGACACGTGAGAGCGGTAGGGAGTAGCCATACTGTACATAGTACTATTACTTATACTGTGGTTGTAGGAACACAGCAATCTTCAAGGGGATTGTATTGTGAAGGTACCTACTACTCGTGCTTAACATGCCTTAATCATGCCAACGTGGCGAGCCAAGTATACGCCAAATATTTTATACAAATTACTAATTATTGGAATCGATATGTTAGGTAACGAACTCACTGTTTTAGGCCCCCAATAGTATTACATCTTTAAAATCCGTGGTGCGCGGCAGTTGAGTTTCACTTGACTAGTCACCTCTTTATGCTTTTAATGCCTTATTTGCCACACAGCTGTATCTTACATTGCGAAGAAGGGAAGTCAAATTCCAAAAATTTCCTATTCCTACTAATTTCTTCTGTTTAAATTCATTGTGAGTTCCAAGGCAGCCGTACCCCCGGGACTGTAGTAGATTTCATAGTTCATTGCCTTTTTTGGTGGTTGCTGCTGCTAACTCAGGAGATACATTGGTGGGAATGTGTGGTGGGACCCCGCGGCCCCGTCCCGAAAAAAAAAAACTAATTAAATCATAATATTTGCATAAGCTACAATCACAATTCTTTTTAGTTTGTATATCGTATACGTTTTATTGTTTAAACAGACAAAATCAGTTGATTGCATATAAATTTTATAAGTATTATAAGTAATTCGTTCATCAGCAAAATTTTAGAAGATTTATTACAAAATAATAAAAAAATATATCGTATAATCTACTTCAATAGGGAAGCTTTGATTTCCACGTTGATTACTTAGACCATTTTTGTCTTTGAGGAAAAGTACATTTTGAAACAAATGAATATGAAATTATTAAGAAGACGTACAAGCGCGACGCCCCGCCGGATTTGTGTAGTTTTACATCGCCTACGAATAAAATGAATGACAGAAAGAAAGAAAATATGTTTATGAACATCACAATTAAAAAAAAAAAACATTAATGATAACAACATTTTAACTTTATATACATAATCATGATGCCACCATAATATATAACAAGGATACTTTTGACAATTAGAAAATTATTTCTATCTTAAAATTATAATAAAGCGTTATTATATTTAATATTACCGACCTGTTCCGCCGCTAAGGCATTATCAAGGTAAACAGATGGTGTTTGTCACTTTAGTGCTTTATTATAATTTTATGATAATAATGTTCCACCAATTGCCAACAATCAACAGTATCAACTTTAATTATTTCTATATTTTTCTGGACATTATTTTTTATATACATACAGAGGAGTAACAGTGTATAATTATAATGACCGATAATAGTAAAGATAAACAGAACAGGAGTTGGAAAATTAGCAATATATGAAGAAACTTTTAAAAAAAATATTTTATTATTAAAAGGGATACCTGTATAAATGGTACAGAGAACAGCTTGCAGACCGTAACACTTGTAATATAAGATGACTTTGTAACCACCAAACGTTCGTAGCATTCTCAGAAGTGTTACAGTACACGGGGCCCACTTATATTGTTTGTAGCTACAATAACATTTTTTTTTTTTTTTTTTTTGCAAATAGGATATGTTTATTTAGCATCTTTTACGTTATTATGAGTACAAAAAAATAACACTCACAATTTAGATATACATTTAATCTTGTTAAAAAAATATTTAATGTACAATAATGCCGACGTCATTATATGAATAACATCGGCATTTTTGTACATTAAATAATTTGTCGATATGGACTCCAGCCTTTACTAAGAAAAAGGATGAGATCAATATTGTTTATTTTATTGTGAGGTATCCCAAAAACAACGAACAATATTACTTTCTTGTATAAGAATAATTTAATGAATCCGTCATTTCAAACATTTCGCAAAAAGAAAACGTTGCAACTCAAAGGAAATGTTCGCGTCCAATTGAACACGATTGGATTAATTACGAAAATTTTTACAAAGATCCAATTTCTACAGCTCACAATGAAATTTAATGGCATTCACTACTGACGACTTAAGTAAAGAAAAATAAAATGCTACTTTTGAAATAAGCAGAAATTACTAAGTTTCGCAATCGAAGCTTAAGAGGTTAGCGAACTATCGGTTTTCGGAGGTCAGAAGCTGGATCTCGTAATACGAAATGCCGCGCCGTCAAAAGTTGTGAACTAGTCGTAAGTCAGCGACGACGGCGGCAACTATCGCAATCGGAACCCTGTAATATCACACGACTATCGTTCGAACTAAACGGTTTCAAATGAGAGAACTAAGCACCGCCGACGGCATCACCACGCCACCGTGTGCGCCGCCCATCTGTAACGTGCGAGCAATATCACCGAAACGCCTTCGAGTAACATGTAGAAATTAACGATCTTGATAATATTTGTCGGCTGAGCGCTGCCAGCGCCACTCGTAATTAATTGCACCAATTTGTTCAGCGCTTATAACGGACATTTGTCAAGCGCCCGCCTACGCCGGATGATTTTCGCACTAACTTCATAATCGATATTCGCAAGTATCGATTATCGGGGAAACTCTTTGCCCGAAGTCGGATATTAAGACCTTCCCCGCTCATTAATAAACCGTAACGACCTGTTTTCTCCGATTCCGTCGAGCAGGTAGATTCTAGCGAGATTAAAGATTAACGCAGCGATCCGCAGAGTTGTTTAAAAAAATTATAATACGGCCGCTATAAATTAACAAGACGCGAGACAATGTAAAAGTTAACAATTCTCATCACAACTAGGAGGCAAACCTCTTAGCCCCAGAACAATATAAGGAGACATTACTCGCTGTCACAACTCTACTTTATAGGGAAAGTAGGAGTAGCGAGTTTGTGTGAACAAAGTTGTGGGGCCCGGTTACTTCAGTAATGAATAGAGACGTCAGACGGTAACCGCCACTCGAGCGCAACTCGCATACCATTTTAACTTCCACCATGCGATAACTAAACTATGTTGACCTAACACCGGGCCGATGCAGTAAACTAAAGCGCGCTATCATGCTGCATACTTGTTAAGGTTCAATTAGACGCCGGGCGCATAGTACGACTTGTAACTTGGATAGATCGTATCATTACGCTTGGTCGGGAGTAACAGCGCTCAATTTACGATATTGTCAGAGTAAAACTAATCCCGTCTCAGAAAAGTTAAGCTATAAAAGTTAACGGAAATAGAGTGAGAGAAACAAAGGGCAACATTTAGAGGCGTCGTTCATTTGCATGCGAGACGATTTAAATAAATATAGCAAAGTGGACAGGCACGCTCCCGGTGTTTTATAGCAACCATTACTTTATGAAGAACTTAAATGAAAGCTTGACATAGACGAACATTTCTATGAAGTGCATGCGGGTGTAAGAATCCCTGCCAACTGCTATGTTTTCGTAATTATCTCCAATAAAATTAATCTTGACCCTACTTTGTTTTGTTCTCGTGAGATTGAGTTACTCCTCTGGATCCAATAAAGCCTAATGTCACTGCAAGAAACGTGTTAATGGTCGCTATTTATCGTGTAAGACCGGCGAGTAATGCGTGAGAATAATCGCAGACCTGCCGCTAGCCGGCGGGATCACAATTTTGAACAGCTACAACAATATTTGTTAGAAATCTTGATAAATTTGATGTTACGTATTTTGGAAATCATCGTCAGACGCAGCCTGTCAATAGATGAGTTTAAATCTTTCGCATTGCAAGGTTATTACCGTTTAGTGAGTCATTAACCGAAATCATTTGACATTTGGGCGCGGCTTGATAGCATACTCTTGCTAATCCATAATAAATAGAATTTCTTTCGATTACGAAAAAGAACGACTCGTATATCAAAAGCGGCTTGAATACTAATATTAAAATAAATGTTGCAGATTTGGAAGAAAGTAACAATAAAACGAAATTGTTCAATTAAAATGAATTAACGATACAAAAGGCAATAAGTTGACGTCCATTAGTGAACGTTTAGAGGCTTTTCCGAGTAACAAGCGCCGCACTGACCGACTTAGCGAACACAGCGTCGCGTTCGACCTCCGCTAATGAGAAACTATCAAACTCTAAGGGAACATTTGTCTTGTTGATGCTAATATTCAATTCTCCGGACGAGTCGAACACAACTACTTTTAATTGGACGATGCTCTTGTATAGGTTATCTACTTAAAAAGATAACAACTAAGTGGCGGAATGAACGTTTAGATAAAGTTTTGGATCGTATTATATTACAAAATGTTGACGATGTCGCATTGTTCTAGCTTCAGCTTTAATTACCTGGATTGTAAATGGAGTTGAAATACGTTTTGATGTCGACTTAGTTTAAATTTTACGTGTTTGCCTGGAAATTGAAAATCAACTTCGCTTTAATTTATATTGTTAGGTTTCATTGTCTTCGCTTTATATTAAGAGCTTAATATTAAGTTTTATATACCAAACGCATTTCTATTAGGTATGCGGTTGAAGGATTAATCTTATTTTTTTGGCTAGAAAGGAATCGTATTATAATATAAAAAATCTGTACATTGTTTAATTTGTCATCCTACTTGGGGTTGGGGGCAACTATGAGCCAATGCCGTCTTTATGTGGATGTGGTGCACCCTGGCGATTAAATAATGAGGCCCTGGCAAAAGAGACGTAGGGCATAGCGTAATGTTAAGCTGTACTACCTCCAGTTTATCGAATACCGCAGACAAATTCCTATGTCCTAGTAGCTTAGAAGGTTGGTATGTTGCGAGGCTACCAGAATTATGTTGAAAGTATCTTTAAGCTACGGTCACTTCAGGTGGGCCATATGCAAGTCTACCACCTGACTTACTCGTAGTATAAAAAATAAAAATAAGACTTCCTTAACACACCCAACTGAATGCTCAAATGTAAACCGATACACGGAAATCATAACGTTTATCACTTTACTAACGAACCACAGGAATGGATTTACTCGGCTCGCACTCGCAAATTGAGAGAAAAACACAACCCGTATCACTGGTGACGGAGAAAAACAAATAGATTCTTTATACCAATGTAGGAAGGTAACAATTCACCCCTCAATGGACCGTACGGAATCTAAAACGATCGTAATTTCGTCGGGCAATATTCTGCCTTTTCATATTTTCTTTTGCCTCCAAAATGTTATATCGCGCCCGATACATGCCGCGATTTCGTTTGTTATTTCAAGCCCTCTCACGCCTCTCCGATTTAGTATATCGACACGTGAAGCATCAGTTAGAACAAATATTCAAAATCACTTGACTTCCCCCCGTATAAGTGAATCTCGCTTGTGAAGTTTTGTGTTCCCGAAATGATGTAATAAGCATAAACAAAACATAAAGATGTGGATTGAATATAAATGACTTTTCTATACGTACCAACTTTATTTAATGAAATAAGATACTCGTAAACATTATTGTCAAATGTACCTTTGGTATTCAATTATTTCATTTGGCAGTATAGAGTATATAATATTTGTATTGTATTTGTATTTTTAACTTTTCTCAACTTAAAGGTCATCTAGTTCTAAACTAAGCAAAACTTGTAGACACCTCACAAGCACTTAACTTAATTTACTTGACGCAGACAAAGAGAAAGATAAATGTTCATCACGGACGAAAGCAGATGCTGTGTCAGCAACGGGGATCTATGGTAACCGCTTTATATCCGGCTGGTCCTATGTATTGTTTAGCACTCAACGTCGTATAATAAAATAAATCTTTTTCATGGTGAATGAATTTCTCATAATTTAAGTATGATAGCTGGAAGTTACTAGGCCTTGTGGCCCTAATCTAAATAAAGCTTGTAGACATTCCTAAAAGCACTTAAATGATTTTACTAGATGCAGACTAAGAGTAATAAAAACGTCCATCTCAACAAATGTTTGCGTTGCAGAGATTGAACCAGGGACCCTTGATGTTAAAGTAACTATTCGTAGCAATTCAACCATTTGACTCGTCAAATGTGAGAATCAAGACATAATGGAAAGAAACTTCGATAAAGTATGTTCGGCATGTTCGACAGAAGTAATAATTTTGTTGGCAATTTGATTTACACTACTTTTTTGCTTGTACATTGACTTCAGAAAAAAACATCTGAATCGATTTAGTAATTTTCTTAGTAAACTGATTCTAAAAATCACGTGCTATTACTTTTTTCTAACTTTTCGTAATAAAAATTTCGAAACATTATGTATGTATACTGATATAATAAATAATAGTAAATGATATAGAGTTTCTTTGTCTGAACGCACCAATTTCTGTAACTATCAGCCAGCTTCTAAAAATTATTTTTACATTTCAGAAAAAAAATTGGCATTTAACATTAAGACTAGCTACAGACTTAATGTAACAGAAATCTAAGAAAGAATTTAAAAGTCATTTTCCGTGACCATTATACATAAAGTATATGACACACTAGAACTTTATGCTTTAACATTTCTTTACAGAACAAACAGAGTGTATTGTTTAAATATTTATAATAGATAACAATCGCAGATACATGCGAAGAGTGTGGATGGAAAGCAAAACGACACTGCTTTAGTCGCCTCGCGAGGCGATGTCAAAGAGCGCCAGTTCGGCTTATGCTGATATGCGACTCTTTGAGAAATGCACCCGACACTAGATTATGTATGCCTTCTTAAACTACACGCGAGAATATGTTGTCATAAGAGAAAATATAAACTGTGATAGAAAATATTCGATTCTACAATAGGTAAGGGCGTCTTATAAGTTTGCATTGTAAAATATTTGACGATTATAGAAATAAATGGTCATGATTGTTATAGGCTATGATATAGACCCGTAGATACTTTAAAGATATGAAATTATTATTTTATGTACTTCGCCAAAATTTTAAACGATCTAATCTGGAATTCTGGCGAAGCCAGGAATATCGAAAAGGGTTTAAAACGAAGTTATGAGGGATAAGGATTGTATTGAATCATATTTATATTTTATTGCATTTAAATTAGACAAATTATCTCTTTAGCAAAGACTTTTTTGGTTTATAATATTTCTGGAAGTTACATTCATACATACGAAACGAATGGTCGGATCTACTGAAAAAATAGCTAAAAGTTCCTGGTTTGACAATCCATAAAATAATCTAATATTCTTAAACAGAAACAAACGTATCTTGCTTCAAGCCTTTTAAATGTTAATGTGAAAGCAGCGGCCCACCCCGGCTTCTCTTGAGTTGAACTACTTATATACATAATGTACTGCTATTTAGAATAATGTAATTTTCGAATAGTTAAAGGCAGATAGGTGCACTGTTTACGAAGATTACTCTTCACACAGTTGCAAACTTACAAAAAATACACTCTGTATAATGTTAGTATAGTTACAAATAAGTTAAAATATCAACGAGTAAGGGAACTATTTTTTTTTATTGACGAAAATACCAGGCCGGCCCAAAACAATCTAAGTTCGACGTCAAAACTTGGTAAGCAGACAGACATACTTAGAGCATGGGTCTTCAAAGGCGCTGCCGTGTTTACATTTGTCTCTGGGAGTGCGCCGGGTTGCCTCAGATATTTAACCGCCTCTGGCGCTCCACAAAGATAAATAAAACGACGGAGATTTAAATACTTTTTCGTCCCTATTCTCCCACTTTCTTTTTGAAGAGTTGTCCCTTGGATTACAGAAACATTATCGCGGGAATGTCGAGTAATCATTCCTTTGCTCTTCGCCTAAACTTTTGTAAGTTTTTAATGAATGATGTTTTAACTGTAGATTTTAAGCAACCTTTAATTAATGCCCCGTGTTTATGATACTAAAACAGGTGTAACATATTTATCTACTTTATTTAGTTTCTAATTTAAGCATATTTCTAAGAGGTTTTACTCTTTAAAATGCTTCAAAAGCTGACTCTTTATAGATTTATTTGAGTTAATTTTCACATAGTTATTTATAGTACTTGTGTTCAAACTGAAAGTTACCAGCTTTCGCAGCCCTTGGTTGCTGGCAAAGCTAATATAAACACTTAATTACATCAATGATTAGTTAATAATTTATGAAAACTCTACTTTCTTTGCTCCTTACCGATAAAGTTAAATAGTTATAGCAGTAGCTGACCAAATAGGAATTATAAGGTCTGCTAAAGCATTTCTATATTTTACATTTTATTATTTTATTATATATTTTATTATATAGGTTACACATAGCTACGGATTAAACTACCTACAAAATAAAAATCCACATTGACCGCATCTATCTCTTTGAAAGAACCATGCGGCACATATACAGAAGCTTAGTACTTGTAGCACAAGGAGTACTAAATATATAGTGTTATGTTATATATAAATATGCTTAAATATATATAGTATTATGCTGGTTTTGAGTAAGCATTAATAAAAATACAATATGTAATAGATCCATAATAATTCCAGTAGGAACATAAACTTGGACGAACACTCAGACCAAGAGCCGCCCACCGGCCATTACGCGTTTCGTATTGCAGTATCGATATCTGGATACCAAGTTACAGACCGTATCGAGATTGTGCCCGAAGGAATATCATTTAGCTGTACAGTAGTCTACTAACATTTACGATGTAACGTAATACTGACATTAATTATGCTATTTTGGGAACGAACATTTTGCTACTGAATGTTGTTATTAAGCAGAAGAAATTGTCTGAAACTGAACTAACCACAGCTGGCCATGTTGAAAATAGAAGATGAGTTCCGAATTCATCTGATTATGTGGTGACGTGTCAGTGAGAGGTAGATAAGAAAGTTCTAGAGTGAAGGTCTCGTATGGAAGGACGAGGCGTAGGCTTCAAAAGAGTGGCCGGTAATGGCTGATGTATAATCGGAGGCTGGCATGAGGTATAAAGCTTTAGCGAAGGCATAATATATTCAACAGTGGCAAAAAGATGATCAGGAGCCTTTGTCGCGTATAAAGTACTGCTTCGCTTTGTTGAGCACACCTAATGTCTTCGAGCTCAGCTTGACCTTCCATTCCAGGTGACAAGCAAAATAGACATCGCTGAGATTTCGACTCCAAGAATTCGAATACTCTTAGCGATAATACGGGGTGTGGAATTTAGGAGCCCCAGCAAATCGGATTTTGTGAGCAGAGAATCTGAAGACTTGTGTTTTAGGGGGGTTGAATCGAACTAAGTTCTGTCGCCACCCAATCAGAGACTTTATCCAGTTTGCTCTCTATTTTAGACACAAGTAGTTCGCGACTCTCCTCTGCCAGAGAGCGAGAGATATTAGCGCGGCCCGTGTAATAAGTGTCTCCGGTGCTGACTTTCCCTCTTGGCAACGAAGGAGATAGCAATATGGCAAATTAGGTATTAAAAGCCGAAAGAGATGGCTAATCAAGTGAAGCTCAACTGCCGTACACCACGGATTTTAAATATCTAACACTATTGGGGACCTAAAACGGTAAGTTGTTACCTAACACATCGATTTCAATAATATGAATTGCAAAATCGTCTGGACGCTTGGTAATGCTCCGTTATTGCTACCAAATCAGATTAGTATATAGCCTGAATTGGCTTTTAAATTTCCCTTTAAATTATTACTTGTTTGTGTAATTTCATCAAAAAACATTAATCATCGAGCATACCCAGAGAAACAATAATCACCACTGATTATTTTAGTATTTAAGGCGTGAATTTAATTACTTTTTAACCCGAAATGTAACCGTAACGTGTTGACGTCACGCGAAATACAGATTAAATTTCGTTAGTCGAATCCCTACCGCATGCTATAATAATTTATACCCAGTTGCACATTGAGTTCAACTTGTATTGGACAATAAGAAATTATTTGTATGATATTCATTATCCCCTCGTGGATAATGAATATCATACATTTTTTTAAACCCAAGGTGAAACCAAAATGCCTAATACGCTTTTAATTATTAAGGTATCGTTGTTGCCTCTTATAACTTCCTAACGATGCGCTAAGCCTTTCACATCAATAATCTTTACTAGAACGACTGTTCATCTGGTAGGAGTCTGTATTTTAAGGGCAGAGAAAAATATATAAATATACATTTTAACCAGATTAATCCTATCTGAGATTTTATCTTATTAGTCAGGTTTTCGATTTTATGATACTAATGCGACCCCGATTTAGTTAGCTAAATATAGGAATAGATTAGACCGTAACAGCAGGCTGATCTAATTCTTGTTTAGTACTCGGCGTCATATAAGAAAAAAAAATGCGGCCATTCACCATTATCGTAATTTTAAGGGTAATAGCTGAAAGGTACTAGTTAATTAACATGTAATCTGTTTGATGATTGGAAAAATCAAACATATCATTTTGTTTCTCATGATAAATATATCATGTTCACATGATATGGGCAATAGTCGATATCATGTGAACATATAAATAACACTGCTTAAAAATGCAATGCTGTTTAGGATATAAAATATACCGGTTATAAATAATACAATTTTAATAATAAGTTGCAACCACAATAGAGCCCATAAAAACTATAGAAAAATAAACGGTACTTAAGAAAAGAAAAATCTCTTGCCTTCACACGTCGACCGCAACGAAACACGAGAACAATAAAATTATGAGAAACTTCCGCGCGCAGGCTTTGTACAACCACAAAGCAATTGACCGGATAAACTACGGGGAACATAGTCGAATACTTGCGTCAAATACCGCCGTAATGGACTTAGTGCCTGCTACAGACAACTTCCGAGTCATACTAACAACGTAACACTAGTTTCAAAACTGATATTAACGAAATTTACTCTAAGCAACTTGGGGTTTAAGAGTATGGCGCATCTGGTAACCTCTCCATGGGTTGATAACGAGCGCTCCCACTTTGCGAGAGCACGGAGAAAAAAGATGCCTAAGTGTACATGTCGTGTTTGGGCAATTATTACGAAATAGGCTTGTTCGTGACTTTGCTTACAAGAAAACTTACCAAGCTTGGTAATCGGTTGTTCACAAAGACAGCATATAAAGTAGTTTTTGTTATGTTATGTGTACAAAAAATAGAAATATCGGTTCCCACGTATGTAGGAAAAGCTAAGTACACCCCTCAAAATAGACTTATGTAAAAGTGAGCTCAGATTTGAGAAGAGCTAATGTTCTTAAATCGGAACAGACGGGTAACGGGCCAACACAAATATTTTGCCACTTCGGAACGTTACCTGGGCGGGCAAGTGGCCGCGGGCGCGCGGGGAGACAAAGTAAATATGTCCCCGTTTGCCGGGTCGTCCCCACATTTTATCGGGGAGCGATCGCCGCTCGGGTCGGGAAATGAATTTAAAACGTGTTTGCGGGTAATCTGTTATCGGTCCCTTGTCTCTGGCTCGAATATAGACGTTCACCTCACTCCTATATCTTGCCCGTGATTTTGTGCCGGTAGTAAGCGCGCGAGCGTTAATCTCGTATGTTCGCGGCCACTTACAACTTCTAATTATTTCGCTACCGCTAATAACGAAAAATGAACCCGTGTAATTTCTGCTGCTACAGACAAAATTAGTTCGTAACTTACATCGACGCTGCTCAAGGCCGTTGCTCAAAGGGGTCTGAATTCATTTTCGCTAATTAAAACCGATCTGACCCTTGCCAAACATAAGGAACACAATCTCGTTATACCGCTAATTGAATTTTAGATAACACCTAAGAGATAAGGGTTATTTTTGCTAAACAGTAGGCTAAATGACGTTAATGTACAGAAAATTCTCAAAGCAGCAATAAAATGTTAAACGTATAAGTAGTCGAAGTAGGTGGGAGCAGGTCTAATACGAGTAACTCCGGGTTAATTATTTCGTCACGAGAGCTCTCGTAAGCTACTGTAACAGCGCTCCGCCGGAGCTCGGGGGCCATAAAAGCTACATAATACGTGGCGACGTAAAACTCTTATTATTTTAGTATCTGCGAAACGGTCGCGGAAAACATCTCGTAAAATAAAACCTGTCGCGTCGTACGAAGATGCAAGTCGCTCCTCTCGAAGGCCCCGTTCAGGCGACGCGCAGCTAAATCCAGCTGGATTCAGTGCGGACACCGGTTAGGATCCAATACGGCGAGCTAGGTGGATTTCTATGGAAAATGCAGACTTTATGGTAGCCGGGGGATAAGTTTCCATTTTAAATTGAAGAGAAACTCTGAAATGTTTCCTTGTCTCCCGACGGGAATGCGCGCGCGAAGCTGAATAAAAATTCACGTCAGGTAAACGCAAGGAAATATTTACACAAACTGAAGAACTTGCCAAGGATGCAAGTGGTTGGATAAATAAATACTCCACTAAAACTTATGGCCTACACTCCGCGCCGCATAGATACGTGCGAACACGCTGAGTGTATCAGTGGGGAAGATCGCCTTTGGAATACAACACGAAAGCTATGAATAGTAATGATATACACATACACGTATAATAGACGGGACGTAAAGAACATTGCAGATTCAGGTAAAATTTTCCAACAAGAAATTATTCAACTTTTTTTTGGCGAAAATGCGACTAAGTTCCGGAAACGCCCATTTACATAGCCGATGTCGGCGCGATGGTGCGTTGCGACTTCAAATGGGAATTATAATACCAAATTGAATACAAAACTTTCCTTTCAGTGCTGAGTAATGGAGGAGTCTATGCACCGGAACAATCGAAAAGACAAATAGAATGAGAGAGGAGACGAGACACTCGCTCTGTTGAAATAATAAGTGTCTGACGTCTTTTTGGACGTTCCTGCCGCGCTTTTTTGTAACGATAAATTTTTACGCTTTGATCTTTCCAATTCAAATAGGCTTTTTTTCTCGTAGAATCAGAAGTTATAGGAATATTTCAAAAGCTTTAAGTGAGGCGACGGAGCGGATTTTCCTTTCCAGCGGCTATATCATTCTGATTGAAATGCAAATGAAACGGTGTCCGTTCCGAACGTATTTATTCTATCTACCTTCTCGGTTAATCTTTAAAATTAGGCAGATATGATACAAATATTTATTTATTGATTTTCAATAATTTCATTTATTATTATTTTTTTATTTAAATTATTAATTTATAAGTAAGTGTTTTGCATATATTTTCGTCAGTACGAATAATATGCATCTACGGTACTGCGTCAAAATAAGTGGTGACGTAAACTTACTAAAAACTATAGAATCAATTTTGTTTTCACATAATTAACAAACTAGTAAAAACTATAAAAAAATCAGAAAAAACATTTCAATAGTAGTAGTAAAATTTATGAAATTTTAATCTTCCTTCTGCAGTCGCAATGACATGGATTGTTTGCTGAAGAATCTGAAGCGGTTCATTATTCCGTTCCGAGTTATTTGGCGCGCAACGAGGGGCTATGCTCGCTCGACGGCGAACATCTGACGAATCATTCGCAGATTTTCTATCTGCGGAACGTTTTACTTGGATTGCTATATACAAGATTGCGGGACAGCTAGTGCCTCCCACCGCAATGTTCGACACAGTTGTAACTTCAAATCCGAACAAGTTATACAACGAAACAAGTTGCAACAAAAACATTTGCCTATGCCGACGTTAGTGAATTGTTCTCCCGCCCGTGACTGGGTAATTTCCATACATTTCAAGTTCCATCGCCTGCGGGACGTTCGTTCTTTTGTTGATAAATGTTTGACGGGAACTCCGGGGACGCCATTAAAAGTTTTTTCGTGAATAATTCCAGTTTACATACGCAAATGTTTACTCGTGAGTTTACCCGCGCTCACCTATTCGGTGATTTCTTTTCATAGAGGCGTTTGTTCAAGGAACGGTGGGTTTCTTCTGAACCGACTCGTTGAATAGGTAATTGGAAAAGTTTTTATTTTCTTTGTCATAAGTCTAGTTCCGTTGTATGTTGCGGCATAATAATGTCCCTAATATATTTTTAAACTTCACGTCGCATACTTTGATTTCTGCGTATTTTCATGTTGTTGATTGAGGAAGTGGAGCTAGTATTTTTCAAAGTTAAGACGTTAGATAAAGACACCTTAAAGTTGTCGGCGGGAGTGGCGCGGCGGTCGGGTGAAAAGGTAAGTTGGTTGAGCCATAACTCAGTTCGGGAGAAGTTAGTCGATCAGATTGCAGGGACAAAAAGCGCGGCGCGACACGGATGCTAGATTGAGCGGATAAACGCGCGTGCTCCCAACGCCACGGGTTAAGCTTACCGACTACACGTACCCGTCTTGGAGACAAATTTTTGTTTACTCAGCGCTTACGGTAAGAAATTTTTGGATGGAGTTCAATTTCAGTTTATCCCTACCAATCACAAAATTTTGTATAGCACTTTGCACACACATAATATATAAAACTTGCAATCAGTTTAATTAAGATTTTGAGTAATATTTTCCTTTAGAGCCGACGTATAGCTTAATATCAATCTGTACAGCGTCGACGGCAGCTAATTAATATGAGAATATCTAAGTAGTACAAATCTACCAGTTATGAAACGGTCGATGAATGCTAACTTTAATGAAAATAGAATTCTAAATTACCAGTTGTACAGGAGGACGTAACCTAAAATATTTTTTCGTTTCCCAATAAAATGGATACGTAATATTTGTTGGTTGGTACGTTTAATCAGCATATATCTCAGAACATCATAATTATATCTGATACCATTTCGAAAGCCATAAATTAAAACAATGTGCGCATTTGGGAGTTCCAGCTGTAAAACTAGTTGCTTGACTGACAAATTATTATTTATTTGTTATGTATATAACAACTAATAAAAAAAAACTGTGTTACAATTGTATATTGAGTCACATAGATTTTTATATAATATACAAAAAATAATGGGGCTTAATAATCAATCATGTGACACCATTTTTGGCTACAACGCAATAAATTTTATTTATTTATTTATTATTCGTCTTACAGCATTATTTACTTACTGAACACTAAACACGATAACTAAAAATACAACTAAGCTACTAATTACAAGTCTCAACAATGTGCAATTATGATTAACCCACAACTCTCAAAGCTAATCGTGTAAGTCTTCCGTTAACGATTTTCGAGAAGCACTTACCCAAAATCAACAGGAATAGGTTGTTATGAACAAATACATTTTCTATTACCGCGGGGATGTGCTGGTTATCCACGTAAATAATTTTCTGGATCAGTGCAAGCAACCATCGTGATTATTTCGCGCTAACGAAATTAATAAGGTAAATTTCAGCGGTGTGAGAGGGCTTTATTGATTGCGTTAGCTCGGAACCGCTTGTTTGATGGGAAACTGGAGGGAAAAGCATTTGTAAAAATATATACTCCTTAAGGTAAGATTAGTAGGTTTTCATATAAAATGAACTGACTTGAAGCAGTATTTGATATTTTCTTGCAAAACACTTTTTTATTATTTTGTATGTCGGGTGGCAAACAAGCGTACGGCTCGCCTGATGAGAAGCGGTTACTGTAGCCATATAAACGCTCGCAACATGAAACATAGCTCCCCCGCTGCAATCACCGCTTCTTATTTATTGAAATAATACTATCAATAATAATAATAGCAATAGCTCACCTGCACTAGGTGTATTCTGCGGACTAGCAAATGAGGCTCTATCTATAAAATAGCGAAGACATAAATACCTTCAGCTCTCAGAAGATTGAAGCTAAATAACAACACTCTTCAGGATTATTGTATTCTTGAGCGATTGAATGGATGGAGACACGTAAGTAGATGCTGCGTCAGCACAAGCTGGTGTGCCAGTGTGCAAGCAATGTCTCTTGTTTTGCGTGCGTCTAAAGGCCTCCGCGAACGGGACGACCGCGACCACGACCATCGCGCAAACAGCTGGTCGCGTAGTGCGCGGTGTTGAATACAACATAATGTAAATGATTGGTAGACTCGCGGTCGCCTAGTGCGCGGAGGCCGTTAGGTGGCGGTACCCGCTTTGGCGCGCCGTATGCTTATTTGACTCCCAAAATGTTCTAAGAAGTACTTTTCCAGAATAAAATATTTTTCAAACAAAACGATTACAATAGCTCCATAGAATAAAAGAAAGAAGTGCGTATAGTTATTCAGTTCTCAGATCAATGATCTGAGAACTGAATAACTATACGCACGCTAGTGTGGCGTCAGACATATCAAAATATTACCAATAAAGAACTTTGGAGTTTATGAAGCCAGAGCTGAGAGAAGCCCGGTGTCAAGTGTGCATGCCAGTTAATAGATATGAAACTTTTACGAGCCATAACCCTACCACTGAAAGTCAAATAAAAGGACTTTATCCGACCCCAACTCTAAACATATACTTTAGTTTTGGTTACTGTATGAAACAGATTTAATTTCACTCAAGAGTATGTCAGAAAGGGTGGATAAAGCTATAAAGGGTTATTTTACTTATCTATATGAGTAACTTTTACATTAGCACCAACTTTAAAATGAGATGAGAACTTTATCCATAAATAAAAATTAATTTCCAAACGTATGACGACGGAGCATCACTCGATTTGACTGATTTATTTTTTGTTGTATTCGTAATGTAATAGTAATGTTTGTAAGAAAAAAAATTATAGTTTTTAAATTCGCGAAAATTATATTTAAATTTACGTCGGTTTCCTACGGGATTTTCGTTAGAACCAGACCGTTATTTACGATTCTAATGTGGATATTTACATAATTCGGTATTTTACATGTTAGTTCGAGTAAGGCTTAAAAATTAAAAAAGTTATCAATAAAATTGGAAAAGAGATTTATATCCCGTAGTTAAGTCACATATTATGTAAACGAAACCACATATATTTATTTCAAAAACTCTTATTTGAGAGATTTTACATATCTTATTTTAAACGAAGTACGTACGTACTTTGTTTAGGTAACACAAACTTGTTACAGTGTGTTTCTATAACTACTTTATGTTCCGTAGTTAGGTCACTTGACAAACTGTCAGGGGTAAACGACGCCACGTATATTTATCTCAAAAACAATAAAGGGAAAAGGGCCACGTCCGACGTGTCATACACACATTAGGTACTAGTAACTGTATCACATCAAAGCGCGACGCAAATCGAGGGTGTCCACATCAAGTCTCGTTCGACAAATTATGTGCTCGCGAACAGATAGCGATATTGTCGTCCCAAAAACACTTTCCCCTTGTTTTCCCCGAAAATAGAGGAGGAACTAGTTCAGGAAGACAGCTTGATCCGGCGAGCGGCCGTTTCGGGCCAGCAACAAGTCCCTTGCAAAAACAACGGAATAAAAACCCTCGGGACAACTCCACACGGTTTATTTCACGTCGAATAAAGGTAAGAAAAATAAAAGAATTCATACGTGTCTAAATGTATGGCAAGACGGAGAGAAGATAGAAAGTTAAAGTGATGGAGCGTTACAGACATTAGGTAAATTGTTCGAGGAAACAGGAGTGATACTTTGCCATATTTTCATGAAACACTTATGGTGATAAATAAAATACAAATAGGAAGTTGTACGGGCACGTAATAGGGAGTCGAAATCCTGAAGATATACTCGTAATCCAGAGTTAAATGTTAAAACGAATGGGCGGTGTTTTTATTTCTACGGAAACACACTTTTAGAAATAAAATTATAAATGTTGGAGAAAATATGGACTAAAATAATGTCTCCTTCTTTAATCTGTTTCTTTTATACAAAACAAAGCCTTTGTACTTAATTCTTTTAAACTGTAGACGCAACAAATTTTTACGTTTTTTTTTTCATTAATTTAGTGTATTTTTGTCCGAAGGGTTTTCCATTTTATACATATTAATTCTTTGTAAATACACGCGCAAGCTGTAACCTAATGTAATTCATGTAAATACATCGGCACCAGCGGCTCTGTAGTAAATTAATAAAATCAATTTCGTATTTCTAAAGAATAAATTTCAGATCAAGTCCAGCATTTTTTAAGTTGTCGTGCCAAAGAATATACTTTTGAGAAATAATGCGAACAGCCAATTGTGCATCCCGCTTCACTGTGAGAACTCCAAAAGAAGTCCAAGATAGACGAAGGACGGAGACGACTCATTAAAAGAGATACTTATGAAAGAAGCAGATTCGTGAAAAATCGAAAAGATGAGGTAAACAATAGAGACGCGACGGCTGAAGGCGCGGGACAAGTTTTCAATTAACAGAACGAAACTTGAGCATTTAGCGGCTTGCCGATACGATAGCGAACCATATTTTGCTGAATAATACAACTAAACGCAGAGGTATAATACAACAAGGGTTCTCAAGTAGAAGAGCAATGGACTGTACAATAGTTGGCAATAGGTGCTTACGTGAAGGTAAGTTGGCAGAGGTTTCGGAACGCCCGGCAAACTGAGTGGGTTAAATGGAGCGTGGACGCGGCGGAGCCCGTTGCACTTGTTGCAATTTCTCTCCACTCCACAACTTAATTGTACCGAGTGCGCCCTTACGTCGCTATAGACGAATGGCGTTAATTTCGCCGAGGAAGGTTACGTCCATTACTCTAATTGCGAGCCGCATTTCGTCTAAGCATCTCAAAAGTTCGGCCGGCGGCGAAGACTCCTCGAACAAACTCCAGAAAATTCGACTCACTACCAAAGAGCTTGGAAGTAAACGAGGACACTTCTCTGATATTCTTAATTAAGCTTTTAATGTAATTGAAAGAGTGGAGACACGTCGCCGATTCTAAGGAGTCTGTGAGACACCGCGCCGCACCCCTTTGCCACCAAAAATACTCTCAGATAAATTACTTAGAGAGAGTTCGGCGCGCATACAAATCGGCCAGCGATTCTCCATATTTCAAGTTGCCGAACGCTCACTCGATTTACACACACCTTTAATAGGCGGGGGAAGTAGACGCCGACGGCGAGCGAGCACCGTGCTCCCAGCTCGGTGAAAATTAAGCCATTTCCGTTACAGGGCATCGCGTTCGACTTTATTACTAATCGAGTCACGTCACGAAAAGAATTTCCGATATACAATTAAAGGTGAAACGAGCTTCAAGATCCCGTTGTAGGAGGTGGGCCCGATATTGTTGGCGTTTGTCGCGAGCAAGCAAATAACCGGCGAGCGGGGCACCTGTGCTCGATAATGCGATGCCCCGTCTGGCCGAAAGGGCGAGGAATCAATTAGATCGTTGCCGAATTGCGTAACGGCTCTAGTTACGAGCGCTGCGAGTGGGTCCGCAGCTGCTTTTTGCTCATCCAACCTCCTGTTATTGCGCAATCGACATCCGACGCCTCAGATTAAGATATTACGTATTCATCGAACCTTTTTTTCTATAGTTTTATTGAAAGGTTTCGGAAACCAAACGTGACGCTTTTATTGGAGGTATCACTGTAATCACGTTGGGTTTAACGGAAATAACAAATGTATGAGCTGCAAATTGGCAATATGCATTCATGACAAAATGTGGCTATTAATAGAGTAATACAACGTGGAATTATACAACAAATTTCATAAAAATGCTGTTATGTAACAATATCAACACTATATGAAATAAAGTAAATAAGCAATAATAAATAATACAAACATATTTTCATGCGATTTACTATTACCGAAATAGATCTAGAAAGTGTGAATTTGGAAATACACGACCTTATGCTATTTTAAAACAAACAATTGATTTGCATTGGAAATAACGGCTGTTACAAGATTACAAATAAATTGAAAATGATGTTTTAAAATACAATATTTTTTGATCTGGGTCTTCATAATGTTTCTATAAATAAAATTATCATCAAAAATAAAACGACTGAACTTGTACAAATGCAACACTAATGTGGCAAGCAATAATATGACCTGCAGACGCTAAACAGCCTAAAGACGCTTGCAAACCGAAAGTAGGAGTATTACTCGCGCGTCACTTACGCTATCAATGCAGCATCTCCTTAGGTTTTTTTTTATACTACGTCGGTGGCAGACATACGGCCCGCCTGATGTGAAGCAGTTACCATAGCCCTATTGACGCTCGCAACATAACATATTGCTCGTGCGCCGCCACCCTCGCTGCCACCGCAGCAACTCCTTCCTTTCTTCCTTACGTCTTGTTGTTACGACCTCACTCACTCGCAGCATAATACACTCCTCTAGAATGTCGTCATTTGGCAGCGATTTTCTGTGAAGTGTATGTACGTTTCTGTATGGCAAAATTGTCTGGAGAAGTATCTCCAGCCAATTTTGCCATACCCTTCCTCTCTTTCGTCATAGCCTTGATTGTCAATTGGCAATGTACACCGATGCGAAGGTAGGTTCAGGTCCATGTGTTATGTTCAGAAATTATTGAAATCAACTATGCGAACTTTCGTTGAATGATTGCATTTCGATTGCGTAACGTAATTTATTCATAGCTAGCTTGCGCCTGCGGCTCTAGTTGAGTAGAGTTCAGAAAAGTAGAAACACTCACCGAGACTTAAACCTATATTCAAGCTAAATTGCAATAAAATTGATTCAGCGGCATAACCGATAAAGAAGACGAATCACTTTCACGTTAATATTGATTTGACGAGCCCTGTGGTAAAATGGCTATTAATGGCTACTTTGACTCCCAGGTCGCAGGTTCGATCCCCGCACAAGACAAACATTTGTATGCATGAATATGTCTGTTTGTCTTGGACTGGGTTGTTTTCTATGTAGGTATTATATATATTAATTTACAAAAAAAAAAAATAATAAGTACCTACATTTATCAGTTGTCTAGTGCCTACAGTACAAGCTTTGCTTAGTTTGGGACTAGATATGGAATATAGGCGATATGTAATTTGTCCAGAAATATTTATTTATCTAATATTAAGGATTTAGGATAACTCTTCACGTTTTAAGCAAAATGTTTGCCATTCCGTTATTTGTACACGGAACCCATTACACCAAAGGAGTGGGCGGCCTAAGTAATCATTTCCAAGAAATCACAGAAGTTTTTAGCCCGAAGCAATGCGAAATGTTTACCCCAGTAAAACCGTAATCATTTGTACTCTCTAACAACAATTATATTAAGGGGTTTTGCGGCTACTTGAATAGTAATTAATAATAGCAAAATCTATCTAATTATCCATAAGTAACCAAACGCTGTTTTTTGTGAAGGAGTTCTCAACATGAGTAAACATATTTGGGAATTTCAGAAGTGCACAGCTCAAATATCAAACGTGTATATGGTGCATCGACACCGAATTTACTTTTTGTTTAGCAACATAATAAAATTAGTACTTATATCTTTTGAGGCCACTTAAATATGTTTTGGTGTTTGTTGTTGTCCAGTAACGTTGCTTCACAAAAAGTATCTTCGGTGTGGATGCAACTAAATGTTCTTTATTTTAATTATATATTATATAATTAATTATCTTGCTAAATGTTGCCAAAAAAAATTTAACTTTGGCGTAGATTATATTTTTACCTACCTGATGGTAGGTAAAAATATAATTACCTATTTATACACTATTTGTTATGATTTGTTCACCTACCTATTCCTTATGATTAGTGTATAGGTAATAGACATACGTAGGTCTGGGTTGACAAATCAATAGTTAACGAAAAATAATTTGAGCATGCCAATAATATGTAATTGCTAAATTATTAACAAAGGAAAATATAAGAACAAAAATATGGACTGGATTAGTTTTCTACAGTGCACAAATTTTGGAACAGTTTGGCTAATTAGAAAAAAAGAAATTAATTATAGCGAATGAAGTGTTCAAGGGGCGAACTCGTAATTTTCACCGTGTCCGCTGTAGATTGCGGCGTGTGAGGGCAGACGCATGTGAATTATTTAGAGGCGGTCGCGCGGCCGACTCTCCCGCAATTAATGAAGTGAACCGAGTCGTTTGTCAATGCGGCGGTCGGTAGCGGTCGGCGGGCCCTCACCTACGCCAATCTGTTTCCTAAAATGTGTCAGTACCAAATAGCAACTGACCTTACGATGTGTCCTTTTTACTATTATTTTATGTAGCTAAGACGACAAATAAGCACATGCCCCGCCAGATAAAGAAGTAATCCCAGCAAACGGAACGGATTTCCCAGTAACCCAGTTTGTAGGACTCCTACCGTTATTAATGGTAAATATTTTCTACCACTAACTGTGAAATTGTGAAATGAACTTCCTTCAGCAGTATTGCCAAATAAATACGACATGGGAGCCTTCAAGGACAGAGTCAATTTTTAAAAGGCCTTATAAGGCTGGTAACAGATCGGCAGCCTCTGATTTCTATGGGAGGTGGTGATTAGTTTCTATCAGGTGAACCACTTGCTCGCTTGCCACCCTGTTAAATATATAAATATATATACACGTGTACTCGTAGATGTTTATCAAATTCATTAGAAAAATGTTACAAGCGGCCGGAGGCGTCAATATCATTGGTCCAACGGAGGCAGTAAAACTTAACATAATTGGTTTAACGGCATGTAGTCCACATGTAGTTACTCCATGTTAGCTCGAAGTATTGTTACGATCTCAGTTTACACAATAATTCTACATGTTATTGTAACTTAGTGTATATTGTTACTTACGACGATTATTTGCGACATAATTTAACTTTGTTATTAAATAAACATAGAACAAGTCGATAATTGATTCGAGCATTCAACTGTCTAGTTTTGAAATGTAGATGAAATTATCTAATCACTAAATTAGCAAGCAAAGGTACGGTATACGGTCACCAAGCTGCACATTTTTGAAAGAATGCACTGTTTATGTTATCTATTGCTATAGTTCCGTATACCTATAGCTAAAACATGCATGTAGCTACCGCGTACGTACGAGTGTACATCATCCACGTGTATAATAATGTCTTTACATCGATTGATGTATTACAATTAGCCATCTCACATCCATTAGGCAGAAACACTAATGCTCTTTCAGGGGCTTAATATCATAGCGGTGATATTCTGAAAGGCGATTATAAATCTAGTGAAGAGGTCGGAAGCGGGTCGCGGGGGTCGCCGTTAATTTTAATAGCGAGATTTATTTGTCCCCGATTACACGGGTTTGATCAAATTTCGAGGCGTATAAGCTCGGTACGCAACGACATTAGGCGAGCGCGACGCCGACGACCGCCGTCGCCTCTGTAATCGTACCGTTTAAATATAATTGCAATAAGTTAATAAAATCCCACAGCGCTTTTAATTAATTTGTGGCGACACAGTCGCCCAATTAAACGAGATCCCGGAAATTTCATAAAGTGACGCTGTATGGCAACGCCCTGTTTTCGTTGTTTTTGTGCGGCTTGTTTACGAATGCATCGAGCGTCAATTTCAAAGGGCGATATATAAATACAATAATGGATTTCATTTAGTAATTGGTCGGCCGAGAGCTCTTAAAATAATCACTGTGTAAAATTTCAATTATTCGACAATTGGCTACGGTTATATTTCGGAGCGTTCCACTTTATCAAATTGACATTTGGCTAACACGATTCGGAGTTATACAGGCGGTAAATGACCGAAATTCATATCGGTGGCGAGTGAATTAATCGCTGAGAAGGAACAGCGAAGCTGTAAGGGTACTGTGACGTCTCCGTTAGGGGTTCTTATTGTAAATATGCATTAGTGCGGATAACGTGCCGGCTTCGTCCCTCATTACAGCGATGTGCCGTCCCGTCAAAGACGTCGTCGATCCGAACCGTGAAGTGTCCCGGATACAAGCCGCTCAATTATGTTAATGGGCTCGTAGCATTCCCAACAACAGGACTGCCTTCAGCTGATTGATATGCACCGGCTACGATACGTTACATGGTATACATTTATGATAATTACAGTGCACGTGAAGCGATGGTCGCCGAGATGGCGCGGTGGAAACGATGGGAAATCATCATAATATAGGACATGTCGTAGTGACTCCACCCAAAATCAATAACTTACCCCAATAAAACAAATACATTTTATTTCTCGACGTGTCTAGGCGCAGGAGGATGATTGATAGTGCTCCGAGTACACAAACGTTTATTGGACGAAGCAATAGAGGGTACCCTCGAATGGAAAAACGAAATAAACAGAAAATATTATTATATAGGCACAGTTGTTATCAAAAATACATTAGGCGTCAGCTAAAAAGGGTGATTAAAAATTTTTTTTAGGGAAAGCCGTGATTACAGTATATTAGCTCGTGCGGGTCGTTAATGCTTACTTAGCGGTAGTTCATGCTCGGATTTGGTAGAACTTTCATGGACTTAGAAGTGTAATTATATAGAGATAACATGACCATGTACAAGCCTGACCAAAATATGACTGGCAGGATATATACGCCCGACTATGCGACATTATCAATATGGAACCCTACGATTATTCTAATAACATGATAAGTGCATTACATCTATCTACTATTGGTAAAAATTTTCAGTAGAATGAAAGTGATCTCAACGGTATTAACGAACCGAAAACAGAATGTCATTTACTGAAAAGATCAATATCGACAGTCATGACAGGTATAATTTTTAGATAAAAGGCCGATCAAAATGCGTTTCTCGTTATAATAGCAAAAAGAAAAGTCGCAGATGAAATACAAAATCCGTGGAGGGTGAGTCGGCACAAACCGGGCTAAAGGCAGACGGCGAGACTAACTCGTGATTTTAGCGTCTGTGGAGTCTCACCTGCTATCATAAGATTGCTAGCAAAACGCCGACTCACCGGGTCGGTATACGCTCAAATTACGCGTAAAGCCGAACACAAAGGCTATGCGTATTCAAATTCCATTAATCTCCCCCGGGGAAGGTGGGGTAAAATGAACCGGCGCGGACAAAAACAATGCCGCCGGCAAATAACCGGCTCAGCATTGTTCCGGCAATTAGAAAGCTTTCCCATGTACCAACCGTGTATAAAAACAGTGTAGCATCAGCACGATTCGCTGCCTATTGCTCGTTACCGTTGATGTTTATTACGGTTATTAGGACTAACCCGTGCGGTTCTATATTAACCTGTTCGGCAGAAATTCGATTTAAATTAATATGGTAAGCGACACGTATAACGACGAAACAGTTCGAATAACCATTACACACAGATGATTTTATTGCACATTACTATTGCAATAATATTTAAGACTAGCTACGCGACCGCGCTTCGCTTCAGTTATAGCAGTTTTTTAAATCAAATCAAATCAAATCAAATCATTTTATTTGCATAGAATAGGTTAACAGATCTTAAAATAATAATATGTGAGTACTCTATTCTGCTAACATACATTAACATGCAAAACTTTTAGGTTTAAGAATTCATGCACACTATAAAAACAGGAAGCTATAAGCCACTGTTTTAGCTTCTTACACATGAGTCTCGAATGGTCTGTCTTATACATTTCTGGTATTTTATTTTAAAAGTTATCTTTATCAAAATAAAATGTAGCTTATATTATACAATGTAACTTCTTATTTGTAGCGAATTGCGAAATATGGTGGAAAACATTGCAGAAAGCCATATCCATGATAATGATAATGTTGCAAGGGAGTCATATCATACAAAACATGTTTTCTAAGCACCTTTAAGGTATGAAGTAACTTAGATAATACTACGTTTGCATTTGTTTCTAGTATTCGAAAAATAACTAGCGATGTCTAGCGGAATGTTTCAAAAATATCGACAGTTGAAAATATCGCAATAAGGGGTTTGATGATTAAATAATTGTATAAGAATTGCAAGTGTCAGTTGTATAACAAAATAAAAATTTCCTTCATTTCTCATACACCTGTGTTGATTCGTCGTCAACCCTTATTCATTCCAATGCTGGGATACGGGCTTCCCCTTTATCGAAGGGGTTTTAAAGCATACTCCACCACGCTGCTCAATTGCGGGTTGGCGGAGGCCAGTATTTGCAAGCCATCTAAAGGTCACAGACTTAACAACTGTTATCCAATGACAACAGCCAGGATTAATTGCTTAACGTACCCTCCGAAGCACGGAAGAGCTCGAGATAAATAAACGCCATCAATGGACAGGCTATGGTCGACGTTGCTTAATTTACATGTTTGAGTAAATTAATTACTGATAAGAAATACATACTGATATGTAAAGAAAGGTATAGACAATGGTATTCCATTGTATGTGCTATTGCACATACTCGTAGGTAAATAAAATATGAACTCATTTTTTCATTTCATCGTCTGGTTACAATAAAAAAGAAAAATCGTTTATTGAAGTCGATTACACATTTCCTATTCGAACAAAATAACATATCGCCTTGAGGTAGTTGGAAATGGCACAACAAATTATTTCAGTCACTTTAGTGTTACTGGGGCCCTTTATTCTCCTTATATTCCGTAAGTCTAAATCTCTTCGAATACGATTTTTAATTTCTATCAAAAAAACCTACATTTAAATCCATAATAACATATTCTCCAAAATTGCTACTGTTATTATAAAAAAAAAAGTATAGTGTGTGTTTACGTTCTGCGCCACTGTTGTCAAATAAGTAATGACGAATCGCTCACTAAGTGATGTGAGATAGGCTCATTGGAGCAGCAGACAGTGGTCATACTTGTAGTATAGGGAATATTAACGTTACACTTACTGCGAGTACCGACTGAATCAGACAACAGTATTTTATTTGGCCGGCGTTATCGGTGGTTTGTAATCTGCCGAAATCCGGATCAAAAGTAAATATCAGCAAATTAATACCGAGTGACCGATAGCAAATCGGACAAATGACACCGCGTTACGAGTGGAATGCCAGTTAATCCCCGGCTTCCCCGACATGACGCGCTCTCGGCGACTCGCCGAATATCACTCCGAAATAACGTCGATAGTAAAAATGACGAGAGTATTTTGAAAGTCAATGTAAAAAAGAAAATATTTAAAAGAAAAATCGTTTATTGAAGTCGATTACACTGTTGTTTTGATCTTTTCTGAATGAAATCGGCTTTTCTTTTTAGTTAAAAATACTTTATACAAAAAATAAACCAAAAAATAATACTCTTTTTATTATTCTATTTCTTTATATTCTTATACTCTTTTAAGAAATTTAAAACATTGTCGAATAAAGAGGAGAGGATCTTCCTTCAACAACAATATTTTGGTCCCACATAAAAGTAAAGATCCTGATCCATGTTTTTTTTTACGGTTTTAGTATTGAACAAGGAGACCATTCTCAAAACTTCTGATTTTTTGGAGTCCAATAAAAAGTTCAAAGCAGACTAACTTCCCCGTATGGGTGCACATGTCTGTAGAATATCACAGGGTCGATGAATTAGGCATGAGAATGAGAAAGAAAGACCGCAAATTCTGACGAGTAATTGTAATATATTCTTACGACACGAAGCAAAAAATAAATCAACACACTCAAAGATCACTGAAAATTGATACTAAACATTCATTGATAGAGAGCTGTTGCGTTTACGCACGCATTTATAACGTGTTTGTACAATTTACCGCTCGTAGAGCGTAGAGGGCTACGTAGTGCTACGACGCTACGCGAGACTATCGCACTGGAAGCGTAACTATGTATAAAAGAATATATAGAAGGCTATCGAGCCGCCAAGAAAAATCGGTAAATAATTGTGTATGGGAATGAAAGTCTGATATTAACTTACAATCATTTCCAAATCGCATTTTTGTTTTATATGAGAGGGGGGCAAACGAGCATGTGGGTCACCTGGTGGAAAGCAATCACCACCATGCATGGAGATCAGCAACACTGAGGGGCCGCCTATCGGTTACCAGCCTTTTAATGGAAATAAAGACTCTGTTCTTGAACCTTGACCATGTCGTAATGATAAAATTGCAGCGTTGGTACTAATTAGAGCTACGTTTAGTCTTTAAAACGAAACAAAAAACGAAGTTACGATTGGCTTGTTTTCTTGGCATATTTAACCGCGACTTGACAATGTCCTAGTGAAATATGGTACCAGTGGCTTTACAATGTGTACCATTATTTGGTATTGGTATTTATTTTATATAGGCCAAGTTGCCGCCAGTAAATAAGTAGAATGCAATTAGAATGCCCCAGATGGAGAGAAACTATTTTATTGTCCAGTTACGCGCAAGGCCTCCCTTATAGTTTATTACACAATAAAAGCACCTTTGGTGCGAGATTAACACATAGAATACAGTACTAAACCACGAGATTAGTTAGATGAGCTACATGTAAACGTTGCCTTTCATAGATATTTGATATTTCGACATTATTTTCATCCCGCTAAGGTGACAAACGAACATGTGTTCGTTTGTCACCTTACCTTAGCCTGCCTGATGGATAGTTGTTACCGCAGTTATTATTTTACTGCATATGTCGTCGTAGACAACCCTTATTCATCCCACTGCTGGGATACGGGTCTCTCCGCAATCCAAGGGGTTTAGAGCATACTCCACGCTACTCAACTACGGGTTGGCATAGTAAATGTAAATAAAACAAAGGAATACATTACCTACATTGTCACTGTCAATTATGATTACGTATTGAAAAAAAGCTTGTAAACAAAGAGATTTAACATGTACATTGAATGTCTTTGCCTGTAAGTAAGCGCAGTAATAGTATTACCGTAACTCTTTAACTGTCATGCATTCAATTACTTTATATTTGTTGTTCTGTGCACAAAAGATCCGACAGGGTCGACGTGCCACCGGTGCTACAGCACTGGACCCATTTCAAGATAAGATACACTGTCATGATTTCTGGAAATCTTACGTAACTTAGACAGCTACTTACGTTAACAGGAATAAAAAGCCAGCTTACCTGTGAAGAAAGAACGCTTTGGTTAGTACAAATTATACATTCAACCCTGAACTGCAGCTTGACACAAGCTGTGTATAAGGGGAACAATACGGGCGCAGCAATCACAAGGATCTTGTAGCGCTATTGTTTTTACCGCTGTTATTGCGGAGTGCCGAGTAGCAATAAGCGAGCGTTGTTTGCCCAGGGCACTATAGTACCGGGTTATTAGGATAAGTTTGTGGTTCGCAACGGCAGCAGCGACGGGTTAAGACTCGACATCCGCTCAGGTCGACTTCTTGCGATGGCAGTCGGATTTGGGGCGACGCTTAACCGCATGGCTTAACCTGTACCTTGTGTGAGATTAGTCGTGATTTTGTTGGTTTCGGAAAACTTGGTTTTGTGTCTTAGAGAGGTATAATTTTCAATTATGACATAAAGGGAGATATAGAGAGATGTTTCTGTAGGTCAACTTCTACCTAAAATACGGTTTGAAGCGGTTAATAGCTGATTTAAATGTACGTAATCAGTTTGTTATATGTTACCATCTCGCTTTAAAACCCTTGCCGAAGGTGAATTTTTGAATGAGTAAAGTAATATGGAGCTATAATATAATAGTTGTGCGTAGTAATATAATGATGATGAAGAAGATGCGAAAGTAAACATTTTGTTTTGATACGAAACGGACTACAAAATCCCCTTTCTACAGATTAGTTTAAACTGTTAAAAAAAAAGGTCGACGAAAGTCGCGTGACGAGGTAATCGAGTCATCAAGGCAACTAACTGTATATTTGGTTTTGTAGATTCCTTGGCCCGGAGTCGAAAATGTCCAAGAGAAATGGCAAGATCTTGCAAGTCTGTTGCTAGTCATCAACCGAAACGGCCAGTTCTTTTTTTCATCTCAAAAAATACAGTGTCCGTCTAATGTAAACATCAGGATAAGCATTAAATAGCTTACTGTAATAAATTGGGACAAGAGA
The DNA here is from genome assembly GCA_937001555.2 of Hypsopygia costalis. Taxonomy (NCBI): domain Eukaryota; kingdom Metazoa; phylum Arthropoda; class Insecta; order Lepidoptera; family Pyralidae; genus Hypsopygia; species Hypsopygia costalis. Next base: position 21,389,271 of record OW443332.2, read on the forward strand.
ACGCACGAAATTAAAAATACCAGACTATGACCAAGAAAGTAATTTTAAGTCCGCAGCGGCTTACCCTCCAAGTCCCTTCTAACTGAAACAAGGCATTTTCCTGTCAGTTAGATGAATAATGGATATGGGATGATAATAACAGCAAATGAAGCGACTATTAACTATAGTACAGTTTACCGCAGGTTTATTTACATCGGGAAGCGATCAAGCGAATCCTAATTCGTAGTTCAAATAATAGATGGCGCTACGGATATGTGCAAACATTGTGTGCACAAACCGCGGCTGTCTATAACCTCGATTGCTGTGTCTGTATACATTGTGGCCACGCGCCGTTTAGCGGTTTGCCGTACATTGCCCGCCGACATCAGTTCACATCAAATTTCCATTTTTTCCCGCAGAAATAGGACGCAACTGTTACAATGTTTGCAAACGTATTTATGCTATCATAATAAAATTACACCTTAATAACATACAAATCTTCTTTATATCACAGTATAAGTAATAGTAATACGTACAGTATGGGCACTCAATACCGCTCTCTCGTATCGAACTCACCTCCCATCTAAGACAAATCGGGAACAGTTTGTAAGACGCCACATTCACACACGCTCATTTACGCTCTGCACATGTCTTTGTTTATGTAGTAGTTCACGACGCGACATTTGTATAGAGCAACCGGGGTGTATTTATATACAAAACGTTACGATTCATGGACTGATTATGAATAGGACTATCAAAACACAGCTAAAACTTTAAGCAAAAATCAAAACCACAGAGGTTCTCTTGATGATGTAAGTCTTGATGATGAGTCAAGAAATGATCTTGATGATTATGAGAGAGATCTAAAATTTTGTAGTTTGTCTTGATGATATAGGCAGGTAATAAAGGCATTTTTTCTATAAATTATGCTAGTTAAAATAAATCTATATTTTTTTCCAATTGCCAAAAATAACATAAGCAAACTGATATAGGACTAGGCAATTAATGTCCGGGTGTTAATATCTCATCAAGAGAGCATTTGCGGTTGTTCTGTTACACTATAGAAAAACCATTCTGATAAGCACAGCTGAAGTTGTATCTAACTGTGACAATGTCTCAACTTAAACAAGTAATGATAAAAATTAAAACATGCCTGACCGAAAGAAAGATATGGGTATTCGACGAAGTCTTGTAAAAAAACGACTAAACCTGGACCAGGATCTCTACCGCCGAATCTGAAGCCGATTACCATCGGACTTTTTGAATGTGAAAATGAAACTACTGCTTACATTGTTGGTAATTATGTTTAGCTCAGCTGCTAGAAACCCTAGAGCTCTACCGATTAAGCTGAAGATGTTTGTCAATAACTTTAACCTAAGACCAATTTTTGGAATCAAAAGAACCGATGATAATCGGCTTCAGCTTCGCCGGCAGGGCCCCTGATCACAAGGCTGATCAATAAACTACGTCAGCCACTAAATGATTCTATAATAACTTCTAATTAGTAAAATCTGCCTACGAGAACATTTACCTCAATTTTACTTACGCAAGGCCCACCTCCCCAAATTCTCTACCGCGTAAAAATAACGCTTAATTAACACAGTTCGTTTCTCCTACCTTTCTTCACTTTTGTGCAACTCATTGAAAAGCATAAAAGGCCGTATAGCGACGAAATTACCATTGTAGGCAAGGCACAGATTTTGTCAAACAAGCTCAGTTTTTGAACGTGAAACGTTCGTCTTTTCACGCAAAAACTCAACTCATTTATCAAATCACCGTTGTCTACATAACAGAGTCGGGACGTATTGTGAATAGGCTAAAAAGCCCATCCTCACAAAACGACGTCGCGACGATCTCACTGCATCCAATTACAAGCGAAAATAAACCTTAACATTTAACGTTTAAGCTGTTTACACGAAATTATTCTCGGCGTCAACGGGCCCCAATCGGAGCAGTAATTTAAGGCGCAAATTAAACGAGTTAAATTAAACAAATAAAATTAATGAAAGCAAAAAGCGTTGCGATTTTCCAAACAAATACATTAGACTAAGGACGGAGAATAATTCAGAATTATTAAAATGAGAATTTACTTCATAATTTTGCTTTTAGTTAGACAAAAATATTTACTGTTTCTTCTAACATCGGGAAAGAAAATACTTCTTCAATTTTAATGTAATATGTGAAAGGTTGAGTGTTGGCTTTCACTCATGTAAGGAGCCATTAATAATGTACTCATGACTCAAAAGAATACTCAACCTGAACAATAGGATCAAAGGAATTATAAATTAAACGTAAGGTATTATTAACAAATAATACCGTCGATACCTGAGCGTTCTTTAACAAGCGCTAGGCGGAGCAATATATCATCTTCTGCATTAAATTTTCACCGTCTTTTACTAAAGCGGATTGGCGAGAAGTGCGGCAAAAACGCCGAACGAATAGCTTTCATTTGTTTAAGAGTTGGCTTTGCCGCCTTTAAGTGCTCTAACATGCAAGGACCGCGTTTGAATACTGTGAGTGTTGCAGCGTGGAACGGCCACTTAAAAATTACCACGGTAATTTCTATGAGGAACACGTACGGCTCGAGTGCATAGCCCATTCGAATTGGGCGCCGCCGACGACGCGCCGCAGATTTTCTACAAGCGGGAATTGCTTAAGCCAATTTCATCTCAGTACTCACACCATTACCTGCGAGTACATGGACTCTCAAGCTTCAGGGACGTGATTAGCAGCTAAGTGAAATTTATTTTATCTGGCGCATTCCACCCTGAGTGTGTGCCATTGTTTAATGGCACGTTCGTTCCGCTCATATAAAATTCATACGGTTTTATTTGCTTTGTAATGCGATTCTACGTTATGTGAGACAGTCGCATTTTTTGGAAATTACCTCTAAGATGAACAGGATAAATTACGGAAGTAAAATAATTTTCTTGATGTCTTTCTATTGAATAGTTAAGTAAGAAATGGAAAAATAGAATTACCTTTACATTTCCTGTCCTTATCACTTACAAATACTTATGTCTTCATGAAAATACATAAAAGCTACGAAATGTAAATGCGATTTTTTCTTTTCAGTCAAGATTCTACAAAACGAATATCTCGAAGTAAAAAGTAACGGGGGAAAAGTTCATGATGGAAAGATAATCCGCTTTTCTCTTTCTTAATCCTTTATTAAATATAAACACACACTTAAACAATTCTTAAGCCGGAATGAAAAAATATTTGCCGTGTGGCTCGGTGTGAGTTTTCACGTTGAAAACTCATATAAAAGACATTTTGCCGAGATCCTTGCCTATCGGCGGTATTATTCAAATTAATTTAGAGCGGCGGTGAGGCAAAAAGTGCGCGCGTCGGGAGGTGCCGCCCCATATTCATAGACCTGCCCTAAATTAGCATCACAATGAAGTGTTAGAGTTGCGAGTGGCAAGTGCTTACTGCGGCCTGCGTCTTCACACGGGTATATTACCAGTATACTAATGATTTTAAGTATAAAACTTGGCGGCCGCAAATTGTTCGAGTTTCGAAGTATACAAAGGTAATTGGAAGCGCGTTTACGCATCATGCCTATTTGTGTAATTAATATGCATATTTATTCATAGAGACATATTATGTTAAGTGTGTAGAGTTACGGCGCAGCTGAGCGACGCGGTGAGGTATATTGTTTTTTGGACCACCCTTTTACGCCTTCGCGCCTATAAATAAATCAAAATATGCAGGAAGGGCTCGACTTTAAGGCGGCTTAGCGGAATCGTAAAATTCAACAGCGTTCGCACCGCCCCGGGGTTTATCTTTCGGCAACGCTTGCCGTGTTTTTGCTTGAATCGTAAAAGAGTATCGCAGTATATGAATAGAAAGCAACCCCAGCTTTTACCGGGGACATATGGAGCAGAGCACTTTACAAGTTTAATGCTGAAAGGAGATTATCTGTTCATAAAGAAAATATGTCGATGGCCACCTCACGTTTTACAACACGTGAAAAATACGCGACGCGTTACTGAGCCTATCGTAATACTGAGCCGAAACACAAAAAAACAAATGATAAATTAAAAATGCACAATACAAAAACTACAAATTGTTATTGAAGTGAGTAATTATTTTACTTAGTGTTTTCATACCACTAGTGTGAGAAACAAACGTACACCCTGTCTGATGGTAAGCAGTCATCGCAACCTATATATGGACGCTTGCTAACCGAGGCATCACTCACGTGTTGCTTACGCTGTAAAAACCCCGTTACGCCTTTCCTGGAGAACTTTTTATAATACTAAAATTATCTAATATATAAAATTCTCGTGTCACAGTTTTCGTTGCCATACTCCTCCGAAACGGCTTGACCGATTTTGATGAAATTTTTTGTGCTTATCCGGTATCTATGAGAATCGGCCAACATCTATTTTTCATCCCCCTAAATGTTAGGGGTAGTCCACCCCTAAATTTTTTTTTTATTTTTTAGACAAAATTTTTAATTTCTATTTTTTTAAGATACAACATACTATTTATATGGCAAAACAACGTTTGCCGGGTCAGCTAGTACAAATATAAATACGAAGGTAATTGTAGTGAACGAAAATTTGTAAGTATGGGGATGTACGAGTATGTGACTATTTCACTCGTAAAGGGCTGAACGGATTTGGATAAAATTTGGCATACATAATATGATGTGGATTGACATATAGTCATAATTCATCCCGGTAGGTAGTGAAGCCGCAAGTTTTTTAAGATGTTTTTGTTAAATTTCTGATTAGCCTCTGTAAGAAAGTTAAAAACATTGGACATACCCAAGTCCCGAAAGCGATTTAGATTCCAAATAACACTTAATTACAAAAACAACTGTCTCTTATAGAGCATTACATTGAACTCGAACGAAAGTACACAAAAAATATTTTAATTCCTAACAAATTCGTGTAAGTCGAGGTTTGGAATCCGAAATATTCGAAATTTATCCCTAAACAAAATACGGCTGGCTATTATTATAGCAAGCAGGGAGCGTTCTGGTCATTAATAACAATTTATTTAGCACAATGCCGCAATTTTGGTTCGCGAATGCTAACCTTTGGGAAAACGTAGATTTGATATTAAACGGAGAATCGTTTTGTAAATTGATTAGATAGTTTGTGATAAATTATACAAGTTTCACTCGGCCGACTGTTTTGTTTGAAAATGTTGGAAACACTTGCCCAAATGATATGAGTACGTCGCCGTTTTGCAAATTTATAACAGGGTTATTTGGTGTTGCAAACTTTTTGCAATTAATTTCTGCCTCATTTTCCACGAGATTGGGGTTTGCGTTCATAAAATAATTATTAAAAGGCATTATAACGAAAAGTTTTGAGAAATCAAACCAACTAATTATTTGATCTGATTACTCAAAACTTTTCGTTCAAAAATGCTCCAGAAACAAAATAGAGAGAAAAGGTGGTTAAAACACAGACAATCGGGAAAAGGGCGCGAAGAGGTTTTAACAGCGTCGGCAACGCGTATGTGATGCCTTTAGTGTTACATGCGTCCATAAGCTAACGGTAACTTCAGGAAGTGATTTCCATCAGGCGGGTCGATTGCCTGTTTGTCATATTAGTGGCATAAAAAAATCTTAAGTAAATGTTATCAGCTTTTCTGTACAATTTTTTTTAATACTTTCAGATGTAAGCATAGGTATATACAGAGGGAGGTTTACTTGAGCAAAGTTGTGGTTCTTGAAGTTTCCATTGAGCGAGCCGGCTATTGTGGCTAATTCAAGTCTATAATTAAATTTGTTTGCATAATATTCTGTTATGAGACTAAAACTTTGATAGTTTATATCCAAGATAAAATTACTTTATGTAGTTTAAAAATCTAAATATTGTCATTACATACTCGTATATAGTTAGCATCTTAATTGATTTTATATTTATATGCTTAAGTTTCGCTCTCAACTTTGTTTAGCAATCTACTTTATACCACCTAAAGAAAGGAGAAAGTGATGTCAAGAAATCCAGCTAGAAAAGAAAAAGCATCATAATATTTTATACTAAGCTTACAAAAGAATATCTATCCGCATTAGTTAAAATTACTAAAAAGTGAGTTTTCAAACAGCATAAATCAACATCAAGGCAGCCTCCAATTCCGTTTGTGAGGGATTTTTTTAGAAAGATAATGAAATTACCCTTGGAACTAAAGTGACCCGCCGGAGGAAAAACAATATTCTCGGCCCCTCACTACAAAGAGGCCAGCATTTGTATTATCATTCCATTAAACAAAAGTCACCGGAGTTTCAAATGAAAACACAGAACTCATTATTCTCGGGGCAGAGAAATGATTTCAAATGTTAACAAGATTCCCCATAATAGAGTTGTTCACAGAGAGATTTAAGAAAAACAAGCATTAACCACCCGCCTCGCTCGTGTTGTGATTCCGAAGAATTGTGTTACTCGATAATAATGTTTCTGTACACTGTACGCCTGCTTCTTTATGAACTGGCAAATGAAATTTCAACCATATTGTCTTGTAATCAGTAATTGCATTTGCGCGACATAGTATATTTTGTGAATAGTTTAGCACCACCTTAGGCATTGTACACTTATTTTTACAAGCTTTTATTTAGTTTCACCGCGGTATCTATTTCTTTTATTTATTATATTTGGGATAACAACAGCTACATTTCATAAAATACTTATACTAATTTACTTAATGTTAAGCCATTTAATTCACGCATATTACTATTAATAACAAAGGGAGGGAAAAAGCAAAAAAGGGGGATACATAAAAAAAAATCAGCAATTTAGAAATTCAACAAAATATCAAAGTTATACGTTTATGCCTGCTTTTATTTCATTACAAGTCTACACACCAATCTAAACCTGTACCTAATGAAAATGTTAAAATGTCTATAATAAATCTTGCAACCAATTTGACCCACTTCCCAATGTCCGATTGAGCTGAATTTTGGTATACTTGTATATGGTTATCGTGACAATGCAGGATTACCTAGAATGTGGTCATTTTTAATCCAATATGGCGGCTGCTACAAAATGACGATTTATAATTTCTACATTGACCCATATGATATGGTTATGGTTTAAGACCCGTTACCCGAAAGTGCTTTAGGAGTAAAATACAGTATGTGAAATTTTTGACGTGAGGTCTTTAAAATCGTTTCCATAGGGAGGCAATTAAAAAACAAAACGAATGATAAGAAAATCGGGATACAGTTTGGTGTTGCAGCTACATATCTATCATCTTCATCCAAAATTCAAACACACTACTGGATAGATGAAGGATCAAAGAATTTATTACGCTAAGTAAGGACTAAGGACTAGGAAGGAAGGAAGTAAGGACAAGAACGCGTGCGAGGGAGGCGGAAACGCTGCCATTTTGCGATAATTTTAGTGCATATAACGTATTCACGTACACACGGCCGTGTCCATGACCCAGCCACACTCCATTTTGTTATATGAAAGGGGGGCAAACGAGCATTATTTTCTTTCTGGTGACCTTACTCACTCGCAGGAACATAACAACCCTCAAGGGAATTGTTATTTTGTCTTTTTAGGGTTCCGAACCTCAAAAGAAAAAACGGAACCCTTATAAGATCACTTTGTTGTCCGTCTGTCTGTCTGTCTGTCTGTCTGTCTGTCTGTCTGTCTGTCTGTCTGTCTGTCTGTGTCTGTCTGTCTGTCAAGAATTTCTATGTCGAGAATGCGTGGAGGTATCAAGCTGAAATTTGAACTGTATACTCAGGTCTACGGTCCCATGAAGTTAAAAAAAAATCAAACTGCTAAGTTTACGTAGAAAAAAGTTACGGCCGTTTCTTCAGCAAAAAACGCATATTTCGACACACTCAAGGGAATCAAAACCTATAGGGTACTTCCCGTTGACCTAGAACTATGAAATTTGGCATGTAACATCGTTATAGACTACAAGTACAGGAATAAATCTCAAAACTATACATTTGTAAATAGATCTTAAAAAATATTTTTTATAGGGTGTCGAAATTTCAAATTGAAACTACTAGTTCAAATGGGATATCATATGAAAGGGCTTGATGTACACATTGCAAAATATATTTTATTTATTTTTTTCGACGCATTATTTCTTATTTATAATGAAAAATATCAAATTTAATAATGATAGTACGTACCTACGGGACCCTTGGTGGGCGAGTCCGACTCGCACTTGTCCGGTTTTTTTTTATTAACATAGTTGTTAATAAAAAAAGAAATATATTTTGGAAACTAGCTTTTATTAGTTTAAAAGCTAGTTTCCAAAATATATTTATATCACTTTTAAATTTGTGTGCGTACGTTTTTTGTAAATAAAGAATTGTTCTGAGTAATATACGTTAGCTTTTCAGTTATCAATCATACTCAAATATAGAAAGTAAGAATTCGGAGTTAGTTATACGAAGCCATTTTCTCGTACACGCCGAACAGAAACAAGAATGAGGAACGGCAAATCCTGTACATTTTCGCGGGCCCTTGAGGAATTTCTATATTATATAATACATTGGGGAGGATCATTCTGCTCGTTTACTGCCGGATATTCCCGTGAATGCTCGTTTGTCAAATGCACAGTCATTTATTCAATGATATATTTTCAGATTCTATACATAAACATGGAGCGTGGTTTTGGTATAATTGAGTCTGCAGGTAGGACAATAACATAAATGCTCCAGCTCATTCTGTCGACTTACTACGACGACAGAAATGTTAGATATTTTCTTAAGCCACTTATTTCTTTGTGATTTGATTGTGACTTCATTGCCGGCTTCAAAGACTGCTTAAGAACAAAGAATGTAGTTGCATCAATGTGCTTTGTTTGTGTTATTACCGTTGCTTTTCAGAGCGTATTCATTGTGGGTACCTGCAATTTTATTACTCTACTCTTTTTATGAGTTCTCTTTAGATGGGAAGATTTTACAAAATCGCATGGGTTAAATAAAATGTCCATACTTATATTATAAATACGAAAGTGTGTCTGTCTGTCTGTTTGTTACCTTTTCATAACATTCAGGCGGGCCGTATGCTTGTCTGCCACCCGACGTTAAAATAAATACTTAACGGCTGAATCGATTTGAATGAAATTTGGCATGTAAATACAATATAACCCGAGTAAGGACATATGCTAACTTTTGCCTTCATATAGGCGAAGCCACGGGTGGAAGCTAGCTACATATACTCACTGATCATGTAGCTTTCCCTAGGTAGAATATTTTAAATTGACATTACAAACAAAAATAGAAACATCGTTGTAATAAGGAAGACTAATGTAGAAAATATTTGAATTGATAAGAATTGAATTCAGAAAATAACATTGAAAAAAAAAAACAACCAATACCATACGATGTGGATAAGAATCACTGGCATTCAAAGATTAAATACAATACAATCGGTGCGGTCGGAAATGATCTCTTAACTAGTGTTGGGCTTTATCTCGTAGCTCCATTCACTTGACATACTACGGAGCTACGAATAGAGCTTTGACGAGAAGTATTACTTTAGTTTTACACATAGGTACACACATTAACAAATACAAATTTAATATCAAACATAATTTGCGCAAGTTCGGAAAAGAATTAGTTTGGAAATGTTACCTTTATCTCTTATTTGAAAATGCTACGAAGCTACGGTGTAGATTGCTACGATTGCTACGGATTTTGTAGGTCTCTTTTAACACATTTATACACCGTAGTTTTTAATTCAGTTTGATACCGTATAAACATATATGCAACTAGCGACCCGCCCCGGCTTCGCACGGGTGCAATGCTGATACTAAATGTACTACAGAAGGTCTTTGCGCTTTGTCCTATCCAGTCCTTCCCCAGTTATAGGCACACGCCGCCGGCTCCGCGGCCGGTACCGCCACAGCCGTTATGTCCCTGCATTTTAAATGTGTAATATCTTCTAAACTATTCATTTAAATTACATGCTGTGAAGGGCCATATTGATCTATATTAAATGCGCAATGTATTTAAGGTACTTAATTGGATAAGGATTAATTCTGTATTGCTTAAAATCGCTTCGTAAATAAGACATTATTTCTTGTAAAAAGCAAAGGATAAAATAACGGTTATTGTGTGTTACCACTAAGAGATAGACATATACCATCGCGAACTTTTTTGTAGACCATTTTAAGGTGAACAATACTGTACTACATTATTTTGATCTATCTCGTTGGGTTCAGCCAGCGTTTGCAATGAAAGAGCAAAAAAATGTGTTTATTTACGACATCACATTAGAAACCTCTAAATTATCAGTGTTTTTCTACTATGTTATGCATATATTATACATATAAACTTTCCAGTTGAATCACTCTATCTATTAAAAAAAACCGCATCATAATCCGTTGCGTAGTTTCAAAGATTTAAGCATACATGGGGACATAGGGACAGAGAAAGCGACTTTGTTTTATACTATGTAGTGATAAGAAATTATAATGCATCGCACTTCCAGTACAAGATGGTCTCGCGCAGATACAGAGACAGCTAGAGTTATGCGGTTTTACGTGCTATTCACTGTACAATAGGAAGTACCAATATTTTTTTGATTTTGATTACGTAAGACCCCACAAAATTTCAATAATAAATAGAAAATTGTCATAAAAATATCATAAATAAAATTATAAATAGTCATTTTGTGGCGGCCCACATTAAATTAAAAATAACAGTATTTAGGTAATCAAAACCAAGCGAGTGTGTTATATTTTAGCTCAACTAAGCTCAAAGCACGGAGGAGCTCGAGATTAATAAACCCATCCATGGGCGCCTGCCCATACGGTCGACGTTACTTAACTTGCGTGTTCGAGTAGAGTGACACGCGCGACACACTCTCCTAAATAAAAGCCTCACATGTATATTATAAATACACTGGTAAGTAATGATTTTATTTTTAATTGAATCCGTCAGTCTACACCAATATGAAATTTGGGTAAACATTACTCAAATTTAATAATATTTTTTTTATATAATTTTAAATTATAATTAATTTATATCACTACTACTATGAAACCACTGTTCGCGTTATCCCCCTCTCTCTATTCAAATAGCAACTACAAAGCTGCGAACTGATATTCGGACGCGTGTAACTTTAATCTCTGGGTCTCATTGAATAGTTATTACTTGTGACTATCTATCGGACTGAAACTTTGTAACTATATTAATCAACAGTATAGTATCTGTTTCCGAGTCGTGGTTTTCTCTCAAAATCTCATTGTAATTGATCATGTTTCGCCCGTTATCTGATAATTTGCTATCCAAAAGATAATTTCGTATTCAGTATTGTTTACTAAGTCGCTATTAATTTGAATAGGTATCATTTGAAAAGTTGTGGAATTTATAGGATATTAGAGGAGGTAATAATTCCATTATTTCAGAAGTTACAAGTGCAAAACATTTAGATGAATAAATATTTGCTATATAATTATAATTATGTATTATTTTGCATTTAGAATCGACAAGAACACTATTGGATCGTCTGATTCTGCAAACAACGTGCAACCCTGTCAGGTGGCATGAGTTGTAATTTAAAACATCTACTATTAAAATAATTTCTATTCGATTGTGTTGAATATTACGCATCTATATTTATAATTACAAAAAGTGTGTACGACACAATTAATTTACTTAAGTGAAACTCGTGTCGTTATCCATATCAAATCAATATCAAGTGCTCCAGAAGGATTCATAATAGGTTCATAATGTAAAGACAATAAAGAGTCTAGAATAAAATATTTGAGGCCAATTAAAATTTTATGCATATTCCCTATTAAACAGATATAGATAATAAATTAATAAATATTCCTTCACAAATTGCACAGCGTCACCTAGTTCCAAACAAAGCAAAGCTTGTACTTTGAGATTACTGGTAACTATAATTAAATGTTTTTTTTTTGTAAATAAATACATACATATAATATTTATAAAATATCCGGACCAATATAAGCAGATCCATGACACAAATATTTGTCCTTTGGTGGTAGTAGCTATTGTTAGCCATTCGACCAACGGGCTCGTCAAATCAAACCATATTAATCTTCATTGAAATGGACAGTTTAGAAAGTTTCGTAGTTCGTCGTTGGTCACAGCCGGCGGCTTTCGTCTCACCAATCAAACATTGAGCACTGAGGGCGGGCGGCAACCCTTTGTATCTCATCATATACTCGCATCCTCGCGTTGTATGCGACCAACAGAAATTAAATACGTCGATACTATCAGAATTTAGCAATCGCAGACTCGATACGTGTATTTAGCTCGACGTATTGTTGCCTTTGACGTTATCTGCACAAAATATACGGCGATTATTGGGTGCGTTGATATGGCAGCGTGAGGCTGTAGTCACTCGTGTTAATAAGCTGCTGATATCAAAGCATGTTATGTGAGTCGTATTGAAAGCGGCTTTCATAGGATTCCACGAATGGAATATGGAAGAGATGAGATATTCGCAGATACCAGAGCAGCGTTTGATATGTTTGCTATGGTATATCTGCGAATATTTAATAAAATGAAATGAATTCTTGTTTGAGAATGTACAGCGGAAGAAATTAACAACATAGCAGTAAATTTCGAAAGAATGCGAAAAACTCGAAGATCACAAACAAACGGATTATAATAGCTTTTTCACCAAAGGAGGAAATGATTGATAAGGAAGATTTAGGTAAACATGTGATTTCGTTTAAATTTGTGATTGTTTAGTATGTTGGAAAAAATTAAGCCGGCGGCTATGATTTCTCATCATTGATGAAACTATTCATCTAGTTATTAAACATTATCATCAACACATCACAGGTTGTAAAAGTTACTGTAGCATAAAACCACAACGCTATAAAGCGAGACCTTCATATTTATTTCTGTTATTCGTTAAAGGCCTCGTAAAGTTAATAAAGGGTTTTTTGTAACAAGCAGGCAGCAAGTCCGAGATAAGCCCGCTCTCGGCGGGTTGAAATCTTTTAAAACGTCGTTAAAAGCAACCCCTGCACGGCACAGACAAAGGCGAAACGGCCTAATTGTTGACGAAAAATATTCTCGATGTAAATTCGCACTCTTTACAGCCCATTCGGAATTTGTACTCGACCCGAAAGAAGTTAACGTAATTAGACCCGCGGTACTGTATTTCGAAATTTGCGAAACACTGCCACGACGTAATCGCAGTAAAGTTTGTGTTGAGGTTTCAATTTAATATGTTGGCCTACTGGCCATTTATATCTATTTCGTAATTCGAAATGTAAGTAATGACATAGGTTGACTAAAGGTTTGTCAATGTTATAAAAGGAAGAAAAATGTCTGTCTGATTTTTCTATAATATATGTTGTTTCTAAAATATATAAAGTATATTCAATAGTTCTGTTTTATTAGCTCTGCTACATAATAATTCCAACAGGTTATGGCCGCCTTTACCACGAAAATTGAGCAATTGAATAATACGAATTATGAAACCTGGAAAATACAAGTGCAAGCGTTACTCACGAGAAATCAAGTTTGGAAATATGTTAATGGTACACTATCTAAACCGGACAAAGCCGAGGAGGTATGTACATGGTCAGATAAAGACGATATGGCAAAAGCCGATTTGATTATGGCGATATGTCCAAGTGAGCTAAAACATATAAGAGGGTGTGCAACCTCGCACGATATTTGGAAAAGGTTAGAGATGACATATGCATCTAAAGGTCCCGTAAGAAAGGCAAGTTTGTTAAAAAAATTAACATTGAGCCGTATGAAGGAAGGAGATGACGTACAGAGTCATTTACATAGTTTCTTCGAAGCTGCGAATATGTTAAGTGATATGGGTGTAGAAGTACACGGAGATATGCTATCAATATTATTGTTATATAGCTTGCCAGAGAGTTACGAAAATTTTAGATGTGCTATAGAAAGCAGAGACGAACTACCAAACATCGAGGTACTAAAAATTAAGATATTGGAGAAAGCTAGTTGTAGTAACAGCTCAAGTAGTATGGAAAATAAAAAGATTGAAGGGGCCATGATGGTGAAGAAGAAAGTATTTAAAAAGAACTCGAGTCGTAAGGAACAAAACACAAAGAATTGTAAATTTTTATATAAATGTTTCAAATGTCATGAAGTGGGACATAAGGCTTCAGACTGTAAAATGAAACAAAACAATGATGATGGGAGATATGCAAGTACCGTACAGACCAAGGACAGTATCTTCGATATTCTTTTTAATTGTACGAATTTTTCTAATAATTTACAAATTAGAAAGAATGACTGGATACTAGATAGTGGCTGCACATCACATTTATGTAATAATTTAGATAAATTTAAAAATAATTTTTGTGTTTTACAGGATAAACTGAACTTAGCATCAAATCTGTCGACTGATGTAAGGGGCAAAGGTGACGTAAGGTTGTCAGCATCGGACAGGTGGTTTACTTTGAAAAATACTCTGTATGTACCAGATCTTCGTAATAACTTATTGTCCGTAGCGAGGATTACAGACAACGGGTATGAAATTCAATTTAGTAAAGATAGGGCCTGTATTAGTACATCAAATGGAACTACTATAATGACAGCTGAACGTGTAGGAAATCTTTACGTTTTTAAGGGAATGAATGAACAAGCGTATTCTATTGTTGATTCAATCGATTTAATCGAGTGGCATAATCGTATAGGTCACTTAAATGGTAAAGATTTGATAAAGCTTTTGACCCATTGCGGATATAAAGTTAAAGAGGCAGATTTACGTTCAATATCGAATTGCGATGTATGTGCTAAGGGAAAAATGAGTTCGTTACCTTTTTCGAGATCGGGTGGGCCATGTAATGAATTATTACGTATCGTACATTCCGATGTAGTAGGTCCTTTAAAGACACAATCCAATGGTGGAGCAAAATATTTCGTCACTTTTATTGAGGATAGTACTCGTTGGTGCGAAGTATATTTACTCGGGAAGAAAAGTGCCGTGTTTAGCGCATTTAAGCTATACAAAAGTTACGCTGAAAGACTTACAGGTAAGAAAATAAAATTTCTTCAATCCGACAATGGTGGTGAATATATTAATCGGGAATTTGATGATTTCTTGAAACAAGAAGGTATCCAAAGAAGGCTAAGTATTCCACGTTCAGCTCAAATGAATGGAGTTAGCGAGAGAATGAATAGAACTTTACTGGAAATGGCTAGGTGCATGTTATTATCGTCTGGTTTGTCCGTAGGTTTTTGGGCGGATGCAGTTGTGACTGCGTGCTATATACGCAATCGTTGTCCGACTACTAGTTTAAATGGTGGTATTCCATTTGAGAAATGGACAGGAAGTACAGTTGACTTATCAAACATAAGAAGTTTTGGAACAAAAGTTTATGTTTTGGATAAGACACCAGTTAAAGATAAGTTTGATGCACGTGCTAAAGAAGGAGTTTTTGTCGGGTATCCCAGATCTACAAAAGGGTACCGAATCTGGATACCAGTTGAACATAAAGTTATTGAAGCTCGCGATGTAAAATTTGTTTTAGATGATGAATCGAAACCGATTTTTCAGAAAGTTGAATTGGAAGTTGAAGATATGCACTATAGGAAAGAAAGTCCAGTTACTACAGAGTTTCATACATATATACCCGCCACACATGAGACATCTACCGGTAATGGTGATCAGTTAAATGTGATACCTACAGATATTGTACGATGCTCAAATGAAGTTGATTGTCATGGTAGTGGAGATGTTTGTGAAGGTGATAGACAATTACAAGAGGTTGAGCCAGTTATTGAGGAAAATAATAGGGAGCAGGTAATCTTAAAACGAGCACCTGGGAGACCAAAACTTGTGAAAGGTGAACGTGGACGACCAAAGAAGGTATATAATATGGTAGAAGTACAACAACAAGTAAAAGTTGACGATGAAGATGACGATATACAGAGTGATATAAATCAAAATGAAGATGATGAACAATTTTTCTCAGCGATGGCTGAAATGTCACTTGAACAGGCATTGTCAAGCAAGGATAGTGAAGAATGGCGAGAAGCAATTTTATCTGAAGTGAAAAGTTTGATAAAAAACGAAACATGGGATATTGTTAAAAAGCCAAAAGATAGAAATGTTATTGGCTGTCGCTATGTCCTGACAACTAAAGTAAATATCGACATGTCAATGAAAAAGAAAGCTCGTTTAGTTGCAAGAGGGTTTAGCCAACGTTATGGTATAGATTACAGCCAAACGTACGCTCCGGTAGCGAGACTTGAAACTATCAGAATATTGATGGCATTAGCAGTGGAATTGAACTTAGAAGTTCATCAGCTAGACATCAATACTGCATATTTAAACGGTCGACTCGATGAAAAGGTATATATGGAAATACCAAAGGTATTACAAGAGAGTCTTTCTACGTTGATCAAGAGAGAGGGTGAGAACTCAGTAATTGGGAAGCGTGCTAAGAAAATGTTAGTAGACCTTCAAACTGGGGGAAATGCATGTCTCTTGAAGCGGTCATTGTATGGTTTAAAGCAATCAGGACGACAGTGGTATATCAGATTGGATGAAAAGCTACGTCGGATGAATCTGAAACCAACTAAAAATGAACCGTGTCTTTATCATCAGCGTAGAATGGACGGAACTGTTTTGATAGTCGTTATTTATGTAGATGATATCCTAATTGCGTCTAGTAATATTAATTTAATACATGAATTTAAGAAGGATTTAGCAAATGAATTCGAATTAAAGGATTTCGGAACCGCTAAATATTGTTTGGGTATAGAGATAGAGAAAAAGGACGGTGTAATAAGTCTGTCGCAGCGTAGATATATCCAAGATACCTTAGAAAAGTTTGGAATGGTGGACTGTAAAACCGTATCGACACCTTTCGAAGTAGGGCTAAAATTTGCATCAACGGAGCGTAGTGAAGATCTCAAGAAAAATGAGCCATGGCCATATCGTGAACTTATAGGTACTTTAATGTATTTGAGTGTTGGGACAAGGCCTGATATTTCCAACACAGTTTCGAAATTAGCTCAATTCACGACTTGTCCGAGTCATACTCATTGGATTTCGGCTAAACGAGTTCTTCGGTATTTAAAGAAGACGATTGACTACCGATTAACTTTTCGAAAAACAGGAAAGTCGTTAATAGGTTATTCAGATGCCGATTGGGGTAATTGTTTGATTGACAGGAAATCATATTCTGGTTACTCTTTTATGTTAGGAGGAGCGGCAATTTCATGGCGATCTCAAAAGCAAAAATCTGTTGCTACATCTTCAACGGAGGCCGAGTACATAAGTCTTAGTGAAGCTATAAAAGAAGCTCTTTATCTTAGTAGATTGTTAAGAGAGATAGGTTTATTAGGCTTATCGAAAACTACAATGTATGCTGACAACCAGGGGGCGATTTGTATAGCCAATGATACGGGTTTCCATGCTCGTAGTAAACATATTGATATAAAGTATAATTTTATTAGAGACGTACTAAAGAGTAAAGAAATGGAGTTGAAACATCTGTCAACAGATTTGATGTTAGCCGATGTATTAACGAAAGCTTTACCTGTGAATAAACATTACAGATGTATATCAGGTCTGGGGCTGAAACAGTTAAATTGAAGGGGCGTGTTGAGGTTTCAATTTAATATGTTGGCCTACTGGCCATTTATATCTATTTCGTAATTCGAAATGTAAGTAATGACATAGGTTGACTAAAGGTTTGTCAATGTTATAAAAGGAAGAAAAATGTCTGTCTGATTTTTCTATAATATATGTTGTTTCTAAAATATATAAAGTATATTCAATAGTTCTGTTTTATTAGCTCTGCTACATAATAATTCCAACAGTTTGTTCTGACCCGCAATAAATTGTTCGTTGTGCCTACTTCTATTGACTCTCTGGATATTATGAAGTTTAATATTAGGAATGTAATATGTGAATATATATTGAAATACTAATAATTTATTTGTTAAGAATGAAGCTGAAAGAGATAGATAAGAAATTTAATAATGCATTTAGAGAACTGAATACTTGTAATATTGCAAACAAGAGTCACGCAAAATGCAAATATTATGTCTAAGCTAGCCCTCAAACATTATTTTATTTTCTGTTTACTATTAATCTGAATACTGCTAAATTTATTGGCTACTGAAAGTTATTATATACAAAATAATAAATAATGCTATAAATTGTTGATGTCTGTTAATTTGGAAAATCACTGAATATTCCTTGGTCTTGTCGAATTTTTTTTCCCTTAAAAAAATATTTATTTTTTAATATGTTTAAGGAACAACTTTTCTTTATAAAGAAATGAGGTTCATTTTCCTACTTTCTCAAGACTCATAAAGTTCAAGGACTAACCATAAATACTAATAAGTTTAAAATAAACTCACCTCTTTTTATTATATCAAGAACAATACATAAATCCATAAAAGTCTCTGTCCTATAAAATTATGAGCGACCGAGAAAATATTCTTAAAAATAGAATGCACTTTAATACTAAATAATATTTCTCGGTGCAGCTGTTTAATAAAGTGGAGAATATAGAATCTCGCAAGATTGGCTTGATATTAATGCTTAATTAAATTCTTTAGTGTCTCTTGTGCCGTGTCCGTCTTGGAAGGTCCTTTAATTTGGATTCCTGTGTAATGGAACGTAATGAAGACTCTGTGTGGCGTACAGGTCAGAGGTCTCGACCTGGCAATTACAAAGTGCAGCCTGTGTGTGACTATACGAGCAATGTTTGTGTTTTGAAAATATAGTCGATAGTTTGATCTGTTCTTAACTACTTTACGTTCTTTTACACTATTTTGTTCATGAAAGGAATGCTACCCGACGCCCAGCCACTATCGCTGCTTTTGCTATAAATAAGACTAGAAATTTTATTCAAGTCGGTTCATTTTCTTAAAAAGTTATGTTTCAGATGGTGGACATTCGCAAAGGCAATCGCCTGTAAATTTGACCTTCACAAAATTACACCTAAATCAATTAACTAAACAGACGAGTTTGGAGGAGCGGAATAAAAAAGATTATTTTTCTTGCTTCGTCTCCATGCAGGAACCTGTGTATAGGATGACGACTAAAAATTAATAGTAATATTTGTTGGTACTCTTTCGTATTTTTTTTTATAATCTGATCTTCGTCCATCGGCTGAAATGATGATGGTGGTGACCACCGAAACAAAAAATTAACAACGCGACATTTTTTTAATTCTACTTACCCAGAATAGTTGGTAGATAACTTATGAATTAATTTTGGTTGTTACTGCTATAATTAAATTAGCTTGCACCCGCAATTTCATATTCGCCTATCCTAGTATACTATGAGAATTCCGAACCCCAATTTTAACTTAAAGAGAAACTCTGTAAAATTACAGCTTTCTTGGTCTAATGGTTTAGGATGGGTGATGATGCGTCAATGTGTCGGAACTTCTAGAAGTCATTTGCTGTTATTAACGGATAATACAATGTGCGGCTCTGCCATAAAAATTGTCTACCACAAATTACATAAAGTTAAATATCAGAACCAATTTTAGATGTTTTACATCTCAAGGATCTTTGAGAGATAAGGTAGGCAGGCTCACAGAACGAGAAAAAAATGATACGATACTATTCGGACCGCAATAAATTTTCCAATCATCTTGCAGCTTGGATGATCGAAGGAACAAATATATATATGTATATATATATATATATATATATATATATATATATATATATATATATATATATATAGATATATATTTGTAACACATTTTCATTTCATAAATACGATATCAACCCACGGGTTTCCTCGGGACTTGAACAATGTCTCGGTATCATTTAAAAAAAATATATCTTCACATATTACGAATTTGTTTTACGTAAAGATAGATGTTCCGACTTTTTTCTATCTTTAGTTTTATTTGTTAAAATTAAATTAAATATTAAAATAATTTCTTCTTAGCAGGGCTGAGTATTTAATATAAAGGTGACTGAAGACTTTCGAGGATTTTTTTGAATATTGCCAATTTTATTATTGGCCTTGTCGATATTATGCCAATAGAGCTACACAATAGGGCACTCGAGTAAGATGCTTTTCTTAATTGGTGTAGGTATCTAGAGAGCTCGTTGGGCATACTTCTCCCCAAAGACAAAGATTCTTGGGGTCCTTGCAATCCGATCCGCGCCGCCCCTTCGGTAATTTTCTCGTTAACGGAATGAATAAAACATTTCATTCCTTACCTTTCTTTTGTAATTGTTAATGGTTGATGGGTTTTGGGAATTTATGTTCAGTTTCTTTCGGAAACGTTGTTTTGCAACGTCGTTTGTTATACGATATCCTCATTCAGGATTCAAGTGACGGCTTCCTAATTGTCCGGCGGGGTTATATCGATTATACAAAATCAGCTTTAGCAGCGAATCACGAATTTACAACCAGTTAACGGCGGGGCGCCGCTTATCAACAACACCTGTAACATTTTAGGGATGGAAAATAAAAAAAGGGTTTCGCGGCCGCGATAGACAATTTGCAAAGAAAAATACGTCACATAAAAAATGTAGCTCTAACGAGAACCTCAAAATGGCTCGTAAGCAATGAAACAGCGCAATTTCATGAGAAAGGCGGCCCGCAAATAAACCAAAGCGGAGCACATTCCCGCCTCCATAAAACGCAGACTGAAATAAACGTAACAGACTCGGTTCTTTAAAAAATCCACCCGACGACAACCGCAAAGCTCAGCAAAAATCTCTAGTGTGAGCCGGAATTCCAGTGTCGGAATTTTCATAACAGACGCGTGGCGACGACGATCGTTGCAGCGTTCCAGGTGAAAGATACCGAATTTATGTCCCGAGGCGCGTCTCGATCGCAAGCAACCGCCGCCGCCGGCCGAGGCCCGGCCGCGCGGTACTTTATTAGGTACCCCGCCGCCGCCGACGCTGGCTCATAAGAAATATGTCTGCGGCCCGATCACAATAACCATCCCATATGAACGCTGCCCATCTTTATTTCGCCAAGTGTCATGTTTGTACGCTCATAAAATGTATAAACTCATCCGTTCCCCGTCAATAAACAAAGCGTGGATGACTTTCCTAGTTGATATTAGAAATATTTCCTCAAAAATCGTAACACGTCAAATGTAGGTAAATGTTGTTAATCTCACAATTGAATCGAGAGACCTTCAACAAGAAGCGGTTCAAGAGCCAAGTGCAGGATATTGTGGGCCACACCCCACGAAGATTACGCGAGTTTTTCATATAAAGCCATTCAGCCAATTTCCTCATATCCTACACAGGAGCATAATAAGGGAGGCTTTTGTGAAGGAAAGAGGTTCGTGCACCTACAATGTGTAGGCACCGTGTGTATTCGCCGTTGAAAAGGGTAGAGAGGCGCAATATTCGGCTCTCACTCGGATCGGATAAGTTAGGGATATTTAGGGCACTGGCGAGGTAACAAACATGCCCGTTTTTACTATGTCAATGGTATTCGCCTGACAGTCGTCGCATTCAATTTCCACCAAGCCTCTACGTACCTGTGTGGGCGTAAAAATACTTGTCATATAGCATTCGAGCACTTCTACAGCTGGAATAGATATCACTAATGTAAAATAAAGTTAGATAAAAAAAATATTCTTACGTTTTGTTGTGTGTCTCGCATATTCAGGACGGTGCTTACCTGTAAGAAGGAAAAACAATATATTAATAACATATTGGTAAGTAAGTAGTAATTACGTCATTTCATTTCACAATGACACATAAATAAATAGCTAAGTGAAAACTTCAATAACAGGAAATTGCAGTATCTTAATGTTGTGAAATAATTGAAGCTCGAAGCCTACATTTGGATAACTGCAAACCGCTAAACATTATTAACATTTTCCTAGTTATTTAAACAAGTACATATTTACAATGGTATCGGGTGTAGTGAACAGCTGATGTTGACAGCGGCGACCGCGGCTGCCCTCTACCATGTTACAGGGTAGCCGAACTAGTTACATTATCTGCCAACGTACGAGTATTAATAATAATATCTCTCACCGTATGACCTTATTCGAGTTTTTTTTTTTGTTTTTGATAACTAACTGATCAAGTTCCGCTAGCAAAGAAGGCCTTAATTCAAAGTCAATACAAATATTTTCATGGACTGGCAGTAGTAGTGGCAGCGCACCCAAACTTTTTGCAAACAAACCAAACCATTTCTGCTACGAGTATCTGCAGAAATGAATGGCTGTATGTCGATAACAAATTAACTCCAAAATATTTCGCATATAGGACAGGACGTATCAATGAAAATCAATGGATGTAATTCGAGACCAGGATTAACGCCTTCGTTATAGTTCAGAGATTAGATTTATTATGATCCGTGATTATCGCAAGTGATTACATATTCACTTAATGAGGGCTCAAGTTACAGTTGTGCACTTTGACGTTGTTTACAGAATGACTGATTGCAAAGCACGAACTTGAAATTGCCTATCTTATCAGAGGTACTACCCGCGCATTTCGTTTGGTGTGGCGATCTCGTAATCTCAGTTCAAAAATATGCAACCAACGGTGTTTGTTGTGATCGATGATGTAGATGTATTAGGTACTGTTCTGTTTTTACCACGTCGGGTGTCAGACAAGCATACGGCTCCCTGATAGTTATCGTAGCCATATTATTCGAGATAGGCATTGGCTTTATAGATGAAGGCCTCACACAGTATTCTATGATCGATGCTCGCATACCATTAAGGTCACATATAATAGCATGTATGTACTCTAAACCACAGCTTAAACCTTATGTTTAATCCAGTAATTAAAACAAAGTTGATCCCTTGTTTATCACGTATATACGAGTACATAGCCATGTTGGGAACAGCTGATTTTGACAGCGGCGACCGCGGCCACCCGTCGTCGCCGTGAAACTGGGTAAACCAACTACTGGTTCATTATTCACATAATATTACATATCTTTATGCTGAACTTTGAAAAAGCCTGTAAAAGGGTGTTATTTATGAAGCGTATTTATGTAAATTTCTAGTATTTTATTACTTTAACAGCGTCTGGATGGATCATATTGAAGTATCGATTTATTCTGACAGTCCAATAAAGTGTCATATCAAGGTAAATCATAAAATATGTTAAAGAAATAAAAAAACCCATTGCGGGCGCGTAGAGCAGTAATTTGAGTAAGAATATTTATCAATTTGATTTGCCAACTTGTAAATATATAAGCTGTATATATTTGTATTCGTTTCTTTTAACCTCTTATTTTATGACCTCCTGCAATAGTTTGGAAGAAAAAGGAATTTTTCACGTCCATTTTGGCACCATTTTTAGGGATCCGCACCTCAAAAGGAAAAAAACGGAACCCTTATGAGATCACTTTGTTGTCCGTCTGTCTGTCAAGACCCTCTATGTCGAGAATGCGTGGATGTATCAAGCTGAAATTTTAACTGTATACTCTGGTCTATGGTCCGATAAAGTTGTAAAAAAATGAAACTGCTAAGTTTACGTGAAAAAAAGATACGGCCGTATATTCAGCAAAAAACGCATATTTCGACACATTCTCAAGGGAATCAAACTTCCCGTTGACCTAGAAATATGAAATTTGGCAAGTAACATCGTTATAGACTACAAGTACAAGAATAAATCTCAAAACTATACATTTGTAAATAAATCTTAAAAAATAAGGTTTAGATTCCTGAACTATTTATAATGATCCTACGTATGGAACCCTCGGTGGGCGAGTCCGACTCGCACTTGTCCGGTTTTTTTCTTTTACATTACTTTACATCCGCTGGCAAACAAGCATATGGTCCGTCTGATAAATTATCGCCCGCGGGTCGCCACTCCCGCTGCCAACGCAGCAACTCCTTCCTTTCTGACCCTCACTCACCGCAGAGACACAACAACCCTCAAGGTAATTGTTATTTGGCTGCGCTTTTTTATGACAAGAGGTACTTCCCCAGTCGGGCAGCTTACAAATACGATGTAAATACCAAGTAAGACACGAGTTACCGCGTTATCAAGACGTTGTAAAAGTATTTAATCTATCTACGATATGTCTATCTATCTATCTACAACGTATATTTATTGACATTTGATTCGCCGTTCACTATAAGTAACGTCAAAATAAAGATCGGACTTATATACATATATTCGTAAAAAACGCAACAAAAATCCGGCGGTGTGTGAAAATACTAAAAAAATATATTTTTATTACACCAAAATTTTTCATGTGGATGTCATATCGAAGCTTTGATCACTAATTATTAATGATCGAAGGAATAAAACCTATGATACTTCCATCCTGACACGTCATTTGACGAAATCCGTCAAATAGTTTTAACTGTGGGGCGAGCCAAAGATTTGACATATATACAAACATATGCTTGAAAATCATTACCGTCCCTTCAGTGGATCTTACAGCTATTGCGCCCCCCATGCATTGATTTTCCAGTCATATCACACGATTGTGAGTAAACCACGTACTCAAACACTAACCACCGAATGGTAGTCAGCAATCCTCCCTTCGGCCGTCGGGTAAAAAATAAAACATTAGATACCACGCAGCAGAGTTCTGACCAAAATGTATTTGTATCTCTACTTACTCCGCGGAGGCCAAGCCTGTAACTCCTATAGTAATAAATTGCTGCAGTTGTGCGCCGAGGCATCTGATACTCGATGTTTATATCGATAGTGCCTATTGCTACTACAATGGAAAACGCTTCCAGTAAAGGTGGCTATTTATTTATCGATTTAATTGAATTATAAATGGCACGGTACCTACTAAATAAAACGTAGTTTAAATGGCGAATACTCCTTCATAACCTATACAGTACATTGGGACTAGTCTAATATGTAACGGCAATCTGATTTCTTTCTCAAAAACAATATTCAAATGATATTTTGAAGAAAATTAGTTAAATAGAATGGATTATATAGAATAGTGTGGCAACGCGCGTGTGATGCCCCTTGTGTTATATGCGTTCATAGGCTGTGTTAGTTCTATCGAGCGGGCAGAATGGTTATTTTTCACTTTAGCGGTGTAAAAAAATTGTTTAGACTCCAGCAGTTTACTGTGACAGTTTCTGAACAAATCCGTACATTTTAAAACCTCTGTTACATTTAAAAACTGTAAATATGTTTATCTGGTAGCAGTCAAAATATTACTTTCACACATTAGAATTGAAACGATCAAATTAAGAAAACAGCAATTGAAATTTGGCAAATATTTACATTGATTTCGTAACGCGTAGGTATTTATCGTTGGGTACAATTTAAACATGGCCCAAAATCCGCTACCTTGGTACATTTTATCCCTAATTTAAATAAAACACATTGGACGAAATAACTTTTATTGGGTATCATTAAAGCAGACCTATGTTGATCGCGCCGTGAATAGATTACCTTACGGCGGCTAACTTTTCTCCAATACAACGCCACTTCCGTTAGTTTACGGACGGTGTAAACCATGACCATCGCACATTTACGAGTGTCGCTTAACATACAGTGTCGTAAAACTGAGAAGGTACCAAAACTACAGATACATACACATAAACAATGGTCATTTCGCAGTTCGTTAGCTAATTGGGACATTTATGAACCTTTACGGGCTATTATGGCAGTCTCACTACGTATAAACAATTAAATAAATGAGGTTTCTATCACGCTGCATCGCGCAGACTACGGACGTTTGAACCCCTGATGAAATGAATTACGTGAGTGGTGTTTTTGTTATTTGAAGTCGATATTTTCTTAGTTATTTTTCAATGTACAAGAAACTTTAGTCGTGACATTTTAAATTATTTTATCACTTGTTAGTTCCGCGGATCAGCTCGGAGCGGGCTTTTTTATGACTAGGGCGCTAGGGTAAATAGTCATCGCAGCCGATGAACGCTTGCGACTTCAGAGGCATCACTCACGCATTGCCGACCCTGTAAATACCCCTTTACGCCTTTCTTGAAGAACCCCATACTGTTAGTCTCCTGGAAAAACTTTGACAGCTTTTATTCACTTGTAAAACAGATAGCAGAGTTTGATATGCTAAACGTTTCGCTCCGCAAACATTCAACACGAATTACACATGCGTTCATTTCGGTGCTCAGTCGACGGGTTATTTTTATTTAATTCTAGGCAGGTGCGCCGCGGCCGTGTTTCAGCCAATATTTTTGCACGATTACCATGCTGATGAAAAGCCAACATCGAAACATGGTTCGTGTTTCACACACGTATACCTAGTTTTATTAATTCTCCATTACACGACTTCTTTGACGGGCTTAGGTTAAAGGAGGAAATGGTTAATATTTAAATTGAGCGGGCTATTATTTTACGTAAAAATGTTGGTGTGAAAACGTTGGAAGTTAAAAGGAATTCTTATTAAGGTACAATAACAATAAACGGATAAAACCGATTACGTTCGGAAGGAACCAATAAGGAGAGATCCCGATCGCGGCTTTCCCCAATAAATATATCGAGATGAGACCAAGATAAACATATCGGAGCGAGCGGCTGTAGGTTTAAAATATGCAGCCTTCCGCGCTTCGTGAAATTCGTGTAAACAACCCGACTGCGGATAAGTCTGCCGATATTATTGTATTCATACTCGATAGGAAGACGTTTGTGTCGGATATTTTTTTATGAATAGGGAAGATTGAAATATACAACGCGATGAGTAGACCCTTTTTTCTCATTAAAAGCATTGTAACTCATACCTGTGTGTGAGTGTGTGTGTTGCGGCGATATCGTATTTGGAAATTACGTTACAATTTGTAGAATCTTATGTTATTTATTTTGATACGTTTATTTGTTTTAGGTTACTTTTAAAGGTTAATGCGTTATTCAATAAATTCAATCTCATAATTATACCTACTCTCACCAGTAAGTCAATTTTCTTCCTACGAATGGGTAATCTTTAAAATATTATGTATGTATGGGACCTCTTTATTGTACAATAA
Organism: Hypsopygia costalis; assembly: GCA_937001555.2. NCBI lineage: Eukaryota > Metazoa > Arthropoda > Insecta > Lepidoptera > Pyralidae > Hypsopygia > Hypsopygia costalis. The sequence goes on from OW443332.2 coordinate 21,416,058, forward strand.
TAAAAAATATATTAAGTTTGTTATTTGGAGAATTCATCAAATAGGTGCAGTGATTCCGGCGATTACCCTGCACAACATATCAACGCAGTGTGTGTTATAGGAGTTGAAGTCAAACAACAATGTCAATCGTGATCTGAAATCAGTAGTTATTCTGTACTAACTTAAGATGGCGAAGTCGCAGGAGGATACCCGATACCCTCAACGGAGCATCTCAATCGGTGATTCTTAGGACGAACATGGTCAAAATGAAGATTATGGCAAATGTTTATGTTGTAGCCACTCCAATCACAGTTGCGAAATCCGTACTAGAAGTTGTTGACTAGTATTTCTACCTAGGAAAAACAGTCCAGTTAGGTAGGCCCAACTTCGAGAAAGAGATAACTCACCGAATTCAACTCCAACTGACAGCGTTTCGGAAATTGAGAAAAACCTTTTCATTCGATATACCTCAATGTCTTAAGAAAGTTACATCGAGCGGTGTGTATTGCAAGAGATGACTTATGGCACAGAAAAATGGTGTCTTATTATGGGTCTCATATGAAAGCTTAAGGCTGCGCAGCGTGCAATGGAAAGAACTATGCTCGGAGCATGTCTATGTAATAGACTCAGAAATGAGTACTTCCATAGTAGAACTAAAGTATAATATAAGCTTGAGGATCAGTAGGATGAAATGGCAGTGAGTAAGCCACTTAGAACTCATGGCCGTTGGGGCAGAAAAGATCTAGAGTGGCGACCAAGGACCGAAAAGCGTAGCGTAGAACGACCTCCCAGTAAATGATGGCGTCTGGTAAAGATGGCGGGGGAGCTGATAGATGCAAACGGCATAACATTGATCGTTAAGAAGTATAATGGGGAGGCCTATATTTAGCGCTGGACGTCTTTTGACTGAAATAATGATGATAAAGAATTAAAGTTGCAAGATAACATTAAATAAATAGACAAAGAAAAAAGAAGCAAATGCATTGTTATTGCTAACGTCGCCGCCTAGACGAGAATCGACATAATTACACAAACAGAGTAACAATGTCTGACGTGCAAGTAAATAGTGAGGTGAAACTCTTTAAAGAACCGTATAAATAAACAGACGAGTTCTGAGCTGCAGTCTCTAAACTGAAAAAGTCGCTTGGAAACTGTGAGAACAACGTTTCAAAACGGTCTGTAGATAGGAGTACATCATCATACATTGTTTCAGGGTTATTTAGTCGACAGCAGTCCTGTTTTCTTCCTGTTCCTCGTCTCAATCTTGGTCATATAAGTGTAAATAAATATTTATGTTGTCAAGGACTGTAAATGAATGATTTTATTAAACAGCTTTTTAAGAATTGGGATTCTTATCAGGCACATTTTCGTAAATATCTTAACATCTTATTACTTAGACAAAATTTACTACAATTCTAGAACACAAAATGACCTCAAAATTGTTTTTGTAATTTTACTCCTTACTACACTCAAGTCTTCAATTACTTCCTATCATGAGTCTCTATGCCTATTTTCCATCTTATTATTAAATCCCACCTTGGGTAGGTGAATATTTCCATTTTTCAAAATATTCTGGCAAGTTGGCCAAGACAACTACCTATTTGAATAATAACAATTTAATTAGTTTGGTGTTATCAAAAAATAGCTGAATTTCATCTGCAACGATGGACTGCTATGCCTACTTTAGTAAGTGTAATTACTTATTAGGTTGATGACGCCACACTGTGACTCACACAGTTGAAATATAAAATGCAAAAATTCGTCAGCAACACAAACCTTCCTGGTAGCTCAGTTGGAAGAGCACTCGACCGGTCATTTATTTATTTATTTATTTATTTAAACTTCATGCACAAAGTTGTACATAGGCGGACTTAATGCTATTCAAGCATTCTCTACCAGTCAACCTACGGGTGATGCAGAGATAAGACATGGCAGGTGCACAGGGAGGGAATAATTGAAAATTATAATGTTAATTTAGGTATAGTATTAAAAAACATATTAATTAAATATTTCTACATTTATATATATTTACATATTTACATACATACACATACGTATATATATACACATACATACACATATAATTACCCAATACATAAATACATATAATACATACACATAGGTGATTAGAAAATAATTATGTCTGCAATTCCTGTATAGACTTAAGGAAATAGGCACGAGTCATCGATTTGAATGAGGTCCTAGTCAAGGCCCTCCTGATTTCGACAGGTAGCGCGTTCCAAAGGCGAATAGACTGTATCTTAAAAGAATGATCTACGAATCCAGAATGATGGGGTGGGCACAAAAGGAGAAGGTTGTCAGTAGAGCGGAGGTTTTTACTGTGAACCGAACAAAGGGGTTGGAATTTTGATTTTAAATAAGAAGGAGACGTGGAATCATTTAGTATTGAGAAAAGAGTGGTGAGGATACGAACATTTCTTCGCTGACGAATGGGTAACCATTTCAGTTGAGATCGGTAAGCAGATACATGGTCATATTTCCTAAGCCCAAAGGCGAAACGAATGCAATTATTAAGAAGCCGTTCAAGTCTGTTGAGTAGGTCTGAGTTCAAGTCAGTGTAACACACATCACCATAGTCTATTATGGGAAGGATAAGGCTTTGTACAAGTAAGATCTTTGTTTTGAAAGGGAGAAAGTTCTTAAAGCGATACAGATTACGCAAAGATCCCACCACCTTCTGACAGATGCTAGACACCTGAATTTGCCAAGTTAGAGATGAGTCAATGTGCAGTCCAAGGTTTTTTACAGATACGGAATACGGAATGATCTCACCATCAAAAATGATAGGTGGTATAGTGGTCAAGTCAAGTCTACTTAACATTCTTGAGCTACCCACAACTATGGCTTGGCACTTTCCGGTATTTATAGTGACCCCGAACTGCTTAGACCAAATCTTAAGGCGAACTAAATCCTGATTGAGCCTATCAACAGCTAGTGGGAGATCATTTAAATTGTCATGAGAGTAAAGCTGCAAGTCGTCAGCATACAAATGAAATGAACACCTAAAACTAGAGACAACTTGGTTAATAAAAATGGAGAACAGAAGAGGAGAGAGAATGCCGCCTTGCGGTACACCAGCATCAAGTACAGACCAGCTTGAGGAAGTTTCCCCAAGCCGAACAGACTGCCAGCGACCACGAAGATAATTGGAAAACCATTCTAAAGCCATAGGTGAAACATTGAGATTTGTAAGGATTGCAAGGAGGATATCATGATCCACGGTATTGAAGGCATTCGAAAAGTCAACTAGGGTTAACACCGTAAGCCTAGAATCCTCCATGTTGTCCCTAATATCTTGGATCACCTTAAGTAGAGCGGTCACAGTGCTATGACCTGGTCGGAATCCCGATTGAAAATCACTTAGTAGACTATTGTCAAGCACAAAACGTCATCGAGAGGTCGTGGGTTCAAATACCACCTAGGGGGAGCAGGTGAATTTTTCCATTTTTCAAAATATTTATAATATTTTCCATCTTGTGAACATAAATAAAGCTTTATGCGAAGGATCACTTTGGTATCTCTTTATGTACAAAAAAATATTTTTTCTATAATACTCGTAATTATGTTACTAGTTGGGAAAAGTCATCGACTTAAGTAATTTACCGAGTACTTGACGCGTATCCGAATCAATATGGCGATGGCTATTAGCGGCGTATAGACGGAAGGAATATGGAAGCGCAATCCTGTTAATTAGACGTAAACAAGGGGTCTAGTGGGCACACGTACACCCTGTTTGTTGAATTGAATATGTTGTACGTATTTTTATTAACCGCCGTCAAAAAAGGAGGAGGTTCGATGTTCGAATATATCTTTTTGTTTGGGCATTTTGTGGTATGTAAAAAGCTAGGATGGCAACGATGAAGCCGGCAATATGAAATTTCCTTGCTACCGTGACAAACGTAGAAGTTGTAAATAGATAGAATATGCTTTATTTGCAGTTAACAACACAAAGAAAACAAACAAAAATATTAATTTGTTACAAACTTGTAAAAAGAACAAGGCGGCCTTATTGCTAAAAGGAATCTTTTCAAAACAACTTTTAGGTAACGAATACGTGTATGAACATAGTATGTTATTAATTATAAAAAGCAAGCTACCTAAGCTAAGATATCTACGCCAAAACCGAGCTGAACAACTCAAGAGTACCGAGTACCGTGCTGCGTTGGCAACAGGGTGATACAGGAAAAACTGTTCCACTATTAATATCGAAACGACTTAAAACAGTACTTTTTCAAAAGGATTCACCTAATAAAATGTTGAAATGATAAAACTTTTTACCACAAATGGTTTTTCCATCATTAGGTGGCGGGTGTACTGAGTGGAGTGTTGTTGGTCGTACATAAACATAAATCACGTAGGGGAGCAAAAACTTTGACAGCGCTAAATAGCTGTTTATTGTTTAATGGTTGTTGATATGATCGGCATTGCAACGATTACGGAGGTTTAATATATTACATTACGCTCAATTACCTTTACGAGGTAACTTTTTATTTAAACATGTCGAAATAAGGCCTGTTTATAAAGTTGAGGCAAAGGAAAATGTACTTACTCGTGATATACTTACAGACTGAAATCGTTCCAATTAGCGTGTGGGACAATAGACAATGTTACACAATCTTCAAATATTCCACAATGTGACAAATGAATTCTAGCAAATTCAAAAAGACGTAAAGTTAATTTATTTAAGTCTAAGAGCAAGTCAAAATTCTATTTTCTAAAGTATAGGTTCATTGTGATGTGTTATTAAATCCATCCTGTACATCTAAACTTACTTCTAGGTACAAGCTCAAAAGTGCAAATTCCTGTGCATAATACTGCATAGTATCATTTCACATTATCAATGACGCTTAAACATATTACTTTCTGCATATCACATGCAGAACGGAAGTATTTCTTAATTGCCAAAACTCATTGAATCAAAGTATCATGAAAGCACTGAGGACAGACGAATTTGCTAAAAGAATTTAAAATAAAAAAAACATAAAGCAAGTTGGACTCGTACATCAGAGGGTACCGTTGTCGTAGGCAGTATGTTCGCTTACCAAACTCTGTAAAACCAAAACAAATAGAGAGATGTAACAAATATAAAAGTATTGTGTGCACAATAGAAATATGTTTTTTGCAGTTCCGATGGCATAAAATTTATATGAACAAAACTAAGAATCATCAATATCTAAATTGGTATAAACTATTCGCTCTTCGGTACACCTTTGTCAGTCTATTAATAACTGGTAAAATGGTTAGCAAGCAAAATGTAAAAAATCGTATCGTATTGTTTCACTGAAAAATCACACAATACTCGGTAACAATATTCAAAACACTGCATGATTGCACACAGTCCTGTTGATTTTATAATTTTTGCGTACAAAAAGCAAATTGGAAAATTCCGCATACAAAATGACCGATAGATCTATCGTTTAACGGTCAGTTTGAAAATGTCACTAGATGCATTGATATGCAAATACTGGCGCGATGCACCGGGCGAAAGTTAAACGACGGAGATAAAAGTTGTGCAAATATGATCATTTGAGCGTATAAAAATTATTACTGCGAGCTGCTAACGTGACGTATATGAATGCAGTAGGACTACGGTTTAAGTACACTCTGTATATAAAAACTGCAGGGGTGTGAATAACAGAACATTTTAAAAATATGATTATTGTCATTTCGGCATCAATAATGTAATTAACTATTGGGAACGGAGATTTTTTTTATGTTCAATATACAATACACAATATTTTCTGAAATTGAAACATAAATTATGAATTTATAAAAGTTTTTGGCTTAGTCCCTCCAATCCCATTCCAAAAAAATATATATTAACACTACAGAAATTAAGGCTTTCATATTCCAGTTCTTTGTTACCTTAATATAAATACAAACTTTAACAGGCATAATGTATCTCATTCTAATCTACGGATTAAATCAAAATCGCTAGTGCTAAATTAATTGTATCATCAGTATTAACTAATGATAGCTGCGAACAAGCAGAACTAATCTACAAATTAATACAGCAACATCAGATAATGTACGCATAGGCAAACTATTGCTCCGCGTAAGCCTCGACTCGGCGCACTTAATGCAATTTCGAAATGCACGTATCCAATTCAAATAGCCCATCGAAGCGGATTTATTAAGTGGCACATTATATGATTGCTGTCAACCCTAGGAGTCGGAGATAAACCTGTATAACATAGTGGGCATACCGAAGCGAGGCTCAGCGTACCGAGCAGCCGGGCGGAAGTCAACCCAGCAAGTAATATATTTTTAATTGATGCACGCTACGACCAATGTGTCGAGTAAACATTTACCCGTTTATTCCCGACGATGTCAGTGCCTTTGTTGGCCGTTTTTTACTCAGAGCATTAATTGGTCGAAAAGTGCGATTCGCTTGTTTTAAACAAAGTAAACATTAACATTGTAATTAGTGCGTTGATTTTAAATCTCATTCAAGCTGTAACGTAACTCACTGTTTTATTTCTTTGAAGTAGTTTTGACATTCTGTTACGACATTGAAAATTTTCGTCTCATTAAAACAGAATCACTTTGAAATTAAAATAATAAATGAAATTATATCAATTAATATTAGAAACTAAAGTGATTAACTAACTACATTTTGTGAACTAGAACAAATTGGTTTCAACCCTATTTATAAACAACCATATACAGGTTGCTTGAAAAAGTATGATTAAACTATGATCCAGACGTATAAACTTTTATGGAAAAGAGTACAGAAACTATAAAATGTTGCAACAGCAAAAAAGCGAGGTTACGTGTGAGTAAGGCCATACAATCATTTTTAATTTCCGTCGTAGGCGCGTCCAGTGCACTGAATACCAATTACGAGGCCCGTAACTACTGAGCATGCGGAATGCAAAGCCGGGATGGCGCCTGGATTTGTGTATACAAACATACGTACACGTTGGTAAGCCAAACCGGAGATTAGGTGCATTAGAGGTTAGCTAACGAAACAGACCTAATGTAGGTACCTACATGAAAACTGTGGAAAGATATTAGGACGTTACTTTACAGTATAAACAAGAACATATCAAAACAAGTTCTAGGGACATATATCATTTAAAATATCCTGGAATTGAAATGGTTTTAAATTTAATTATTTTTAATATGACTAACAAACAATCGTACGACCTGCCTGCTGCTAAGCACTCATCGCAGCGTATGGACGCTTGCGACACCAGAGACATTACTCACGCCTTGCCGACCCTGCGACATATTTTTTTTACTACGTCGTCGGGTGGTAGATATGCATACGGGTGGCCTGATGTGAAACGGTTACTGTAGCCATATTAATGCTCACAACATGAAATATCGCTCGCGCGCCGCAACCCCCCCGCATTCACGCAGCAACTCGTTCTTTTCTGGTGACCTCACAGGAGCACAACAACTCTCAAGAGAATTATTATTTGGCTGCGGTATTCTATGAGGTGAAGGTACTTCCCCAGTCGGGCAGCTTATAACTACGCTGTACCCTACCTCTTTTTTACCAGACTCTCTTTCGCTAGTCGTGGGTATACCACGTGCAGGCGAAGTTGGCTTTGGCTCTAAAGATCGTGGTGAGCCAATAACACCCCATCGCCACATAACCCAACAATGTTTTTTTATTTGTTTTCTATGTGTTGTAAGCTGCGAATAAAGCATATTTATAAAAATGAATGTGAAATGAGTCCCTAACAATTCTAGAACCAAAGCGTATCTCATCATATACACTGTCCACCACAGCTGCTGCTGGATTTAGGCCTCTGCCAATGCTTTCCACCATATGCGATCCTCCGCTTTCCGCATCCAACCGCTACCAACCCGTTCTTTGAGGTCATCCGTCCATCTAGAGAGGGGGTACACTACGCTTCATCGCCCCATACATGTCCTCCACTCCAGCATTTTCCTGGAGAATCTGCCATTGCTGCCTCGGCAGATGTGGCCAGCCTACTGCCACATCAACTAGCTGACTCTGAGAGCTATGTCGACTACTTTGGTTCTCCGTCGAATTTCTTCATTTCGGATTCGAGACCTTAGAGAAAATCCAAGTATTGCTCTCTCAATCGCTCGTTGTGCGACTTTTAGACTGTGAACCAGCCCAACGGGCCAACGGGCAGCGTTCAAGTCTCTGCACCGTAGGTCGTAGCGTATATATGCACAAATAATGTAATGATGTAATGGCAATGTAAATGTAAGGATACAGGGAAATAATTCACCTAATCCATCTTCTTCTCTAAGCAGTCTCTCTCAAAGACTGCTTTAAAAGCAATATAGTTTTATTAAACTTCAGCTGGTTGTCGTTAGTAATAAAACCTCGCAAGTAATTTTAATCAACTGCCTGCGATCCAATTGAGCTGGGATTGCAAATGCGTACGTGTAATTAAATTCACTTAAAAACAAACACAACAAAATGTAACAAAAACACGCTGTATACTCGTACACGTTTTAAATTGTTTTATTATCAACTGGTTAGACCTAGTTAATGTCTTATAATGTTGGTTAGAACAGTTATCAGGCACTTTTACATTTGTGTTTGTTTGTAAAACTTTATTGTACAAATACATAAAACTTCAAATACAGAATAACATACACAATGTATATTGTAATTGTTTATACATATAACACAGTTACCGATAATTCCGCATTGCACATATTTCAGGACTTCCAAGTAAATGTTTAACATAACATAACCAAAAAAGTTTAACATAAACAATTTAGGTATAGAATGTAGCTTCTGCTTGTTGTTTCTCCCGCGCACGGAGTGGTGGTATTGAGCTCCTTTTCTATTTTTTTTATTGACAAAATCAGATATATACGAATGCGGTTTACAAGTAAATACGAAAAATAAAATACATTTTTAATAATACAACATATACTATTTCGACGAGCTCGGTGGTCGAATGGTTAGCAATGGCCACTTGACTTCGAGGTGGCGGGTTCAATTCCTGTACAAGACAAACATTTGTGTGCATGAACATGTCTGTTTGTATTGGTCTGAGTGTTTTCTATGTATTCTAAGTTTGTATATACAAAAAAAAAACCGGACAAGTGCGAGTCGGACTCGCCCACCGAGGGTTCCGTACGTAGTATCAATATTAAATATGATATTTTTCATTATAAATAAGAAATAATGCGTCGAAAAAAATAAATAAAATATATTTTGCAATGTGTACATCAAGCCCTTTCATATGATACCCCATTTGAACTAGTAGTTTCAATTTGAAATTTCGACACCCTATAAAAATATATACCCCCTATTTTTTACGATCGATTTACAAATGTATAGTTTTGAGATTTATTCCTGTACTTGTAGTCTATAACGATGTTACTTGCCAAATTTCATAGTTCTAGGTCAACGGGAAGTACCCTATAGGTTTTGATTCCCTTGGGAATGTCGAAATATGCGTTTTTTGCTGAATAAACGGCCGTAACTTTTTTTCACGTAAACTTAGCAGTTTGATTTTTTTACAACTTCATGGCACCGTAGACCTAAATATACAGTTCAAATTTCAGCTTGATACCTCCACGCATTCTCGACATAGACATTCTTGACAGACAGACAGACAGACAGACAGACAGACACACAGACAGACAGACAGACGGACAACAAAGTGATTTTATAAGGGTTCCGTTTTTCCTTTTGAGGTACGGAACCCTAAAAATGTATTTATGTACATTTATCAGTTGTCTAGTACCCATAACACAAGCTTTGCGCTAAATTTGGGACTAGATGGCGCTGTGTAAATTGTCCAGCAATATAAAAAAAAAAAACTTTTTTCTCGTATGAACAAAAATTGTATGGACTTACATTAGAGAAATGTAGTGTTAGATGAAAGTACATACATGGCTTAGAGCAAGCCGTCATAAAAATCACCACTAAACTGTTTAGGTATAAAACCACAAGATAATATAGAGGTAGGTTATTTAAAACAATAAAATTAAAAAATTAAAAGCGTTTCCATAAATCACAGTTGTACTGTTGGCGACGGTAATTTTCGACTAATCATGTATCGGGCTACAACGGGCTAGCGCTTTGCGCGTTTCACCATTTGTTGCAGTAATTATTAAACTTTTTGAGAAATAACAAAATAGGATAGGCAACAGATTTTTCAAAAACTAATTTTTGGCCAGCTTTTTGGGTCGAAAACCACACCGTGTCGCGTAGCGAGGAGTAGAGTATAATCTATATTCGCATATATTATCATAATGTATATTCTAGCTCAAGTACTGTTAAATGCAATAAACGGAACAAAAGTTTACTTTGGGAAATGCAACAATAAAGGTTAAACTACACGCCGATGCTCAAATGTCCAGCGTCGCTTGCAGGTGCCAATTCGGAAGTTTCGAATTCCTTCCGCTTCGAAGCTTCAAGTTGACAATGGCGCAATACCTTTTGGGTCAATTCACTTTGGAGAAGAGAAATGACGTGCATTTTCGGGCCATCATTTTAATTAACCTTTGTCTAGACAGCCTGCTCAGGTCGAATATTGTGTGCATTATATAAAAATTAGATATATAGTATTTATACTCGTATAGTAGTTATGTGAGTTTTGTACATCTAATTGATGAATTTATATGTATGTTTTATTTTGACCTCTGCACCCCTACTTAAAGGGTCTATTAATGACCCAAAAGTATATTGATATATAATACGTTAGCATTAAGTTCGCCTTTCGTATAAAACACATATTTGTATTGTGTGCAATAAATATTAAATAAATCAAACAAAAATTAAATTCATTGATTCCAAAAATAGATCTTAGGTTTAAGTAAGTAACAAACATATTTTGCTTAGTCAGCAGAGTTCCAGGATTACCTACCAACTAACCAAAATACAACAACCTGAATAAAATACCTCTGACCTAAGCTGAAGTTCTAATTTTACATTAAAAAGTACGACGGGCATCGGCTTCGGCTCAGGCGGTAGGCGCGCAGGTATGGAAAACCTTTGGACAGTGGTGGTTCAATTTATGGATGATAAGTTTATATTCTACTATACTATATTGCTATACTAGTATAATATACTATTACTAGATATTATAAATGTGAACGTTAGAGAAGATAAAGTTTTTTAAACTTTTTCACGGGTAACAAACATACTGAACGGACTTGGATGAAATTTGGTATATATACATATATATTCTCAACTTAAGCGTAGAAAACTTTTTATCCTGGTGCTGTCTTAACGTCGGGCAAAGCGGCAGGTAAAAGCTAGTATAAAATATAAAGTAGCCGCGAAACAAATGTCGTTTATTAGGCCTTCGCCTTCAAAATGTTCCACGGTATACGACCCACAACCTGAGGGTTGCTTAATGCTCTTAATGGTCTAGTTTCAAAACCTTCCAAAAGATGTGGTATGGAACATAATTTGCTTAAAATATTTATGCACTATCTCAACTCACATACACTTACAGTAAATTCATTATTCGGTTTAAAAAAAAAACAATTTAAAATTACTAACATCGAACATCGATACTGATTCTAACTTGAACTCTGCCGAATAAAAGTCGAACGGTATTGACGTATATTTTTTACTCGCCAGCGATGGATGCAAAAAAGTTACATCGTTTAAAAGTTTACACTTGAGATTTTTATGAAAAATTCAGCAATATGTGTATCATTTCTTTGCCAATTTGAAAAAGAGAGAGTATATTCAATCTGTGTTCTGCTTTGTGTACTTTTTTGCTTGCTTGCCACGACCATTTCAATTTTGAACATACCTTTTTCTACATCTATCAGTACAATGTCTAGTTTTAACCAAATTTCGCGAATCAATTCTTGAATACATAAATATTTAGTTTAACCACAGACATAATAAGCAATATCTCTATGGGTGGAACTTTTTGTGACTCTCATGTACCTTTTTTTTTATACTACGGCGGGTGGCAGACAAGCATACGGCCCGCCTGATGTTAAGCGGTTACCGTCGCCATATTAACTCTCGCAACATAAAATATCGCTCGCGCGCCGCCACCCCCGCTATCAACGCAGCATCTCCTTCCCATCTGGTGACCTCACTCACTCGCAGGAACACAGCAACCCTAAAGGGAATTGTTATTTGGCAGCGGTATTCTGTGAGGTGGAGGTACATTCCCCAGTCGGGTAGCTTGCAATTACACTCCCTACCTCTCTTTTCGCCAGAGCTTCGTTTGTCAGTCAGCAGGGTGTATCGCGTGCAGGTGAAGTTGGCTACTGGAAAAAACGTTTTATACAGTTGACGAATCTTTAAATTATTTAAAAAAATAGTTAACTCCGGTTTGTCGGTGCATGGAGGAATTCCATAATTATTTGCATGCTATCATATAATATGGCTAAATAGGCATAAGTTACTTTACTTTTAAGATCCAACCACATTTATTGTACCTACCCTATTTATTACAAATAAATCATTTGTATTTGTATTTGTTATAGAAAATAATCATAGTAGAAAACATCAATATCAATATTCCATTACTATATCCAACCAACTTGTTGATACATCGTAAGCTGACAATAAAACATATCAACAGGAATCCAATATACTAGCGCCATAAGTCGCGATATAAACTCGAGTGGAGGATATGAAACCTAACCGTACCAAGCTTGGTGGATTTTATGTGTCGACTCATCAGTGCTTTATCGACCTGTCTTAACAGAACATTAATCTTTGTTTAGCTTGTTGAACAATAGGAACATGGCGTGTTACACGTGTTTATACTTATTTCGAATTTTATGATAGTACAAAACGCAGCATTTTTTTAAATACTTTAATTGGCAAAAAAAAAACCTGAACAATTTAAACAGCGCCACTATTTTTTATTCTGTGACAGAGTCATGTAATCCCAATCCCAAATTAAGTAAAACTTGTACTAGGTATGGTTTATTTACTTGTAGGCATTTACCTACATAAATAAATTAATAAATTCTAAACCTGAGACAATAAATCTTGTAACTGATGGTGGTCATAAAACAATGACCTTATAAAAAGCGAAAGTATAGCAAGGTAGGTTACACAGGGTGAACAAAATTTGTCAAGCAGTGTGCATTTACCGCCCGGTGGGGGCTATTGACGCCGAGACAGTACCCTGGCACCTAAGTTGACGTGCATCGCCTACGCTTTCAGTCAATTTAGCGCCTAGGTTCCAGACAGGAGTATTATGATTTGTCGTGACCTGCTCTGATGCGCAGCTAACCGGCTTCACAGATTTGTATAGTTAGAGGGCACATGAATGGAGAGTTGTGTTGTAAAATTTTGACGCTAATCTCTGCGTATGTCCTAAACCATACGGAATGTACGAACCTAATATGCTTCCGATGTCTCACGATACAACTTACGACATTATTGTACCTGCCTTCATATCTGAAGCGTTCATCGAGATTCATAGAGATATTGACACTTTAGGCAAATTAGTTAGTTTTTACCACCTGTCAAAACAGTGATTTTGTATGAAAAATGTAATGGCTATGAACATAATTATGATATTCAAATGTTCCGCCTATTCAATTAATGATTTTTATTGTATAGCTTACCATTAATAATTCATATCAGTATTAAAAACCTCAACAAGTTTTTTTTAGAGATGTTTTGTGCAAGTATCACAAATTTTAATAAATCACACAGCATAATTTATTTTTCATTAATTTTCATACAACATTCAGATTCTTTAAGATAATTCCAAATGGTAGTTGAAATTTAACACTTTCTTCATTTTAATTATTAAATAATATTTTTAAACAATAAACACTTTCTTCCTTCCCTACGTCGCGCAGTCTTTCGTGAACTACTGCATTTTGATTCTTAGCAAACATACAATTAAATCTTATAAAAAACTGCACTGAAGTCGGTCTTTCTATTTGGTCTATAAAGCAATCATACGCAGTCAAAGATATAAGAGAGGCCTACCTCTCCCCAGTCGGGCAGCTTCAAAAATACGCTATACCCTAGTACAGCGTATTTTTTAAGCTGCCCGACTGGGGAAGTACCTCCAGCTCACAGAATACCGCAGCCAAATAACAATTCCATTGAGGGTTTGTTGTGTTGCTGTGAGAGAGGTCACCAGAAAGAAAGAAAGGAAGGAGTAGGCTGGCAACGGATCGGCGACACCGTGGTGTTGCTGAACTCCATGGGCGGTAGTGATTGCTTTCCATCAAGTGATCCACATGCTCGTTTTCCCTCTCTTACATAAAAAAAAGTCGAATCTTCAAATTTATAAACTCTTCTTGCATTGAGTTTGAAAACCGCCAGGTAAAGAAACCAAGACATCCAACCTATCTGTATTTCGAGGAAAACTACTGTTCCGGTGCATTCGCCACGTCACGTTGGCACCATTAATCAGAGAATTGTTATGTATGTACCTGAGTAGGTACATACATACCAATTCTCCGTGTTTCCTAACAATATTAAGGTGGCCACTTTTGTTAGGTGCCTACGGGAGAACTTGCGTATCTTGGCTAGTCACGCTGTTATGTTGTTAGTGGTTTGTAAAGACGTTTTTGTATGATATGTTATAGTTTTAATTGCGTTGGGAAGTTGTTTGGTAGTTTTCTTTGGGTGTTATGACGTTGATAATATGAAACAGCGTGTGGTTCTTTCTATACCATTAATAGTACAAGAAAACATGTTATTGATACTAAGTGAATAATTTATTCTATATATAAATTAATCCTTATTTTTTTATAATAATAATAATCTTTATTATTGATGTTACATATTTCCCTGGGTCATTGAATCATGCGTGATGGGCTGGACTAATTTCACTATTTCTTTTTATGTTGTGTATGTTATTGTCAGGTGAAGGTTCTTATGAAAGAAAAAAAAATAAGAAAGTTGCGTGGAAAATTAGAAAATTTAAGAAAACGTTCTGTCTGATTTTAAATCATTTCTAACTTATGATTCGATATCATAATTTAATTCGATTATTGTATTTTAATCGTGTTATGTTTTTTTTATGTGAAAGAGGAACCAACGAGCATGTGGGTCACCTGATTGAAAACAATCACCACCGGCCATGGAGACCAACAACACCAAGGGGTCGCCGATCCGTTGTCAGCCTATACTTCTTCCTTCCTCCCTTTCTGGTGCCTCACTCACTCGCACAAATACAACAACCCTCAAGGGTATTGTTATTTGGCTGCGGTATTCTGTGAGGTAGAGGTACTTCCCCCGTCGGGCAGCTTAAAAATACGCTATGCCGTACCTCTTCTCGCCAGAGCCTCGTTTGTCAGTCAGCAGGTTGCACCACGTGCAGGTGAAGTTGGCTTTGGTTCAAAGATCTTGATGAACCCGTTACACCCCAAACTGACTGAATATTGACTGACTAAAATTTCAAACTGAGTGAATATTAAATGTTTCTATACTCCTTTAAGACTATTTATCCAAGATTGTCTCTCACGGTAACGAATGCATTAACAAACGCCTTGAAACAATATACATATCACTATCCTTTAAAACTTCAAGCCTTTACGATATATCATAACCGTACTTATGCGAATGTTCTACTGCTAATTCTGAATTCGATCAAACAGCACACCATGTTCTCTGGGAGTGTGATCTTTGGCAGCGGGAGCGGGATGACATGTTGAATTCATTGCAAGTTGCATCCGGGGTAGTATACTATTCAGATTTGGTAGCAACAAGGGAGAATTACCAAGCGTTCAGACGATTTTGCAATTCATATTATTGGAATCGATGTGTTAGGTAACAACTCAATGTTTTAGGTCCCTAATAGTGTTAGAAACTTAAAATCCGTGGTGCACGGCAGTTGAGCTTCACTTGACTAGCCATCTCTTTAGGCTTTTAATGCCTTATTTGCCATATTGCTGTCTCTCACATTGCTAAGAGGGGAAGTCAAATTCCAAAAGCTTCCTACTCCTACTAATTTCTTCTGATTAAATTCGTTGTGAGTTCCAAGGCAGCCGTAGTTTTACCCCTGGGACTGCAATGGACTTCATTGTTCATTGCCTTTTTTGGCGGTCGCCGCTGTTAATCCTGGCTACACAGGAGATACAGTGGTGGGAATGTGTGGTGGGCCCCCGTCCCATATCATAACCGTACGTTGCATAAAATACAAAGTCACCTTTATATGCGAACCGGCTATTTCGTTTGCAATCCCGCGAAAACAAACTGAAGCTTTGGTCTAATAAAAAAAGTCATCGCACACATAAATCAAATGGCAGGGTAGCCGGAAATTGATACCGGTCTGGGCCGGTGTCCTCTCACTACTGGCAAACATAACATTGCTCAAAATGTACATATGTTATTGACTGTAGATTAGGGAGTATGTGAATTTTTTTGTTTGTGTTTTTTTCAAAGTATGTTTGTTCGTTTGTTTAAAATCATTGGGATGGCCTAATGTTTATCAGACAGCGCAACTTTATTTTGAACAATTTTATAGGGTTGAGGCACCTCTTGCGTGGTATTCGGGAAAGTAACTATAAGTTCTCAGTATCAGTAGCCTTTTTTTATACTACGTCGGGTGGCGGACAAGCACACGGCCCGCCTGATGTGAAGCGGTTACCGTAGCCATATTAACGCTCGCAACAGAAAATCGCTCGCGCGCCGCCATTCTGCTGCCAACGCGGCATCTCCTTCCTTTCTGGCGACCTCATTCACTCACAGGAACACAACAACCCTCAAGGGAATTGTTATTTGGTTGCGGTATTCTGTGAGGTGGAGGTACATTTCCCAGTCAGGTAGCTTACAATTACGCTCCGTACCTCTCTTTCCGCCAGAGCTTCGTTTGTCAGTCAGCAGGGTGCACCGCGTGCAGGTGAAGTTGGCTTTGGTTCAAAGATGTTGATGAACCCCTTACACCCCAAAGATATACTATAGTGGCCATGCCGCATAATTGTAATAATCGAAGACTGACTATTGACGTTAAATGTTCTGAAATAAACACCAAACACATCATAGAATGGCCCACTAATTATAAGAACCGAAGTTCTAATAAAAAAAAATAAAAAAACTAAAGGAGCTGATGGACGCAATCGGCACAAAAACATCGTCGTGGAAGTTTAAAGTCTTTTGTTCGGCAGTTGTAGGTACGTCTTCTGGATAATATAGGTATAATGATGATGAAGCTATGTTCTTTCTTAAGGTTCTAATGATACCAAATTTCATCAAAATCGGTTCAACGATTTCCGACCATACAGCCAAAAATACCGAGTCTACGTCGTTTAAAAAAATCTATTTGTTGACGTAATTTTTCATACCTACCATTATACAATTTATTATGAGAAGGCGGGTTTTTTATTAAAAAAAAACTATATTCAATTAGATATTAACTGGCAGAAATTTAGTTTCTAGACTGGGCGTTAGTAGTACTAAGTATATGATCATTATTTATTTCAAGAAGTGAATTTTGTTCAGTTCGGTTCAGTTTGAGTTGTGTAGAACACCCCTTTATCGAAATAATACATTATTTTGAATTAAAAACCAATGGCATGTAACCGGGCTGCTTGAGAAATGAGACGAATTCGTTCGTGCGGGAAGCTGCTAAAATCTCGCTTTTTCATAAGTACCTATCACTAATATTTATTACTCCTTGCTTATATATACCGCATAGACTGTAATGCAATTTGTAATATAATTGTTACGTGTTAATGATAATAAAATAGGTAACAATCTCATCGGGATAATTGAAAACGATTTAGCGTAAAGCCAAGAAATTAGTTCCGTCCCAATCCCGTCTAACCAGGACTGTTTTGCGAACCAATTTTAAATTTTAACTAGTGCACCTATTAAACGTTAATGCACCACTGGTATTCCGGAGCCATCGTAAAAACTTCGACGGTACTCTTGCACATAGGGTTGGCACTCACAAGTTATTATTAGACTGTGTAGTAAGTAGAAAAACAGCAACTTAGCATTTGAAGGTGAAGACATAATTTGAAATTTACGAAATTTTGCAGTCTAGGATTTAAATTAAGTTCCGTACCATTATCTACAAAAACGGCAGAAAAATCACGTTTGTTGTATGGGAGCCCCCCTTAAATATTTATATTATTCTGTTTTTTAGTATTTGTTGTTACAGCGGCAACAGAAATACATCATCTGTAAAAATTTATATATATAACTATCACGGTTCATGAGATACAGCCGGGTGACAGACGGACGGACGGACGGACAGCGGAGGCTTAGTAATAGTGTTCGTTTTACCCTTTGGGCATGGAAATCTAAAAATCCTAAAAATGGCAGGTTTCATTTAGAGCGAAAAGCCATCGTTCGACTAAAGATTTTTTCACAGAATCGAATCAATAAGAAAATATTGACTTTAGCTACAACAGCTGACTTTTATGTATATAATATGAAGCAGTTAGTCATAATCATAACAAAGCCAGTCTCAGTATCGCTCAACTTGTGTTGCTAATTATATCCCCAACATATTACATCCAGCGTAGAAAGTTAACAGAATTACTGCAAAAAAATAAAGTAATAAGTGCAAAAAAAAAAAACAAGGGCCTATAAATATTATTATGAGGCTTTAAGATTTAAGCGTAATTTACAAAACAGTAAGTTGTCAACCCTGGGTGCACCGTAAATAGCCAGTATGCACTTAAACATTGTTTTGAAGTTTAAAAAGTAAATTTCAATAACCCGAACTTCGTCGACACTTGACGGCAGCGGCGTCAGTTCAATCTCGCTTCGATGTTTTAATTTTTAATAATTTAAAGAGCTTTTATCAAAATTATCGTTCTTTTTAACTTGTTTATTTTTTGTTTATCGATTTTATACATTTAAAATGGACAACTTACATGTGAATCTTTTAATAGATTCAAGTTAATTGATTCAAGTGTTATTTTGCGGAAATCAAATTTACAGGCAATTTGATCTACACTACTTTGCGTGACGTGCTTCCGCCGCCAATTAGTTCATGTAAACTAGCGGGTGGGTGCCGGCCGGCAATAGTTTGCATGAACTAATTGATGGCGGACGCACGCGAAGTAGTGTAGATCAAATTGCTTGTAAATCTTTTAATAGCTAAGTAACTAACGATTACCCGCGACTTCGCTTGTCATTATTTTAATAATTTTTTTTTTCCTCGTAGATATTAGGATGTTTTTCCAGGATAAAAAGTAGCCTATGTCAAACTGACCTTTAAGTGTCCCCGTAAAAAAACAATTCAATCCATTGATTCCTTTCGACGTCACTGAAGGACAAACAAACAAGCAAAGATACTTTCACATTTATAATATTATTAAAGAGTGGATTTTATCATATTAATAAGGAATGGATTTTATCACGTGCGAGTAACAAAATGAGTTTGTTCTAAACCTGTTTAATGTTTATGATACTGAAAGAATAGAGGCATGTAATTGTTAATCATTTTTCAGTGATTGTTCTTTGATCAGGTTGTCGAATGTTATGAGTATTCAACTTGCAACTTATCACTAAGTATAGAAGTATTAGGTAGATCTTTGAACATTTCGCGGTCTTATTGCTAAAACTAATATTTTGAAGACATGCTTTAGGTAACGGATATGTATTATAAGAATTATTTTGATGAATTAAAGCTGAGTAGGTGTTTGTTCGGTAAATCTCAAAAGTTTATTGTCCAGATTTTCATACCTTTTTCGTAGATTCAATAGAAAAAGGAATTATCTAAGACTTAGTTAAGTTAGTTTTATTAAGTTTATATAAAATTAAACAATAAAACTTGGCCGTGTGGTTTCCGGCAGACCAGAATAGAATCACACCGTCTCTTCCCGTGGATGTCGTACAAGGCGACTAAGGGAAATACATTATAAAACATCAACCAGGCTTCCCCAACCCGTCTTGCCAGCGGCGTGGGACCCGTCTTGCCAGCAGTGTAGGCCAAATCCTCCTTCTGTCTGGGACGGAAGAGAGAGGGTTGTGCTCCTGTAGTGGAGACTAAAATGACCTGATAATGATGATATAAACCAAAATTTGTAAAAATTGTGGGATAATAAATTACGGGTATGATCATAATTAGTGAGAAATCCAGCTTTAAATAAATTAGTGGTACCCTTGCGATGTCATGTTATCTGTTTGATTGTGCTATAAATTTTTCATAGTAACCAAAAAAGCACCAAAAGTGCAACTAGTGCCTTCTATAACCCGTTTTATTGTACAGGGAAAAGATGTGGTTAACGGCTAACTATATTTTTTTACGTAAACGACCCCAAAAACGAAGAAGCGGTTTAAGGCCGTACCTGGTGCAAAACTAGTGCCAAACGAGTGGAAAAATAATTATTCGCTAAATATACAAAGAATGTTTAGTACTTTCCACATAATATCTGAATACATGCGGTGCGAAGTATCGAAGAACAATAATTTTATACACATATAAGAATTTTCTGATGCAAAACATTTTTTTTCCCGGTCTCACTCAGTGATAATTATTATTTATTTGTTTATTTATTTTTATCATTATACCACTATTCGTATATCGTATAATCGACATAATGGCATAGAAATCGTCTGACGTTATGTTCTTTTTAAAAACACATTACAAAGACACTTAGAATATAATGTAACATGCAACTCTCGTACTTTGAAAATCAGTCTTCAAATTACAAAATCATGTCTATCTAAGTGATATGCAATGTTCCGAGCACACCCTCTTTTGTGGATTAAGACGTAATAAATAAATTAAAGCTTTCCATACCTCGTCATCGTCGTGAACGCAATTCCTTTCATCATGGCTAAATCTCAGTCGAGACAGCATTACACGAAAACCGAACATATTCACAATTTTTTTACGAAGTCACTTGTTTCAAATAAAATTAATTGATGATTTAAAATTAATGAACACATACAGTAAGTGAAGTTTAAACGAATCGCATGTTAATTGTAGACAGCATGATGACAGAATGGTGTGATGCCACAGAGTAAATATACTGATACCCGACTAAATAAAACAAATGACGGTTATTCAAAAAGGCCGTAGGCAGAGAATACAATGCGTTTTGTGGACTGGTTGGTGTGGTAAACATGGGATAAAAAAATGTTACAGACTTTATATAGCGCTGTCATACAACTGTTTCGCACATTATTGTGCTTCCTTTTGACAAAACCAGCACGTGACGCGAAATTAAAAATCGTATCAGTTATAGTAGTATTGCAGTATTTTCATATGTGAATACAATGAAATCTATCAATTGTCTATAGTAATTTCTGTCTACGAAAAAGAAAATGTAGAAAAAAAAATATTATGTGTGTAAACTCTTCGTATCGTTTTATTGTTTGTTTGTATTATTTTTATTGCACAATATTTAAAAAAAATCCATTCGCTTTTATCCGCCGCTTTGTTCGTGTGGATTTTTTTTAATTAATTCAGTTTATAAGCTGTCACCAATAAACGCACCAAATCTTCAGCATCGCCATCAAACGATATTCATCCCACAACACTGGAATACGGGATTGAAGAAAATCGAAGGGATTTTATAGAATACGACTTCCAGAATTCCTGAAATTCCAGAAATCCTGTTCAACTGAAAATAATGTTCAACTGTCGCTTAGCGAAGCCAATGCTTTCAAGCCGCCTAAAGGCCACGAGACTTATCTTAACGGCTGTCATCTGGTGACAACTGTCGAGACCGACGGATTAGCAAGCCATAAGAAACACAGAGTATGAGTTCGAGATAAGTATACGCATCCATTGACAGATCGCGCCCAATGTTGCTTAACTCGAGTGATCGATTAGATCGACACACGTAATCGAGCTCATATGTCTTACATTAGAATATTAGAGGCACATTAACCATATTTCTAAATTCATATATCAAACAAAACTCTAGGCTACATGTAGAAATTCCTATTAGAGAACATTCATCTTATTTCAGAAGCTTGTATGCCTAAGGGATTATGTTATTAGTGTACAACTGAGTTGCTTGTAGTAATAATGCTTGTTAGGTTCCTAAGGGTGTTTCCACATGGTAGCGCGTGCTCGCAATCTCGTACACAATCGCAGCGGAAACGCTGCGCGCTCGCCGCATCACTGGAGCGGAGGTGTCAAACGACAAATTTCACGGAGCAACTCCGATCTGCCGCTTAACTTACGAACGCGTTCGCTGACATTTGTATTTAAGTGATTTATTTTCACACAAATACAATATCAGAAGTATAAATAATTAATAAGAATTTTAATCATTAGGATATACAGATAGGAGGATACAGTATTAATGTTATGAACGAGCATAACTATCTAAGATGTTTTAACTATAGATGTGTTCTACCTGCCTCCATTATGGCAAGAAGAAAGCAAGGTAATTGCCCGGCATTCATTCTGTCCCACACCACTTAGGTACCATCACGGCAAGACGTTAACGCTGATCAAAAACAACTATTGGAAAGTTGTAGATAAAATGCCTTCTTGACCGTTTAAGTTCTTTTCATTTCTTTACGTACTGCTTATATATATACACATACGTAGGTATTGAGTAAGCATTTTGTAGCCAATTTTTACTGCCGTGATGTGCGCCTATGGCTTGTATATGTAAAAATGTTATAGATTACCATACATTTGACTACATAAAGTACAAAATCCCCTGCCAAATCTATTTGTCTAAACTTAATAATTTAATTGTCTGAACCGAATCAAATTAACGCCATCTACTGGTTAATTTTAAAACTATGCTCTGGAAGCAGTTCATCTCCAGTTACGCAACTAAACATAAAAAAAATGTAAGCCTTCCAATGTCAAATTCGAAAGAAATCTTCACTAAGTGGTTTTTTTTGTTAATTTTGTAAAATTTTTGAAACTAGAATTCAAAGAAGAAAAGAAGACGAAACACGAGCTTCTTTGGAAGAGCGTGACGAAGTTCTTATAGAGTCGGTAACCCGCGAGTCGTGTTTTAGGTGTTGGAAGGGTCCATCGGCTGCGGTAACTACTTACCAACATGCGGGCCGTGTGCTTGTTTACTTCTATAGAGTATCCATTCTTCTACATAACTACCTTAAACGGCCATTCAGGCAGATGATCGGCGAATATTCGAAGCAGCTGTCAATTACTACAGCTGGGTAACATCGTGTCAGAGCACAAGATTAGATTCCGATTGCAGACGCATCTGTTCGCTAACGAATGTTAGCACGTGCACGTCTCGACACATACGTGAATTTACAGGTTTCATCCATTTTTAAATGAACGTAAATGTCACATTTTATGTACTGCATAGATTTCTCCTGTACCCTCTATGGAGTACCGTTCACTTCTCTGACCACTTATCTTAGGCCTGTTGAAGGTGCTAAGACACTACAGCAGAGTACTTCCAATAGGCTTAAAGTAAAAGGGAGTAACAAAAAACAAGGTCTGCAATATGTGAACGATGGCACTGGTTCGCAAATTTTACGGTGATAATTACTTCTTGTAAACAGGCAGGCTGTACAATGGTTTTACATCTTAGCGATACATTAATTAAAAAACAGAAATGTGTCATTCGACACCCGATAGAAGCGAAATTTCTTTCGTCAAGTATTTCAAATTTAAGACATTCAACGTCAAAATAATGATACCGAAAGAATTTTTGGAGCTCGAAAATGGAATTGATCATTTAACTTTGATTTCTTTTGTTTTATTTTTTGTCACTAGATGTCTCTGTAATATAGAAAAAGGCATTAGAAACTATTAGGCAAAAGTTTCTCGACATCATACAGTTTTTTCCAGCCTAGCCTTCATTCAACTATCTGAAGCGTATGGGATACGGAATTTGGTCCGAAAACCTACCTACATGTTGATGACAAGTAATCAAAATAGTTGTCAATTCCTGAGGTAATTGAGTTACATTGCTTCAAGGGAATCGTCGAGATTAGATTCCCATTTGCAAACGCATCTGTCCGCTAATGAATGTTAACACGTGTATGTATAGTCAGGCCTGTGTCACTCCGCCATTCGGCCGAGTTATTTACCTACAAGCCCGACGCGCCCGGGAGCACAATTTAGTCGAGTGTCACTCACGCGCTCTCGCACGCGCTATGCGACGCGACCAAGATGGTTAAACAAAAGCGTTACTGTTCTGCATTACATATGCTCTTGAAAATACACTGTAAACCATTTATATCCTATAGTGTAATTAATAACATTTTTTATTGCCTCCTGATAAATGTTAACCTGGTTTTATATTTTCATTTTGTTTGATATCTGTTATTGTCGAGCAAAAACCTGTCTATATTTATCCACTACCCGCAGAGAACATTATTGCAGAAATAATTATATATTTAACTTGTGCCTGACCGACAGATCAGTTTCGGGTACAAAATCAAATTTCAATCACAGATTTCTTGACGCTTCTTCTTTTACATGTGTGAAAAATAGAAGCTTAAGACAAAATAGGACTTAGTAAGTACACATTTTTACTCATTTAAAGGTTTTGGTCGTAACTGAAGGCCGGGCCAAGATTCGTTTTCTTACAGATAGAAAACCTGTTTCGTTCGGATGCTTAACTGCACCTATAATTAATATCTAGGTATATCTTTAAAATAACTTTATACCTAAAGTACATGTTTACTTGAACCTCATTACAAGAAAAACAATAATAATATTCTGCTCTAACACATTCAATTTTAGTATGTACTTCAATTGTGAAAATTGTAAATTGGCTCAAGGCTCCTGGACTATGACAGTTGTCCCACCGCGAACGAAGAACAAAAGCAGGTTGAACGAGACAAGTTGACGATCAGCATGAAGCCAGTGTGAAATCCGATAATTTTGACGCTGGGTTATACCTAAGCAGTGTGTGAGTGCCACGGGCGATCACTCGCACTTGTTAAAAAATGTACGCTAATTGATCTATAGGCGCGTGAGTTCTGCTGACATTATGACTTTAGTAGATTAGAGACTTAAAATACATACCTACACCAATGTTATAAATACTTTCCGTGTTAAAGATACATCCGAGCTATTATTGGGACAACGTGAATAGTAAACCTGATCTGTAAGTACGTACAGTCATGATTCCTGTTAAAACTTACACTAAAATTATACATTCTATCAGTGTCAACATTACCATTATTGTTACTAAGTACCTACCTATGTTTAATAATCACAGAGTATGATATAGTAACATAAATAAGTACAACAGAGTAATAAACGTACACATACGTAAATCTACTACAATTTTTGGTAGTTTAAGTATATGTATTATAATGAACATTAATAAACAAGCGTATTTACTACGTATGTATATCTACGCGGCTCGGTCGCGAGCGTTTTGGTTCAACCCTATGAGCGACACGCTGCCAAGTTACGTCAAGCCCGAGACAAACCATTTTGTAAAAGCAGCGGCTGTCGCTCGTAACGCGTTAGATATAGGGGTTACTTTCGATTGTCCCTGCCGCTGAAAGACTCAGGTACGAGTACAGCTGCAGAATTATTTTGGACCGTATTAGCGCGTATCGAAGGTTGATATTTTAATTGTGATTATTCCAATTGAGTCGGAAGTGAAACTTCTGTTAGAGTATATTATTCTGTGGTATAGTGCTCGACTCGGCACAAACGTATGTATGTACTTTAATTGATATAATTACAAGTAGTTATTTTTGAAGAGAAAACTTGTTTAGGCGCGCTGCGGATCAGCAGATCTGCAGATCAGCGGGTCCCAGTAATAGGGTCCGATTTACCCTTTGGGTACGGAACCCTAAAAATGAACTAGAAACTATTTAGCCTATACCAATGACGGGTTAAATAAATTACCCGATTTAAATCAAATTTAAAGATTGCTACAAGTGCCTTTTAGTGGCATATCGAATCTTTAAAATACCCTAAATCCATTCTTTCTTACAAAATCCTGCGCTAGTCATACGTACCTATAAAAGGGCTCATTCAATGAACTATTTCAAAATAGAATCGTATATTTAGGCCCGTCCAATTCCCCAAATGTAGTAAACCCGATAAATTTTATGGTTACAGCGTCTATGTAGGAACAAGATTGTATTAGTGTGTAGGAACACTATAAAATTGGAAACACTTATCGTAAATTTCTTACATGTATTTGAAGTTACAGTACTGAAATTGTTGCGAAGTAATATGTAATACGGTATTAATCATATAAGTGATATAATCATCATCACAATCATTCAATTCAAATTGGAATTGAAAGAATTGGTCTGCTGTTTTTATTTTAGCATGTGCAATGAAAATGACGTTTTTTTACGTAGACTTCAATTATGTCGTTGTTGTAATAAATTAGCGGTGCATGGAAATTGTATAAAAAAATAATCAATGCATAGTATCTCACAGTTTCTCATGTATTCAGATTAGAATACGTTTTATCTTTTGTTATTCAAGCTTTGATTGCGAGTGCTCGTGGGAGGAATAAACTTCTGTGGTTCGCTAACTACCGCCTTAATAAGGTTTACGTAGGTCGAAGGCTCGGCGTATATACGGCTCATTGACTTTCTATTTGCGACGACATTCAATAAAATTGAGATTTCTCGTATGCCTTCACATTCATGTTTCAAGTGGTATCAGCGATATACATTACAAGAACGGATATTCAGATTTCTTTAAAGAAGTATTGTTGTTTTATTTTTAAAATGAATGGTTTTATTCTTTAAGATCAGGCGGTTATTTTCTCTGTGAGGTCACCCTTCACAGTATCCATAAAGGTTACATACACTTCGCTCTTTCTAGTTGCAAGCACACGCACACATTTGCGTCGTACACAAATACTTTTTAATATTTTTTTATAATAGTGTACATGATGAGCGCGTCGTCGTGGTGAGACGTGACTGCTTGTTCATATATATGTATCAAAATTACACAGTCGGCATATCCCTACCACATATGTAATGATACTATAATAGGAATGTTGACACCATAAGATAAGTCAAATTAGTAGTTATTTAATACTACATATTTTTATCACCCGTCAAAACCGCTGTTTTGACGGGTGATAAAAATTTCTATGAAAAATGTACTGAGTATGAACATGACGTCACTTGATATGCCTACCAAGTATTTTTAAACGGTTTTATTTAGGTCACCCCGTTTTTTTTATTATTTATTCTTGGGTCAAATTTAGTAATTGAAATTTGACCCCCTTCCTGTTGACAGATTGATCTGAAATTTGGTACACACCTTTAGTTCTGGTGACAATACAATTAAATAAATTCTGTTTCATTGTAAATCCAAGATGGCCGCCGCTACAAAATGGCGGTTTACAAATTTTGTCACGACTACCTCAATATGGGTATCAAATGAAAGGGCTTGACTAGTAGAACACAGTTCACATGAAAAAAAATGAAAATCCAAGATGGCTGCCGCTACAAAATGGCGGTATACAAATTTTGTCACGACTACCTCAATATGGGTATCAAATGAAAAGGCTTGACTAGAAGAATACAGTTCACATGAAAAAAAATGAAAATCCAAGATGGCCGCCTCTACAAAATGGCGGTTTACAAATTTTGTCACGACTACCTCAATATGGGTATCAAATGAAAGGGCTTAACTAGTAGAACACAGTTCACGATGAATATTATAAAATCCAAGATGGCCGTCAACAAAAAGGCCGGTTGGCGCGGTTACATATCGTCTCAATTTTCAATATGGGTATCATTTGATACCCATTTTTTCAATATGGGTATTCATTTGAATACAAGACAAATTTAAAAGTAAAAAAAATAATGACAAAAGTCAAATCTAAACTTAATAGAACGAGAAGTACTATGTAATGAAATTAGAAACTAAAAACTTGAAAATAAAAATTATGTAAAAAAAACTTTTAATTTAAACGGTTTTATTGAAAATAGTGTACTAAAAGCTAAAAAATAATTCGGTAGGTCGGAGGTTTCAGTCATCACACCCCTCTCCCTCATCAGTCTAAGGCATTGATCAGACAAAATAATAAAATCGTTGGGCTCGTGTTTCCATCCAGTCAACTCAGTTTACGCTACGCCCAACGATTTTATTATTTTGTCTGATCAATGCCTTAGACTGATGAGGGAGAGGGGTGTGATGACTGAAACCTCCGACCTACCGAATTATTTTTTAGCTTTTAGTACACTATTTTCAATAAAACCGTTTAAATTAAAAGTTTTTTTTACATAATTTTTATTTATTGTATAACTTATCAATAATATAGTAACAGTATTAAAAGTCTAAACGAGTTGTTTTTACTTTCAAAGATATGTGACAATATATCATAATTTACTTTTCATATAGTCAACGTACCAATTTAGGTTATCTTTGAAGACTTCCTTAGAAAAAATGTAGCACTGAAAATACATTATTTATTAAACATAAATTAGCCTAACATAGTTATATCAAAAGTGTATAAAGGTGAGATATCTCTTCAAGATATCTCTTCCAGCTGACCCCATAGGCAGTCAGTGGAGGTACTTCCCCAGTCGGGCAGCTAAAAAAATACGCTATGCCCTACCTCTCTTTTCGCCAGAGCCTCGTTTGTCTGTCAGCAGGGTGCACCACGTGCAGGTGAGGTTGGCTTTGATTCAATGATGTTGATGAACGACTTACACCCCAAATGTAGTGCCACAACCATTTAACAGTTTCACCTAAAGAATCTCAATGTGAAAATTCGCGGACGCAGCTTAGCTGCATAAATTACGTAGCTACTGCGTGCGTAAGACATGTAAAATTGGCCGTACTCGGTTCTTTCGAGAAATTTTGATAAATAGCTAAGAGAAATAATTTCGTACGTCGTACGAGTAACGATTCTCCTATACACCCGCAGTGAACGTTCTGGCGCGTTGGGAATTCTTATCTCCAGAACGCAGCACTTTGATTATGAAGGAAAGGAATATTTAAAGAAGCTTTGTGTTCCCCGACGCATGTGCAAAATTTATGTTTGAAATATGAGTGAGTATTACATTGTGAATTTCTTTACGTCTGTTACTATTTTCTTGTTGTATTGTTTTATTCCCCTCGCAACAAGTAATGCCATACGGGTTGTTCTCAGATCTTTTAGCGTTTAGCATTGCTTTTCTTGCGAAAATATACATTGTTTCGATTCTGAGAAGTTAAGTATTTACGGGACGCGTGCTTCCGACAATTTCGCACAATTTTCAGTGTAATACAAATTGTACTGGATTGCAATATAATTTTAATTAAAACTTTTCTTTTCCGTAAAAAACGCTGTCATCTTTTTGTGTCATTTTGCAATGCAACATGTGTAATATTGTTACCGAGCACCTTGGTACCTATCTTGGTACCGAGTGATCCACAAAAATCTTTTGGCAAGCAAATATAATAAAGACATCGTTGCGCGTGTCAATCTAATCGAACACGCAAGTTTAGCAACATCGACCGTAGCCTGTCCATGGATGTTTTATGTTATCTTGAGCTCCTCCGTGATCCGGAGGGCACGTTAAGCCTCGGTCCCGACTGTTGTCATTAGATGACAGTCGTTAAGCCACGTCAGTGCCCTTTAGGCGGTTTGAAAATATTGGCCTCCGCCAACCCGCAGTTGTGCAGCGAGGTGGAGTACGTTCTAAACCCCTTCAGTTCAGGGTAGACCCTGATCCCAGCTGTGAGATGAATAAGGGTTGATGATGAAACATAGTAAAGTTCCGAGTTATATTGTACTTTTGTATCGCATTTCCGACACCGTTTTTAATTAAATGTGGTTCCAAAGCGGTATTTTTGTTACGGTATACTTCTTCGAAGTCAATACATCAGAAACTCAATAAAACCCTTACATCGATGTCAGTATGTGAAGGAAAAACTTAAAAAGTAAAGTCGAAACGGTCGAGTTACGGTCCCGCCGCGCTTATCCGGCCCATTTTAATTTGTACCGGGTAACCGGGTACTTCGGGAACCGTCCCTACCTATGTCAACAACCGCACCGCAGGCTCTGTCCGGGTGGACTAAAGTGAAACTTATTCCGATCATTGGAATCGGCCTGCTCACCCTATCACATATTCATCATTCCATGAATACTTAAGTAAATTTACGCTTTGGCTAACGTAATGATATTGTAGTTAAACTTAAGTTATAATATTTGACGAGTCCGGTGGACGAATGGCTAGCAATGGCCACTTTGACTCCGAGGTTGCGGGTTCGATTCCCGCACAAGACTAACATTTGTTTGTTTGTCTTGATCTGGGTGTTTTCTATGTACTATAAGTATGTATTTACGAAAACAAATATTTAAGTACATATATAAGTGGTATAGTACAAGCTTTGCGCTTAATATGGGACTCGATGGCGCTGTGTCAATTGACAAGAAATAAAAAAAAATTGACAGTTTTCATTTGCCATCTGTGTTTGAATGCATTTATTTATTTAATCGCAACATATAACAGAATTATATTATAAAATAACACTTCATTGAGTACTATGATGTATAGAGGTATACCCACCCACTGCCACACATCTGCAAACTATATGATACTAGCTGGCCCGGCGAACTTCGTACCGCCTAATTGTCAATGAATGTCGTGGTATACATATTAGTTGAACAAAATTTATGATGTCTTGAAATTAATATAATGAATAATAGAAAATAATAGAGAAGCACGATAGCGTCATTGCGCGTGTCAGTCTAATTGTACACGCAAGTTAAGCAACGTCAACCGTAGCCTGTCCATGGATGAGTTTATATTATCTCGAGCTCCTCCGTGCTTCGGAGGGCACGTTAATCCGTCGGTCCCGGTTGTTATCATTAGATTATCTCGAGCTCCTCCGTGCTTCGGAAGGCACGTAAGACGTCGGTCCCGGTTGTTATCATTAGATTATCTCGAGCTCCCCTGTGCTTCGGAAGGCACGTAAGCCGTCGGTCCCGGTTGTTATCATTAGATTATCTCGAGCTCCTCCGTGCTTCGGAAGGCACGTTAAGCCGTCGGTCCTGGTTGTTATCATTAGATGGCAGTCGTTAAGCCAAGTGGCCTTTAGGCGGCTTGAAATTACTGGCGTCCGCCAACTCGCAGTTGAGCAGCGTGGTGGAGTATGCTCGAAACATATTCAGTTGAAGGAAGACCCGTATTTAATATTACCCAGCAGTGGGTAAATATTACCCAGCAGTGGGTAAATATTAAGTTCAGTATTTTACTATGTCACAAAATAAAGTACTATGACACTTGACAACCAATTAATATTCATTTTCAAGCATTCATTCATAAACAATTTTCAAAACAACAACGGACAACTTTCGCGACGTAAAAGTTAGACCAATCGATTTGACATTTAATTGAAAATCAATAAATATCCCAATCCGTTTTCAAATTTAATTTTTCGACAATTTTGTCAATGTTTTAATACTTATTATCCTATACCCACATTTCTGAACGCACGCATACATTTGACGTACGCACGTTAACGTCACGTTTGACAGGTCCGACATCCACGAACATTTTGTATGGAAAAATGGATTTTTCTTTTATTTTATTTTTTTCGTAAATTTTCCAATGTTTTTAATAGTTATTGTGCTATTCTGGACGGAGACAAATCCAACAAATCAAAAACCATGAAAATCTATCCAGCCGTTCTCGAGTTATAAATGTTGTAACAAACACGACTTTCTTTTATATATATAGATAGAGATAATGAGTCGACTGTGTGTGTTCATAAGCGTCATCTAAGATTCATATAATAATGTTATAATAAAGCACTTGTACTATTCCACGTTAATATATTTAATATTACCGACCGGTTTCTAAGGCATTATGCTAAGGCATTATGATAATGCCATAGCGGCGAAACCGGTCGGTAATATTAAATATAATAACGTGGAATAGTACAAGTGCTTTATTAAACATTATGATAATAATGTTCCACCAAGTGCCAACAATCAACAGTATCCACTTTATTCATATTATAATTTGTTAAAAATAAGTTTGTTGACAAAGATGTTGCTTTACTATTTATTGACCTCTATGATGTAAGAAACACAGAAACAGATTATTTTTTGCTAGTGTTATGGAGGCACAGTGTATATCACTTTTTTCACTTTTGTCACACTCACAAAGTCCAAGTGGTCCGAGAAATATATTCACTTCAAGCGTTAGTTGTATGAATTGGACTGTTGTTTCTATTATAGCATACCTTTTTGTTTAACCTACGTGAATCTTATTAATGCGTTAATTAGCCAAGGACAGGGGTTTGTTTTTTCAGTAAATAAAAATCCTATACGAATTGTCTTCAAATATGAGTCCCTAATCTACACAAACTAACCACACTACGGAAATCACAGGCATTCGTTAACTATACATAAATAAAAATAACATCCGAGTCGGGATTATTTAAAGTGAGTCCGCGAAATTTCAATGAATAACCTTAAAGCGTGCAGATTAAACATGGAAAACTTTTTGTATTTGCTTACCGCTTCACGGCTGATATAAGTGAATTGCAAAAGTTCCGAGGATGAGCATAAAAATGCTGGAGTTGGGGGGGCAAGAAAATCAGTATTAAGAGAGTGTCGCAATAACGGGGAGTGTATTTTTGTTAAGGTGAACTTCTCGAGTAACTAATGTTGGAATAATGGCCGTGGAATGAAATTTTATTACTGACGTTAACGCACCTAACTAGATTTCGTACTTGTGGGCATGTTATTTATTTAAGACTGTGGCCACTTTTTATAATTACACGGAAAAAGTAGACGGGGAGCTAAAAATACCCTTGCCTTTTTATCAATGCCTTTAATATTAAAGCTTTCTTAAAAAACGGTAATCGGTATATCTTTAAGTGGCCTGACTTTCTTTTTTTGAGTGTCAAGGAGACTACAGCATCGTGTCCTTCAAAAAGGGCGTGAAAATGTTTTTACAAATCGGCAACGTGCATGTGATGACAGGCGTCCATAGGCTACAGTAACTGTTTTCTATCAGGCGGGACGTACGATTGTTTGCCACCTTAGTGATATAAAAAATCATTATTGTACATGTGAAAACGATTGTGTTTGGTCGTCTAACCTTTATATGAATCATAGTAAAAATAGTTTGATGCAGTGTTAGTTACTTAAAACATTAATTTTAAACGAGCGTTGTATTTCGTTGTTCTTCTCCCGAACCTACAAGCTATAAGGGCGAGGTTATTGGCATATAATACGTATATTCCACGGTACGATACTTTTTTACGATTTCTATGGGAGACACACCACACACACACACCATGCCGTGTCCTGATTTGGAATCTATCCTACATTACATAACAGCTAACAAAATTTATTTGTATAAAAGACGGCATATTTATAAATAAAATTAAAAATAGTCAGACCAAGAAAAAAAACAGTTAAATGCTTGACTAACGCTTTTATTTCTAAAATAATCGTGAAATTGAAAACAAATAGTAAATAACCATTAAAGGAATTTATGTGACAGACAACAATGTGAACATAGACACCATAATTACAATAGTGCCTATAATTTTCATTAACAAAAGAGCCCTCTTAAACGAATTACAAAACAAAAACGGACCCAACTGCGTTACAGTTTAGTCGGAGTCACTTCCACTTATAGGGCGGAATGAGGGTCATTACGTGATATCGTTAATTTGCGATAGGTCCCACGATAAGGTACAATGGAGATGAGAGACCCACGAAATGTCTGGAGTTTCACTCACTATATAACACTCTAGATCGATGACCAGGGATTTTCTTCGTCAGGGAAGACTGAGTATAATGTAAGTGTTGTTGGAAATGAGCGGCATTTGGAAGTAACTAAATAAAAGACGTAATAAATTGGCCACACAAATTATAGACTTCCTTATAAGTTCTCAGAAATTGAAAATATACAAAATCATTCCCTACTTTATCCTGCATAAAGCGCGTAATCTCTGGACTAATTTTTATAATAAATAAATACAAAAATATCGATAACATTTGCCATTTTTATAATGAAGCTATAATAGTTTATAACGAAGATTGGTAAAAGAAAGGAATGGCAAATTTTGGATAGAAAAAGTATGAATCTTTTTTTGTTGGTGTGTTTTCAGCCCTACCAGGCTTACCACTAGTTAAAGGAAGACTCGTCCTTTTATACTTATCAGAAAATGATAAACTATGTTTTAAAATTGCATGAGATTTACAAAATTTCTTATATAGCTTTCTAAGCCGTAGATACTTCAGGAATTCTTATTTTTAATAAATTTATATTACTTTGCGATAAACAAGTCAAGTTATTAAAATGTTCAAACCGTTTAGTTTGCAAAGAATACAAAACTATCTTAACACAGGAGAGCTAGGTAGGTAGTAGCCAGATAGAATCGATCACATTTTAATATTATCTGTACGAGCATATACAAAATAGGAAATGGCTGATTGGCTGACGAATCAACTCACTGAACTAATGAATGTAGCTATTATGAAAATCCCTAAGAAAAGGTTTTTCAAAGTTCTCACGTGATACAGGTTTACGTAGTCGTAAAACTAAAAAAGCATAAAAATCAAACCGATATTTATAATATCATTGAGTCTGAATGATAACAATTCGATACTATTTGTGTTCATTTGTTAAAAATATTTAATACATTCACAAGTATTTTTACGACTTTTAATACGAATCACAGGCATTCCTACAGCTGCCACTGACCAGTGCGATTACAATTTACAACACGTTACGCTTCTCCATTTCACTAATGCTTAGGCCGCACTCATCGCTATAACGCGAATATTCGGGTTATCGCGATGTATGTAGCCAAATATTCGCGAATACTTCGATACTTCGGGCGAAGCTTCGGGCACATCGCTCCGCTGTCGGTAAACTCTCGCACATC
This sequence comes from Hypsopygia costalis, assembly GCA_937001555.2. Taxonomy (NCBI): domain Eukaryota; kingdom Metazoa; phylum Arthropoda; class Insecta; order Lepidoptera; family Pyralidae; genus Hypsopygia; species Hypsopygia costalis. Next base: position 21,450,656 of record OW443332.2, read on the forward strand.
AAAGGGTTTTATCGCGATGAATTTCGCTTGCGAGGCGACACTTCAGTCGGCCCGCACTCATCATTCCTAGCGGACGTGTTAGATGTAACTACAGTGTATAATATAGCTGCAGTGTAACATGGGTTGGAGTAACTATATTTTTTTTCTCCTATTTCTTGCTTTTAATTTGTTTTTTAGATCACAAAAATGAAAAAAATATTATTTGCTGCCATAAAATAGATAAATAGTAACCGCAGCGTCCATATTATTGTTTTGCATTTGTACATCGCGATAAACTTTACATCGCGCAATACGCGCATTATTGGCCGCGAAGATTCGCCGTAGACCGAAGACGAAGTTTATCGTCAGAATGTTATCGCGATGAGTGCGCCCTAAGCATTAGAATCATCTAAAATGTTTCGGGAAGACGAGCCACAGGCGTTAACATTCGATAAGCCATTTATAAATACTCTAGAGACATCGGCGCTAAAAGTGCTATGGAGGTATTATTTCGTTTTACCATTTTCACTTTATATTTATGATGCAGAGATTCGCCGACTCACGGACCCAGTTAGCCAGATGGATATTATCTATTCATTCGAAGGGCCGCACCATCGCGGGCACAAATAGGGCCACTTGCAAAAGGAAAATGTATTGAAATCACAATATAACCTGCCCTCTTTGTCCATTCAAAATATTTTTGTTAAAATACCTGGAATGTTTATTTAACAACAGCGTTTAAGAGGAATTACTTATTCATGGCACGTCTGCATTTTTCCTTGCTTTTGTTAACTCGAGCGATCGATTCGTTTCGTCCTTTCGTTCTTGATAACAGATGCAACGGGTTGTGTAAAGGTATTTTTGACGGGGAAATTTGATGTACCTTATTCATCTTTGACTACTTCGTCTGTTATATAATGGATATTGTTTTCTAGAGTAATATGCAATTGCACGATGTTGACAACTCTAATCTAATAATTTAAACTCAGATGGGCTCTATAGAGCAGTGTAAAAATTATATATTTAAACAAGATGCGGTTACAATGTAAATTGGCTTTTTTTTTAATAGCTTCAGTTATTGAACGAAGACACGAAGTGCAGCAGGTATAACGGCAGTGATTTATTCATGTATTCTATCATATTCTATTTGTAGTGGATGCTGACTGGCACTATTTCGTTTCAACTAATTAGCGTCCGCCATGTTCTTAAATATCAGTCAGACAAATAACATTGAGCTCACGATGCCGTCGAGACTAATTTCTGGCTAAGTAGGTACGACAAATCAAGGAAAGTACATAGAATATACCTTATTTTACAAGCACTAATGTTACTTTTGTATGATCGACGGCGGGCACACATTCAAAGAAAAATCTGTTTATGTAGTTACTAATTTGTAGGTAAAAAATTGGTTTCTGTAAAGTTGCTTTACGGACGATATTTTTACACGATAACGTCATAAGAAACATAGGTCAATCGTGCCCCTCTATCGCTTGGACCGCGCTCTCGCTTGCACGCTCGGCTCAGGCGGAACGTGACAATGAGTCATGCTTTTTCATTCGTGCAGCCGGTGTTCATCGATTTATAAGACGTTATCACGTCAAAAACTAATTTTATGAATAAACATGTGTACATAGTCAGTTCTAACAAACGATGTAACATACTCTAAAGTTAATTGATAAGAAACTATCACCAGGCTAAAAACAATATAATAAAATTAAAAAAACAACGCCAAAAAGAGAACGTAACTTTCGAACGAGAGAGAACGTATCATTATCGACAAAATCAAACTACCATCTACAAGCTACGAATAGCATCCCTCCCCCAACATCCGCTACTAAAATAAAGTATAAAAAAAGCATTCTGTCCATAGAATCGTGCAACCTGACCGCGTCATTTTCCATTGACTCGAATTTTTCAAGCACAGAAAAGCCTTCGAATAAAAGTTCTAAGTGTGGAAGCGCCGTATTGCTTTTCAGAAGCCTCGAGGTACAATCGTGGAAGAAAAGTGTGTAAGTAATATTTTAGCGCTACTGCAAAAATACATGTCGCGTTTATAATATTATTGACTTGAAGTAGGTGATAAATGGGGATTCTATATTTACGTCTGATACTCGTGGCTCATGAATACTAAAATCTAAAAATAGAATATGATACAAATAAGATAAAAAGAAAAAGCGACGAGATATAAATGGACGCTTTTAGGAATAAATAACGATATGAGTACACGTTGACTTCAATGAAGTTTCTATTTAGAGGAAGATTTTATTTCGCAATTTTTATTTCATACTAGGGATCGCCGCGACTTCCGCGTGGACTATTTATTATATATAATAAATATTCATTATTAATAAATCTGCTTTTACGCGGCATATTAAGATTGGTCCTTTTGCGAAACGAATTACGGATGTGTTCTTAAGCGTAGTGGTCTATATGCGTCTAATTGGCATTTAACGTATTGGTCCTTATGGATCAAAAAAACCAGATTGTAAGTTATAAAGGTAAAAACCACTCCACTCCAGCAATATAAATGTAATAAATATAGTTAAAAAAAACTAAAAAAAAACACAACAAACCTCAAGGAACCGTTACCCCAGTCGAGCACCTTAAAAAATACGCTATGCCCTACCTCCTTTTTCGCCAGAGCCTCGTTTGTCAGTCAGCAGGGTGCACCGCGTACAGGTGAAGTTGGCTTTGGTTTAAAGATGTTGATAAATCACTTACACCCCAAAGTTAGTGATGTAGATTTTTCAAAATCATACTAACATCACAGACATTCAATTTTAATTATCATTATATTACTCTTATAGATATCTCTCATATCCATTCCTATGTATAGACAATCAGCCAGTCACAATTTTAGTAATATACATTACATATTTACATCCTAAAAGAATTTACGTGAGAGTGATTTAACTATATATTTACGAATTGCAATAGTTGCAACATAAAGTCGCAGTCGCACAAAGAGTATTATAAAAAACATTTTAGTGAAGTGCTACGTCTTTATAATTGATCAAAGAATATTCAACATATCATTACCGATGAAAAAATGGGCAGACGAATGTGTATCGACATTCCAGGAACATTCAACTTAATTTCATTCAGTTAAAATTATTTTCGACGTACACAAAACAATTGCTGCAATTAGTAGCAGCTATTCAAACAGAAGTAGATAGTTCAACCATCCTTCAGATATAATTGACAATCGATATAATCGTAACACATGGATTGCAATTATTATAATGTAATGACACAAGTAACTTCATTGACGCACGCCATTCTACTATCCACATTCTATATTACTTGCTGCTTGAAATCGATATAAAACATTACTATGAATTTATATTTCAAAATAATCACTCGTAAAACCAAGTACGTAGGGTACATGCGGTTCATAGCAATCGATATGTCCTACACACCTAGTGTTGTCAATATAATCGATAAACGGACTAAAATAATGAACTGACGGGGCCAACGTCCATAAAACACGATTTTATCATACCGTAGGGAGGGACACGTTTTCGAATATCGTAATAAAAAAGTCGCAGATGTCAAATTTATGACGTTGGTCCCATTGTAAAGAGATTAAAAGATTTACTACGGGCAAGGGCTACCCATTGTTTCTACGAGAAATTTTGCAAGTATACAAATTGTAATAAGGTTACCAATCAATTTATTTGCCTGAATATTAGGAAGAGGACAAGATTTCACTTTATTAGTTTTAAATATCGACTATACTTTTCTTTTCTTATTATTTCGATGTAGATTGTAAGTCGACAACACAAGTTATTCGTATAAGTATATTTATTTTTATTTGAAAACTGATTTTTGAAATTTGTTTATTATATGAAAACATGAGTCGCGGTTTTCTAACTAGATACTGCCTTTCATTACCTACAAAGAATGCACGTATAAATAAAAAGAATATAGGACTTAGACTTCTATCTTTACTGTACTTATTTATATACTAATCAAACGTTCGCGCGCCGCCACCCCCGCTGCCAACGCAGCAACTCCTTTCTTTCTAGTGATCTCATTCACTCGCAAGAACACAACAACCCTCATGGGATCAAATTATTAATACGCTTTTATTAGGTCGACTTGTATGTAACTAACTATGTAATGGAATCTAAGGCAACTAATTTAACCATCTTCCAAGGATCATAGCGTAATGAAAATTGGCAGCTGTATGTAGTTCTGATGACAATACAATAATATGGTATTGTCGAACTGATCTGATGATGGAGCCGGAAGATGTGAACTGGCATTCCATGATGGAATATCGTATCATAGTCGTGTTTGCACTTGTGAGAAAGGCCACGTAATGGACTTTGAACACGATCAGGTTTCAAGGTTATAACAAACCTATCGGAACAATACAACCTCTTGTGCTTTAAAAGCGTGTTTTTTTTTTAGTTTTTTTAAACTATATTTATTTATATATTCAAAGTTTTCGAAGACAAATTTAACATAATGTAATTTTAACATAAGTAGGTAATGTATGTAGTACTTATGTTTTTTGTGATTTTAATCAGTTTCATACTTATTAATGTTTAGTTAATTAATATTAGGTATTTATTGTATTTACTGCTACATTAAATTATAATTTATTCAAAATATATAATGATTTGTAGTACTCCTATCACTTACTTAAAGGTTAGCTGGTACAGATCATTATTATGGATAAGTCCACCTTTATCCATCAAAAAGATTACAACTACAATAACTTACAAGACAATGAAGGACTGAAGACATTATTATCAACGTACCTGAAAAAATAAAAACATTGTAAGTAAATATTTTGGCAAATCAGTCTAGTAAAAACAGTAAAAAAGCGTTCAGAGACTTTGGTAAATAAGGTCAAAATTCATAAGTCAGGAGCGTCTTAGAGGCATTCAAGTATAATATGCCTTCTACATAATAGATTCATGCATATATAAAATTACTAACATTCGTCATCTTAATGATGATCATCTAACGACTATCCTCAGAAAGCCAGAAAGTTCGAATAATTGAAGATACACACAATATAATACATATTATACATATAACATACTAGATAGTAGGTACTTGGATGACCGAGCAAAGATCGTTGTTTTTGGTGTGAGAATCAAATTTTCCCAGATTCATGTAGGTAAAGTTACGTGTAGTGCCATCTATTTTCGAGAATCTGTTACGTAAGTAGTCGAAAATAGATATTTGCTATCAGATATTGTTAACAAATATTCTTATATTTAATGCCAGCAGAGGTTTTTTTTGCGCAAAATTTTAAGAATAAGGAATATCGTTACGGGCCATTCGTGGAACATATATTTATGTATAAGAAGTGCTCATTTACTCAATATATTAATATACGTTTACTTAGATTACTTAACCTGCGTATCTGACTAAACTTACACGACCAGCGAAGATCCTAATATTAAAAGTCAAACAATAAGAAATTATGAAAAAGATATTTCCCTTAGGGCCGCGATGCCTTACAACTTAACGTCCGTAACTTAGCGAATAAATCACTGAGCAAGCGCCGCCAAATAAATAATTTTCTTTATTCATCAAAATTAAAGGGGCCGTTGACAAAGCGCTTAATTAAAGTCAGCTTTCTTGATACTTGCGATTTTGATAACGCGTTCAATCATTCAAGTTTCGTCAGTTTACTCGCTGGCGCAGATGTTGTATGTAAAGAAGTTACTACAATACTGCCATCTGTTGCTGATAGTTTTTCGTTGGGTTTTTAATAAGCCAACTTCAGTCTATTATTGATAAAGCGAAAGTGGAATAGATGACCGCTACCGACATTCAATAATTATGTTAAATCACTTTGATAACAGCCCAAGTCAGTGCCCGTGACTGGTTTCAAAACATTTGGCCACATCGAATATTAGGCGGGAGGGTACGATACATACTGAAGAAATGTAATATATATATATATATATATATATATATATATGCATGTAAAAGGTAAAATAACCGACAACTATACAGTGTAAAAACATAATAAATTTAAAAAAAAGTTTGTTGTGCAGTAAAGGTACATTAGTATATACTGTCGTAAAGGACTTAAAATCCATGTGTACGATATTCTGTGGCCCAGACGTGCATTAGCTGCATTCTGGCTGGATTACTTAATGGTCTAAACCAGACGGGCTTGGGGCGCGAAAAGTAGAAGGAGCCACCAACCTCTAGCCCACAACACATAAGCACACTCGAAGGATTCGTTTTGTTGGAAAAGTCCTGTGTTTTACACAGAGTTACGATATATGAAAACTAATTACGCATATTTAAATAATTTTTAGTATTTAATTGAATAAACGTTTGTTCTACATACGTTGATAAAAATACGAGGGCGTTTTAGAAAACATAAGCAGATTTTCACAATTTTATTATAGGATTTTTTTTTCTAAAACCACACGAGATAAATTGACAGTGCTAATTACACGCTGTAAATGAAACAGGGAGAATCTCAGAATTAGAAGTTGTGAAAGCCAAACGTTACAATTCCGAATTGACAGTAAATTTAACAAATAAATTTAAAAGAAATCTAGTTGTTTAGTAGCTATTATAAATTATGCATGTGATGTATGAAAAATGGAACCTAATTTACAAATGATTTCACAAGAGAACTAATAATTGTGAAAATTTTTACGTTACTTTGGTATATAAATCTATCGATTAAATTCTTTAGAATACATTTTGTTTTTATAAATAGTTTAGATCTTCTATCTTAAATAATAACAAATTCAGAAGACACTCCCGTGACAAAACGGTAACTTACGTAAGTTACGGCATACCCCGGTGACTCCATACAAAAGTCGCGTCATTCACTATTACCTGTGCTATTAGATAAATAATGACGTCTGTACAGAGACAATGAGCGTGTGGGCGTGCGGCGCCATACAAACTGTTACATATTCATCTCTGAGGGGAAGCAAGGTCGATACGAGAGAGCGGCAGGGAGTCGCCATACTATTACTTGTACTGTAGTTACGGGCGGGTTGTTGTATAAATTGGGAAGTATTCACGTAATAATATATTCAGAGTAAGTAGATAATCCTCGGTTCGCTTTGAGTTACGTTTAATTAAATATTACAAACATACTTCAATATCAATAATTGGTAGACCAAGATTACCAAAAGTCATTTACCAGTTAAGTCTTTCCACGGAATTAATTAAGCTTTGTGGATGATCTGTTCTGACAGGCGTAATTGGAAATTGTATTTTGCAAACATCTGAAGCGTTAACCTCGTTTTAGAAATGATTTTGTGCCGCACACATATAAATAAGGATTAGACTCGAGGCTATAAAAGATTTATTTGTAAACGGGTGTTCAGTACAAATGCACATCCAGTTTTCAATTACACAAAGTAATGGGCGCAGCGTGGCGGGCGCACCGCGAAAAACGCCGCCGCGGTCAGCCGCCTGACCGATTGCACACCGCTCACTCGAGACCGCCCACCTGGCTAAACCAAACACAAACATACCTACATAAAATAAGGTTACTTTTCCGATGTCCGCACCCCTGTCGAAGTCGGGGGACAACTCGTTTTCGAAAGGTTGAAGGAAAACTCGATCGCTTTTCCAGGGGGAAGCTCTCAGTGGTTTATTGCGTTATTACCTGGACGTGTCTGCCGCGCCGGGACAGCCGCAATTTGGGGAGAAAAGACGATATGTTGCGAGGAAAGGGATTTTATAGAGCTCTAGAGCAGCGGTGAGGAAAAGACCAGCACCGTCCACGCGTAGCGTAATTTTCTTTGATCGAAAACACTGCAAGACACTACTTCAGTTTTTATTTTATTTTTATACAATTCAATATCGTTGAACGGTAAGGTGCACCTCGCACCATTTGCTCTAGCTCTCCTTTGGTGATTTATTGAGCACTTAGATAATAGTTCTTCTAGAAAAATATTATACGTAGTTGATTTAAAGATCGTTTATAAAACATGAGCCGACGTGAAATAGAGAATATATTCTAAAACACGTATGGGTGAGCCGCCCGCAACTAACTAGTGATAAATTGATGTAATTTATAAATAAGTTTCAGCTATATTATACTAATTCTTATGTACAAACCTTAACTTTACTGTATGTATATGAGTTATTAATGCTTTATATTTAAACTAAATTTGACTAGTACAAATTTGACAACGCATAGCATGTAATATCTTTTAAGGTGCATTTAAAGCAATGCATAGTTTATAAATGGGAAATAAAGGTAGTTCGATTTTGGCGTAAGTAACGAAAATACTTTCGATAGAATCACTTCGCAAATATTTTTATGGGTGAAATTTAATAACACTATATTAAAGTGATATGATGTCCATGTACGCGGCCCCTTTCTATAGTTTCCCCGCTCGCCAGGGGTTCTCGTACATTGGAGCGGAAGTGGCCACGTACTCTAGCGGTTTCATGTTAGCAGCTACGACGACTGTTTACCATCAGGCGGGTCGTGTGACTATAACCCATTTTAGTTGTATGAAAAAACACTAAAATTCAAAGAGTCTTACCAATATTATAAATGTGGAACTTTATATGTTTGGAGGTATGTTGCCCAATCGCACAAAAGCGGTTGAACGAATGTAGATAAAATTTTGGGAGACAGATACGTTGCCTGAAGATAACGATACTTTTTATCCCCGTAATATGTCTACGCGGGTGAACCCGCGGGAAAGTTCTAGTTAATTTAAGAAAGTCACGTGCATTCGTTACTTTACGAGAAGTGCTAGTTAAAATATAGTCAGGCTACCAACAATTTAGTGTTAAACATAAAAGTCATATTACATAACATTTATGACAATCCCATAAGCCATCTACACCGAATTCGATTCAATAAAAATGTCGATCGGCGAAGATTTTCTCCAATAATCGGGCGACAAAAACCGTAACTCCATCTTAGGACCTATGAAATAAGAGTGGATGTCTATAAAATAAAATAATAACCGGTCAATAAAATTTGTGCCGGGCTCTCGTACAAATCTGTCAAATACGTCTGGTTCGGCGAGGGCAGAAAGATGTAGGGCGGGATTGAAAGGAAAAAGGGGGAATTTGATCTGCGACAGGTCACAATTGTCACAATCGCCCCCCATCAATCGGGGTAATTGGGTGATAGTGTCGATGGAAGTTACGTTGAATACTGCCAATGTGTTATTGTGAATGCAAATAGGGTTATTTGCGACTGTATTGTTTAATTGTTCTGTAATCGCGTTCTTAATATTAAAAAGGTCTTAACTGAAGACGATTCAGATAAGATTTTTTAATTCGAAAAATCCTTTACTTAAGTTAAAACTAATTATTTTATCGGTAAATGAACAGGCCGCCGAACAACTACCTACGATCACCGCCAGCATGTCTACCATCACAACCACTCAAATTCGATTTTCGGAATTAAGAAACAGATAACCAATTCTCGACCAATCCAGCAATGGGTAGATAAATACAGGTTGATGATGATTATATATTAATTCCTATATCCAGCAATGGGTAGATAGATACAGGACGATGATGATGATGATTATAAATTTATAAAGTCTCAAAGTAGTTAATGCATAAATTAGTTACTAAGATCTGTAATATTTCTCCTTATATGACTGTAGATGTCATAACAAATTACCAAGATATTTATGACAAGTTGAAATTTCACAAAAACTATACCCAAGGTACTAATATGTCCCCACGTCACTCATTCTCGCAAAGGAATTGTTGTCTGGGTATTTTATTTACTTTTCGCTAAACATCGCTTTTCTATTTGAAAAGTAGTTGCCGTCGAGTTTGAAAATATTGTGAATTAATAAAGAGGTTCGGTGTAATCGTGGAAAGAAATACTGAAAGCGGATAAAATATTATCTCTTTAATGTTATCGATATAAATAAAAATAAAATGCTTTTCGCTTCTATCTAGCAAACTTAAGAACGACTAGACTGATTTAAGGGGCTTTTGTCAGCTTGTACGTAAGTAAGGTTTTTATGGTAAGAAAAAGTAGTGTTCTTTTTACGGGATTTGAACAGAACAATGTATATTATCTGGCCATCTAGTAGTGTGTATGGATTAATACTCGTATGTATACTGTATATTAATAAAAAATACTTTGTTGACTATGGTATATAATTAACAAGCCAGATAAGGCGAACCTAAGTCACTTTTTCAGAACGAAATTTAGCAGCAGTTTCGTAAGCGTGGAATAAATAAACATAAACATAATATAAGCTAAATGAACATAAATGTATCAACATTTATGTTCATTTAGCTACTGTCCGCAGTCGCAGATTATGTTCGTGTAATATCGATAAAACCACCGATAATGTATCTCTTTTTCTTTGTAGTACTCGTACAACCAATGTATGCAAAGCAACTTCCAGTATAAGATGATCCCTTGTAGCTACAAGACAAAGATAACATCCGTAGCATTACGCGAGATCCTTTTATACTGGAAGTGTATACAACACCGTAATTACCCTAATTTAAAACTCAATAATGGACGGAAAGATTTAAGAGTATGTCTGTTCAGTGGATATGCACTTTACATATATGAATAAGAAGTATTTAAAAAAAGTTAAAAAATACTGTTGTGATTTTCACTTGAGTCACTCGACCTCACAGAATACCGCAGCCAAATAACAATCCCCTTTAGGCTTGTTCTGTATCTGCGAGTGAGTGAGGTCACCAGAAAGAAAGAAAGGAAAGAATATAGGCTGGTAACGTATCGGCGACCTCTTGGTGTTGCTGATCACCATGGGCGGTGATGATTGCTATCCATCAGTTGACCCACATGCTCGTTTGACCCCCTCTCATATAAAAAAATGAGTATGTACATACACTGTCTTAGACTTTCATCCAAACCTATTCAATGGTAATAAATAACGTAGTCGACGAGAACGAGTCTAACCTTAAAACAATTTTTAATTTCCTTAATTAGTGTAGGGTTGGTACGGTACAGATCTGATAACGATATTAATGTGATATGAAGGTAATGTGATAGAAACGTATGTAGGTATAAAATATCTGCACCAAGCACTTCATAGCTAAAACTAACTGCAATGCACTGAAGAGAGACTTGTTGATAGATATTAGCATATCACAGATCAGTCGAGTATGTTCCATACTCCCAACTTCTCTAATAGATACTTGAAGTACGACGCGATTAATTAATGCTCGAGGATGATATGACGTAATTACGGTATACGTAATTAATAAAATATATTAAGTATATGTGTGTGTAATATGTGTAACATATCGGCATCGAACCATAATCATACCACTGATGGGATACAGGTCTCCCAGCAATAGAAAGGGTTTAGAGCATACTCCACCACGCCGCACAAATGCGGGTTGGCGGAGGTCAATGTTTTCAAGCCGCCTACAGACTACTGACTTAGCTTAACGTGCCCTCCGAAGCACGAAATATCATGTAAATGCATTTTCTCCACTCCCAATGGTTGACTGGTAGGGAATGTAATTACTTAATAAAGCATGAAATCCGCCAATAGTAACAATTTATTGTTAAATAAAGTTTTAAAGAAATACATAAAATTGAAATTAACTAGGACTAGTATTAACTACCTTGAAGAATGGTAGAAGAATATTTATTACGAGGTACCAAAGAGAAATATTACACAGTTTTGGGATGTAAGTGCCTCGCCACTTCTTATAGACCCAAAGCCAGCCTCACCTGTACGTTATGCACTCGGCCGTTAAGTAAACGAAGTTCAGCTGAAAGAGAGGTAGGGCAGCCCCCTTACCACCATCTCTTATTGCGATTCAATAATTGAATAGATTGCTTATTCATACCAATGAATAAACGACTATATTCCATTTGAAATTGAGTCGCTTATTCATTGGTATGAATAAGCATTCTATTCAGTTATTTAATCGCAATAAGAGATGGTGGTAAGGGGGCAGGGCGAGCTCAATTGGAACTATACCTCCATCTCGTAGAATTTGCAGCCAAATAACAATTTCCTTGAGGAGTTTTATGTAGTTGCGAGTGGAAGAGGTCACCAGATGTAAGAATATGCTGCCCTAGTGCGCCGGGGTTGCCAGCGCGCAAGTAATACTCCTTGTATTGCCGGTAACCGCAATCAGGCGGGCCGAACGTTTGTTTGGCAACCGTCGTCGTATTAAAAGAAAGTAACTCCTTGTATTGGCAAGCGTTTTATGGCTACGGTAACCACAATCCATCAGGCGGGCTGTACGCATGTTTGGCATTCGTCGTCGTATAAAAAGAAAGTATATTACTCGAGTACAGCAACAGGCTTATTTCTCCAAGTAATCGAGAACAATTCCGTTAAGTACAACATCAAGTATCAATGTGGCTATCGACGTGCGGTGCGGTCTGCGGAACAATTCATCCAAGAAATTGCAGTCGGTCTGATCTGCGTTATAGTCTTAACTAACATTATGAAAATGACCACCTATTGACGCAGATACAGTTCGACGAGCTCGGTGGTCGAATGGTTAGCAATAGCCACATAGACTCTGAGATCGCGGGTTCGATCCCCGCACAAGACAAACATTTGTGTGCATGAACATGTCTGTCTTGGTCTGGGCGTTTTCTATGTATTATATGTAAGTATTTACAAAAAAAAAAATGTATTTAAGTATTATATCAGTTATCTAGCACCCATAGTACAAACTTTGCTTAGTTTGGGACTAGATGGCCGTGTGTAATTTGTCCAGGAATAGAAGATAGATAAATAAGTATTTCTGGACAATTTACACAGTGCCATCTAGTCCCAAATTAAGCGCAAAGCTTGTGTTATGGGTACTAGACAAGTGATAAATGTACTTAAATACATTTTTTTTGTAAATACATACATATAATACATAGAAAACACTCAGATCAAGACAAACAGACATGTTTATGCACACAAATGTATGTCTTGTGCGGGAATCGAACCCGCGACCTCGGAGTCAAAGTGGCCATTGCTAACCATTCGACCACCGAGCTCGTCTATATAACACCTGTATTTGTAATAATATCTTGCTCAGGAACAGAACAATGAACGGGCATTCAATTGCAGGGACCGCCGCAGCTGAAGCCGATTACCATTGGTTTTTTTTTATTGCGAAAATGTCGCTACTGCTTAGATTGTTGGTAATTGGAAGAAACCTTTGTAGTCTACCGGCTAAGCTGAAGATGTTTGTCAATAACTTAAACCTACGAGCAATTTTTGGAATCAATAAATCCAATGGAAATCGGCTTCATCTTCGGCGGTCCCTGGTATTGAATGCCCGTTCATAGTTCTGTGACTGAGCAGGATATTATTACAAATACAGGTGTTATATCTATCTTCTATTCCTGGACTAATTACACTTGGCCATCTAGTCCCAAACTAAGCAAAGCTTGTACTATGGGTACATTTTTTTTGTGACATGTGATTACACACATGAACATTTGTCTAGTATTGTAAAATCAGAGTGCGGATTTTGTAAGTGTGCTAGCACTCTGGCAATAGAGGCAGTGTATAGCTTATTTGTAAGCTGCCCGACTGGGGAAGTACCTCCACCTCACAGAAGACCGTAGTCAAAGAGCAATTTCCCTTGAGGGAAGGAGTTGCTGCGTTGGCAACGGGGGTGGCGGTGCGTGAGCGATATCTCATGTTGCGAGCGGAAATATGGCTACGGAAACAGCTTTACATCAGGCGGACCGTATGCTTGTTTGCCACTCGACGATATATAAAACAAAAGAATAGTTCTTAAAGAATTTCAATTGTAACAAGTACTGATTGAAATTCAATATGTATTAGATTTCAGACGAATTCGAATTATGCAACAGGTTACAAAGAGCATAGCTTAGTTTAAAATACATCAGGGCCCAGGATTCAATGTGGTCTCGGTAACAATTGCACTGGAGAATTGCAGACTTGGTCCGATCCGCGCAATAACCCCTGACTCTCATTATGCAGATTACCCTCGATTCACGTACGTATGAACCTACGTTCACTAAACATCTTGGGGACACACAGCTACGTGGCAACACGTGCAATGAGAATGTGAATATTCTAAATGCTATCGCATTGAGAACAACTGCTTTTTAGTTGATATTATTTATATAAAACTTTAATATTAAACTTCAGAGGAGTTGTACGATATGCCAACAGTCTCCTTATACAATCGCACTGCTCGCCATCGGCAGGGAGTTCATTCTCACACTTGACAGTCGAAATGGTAGCGTACTATTCGGTTTCAGAGAGGATTTCTCCCACGGACTATCAACTTGTGGAAGAACACCCTGTTGAGATTTTCCCCGGAGACTATATGGTTCTTCAAAAAGGGCGTGAAGAGGTTCTTTCAGAGTCACTACCGTAAGTAACTACCGCAAAGTAACTGCTATACAACACTTTTTGTTTAAAATGTAAATCAATTTCACGAAGAGTATAAAAAAATAGAGCTATGTAGAATTATAAACTAGTTGGAGTATAATTTGTAAACATAAATTAAAACACCATATAAATAAAACTGAAAATCATAATAATATTTAACTTAAAAACAAACATTATTACTGGTACCATGATACCATATTATGATAATTTAGTAACCTAATACATGGTTTGTGGAAAATGACTCCCTGAAAAGCAAAGTATTATTTAAAAATTATAATGAAACATTGGACGCGCAGCATGCGCGACCATAGCGAAATTATTTGCTTTTTTTTTGAAATCCCGATTATTGATATCGGAAAACCAAGTTCACTTTACACTACTTTTTGATGCTCTACACGAATCCGAAGTCAGAATTTCTAAATTTTGAGTTTCATGGCAACTGGCAGACAGAACGACCGGACGATTTCATAAGCTCAATGAATTTCGCTGAAAAGAGTAACAAGAATAAATAAAGCTAGTTTGCGTACGTTAATGAACATTTACTTTTATTTACTCCTCTCATTTCTAATCAGAAGCGAAGACAATGTAATGTAGAAATACGCAACTGCATCAGGTAAGTAACTCTGTAATAAGTAGTGCAGCCTCGGAGATAATCTGCATAATTGGAACTGCTCGTAGGATATTGCGTCCACGTGAGGGAGGAGCAATTTTCTGCGTCATTTCCGTCGAATCGTCCACTCGACGGACGCGGACGGGTCTCACTCAATGTCTATCTTTACGTAACCCGTCTATGCATATTATAATCATTGACGTGCAGTATATTATGTTTCTAACTTAAAATATGTAAATTAAAAAAACTCTATTTGTCTCAGACAGTGCAACAAGTCTTTTATATGTATGAATGAGAGTATGTATAATATATATTATTTTTATTTGTATATTTTATAGATATTAATTTAGATAGACAAATAAAATAT
Source organism: Hypsopygia costalis (assembly GCA_937001555.2). Classification (NCBI taxonomy): domain Eukaryota; kingdom Metazoa; phylum Arthropoda; class Insecta; order Lepidoptera; family Pyralidae; genus Hypsopygia; species Hypsopygia costalis. Next base: position 21,465,924 of record OW443332.2, read on the forward strand.
GCTTTATTTGCACGATAAAAAGTACAGAGAATACAACTTAAAACTCAATCTAACTTATTAAAATCTAACTTATTAAATTATATACTTATTAAATTTTCATCTAATTCTATTCATTTAATTAATTTCTGTATTCAGATATAGGTACATATTAATAAATTATTGCTACTCTTGTATGCGTTACTTGTACACGTACACGTTGACTATGGATGTGTTCGGATACCACTGACTCACAGTTAATCCACTTACACTGTGCATTCAAACACACGCACACAAGCAAAACACATAAACATGTTTCTCTATAGTTATTACTCGGTCGCGCGCGCCCATCAGGCGACAGCTGAAAATCAGTGTTTTTGCACAATGTGCAAAAAGTCGCACTGAGCTGTGGCCATTTGCTTACTGCAGCACACACACATCTTTTATTCTGTGCTCTGCTACATAACGTATAAAATCTTTCCTTGTTAGTTTTTAATTTAATTTTTGTATGTGTGTGACTGTAGTTTGTATTAAACGAATCTATCTATCTAATTTAGATACCTATATGTACTGAAAGCTTATTTAAATGAACGTTAAATATATTATTAAAATATATAATTGTCTCTTTTATATTATTTATTAGTTGACGGGAGACAATCAAATAGACTTATCCGTAGAACACAGTCCGATGTGATCATGGAACAAAAACAAGCAATAAGCTAGCGAGACTAGATAAGGAATATGAATTCTTCAGACATACGTGCACTACTAACAATACAGATCAGACTTTATTCTACGGGTGAGTCGAAATATGCTCCCCTCAAAGAACTGTTTTATTACTATTGAGTTGGCTGTTATGGCATAAATGTATATGGAGTGATCTTTTGTAGAAATAACTCACCTTTATACACTTCTGATGTATCTATATTCTGTATTAATTATTTGAACAATAAAGAAAATATCAATATTCTTACAAAATATATTTCGTCATTCACGTAGTCATAATTACTGTAAATTGAAGTTAAATTTATTAAAATGTTAAATGTATCGATTCATCGCGTCAGCAAAAGTTACATTTTAATAGCTTTGTATGTATACCGAATACAGTGTCCACAATTTATAATCATACTTTTCTATCATATTATACTGTTACGGTAGCAAGCTGGCCTGCTTAAGGCCCGAACTCCACCAAAGTGGAAACGAGCTAGAGGAGATGGGTTATACATTTGACTCCGCATGCGGCCTAAAGCGGAATATAGACAGTAGGATAATGTCATGTAACTGACAGGATGTAACACATCTGCTTTGATGGAATCCGGGCCTAAATATAAATAGTCAACAAACCAGCCTAGTACTGGCGACTAGTCAGCAAACCCAAGTTCAAATAAAATATTATTTTTCAATTACAGTTCCATATCGAATTTCATAATTGTTCAAACTACTAGTCACATTCTAAAGTCGACGCTCTACAAACTACTTGAATACTACAACACGATTTAACAACATTGACAAGCGTACTGAAACTATTTCAGCGATACGCCGTAATACAAACACGCGGTAAGGGCGAGCGGATCAAAATGTATTATATTTAATTAAATCAAGCACGTCACTCATATTGTAGGGCAGGCATCCTGCGCCCTTTGATTACATTTCACCTGTCCACGGTGTTTGTACAAGTTACTGGTTGTATATACAAGACGTTTTACCTATAAATCAGACATTTACAATATTTTAGATTGGTTATATCCGTATTTTAGTATTATATTTTACACTCTTGTTTTTTACCCAATGCTGTGACGGCAAGAGATATTTTCGTTTCTAATTTATTATATTATAGAAGCGTTATTGGTATTAAATACAGAAATACCTAATTTTCACACAAAGTTGCAGTAGCCGGGTATGTGACAGTTCTTCACTATTCCTAAAACCTAGTGATCATTCTTTACCACACGTAATCTACTTAAGTCTCCACTGGAGTATATTATGCCTAGCTAACTCATCTCTATATACTTCCATATTCGTATTTCACTCCAATTGTCCACATAAACACCATTTTACCTCGATATAGATATCTCACATCACACAACGATCTACATTCGAGGTTTCACCGTACAATAATTACATAGAGCCGACCACGAGCGTCACATTGAATGCGCCTCATCCCGCGTCACGCGATCCGCTCTACGTTATGTGCATACGTTTTTTTAATCACCCATAGAATTTCAACGGACGAACGACTCGGCTTTTTATAAACTACATTGCATTCGCTCCATGTTAATTAGCTATTTAATTTTTCATAGCATTTCTTTAGCTTTGCGAAATCCGCTCAATTCATCTGTCTATTGTTTTTTTTACTGACCAATTAAATTTCCGAGTTATCCGTTGCGTTATTTCACATTCAGTGATTGCGTTGCTTTTTCCTATGATCACCGGTTAGGAGGGGTTTTCAAGTGAAGCAATTTTTTTGACGACTTGCATGAATGTATATGGATTAATTTATATGCAGCCGCATATGCAGACGCTTTGCTTGTTGCGTAGAACTACGTTGTTAGGATGTGTGATCTAGCGAATCAGCTGTAGGTTTTATTATTGATAACAATGAGACATGAGTTCGAATTAAACTACTCACCAAGCGTGACATTAAACCAAGCGGCTGTGGGGCTATTGCTTTAACGTCAAGACTGTGTGCTGGACATTTAAAACATATTACTAAAATCTACACATTTAACGAGCCTACTCTATGTGGTCGCCTGTGTGATTTGCCCTCAGCCATGTTTGGTTTTCGTCAGGTTTGAGGTTTGTCTACCAGGTATCAGCTTTTCGCTAATAATGTTACGCTATTTGTGGGGATCGACATAGTCTTCATCCTGAATTTACATAGAATTTACGAAATTTGTTTCTGAAGCCAATGGATCAAAATGAATCTTAAATTTAAATCTTACAAATAACAAAATAACATGTGTATGTGCTATATACACGCAACGATTCACACTTAATTAAAATAATAAAAAAATAGGAATATTAATATTATAATAAACGATGCACTGTTGTTTTTTACTTCTTGTTGTGTCATAACATAATTGTTATAACTTATGTTAAATTTTTTGTCTTGTGTAACCGTATTTATATTTCTATACATAGGTGGAGACTTATTATTGACTAATTGATATGTATTGTAATCATGCATGTAACTATTCAGGTGTAAAACTCCCAAATAGAAATAAATAAAAAGTGTAAAACGTGTCTAAGTGCCCACAAGGGCGCAATGGCTGAATAAAAAAATTCATTTCATTTCACTGACATTATAGAAGCAATAATAAAAATAACTGTAACAGCCCTAAGCCACATAACTGTTTTCCCCCAGAACCGTCGTAAAGGAAATGAAACTTTCATCAAACGATTTAAAAGTCTGGTAAACGAAGATTTGAAAAGCAGGTGTCCAAGGATTACAAGTAGATGGGATCACGTACACCCACTGAGATGTGATGACACTGCAATTTCACTGCATGCGCAGCTGCGTGCAAACTGGATGCACTTACAATGACAATCTCGTAATCCAGCCAATGTTATTTCGACTAAATGCTTTTATATGAGGTCTTTCCGAAAAGGTTTGTAAGTATTTTTAAAATGGAAAAATTCGCCTCCCCGACTAGGTAGGACTTGGCGCTACGACCTCTCGGTAACCGAATTAGTACTCTTTCCAGCTGAGCTACAGGGAACTAGGACAGGGGATTTGGTACCTCTCTTTATGCCAGAGCCTCGTCAATGAATCAGCAGGGTGCACCCCGTGCAGGTGAAGTTGGCTTATTTTTAGGGTTCCGAACCTCAAAAGGAAAAACGGAACCCTTATAAGATCACTTTGTTGTCCGTCTGTCTGTCTGTCTGTCTGTCTGTCTGTCTGTCTGTCTGTCTGTCTGTCTGTCTGTCAAGAATTTCTATGTGGAGAATGCGTGGAGGTATCAAGCTGAAATTTGAACTGTACACTCAGGTCTACGGTCCCATGAAGTTAAAAAAAAATCAAACTGCTAAGTTTACGTAGAAAAAAGTTACGGCCGTTTATTCAGCAAAAAACGCATATTTCGACACACTCCAGGGAATCAAAACCTATAGGGTACTTCCCGTTGACCTAGAACTATGAAATTTGGCAAGTAACATCGTTATAGACTACAAGTACAGGAATAAATCTCAAAACTATACATTTGTAAATAGATCTTAAAAAATAGGGGGTCTATATTTTTTATAGGGTGTCGAAATTTCAAATTGAAACTACTAGTTCAAATGGGATATCATATGAAAGGGCTTGATGTACACATTGCAAAATGTATTTTATTTATTTTTTTCGACGCATTATTTCTTATTTATAATGAAAAATATCAAATTTAATAATGATACTACGTACCTACGGAACCCTCGGTGGGCGAGTCCGACTCGCACTTGTCCGGTTTTTTAAAGATGGTTGCAAGCTCTTGCACCCCAAAACTTTGATTTGGCTTTCAACGACAGGAATTGAAAATTAATTTCATGTTTATATATACCTACAATAGATTTAAATAGCTTACTCGGTTGGATTATGAAAGATTGTTTAGGTTATCTATACCTTCAATAATAAAAACAAGGTCTCCAAAGCACTAAACGTCAAAAACCTTCAATGTAAGTTTGAGTTCAATCGCACTGAAAGGTTTTTATTAGACTCTAAGTACAAAATGTTTTAAACAAACTGTTGACTAGCCATAAAATTAAACTAAATGAAAATCTTAACGAAGGTATTCTAATGAAAATTAATCTCGACATTTCGCGGTCTGTTTACTTTGTCTCGGTCGGAGTAACTTATTAATTATAACTTAATACCTGTTACCTTAATAATTTACTTAGAAAACAATAGTTAATTGTGATATTTTTAAGGTCTTCGCTTTGGCATACAAAGTTATTTGAAGCAAAATTAAACTGTTTACGTTATAACATTAACCGGACCCGTTAAAGTTTCTCTTAATTAATCTTTTAAGCTATTTAGTCAAAGAGAAGTAAATTCCTTCGCCCGCTTTATTGAATTCTAAGTCCGGAAAGTTGGCTTAAATAAGAAAGCATCGATACCCGGATACCCGATGTCTGAGCTTGATAGTCTTTAAGCGATTTCCTAACTTAATATAAAGTTACAAGATTGTCTAGTAGAAATTTCACAGAAAATTGAGATTTCACAGCCGAAAAAATATTTCCTTGAAACTTAACTTTCGGTTAATAAAAATAAATAATATAGCCACAATCTTAATTTATTAAAGCAATTTCTGGAAAGTTAATCAACTTTATAATAATTTATCCAATTGAGTTTATTTTTCATTATTTCAATTGTATACTTCACTGTCGACTCACTGAGTTTCTAATTAGTGTTAGATTTAAATTGTTGGCATTTTTCGATATAATTACTTTACGAAATGAGTGTCGTTAAATAAAAAACGCAAAATTGAATAAGTACCTACTATCTTATTTTCTATGGGCATGGCCTTACTTCTATGACAAAATAAATAATAGTAAAACATACGAGATTCTGCACAGAATACTTTATTTATTTAATCACATATTACAGTATTACATTATATTCTTATAAAATAATACGCTAAAAAGCCTTTATACACATACTGAGCCGTCACATGATCTCGGTTTTTGTTAATCTTGAGTTGCAACAATACGATATTAACAGCTATTCAATGTACATGAACTTACATTTATAAACTAACACTTCTTTGAGTACTATGATGTATACTCATTGCTACACATCTACACACTATATAATATTAGTAATATATATGCTTCATATATACCTATTAGCGAAATACATCTTATGGATAAATTATGTAAGCTTCTTGCTCAAAATCACAAATGCATTCTTGTCAATTGCAGAATCCGACATCATTCTACAAAACTGCACGCTCGCATACTAAATAAGCATTTGTTCCGTTGCATTTCCGGATGAGAATTTAAAATGGACTGGATATAACTCATTCAAGTATTCTCACAGCGAATTAGCCACGTAAATTACCAATGTAAATAGTCGTCGGAGGTAACGTCGAATATTGAATTATAGATGAAGTATTGGAGGTAGAATTCAGTTTTTTTCGATGAAAACCCGAGGTTCCTCGGGGAAATTCCCGGCCGCAAAGCCTTCAATTTATGCAGGGGCTGCATCGCCGTCTATCGGGATGACAATCTTGACATACGGGTGGCGGGTGAACAATGCACTTTTATAAGAGCTTAAAGAAAACATGTCAGCCTGTAGCGGATATTTGTATGCAGTGTTTAAGGTTCTTCCACTCAGGAAGGTAATTTTCTTTAAATATACCGGGATTTTGGTGGCAGTTCAATTACTTTTATTGTTGGGTCTATACTGATATCAAAAAGCAAATCAGCAGCATTTGTGTACAACTGTACCAATAAAATGTATTTTTATATATACTTATTGCTGTATATAGGCCTTCCAGGATGGTTTCTATCACTTCAATACTTTCGTCCGCTTCTAAATACTCTACAATGAGAAAACAAAATCTGTACAACTTACTTATATTCTTCAAAAATACATTACTGAGTTTTAAACGAAACTATGTTTTTTATTTCACAGTTGATTCAAGCTAACGACATTGGCTCGATTTCCAAAAATTAACACCGATTATAGAAATCAAAATACCGATTCAGCCGGTAAGACCCCAGGTCCAGTTGACGTCGTAAGTAAAAGTGTTCGAAATTCGGAAACGTAGTTATACGAACCAATGCAAAATTCAAACAACCATAAGAAAGTAAAACAAAGTTCGAAACTGGAATTTGAGCACAAAGGGGTGCGCAAATGGAAAATATGCCTGGTGTTTGCGTTATAAACTCAGCCAATCACGGCGGCGCAACGTGCGACCAAACGGTTGGCAACAAAAGCGCCGTAAAGAATAGCCGACATGCCGTGATAATAAAATAGTTCGGCGCAACAGGTCGCCCGCTCCACAATACGATGGGAATAGTAGAAACTACAGTGTGTCTCTGATCCCTGCGCTTAGAATTCCAGCCGTACTCTGGATTGAGACTTAACCTAATTCTTAGGTGAATTACAGTGTAAGCTATTGTGTTCGTAGGTTTATTTTGAGACTGTTGCATTCATCTAGGTTTCCTCGTGCGGTATGCCAGAGCTAGAGGATAATTGTTTCTTGAAATATAATGTTAAATAAATATACATTTATACAGGGTAGGTAAAAAGAACAGTACGTCGCGAAGAAAACGAGTTAGCGAACACGGGGTTGGTTTTGCATTATGCAAACTTTTCTTTGTTTTGTCTTATAGGTCCACCTTGGGGTGTAAATGGCATCACCAGGATCTTTAAAGCTAACGCCAACCTCACCTGGACGCAGTATACCCTGCCGACTAGCATAAGAGGTTCTGGCGAAAGAGAGATAGGGTACAGTTTAGTTATAAGTGGCCCGACTGGGGAAGTAACTCTAGCTCATAAAATACCGCAGCCAAAAAAATAACAATTGAATCGAGGGTTGTTGTGTTCCCGCAAATGAGTGAGGTCATCAGAAAGGTAGAAGTTGCAGCGTTGGCAGCGAGGGTGGCGACGCGCGAGTGATATTTCATATTGCGGGCGTTAATACGGCTACGGTAACCGCTTGACAGGTGCACCGTATATTTGCCTGCCGCCCGACATAGTATAAAAAAGCCTGATATGGAGAGCAAACAGTTTAGCATACTCCTTGTGTTGCACGCGTTATGATAATTCACACACTTCACATAAGGCAAATCCCAGCAGCATTTTGTTCTTTTCACCATTGTCTTACTAATTTTAGACATCCGAAGCCCTATTTCGGTATTAGGATTACCCGGCAGGTTAATAATAAACTAAAGCTATTAGATAACCAATCAAATTTGGAATTACGAGGTAATTTCATAGTATCGTAAATATTATCAAGATTGAAATGGCGTTTTATTGTTGGTACGTGCTAAATATCAGACAACAGATTATTTATGTACATACGTACACAATAGCACAGTAGACATATAAAGCAGCGCGTAGTATCATCATCATGAGCCTGTATCTACCCACTATTGGATACATTCTTCTAGTCCTCAATACTTTCCACCAAATGTGACCCTCCGCCTACGTCATCTAACCACTTCCAATTTCTTTCTTATCACTAGATTACATTTCTGTCAGCGACAAAATCCATACCACTTAAATCCTACATTTCTGTCAGCGACAAAGTCCACGTCTCTTACATCCTACAATTTATGTCAGCGACAAAGTCCACACAGCTTACATTTCTGTCAACGACAAAGTCCACACCGCTATATCCTACATTTGTGTCAGCGACAAAGTCCACGTCGCTTACATCCTACAATTTTTGACGGCAACGTCCATACCACTTATATTCAAAAATAAAACGAAAACGGTTAATTATAGCAATTAATCATAGATAATTAAATTACATTAATATACTATTAACAAAGATTTCGATTGTTCTCAGGTGAGAGGTAATAAATTATCCTTTTTGCAAAAACGGTCCTTGGAGAGCAGAACTTTTACCGGGAAAGGTAATTGAAAGAAAAGATTATAACTGCCAAACAAGGATACAGCCCGCTTGAGGTAAAATGGTTACAAAGACCTACAAACCCTTGCAATACAAGGATTATAATAAGATAAGCTCGATGGCGACGTTGCGCGTGTCAGTCTAATCGAACACGCAAATTAAGCAACATCGACCATAGCCTGTCCATGGATGGGTTTATATTATCTCGAGTTCCTCCGTGCTGGGCATGTTCGATCCCGGCAGTTGTCATTAGACCCCGTCGTTTGATGGGAGAACCGTATTCCAGTAGTGGAATGAGTAAAGGGTAGACGTCGTCGCCGTACAAATTACACATCACCATCATAGTTAGGGGCTAAACTATTCAAAGCTTGTAGTAAGATTACTAAAGATGATAAACAACATAAATATATATTTTTATTACATAAAAAAAAACTCAGAATAAAACAAACAGATGTTCATGCGCACATATCTCTTATACGGGGATGGAAATCACGACTCTTGATGCCAAAGTACCTATTGCTAGCCATTGATTCATCTTACACAATTGTTATCATTATACTTATAGTATATCTGTATATATTTTACAATAAATTTAAACACGTAATACGTAATTATTACCCATTTCAACTATGTATTGATCCGCCCCCACCTAACGACTATTAAAAATATGGACTATAGATAGGTGCCCTCATAAAATGAGAGCCACAAAATGCACATTAACTAAAACGTTGGTGAATTCTAGCCATAAAATAATCCATCGACCCCTAATGACGGTCACTACTACCACTCATATAAGGTACAAAATTAAATCGAGTACGGTATCGATGTGTTTGCACGTCACTATTGGAAAATGATATCATAGTTAATGATGTAAAACTAAGTCTTAATCAGTTTATTATGAGCCTATAGAAGGTTATGACTTGAATTTGATAATTGTGAACACTTTTCGTAATATTAATTGCAATTAAAAAAGTAAAGGATTGAGATTTAATTACTTAACCTTTCACTTTTTTTAAAGCTAAACTTGCTAATGAAATATTAATTTACTTTTTTTTTATTTGTGTTTTGTTATTATTATTATTCACGAAAAAAATATACACATAACCGTTTGTACTATCATTCGGTTTCAAATTCCAAGGAACTAAATTTATATTATGTTGGTTTCCCAAAAGAAAGCCAGTGATCGAAAAAGGCCTACAATTTTTATCATTCTAAATAAAGTATCGAGTATTTTATATCGATAGACGATCGCGGTCCATCACTAGCTCTTATCGAGAAGTAGTGTTCGGAGCTCGAGCCTCTATTATGTGCCCAGATCAAGGGTCCTTCATGCATACGTGTATTGTTTTACAATCGGACGCACTTCGATACGATAGGTTTATACTTTATTAAAAAGGCTTTTGAGGTGACGCTTTTGAAGGTTTGCTTGGCTGCTTTCTTATGAAATAAAATTCCGTTTGGAAAAAAATCAGAGCATATTTTTTCAAGTAAAAACCAGTGTGGTGATGGACAATGAGAGATTGGAATTGGTCAAAAAGGTTGTCTTCCTTGGTATAACATTAGACTCTAAATTACAATGGGGCCCACATATAGAAACGTTATCAGGTAGACTCAGCTCAGCAGCTTACGCCGTAAGGAAAATACGTCAACTGACTGATGTTGACACTGCGCGTTTAGTTTATTTTAGCTATTTTCACAGCATTATGTCATATGGTTTATTGCTTTGGGGTAGTGCTGCGGATGTAGACTCAATTTTTGTGCTCCAGAAGCGAGCTATCCGTGCTATTTATATGATGAGTCCCAGGGAGACACTGAGAAATAAATTTAAAGAGATAAATATTATGACATTACATTCTCAATATATTTATGAAAATCTTATTTACGTTCAATTTAACAAAATTTAGGAAAAACAGTGAACAATGATAAATTTAAGAAATAAAAACAAACTCGCTGTGCATATTACTAGGCTCCATAAAATCTCTAACTCGTTCCCAGGTCAATGTATACGCTTCTACAATAAACTTCCAAATGACGCGTTTAAATTATCCATGGGTAAATTTAAAATATTTATCAAAACTAGACTATGTCAAAAGGCATACATAAATGATAAAAGTATTTGGAAATGAATTGCTCTTGTTATGTTCATGATTGTATTTGTGTTTAATGTAACGATATTGGCAATTAAAAGAGTCGGCCTTGAGTTTCTTGCCAGTTCTTCTCAAGAAGCCCCGTCGCCGGAACTGGCACTTAAATTCACTTTCACAGATAGTGTGATGAAAGTGCATCTAAGCTCTGCAGATTTAGAGTAGTAATGATTTAGATACATGTCTTATATTTAATTTGTATGACGTTTCTAAGTGCTTTATAAAGTCCAAGGAATAAAGATATTTTGACTTTGACTTCTAACGTATCAGGTTGATACGTTAGAAAAAATATGCTTTCATTTTTTAGTAAACATGACATTGTAGTAAGCATTTACTTTATCAATGTACTCATTTTTGAAACCTATTTCATAAAGTTTGAAAATAATTGCGGAATTATTAATTACATCTTAATGTCTTTTCCGTTTGGAAAAAAATCAAAGCATATTTTTTCTAACGTATCAAGCTGATACGTAAACGTAAATGCTTACTACAATGTGATAGAATTCATAGATTGATGGGTCAAAAACTGTCAAGCACAATATGAATAAACTTTGAATACGAAACGATAAATACCTATATCCTAATACATACAAAGGCTAAATGGCCTAAAACTACAACAGAGTTATGAACATAGTTATAATAGTTGTTAGCAAGCTGAAATGGTAGTAGATATCCCATATAGCACGCAGAACCGATAGCTGTTTGAGCCGATAAGTATGGCGACCACGGACTAGAGCGACCTAGGGACTATCCGTCAAATGATGGGCATAAACGATATGACGAGCTCGCTGGTCGAATGGTTAGCAATGGCCACTTTGATTCCGAGGTCGAGGGTTCGATCCCGCACAAAACAAACATTTGTGTGCATGAACATGTCTGTTTGTCTTGGTCTGGGTGTTTTCTATGTATTGTGTTTACAAAAAAAAGGATTTAAGTACATTTATCAGTTGTCTAGTACCCATAACACAAGCTTTGCGCTTAATTTGGACTAGATGGCGCTGTGTAAATTGCCGAGACATATTTATTTATTATAAAATCCGATTAAAAATCCTGCGACCTAGATGCAAACAGCACAAACTCGAACGCGTGGAAATCTAAGATCCCATGAACCCATGGTGGACGTCATTTAACTGTAAAGATCCCAACGATGACAACAAACAAAATGACACTAGGGAAAAATAATTTATTCACGAAAAAATACACAAACTAACCAATAATTACGTAGCTATAAAACTAGAAGTTACTAGGTTGACTTTGCGAACAATCGTGACAAAACATTATTCAGAGCCGGTCACAGTAATACCCAGTCGCATGTACCTTGCGGTTACCGGGATTTACAAGTTTCTTCTATTGGTCCAAATGCTTATTTCTAAGGCCCGCCGACTTACTAACTTGCCGGGATCGTGTTCCAACTTAGTTTTTGAGCCTTTGCCATTTGCTGTGGTGAGACGTACGAAATTAACTGTTTTAAGTAGTGATTGTAGGTTTAGTGATTTAACAAATCTTATGGATTTGTTGTAGTTTACGTGTATTTTGGTTGTAGAGTTGTTTTGTAGTATAATTTTTGTCGAAAGCGACTTTTTGTCATAGAGGAAAATCAAACCTTCAAGCTAAAGTATTATTACTTTTTCAATAAACTTATATCAATAGATATGCCATGTTTTTCTTTTGATCAAAAGAAAAACACTTTAAATTTAAAATATATTGCATATCTATTAAGATACAATAATTAGTTTGTTTTATGACAGAAAAATAACCGAGCATTATATTTCTTAACTGCTGATTGTTTTCTCCGTTATGGTTGTTCTTCTTACACTCACTCTTAATACTCTATCTGTTCTAATGTCTTCACCCCATCCGCCCTTTCTTTTTGATTCCTTTGCACTGTGAAATCGAATTCCGTATTCCTGTTTTTTGTTATAACGTTGCGTTATATATTTATAAAACCCTTTCACACAATTCATACAACAAAGAGCCAGGGGCATAGCTAACTAATTTGGAGTAATGTTAGATTTAAAAACAACGCGTACACAAACAGAAAAGCAATCCATCTAGCGAAATATGGTAAACGGCGCGCAATAGCATTTAATAAAGGCGAAAAGACATGCATTAATTATGCGCAAACAAAAGGGCGCGCGCGAAACCGCACAGAACAATCTATTAAATGAAACAACGCTGCCGACGAGTGACAAAACTTGATTCCCGACTAATTAGCAATACAAACATGAATCACGGGCTATTAGGTGTAATTGAATTGTCGTCGGCAAAGTTCCGCGGCGGCAAATTTAAATATCCACGAGACGCGAAAGTTGTTTAATTTTTGCTACTTTATTTTATATTTATGAGCGCACTACCAAAGTATTCCTTACAGCGCAGCGGTACGGCCATAGTATTGCAACATAGTAACGGCTAACAACGCACTAAAACACTATTAAAAGGGCGTTTCCAAATACGTGTCAATTATAAAAGTTATATACTTAGCTAAAATGAGAAAAAAGAAATACTTCTAAGGCAACTATTTTACATGGACATATAGACACAAATCAAATACATCGATGTATAGAATGTGTACCTTTTTGATATTTCAAATAAGTGTGTATTTACGATACGGAAAACTTGAAATTCTTCTAAAATCTCAAAAAAGTGTTATTATAAACGCCTTTCTTGTATCTATCGAAACATATGTGTAACATACGCATACACATAGTAACATAAACAAAATAATAATCACAACGTAATGGCGGTATTAAAACGAATACATGTCATTCAATCCGAACATTCAATGTATATACGACCATTATTTTCGAATCGACTAATAAATATTCATAGAAAACAAATGATGGAAAATTACCGAGGCAACTTCCACCGATTGGGGAGCTCGCCACTGCGGTTAGGAGACATTTTTCATTGAAATTTCATAAAACACTCCACTCGTTGCTCCGAGAAAATTATCTTCCCCCATTGACCAAAATTTTTCACGGCAAGTTTGACATCAATCCATTACTTTTTCCCTACTTTTATCTCTCAAACGTCACGGTGAAGTTGGATTGTGTTAATTGCTAGGTTGGATATTTTGGGAGATTTACGCGAAAAATAAAAAGAAGTGCTTTAGGCGCTTGTGTTGTAAAACTTTTTTGCTACTAATGATTTAAAAGACAACAGTTCTCTCTAAATCTTATTAGAACTGATTATAAAACCATATAAAAACAAGTTTTTGATTGATTGGGGTGTAAGTGGTTCATCAACATTTTTGTACCAAAGCCAACTTCGCCTGCACGCAGTGCACCCTGCTGTCTGACAAACGAAGCTCTGGCGAAAAGAGAGGTAGGGAGCGTAATTGCAAGCTACCCGACAGGGGAATGTACCTCACAGAATACCGCAGCCAAATAACAATTCCCTTGAGGGTTGTTGTGTTCCTGCGAGTGATTGAGGTGACCAGAAAGAAAGGAGATGCTGCGTTGGCAGCGGGGGTGTCGGCGCGCGAGCAATATTTTATGTTGCAAACGTTAATATGGCTACGGTAACCGCTTCACATCAGGCGAGCCGTATGCTTGTCTGCCACCCGACGTAGTATAAAAAAATCATCGAATAATCTGCCTGTGTTATATACGCCTACTGCTACATATACGCCTTCCCCAAGTTTTTCTTCTATATGCGATCCTCTGGTATGTTACGGAGAGACACAGTCGCTTTCTAGGACCATTGGTTCATCTACAGGGGGTCAATTACACTTTCGTAGATGCAATTTCATACATATATGGAAATGGGAAAACTGAAATAGTGTCCGTAAACAATCGTCACTAAAAAATCTATCAATTATTCAATAAAAAAATGGTCATTAAAGCAAAGTAACATCGCGTTTGATTCGTTGATTTCGTCCACTTCTACGGCTAGCCGCCTACTAGTAGCCGGCAGGCTGCGACACAAAGAACATTACTGGCCTGATTCCAACTCTGATTCTGTTACTGCCTAACGTTTTACATCAATGTTTATAACAACTCGCCATAAATTAATATTTCGGTCATATCATCTTGATAATTGGCGATCTTACAGTACGATTGCTAAGACATTTTAACTTCCCTCAGCGGTATTTACGAACATTTACAACATGGGAGCATTCAAAAACAGAGTAGGTATTTATTTCTCTTAAAAATTGCTGATCTCCGTGGTCCCCCCCCCCCCCCCCCCCCATATAAAAAACAGACTTTTATGACATTAGATTTATTTTTAGTTACCAATTCCAAATAGGATTTTAATTATATTGTCTTGAGTCTAGGAACTAGGAAACAATACTCTTACATCTTAATTAATATCTTAAAATTTGTGTTTATATGTTGATTACTTTTTATATAATTAATTTCATTTAAACTTTAAATGAAATTAATTACCTATATAAAAAGTAATCAACATAGAAACATAAAAATCACCTTATAGGAGGTTATAAAATACTTTGGCAAATAGAAAATGTAACTTGGTCGAAATCCCACAACCTGAACTAATAAAGTTGGCGTTAACTCACGTTGGGTTTAACAATGTTAAACTGATTGCAACTGCAACCTAGTTGCCGGAACTCACGCGTGTTCAATCGTGTTTGTTTGCAAACTCAATTAGATATAACTGATAGATTTGTATTAAAATGCAGGTGATTCCGTGATAATCACTCTCAAAGTAATTTGTTAACAGTCTGATATTGTGTACTAATGCGATTCTCTATTCTCATAATAATCTTTTTTAGAACGCTGGGAGTGGAAATAAATAAATATTAAAAATACAAACTTTTTTTAAATATTTATTCGGACCATGTTTTCTAAATAATGGCAAGATGTCATAGTCCGACTCCCTAATCGAACCAACAGGAAAAAAAAGTTCACGTGGTCAAAGCAGTCGGACCACGTGTTCAGAGGGGATATATTGACGTGATAATTTCTTATAAATCGATGAACTCCGGCTGCACTCATGAAAAAGCATGACTCATTCATGTTCCGCCTGAGCCGAGCGTGCAAGCGAGAGCGCAGAATAAGCGATAGATTGGCACGATCGGCCTAAGCGTTCGGCTTGTGACGCATCTATCTCTCTTCCACTCCATCGGCCGATGTTTTATTATGACTTTATCATGTAAAATTATCGTCCGTAAACCAACTTTACAGACAACCATTTTTTTTAATAGTTGATTTTGGACAACTTGACTACTAATGGACAAATTCGTCACCATCACAAACCTCCGTTGGAAGAGCGCTCGACCGATAATCGGGAAATCGTGGACACAAGTCACATCTAGGCAGGAGAGGTGAGTATAATTTCGTATTATCAATCTCATAGCTAACGATTTGGACCTCTGTTGTACTATGAGTGAATTCACAAGAATATTACTTTTTACTCCATGCCATAAAATGTTTATTACTTATTTTCACTGTATTGTGTTGCTACACTGACGCATTAGGTTCTCACCTGTAAAGGTAGTTGTAAGTTTGGCTTTATAATAAATAAATAAATAAAATAATGTTGCAACAAAGCTAGCACAGGCAGGGAATTCTTCCTCATACATTTGACGTTAACTGGTGGTATAAAAAAACAGTATGGTGGTCACTGTGAGTGGTGACAGATGTGTGCTCCTTAACAATTTTTATTTATGCTATATCGGGTGGGAGACAAGCATACGGCCCGCCTGATGCGAAGTGGTTACCACATTAACGCCCGCAATATGAAATATAAATATAAATATACTAATATAATTCAATCGTTAAGCCAAGTCTGTGGTCCTTAGGCAGCTTGACAACACTGATAACAAACAGTGAATATAGCAGCGTGGTGGAGCATGCTCTAAATGCCTTCGATTGAGGGGAATCCAGTATTCCAACAGTGGGATGAATATGGATTTACGACGACATGACGATGATTACAGTTCTACTATAATTTTCCTTCAATGTCCACTTAACAAATTAATAAAATTTTGCTGAAAACTTCTCCGAATATTTATTTTATACAGACTAATGTAGTAGTTTTGTCCGGTAAGCATTATAAATACGCTGTAGCTTATAAATAACCTAACTCTCTTTTACCAGAGCCTCGTGTTTTAGGGTGCACCAAGAGCAGGTGAGGTTAATTTGAATCAAAACGATGACGAAATTACTTGCACCCCAATAAATATTTAATGAACATCAGTATTCCCGCGCGTGCTCTTAAAATGGAAACGCTCACTTGGCTCGACAGTAGAGTTTACTTACTGCGAGTGAGTATACGCACTAATTACCTCCCATACTTCATACGTGCGGAAGGTAAACGTTGGCGTCATCACATATCTGGCACATCTCGCCAAACCGCGGGTAGGCATAAATTACAAATTAAATTTCCGCTGTTCAAAATGTGGATTTACACTATAATCAGCTGCTTATAGATAGAAGTAATAGGTATAGATTGTATGAGGCATTGAGGCACCACGTTTCAAAACGTTTCGTATTATGAAACAAATTATTAGCCTTCTGGCCACTTTATCCATTGACGACGATGCGGAAGAATTTTTTGACGCCATTTAGATCACTATATTTAATTACTTTTGTGGTTGTATATATAGTTAGCCATATTTATTTATTTTTTAATTGTATATTTCTAATTATTAGCAAGTAGTTCATATAGGATATATCCTTTTATCATCATAAAAAAAAATATTAATGAATATTTTACTAAGTGTTTTAAGTAAAATAGCGTTGCAACGGTAGGTACGCATTTAAAAATAAAAATGTATATTACTGATATCAACTACATGGTATTAATAAGCTACCACATAAATGGGTATTAATCACTTGTACTATAATTCAATATCACTATTGAGAAGTAAAACCAAAGAATTGTACACATTATTGCGAAAATTCAACTTACAAAGACATTCTTATCTTCGATTATAATCGAATTCTTAGGCCATATCATCATATTTGCCATATTCAAATAACGTGTATTAGATTAAAAAAACAAAAATATAGTGAAATACCTTGTTTCATATAATAAATATTAATTTATTTTCTACATTAAAAGACTCCTGGCTTTTCAAGAGGTTATTATATTTTGACCTTATGACCGATTTTTATTTTACAAAGGCGCGACGAGTATTGTTATATGCTCGATTTTTTAAGAAAAGTTTTACAAAGGTCTGGCTTTCATGAAATATTTATAAGAGATCTTATATTTCACAAATAAAGTGGTTTTATTCATATATGGACTTATAAAGGAGACAGACGCGCCACTTCACTAAAATTTATAGGTCATAATATAAGTCTGTAGGTCAATCTCGCACTTCTACTTGCATAGGCATGTAGTCAGCCTTAGCATATGTACTATGTGCAATAACGAACAATGGCAAAAATAAACCTCAATCATATTTTAAGTGATACACTACAACCAACCCCTGGTGGTTGCTACCGCCTAAGTTGAAGTCAATTCGCTTCGGATTTTTTTATTGCTAAAATCAAACTTGTATTTAGTTTTAGCTGGTAGACACCTTGAGACTCTTCCGTCAAAGCTTTTTTTGGAATCGATTGTTATTATTATTCTTCTCTTCTCGCCTCGTCAACCCTTATTTATCTCACTGCTGGGATACGGGTATGCCCTCAATCGAAAGGGTTTAGAGCATACTCCACCACGCTGCTCAACTGCGTGTTGGCGGAGTTTATTATTATTATCGTAAAATAATTACGAGAATTGGCCATCAAAACTACAACTCACAAAATTACAACAGCGACCTTTCAGCCTTATATTCTAGAATCTTCAAACACCACAGGCTGCAAAAAGGTGATTCGGGAATTTGCAGACGTCCTTAAGCAGGCAAAGTCGTAATTTACAACTACTAGTCAGAAGGTATGCAAAACAAATTATCATTTATAATACTTCATCATAAAATATTTAAGTAGTAAGCACTTACGAGGGGAGGTCAATAAGTTCGCGGAATGAGAGAGAAGGAGGTTGAAATTAAACACCAAATTATTTTTCCTTTTCAATATATTCTCCTTTAACCCTAATACATTTTTCGGATCTCTCAAATAGCTTGTTTATACCATCGAAAAAAAATGATTTGTCTTTGGTGTCAAAATAGGCCGAAATTGCCGACTTGACTTCATCATCGTCGTCAAATTTCTTTCCACGCAGCTCTTTCTTCATTTTTGGAAATAAATAATAGTCACTGGGGGCCAAGTCTGGACTGTATGGTGGGTGGTTTAATTGTTCAAAGCCGCATCGGTGAATGGCAGCCGTCGCAACATGGCACGTGTGGACGGGTGCATTGTCGTGCAAAAGGAGCACACCTTTTGACAGTTTTCCTCTTCTTTTTTTCTTAATGGCTTCTTTCAATCTTTCCAGTAAAGAAGCGTAGTACTGTCCCGTTATAGTCGCACCACGTTCTTTATAATCGATCAGTAAAATACCTTCTGTATCCCAAAAGATAGTCGCCATGATCTTTCCGGCCGATTGTGACACTTTGAACTTCTTTGGAGGAGGTGTGCCTTTTTTATGCCACTGCATCGACTCTTGCTTCGACTCAGGTTCATAGTGGTGAACCCAGGTTTCATCTCCAGTAACAATCCGGGCCATAACTTCTTCCTTTCTCTCTCCACAGAGCTCCAGAAACTGGTGAGAGCACTCGACACGCTCGCGTTTTTGAAGTGGCGTGAGCATTCTCGGAACCCATCTTGCACTGACTTTAGTCATCCCAAGATGATGATGTAGGATATTTAAAATACTTGATTCGGATACTCCAACCATTGCTGCAAGTTGCTTCTTCTTCAGTCGGGCATCTTCCAATACAAGTTTTTCTACTTTTTCGACGATTTCCGGTGTGGTGGCCTCAATTGGCCGTCCGGAGCGGGGGTCGTCTTCAATGGACTCCCTTCCTTGTTTGAAAAGACCATGCCACTTGTAAACCATGGTTTTACCAGGGGCAGAGTCCGCGTAAACCGCTAACAGCTCTTGAAAAATCGTCTGAGCGGATTTTCCTTGCTTGGTAAGAAACTTAATAACGGCACGGTGTTCAATTTTCTCCATACTGACTGACTTCTTCCCGATTTAGTTGTTTGCAGGTCGATAACTCAAAAGTTAATGACACGATTAGGTTCAAACTTGGTATATATACTCTTAATGAGGTGCTTAACTAGTGCCTACCTGGACGGGTAAATTTATCCCCATCAACCCCTCCATTCCGCGAACTTATTGGCCTCCCCTCGTACGTAAGCGCGGCGGTGGAATCAAGAGTCGATTTGTATGTCGCTCGTTTCCTTGCTCAGCTAAGTCCGGATTAGACTGCTTGAGGCACGCATTGAGATTTCGCAGACCCCACTTGCGACGCTCGCTTCATGAATTATCACTTTATGCTCAGATTTTATACGACCTGGCGGTAGCTCGATTCTTCTATCAATTTTTCTTTTCCATTGCTTAAGTATTGGTATTCGATTCAATTGTTACTTATTACTCAGGATGATAATTGTATATATTAAATCAATGTATATTATATATGCTATACAATAT
Source organism: Hypsopygia costalis (assembly GCA_937001555.2). NCBI lineage: Eukaryota > Metazoa > Arthropoda > Insecta > Lepidoptera > Pyralidae > Hypsopygia > Hypsopygia costalis. The sequence continues at coordinate 21,486,109 of OW443332.2, forward strand.
ATTTTCGCATAAACCCATAATCATCCCACTGTTGGGATACGGGTCTCCCCTCAATCAAATGGGTTTTTAGAGCATACTCCACCACGCTGGTACAACTACGGGTTGGCGGAGATCAGTGTTTTCAAGCTGCCTAAAGGCCACTGACTTGGCTTAACTGTCATCTAATGACAACAGTCCTGGGCTTAGGATATGTCGATATCGAGCTCTATCGATATATATCGATAAAATAAGTGATTTATCTAGTGAGTGGAAAGCCACCGCCTGCCGTAAATAATTAGCAATAAAAGCAGTTATGGCAGGCGTCCGTCCCTCTTCTGTAATAGCCGGGTATTAAGTTCACCCAGATCTCATCTCCATAGCCCATTTATTTTCCATCACACTTCTCAATAGTCTCAACGCCTGCCGAGCCTGCTCATGGGTATATCGTTCCATTGACATATCCTGGAGCGGGTCACGGCGGGCGTACAATATTATCAAACTTCTCAAAGTGGCCTTTACGCGTTGGATCCATATCCCCGCGCACGCCTATCAAATGACCGGGCTTGACCAGTGATTTAAGAGAGATACATAATAATAAAATAAGAATAAAATGTTGATATACTGGTAACGATATATCAGTATATCGTCATTTCATTTACACCTTGCCGCCCTAAGTATGAGTTGCTACGATAGCAGTGAGCAGGCAGATTTTAATAGACACACCACGTCCATACACAGTTTAATTGTTGGACAACTGAACCAACATGGCTAACAAGTTGGATAATGATTTAGGGGTGTAAGTGGTTCATCATGATCTTTGAACCAAAGCCAACTTCACCTGCACGCGGTGCACCCTGCTGACTGACAAACGAAGTTCTGGCGAAAAGAGAGGTAGGGAGCGTAATTGTAAGCTACCCGACTGGGGAATGTACCTCCACCTCACAGAATACCGCAGCCAACTAACAATTCCCTTGAGGGTTGTTGTGTTCCTGCGAGTGAGTGAGGTCACCAGAAAGGAAGGAGATGCTGCGTTGGCAGCGGGGGTGGCGGCGCGCGAGCGATATTTTATGTTGCGAGCGTTAATATGACTACGGTAACCGCTTCACATCAGGCGGGCCGTATACTTGTCAGCCACCCGACGTAGTATAAAAAAAAATGTATGGCAGCTTAAAGTCCACATTATTTTGTTAGAGATTTATAGGTGAGAAAACTCACACTCAGTATTCAGGTAGCTCAAAAACATATACAACACTTGCTTTTTATTTACAAAACCATTAGACCTTCTAATGACCCTGGCAAAGCTCCATCTCCCAGGTATTGAACGAGTAGTTCTTGTTCTATAAGATTTTTTATTAAATTTACAATATTAGGGTTAAGAAAGTGTAAATCGATCTAGCTAGGTCTCAATTGTGGGAAAATCGTTTTCTCTAAAAAAAAAAACGCGAAACGAAATTAAATTCCAAAACAAAAAGATGATTTATTACATTGCAAAAGTTTCACATCAATGACATAATAATAAAGATTGACATTGTCTCCGAACCAAATATCATATGTTACTCGTATCGAAATAACGAAGACATTAATAAATCTTACATACATATTAGATTCCAATACCTTTCCAAATTATTTTGCAATTTCTCAAGTACAAAAACAAACGCGACGTTTCTTTCTATATTACAGCAAACTACGGAGATTGGCGTAAAACCGAAAATAATATTTATTCTCAGATTGCTTTTCCCCAAAAAAATCGGCAACACGTTTGTTCTGAACAAACATCACTTTGGAGCGGAAACGAGTTACGTTCCAATAACGGCTAAGAAAATTCCACATTAAAAATAGTGGGGTTATATTTTATTTACGGAAAAGTATTTTTAGTAAGGTAATTTGCTGTCAATACGTTTGCCTCTTATTATACCTATTATCGCATTGTTTTTCCCATGTTTATTGTTTAAATAGAAACTAAGATAGAAGGCGTCTTTAATAAAAAACAGCGAAAAAATTTTACAGCGTCCCGGACAGGCAATTACGAAAGGCAAGAATACGTCGGTTGCAGTGACTGCTTATCATTAAGTAGCCCGTATGTTTGTTTGACCCCTTATTGGTAAAATATAATAGCCTCAAAAATACTCAAAATGTTATTTGCATTTTTCCATTTGCGCAGTTATTTCACGGGTATGTTTCAGGAATTCCAAGTCAAAGGAAGAAATCGCTTCTACGGCGGACGAATGCCCTTATATACTGCCCAGGTATACTTAGTTATATTTTCATAATGTTGTTTTTACAATAAAGTTTTATGAACAAACTGACAAAAAGCTTATAATTCTGGTTCCTTCGATATCTAACAGTGATAATGAAATAACTGGCCGCGTTAATTAATGTTACAGCCATGTTGGGAAGCAAAATAAATGCTGTCGTGGCTTATTAAAAGGAGGAAGCTGACCACAGTATCTAGAGTATTTCTATTACGACGTGTTGCTTGCAAATAAGGTGTGTTGAGGGCGCGGGCCCAAGTCTGAGGAGCGAGTCCTTCGTCCGACTTTATCAGATCCAGCCCGGGATTAATTAACTTAAATGCAACAAGTCCGAGTTTGCCTTGCTCTCCACATAGACTGTCGCGTGTTTTATTATGGAAGCTACTGAATTAAGCAGCGGGTTCATCGCGGCCTAACCCCGTCCTTGCCAAACGAAACTGAGTTCTAACGTATTTTGAAATAACACTAGTTTCGGTCACCAAACTCGGGTTCATTTCCGAGATTTCTCAAAGGTAAAAACGTGCTGACATCTTTTAAGCCATAAACCTTAAAATGCAGATAGGGTTACTTTTTATCCACAAAATTTAAATGTGTTCTTGAATACATTTTTGCAAACGCTTGGTTTAAAAGTGCATTTCTGTCCGGTGGATCTGCAGTAGATTAATTGACTTAAAACGTAACAAGTCGTCGCGTTTGCTCAGCTCTAGAACAGCGCCGCCTCGTGTTTTATTATGACAAATTAATAGTCCGGCGGGGACGTATCTTTATATAAAGAGCAGTATTAACTGTACGTATACTTTCATTTAATTTTCATCGTAAAACCGTCTTATATGCTTTTTATTCTGATTAAGTGCACTTGAGTTTGCATTTTTCATTATTAACTTAGTCATGATAATAATATCGTCAATTCTTGTCAAACTAATTGGACTTCATTATTATTTTCTCATTTCGTATTTTAGGGTTATCGTGTGATCCACAATTACATGACGTGACCACTACTACGTAAGTACTATTATTTATTCTGCGACATTACCAAAGATTTCGGTATGAGTTAACAACCATTATGAATACGGTTAAAAACCGTATCAAATATTTCTGTCAAACAGAATCGAAATAATTCGGTTAATTTCGGTTATTTGTGAGTGTTCTTTTTAAATGTAAAGGGAATCCCGCGTGTATGTATGCCGTACCTACGAAATCTGTCAGTCAGTGAAATAAATATTAAAAACAATTACCATCAGTAAACTTACTAACCCATTTTGAATAATAAAATTCGTCCCGTGATATGGAGCAACAATATTGAAATTACGAAACGAATGAAGTTGTTATTGGTAGAAAATCGGTAAGTAGTATAAAAATTCTGCTATTTAGCTTAACGTCACTATAATAGTGGGTAAATTTAATTACCACAGATTCCGTTTACTTACGTACTATATATATACTATATTACCGGAATATTTTCAATAACATCTAAATAAGCGACGATTTTGGATTTCTTTTTCTTTCTCAATTGCGTTAGTGATGAAAAATACCGATATATTGCGGTTTCGGTTGGGGTTAACATATTGATTCGGTAACAGTTATGACTTGGGTTTATAACAGAAATATTTGGGTTACCTTTTTATTCGGTAACCGATTGTATCGGAAAACCAAATTCAATGGTCACTATTCTAAGTGACCATTGATTTTGGTTTTCCGAACCCTATCCATTACTGTCTTTTAGATACTTGTTATCTATGCTCGTACATAAGTGGCTACTATTTATGAATCAGAATCACTCGTACAAATTCGATTGACGGTCCGATGGCGCTGGTTATTGGGTCTCGGGTTCCGTACGTCAAATATACACACGAGATTATTGTTAAGATTTTACTGCAAATTTAACTCTTTCTGCGTTGAAATAAGGTTTATTTGGGAGCAGGGGTAGAGAGGTACACGGAAGCGGCCTAATGATGGCTCCGAGTACAATAGCACGTGTAGCCCTTGTTATTGATATCTGACTTGACCGCTACAAGCGATTTGTCTAAATGAGATCCGGACTCGATGCTTTGTTATTTTTTTTCGATTTGTTCGTTGGAAGCGACTAACCTATTAGGATCTAATTGTGGGTTACCGATCTATGTATTATAGTATTGATACGTATATATTTACTTTTACAAACTACATTGTTTCTTTTTATTTCATTATATTTACTATTCAATTAGTATATAACTCTATACATACATACATAAGTATATTAACATTTTAATATATTCAAATTAATATCTTAGTTGTATTTAGCATCCACAAAATCAATTTAACTAGAAAACATATTTAGTGCCAAGATAAAGTCTTTCTGCAGTGTCAATCTTTCCCCAGTGTGAGACTGGCAAAGTTTAAGTATCTCAGAAACTTACCTGCACAGTACGTGCACCGATAGCAGAGATATTATCGGAAACTGTATTGGTTAGCCGATACAATAAATTTAGATGCATATCAACAAGATACAACGATGTTACGATACCCGTCTATTTACGGCTATCAACTGTTTAGGGACATGGTTCTCTATTTAATAAATAAAAAAATTAAAAAGATGTTAATCTATGAATAAATTCGGGGTTCGATCCTCGTACAAGACAAATATTTTGTATGCATGAACATGTCTGTTTATACTGGAGCCCTACCGCCGAAGCTGAAGCCGATTACTATCTTGAATTTACAAAATAAAAAAAAGTATTTAAGTATAATGTCAGTTATCTAGTAGACATAGTACAAGCTTTGCTTAGAGTGGAACTAGATGGCAATGTGTATTTCGTCGAAGAATATTTATTTATTTATAATTCTGTGGATATTATCCTTGTCTTCATTACATACATTAGCTACTTCTGTAAATTTTATCACCCTTAGTGACATTAAATACACGGTAATATTCATGAACCGAGCAAGAATACGTGAATTAGAGTTTCAATAGAAAATTACTACAACGGGCCCCTAATAAATCACGTCGTCTCTATGAAGCGATGTTTTAAATTTGTATAACAGCAAGCGATAATGAAATAACAATGCTGAATAGGAAATTTTAGGGCTGGACACAGGCCTAGCTGATGGGTGAGTTACAATTTTGAACTTTGTTAGTATACGGTTAGGGTTTAGAGTGTAAGCTTTAAGTTTATATAGGTAAAGTCCACCGCAACCACGGTAATCCCGTACACCGACTATTAATCTTCGTTCCAGCTCTCACGAGGTGGTTTGTTGTTGGTAAATTTGTGGGGATAGCCACGATTTGGTCATGGCCCTCATGGGTAGTGTTTGTCATACGTTAAGCCTTTGTTGGTTTAATCGCCTCTTTTATCGATTAGCGCGAGCAATAGTATTAGGTTTGAATGTTACGGTAGTTAGCTAGAACGTTTAGGGTCATGTATGTTTTAATTTCAAAGTCAATTCAAGTTCTGTCGCCTTTGACCCTATTTCATAAAATAAGTATCTAAAATAATTCGAAATCGAAGGCTTTAAAAGCCAACATCACCTCCACTCCGCTGTTGAAAACTAAGGAAGTACCTCCACCTCTCAGAATACCGCAGCCAAATAACAATTCCCTTGAGGGTTGTAGTGTTCCTGGGAGTGTGTGAGGTCACCAGAAAGAAGGAAGGAAGGAGTGGCTGGCAACGAATCGGCGAGTCCTTGGTGTTGCTAATCTCAATGGGCGGTGGTGATTGCTATCTATCTGGTGAACCATATGCTCGTTTGCCCCCTCTCATATAAAAAAGTAGTCCGAGTTCGTTAATTTTCTAAACGAGAACAATATTCGAAGTAATAATAGCATTGAAACTACAAGTACACACATATTTATTTTTCCCGTTAACGGAATGTAATAAAGTGATAACTTAAGGAGCAAAGAAAAATAAGATTTCTCTAGGATTCAACAATAAATTACACACAGAATTCTAACACGTAGATACGAAGCAATACGTATTATTAATTCTATTTTATATAAACAACAAAGTCCGATAGCATAGATACTTAAATATTCAGTCACAAATACCTATAAAACCAATCAAATTACTATAAGGAATAAATAAAGAGAATTTGTGTCATTCCGTTGTAATTTGGTTGGCGCGGCGTAAGCGCGTAGGGGCGGCGCGATCACGGGGCGGCCCCGCCCGCCCAGCGCCTTGTGACAACTTTTACCTTTACCAAATTGTATTTTCATGTTCGCTCGAGTTTTCCTTATAAATACTGTCATTAAGACACCTACACCATGACAGGTGCTAATGTTTGTCGAAGTATCGAACCCATTTGTAAGTAATGTAAACAATACAATGTTATTACGCTCGCTGACAGCACGTGAGATTACAATACCTGTTTATTTGCTTCTCAATGTGAGTTCCCTCGTTCACATGCGTACGTCTCAAAAATTAACTTGGAAATATTATATTCTGAAGGGAGAAGTTTGTTTGTGGAAAAAAAAGCACTTAAAGTTTTTTCGGAATATTTATTCTACAGTTCATATGTGTTATACGATTTATAAGTTCGATGGCGTCGTTGAGTGCGTCATTCTAATCGAACACGCAAGTAAAGCAACGCCGATCGAAGCCTGTCAACGGATGGGTTTATTTACATCGCTTCTCCGTACTTCGGAAGGCACGTTAAGCCGTCAGTCCCGGCTGTTGTCATTAGATGACAGTCGTTAAGTCAAGTCAGTGGCCTTTAGGCGACTTGAAATCTTGGCTTCCGCTAACCCGCAGTTGAGCAGCGTGGTGGAGTATGCTCTAAACCCCTTCGATTTAAGGGAGAACCCTATATCAGCAGTGGGACTAAGGGCTGAAGACGATAAGATTTATAAAAGATGATATTATGGTATCCTTACCATCATGACATGATCTGACAAGACGCAATGACCAATCAATTAATCTGGTAATTGAATGTGATTCATTGCTAGTTTACGACTTAATAGAGTAAAGACAGCTAAAATCAACAAATCATTCAATGCATTGCTAACTGGAATTGACTGTTAATATTTTATTGCCTAGAAAGTCCATTAGTGTGACAAGGAAGCTAAAATCAATATAATCATTAATCATAATTGACCCATAAAGGCATTTAGCTTGTTACTATGATCAAGGGTTAGACTGATACTATGTCTACAAGCATAGTAACAAGTTAAAAATACAAGTATCCAGTGAGCTAGATTCTAATTTCATATTTGGACTCTAATGAAAATACAGTACCAATGGCCGTGAATTCTCAGAGAGCAATGATCGATAAATATTAATATATATAAACAGTATAAATAGTAATATCAAAAATCTATTCTTGGTGCTGCTGGAACGATCTCAAAATCAAGAAAAAACATATTGCTCATTTGTCCCCATTCTTTATCAATACAATTAAATATAATATTAAGTATGGCTTTAGTGAATATCTTCACTTCCCGAAGATTGACTGGTAGATATTGCTTATACGATATGTGCTCTTACAGTGGCGCCACTTTGAATAAAAATTCATTTTAAAATGTTAGATTTTGGAAGTAGTAGCGAAAAGTTGAGAGTTGATGCTAGTAATGACGTAAAATAACTTTATTATTTTGTTTTTTTTTTATACTACGTCGGGTGGTAGACTAACATACTTACAGTCTTATGTGAAGCGGCTACCGATGGCATATAAACGCCACATGTAATATCGCTCGCGCCGCAATCCTCGCTGCCATGTCAATGTTTTAGGTCCCCAATAGTGTTAGAAACTTAAAATCCGTGGTGCACGGCAGTTGAGCTTCACTTGACTAGCCATCTCTTTAGGCTTTTAATGCCTTATTTGCCATATTGCTGTCTCTCACATTGCTAAGAGGGGAAGTCAAATTCCAAAAGTTTCCTACTCCTACTAATTTCTTCTGATTAAATTCGTTGTGAGTTCCAAGGCAGCCGTAGTTTTACCCCTGGGACTGCAATGGACTTCATTGTTCATTGCCTTATTTGGCAGTCGCCGCTGTTAATCCTGGCTACACAGGACATACAGTGGTGGGAATGTGTGGTGGCCCCCTATCCCTAAAAAAAATCCTCGCTGCCAACGTAGCAAGTCTTCCCTTACTGGTGACCTCACTTGCAGGAACACAACAACCCTTGAGGGAATTATTATTTGGTATTGGTATTCTGTGAGGCGGAGGCACCCATCACAGTCGGGCAGCATACAAATACGCTGTACCCTACTCTCTTTTTATATTTTTTACCAGAGCTTCTATCGTCAGTCGGCAGGGTGCCGCGCAGATGAGACTCTAAAAAAGTAGTGAGCCGCTTACACCCCAGAATTCACCCAAAATACTTTATAGATATTAATAGAGATCATCATCATCATCAGCCTGTATCTACCCACTGTAACCCTATATAGAGATATTATATTTTAATTAAAGTCGCGCTTTCAACAGCACAGTGCTCATGTATGTTTTTTGTACCGCTGTTATGGTTGATAAAGTTTATTTAAACTATGTAGCATAGTACGCACAATTTATTTTATATAACACGTCCTATCTACATACAAACTATCATGTCAAACCCTCTCGTATAATTTCAATTGTCAGTGTACTAGTAAATTGATAAATTATCGCGACTAAATTGTGAGCTCCCATATGTTGGGGTGTTACTAGGGATAAAGTATAAGCCCACGAATGGTGTTAGATACGACTCTAACGATCCCAACTTGGACGAATAAATTAGTGAGGGGAGCCGTGGAGCAGGCAACGCTGTTATCTCACTTCGCAATTTTACAGCTTTCCAAGAACAAAATCTTTAGAAATTATACGGATTTTAACTTAGGGCGAATAGAAAAAGATTATTATGTGTTACACTGCGTTTGATTCTGAGCGTTCATTAAGAATTGTTGCCTTAATTAAAACCTTATAATGGCTAGTAACGGTTGTCCCTGTACTAAAAATCCTACTCAGAACCGAACAAAGTGCAAAAGAGAGGCAACATACAAAGCAATTATAAGCAGATCAGCTGGGGAAATACCACCACCGCACTAAAGCCAAAACCAACGAAGCCTTGATTTGTTGTGTTGAGGACACATTATTAACACGTGAGGAATACTTGAAAAAAAAAAAGACAAATATACATACCTACGTGAATACAAAACATCGTTTCCAAACACCATATATATATTTAAAAAATATATTTTCTGATTATCGAGAGGTTCGTACCTACGTGGACATTTCAATACCTTGACAGCGATTGTATAAAATATTTTTTCCATTCAGTTTCCCAAACTCAACCTAGGTATAAGCAAACAGTAGTTCGCTGCTTCAATGCCGCATCTATCTAGCTTCCTTTGCCTACTGTAGAAACGTTAAAGTAGGCCACAGGCTCCAAAGGACGAAGGACGTCATTACCAGTCCCCACGTCATTTGTTTATTAAACATCCGAGGTGGAACAGAATAATGGCACGACAGACTTTGTCATGCCCTCCCCCGAAATTAAATCGTAATGATGATACGGACCTCGCTCCTATTTCGGGAGGTTATTAAGTCCCGCGCCCCGTCTTGAGGTCAAAATGAATAGGTTTTTAAAAGGTATGACAACTGTCATAGTTATAAAAGAAAAAGTGCTTGAGGGTTCGCAAGGACGCGAATGAATAGACGTTTTTAGGTGAGCTCATCTTTGTTCGCATTCTATTAATGATTGTTTGCATGCCTAAGCGTTATATAATTCTATGGAATTATTTGGGCAGAAAATAATAATACTTATAGCGAAAATTAAACGGCTCTTTGTATAATACTCGTATATAAAAAAATTTGTAAGCCGCGATTTAATATTTTCCTATTTTTTTTTATGCGGTCTGTCAAAATGTCTCTACCTTGCCTGATGGAAAGCACAAATGAACACTAAATGTGATTTCTTTTTGAATAGCAATGGCCATTTTCATTCTGAGATCGCAGGTTCCATCCCCGCATAAGACAAATATTTGTGTGCATAAACAAACCTGTTTGTCATGGTTTGGGTGTTTTATGTGTATTATATGTATTTATTTAAAAAAAAAATGTATTTAAGTATTGTAATTAGTAGTATTCTGACATAATAATATCAGAATATTACATCAGAAGGGAAGGAGATGCTGCGATGGCAGCGGAGGTGGCGGCGCGTGAGCGATATTTTATGTTGCGCGCGTTAATATGGCTACGGTAACCGCTTCACATCAGGCGGGCCGCATGCTTGTTTGCGACCTGAATTAGTATAAAAAAAATATCAGTTATCTAGTAGGTACCCATAGTACAAGCTTTGCTTTGTACTATGGGTACCCATAGTACAAAGCTTTGCTTTGTACTATGGGTACCTATAAAATATTTTTTCCATTCAGTTTCCCAAACTCAACCTAGGTATAAGCAAACAGTAGTTCGCTGCTTCAATGCCGCATCTATCTAGCTATAGTATATTTTTTTATACTAATTCAGGTCGCAAACAAGCATGCGGCCCGCCTGATGTGAAGCGGTTACCGTATATAATTTTCCAGGGATATTTATTTATTTTTCCATAATAGTCTTAATATATCAACAAAATATACACAGCATAATATCGATCGTTGTAAAAGTAAATAAAGATGACTTTCTTTGGCTTTGGTCGTAATTTCTATATAATTTCTTTGCATAGGCTGAAACGATGATGCTATCAGTACTTTTCTTTATTTTAAGTTAAATTTAAACCATTTATCATAAAATGTCCACATACAAGTAAAATGTTATTGTAGACAGTGTGACTATTCTCCAACAAAAGGATGGCATGAGGTCTCTTTCATTGCAACGCTCATTGTTTACGACTACAGAGCAAGTGCCTGCATAGGCGTTTCATGTCCGAAGACTACACTGTATGCACAAAAGAAGGGTTCCTTGTGGTTGACAATAGATCACGACTATAAAATACTCTGTCTTTATGTTGAACTATATGAAATATGATGAAATGGCTGAAGATAGACTACAATCCAATTGAGCTGGCTAGTGAAATGTATGGTATCCAATTGGCTGGCAATGCGTCGTATCTCGCATCATAATCATGAGTAAGCCTCTTAGCAATACTCATTATCAAATGAATAGGTACATAGGACTTAATTGTTAAAAAAAAAATCCACCGCAGTAAATACATTAGTTAAAAATACACTGTAATCAAAGTAAAATATTCCGAGAAGCACTGAATCAAAAAAATGAAAACAAAAAATTAATGAAACAATTCTGAGACTGTCGATTTAACAAAAATATTATGGTAATATTTCTGTAAAAAATGTTTCAGTGGAAATAATTCAGCGGATTGCAGGTAAAAGTGAAACGAGGTGTAACATCGCTCTTAATGGTGTTAGTTAATTAATTTCATGAAGAAAAACTCCCAAACCAAGCTCACGAATACGCCAAAGGAAGACTATGAAAATAGGAAATTGAAATTATCAGTAGGCCGTAAAAGATTTCTTTCGGCTCCTACCAAAGAATTTTAATTAAAAAGTTTTAAGAAGTATTCACGAAAGAATATGTAATCTGTTGTAAATTAATTCATAATTGGCAGTTAACTGTGCCGAAATGTAGACATTTGGAAAACTTCTCGTAAGTATCAATTTTTGTGAAAGAAATTTTGCACATTTCAGTTTATATTATTCAATCCAATTTTTAAGCGTTTAGCAGAGAACTAATATAAAAGAAAAGACGAAGAAGAAACTAATTAATTTTGATGAATTGAATCAATCAAAATTATAATAACCACGCACGGGAATTAACGCAATCATGCATGTAAGGTATTTTTATATACCCTTAATTCCCGTGGTTATTATAATTTCAGTCATTCACCGCGAAAGTTTAAAAGTTATTATTGAGCCAATCAGTTCAAAGGTACAGTAATAACTGATAACTCTATGAAAATATTATGGACGGGAATCGGCATTTTAGTTAATAATATAAATCTGCTGGAAAGGTTTACAGTACAACAGCATGGCAGATTAATACCTACCATGAAGTAAGTATCCCAAAAACAGGTTTAGATATAACATTGAGTCGATTTTAACATCTTGATTGCGTAATAAATAACAATCTACAAACGTGAGATAAGAGGATAAAGTAGGATGCCTAAAGCATAACTCGGCTGAATACGAGTACAATATGGAAAGACAGTAACATAAATAAATACACTGAAGTACACATAGTCCGCAGACTTGTCTTCCGCATCTTTCTAAATAGATGTGAATCTTAGATACTGCAGGCTATGCGCCCGCGCATGTATAAAATTGCTTCGAAATATGGTGCAAGCGAGGCATAACTAAAATATTATGTTAAACATTCTGCATAAATGCGTCAATGCTGAGACGAGGATCCGATGTGTCTTGCTTACCTACCAAAAACAAATGCACCAGTACTTTAGGCATTTCTTCTTGATATATGACTTGTAGAGAGTCTTACCATCAAGGGAAATGAACATGACAAAAGGTGAAGTGGCAATGGGCCGGGCACATCTGCCGAGTTAGTAATGGCAGATGGGGAGGAAGGTCCTAGAGTGGCCAACTCGGATGGAGCGTGGGAGCCCCTCGTGTGTGTTGATGATGATGATGATAAAAAAGAGAGCAAGAGGCTGTCCTGTGCAGAATCGATCTTAAAAGTCTAATGCTGCATCGCAAAATTCATCCAGCGCCATTGACACGTACACCTTTTCGGAACGGTTCTCCAAGTAATAGTCAGACCAAGTGATTGAAGAACCACAACTACCATTTAGAGCAGTACGACAACAATCCACCGATAGTAAGAAACAGATAGTAGATATCAACAGCTCCCAAAGGACTTACGATATCACTAGTGAGAAATTGGCTACAGAAATTTTAAATAAAATTACATCGAATACAAACCATTTAAGTGATATTAAAACGTGTGGTAAACTTGATTTCGAGTGGTTGATAAAAAACACAGCGACGATAAAAGTATACGACAAAGGCTAGCAGACGCCCCCCGTATTCAATTAACCAGTGTGATTAAATTTTTACGCGACTTAAAAACACTTTTTCCGAGGGTAAATACACAAGTATCTACTTTCAATTTTAATAGCAAAAAATACACACTAAGAGTTTCATGATTTTATATTTTAATGGAGAAATGGTGTTTCAAATTGTTAAGGGCACCATTAAGGCTCGCGTTTTAGGATTTGGTGTTACGTAATGGTTATGGAATTGTTATGGGTACATAATTATGATGTAGGCACAGTTTTTGGTTGACATTTATTTTTATGAAGCAAGTAAAGAAGGAACCACCTGATATATTTTTTTTATACTACGTACCACATACCACAGAGCAGGCAAAATAGTTACAGATTTTTTTTTGGATTGAAACCGGTAGCCTTAGAAAACGAGAACCAAACGAATGTGGAAAATTTCAGCTCAAATGGACACTAGGACGTCCTTAACTTGCAATATTTGATTACAGACACCGCGGTGAAACTAAATAAAAGTTTGTAAAAATAGTAAAACGGGAATTAACGCGATCATGCATAAGGGTTCAACATACCTTCATTATTGCCTCATAAACATTTATTATTGTCAGGCAATAATAAAGGTATGTAAATACTCTATATGCAACGCGGAAGTTTAAAGTTAGTTAGTTATTATTGTAAAAATAGTGTTTAGTGTTTAAAATACCTACCTACAAAGTTAAACAAGCATCGGTATCATAAAGGATACTGTTCCACGGGAGCACTAGCCCGCGTCAGCAAGTCGAAGTACACATAAATCCTCACACAACATACGCTCTCTAGGGGATAAGTGTGGAGTAATTTGCGAACACACGCTCACTCGGCGTCGCGAACATTAACTATTAAATTCGTTGCATATTAAACTACTACCTTAGAGCTGTGTAATCCACCTACCTTAACGCCTAATGTTCGACTCTCCTTAACATAAAATGTATTTTTCAAAACATACGAGCATATCTGAGTTCAGTCATATTAAATTCACGTACTACTCGTAAAAGTAGTGTTGCGCCGACGAGGTACGGGAATATCACAGGCTGACAAATTGAGTGTAAAATTGTTGTTATTTTTTTATAACAGTGACAAGGACCAGAAAAGATAAGAACAGGCAAGTAAATTATAAGTATTTGCTCGATCACATGTCCAACTAATAATCTTGGTACCCAATGGCCGCTTTATAGAAAGTGATAGAAAATTACCAATCTGTATAAATGTCGTATCGTCAGTAACTATTAATGACGTCTGTGCAGAGCGGGAATGATCGTGTGTGTGTGCGGCTTCATACAAACTCATCAACATTTACAGATCGCCTGAGGATGCCTCGCGTAGAGGCGAAACACGTGTCGCAGAGAGGACCACGGCAGTCGGGGCAGTGGCGGACGCATGTATCTTCTGTTTCAGATGTTAGAAATTCGCCGAGACGACCACAGCAGCTGGAGCAGAGACGACCAAAGCAACCACGGCAGTCGCATGCAACTACTAACGGTAGTGCGTGGGAGCCGGCCGGCAGTAATTTGCATGAACTAATTGGTGGCGGAAGCACGCAAAGTAGTGTAGATCAAATGGCCTCATACAAACTGCTCCTCATTCGCCTCAGAGGGGACTAACGCCTGTGCAGGGCAGGAAAGGTCGTGGGAGCGTGCGGTACCATACAAACTGTTCTAGATTCGCCTCAGAGGGAAATTGCATCTGACAGAGGACGAAAGATCACGTGAGCGTGCAACGTCATACAAACTGTTCCAGATTCGTCTCAGAGAGAAGGTAAGGTTGATACGAGAGAGTGGCATGGAGAATCCATAATATACGTAAGTACTATTACACAGTGACTACGTATCGTTTCCTCGGGTGTGTTGGCTGTCTTCACGTACAGACTATTTTAGGTCTATCTCTTGGGAACCTCTTCATTACTCGAAATAAAAGGTATCGTATTTGTTGGGATAGAATATAACTATTACTATGACAAGTTTTATTAAATTTCAGTAGTTTTTATATGATAAACCTATTTTTATGATATATAAACAAGCAAAATTTTCTTTCTCGTATCACCACTTTAGCGTTAAGTACTCGGATGACTAAATAAAACGTTTTTTTTTCTGTGATTATTTTACGAGCCCGGTGATCGAAATACTAGCATTACCTACTTTGTCACTAAAAATATATAACATATTATGGAAAGCGTAAGAGTTCTGTTGCCATATTTTGAACAAGAAATTAAATATTACATTAAGTTTTGCAAACTATTTTTTCTTTCAAGTATGGTCTGATTATCGTAACTGGAAGAGATTAGTATCATCATCACCAGCTTGTATCTACCCACTGTTGGATATAAGCCTTCCCCAATGCTTTTCGCCAAATACGATCTTTCTTAAAGGTATCGGACCATCTAAAAGATTCTTACGAAAATCGTAAATTTATCAATCAATATTGTAACACTTTTTAAGAATATAGTTATGCAATTCGAATAACTTTGTATTATTTTGCCCTTTTTGTTTCTTAATTTTATTAATATTTCTTTTCGATTAAATAAAGAAGTGTAATAGATTCATGTAGGTATTTTGAGAGAACCATTACCTATCATTTTAACCTGTGTTTATATACATGAGGCTCTCGTTCAGATTGCCACAAATTACGGTTCTGAGCTAACCATCGACTAACCGCAGTGTTGGGGAGGTCGACGCTCTATCTAGCGTTTATCTTATCCATATCCAGAAGATAACTTTAAAAGTAAGATTCTAAAATGATGGATACAGGAATTGCATAATAAAAATACTAATATGGCTAAGTAGTAATAAGACATTGTAAGGGCTGCTTGCACCAATCTGGAAATCATATTTAAATTCTGTTTACTTATATATATAAAAAAGTCTCTATGGAAACAATTGAGGTTAGAGTATTATAAAGTCTGATGTCACGAAAGCTTTTTCCATCTAATACGTAGTAGATACTAAGATTCATTAAATATAGCAAGACAGCTACAGAAAAGATATTCAATTTGATATCATTAGTAGCATGATTTAAAAAAAAATACAATTTGCTGATTTTTGAAAAGTGATACAGTTGACAGAAAAAGTAATTTAAGGTGCCTAGCTGCCCCATGTAAATTTACCAACATATGTATGAAAATCGATTCTGAAGAAGTAAGCTCTGAAAATCATCTACGCTATACTTATTAGTCGTAATCAACCCTTATTCATCACATTGCTCGAATACGGTCCTCCCCTCAATCGAACGGATTTAGAGTATACTCCACCACGCTGCTCCACTGCGGGTTGGTGGAGTATACTTATTAGTAAATACGCGTAACTTCCATAACTGCTGGCTTAGTATTTCCTGGTAAAAATATGTATACTATGACAAAATGTACACTCATTGAGTAGTAAATCAATCAACATGATACATCACTGTACGATGTTATAAATTAATAACAAACTAACATATACATACAGTGTAATTATAAACATTACGTACGTTCGTGTGCGTCAAACAAATGCCTCTCGAATCAAGAATAGAATGAAAGCGCCTACAAGTGTAAATCTCAGGTGATTCGAAAATTCTTAAAAAGCGGGAAATTTTCTTGAAAATGCCCGCTTTGTTTTCGACAGCCAACAGGCCCTCTCTGTCCTGGCTGAGTACGGAACCCCACTTGACACGCTTCATTTTTACCTTTCCTTTAAATTGAAACTGGAGCGAGAGGGTGCGCTTTCTATGCGGCCGTGTATCAGCCTTCGTTATGAATTAACTGGAATTTTAAATATTATTACGAATCCTCAAACATCATAAAGAGAAAAGATGCAGCGCTCATTAACTGATAAAATATCATACAATTATTGTGAGTGCCACTCACGAGCAATTCATTAGGAAAACAGGAAGGCGAAAGGAATACGACAGGAAAATCACAGTCTTTACTCGGAACCATGTTACCCACGATAATGGGAATGTGAACACAGTGAACGGAACATAAAACTGTACAAGTTTTTTCGTAACATATAGTTAATTGCAACCGATTTATGGCAACAATGATGCACAAACAATTTCCCATAAAATTTCCCATGTCGGCGCATATTCTACGTGTATCGAGAACAACTTTTCCCATCGGGTGCGGTGCACTGCGGCCGTGGCAATGCACTTTCGCTGACCCTTTGCCTCCTCCCACGGAATACCTCTCTCTCACTCTTACTACTTTCTTCACTATCTGTTTCGGTCGCACGCGCAGTTGCGCCCGCGCTTCCCGGGTAATAACATTCTACGACTCGGTACGCCGCCAGAGTGGAACGGGTTCTGTCGATGACTTGGACGATTATTTGTAAGAAAGACAATAGTCGACATGGGTGCATTTAACTGTCCGCTTTATAGACGAAACGAAATGGAGACTCACGCGTTATTAATCTTCTTATTGACGTCACGTCACGCTTTACAGATAAGCTAACTAACACCGTATTACACAATCGACGAACTCCTACGTAAATTAGATATGAAAAATCTAGTCGCAGAGGGCAACAATGTTCCACTTCCCGCTGAGTCATAACAGCGAGAATGAATACGATGAATGTTTCATTAGAAACGCAGCGCGACACAACACTAACTCATCGCATAAAAGTCGGAGAAAGCACCACTTCAACTGAGTTACAATCGCATCAAAACTATATATTACACCTAACTAACGAGACCAGCGATGTTGTACAGCATCGCTTGCATTATATTGAGCACTCATAGATTTATTCGCCGTAAGTGGAATAACTTTCTTGTTCACGAGAGCGCTTCGACGGTCTTTGTTAACGCCCTACATAGTTCCACTTATCTCGCTGCATTCCAGTCCACTGATCTTCCTATAGGATATTCTTTAAACAGATCGAAATAAATACACGTATTTATATCGACTGAACGTAGTCGTTTAGAGAAGTTTTTATAAAATTTAATTCCACGCTGAGAGAAATATTGTAGAGTATCGCGTGAGTCAAGTTACGGATTACGTGGGAGTGCGCTGGAATGATCCCGTACGATTTGAAAACGAGTAGTCAAGTATGCTATCGAACGTCAGAGATATTTGAACTCTATCTATCAAAAATTTAGGACGACATTCGTTAGTATCACCCTCAGGGGGACGACGTTCTAGGTTTGCGAGCATATTACTAGGCTCGATGCGAAGGGTTCAAAGGGGTTTCGTCAGTCATTGAATTTTGGCGCATACGTGTAAGCGTTTTGGGTGCACATTTGATTGCACAGGTAATGCTTGCGAGAGAGTATGCGACTGGCAGCATTCCATCGCACAATGAGTAATTTAAAAATTCAAAAACTCGTCGAGGCTGCCGTGCGCGAGGTGAGGCGATCCTACGAGTGGGACTCTGCAATTGAGACTGTTATCTGCCTGCATGCTGCCATAGAACGCACGTACGGGAATAACGCGCGACTGAATAACAAGGTTACCTTAATGCCAAACCATGCCGCGATACATTGCTACGTCCACATATAAGTTGATAGAAATAGTTAAGGTAGATAAAACTGAATGGGACTCTATCCGGTTCATTTTCCAATGAGCGTCGGTAAATGATTAGTTACTTAGCAGCAATAGTTTGTATGCTCGTTTGCCACCTTGAAGGTACAAAAACACCGAAGTAGGTGTAAGTTGAATGCCTAACAAAGCCATTTAGTATATACTTATGAAAAACGCCCTATTGCTAAAGCATAATAAGGCAAAATTGTACAAATCCTTCACAGACCGTGTCATGAACTAACTAATCGATTTTACTACAACATACAACATATTAATCGATATTAGCATTCACACTTCAATCAAAATGTCTTGTAAATATGCACCTTACTTAAAAAAAAAATAGAACCTCAGTATATTTACAATGCGTGTAATGGATATGGACATACATTCATCTAGTCTAGATAATTCCATTGTTAGACTCAACCCAATTTAATAAAATATTATCATGTATATAGTATTTTTGTTTGCTGTAATAAACCAAAGAAAAAAAATAAAGACCATATAAACCCTCCTCCTCCTCCTCCCTCCTCTCGCCTCCCCAACCCGTTTGGCCAGCGTGAGGAGTGTAGGCCAAATCCTCCTTCCATCTAGGACGGACGAGAGAGGGTCGTACTCCTGTAGTGGAGACTAAAATGACCTGATGATGATGATGATGATGTAGATGACCTTATTCTTCGTGAACCCTTATTCATCCCACTGCTGGGGACTGCCCTCAATCGAAATGGTTTAGAGCATACTTCACCACGCTGCTCAACTGCGGGTTGACGGAGACCAGTGTTATAACCGCGTAAAGGCCACTAACTTGGCTTAGCGACTGTCATGTAACGACAACAGTCGGGACCGTCGGCTTAAAATGCTCTCCGAAGCACGAAGGAGTTCGAGATAAATAAAGCCATCCACGGACAGGCTACGGCCGTAATTGCTTAACCTCTGTGTTCGATTACACTGACAGGCGCAACGACGTTATTGAGCTCCTCTGAGACGACTTTATTGCATGTCTTGAATGTCACATTTTCAAAGAGCCAATCTTAACTTACGTGCTTCATTATCTCGAGCAGAGGATGTTAATATAATACTACTTTACTAGTTCCGTAGTATGCAACAAGCCTCTTTTGAACGCATATTACGTACGAATATCTACACTTTTCTTTTTACTAGAACTTAATTTTTCGTATAAAATTTCCAGTATCGGAGAAACAAACCCCGAGTTCTTTTTAAATTATAATTTATATGATGAACGATGATAGTATAATTACAAAACGATAGTAAGTAAATATTCGGCATCAACTCATAATAGTTTGCATGAACTAATTGGTGCCAGAATCCATTATTTCTCTTAGTTCACGGGTCAAGCCCGGTCATTTGATAAGAGTGCGCGGGGATATAAATCCAACACGTAGAGGCCCCTTTGAGAAGTTTGATGTAATGTTGTACGCCCGCCGTGACCCGCTCCAGGATATATCAATGGAACGATTTACCCATGAGCCGGTCTCGGCAGGCTATTACAGAAGAGGGACGGACGCCTGCAATAACTGCATTTATGGCTAGTTATTTGCGGCAGGCGGTGGCTTGCCACTCCACTCCACCAGAATCCATTATTATTATGACTCTTATTTTATACTGTGCCAATACCACAGTATAAAATAAGAGTGTTGTCATTAGACGACAGTTGTTAAGCCAATTCAGTGAGTGGCCTTTGAGTGCTTGAAAACACTGGCCTTCGCCAACCCGCAGTTGACCAGCATGGTGGATTATGCCCTAAACCTTCTTCGATTGAGGGGAAACCCGTATCCCACCAGCGAGATGAATATGGATTGATGCAATACCACAGACATATACTCGTAGCAGGGTAGCAGAGCACATTTTTATTCTATGTATCATAAGTATGTATTTTTACAAAAAAATATGTATTTATGTATAATTATCAGTTGTCTAGTACCCATAACACAAGCTTCGCTTACTTTAGGGCTAGATGGCGCTGTGTAATTTGTCTGACAATATTTTATATTTATTACGAACGTGAAGCAAATTTTCGCTTGTAGCCTCGTGTAGTACATTTTTAATTGCTGATAATATCGACGAGCTCGGTGGTCGCATGGCTAGCAATGGCTACTTTGCCCCCAAGGTAGCGAATTCGATCCCCGCATAAGACAAACATTAGTGTGCACGACCATGTGTCATTTTCTTAGTTTGGATGTTTTCTATAATTAAAATGTATTTAAGTATTTATCAGTTATCTAGTATCCATAATATAAGTTGTGCTTAGTTTGGGACTAGATGGCGTTGTGTAATTAGTCCAAAATATATAGCTATATGCATATACAATAATAGTCTCTAGATAGACCAACGACATCATAAAAATGGCTGGTACCGGTTGGATGCAGGAAGCGGAGGTTCGCATATGGTAGAAAGCATCGGGAGAAGCCTATATTCGGCAGTGGGTAGATACAAGCTGATAATAATGATGATGATGATATACAATAATGTACTCGGGAATAAACAGTTAATGTGCATGTTTCGTGTACTAGATGACTCTTTCAGATTTATAAATATTGAATTTTACTATGTTGGTACCAAATATCATCAGTCATTTTATAGAAAAACAACAAAGTATGGAGCTTATTGGTCAATTCATACAACGCAGCACGCGATGTATTGTACCAGCTGGATTGAATCTGCTTCCCTTTATATATCTGCGGCCAATACAAACCGAGTTCTTATAATAAACATCCAACGAACCACTCGATATTACGATACTCTACTATTTTAAAATTAAATTCTTCGGGCGTATACTCAAAGTATAATTCCATCGCATTGGAGCTCTCTCGTTGATTTTTGGAATTCCAAAATAGGTATTTGATTGCAATTTAATTATTCAGCTGCTATTCGATACATATGCTACGCGGCTATTTTGTGGAAAGCTCTGTTATGTGGATTGATCTGTTTCATGCATACTTGAATGCTTTCCGCGAGTCATGTGAATTTGTCGTACGCTTTATTATTGAAAATGAAATACATAACTGCTCTATTTGTTTTTGGTATTGGTAATAATATCGTTTGTATTTAGTTGACTTATAGTTGGGATTTGAAGTGAATGTGGTTCTAAAGTGACTCCTGTGAAGAAATGCTTTAGTATCTAAAAGAATAAAAACCAAACCACTTTCTTTGCACAAGATCTTCACAAAAGTAAGAACCAATAAGTATCTACAAAGGGGGTGTAATTCTCATGTTATCTCTTCCAAACAAGGGTAGAGGAAAAGTGACGCGAAACATTATAATCCATTATTATACTGCAGTTTCAAGTAGGCAGGAAATATAATGTAGTAGGATAATACCCAAAACAATTTTATCCGTCGTCTCCATAATGTAATACTAGAAATTAAAAGCAAAAAATTACAGTTATTAGTAATTACCAACTCGAGGTGTACGAACAAATCTTGAGACTCAACCGACTCGAAAATGGTAATTGAATATCAAATGAACCTAGCCCCAATAAACATTTGTAACAAAGTTGAAAATCGTTTGATCGCAACAATTTAATTTCCTCGTGTTGAATTTAAAAAAGAATAGACTTTAATAGTATAATGATAAAATTCAATTTAGCGGAACGTGGAAATCCATTTCTCGGCGGTCGAAGGATTTTAAGCTTTAGGCGGTCGTGAAAAGGAGTGAAAATCCTGCTGGGTTAGAAGTTTTCCACAGACGAATGCAGTGGGAACATGTTAGAGTAAGGTGGTAAAAACTCAGTCGTAATTAGTCTTTGGAGCCGAACCGTGAACAGATGCGGGGAGTCAAGTGGGACCGAGGAGGGCCAAGCCATCGGACTGCGGCTTCTGAATTACACGTTTCGATTACCAAATGAATAATAGTCATTTTCAACTCTACCAACTTTATACATCGCAATGAAGTAATTTGTGGTACACATAAAGTCAAAGGAAATGTTATCGGAATTTCTCAGCGAACTCGTGCCTAGATCCGTATCCAAACATTGAATTAAAAAGGAAAAGAAACTTTATTTATGTAGGTATGAAAGTTAGAAAAAGCGGACAAGTTTTAGCAGAGTACGACTCTCGCTTTGATACTTGTGCAAGTATGAAAAGTCCTGTTGATTAGCTCTTGGAGTTTTTATTTCGGCGTATCTTTTACTTTTTCGTCTTATTGCAATTTCGCGCGAGTCTCTCTACGCTCGTTCAATGTCTCCAAACTAATTAATAGCAAAGAAGGAAGAATTAAATGTTGAACGGAATTTATAAATAAGAAAAAATTAAATAAACATTCCGTTGAGCATAGGCTTAACGCAGCGATGTGAAACGGGGAATTTAATGAATAGTTTACATTTTGAATTCTTGGATGAGTAATAAGATGATTATCGAACGCAAAAACTTAAGAATATTAAAAAAATATCGAGTTTGTTACTGAGATAAAGTACTAGGAGAACATATTATCGATACAGTATTGCGATCGTTAACCCCTCAATACTACTGTTAAAATAATATGCCAATAATTGTTTTTTTGAAAACTCACCGTTTCGGACGCCGTGTAACGCCCGTTGCTGCACTCAAGTAGTGAAGATTCACTCACCTGAAAAAAATGAAAATATATATTAGCTTAGTCATAAGCAAGATGGCCTCAATGACGACGTGCTAAGGTCCTTTCAGTGAAGAAGAAAAATATTTACTCAGTTTTATCTTAATCGAGGCAGTTTTACTCGCAACTTATTTGGAGACTAGTTTGTTTGCTCGACTACTTTAAACTGGACTGAATGGCCAAGTTCACACTATATGTAGATTTCATACAGATAATTCTATAGGAGAGTATTTGAGTACATTACTTTAGAGCAGGTTCATGCATAAATCCATCCATCCATACTCCATATATCGCATATAGCTTTATATCGCATAGTCACATCTCATGGTGCTCAAAAGTACACCAATTACTGAATAAGCTACAAATCAGCAAAGAGGAAATGGAAAATAATATAAATCGAATGATTTCTATTCTTGTTTGAATTATGGTCATATAATTCTCTGTAAGAATGATTTAATCAAAGATTTAAAAAAAAACTAGCTTTATTTAAAATGCAATGTACGTCACTAACTTAAAAGAGAAATATTAAAAAATGCAAAGATAATTATTTGGACTTTCTTATTTAACTTGAATTCAAAACTCGGTATCTACGAATACTTCAGTTAAAGTTTACCCAGATCGAATAAACTGCTTGTTTAACTTTAAATTTATTAACCATAACCTAGTTAACAATTCAAACTATTTAACGAACTTGGTGAAATTTTCCCAGCGTTATTCATTAAAGTAAATGAACAACTGGAAATGTTATATCAAATGTTAATTTTAAAGGCGCGTAGCATAGCTTTATGCATAAATAATTCCAAGCAGTCTATTGTCAAAGGATTTCCGTTCAAAATCTTGTTTTAGTAGAATCATAGGGGTGGAGCAAACGGACCACAATCTGCGCTTAACTTCATTACGGAGCGAATTGCTAAACGTTCGTATTGTTGACCACGGCACTACGGAAAATGTATTACGCAGTACCTAATTTCCATAGATACACTGAGAATTTAATCAATCAGGTTTGCCGTCTATAAGCTAAATTCTACACTAACAAAAATATTTGTAATAAACATTATTGTCAGTGTAGAAATTAGCTTATAGACGTAATTTGTTATTGGATCTTAAGTGATTTAGCTGGAAAGAATATTCGGATTCAACTTTTGGCGTAATATGAACAAGAATTTAATAAATGAAACCAAATCTGACTGCGTTAGAAAATACTAATTAAATACGAAAAAATTTACTGTAAATACCCCTCGTATTTCTTTTTCGTGGATATTATATTAAAATAATATTTCTATGTTACTTCCACTACAGTTTAGGCTGTAGTGCGTGTCAAGTAATTTAACATTAACATTCACGAAAAATATTACCCTATATCTTCGGCAGTCGGGTAATGACGGTCACTTCGTAAGCACTAGGGAGTACCACTGGGAAGATATTGAGACAATCGTATATAAGCGTGAATAAATCATGGTATTTTATTTAGTGACAGTAAGCAAAAACCGATGGTTTAAATAGTCAGCCACAAGGTAGTACTCCTAAGGACCTTGGGACCGTCGTCTCCATAACACTGGATCTACACAAATAGAATCAGTAATTTAATGAATATGACATGTTGTTCTAATATATTTACCATGACACCACAGAACCTCGGACGTCTGAGAACGGCTTAGGCGGTTAGTCATGCAAATAGACAAGTCGCGTCCGCAATGGTCAGACAATGCGTTTAGCTTCGATCTTGAGCATGTCTCAAGTAATTAAGGAAAATTTGAATTGAATACAGTAACGGGACTCAATGGGAACATGTGAACGTGACAGGGTTAGCCGTCTTTATAGATAAGAAAATGATGGGAAAATGTCGTGAATTCCTTAGCTTTGTACTTAGGTTCTTCCTTCTTTTATATTTTTCTCGTTATACATGCAAGTCTGGTTATCGCAAGTCAAGAAGCATTATTTGCGGGCAAGGCTAAGAAACTAGTTAAATTTCCGAATCTGTTTCACCATCATTTTATATATTAAATATTGTTGTTTAGTGCCTACTGTGACAATACAGTTTCCAAATAATGTTTTTGAGTTTTTTTTTTTAAATTTATTACCATTTAGTAAACCGTGGGGAGAAAACGTGTGAAGAACTTTGGTCTTGAGAATGTTGTTGCAACGTATACTAGCGTGAAAAACATTTTATATTATTATTTTACAACATTTTTTAGGAATTGATCCTAAATATCAATTACTTTAGACTATAAACTAGAGATGGCTTATTAGCAACATTACCAATGGGGGGTGTCAAATTGCGAACCTTCATACTCATACTTACGTTTATTTACTTCTAATGAAATTCTTAGAGTTTTATGCAACTTAATTTTACCATTAGTGGTTTTTTTTTTTACATGAGACGGAAGCAAAAGAACATGTGGGTCACATGATATAAAGCATTCACCACCGCCCATGGAAATCAGCAACACCATATTTTTTTAAAGAACCCTTTCCTACGATGCCACATAGTTAGTTGCCACTATTAATATTCGTTACAAAAGAGATAAATTAATATGCGGTGGGTCTCACAAAATCAAACCGATAACTAATTTTCAATACAATCGAAATTTAACACATCCTGTTTAGTTCCCGACCACAAAACATAAAGAGCTATTGTGAAAGTCGATCAAAACGTTCGGACGGTTTAAAGGCCAAATGATTTTCGGTTAATAGACGTTTATCGTACAAAGGACTATAATAGTGCAGAATTTGAGGGCCTATTCGGTATGATATCACGAGTGCACAAATGCAGTTCTAAATAATAATCACAATAACTTGAATATTTGCTTCATTTGATATCGCTTTGATGAAATTCAGTACGGTTATTATCGGATATTCGATCTGTTGGTGTGATTAATTTGTTAGAAAACAAATTTAAAGCGATAGGTTAAATGAATAGCTATATTAAGTAATAATTACTGGGTTTTGTGCAATAATTCAGACAGAATAATTAAAGTTAGAAATGTTTAGAAAAAGTTCCGTTCAATTCTCTTACACAAAGTAGGCAAAACGGAGGACGGAAAGGATAAACTTCTTGTTTAAAATTTATTTTCTTGTAGTTCTCAATCTCACCTCGACATTCTCTTCTCCCCTCTGCCCTTATATTCTTTCCTCCTTTATGTTTACACTAAATGCTCCTGTCTAGTTTTGTTTTTACCCAAAAAGAAACTATGAAATTTCAAGTTCGTCAGACAAGCATAATAGACTGTGTGTTGATTTATTAGACAGATAAGGCGTCCCTTTTCATAATATTCTCATAGATGGCGACATATAGTGATGCTGTAGTTGACGGCCAACACGAATATAGCAAGACCTACTTACAAACTTGTGCCTAACCGGGGTCCCTACCGCCGAAGCTGAAGCCGATTACCATAGGATTTTTTGATTGCGAAAAGAAACTTCAACTTAAATTTATGCTACTTGTATTTACGAGTAGCTTAGCTGGTAGAAACGATGGAGCTCTACCCACCTAGCTGAAGGTGTTTGGCAATAACTTAAACGTAAAACCTATTTTTCGAATCATATTAGATATTCGGTGGTAATCGGCTTCAGCTTCGGTGGTAGGGTGCTCTAATATCTACTATTTTTTTTTATACTACGTCGGGCGGTAGACAAGTATACGGCCCGCTTGATGTGAAGCGGTTACCGTAGCCATATTAACGCTCACAACATAAAATATCGCTCACGCACCGCCACCCCCGCTGCCAACGCAGCATCTCCTATCTTTCTGGTGACCTCACTCACTCGCAGGAACACAACAACCCTCAAGGGAATTGTTATTTGGCTGCGGTATTCTGTGAGGTGGAGGTACATTCCCCAGTCGGGTAGCTTACAATTACGCTTCCTACCTCTCTTTTCGCCAGAGCTTCGTTTGTCAGTTAGCAGGGTGCACCGCGCGCAGGTGAAGTTGGCTTTGGTTCAAAGATGGTGATGAACCACTTACACCCCAAATGCTACTACAAACTCTGACATTTGTTCATTCAAAAACTCTTCCGAATAACAAAATGAACACTAGGAAGATATTCATACGAACATTAAACTGGGCATTGTTCCTTCAAAATAACTAAAAGCGAGCATATTGCATTTCAAGCTCTTCGATTTTATGGAAAAATTCCAACTGGATATCGAAGGTTGAACAATGGAATAAAGAAGACAATACATGAAAAATGCATCCCCGTATGAGATACCCGGTGCAAATATTCAAAGTATTCCTTTCGGTCTATTTCGTTAAAATCAAAGCCAGTTATTACATGACAACATCATAGGGATGTTTTTAGAGTATCGTAATGAGATAAAAAATCCATTCTGGTTTCAATACATCGCTCAGCTTGTAGATTATTTGTGGAACAAAAATTGTATGACCAATATTTATTTAGCATGGCAAAATCTGGAGATTAAATCAATGAACTTCATTTTTTTAAGTTTAATGGACTATGTATCGAATTTCGTATCAATCCAGAACTACAAGGACAGGGGCTCTATCGCCGAAGCTGAAGCCGATTCCAATAGAATATTTTGATTCCAAAAATAGGTGTCAGGTTTTAAGTTAATGATAAACCTCTTCAGCTTAGACGGTAGAGCTTAGAGTATTATCACCAAACTAATCTGAAGTTTTATTTTTGCAATCAAAACAGCCAATGGTAATCGGTTTCAGGTTCGGCGGTAGGGCCCCCATATTCTGAATTGTCACCGAAGTTATAAAGAACGTAATATTTTGTCCGAAAAATAATTAAAAATGTTTCAGTACACAAATAGTAGCAAAACGTACTAAGAACGGCCGTTTTAGCACTTTTCGCTACTTTACTAGAACGAAACTTTTTGAATATTGGTATAATGACGTAAAAAGGTTGTCTTGGTAACAAATTGAGCATATATTTTTTTATTAAGATTAATGTTTTTATTTAATTTATATGTATTTAATTAATTTTATCTATTATAAGTTTATTTTAAACGTGCGCCACTTTAGAAAGCTACAAAGGCCTTAATTTAGTTAATTATTATTAATAAATACATTATTATCTAATTTCAGTACAGTAAGCACACAAACTACTACGGAATTCCACTACACATCGTGCGTTTCACTCTTAGCAAGTTTTTCATTTAAAGCAAATAGTTTAGCTTCATTCATCCGGACAAAATCCAATAGTAGGTACTATTTTGTTCGCAGATAGTATAAAACGTACACTTCCATTTATTAAAAATAGAAAACTATATTCTAACTACTCGTCGGGGTATTCAATTGGATCCAATTAGGTAATACTGAGTCAAGTGCTATTTGCTCCATGGTTCAGTAAATAAATTTGTCGAACAGATATCTTTATGAAGACAAGATTAATATTTTATTGCTTTCGTATCGTAAATAAAATATTTCAAACCTCATTAGCTATCTTTAAATCTGTGTTTTTCTAGCTTTTTGCGCATGGTGCAATCCCCTTAATATGTGAAAATATTTTACGACCCCCCCCATACCCTCCAAAGTTCATAACCTGTATGTATTTTCTTATATTACAAATATTAAATCCGTACAGTTTTATTTATTTGAGTATCGGTCAATTAAATACAATAAAAAAACAATATATAATGAAGCATCTAAAATAGACATCGAGTATGTTCCGAAATTAACATTTTATTGATTTTATTTAACAAAAAAATATATTTTTGTCGTTGTTTTTTTTACAGCTTCGCGAACCCCCGCGATCCCTTGTAGAGACTTGGGGACCCACCGTAAGGTCGCGACCCAAATTTTGAAAAACAGTACTTAAAACAGTAATCATTAAACATTACATATATACCAGGCACACAGCTATCTCTATACCAAACAGGTATTAAACAAAATTGGTTAAACCATAAATTTAGGATTCTTTGCTCAACCACGATCGACGACTAAACTGATTTTTGTATTTATAACAATAATTATTAATATATTAGCGACTGATTACTCTTGTGGGGATAAATGTATTATAGACAAAAATATACATAAAAAGCGGTCGCCTAATTTAAAAGAAAAGTGTACAAATAGATAGTTATGCACATATTTTTATTTTTTTTTAGTGAAGTTATAACTTTTTCAGGATTACTTTTAATAAGCCGTACTGGGACTTCATTCCCAAATGACTAAATAACTTGAGTAATCTTAAAAATAAATATTTTTATTCTATGTAGCGACTTTGATGAAGTAAATACCAAATGCTACTGACTGACTGACTAAATCTTCATAATTTTCAGTTATAACAATTTGAATTAAAATGGTCCGATGATTATTAGCGTACAATTATTTTAAAAATTTTGATTTCATTATGTACATAGATTCGAGCTCAATGGTCGAATGGCTAGCCATTGGTCAATGGCCACTTTGACTCTGATGTCGCGGGTTCGATTCCCGCACAAGACAAACATTTGTGTGTAGGTATGAATATGCCTGTTTCTGTTGGTCTGGGTGTTTTCTATGTATGTATTTACAAAAAAATATATATAAGTACACATATCAGTTATCTAGTTCACATAGTACATGCTTTGCTTAGTTTGGGACTAGATGGCGCTGTGTAATTTGTCCAGGGATTTTAATTTATAATTTATTATTATAGATATAATTTTGATGCCGCCAACGACGTACCCTGAAAAAACTTTCATTGATGAATGATTTTACTAAATTGTTTTGTTATTATATAGACCACGTTGGAAGGTTATCAGAGAGGAATAATTCGAAAAGGTGATACAATATTTTCGCACACGTATACGACGAGACGCGACGACAAGTGCCGCCAGTTTCGCGCTACGCTGAGCGTGAGCTAAGCTCACTGGATCACGCGAGTCACAAGTATCGACGTTGACACAACCAATATAATATTGTAGGAATTTTATTCTGAAGAAAAATCTGTTCCAGTAAATTCCTTTATGACACGAATATTGTTACAGAGATTTGGTTGAGAATATTCGAGAAGGAAACATATAGGTATATTACACATGTTAAGCGATAATTCGTGACAAGTCGTGCTGGTTGCAAGCTTTAATGAGCGTAAGCTAATCTCATTGGATAGTTTAGTCGAATCGATATGAAAAGAATCAATGACTAATTAAAAATCGGACAGTACGAAAATATTTTCAAAATAAGAAGGAACAGCTATACTACAGCTGTATATGAATGTATAAAAATAACTCAATGTTAATACTGTTAATTGTTGGCACTTGGAGGAACATTATAAACATTCTGTTATTAATAAAGACTTGTACTGTACTGTCCATAATTGTAATTAAATTTATTTTTTACCGACCGGTTCGCCTTAAGCCATTATCAAGGTAAACAGATGTTGTTTGCGTTTCTACAAAAACCTATTTTCTATAAATTATTGTTTTTACAAAAAAGGTTTTTGTAGAAACAATTATGCCTTACGGCGAACCGGAAGGTAAGAATTAATGTAATTAAGTACGCGGAACAGTACAAGTGCTTTACTAATAACAAAATATTTCATTGCGTTTAATAAAAATAACTACAAATAACATAAAATACCTATACAGTTATTTTATGTTATTGTTATTATTATTTTAGTTTAACATTTTTATTTATGCTTATCTGTAAATCAGAAGATTTACCGATAAAGCGATAAAATTTTTAATAACTTAAATTCTTGGGAATCAAAATATTTGATGGGAATCGGCTTCAGCTTAGGCGGTAGCCCCCGGAATTAAACTATTTACTCCGATACTGTGATTACGAGGTGCAAAGCTGCAAGCAGTAGCTAGTCAGTATCTATGAAAGATAACTGTTAGTGACTGGTCTACTAACGCACAGCTTAAACCACAATTCAAACAGATCGGGTTGAAATTTGGTATGGCATGTAGCTATTATGACGTTGGCTCACTAAGAACGGATTTTTGAAAATTCCCACGGGATACCAGGATGCGCATGTACGAAGTCGCAGGCGAAAAATAGTATATAGATTTAATAAACTTATTTCAATACAAATTCTAAAGCATGAAGATTGAATTTCAAAGTTCTTACACAAGGTATAATGGAAGTTTTGATACATCGTTGTTCATAGCGCCGGCGTCGGTCATGTTCAGACTTCAAAATTACACTGAGTAAATGTAAGATTTTCTCACTAAGTTTAGATGAATTTGCTTGAGTGCAGTTGTGATGGGGCTCCAGGCTGATCACAAGTTAATGCAACGTCTACCTAACTTTGTACAACGTCAGTCTTAAACGAAACTTAACAACGTCTT
Source organism: Hypsopygia costalis (assembly GCA_937001555.2). NCBI lineage: Eukaryota > Metazoa > Arthropoda > Insecta > Lepidoptera > Pyralidae > Hypsopygia > Hypsopygia costalis. Next base: position 21,517,608 of record OW443332.2, read on the forward strand.
AACTAATTACTTGTTCTGTGTTCTTAAGAATATTCATAGGTAATATACAAGATGTGTTGAATACACTGTTGACGTGAGACTTTGATGAGAGAAGTTAGTACATGGAAAATAAAATCAAACAAGCAAAGAGAATGAGAGAATATATTATGTATGACGGAGAACTTAAGTAGATTTTAGTCGTCGTCAGTGCCTCTACATAATTTACCCAGATAATATCTTCTATATTGCACCATACGAAGGTACTAATAAACAGAACATACGTATTAATATGTAGTACGTATTAATATGTGTTTTAAATGCATGCAAGAATAATGACGCCGAGTTGCAGGTGAGGTTTAATGTATAATAAATATGTGTATTAATAAAATAATAAATATGTGTTTTAAATGCATGCAAGAATAATGACGCCGAGTTGCAGGTGAGGTTTAATTTAAATCCCAAAAATATAAGTAATATTTAAAGTTCAATGTTTTTTTTTAACAATGAATATACAGAGTACAATAAACACCATTTATATTTCTTGCCAATACATTGAAGTATACCATATATAATTATATATGTTTTCCGAGATGATTTAGCATTTTTTCAGCATTTCACTGCGGAAAAACTACAATTTATTTCATTCAATTTCTCGTCGCATTTTTCCAGACAACTTCGATTTTTATTCCTTAAAATCTGTCAAATTTCATAGAAATCATTATCCCTAACTCAACCTCAACACGCGCATATATTGCTCATTTATATAGTATCGTAGTGAAAAAAGCTGAGTCTACCGTCTATGAGATATACTTGTGGATCAAAGATGATAAAGAGTTAGCAAAGCAAGGTTGACAAATGACGACTTTAACTTTAAATTTCTTACTAATTACTAACAGTCAAGTTCGATTGCCAGTTGAAAATATACTTTACTATGGTTTAAGATTCAGATATAAGCCCAAGAACACGTATCCTTTTTCATTATCAAATTCATTATCAATACTCATATACACGTAGTTTATTCTATAAAAATGATAAGAGTTGATTGACACCTGAATCATCTGGTCTGAAGCACATTGGCAAAGCTTCTCAATAACAAGAGTTTTGTTGATTTTTTGTTGATTTCAATGTATGTATTAATACGATATTTTTCATACCACATTTTGTTATAATGCTATATTCCTTCACAGTTTTTTATTGAACTTTCTTATCTTTATATTTTTATTTGATATGTGATGTGACCTCGCCAATCTATTTTTTAAGCTCAGAAAGGTTGACTTTGTACAAAAACTTGTGCATTGTATTATTGTAATATTGTATTGTACAATAAAAAGTATACATGCATACATACGTACTTTTTATTATTAAATACCTCGTATTCGGCTCATTACGTAATCAACGTCGACTTTATGTCATGCAATGTTCGAAACTTAATAAACTTTAAACAATACGGAGAAGATGCGTTGTCAGAACTTCTAAAACTTGAAGTGAAACAGGCAACCGAGGAAGTTACGCCCCTATTAAGGTACACATTGTGTCTAATGTTTTAATAATATATGTACGATACGAAACAGCAATAATTATACCCCTCCAATTACTGATAAAACAAAACTTTGCAACGTGGAAATTATAAGGCATGACCTTTCTAAAACTCTCGATACTGGGCAAGGTATTTGCGAATGAAATACAAAGTTAAATACTTTTGCTATTGCTTTAGCGATTGAAAACGAAGAAAGTTAAAATGACATACCCTGAGTAGTTCCAAGGAAAGTCCAATTTCATTAAATCAAACAACAACATCAGAAGGAAATTGGCTACCAAACTCCGCTAACTAGAAATTAGTTTCACATCTTCAAAGTCGACATTCTTGAGGTAAATAAAATGTCGGAATTAAGGCGAAGGTCTCGAATCTCTCCAGAGTCCCTGCGGTCCGCGATGACGCCAATCGGGCTGGCCTTTGATCGCGAATACTCCGCGAGTTCACTCCTCAATTTTTCCAAAAACTTCTCTTTATTCGTGAACTTGTTTGACCACTCCTCTTTATTTGTTTCAATGAAAATGTTCGATACGGCAAATTAGTTCGCCGCTGAAACAATTTGATTGGCGGATTACGAGGCGAACTTTTCGGTCGTACGGCGTCAAAAACCTCTTAAAGAAATTACCTACGTTTTACGCTCTTTGCAAACTTTGTGAAGTAATCAATTATTTATTGCAAAAAACAAAGGTTGTAAAAGATGTTATGTTATGTCCCTTAATTTCAGTGTAAGACTTCAGTGTATTATTCCCTCCCCATATAATGTAAAACATTTTTTAAATTGAACCATAAAACGAATCCTTACTGAGCAACCTGGCCATCGCCGGGGAGAATTTAATAAAGTAACGTCTATTTTATCATGAATTATTTTGCAAAGTATGTTTTGAAATTTTTTAAATTAATTCGAGATATCTTACAAAGGTGGATTTTATGGGAGCAATTTTGGATGGTTGAAGTCAATGAAACCATTTCGAGGTATAATGAAATCATTATTTACTTCTTGTAAAGGTTATTTATATAAATTTCCAGATTAAAGACATAACTTCCCGCATTTATCATTAAATCTAAATGTAAGCAAGCAAAGCTACTAGGCAATAATCAATAAGGAAGCAAATCCAGAAATAACTAAGTAAGGAACATAAATAATTACACAGTGCAGCGAGTTCGACGTTACCCGCACGTGTTAGACGCAATGGGTACACGACGTAAACATGCACAACTCAAATATTTTACTTTATTAGAACCTAGCAACCCGGTCTAAATTTACACAGATTTTTGTACATGGTTTCATTTACTACTGTCGATATGCCATTATATGGTAGCTATAATATAGCATGAATATTGTGTTTATTATCTTTGTACTACTATATTAGTAGCGATTTATTATCTGTGCGTTTAAAAAGTAAATGAAAATTTAATTTATTTTCTAACGGGTTTTGATTGAGAAGGTAAACGCTGCTACAAGTAGTATTTTTCATAGATAAAATAGTATTTTGAAAAACTACAATATAAATTTTTAGTACTACTAAATTTAATCCGGAAAAGATGCAAACTATAATAGAAAAAAACCGCATCAAAATCAGTTTACTCACTTTCAAGATTAGCGCAATCATAATATCAGACAGTCTTATTTAAGCAGTGTATTTTCGTTCAACAGTCATCTTATTAGTATACCATCATTGTCAACCATTACTCATCCTACTGCTGGGATACGGGTCTCCCCTCAATCTAAGTGGTTTAGAGCATACTCCACCACGTGACTCAACTGACGACGTTGACGACGACCAGTGTTTTTAAGCCACCTATAGGCCACTGACTTCGCTTAACAATTGTAATCTAATGACAATAGTCGGAACCGACGGCTTAACGTGCCCATCGAAGCATGGAGGAGCTCGAGATAAATAAACCCATCATTGGCTACGCTAAGGTCGAAGTTGCTTAACTTGCGTGCTCGATTAGACTGACACGCAACGACGCCATTGAGCTCCTAAAGTATAAATTATTATCAATTTATTCGTTAACATATACTTAAGGTAAGTATAATATTCTTCATACAATTTCTTATAAACGTGTTGGTTTACATCGCGATATAAAAGCTTGAACATGACTGTCTCGAACTTTGTCATAAAAAGGGAAGTACACGGCGTACCTACTCATGAATAACTAAGCGAGGGAAATGATTTGTTTCAGTTATTAGTGAGCATTCGTTTGTCACGCTCGTGTCATTAGTATTAAGTTAATGTTACCATTTAAATCGATGGCAACAACGAAAAATAAAAGAATAACGTACGGACTACTTACAGCATGTGGTTTTTTAAAAAGGGCGTGAAGAGTTTTTAGAGGCGGTAACTTGTTTCCATCAGTCGGGCCGTATGCTTACTTGCCACCTTAGTGGTATAAAAATACACTAAAATCAATAATGTTAGTAGGTACTACATTTTCGATTTAAGAGTTTCGATATGAGTAAATTTTGATGTATATAAATTTCGGAGTATGTCAGGGCTGGTTTCTGAATCGCTTTTATAGAATACAATAGTTTCAAATAACTAACAATTAAGAGTATAAACTGCGGCATGTATACGACAAATAATCCGCTGTGTTGAGCACTACCCCAAGTCTCCGTTAAAACGAGATACTATTTTATCCAGAATAAAGGTAAAGTCACATAAAAAGGTTGCTTATGTCTATATTGTAAAAGGATTTTGACTTTTCCGCGGACGTAGTAAGTATACCTTTAACATAGGTGACGAAAGAAATAGAAATAACCACATAGGTACGTTTAAAAAGGAATCTGTTTCATATTTTGGGAATGGTATTGTGCATTATATAAAATGTAAAAAATAAGGAAAGTAAAAACCGTATATGAAATTCTTATTGATCGAATGACTCTAAAGTCTAACTCAAATCGTTAATATTTTTTTTTATTAGGACATGTATTTTCAAACATTTTAATCAAGTTGAATTGAATCTTTATTAACATGTCGTCAATGAAACCAAACGCGCGAATCCATGCCAATTTTTTCAACTTTCATACAGCCTTTTTTGCCACGCTGCTACTCTATTAAGTTTTTTTTTTTCATAGAAAATGCGCCACGCCATTTACTCAATAAAAACGAATGGCTATGCTCACTGATAACTGCAATGAAAACATCCCTTGCCTTGAAAACATCGCCGGCAATTCCACAGAAACAAGCCATCGCACGGGGTTTTGAATACCAAGGCAAAATATTCGAAACTTGAACCGAAAATACACCGACGAAAATCTCAGCGTTTCGTTTCAACGTCGCGTTTCGAAGCGTGAAATCTGCGGTAGTATAAACAGAATGGACCATTCGTTCTTTTCTATAGACTGATATGGAGTTATGAAATGCAGATAACGCAGTATGTTTGGTTGGACAGATTAATAAGAAAATACACACAATACAATATCCTTTAATGCGCCAAAAGAAAAGAAAAATATATCAGGGAAAAACATTAAATACAAAGGTGATCTTATCGTCGTTCGATATCTTCCAGACAACCTTAGGACAAATAATCTAAAATTAAGGTAGGTGGTGCCGTGTAGCTATTATTACTGAGTAATAAATTGTATATACTTACATACTTGCTAAATACACATATACACACAATTACACAAACATAGTATACTACTAATGAGACTAATGGGTGGAGGTAAAAATTATGACTGATAAATATTACATTAAAATAAATATAGTGAATTTTGACAACATTTTTAAACAAAGCTAGCGATCAAGTATCCATGTTTTATGATGATAATAGATAAGCCAAAATGAAGAGATAATACAATATTGTATTTCCTATTCATAGAACTCTAGTATTTGTAAAAATATCCTCAGATGTTATTGGTCCAATGCACCCGTTTGTTGTAAAATATTTCATTGTAGTTGTATTATACAATTTCATGACAAATCTTTCACATACAGATGCTCTAAAATGTGTCGAGTATTACCTGGAAGCCGTATTAGCGTTATTTTGAAAGCTAGATAAATCCCTCATAAAAGTGACCATCCGTTTTGAACGGGACTGTCCCTATTTTCACCTGTCCCGTTGTCCCCAAACAAAGCGCCGGGACGCAAAAACGTCCCGTTTTCTGAAACAGCCCGAATTTTTTTTATTACGAAGCTCGTGAAAATTTGTTTCATATAATTTAATAATTAATATCAGATGAACTTTGCTTTATTTAATGTAGCTTGATTTTTATTATTTCAATAAAAATAATTAGACTTACATATTATGATTATAATAATAGTGAATACTAATTGCATTATATTACACATAAATAAAGAAAATTAAGAAGTTGTGTTTATTTTCACTCCTGCTAACAGGGCTATAAAAACTTATGTCCCGTTTTGAGTTCAAAAATAAATGGTCAGTTTACTCATATACCAACATATTTAGAACAATCTAGTAATCTGTACTAAGTAAGTAATGTAATTAGACACATATATGAGTACAAACGTAGTGTTAACACCGACTGCAGCCTCGTGAGACAGTATGAAGCGTTCATTAACATTGATATTAAGAGACTTGAGTCGAGTCGTAATAACTAATTTTCTAGCAAATAACTGTTACTACACTTTCGTTTGAGGTGCTTTGGCTTGCGTTTGCTTATAATGCCAATATGACTTCTGTGTTGTAGGTATACTCTCATCTAGAAATGTCTAATTGAGAGAGCAATTAATTTTAATATACACTGTATCTTAGGTATGTTGGTAATCCAATATAGGAATGAATGGTTGTACATTGTTCTAGAGACATATTCTTTATAAAATTTTGCTCACGTAACTTTTTTTTTTCATAATTTCATTTCATACAATAATCAATACATTTACTTCGAATAATGTTTAGCAATAGAATCTTCTTACAAATAAAATTCAATTGTTCAGTTTTAGTATCCATTATCCTTTATTATCATATTGTTTAGTTAATAGAACATCTTTTTTATTCTACATCGGATGGCAGATGAGTATACGGCCCGTCTGATGGAAGCGGTTACCGTAGCCATATTAACGCTCGCAGAGCCTTCAAGAACAGAGTCTTTATTTCCATTTTGGGGGTCGCCGGGTCGTCGGGTTGCAGATATAAATGAGCGGTGGTGATTGTTTTGCACCAGATGACCCACCATACCACCAGACCCACATGATCGTTTGCCTCCTCTCATATAAAAAGAAAACCAAAAACTATCCTTGCAGATGTTCTTTAATTAATAAACTTTGTAAATAAATTTTATGATTTATTACATATCAAGAATATGTATTCATTTTCTTGTGTATATCTCTCGTCTGTCTTTCTTATTTTATACTCTAAAACAGTATACCACCATACCATTGCGTGATAACCGTAAAAATTACATCACTCCAATATTTAAAAAAAAAACACTCGAAACCACCTTGAAACTAAAAGTGATCTGTATATAAAAATCTCATCAATAGTAATACTCTATTTGGAGTGTCATTCCACGGGTCTGATTTGAAATACTCGCCCATAACAGTATTAGAAGATTTCGCAGCCCATTGCTCGATACGATTCGGCCTGCCAAACTGTCCTCTGGCATTAATATTGCTTTTGTACGAACTCTGTAATAGTGCAATAAATATGATTTTATCTATTTTTCTCCTATAACCACGATAGGATAAGTCTTTACAAATGCCATTTGGAAAACACTTTTTTGGGAAGAATTTTTACCACACATTTTTCTAAATATTAAAAAGTTATTTTTAAAAATCTATATTCCAATAATTGAATATATTAACTTTCTGTTTAATATCAAAAATAGGTCTCATGCAAAGTATTTCTGTTAAGTCTAACATAGAAATTTTAAAAAGGTAATTGTAATGTCCCTTTCAGTATTATCTTTTAGAAGTATGAATGAAGCTTTTCACCTGTAGACATGAAATAAATCTAAGTAACATAATTTCATGATATGAACGCCCACATTACCAACCAACCTACCAACCAACCTCCTTCCGTACTGGATGAAAATATCTTATAAAAGTACATACTTCCACGAGTACATAATTTACTTACCATTATAATCCAAATCTTGCAAATACAATCCCGAATCAATAAAACTCCGTTAAAGTGTAGCATCAATAACAAAATATCACTCAGAGCCACAAAATACCTATCAGTGATATTTCCGTATAAATCTGTTCAGTTATTCGCAATATTAAATATTTATCTACTATGTTTTCCTTAACTCGCCCAAAAGAGGGTCTAGGGAATATAATATATAAAACAGTTTTTAAGAGGAGTTGCTAAACTTTCAGAGGGAGCGACGACAAGAAAAATAGAACCTGTAGGAATGAATAACATCGCTATGCGATTTCAATATTTGCCCACGTATATTTGTTGGCACACTACTATTGTATGAGACACGACAGAATTCAAACATGTAGGAAGAGACAAACAATAATAAATTGTACGGCGTGCAGCATAAACTTTTACATTCCATCTTCACGGACACAATTTTTATAGCACAGTGTCTAAGAACATATTACCTATACAAATATTGGTTGTCAAATGTTACAACTGTGTTTGTGAAGAATCTTTGAATAATCTATATATATATATATATATATATAAAACAAAGTCGGGTTTTCCCATACAAAATGTTCGTGGGTGTCGTACCTGTCAAACATGACGTTGACGTGCGTACGTCACATGATTATAGAACAAATGTCTTAGATTAAAAACAAATGTCAAATATATTGGGCTCCTTTTTACGTTTTGAAAGTTGGCTGTGATTTGTTTTGAAAACAGTTTTGTGGATTGAAATATTTATTGGTTCTAAAATATTTATGCGTGCGTAAAATATTTGTTGTGACTTAGTAAAGTACTTGAACTTAATATTTACCCACAGCTGGGATACGGGTCTTTCATCAACAGAAGACGTTTATAGCATACTCCACCACGCTGCTCAACTGCGGGTTGACGGAGGCCAGTAATTTCAAGCCGCCTAAAGGCCACTTGGCTTAACGACTGCCATCTAATGATAACAACCAGGACCGTCGGCTTAATGTGCCTACCGAAGCACGGAGGAGCTAGAGATAATCTAATGATAACCACCGGGACCGACGGCTTAACGTACCTTCCGAAGCACGGAGGAGCTCGAGATAATATAAACTCATCCATGGACAGGCTACGGTTGACGTTGCTTAACTTGCATGTACAATTGGCCGGACAGGCGCAATGACGCCATCGTGCTTCTCTATTATTTTATTGTATTAAATAATTCAAGAAATCATAAATTTTGTTCAGCTAATATGTATACCACAACATTCATTGACTGTTAGGCGGTACGAAGTTCGCCGAGTCAGTTAGTTTGTAATAGAAATAAATCAGATTTAGATGAAGCGCTTATTATTTGCGCAATATTACTTTATGTAAATAGGTAATTTACATATGATTGATGCATGAAACATAAAACATTACACAAAATCAAAACAATACATTAAAATGTCGTCGTTTTGTGGTCTTTTTCAGGAGGTTAATAATAAAAATATTAACCTCCTGAAAAAGACCACAGATAAAAAGAAAAAAAATGTTATCACAAAACAAAGATAAAAAAACAGTCAAAAAATAAATCTAGACAGATTTTTAAACTTTTTAATTACATAATTATTTTTTGTGTCTATCATGTATTTAATTTGATTAAAATATATTATTAATATTATAAAGTTGCGTTTTAATTGCTCTCACTGGTAAAAAAATCTAGTTTAGAATGTAAGTTTAAACACCAGAACCGACTAATATAGCACACTATACTATAACTAAAGTAATTAAAGTAATGAAATTGTGGTTTTTAAGTTTTAGAAGTGTATAAAAAATTTGCGTATGATTGACTGGTAGATAATGTTTGTAGTAGTCCGTCCATCGCTTCACGTAAAGATTCTCATACGAAATCTAATAACTTCTGCTGTCCTATAGGCTGTAGTATATGAACTTAATTTATTTCATATACTAGTTTCATATACGGGGGGGGGGGGGGGGAGCAATTATTAATAAGGGAAGGGATTTTTGCAGTCTGCATAAAATCATCATCAAAATCATCATTTTTGTCGCATTCACAATACAAACTCCTTATCAGCTCAAAAATGAAATAATAAATAAAAACACTAACATCGCACCGCGAAAAATGAATCTGTCTAACCGCAAAGGGGACAAAAGATTAATTGAAAATCAATATGGGGACATACCTTGCGAATCTATCAAAACATTCAGTTTGCTTTGGCGATAACGGCCGAATTATACTGTCACTTAATGATTAATGCCGACTCGCTTTATTGATTCAGTGATTAGGTAACGCTGACTATGCAAGTGAATAAAAATTTGCGTATCATTCTTGTGATGGGTAATGATTTTTATTCGATTTTTTAACCGACTCCAGAAAAGGAAGAGGTTCTCAATTCGGCTGTATTTCTTTTTAATGTTTGTTACTTATAACTAAGTAACAAACATCAATTAAGTTATCATCATCGTAAGCCTGTATCTACCCAATGTTAGTTTTGTTATTTCATTACTCCGTCATTTGTAAACCGATTTGAAAAAATATATTTTTATTTGAAAGAGTATACTTCCAGATTGGTCCATATTTTTTTCATCATCATCATCAGCCTGTATCTACATACATAAATGTAGACTAATCTTTGGAGTCGAATTTTTTTTTTGTTAAATTTATTATTAAAAAATATGACAATAAAATACTGATTATTTAATACTTAGTTACAAAGAGTGAAATAGTAGTAGTAAACAATTTACGCAGCAGTTTTTTGTAACTACAAAAAAACAAAGAAGTTCTCAAGTCGACCGCATTATTTTCTTCTTTATGTATACGAGTAAGTATTACGCGATAGCGGCGGTGTTTATGAACCGATTTACCAAAATCTTTTTGTATCCGAAAGAAGGTGCCTCCGTGGTAGTCTCATGTAAATTTCATTAGGATTTGATCATGAAGTCTGGAGATAATAAACTAAATATTATTATAAAAAAAGAGAATCCGACTTTATTAAAGTCGAAGCCTATTCACGTCGTAGTTTATTCTTGAAGCTTTAATAAAGTCAGTTTCTTTTTTTAATTAAAATATTTTTTATTTTTGCAGCATGGAATTTAAAAATAAATATATTGTGAAGAAAAAAGTAATAATCGAGTAGTGTCGTAGAAGATCCGGCTGGCACTAGGTATATTTATGCTTACGGCATTATTATGCCTTAAAAACTTAAGCAAATAAATTTTGGGAAAGAATTTTTAAATTGTACATAACATAAAACAAATAATGTCTCTAAATAAAAATAAATACACACAACGGTTTAGCATGCCCTTGCTTTAGCATATAAAGTTAGCCAAGCTTCCATCAATAAATAATTGGATACCATGTAAACAAACATACCTTAAAATTGTAAATGATGGGAAAACCGTATAAATCGCAGCTATGTATCAATTAGCCGAATTTTACGCTTTTTACAGAATTCCGATCCATTAACAGGTCGGGTTTATTTGAAAACCATTAGCGGACCGATGGATACGGTTTGAATCATCGATAAATGGATGTCTGTCTTTTAAAAAAAATCTCTCACAAGGGTTGAATGTGAGCCGGCCACTCTCAATGGACTTTTTTTAATATTCACATCAAATGAGCTAAGTATAGTCGATAACCTTTTTTCCAAATTTTGCCAATGATGTAAATTATTGACGTAAAGTTTGCAACCTTTTTGGTCAAAATCAACATAATATTTTCAAACAAGATTGTGACCTAGCAAATTTTTAATTAGTCGTAATTCGATACAAACCCACAGAAGGATACAATCACGGACGGAGCCCCACTAAATCAAAACAAACTCTCGTCCGGATCCCTTTTACCAACTTTCTAAATAACGGCGAACAATCTTTTTCATTAAAAATCTCCATGAACCCGATTATTAGGGAAGTAAAACGCCTCCGGTCGAGTTTCGGATGCTGGGGCCGGTGCAAGATTTTCGCGGGTCAAACTTTGGAATGTTAACAGATAATTACGAGTAAGTTTCAGCTGGCATGAGACATTTAACAGAAGCTTTCGGGAGCGGCCGCGAGCGCACGATGAATGCTAATGAGTAATCCTAACACTCGAATATGAATTTTATTACATGGGTCGTAAGCTTCCGTTTTGCCCGTTGGGATGATCATCCCGATTCCTACAGGCTCCCGTTAACACATTTGGACTCGTGTCTAAGGTTAATTAGATTAGTATCCAACAATGCTATCAGATGTTATAGAAGAAAACAGATTTACGTCGGGCGTAATTTTTTTGGGTCATTTCATAATAAATGTCGCCTTAGTAAAATAAAACAGAGAGACTTAGAATGTTTGAGTATTGTAAATCTTTTCCAAACTATAATACTATGTTTCTATTTATCAGGAATAGCTATTTATATCTTATGCAAACTTTTATTACTATAATTTCAATTACCACTAAATAAAATTATTGACAGGTGAGCAATGAGTATGACGAGACTATACAGAAGTTCGTCTGTCCATGTTTGACTACGAAACCTTAAAAATAAAGTTTACGCAATTTATGCTTAAACAAATTTTGGCCGTGTGGTTTCCGTAATTGAATCACTCCTTCCCTTCCCGTGGATGTCGTACAAGGCGACAAATACATTATAAAACATCGATCAGGCCACCCCAACCCGCCTGGCCAGCGTGGGGAGTGTAGGCCAAATTCTCCTTCTGTCAGTGACGGACGAGAGAGGGTCGTACTCCTATAGTGGAGACTAAAATGACCTGACGATGATGCTTAAACAAATAAGTAAAGTACTATTCATCCCACTGCTGGGATACGGGTCTCCCGCAATCGAAGGGGGTTTAGAGCATACGCATCACGCTGCAGCTTGACGGAGGCCAGTGTTTTCAAGCCGTACAAAGGCCACTGACTTGGCTTAACCACTGACATCTAATGAGTACAGCCGGGTCCGACGGCTTAACGTGCCTTCCAAAGCACGAAGTAGCTCGAGATAAATAAATCCATCCATGGACAGGCTACGGCCGACGTTGCTTAACTTGCGTGTTTGACTGACACAATGTGTAAACATGATAACAGCATGAAAAATATCAATCTTGCAAAAATATTACCAACATTCAAAACATTAGTACAGGTACGCGTTATATTATACGCGTGATGAACCCATTTGCGAGCTCGCGTATCCGCTTCCGCTAAATTAATTGGACCGCGACTTACGGAAGGATGTATGAATGTTACAACTCATGTAAATTGCCATCTTGATGCTCTGTGGAAGCTGGTCAGATGAACACCCACCCTATATAACCTATTCTTTAGGGTTATAATAGAGCCACGCGTGAGGTAGACTATGAGAAGCTCGATGTCGACGTTGCGCCTGTCTGTCTAATCGGTCATGCAAGTTAAGGAACGTTGACCGTAGCCTGCTTATGGATGTTTTTATCGACCACCATGCTTCGGCATGTTAAGCCGTCCTCGGCTGTTATCATTAGATGACAGTAGTTAAGCTAAGTCAGAGGCCTTTGGGCGGGTTGAACATTTTTCCGGTTAATATATAACTTATGACACTCACAAATAACGTGGCTTTCTATTAGTCAAATAGTTTTCAAAATCGGTTCAATAGATCCAGATATTACCCCTTACAACCTCACAAACAAACTCACAAACTTTACCTTTTTATAATATTAGTACCTATAGATTAATTGCCGATCTATTTGATGAAAATGCTCATCTAATTAAGAACATGGAAAATTTGATCAGGTAAAAGCAATAAAATCTTAAATTTAATTTAGGTAACACAAAATAATATCTAAGTTTTATATACAACTCTAGATTTATAAATATGCTTACTGTACCTAGACATATAATTGTAGCACAACTATATGTCTAGTATAAATTATATTTACAGAAAAAGAGATCTAAAATATAAACGTTAAAAATTACTTACGTGCATAGTCACATAAATATATATTTCACTACAAATATTAAGTATTTTTAATTCAGAACACTTCCACTTCGCACATAAAAAAAAATTGCAACCAAATAAATTTCGGCAAGTTAAAACGTAAGTCAGCACTAATTAATACCCCGCAGGAAACGGAAGGGCATCAGGTCGGGTCATCAGATGCATTATGCAATATGCTCGCACTGCGCGGCGCATACTAACGCTGCCACTACACTGGACTGACGTAACAATTCTAAAAAACAGCGGCGTGCGCGCACTCTCGTGCATTGCGCGGGAACGGCCGTTTAGAATGGAATGGCCAAATCAAAATCAAACGCATTATATTTAAATTTAGAAGCAAGGAAACACAATTATAGCGCATTTTGTAAATGAGAAATGTCATTGCAGACTTGCACTACGCAAGTCTGTTCTTTAATTAGTTTTGATAAAATATCTTTATACTGTTTTTATATTAGTAATAAATCGCCCCGGCTATCACAATGATAGAGTTATTTAATCCGCACATGTCATGAAAGTTCTCCCTGGGCACATTTTTAATACACTTCTAATTACATAATTTTGCCAATTTGGAATGAACCGAGTCTGTACAATGACAAAAATCTGCCAATAGTAATGGTAATTTTCAAAGTTTTTTTTTACATATATCAAACGCAACGTTTATAGAATCCGTTAACATCAGGTGCCACATCATGTTAAAAAAACTTACAATACAGAAATTTGGGACAAAATCACTCAAGTTCATACAATAGAACCTAGAAGACATTATCATTTTCGACATTTACTCTAAACCTAATACGTATATAATAATATTGTAATATTAAAAATAATATATAATAATATTTCAATATTAAAAAACGTACCAGTCATCACGTTAACATTCTTCATTGTTATGTTAGTACTATTACTTATACTGTGACGTTGTATAGTTTATCTATCAACATTATATAACGTATAAATTTATTTCTTCAAAGATTATAGGGTAGAAACGGCTTTAAGGTTTGTATTCATGACACCTCCAGCAATTTCCTATCAACGACACGAGCCATCTGTCCACTTATAGTCGATCTGAACTCGGTCAATGCTCGACGAAATAAACAAACGTTCGGTTAAATCCAACACATTAACTCTAAGACTAGTCGGAATACAAAAAATATCGTTGACGTTGTTTCCGTCAGCGTAGACTGTTCCGACAATTTCAGTACGAGTACCTATTTAAAATTTATATTTCGAAACCAGTCGATTTGTACTCGTATATTCACGATTTGTAATATAATATTTTGTGACAAATGTGTACAGCAATTATAGTGATTAAATTACCGCCCTTATATATGTATAGAAAATAAATAATCTTTATGGATATCAGTCTTTATGGAGTAACTGACTTAAGTGACATGATTATGGCAATATTTTATCTTTTCAAAAACAGTACTCTGCGTCTAATCTGTCGCAAGTCGCAATATATCGTCTTTGCAAACATAACCGATAGAAACTACGCTTTACTTGGCTTGTAGGTATAGACCGTAGTCTGGACTATATCACTCGACAGGAGCGATCGTACTAAATCACCTCTACCTGCCCAGCGGTTTATTTTTAAAACAACTTTTAAACAGAATTACATGTAGTGAACACATGGTTTCGCTAAGTGCAGAGTTGAAATGTAGCTTTAGTTATACTTTTAATTTATGTAGCTAGCAGCTACTTCGCATATTATTTTTAGCACTGTAGGCATAGCATAAATGAGATTATGTGTATGTTATTATTGAAAATATTCAGGTGGTATTTAGGTAGTAACCTAAGTTTTTTGCAAGATATCGTAAAAAATACGAGTAGGGTAGTGTAAATGTTACAAATAAAAAGTGTAAATGTTAAAACAAGCATATTCGATAGATTTACATTTTGAATTACTAGCTCTAAACTAAAACATCTGCAAAAAAACTCGTCATTATCATTATTTCAGACAAAGGACTGTATTCGAAATTACTCTGAAATTATCAAAAATAGTATAGTATTAGAAATACTCAATTTCTCTTTCGGAAATAAAACAACGCGGTAGCTCAGAATCACCTGCTCTATATAATTATCTACTACTTACATGACACATAATCTGATAATGAATAAAGAATTTTGTATTGTATTTTGTATTGTACATAATAGTCGCAGGAGATAATATCTATTGTAAATTGTAATCATGTACGAAAACAAATAATAATAAAATATCTCCGAATACAATTGTTTTTATTACTTATACGTAAAAACAGAATTTCTGACAATGTGACATATTGAAAGCAATACTTACGATTAATAAAAAAAATAGGAAAGTTAGGAAAAATATGTATAAAAGTATAAAGTTCATAGCGTTTATATACTTCTGGACACATCTATTGGCCCACCTTGCATTTTCAGTTTCGTTTGGTCCTAGCTAAAATTTTATATTAGGTCGAGCAAAAAGCTTTTATGCAGTTTTGAACCTGGCACATTCATAATTTCATTCAATAGTCTTTTTTTGAATTTCGAACACAGAATTTAAAGAAACCAAAGACAATTTGGAGCCTGTTCGTTGATATCCAACAATCGAATACTAAGAAAACTTGATTTTATTGGTTTACTTGGATTTAATTCTTGAAAGTGTGATTTTTCTCTTTGGTTTTGCAACAAACATTACTTATTCTTAACATTAAAGTGAGGTTCTATCAATAATCTATGGATACTTCGCCTGAAGTCGCCGCCCAAGCTGTGGCAGTTATCCAGGCCGGACACAGCCAAAGAAATGTGAGTGCTCAACTTAATTTAAGTCGATCTGCGGTCCGAAATGTCTATCGGAGGTACCTAGAGACTGGCGGCTTTGTTCGTCGCCAAGGAAGGCCACGATTTCGGGTCACAACTGAAAGGCAGGATCGATTCATCGTGACGACCAGCTTGAAAAATCGTCACCTTACCTCCATTGAGATACAAAACCAACTTCGTGACTTCCACGGAGTATCTGTGAGCGCTCGAACTGTTCGGAGAAGGTTAAAAGAACGCGATATGGTACCACACAAGCCAGCTAATGGCCCCAAACTAACGCGAGCCCACCGAACAGTGCGCCTTCATTTCGCGCGCATTCATTTAAATTGGACTCAGCAGCATTGGAGCCATGTACTCTTTTCTGATGAGTCTAAAATTGTGTTACATGGCAATGATGGAAGGAAGAAGGTCTACCGACGTAAGGGAGAGCGTTTCGCACAATGCTGCTTTGAAGAGAGGGTTGCTTATGGCGGTGGCTCATGGACTGTCTGCGGCGGTATATCCGCGAGCGGCAAAACTCAACTTGAGGTTGTTACGGGACCACGGCTGCCAACATTAAATGCTGAAAGGTACATTCGTGAGTGCTTAGAACCTCACGTGATGCCATACGCGGACTATGTGGGCCCAAATTTCCTTTTTATGCATGATAATGCAAGAGCCCATACGGCCGGCATCGTCAGCGAATATCTTCGGGATGTGAACATCACAGTTATGGACTGGCCAGCAAGAAGCCCAGACATGAACCCCATTGAGCACATGTGGGACGAGCTAAAAAGACGTGTTAGGGCTCGTCACCCAGTTGCCCAGACGATGCAGGAGTTGAAAACTGCCATAGAAGAGGAATGGGGGAGGATCCCTCAAAATTTCATAGAGCGGTTGATAAACTCTATGCATAATCGTATGAGAGCTGTGGTAGATGCCCATGGAGGCAACACGCGTTATTAAATTAAACTTTTATTTGATAAAAAATGTTTTTTATTCAAATATCGACTGCCTTAATCAAGGCGCATACCCGACTTGTTAGGCGTAGCTCCATGTCCTGTGGTATTCTAAATTCAAATTTAAAACAATATGATCGAAAAAGATGGTAAAATGTATCAGGTTTAAAACTGCATCAATAGTTTTTGTTCAATCTAGCAATCATATTTCGGTAGGGGCCATCGAAACCTAAACTCTAAGGTGGGCCAATAGATGTGTCCAGAAGTGTAGTTCACAATCTGCCTACCAATCAATCCATATAAAATTTCTTCAATTCACATACACATTCATAATACAAATCTTTCTTTGCAAGAAAATATATATTAAAATATAAGGTTTAACAATTCAATTTAAAAAATTTGGTAACAAAATGACATAGGATTACGGAGACGCAAGCCCATAAAACCCTTCACCGCAGTGAGATAACACCGGTTCAATCCGGTCCTGTCATTTCTGATAATTACAATCATAACTCAACTACGTTTTTTAATTCACCCCCGTTCGCACGATCACCTCTGCTGAATGCAATTTACAATAAATTATGTAGATATTAATAAGGAAGGTTAAGGGTTGAAATAATGGCTACCATCCATTGTCGATAAATTGCGAGAGACACACTGTAGCCAGATTACGTGCTTCAATATCCGGCGTGGGGTCGTCGGGTTTGGTTGCTGAATGGTAATGCTGCTTGGAAAAGGAAAAGTCACCTATAGGTTTTGAAGGATCACTTCAAAATTTTTAATAACTTGTAGCAAGTCGTCATAAACGCAAACTCGTATTTTCGCAATTGGTCATACCAAACTTAAGCATTGCATTTCTCTTATGTATCTTTCTTTCGTATAGAAGCCTTGCTATAGAATCTTGTAAAACATAAAAGTATCAATTTAGGAAACCCACTTTGTAGCCTAGTTACTTCCTACTTGCATCAATATTTCAATCTAAAAGTAAATATTCCTTTCCATAAACTTTCATTAAACATAAGAATGCCATATTTTCGTAAAAATAAAAACTTGCTTAATATCATAGCCGAAAACGAAAAATTCATAGAATTTATTTACAAAAAAAACGTCGATTCTTCCTAAATAAAAATAATTATTAAATATTTCAAATAGGGTAGTAACATATATTTTTGTTTTAT
Organism: Hypsopygia costalis; assembly: GCA_937001555.2. NCBI lineage: Eukaryota > Metazoa > Arthropoda > Insecta > Lepidoptera > Pyralidae > Hypsopygia > Hypsopygia costalis. The sequence continues at coordinate 21,535,999 of OW443332.2, forward strand.
AAATATATATTAGTGTCTAGCTTCATTATCTGACATCTTTTTACTGTATTATCAGTTCGTATTTAGGTACTTTGATAAAATACGTTGATCGCATTATTAATATTACATACGAGATTTACACAAAATAATTTACGAAATTACTACTAAATAATATAGCTCGGTTCACTCGATTGACGTAAATCAGTACATGAAAAATTTTCGGGTGCATTTCGTGATGTTATGTAGATTATTTGTGTGTTTCAACATCGTGTCGGTGTGGAAATCGTATTGTTTCGTTAGCTTATGCTGCATTCACACCTGTGCAAGTGTCACGAATCGCACAAACAAAGAACTGAGAATGTTTGTGGGCACATCTTAATCTCGCAATGGAATCAGAGGAACGGCAAAGCAAAATCGGACAAATTCACTTGGTTTTTCTTTTTAATTCATAATTTTCAATTATCCCCTGAAAGGTTTGTCAAAGCTTTTGGCTTAAAAATAAAAGAATCTTCTACAAAAGTAGCATTTCTATCATATCTCGGATCATACAAGGATAAATCCCGTCAGAAAAGGTTTCAAAAATGACATTTTATCGAAACAAAATCGTACAAATTCTTTGATGAAATATGCTTTTAACTTTGGGATAAAAAAAACAAATAGAAAAAAATCATGAGTTTTGTCCCTGAGATGTTTATTATTTTTCGTTTCTTTGGGCTTAAATAGGCCGACAAAGATATTTCGCAAATGAAAATTACACTAACACAAAAGTTGTATTGTTGTTCAACTAACATCTCAGTAATATGCTGTTAAGAAATATAATTTAAATCTGCAATTTAGTAAAGATTAAATATGTAATATGTCCACCATTATTAAAAAAAACTTGAGAGTTAATTGAATCTCCGCAGATGATCGACGAATTAAGACGTATTATGCGTACAATGATATTGTCTCATAGATAGATTATTCTTATTTGAAGAATTGAACAAGATGCAAGTGTAGTAGGGCTTTATATCCAAAAAACAATTCTTACAACCAAATCACCAGCGCTCCGTGAAGACGTTTAATGAACCGGTAAATTAATAAACAAAAATAATTGAAGTTTCATACTCTAAGAATTTAAACACATCAAAGTTAGTTGTTTAAGCGGTCTCGTCAAACATTTAAACAGAAACCAAATGTTTAATAAGGCAGGCCAGGAAGACAGCTGAGTCGGCGTCGACAAATAAAATTACGTTATTGTTTTCAATGGCAATATTTGAACAGTCCTCTTCCCAGAGCAAACAACTGATAAAGAACCCACTTTTCTTTTGTAAATGGGAAAATCTTTATAGGCATTTCACTATCTAAAGATAATAAAAGCACATAAAGTAAAATGAATATTTGTAAGATCGATACTATTTGACCTTTCATCAAGGCAATTCTATGTTACAATATTGAATGTTACAAGTTATAACAAAAATATGTTTTAACAACATTGTTGTACAAATACCGCTAATTTAGTCCGTAGATATTCATGACACGGCCGTAATTATTTTCTCTCCGATCAGTGCGACCTAACCCTGTTAAACGAAGTCATCTGGAAATACTTGGTACTTATGCATTAATTAATTTACCGAGTGAACTTCAATTCCATAGCGATTCTTTCTTGCGATTGCTAAGTTTTGGGAAATGATTCAGCTGTAAAAAAAGCGCAGATAGGGAAACCAGAGGCGGCTGCCCCAGAAACCACTGTGGGTGACCATGCCCATAAGGATTTAAATTAATGGCAAATACCAGATCGGAAGGGTGTGGCTCAATCTAGATCTAATTCATCATCTCCTGGTGTCAAAAGCCGTCAAGATCTAATTTGGTTCGCCGAGTCAGCGCTATATATATATATATATATTCATTACGCTAAGATACATACACATTTACAACCTATATAGCTCTGATTCATGATTCATTAAACAGACCAAATTACTTAAATATGCGTAAAATTACTAAATTTACCATTTAGAATTTACTTCAAATATCTCTGAATAAGTTTTGATATCTTCAATTATAAATTAACATAATTAAACGTGCCCCTTTTATCCCGCAATCTCAATTTGCCGAACAAATATTAATAGACGGAATTGAAGGATCTATTTACTCATTCATTATTAAGTCTATAAAACAGATTAACGCCGATATTAGTCGGAGGTATCCGATGAACGCGACCGAACTGCAGATTTTGAGACCGTCTCACACTTAATCCTCGCCAAACACTATTACAAAGACCACATAAATTTATTCAGTGTAGATCGCTAATAAAACAGATCAACTTTCCTTGTTCTCGAAAATGTAGGATGTGATAATGAATATAACGGGAAAAAGGTCTCTATATCACCAGCGTAAAGTTCTATTTCCAATAAAGCGTATAAATCTGTGGTAGTAGGTGCAAAATAAGATAGCACTTGATTGACAGAAGTCATGCTGTATATTATATTTAGGGGATCGAAAACTTAAGCTGTCAGGCTTGTTATTGAGGTGAACGGGTCAGACTTAGCGCCGATCGCAAACTGTGGCTCTTTGATCTTCATAACAGCTAATTAATTGGGTAAAGCTTAACCGGGTGTATTGATGGACTAGACCTCGCTGTGACGGCATTTAAACAAGTTGAGGGGACGAGATTGGTTGGCGATTACGTTCCGATACAGATTTTCGGCGTGCCAAAGACGGGGGTCAAATGTTTGATGTTCACGCTTAATTATAATGTAAGTATTTGTTGGTGTATGTTCTATTTATACCAATAAGAAAATGTTATTATATTTTGTACTATACTAGCGACCAGCAAGGCTACAATTTACATGTGGTGTCATAGATATAATTAGTTAATTATTTTGTAAATCACTTTAAGCTAAGCCAGCCTAAGCCCTGCTTGAAAATCGATTTTTGATGATTTGTTGAAAAAATATTTAATTTTCGCTGCTGTACGAAAACTCAATTATAAAGTTTTTTACTGACTTTCCATAAAAAAAACTGTAAATTATAGTGAAAACCACTTTAAAATCTGTCGCTTAAAGCAAGCTGCTTAGAAGAAATGAGATCAGACAAGCGCGAAAAAAAAATCACAACAATTAATTAATTTAATATTATGTTAGAATATAATAATGTTTTTCTATACCTATACAATAAAAATGCAAATAACGATATAAATATTAATGCAATAAAAATACACGAAACTACAGGGTTAATTCTCAACCAGTGTCAATTTCCCGCCTCGAAGCTTCATTATACATTTTAAATTGGCAGATCCAGCCTGTTTATCACTTCTAGTCGAAATTAATTTGCATGGTACTAAGGCGACACGCTGCCGGCATACATAACAGGTAGGCGAAGACCACGAGCGATACAGGCATTCCTGTCATGAACCTCGGCAGGTACACACAATTAATGAGCCATATGTCTCGGATGAATTGTTACCTAAATACACGAATATAAATATACGAATTGATCTATATTTATAACGCGAATAAATATTGTACATAATGAATATTCTATCAATTTATACGGATCAGGTAAATGTTATGATCTGAAAATTTAATAAATAACTATTCCTGGACACATTACACACTGCTATCTAAGCCCAAACTAATCAAAGTGTGTACTTAAATACATTGTTTTTGCAAATCCATACATATAATACATAGAAAACACCCAGACCACCACCAGAGGGCAATCTTCAATAAATATTATAATCAGTGAGATTCTGGTAAATCTAAGAAACTGGATATCAATTGGAAATAACACGATAGGGTATTCAAGGATTATGAGAGGATTTCATTCAATAAATATTTTATACAGTGAAGAACTGGTATATCTGTTCGTCATTGCATATAATATTTATTCAAAGATGTCCCCTGTTGAATATTGGCTTACTACAGAGATATCCCAATAGATTTTTTGTACCTTAAATTCACCATTTCCTTACTATATTGTATGTTTTCAAAGCATTTTTTCTAAATCAACTAATAACGGGTCATTCACGTATATTTGTCGGGCAAGCCGTCTAGTTTCGATCTCAAACGGAGAACTTCAATAGAACGACTGTCCAAACGCCACCATGGTAAGTATAATAAGCAACCATCCCTAAGACATAGATCGGTTAGATCCACTGTCTGCCACAACATCATCGTCGAAGGCGGCATCACACCAATACCACCCCACCCTTTCGATTCGAGCGGCGAGGGTATTAGCACGCAGTGTTCGTCGTGATCAAGAAACACACTCGCCCTGATGAAGATCTCCGTTTGAAATCGAAATTAGTCGGCTTTCCCGACAAATATACATGCATAACCGGTTTGATATAATTTATTAATTTAGAAATTATTCTCCTACTACTACTATAAATACTAAATAAGTAAAACAGGTGAATTTAAGGGACTGGAAATCTGTTGGGATATCTCTGTAGTGGCCAATATTCAGCAGAGGACATCTTTGAATAAATATTATATACATTAAGGAATTGGTTAATCTACAGGAAATAGAAATATGTTGGTAACATCGGGATTCTCTAAGGCGGTCAATGCAAGTTCAGCAAAGAGCATTTTTAACAAATATAAAATTCAGTTAAATATCAGAAATTAACAATAAATCCTTACAAATGCATAGACCACAGGTGATGCAAAGTCGTCAAGTCATGAGAAAAGACACTGCGCGCAATTACCTAAGACTCTGATGAATTGTTACCTTAATTCATTTCTCCAATTAATTCTTAGTAACTGTGGGGCTTATTAATATTTACAACGTACCGTTAGGCACCTAAGGGGAATACCAATATTATTTATGTACTTTATTATTTCAATTTGACTTCAATCAACTTGTTTGCACAAAATTCATGAAAGTTAAATGAGTGGTTCGCAGCGGAGATTCAAGTACCAAGCAGTTAAGCCACAATTTTTAAGCAAACACTTAATTTGTGCTTCATGTGTACGATGGTAAACATGCTACAATGTACGGATACTTCTATATTTTATGCCACTTAGCTCGGCTCTTATAGTATCCTCTCTGTGAGCGCTAATAAAGATCTTATTACTAGAGCCATAACAATTACTGTTACGTACGCGTGAATTTTCATTTGAATAGTATTTCTCGAGAGTATGTCGAGAATTGAAATGTACTATTTTGATGTCTTAATAAAATTTTATACTCATATGTCATGTATCCTATGAAAGGGAGCTGTCTCGATGCTTTACTAAAAGTTACATACACCAGTGATTAAAAGCCATCCAAAAGCACTGACATCTCATTACAACAGCGAAAACTAAAGAGATTTAGTAATTAAATTCATCCAACAATAGGCTACTGTTAATGTTGTTAGAACTAAAATACTTCTTTAGTTGGCTGCAAAAAACTATCTAAAAAAAGACCTTTCCAAACATAATTAAACGTATTTGCAAAAGTGCTAAGACATAAATAGCTCCATTGCGATTTAAATTCCTGCCGTGATCAGATTCTTGATGCGTATGTGCTTATCCTACAAAATACTCTTTCTTTGAGGCTCTGTATATTAATGGATGCCGCTCATTAGCACTTCTTGACACAGTCAACTGTCTGGACGTCAGAATAGTACACTATGTACTCTGTAGTCAATACAGTTAAGTTGCTACACTACTCTTACTTACTTACTTACTTAAGTTGCTAACACCACTCTCTAAAGGTGTGATGATACATGAAGGTGAGATTGGCTCTGAACGTGATGATGATAAGTAACGGTGAAAATTCTTTCATGACCTCAATCTGAGAGCTGTGTCTTTAATTTGACAGAGTAATTCGTAGCACCTAATGGCGGTGCAAACACGCTTATAACGTTGATATCCAATGGAACATGCAATCCTGCTATGTAAAATCCAATGAAACGCAAAAACGACGAGCACGTTTGAAATTTTAGACCAAGTCAGATGAAGGGCCACCTTTGTCAACAATTTTGCTGGCGATGATCGCAATCTCAAATCTATGAACTGATTAAGGTACTAATATGTCATTATAACCCCCCTTTCCCATCTATTCTATTAATATATATGTTTCTAATATCAATAATATGAGGAAATATTTGTTTATAATCTGTAAACTCTATAACTGACTTAACAAATCTTTCACAAAGAAAGTTACATCTTCTATCAATTTTTTCAGTAGTGACATCTCGACGTAACATAGGTTTCAGTAATAAACTAACAACAAAATATAAAAAGGTGCGAAGCGAAGTCTCTAATAATTAACCATTTAAGATGGTGAATTCTAATCGAAAATAACTGATGTATCCAAAAATATTATTCCTTTTCCACAAACCGTTATACTACAAAGTAGTTTAAATAAAATGTCAGTAATATCAACTGTAAAATACAATAAGACTATAAACAATATAATAGGTTATGCACACATTTTCGTCACGGGTGTACCAGGACAGGTGTGCCAAGCGCGGTTAGCTCGTAAAAACGACTCTACACGGATTTATTATTTAAAATACTCGACACCTATTGTTGCCAACGCTTATATTGAGACAGGTCATGATATATTGAGTGAGTATTTAATTGCTAAATTGAACATTATTTGGGCTGACATAAAAATATACATAATGGAGTATACTAATTCAAAATTGCTATTTTTGCATAGGTACATGGCACACCTAATGTGAACACAATTCTGGGTTGAACGAAACAGTATGACTTATTTGCCATGTATCGAATAACCATGTTACTAATTGACAGAAAACTCTCTCGCTTTGATAAAACCAGGCAATCCATGACAACTACATAATATATACAAAAAATAGGATGCAAACCCAAAAGAAGGGTAACATAAAAATGTATAACATTGCATTAATATTCAAAAACTATGGCTATTAACTATAAACATTCTTATCTGATTATATAAGATTAATAAGATACACATTCATATGTAAAAAAATCTGTTTGGTATAGTTTCGAGGCAAACAAAGGAAGAAGATCTAAAAAAATGATAGTTAATTAACCCAGATATCTCTGAGATTTTTTTTTTCTTCAATGTCAACCAAATTCACATATTATGCTAAGTATGTCTCAGAAAGTCTGAAAAAAATACGAAAAAAAATCTTTGACAGGTGGAAATGCCGGAAAATGATGATCGTTATAACAAACGCTAGTAAAATGCGCTACTATGGAGTGTGATAGATATTCTGCAAATGTAAGGCTAAAATTGCTGAATAAAACAATAAAATAAAAGAAAAATATTTAATTACTTAGATTATAACTTCTATAATAATATAATTTTATTGTGGTGTGTGGTATGCATTGAAACAATGTTTTGGATGCAGCGAAATATTACATTTTTTGCAGTAAAAACTTGCATTTTTGTGACAAATCGCGCATCGCAGTTGATTTGGTCTATACATAACAATTTGGCCAATATTATCATATCTTGAATTTTCATGTAGACCTTGTGATGTCCGTGTAGATTTCCTTGAATCCTCCTTCTTGTAGGTCTCCAGCAGGCCAGTAGCAATAGATCTTCGAAATTTAAATGGTCTCCTCCATTTAATTTGTATAATTGCCATGCGTTATGTGTAGCCATATCTAAACCATTTTTTTCCACGTACTGATGTCCTGTATAAACCAATGTTTTGGTCAGATCTGTCGACACCGCCCATATTCTCATTTATGGTAGAAGGCTGAAGTTGCTGGTAACACAGGCATTGTTGAAGAGGTACTTGGCTCGGGTGATGAACTTTTTAGACCAGTTTCTGTTGTTTCCAGGCATCTGCACTTTGAAAGATGAGCTAGTGGCGTTTCGTCATCTTCACTTTCGTCGGATACACTGTTGTTGAAATATAGTTCAGCTGTAGCTCTAAGCTGCCGCCCAGGTAAATTTTGCAAAGACACAAAATTTTCATCTCCCAAATCTTCATCTGTCAAGTCTGCATTACAACTCTCCGGAGGAAAAATTGTTATACCATCGGGAATCGGATCTGCTTCGTCAATGTGATCCAATTCTTCAATAATCTCATTCAATGTGAGATTTCGATACTTCGACCTGAAACATACAAAAATGTTCTTATAGTACCTCATGTCCCTATTGTTCGTTATAACGATCCATCTAAAGATTTTGAAATAAACATATCTTTTGATGAATAAAACATTCTGTAAATGTTTATTTTACGTCATTAAGGGTACATTCTTTATGTTTTAGGAGCAACTAAATAAAAAAATTGAATAATGAAACATTTTACATACCTTGAAATATTCATGACTAAAATCCAAAAACAATAACGCGTATAAAATCAAGACACTGAACTTCTAACTGGGTCAACTTCCTGGAATTAATGCATAGACGTGTGACATGTGCTTATAACTTATAAACAAAATCTCAAGTACCCCCGGGTCGCCGTAATATTTTTTTGTTGTCATGATCGTTTAAACAAACGATAGCTTTAAGTGGGTTAAAATCAGTAAATAGAGATAGAAAAGTTTAAGTAATTAGTAATGATAATGAAATAACAAACAAACACCGACTAACAGAACAGTTAACTACCAGGCAAATACACTTAAACACTTAACATAGTATCCATTGACTGGATTTCACCAGCTTAGTGTGCTAGACACACTACACTAGGTCCGATCCGATGCTTAGTAATGACGTGCGGAAAGCGGAAAATTTTGTATAATAAGCCTTCATATGTATACAAGCTGGAGGGATAGAACGCGATGGGGCACGATCGTTTGGCTGTGCAAATTTTTATTTTACTTATAATAATAAAAGATATTTTATATAAGAGGGGGGAAAACGAGCATGTGGGTCACCTGATGCAAAGCAATCACCACCACCCATGAAGATCAGCAACAACAAGGGGTTGCCTATCCGTTGCCAACCTATGCTCCTTCCTTTCTTTCTTTCTTTCTGGTGACCTCACTCACTCACAGGAACACAACAACACCCAAGGGAATTGTTATTTATTCTGTGAGGTGGAGGTACTTCCCCAGTCGGGCAGATTACAAAATACGCTATGCCCTCTCTTTTCCCCAGACCCACGTTAGTCAGTCAGCAGGGTGCACCACGTGCAGGTAAGGTTGGCTTTGGGTCAAAGATATTGATGGAAGACCTTGCAATATACTACAGTAGAGATAATTTTGCTACTAGCGTTTCACGGATACAGTACACTATAAAATTTGTTAAAATGCCCTAATATCCGAATGCTTTTTCTATCTCGTGAAGCATAAAAAATAAAAGCGTCGTCGACATCAATGACAACATGTCTAAACTTTAACGCCCGTTAGGAACATTTTAAAAAAAATATGTAGCTTTGGCATCATCTCCCTCATTCCGATTAGATATTTTAGCTACCGAGAAATCCTCAAATACTGCGAAATACTAGAGACTTGCGGGGTCGAAAACTAAACCCAGGTTAGAGTTCCGTCAGACTGCTAGTACAAGTAATGTACATTTTTCCATTTTTTTACCGTCACTTTACCGTCTGCTACTGGGACACATTTTGACAACATTTACGTTTGTTTTAATGAAAATAGTTTATAAAAATATTTCAATACTCCACTAAACGGCACCAATGCAGTGTACTATGCGCTTAAACCTAGTGGACAAACAATTAAACAATCCTGGCTAATAGCATTTACTGAAACCGAGAGCTTACACAAATTAATTAAGTTAATCGTTGGGTGTGAAATTTAATAGGTAATTAACGTTTCTAAATGTAAGGTAACGTTGGCATTACACATTGCTCGGTTAAACCCGATGGTCGCAATGATATTGCCTAAACAAACAATTGGTTTTAGCTGATAACTAAGTTGCAGGTTCGCGGGATAGCTTCCCGCTAAGAACAGGTAGGGTTTGTATCAATTATTAACCCACATTTGGCTACTGATCGTCAATTGTCAAAGGTTAATATTAAGCCAACTTTGGAGTTCGTATCGTCAGTATGCGGGCAATCATTAAGCATTAGGCTTAATATCATTATGATAGAAACTTAATAGAGTATGATAATGATAATATGCATGGTAATTAATAATATGCACATTCATAAATAAATATAAACGATACTGATGTGAAAAATACTAGATGATGATGAAGATGAAACGCCATGCTATATCCTAATATCAAGTAGTGAACGATCATAATAACTTATAGAGAAAAGGAAATTAGTACATATGAACGAATTAAAGGATAAAAATATCTGAAGATACAAGGTTAAGTAACATTATAGTCCTTCAAATTTGAAGTGGTTGGACCAAACTATCAAAATAATTGGGTGAACGAAGTTACAAAAGTAAAGTTATGCCCTATATGCTCTAGAAATTGTCCTCGGGATTATAAAATATTTTCACTTCTTTTAGTCCATCCTGATAAAGACGTTTAATGCACACACAGCAATATACAAATTATCAGAAATCAAATACACCCTTGAAATTGCTCACATAATACTTACACAGCGAGTTACTGGCAAATTACACACGAGCTACAGTCCTGAGTTAACAATCTGCGGTACAGGTCGCGTGGATTTAAGTTTCTGTGAACTTAAGCTTACATGTGTGTTTAACAGAGCTGGTAGATATTACCTTGCACCCTTCGTATAATGCCGCTAATTCTGTTCACTGATTCTTGATACGTCAAATCATTGAATATGTTTACAGTTTCACATCTTATCAGGTAACAGTTGACTGGAAGAGATTCCTTATGCAATAGATCTGCTATTGTAGGTACATTTGAATTTCCTGTTTTCACGTGTAATATACACGTATAATGTTTGTTTATTTTGTACTTTGTACAATAACATTGTGATAACACTGTCACTGTCATATGTATGATAATATTATCAATTCTCATATCGATCTCACAAACGGCACATTTGGTATTCTCGTATCACATTATGAAACTTCAAAGTGTTATTAAAGTGCGATTACATCGAAATGTGATAGAATATAAACAAACTAAGATTGTTACGCCGGTCGCAATAAGAATTGATATAAATTCGAGAAAGAAATCGATCGTGATCAACGTATGACTTAAATATGAACAAATGTTATTATTACACAAACTTAACATGTCATATTTGACTCCTAGATGTATGATCATACATGTATTTAGTATATGATAGTATAACAGCTCATTTTGCAGGGAAAGATTGCAGGCAAACGCAGCGTGGGAAGAAGGCGACACACGTGGCTTAAAAACTTACGGAACTGGTTCGGCTGCAGTACCACCTCCTTATTCAGAACAGCGGAAACCAAAGTCAGAATTGCTGTGGTGTTGTCCAACCTCCGATAGGAGAGGAACAGGAAGAAGAAGAAGAAGAAGTATAACAGCACCCTAATGCTTTTACAATACAATACGATCATAATTTTTATTTTTTTAAATAATTTGTGGTATTAATCTGATTCTGTACAAGGTTAGTAATACGAACTGTGTCTGACTACAAAAAAGTTTTTAATATTCATCAATTGTTGAATATACATTTCTGTTTCTAGGCAATAGCTATAATCTGATCCTGAACTAGATCAGTTTGCCAAAGTCATACAAACCGGGACTAACCTAAAAATAAGCTTAATAGACAAAAGTTTAATAAAAAGGAATTTTTACGACACATAATGCTTGCTTGAGACTCTCATATATTTACAAATACTTTAGAAAACGCCGTCCCAGCAATAGTGGCTGGAAAAACCTTTTATGTCTGTGATATAGTTAAGTTAATCGAGAGCCATCGCCATTCTCCTGTTTGTTGCTGTTTTACTGCAATACAGTTGACCCTAGAAGAAATAAAAATAATTGACTCCATGTGATTATTGACTTTTCAATGTACGGTACTATCTAGTATCGTTAAGTAAATTGTGAGAGCAGCGCACTTCACTTTATGGAAATGGTATTAGAAAAAACTAAATATAAAATACGCAATAATTGACTAATAAGAACCGATGATATAGCCATCTTCACGAAACATCTTCCAGACAGTTTTAGGTTGAAAAAAGAAACGAACGAAATTTTAACAAATTCTGAATTTGACACTGATATTATAAAATAAAAATTGACGTTCTCATATTTTTACGAAATATATCTTATAAATTGGATTTTAATTTAATTGACACAAATTGATGTGGTGATATAATACTACGTGAAAGTATTGGAACATAAAAAGTTGTAGAGCAATTTACAAATGTCACCATAACGACATTAGCGCCGCGTGACGTCCAAAACTCATCACTTTGTCGCCGTGAGTGACAACAAAAATTGTACCACCGAAAGTAAAATCAATATTTTTGATGTTAGGTACCTTATCTGTGTGTTTATCTATGTACAGGCTTTCGAGTACAAGCGTGATAACACGCTACCGATTAACGATAAACAGCCGGCGCCCAAAAAGCTTAAGCTATTAAATAAACGTTTATTTGTCACATTACTGTCTTAGGATTTCGTGACTCTGTAGGAATAACGACTTTATGTCGATAAGTATGAAATAAAAGCCAAATCGATGTTGGAGTTCTGTAATTTTATATAATGAGAATGAAATGTATATGAAAAGTACATGTCGAATTTTTGAATCTTCAATTCGCATTTAATGTTTATTTGCATTGCATCTTGGCATAACATATTGTCTTTTTTTTAAATACTTCAGAGAGGCAAACAATCACAATCACACAAATTGTAAAATTAAGTTAAATTAGTAAAATTGTGTTAAGCGTATCATAAAATAATAAAACACAAGTACTCCTTCGTCAAAAAATAAAAACATTACTAACATCAGGTCGTGTTATAATTACATCAAGTTTTTGCTTAACTACACAAACAATTACGTAAACAAAATAAAAAGGAATTATTTAAGAAATACCATAAATAAGTCGTATGAAATGCTTTTAAAACCATTTACAACATATTTTTTCCATCACTACATGTCGGTTGCTGGGCATAAATAAAGCAATAGTGCTGCGATAAAAGGCATAAAATATTCTGTAGATATCGAGTGGTATTGTAATCTACACCTGCGACAATTAATGCCAGCACCACACTTTCATTACTACTGCAACTCGTTTCGTATTTTATTTTTAGGATTCAAAATATTGCGATATTCAAAAAAAAATGTATACGAGTAGTTTGTAAAAATGATGGAATTTCTACACTATCCTCCTATGTAGATTTAAGTGAACTGAAACCTTGTGATACGTTTTTTTCAAATCAAATAGATATCCACTAGATCGATTACAATGTGAATTTAACAAGTCAGTTATCTGCATATTAAGTTCTTACTTAATTACCTACCCACAAAATTTCATCAACATTGAACGAATGAACGGTTCGAGAAATTACATTTAACTTGCTTTACCTTCTGTTATTAATCAAAAATGATAAATTTGAATCAGTGTACACTCGACGACAGTTTTATTTTTATATCACTATCGAATTACTTTATATGCATTTAATATTACAAGCGACTTCCAAAATAACAAAACCGCGAAGAATAACGGTAGTGTAGAAGTGTACTGTGTAAACGGATGTTCATACATCCTCACGGAATTATGTAAGGGAATGAATGAAGAAATCATAACAATAAATTATTACATAAAGTAATAATTTATTGTAATAAAGTAATAATTTATTGTATATATATAATAAGTTTGGTGTTATCAAAAAATAGTCGAATTTCATCTGCAACGATGGACTATGCCTTGTTTAGTAGTGTAATACTTAATAGGTAGATCGATCGCTCTACACTGCAAATTCACATCATTAGTAAATATAAAATGCAAAAATTGGCCAAAAACCTTCCTGGTAGGTCAGATGGAAAGAGCACTCGACCGGTAATCGAGAGGTCGTGGTTCGAATCCTACGTAGGCGGGGAGGTGAATTTTTCCATGTTTTAAATATTTATCATATTCAACAATATTGCAGTATTTTAAACGCTGTTTCTATTATCTTACAGTATCAATACTATGAATATTACCACTGTTACCAACCCAGTCATTATTCTGGTCAAAGTCCCTAATGCTCAGTTTAGACTTCAAAGAGAAAACAAGTATATAGATTTTGTAGTATTTAATAAATAAATAACCATTAAATTATTATTGACAGTAAAAACATATTCGAACGGCAAACGAAAATATTATCGAAATTCGACAAAACTTACTGAAACCCACATCAATAAGAGAGGAGTTTGTTGTCAATAAATCTATCCCTAACATACTCTAAAGTTAACAGATAAAAACTAAGTTTCTGTCCCAAGTCGGTTCGATTACATAAGACGGCGAACTTCCTCTATTACCCCCTACTTAAGGGTACAAATTTAGACGCCCCCTATTTAAACAGTTGCCAAATACCTACGTGTGTAAATTACGTAAAGTGCGGTTTACACTCTACGAACATATGGGTACTCGGATTGTAAGTATAAATCTCGGAATCTCGGACGGGATCCGAGCGATTTATAAGCAACCGGTGATTTGTTTAAGAATTCCACTGAGGGACGCCTGTTTGATTACAACGGAAAATAAGCTTGAAGTTTTTTGCATTTCTAATCTTCTAACAGGTAATAAGATTGCGTATTGATGTGAAGTACGTCTTAGTAAAGAACATTTTAACGGTAGTCCATGATTTTTTCCGACCAAACTAATGAAATAACATATATGGTGTAAAATATGAAAAGTTGTTAAAAATAAGTTTAGAATGGATATGTAAATTAGGAAATACGAAATAGGAGGAAACTTATTTGTTATTTATAATTTCTTGTGATTATAAATAAAACAGCTCTCGCCTGCGGCTTTGCCCGTATTAAGGTCGGTTATATCGCGCCAAATGGTAGCCTTATCCTTCGGAATATAATCTAAGTCTATGCCAAATTTCATTCATTCAGCCGTTTAGTCGTGAAAAGGGAACAAGACAGACAGGCACTTTTGCATTCATAATATTAGTGTGGATATATTCATATGAAGATAGTATATTACTCTCTTTCAAAAATAATAAATGATCAACTACAGTAAACACTTTTGTCAAAACTCAATATTAATAAACAACTTGGCCGACAAGTATAACATCGTTTAAGTTCTATCACCACGTAAGTCATTTTTTGGCGGTTTTGACATTTTGATGCCACTCGCTAAAGAAACGAAAGACGCGTCGTTTCGCCAAATCAGAATCAAAATATGACCAATAAGAACCTTTAAAATTACGGAAAACTAACAGCACGGAAGCCCATTTCTATATCAAACTAATCTGTTTTATGTCTCTCCTGAAAAGTTACTAAAAATGACTTACGTGGTGATAGAACTTAAAGCTTTTAATTACATATTAGGTATATTTTTGCAATAAAATTAGATTTATTTTCTTTTTAGACTATATTTATTAATTTAAAAGTTCATGCATTTTACTTTAAACCATTTTATTAACAGCAAAAACACGAGACGAGCTTAGCAAAGGTTTTTACCCTTTTAACTTTAGTCATTTTGTCTAAATTAAAAATACAATATCCAGACGCATGACGCTTTTATAACTGAGATACTTTTAAAATATTTTTTTTTTAAATGTGCAGAAAGTTTCAAAGGCTTTTATTTTACAGTGCGGTATTCTGAGTAAAAACTCTATCCTCCAAGTTTCAAAGTTATTGTTAAGGGTTGTAGCTGATTACTTGAGATAAGCGTTTAAAACGATTTTTGTTCGTATTCAATTTTAATAGAATATCATTACTGTATACGTAAATACTACGCCTACCCGCAATTGTGCAGCGTGGTGGAGTATACTCTAAACAACTTCGAGGTATGTATGCCAACAGTGGGATGATTACAGGTTGATGCCATACCTAAATACTAAAATTGGGATTGCTAACAATTTGACCGAGTGTCAAATCAAATCACATCAAATCGCAAATCGAGGTGAGACGATAACTTAAATTCTGTATCAGTCCGTACATCCATACTGATATTATGAAAGCGAAAGTGCATCTAAATTTTTGTTACCTTTTTGCGACTAAGGGTGAACCGATTTAAATAAAATTTGCAATGCACAGATTACTCGTATATCCCGAAAAAAGAACATAGGCTACCTTTTGATGCTATAACCGATATTCGTGTGGGCGACATCACGAGCACAGCCAGTGTATATACATAATAAACATTTCTATGTATAGTTAACATCGTGTTACATTAATAATAAGGACCCTCTACTACTGAAAGCTCTAAATTCAACGCAGTTGACTTTACGTTTTTGTTATGATATTGCCAATCTAAATGTCATTAAAATAAGGACACCGCAAACCCAGCGAGCTCAAAATGAGTCAATGTGATACTACTAATAATAATAATATCGAAATCTGTTCAGTAGTAATCCAGAAGTCAAAATAATTGTTGAACTTTGCTCTATTGCTTTCAAATTTTGTACAAGGCTGACTGAAAACCAGCATTGGTTAGTGTCGGCAGCCTGTTATACACTGGTCAACATACAGATATATAGGTAGATAGATACAGCTGAGTCAATGCCTTTTTACAACTTGTCTGCATCTATTTAAGTGATGTTCTTTATTGTTAAGGTATTACTTGTGTGTTTCGCAATAAATTTATTTCATTTCAAATTGTTGGTCAGAACTTAATACAACTTGGTGGGTATCATTATACATTATTATTGGTGGGTATATTATATGTACGGTGGGCATCGTAATTAGTACATCGTAAAATGTATCCTAATATCCCTCGGTCTCAAGTAGAGAAGAGTCGCGAACGGCTTGTTTTGGAATTCGAGAGTAGATACTTTGGCTAGAGTATCCGATTGGGGACAACTAAATTTGGTCCATTTTAATCCCATTTGCTGTGACTCTACAATAGGCTATTTGAGAATGTTCAAAAATCGTATAAATTATTTAACAATATTGTAAAATACACAAAACTACAAAGCAAACTTTCATTCCGTTCGACTTATTTTAGGGCCGATCAAAGTTTGGCGGGAAGTTTATTTCCATTGGAAAAGCAATAAAAATACTTTAATTATGATACTAATTACATAAACGTAATATTTAACATAGCTGTCGTACAAATTTCTGATTTGATGCATACAAAATACAAACCTGTGACGTCATAACTCAATAGTCTTTTGTATGGAGCGTTTTCGGGAAAGTTAAAAATTATGATTTGTTATATATGTATAATATATAATTTTATGTTTGATTTATAAATTTTGTCGTGATAACGTCTAATAAATCGATGAACGCCGTTCCGCCTGAGCCGAGCGTGCAAGCGAGAGCGCGGAACAAGTGACGCATCTATCTCTCTTCCACTCCATCGGCCGATGTTTTCTTATGACATAATCACGTAAAATTATCGTCTGTAAACCGACTTTACGGGCAACAAAGTTTTTGGATAGTGTCAGTATTAGAATAAACAATGAAAAAGTTCACTGGCTTGTTTCAGTGCCGAGAAACTTGATGCAAACCGTCGAAAAGCGTAAGTTTGAACTTCTCACGCAAGTAATATGACGTGATAGATATCTCTTGCTTCAGCTTATAAAGATGGACGTGTTAGATGATGTACAAAGACGCTGCTGAGAAACACAGGAATGGCGACTGCATGAAAACTAAACTATATTACCAGTTTTTTATACCACTAAGGTGCCAGTGCCAGAAAGCAGTTGCCTATGGACGCCTGCAAATCCAGAGGAATCACACGCGCGTTGCTGCCTTTGTAAAAAGATCATGCCAAAAAAGTGCCTCAAACATCTTTGAAAAACAATTCGTTTTAATATTTGCTGCTGTTACGTATTATTATTGACAACACAAAAAAAAACACTCCAATTAAGCCGACAAAACAAGTGACGTCATAATTATGTTCTATTTTTGTACATTTTGCACAGAAAGTAGATCTTTTGACGTTATGAACAGAAAACAATTTGATCGTGTCAACATTCCTATTACCAGTGCTGAACAACAATTCCGATTGCCAAAAAAGAAACATGATCGCAAAGGGCAACCGCTAGTAGTGGAAAGCAAGTTGAAGAAAAATAAGATTGCTATAAGTATAGCACTATTTACAGTACATGCTATATCACGGTTCCCTGACAATGAGACAGCGGCCTAAGCCGCTCCGCAACACTGTCATCATTTAAGCCGCACATTAGTGAAACTTGCGCCGTTTGAACCCGCACCTGAGACCGCCGCTTCGCTCGATACTTTACTACTGAAACAACTATATAACTTAGAAAAATAGATGAAAATAAGATACATAAATAAAATTAAGAGCTATTTAGTTGCCAACTAAGCGAAGCTTGTATCGTCGCCAACTCTTATTCATTTTATTGCTGGATAGGGATCTGTCTCAATTGAGTATACTCCACCACCCTGCTCAAATGAAAGTCGCCGGAACTTGTATAAGCATATGTTCATTATGTTTTTATAAAATACATTTTGCTTTTATACCTACTTCCATAAATATGAACGTTTATGAGAATGTAAGGAAATTTTGTGACTATTTCTCGAGTACTAAACGACTAGTTTGGTAGCTATCTTAATATTATTCTATCTATCATTATTCTAGCTATCTTAATATTAGTCAATTAGCTATCTTTATTGTTCATCGCTATGCCACTAAGGCTAATAACTCTTTCTTTGCCAGGGTCAGTTGTCCGATCAGTCGGACTACTGGAAAAAAATACCATTACCATCATCAGCCTGTATTTACTCACTGCTGCATATAAACCTTTCTTGATATTTTCCACCACGTGCGATCCTTTTTTGTGCATCTAGTCGTGCCACTTCTTTGCCTATGTGTTTGCTCATTTGACAACTTTGGTACTAAGTCGAAATTCCTCGTTCCGGAGTCAATCTGTTACAGATACCCTGAGCATAGCTCTCCATCACTCGTTATGCGACCTTTAGCTCGCATGCAACCGTTAGGTTTTTATAGAACTAGCTATGTGTCTGATGGATACTGAATACGCTGATACTGAAGATCCGGGCATCGACAGACATTAATGCATTTATATCGATGTTTGGTGACAAATAAAAAAATAAAAAATTGAAATGCATTCACTAATACCGTATTATAAACAAAAACTACCGCTAACTTTAACTGGATGTTTGATTTTCGGAATTAAAAAATCGTATCGTATTAACTTAGGTCATACTAGGTTTTCTCAGTTGCCATGTCCGATTTATGTTAAATGTGCAAAAGTTGATTTCGTTATCAATTTTTAACCAGAAAATACCAGAGCCCTGTGAAACATATACATTAACCTTCAGACTGATATACCTATAGGCAAAGCCACTATAAGGTCCAAATATTATTATAACAAAACAGCTTATACCCTCGTCTTTAAACATTCACCATTGAATCACACAAGCTCACTACTTGTTTACAAACTGGTCGCAAAATAATGACTTACGACAATTTTGAACAAGTTTCTCGCAGCACCTGAGGATGCCTTATATATCAGATATTGTACAATAATGTACCTTTAACCAATAGCATATGGTATATAATAGAGTAACCGCGATAACAATGTAGATTTTGAAGCCGAATAATCCCCAAGGAACAGATTCTCAGCGTAAGTAACTGCTGAGGGTATTAATGATGTACATGATATATACTGTGGTTTGATAGTTATAAATAGGTACAGGGGATTAAGCACAAGATTCAGGTCGACCTAATTATGCCGATAATTCGATCGCACGCCATAATTCGTGGGACATGATTTTCTGTGCCCCAGTGCCTAATAGACTATTGAGCGGATTAAGGATTTGCATAGTTCTAATTACCAGTTTGTATTTTAATATAAATATTAATTAATAGTAAAACATTTATTAAATATCAGACAGTAAATCATACGTTATATACATACGTTTGGCCAGGATATAAATAGTCATAGACTTTAATGATGTTATTAAAACTCTAAAACCCAAAAAAATTTACAGCAATAATGTGAAACTTTATGTATGTGAAACTTTGAAACTTTATGTTTATCTATACGAAAATAATAGACTGATCCCAGCTGTTGCAAATTAGACAGACACTGAACATCTTCAAGTACGAGTATATACCTACGATTATAGATTCCTTAATAATTTGCGTGCCTGAATTATTTCGTTCGTATCGTATTATCTTGACCGAGTACGCTCTCATTCTTTTCTTTATAGGCGAGACACACACACTAACTATGGAATGGCTATACGTTGATGATAATTTAGTAATTAACACAAAAAACTAGCATCGGAATTAAAACTAAAACTTATACCCAATACCTACAAAGAACTAAGAACATAATTCCATTTTACGCCTCACTATTTCCGAAATTCGTACCCTACATAGAATCAATACCCTCAAGTCGATCGACTTTGCAAATAGTACATTTGATCGTCGACAGTGCAAGTTATCCAAATCGGAGTGTATCGATCTGAGCTCACCTGAGACCTAAGGGCTTTCTAAAAGCCTTTCTGTTTGTTCAAACCCATTCAGATTCTCTTGCGTATAATCACGACTCGAGACACTGCTATTGGAATGCAGGCAGGGTTGAAGCAAACTTTCCCCGAGTTTCCAGGTCAAACGATGCGATCTTAACGGGAGTTACAAAATAGAAAAGAGTGATAATAAAAATAACCAAGTTCTACGCTTATAAGAAGTAAGTATATATTAAGAATAACTTAAGGAAAGTTTATAAGTAATGTATCTAAGAATTTAGTTTCATGTATATCTTGACTCGCATTGTCTCTACACGCATTAGACATTCTTATGGTTTGACGTTTGTTGTGTACGAACATGTTTACCGGTTGATAGTTGTGCGAAGGACATTTTATGACTCTTCTTTTTCTCTCTCTTTTGAGATAATCTGATAGAAGCATGTGGGGTAAATCTATAGAAAAATTGAATGCAAAATTTAATAAAAAACTGAATGCTAATAAACAAATTGAAATAAATATTTTCATTAATTATAATAAAACATCACAAGTTATGAAACTGTAAGACACTAAGACACAAGATCCGCAACATCTCGCTAACTATATTAATGAAGTGCAATACTTCACTTAACTAAGAAATCATTATTTAGAGACATTGAAAAATAGCAGTTTGAACCAAGTTTTTTGACGCTTCCCGCAACTTGCAGTATCCCGACGTGTACTTACGAAGACAGTCATTACGGTAGAAAACTTTGAGCACCGCTACATTTACCTGATGCGAGTCTTTGCTAACACTAAGTGCAAAATAATGTGGTAAAACAATAACCAAAATAAAAATAAATCTGCTACTTACGCAGTTGTAAATGAATGATATCTACGTGAATTTTCTCTAACAACACCCACGTACCTGTAAAAAGGAAATATACATTTTATTACAAAAAATCATTGGGTATACTGTATAATTCGGCATCACTTGTATTTTTTATGCGAGATATAGTTTTCAAATTATTCAATATTGTTTTATAAATAGCGCAGGACGTCAAAATATGCAAAAATGAAAAGTTGTATGTTGGAATTTTGTAGAAAAAATGCAACAAGTTAAAAAGTTGGAATTTTGTAGGTACATTTTACAAAATTCCAAAGACTGTAGTAGCAATGTCATTTTACGTAGATTGTCAAGGTGACATGAAAATCGCTACAACGGAAAAATGTCCCATTTACAAAATTCGGCTCGACGCTCTGCCGTGGTAAATAAATTAAGCCAGATTATTAAGATGTGTATCGTTAACGAATATGCAAACTGCATTGACAAGGCAACATAAACATGAAGAGATAAGTGAGTTTATGGGAATGCATTTGAGGTGCAGAGATTGTGATCAATGAAACTTACAATATTTACGTTGATAAATTAAAAATTGTCATCAAAACTCAACTCCTACAAATAGCCAGATAGATAGTTTTCAAAATTAACAGGTTGATGATATCTATAGTTTTTACTAGCAGTTCGATAAGATTTCTTCTGGGATAAACTATAATATATAAAGAGATATAATCCATCTCAACTAATATATTTTTTAAATGGTGAAAAAATTTTCTAATGAATCAAGTAGTTCGGAATTACCTCAACATGCATAACTCAAAAAATTCGCGATCTCTCATTGTAATGTTAGTATAGATTTAATTTTTGAAATGGAAAAAATTGAGTCCAAGTGGCACTCGAATATAATGATTACTGGTCGAATGCTCTTTCAATTTAAGCTCCCAAGTAGGTTTGATGAACGTGAACGTTTTCCATATTTTTATTAACTTGCTATAAATCCGCAGGCCAAATAAGGGCATCATTACACCTGCTATCCATCATTACACATTACAAGATATTGTATAACATGTTCTGTATTTGATTTGTCAACAACAATGTCGTCTTAATCTGTATCAAGCTTCTAATATACGATCACGTGGTATAATGCAACTATTCACTGAAATGTTACTACCGGCTCACTTATCACAATCTTGGACTTGACCCCAAAACCGGTCGATCACTGAACTGCCACGAAGGTTAGCAATGGTATAACTTAAGTTTGTTTGAAGGCAACACCTAAATTAATAAAGTTAATATACCATTGAGCGACTCGCCTTTGAAATTAGCAATGAGTCGGATAACACCCGATAAAAGCGTTCCAAAACCAAATTTAATTAAAGTTATTCGAAAACCGAAACAACATTTCAAACGTTAGTACGTTCGGGAACAAACCAATAGCCGCGCTGGCGAACCACGAGCGCGCCAGTTAATCGGCACCAACTAGTGGGTAATCCTTTCGAGTGGTGTGCATATAACGACTGCATTCCGACCCGTGGTGTTCGGAACGCGTGCATAGAGAGAAATTGCGGCTCTCGGTCGGCTCAAAGCGATGACGGCTCCATATCAATGCGTGCATGAGTAGGTATGTACGAGAGTGGGTGACGTGTGCGTTCGGATACTCGGATTTTTATGTTCCTTTAGAAACATCTAAGAGATAACGTAATGTTGCATTACAAATGCTATAAAATGAATCACCTACATGGTGAAAGTTTATGTCCGGTGACACATTTCAGCTAGTACGAGTATATAACAACTTTGATGCTACAAGCATAGACCTTACTGATAATTTTGTTGTTATCAAAAAATACCAAAATATCATCTGCAACAATGGACTGCTATGCCTTGTTTAGTCGTGTAATACTTAATAGGTAGATGGCGCCATACTGCGACTTCACGGCAGTAAAATATAAAAATGTAAAAATTCGCCACCATCAGAAACCTTCCTGGTAGTTCGGTTGTAAGAGCACTCGACAGGATTTCGGTTAATCGAAAGGTAAGGTAAAATCCCACCTAGGCGGGGAAAGTGAATTTTTCCATTTTAAATCTATTATAATAAAGATCTTAGCGAGTTTTAAAAATGTTAGCGACATACATAATACATTGCGGTTTGTAGGGATAAATACGAGCAAATATTTTATCTTGATATGGAATATCAATTTCCATTGCTCAGTATAATCAATATGACGTAGCTAAAGAACTACGTCATACGTAGCAAATTTATTCATGACGCTATTCCCTTGACATAAAATTGTCGCCAACATCTTAGATATCTCAGGTCGCTTTCACCATATATAACCCTAATTGAGAGAAAACATCAACAAGGCAATAATGTAATGTGAAATTTAATATTAAATGATTATGGAATATATCCATCCATGGCAATGTTGAAATGTACCTCTATATTTAAATTGCCTTTACAAACCTGATGAAAATTTCAAATTTTCATCAATATTAAATCATGCATACAGCCATACAGCTTAACTAAATTATGATCCATTTAAACAATATTGTGTTACAGAGAGCTTTGCAGCGTCTTAAGCGGAGAGCCGATTTAACATATTTCTTCCACCTTAGTACAGTAAGTATAAGTAATAAATAATAATTAATATTTCTGGACAATACACAGCGCCCACTAGTCCCAAATTAAGCGCAAAGCTTGTGTTATGGGTACTAGACAACTGATAAATGTACTCAAATACATTTTCTTTTTTTGTAAATACATACTTACAACACATAGAAAATACCCAGACCAAGACAAACAGACATGTTCAAGCACACAAATGTTTGTCTTGGGCGGAAATCGAACCCGCGACCTCGGAGTCAAAGTGGCCCTTGCTAACCATTCGACCACCGAGCTCGTCATAAGTAATAGTACTTACGTACCTTCAGTCAACTCTCGTCGCGTAATATCACGTCACAATGGCGTAGCTTGAAACGTTAATTCGATTTTTTTTTTCTATAAAATACTGTGACAATTGTAACATCTAAGAATGTGAAATCTGGCAATGAGATTGACAAGATAAAAAAATATAAATAAACAAGTAGATTATAATACATATTGCAAATTGTAACTTACGATCTCCGTAATTTTTTGTAACAATGCAATTTATGTAAGCTTTTCTATTTCTAGAACTATCTGAATTGTGTTACCTCGGAGGCGCGAACGACTGCAACACAGTTTAACACTAACTCGGTCGTTTACGTACGTTATTGTTTTTATATATGTGCTTACTGTTGTTAAATAAATTCTTTAATTAAAAATATATGTTATTTGTTTGCGTAAATTACCGAGCAGACAGAAAGGCGAGTTTTGAGCTTGTAATAAATATTTCGGATCAAAAAAAAAATTATAAGAAAAGCTAAATTCAACGAAACTTGAATGTCATTAGCAGACACACTCAAAATCAAAAGTAGGAAAATATTTCTTTTTTGTACCACTAAAGTGGCAAACAGCCAGCCTGACCTGATGGAAAGCAGTTACCGTAACCTGTGAACGCCTGTAACACCAGGGGCATCTCACGCGCGTTATGTGTAATATGTCATCAAATCTGACAGAGAAAGCCCTCTAGAAAAGGCTGCGAGTGTAGGAGAATGAAGTATTAATCGAATAAGTTATATTTAATAATAAAGTGAGGTACATATTAGGTAAGATTCTCTAAAAACCATAAAGTTAATTCCATAAAGCATAAAGTATATTAATTTTGCTAAAAACTAACAAAAAGTGCTAAAACTCTGTGTATACTTGACGTTAACGCGATTCATAACGCAATCGAAAGGGAGCGTTCGAAAAAACAGTCTAACATTACGAATAGGAAATAAACGCAGCATCACTGAGATGTATTGAATGGGAGGTAGAGTTGCGCCGGCGCTGCGTACATTGCCCTCGCTACCCCGCCTGTCTCCCCCCATGCTGTGGTACAAACGCGACTGACTGCATTCCGCCGCGCTTCCTGACCAGGGCAAGTGCAGCGGCATTGCACTGCAAGTACGTACCCCGCCGCCCGCACTCCGCAATCCCTCCCCCACTCGTCTAGCTCACCATCAAGCCCCGAACAAAGAATTGCATTGTTACTCTCCTCCGGTATGATAAATCTTACGGCATCTTGTGATAGCCGGGAGTCCGAGACCCAACGCTCAATAATCATAAAAATCTAATATGTATTATGAAGCAAAATAAAGGGAAAACTCCCCGCCCGTTACTCTCCCTCGAAGTAAGCCCTTTGTAATCTAATGCATTAAGATTATTAGGTTGTGCTAACATCGTGTTATTTCTTTAAAATTCGCCGACTCCTTTGCGTACAGTGACGCAATCTTCTTGATGAATTCTTTAGAAGCAGGTTAATACATGGTGTTGTTAATTGCTATTTTTGTGAATTGTTTATATTGTAACGCGTAGCTATTTTTGTTCGTACGGCGGTGTGTGCTAACCATTCGAACGCCCACGGAATCGTTGGTTTTTATAGTCCCGACGTGCGCGAGTCTGTAGTAGGAAGTATTGATGTACGAATGCTTGGATCGTATCCGCAATTTAATTGCAAATTTGTAAACCTTTAAAACGAACATTCAGTGATTACTACTTTCACCGAATCAAGTTTAAATAACAGAAAAATATACTAAAGACTGAATTAATGTAAGATTGCAATGTATCAAAATTGTTTAAAAACGTGGTATAAAACAATTACACAAAATAAAAAATAACAAGGACCTACAAGAACTTTCTCCATTTTTTTTAGCAACAAAATATTTTATCAACTGTTAAAGAACGACTAATGATGTCGTAGAGTGTTGCATCCACTTTTGCAAGGCTATCCAGAAAAGCCGATCACAGTTACAGAATGTTTATAGTAAAATGAGATTTTTTTCAAATAATATCAATGGTCAAGTATGATTTATGTACATATAAAAAGCATTTGATCCGGTCTTGGTACAGCTGATTTGTTCTACTGGTTGTATCACCTTACTGTCTCTGTGGTTAACAAATACGTAAATATCATGCTAATCGTGCGAACCGAGCCACTATCTTATCTTAGAGTGGGTCCAGTGCTGCAGCACCGGTGACACGTCGACCCTCATGGATCTTTTGTGCTCTCCCTAATACTTTAGTCACTTTACCCTGACTGTCTGAAGACATGTTCCATGTACTTCAGTATGCCGCTTATTGGGATGAGCCTGTAGTCCTCCAGGTCCGGGTATGCCTTTCCTAGGAGCACTAAAGTGTAGGAGAAAGTTGGGGATATAGAGCGGAAATGTTAACTCTCCGCTACGAGTTTGTATTATTTACCTTAATATTACAAACGTCCTTGTTACAATAAGATAGCTGCTATAAAACATTTTACTTAAACACAGTTCCAACGTAGATAACATTGAAAACTCGAAAGCTAGCATAACTAATAAAAGAAGATTTCAATCGGACTGCCAAAGCGATCATACAAGATATAACCTCGCCTAGATGGGAAGCAAAGCAAAAAGTATGGAAACAGTAATAGTCCGCTGAAAGCGCTTTGCATGAGGCTTTTAAGCGCTTATCTTGGGAATGATAGCCGTGGCCGAAGGCTGAAAGGCGATGGCAATTTACCTACATTAGTACATGCCCGCTTCCCATCCTATATTATGGTAGATGTAGATGCTTCAACGAGAATAGTTTATCTTTTATTGCGTATCTGGTTTATGTTTGTCTCATATACAATGTAACTTGGAAATGCTCAGCAATTTTGACAGGGTAAGTACATAATATTATATTAAGGTTTTGCTGTCTAAATAGTAGTTTTCTTTTTTAAAGTTATGATATATTTTATAAATCAGAGCTTAGCCATAAAAGTCGAACAAATAAATGAACCCATTTTGACGTCCAGGTCCCACTTTTTCAATGTAACTTTTGTTAGGTACCTACTGATTTTATTCATATAAAATCTCGCCTATGTTTACTCAGACCATAATTACGAATCGATTGACAAGTCATTAAAGTCAGTAGCTATGGTGAATACGTAAATACGAACACACATACGTACATTGAACATGTCTGTTTGTCTTGGTCTGGGTGTTTTCTATGTATTATATGAATCTATTTAAAAAAAATGTATTTAAGTATAATATCAGTTACCTAGTACCCATAGTACAAGCTTTGCTTAGTTTGGGACTAAATGGCCGTGTGTAATTTGCCCAGGAATACTTATTTATTATTATTTATAACCATTGGATATAGGCCTTCTCTAATAGCTATCACCAAATACGGCTCTCCTACATAGGCATGTCCATGACTGATAGAATCGTTATCCTTCTTTTGGCTTTACCCTAGACGGGTAAAAAAAAACATGAAATTACCACTACTGAAATATTTTTTTACTTCTATTTTTTACTGTATGTTTTCATTAGTGCACGCTATTGATTCCAAATGCAGTCAGCTATAAAGCTGAAACAGTTAGTTGGAATGCAACTGCATCCAGTTTACAATGCGCCGGTATTAAATTCTTTTAGAAACATCCGCGTTCAATCATTTTCATTACACTGAAACAATTTTTATGATGCTCGAGTGCTCGGTTCGGGTGGGTGAAATACTGGCATATCAATTGAGTTTATTAGCACATAAGTACGCAATACAGCTACCGGTATTGAATATGGAACTACAAATCCGCAATGTATATAAATTATACATACAAACTAATCTGTCAATCAAAATTCAATACTCTGTCAATAATTCCTCAACTGAATGAAGTAAATTTATTTCTTCAACTTTGGTTGACAAAATTATTTCAGTATAATTTTATGGATAGAATTCTGATTGATGCAGTAGTTTCCTAGTGTTGTTTTTTTTTTCTGCGGACATTAATTCCGAACTATTCTGCCCACTGTACTGTGCATATTTCCGGCGCAATCCCTCTAATCGTATGTAGTACCTTTTCAGAGTATATTCCCGCTGTTCATTGAGTAGGACGGCGTTGTATGTCATGTGTTGTACAGTACATTACATTGTACCCATCGCGTCGGCGACCCGTCACCGGCCGACCTCACTAGCTAGCTACGTGCCCAGACCTATCTATGCGTACAGTAGACTTCAAGACCAGTATATCAACTTCATCAAACTTACGAAATCGTCGCATTCATATAGACAGACAGGTACCGCAAGATCACGAAATACGATCAAAGCAGAGAATCAGAAGCATGCGACCTGCCTGCCTGTTAATAATAAATAATAATTACTTCGCGCCATTGATCGTGGCGATATAGAGCTTTATGACTTTATTCACATGCAGGCAATATTGAACGGAATTGTTATTTGGCAGCGGTCTTCTGCAGGTTGGAGGCTTTTCGACAGTCGTTCTAGTCCAAATTGAGCGAAAAGAGCTGTTGGAGGTGAAGTCGCCTTGCATTTTCGCCATTACTTTGTTGGCAAGACGGTAGGGTGTACCACGATCAAATGTTAGCTTTGAGGTTGTGACTCCATCGCATAGTCATAAGACTCGCTCAGTATTTATTAGCGGTGAGTGAATATATTAGCGCATACGTTCCGTACGTTGCAATGGATTTGATGTACTGCTCCATTTACCTTCTGTGTCTTTACCGTGTAATTTGGGAATAGTCCGGAACATTTCTGACTTTGTAGGCAATGTGGTCCGACCTTTAATTGAATACATGCACCCCTTTTACGGCTTGTAATTTTAGGGATATAGTTTTAATTACGCGTTACGGATTTTTTTGTGTTGCGTTGCGTTAATGCTACAGAGAATATACAGTTTCGGGATATTGATATTGCAATTGTTTTTACTCTGTATTGAAATTGGTGACATTGTGTGTTTTTTGTTGAACTATACTTTTTCGTGCCTTGTTTCAGGAATTTATTAATACTGCCAATAATGTAGTGTGATTTTTCCTCACGGTAAAAACAATGAATATAAATACAAAAGTGTACTAAAATTAACAATATAATGTCTTTACTTAGTATTTTGCATAAATATGCTAACAGATAAGGTAGAATGTTAGCAAATTAGGAATATGTCTACTGAAGCTACAAAAAAAATAATAGTACCACCATAGCATTAGCTAAAACTGAGTAGTATTTAGGTACTTATACAAAATAACACTAATTGCCTCTTCGTTGGGGGCTGAATTTAAACAATTAACAATTTTCTGGTAAATTGACCGAAATTATATTTTTGAAACACAAGATTTTTTGGTCGACTGTAACTTTAGACCCGAGACTAATATTAAACCTTGTGTAATATGGTATATTTTGTATTTGTATTTTTGTTATGTTTGTAATACATAACATTTTTTGGACAACTTATACTTAAGGCTATCATTACACCTAACTATCATTAGACCTTGTATGATGGTTATATGTTATGTAACTTACCATAATATCGCACTCCTAATACTGAGACTAAGACGACTAAGAGACTACGGCAATTAAAATTTACCTTCAGAAGTTGGAAATTTTACGCTTTAAATAAGCTTTAAAATATTTCTCTCGACACCGTTCAAAGATAAATCCATGATTTAAAAGTACGGAGTATCTTGAGCGCAAGTACGTATATAAGAGTGCGGTGTCCGTGGCAGTATGTTTGTTTTCCGTGGCTATTTCTGGACACCACTGCGCCGGCATTGTTTCTTGAGTTATGGCTTCGGCGAGAAGGTTAACAACAAAACTATCGCGGATTCATGCACGAAAATGAAAGTAAAAATACTATACGAAACCAATATTTCATGTTTCCGACGATTTATTGAATTTCTAAGTTTCATAAGAGCTAAACTTGTTTTAAAACACTTGCAACAATATGCGGTAAATCAGCTTTAAAGAAATTTCGATGAAACTATATCGTAGTAACAGCCAAGCTAAAATGTATTTCTGTAATTCTTAATAATGAAATTTGTAGTTTATTAATGCAAATGCTCTATTTGTTCGACTTACAAAATTTAAGTTATAAGTTGCTTCATACAAAATGTATTTTTTTTTCAAATCATTCAACTTATGTGAGATCGTAATATTCTATCTATATTTGCGATTCTATCTGTCATAAGCAAGGAAAGCTGGCTTACGTGTGTACAATCACAGTACCCTACAATTCGAATAGTCACAACCTTATAGAAAATGGAAGATCGAAAAGTGATGTACTAATTAATCCAAGTAGATCATACTCGTAATTCAAGCATTGCCTTGACGAAAAAAAAATCGAAATATTGCTATTCATATGTATGCGAATTCCTTGCGATTCAATTGCATCGATAGTTTCGACACGACGCCAATCGTTATTGCTGCCGTAAACCAATATTGCCGTTAATGGCCCGCCATTTGAACGTATGCACAAGTTTTTCCTTGATACCGTAATCGGAGTTTCATACATTTCTCGCTTATTGATTTGTTGGCGGCGAGTTAGACGATTTTATAGCACCTGATTTATTTCTTGGAGGTAATATTTTCAATGCAAGTTATAGACGTTAAAAATTGCACAAATGAATTTACTTTTCACGCCTACATAGAACTAAATATTATAGGCCTGTAGCTTGAACCTGTAGATATGGGTGTTTATTTAACTAAATTTAAT
This sequence comes from Hypsopygia costalis, assembly GCA_937001555.2. NCBI lineage: Eukaryota > Metazoa > Arthropoda > Insecta > Lepidoptera > Pyralidae > Hypsopygia > Hypsopygia costalis. The sequence continues at coordinate 21,566,732 of OW443332.2, forward strand.
TAAGGGTGGCAATATGATTCCAATTATCTTGTCTAAAATAAATTAACAAATGGCAAGATAACATGATAAATTATATTATCATGTGGAATGTCATACCGATATATTTTTACATCATACATACCGACAACTTTAGAAAAACCCATTTCTCATTAGAGATTCTGTTTTTCTTTCATCATTTCTAAGCCGAGCATAGAGATTAAATTCCCAATATTATTAATTTAAGAAAATATACAAAGGGAACATAGAAAGTCATAAAAGAATTTTGTAAAAAGTCAAGCAAAAGGTAAGCTTAGTTAATAAGCTTATAGCAAGAGCCGTGACGTTGACCTAGCCATATTTTTTCATTACCTGCATCACAAAGAAGGAGCACTTTTTATGTACTTTCTTTCTAGTGTCGTATTTTTTATCAGAGAATTGTTAAAGAATTTTATTTATTTTATATTATGCAGCATTTTATTCATAGTAAGAAAAGAATCTGCTGAATTATAAAGGAAAATATAATTCTTTGAGAGATATATAGTGAACGTTAGAGGGTTACGTGAATTTTGTACCCTTAATTCGGGGGGATACTTTTCCTCTCTTTGTGTTTTCTATCTATTGTACAATGGGTTGTGTGCCGAAGAGTTCTTTGATATGATGTTCAACAGAATCCTTCTACACTCGCACCACTCGCCGTCGTCGGCAGAGAATCCATTCTCACATATTGGATTGGATTGGATTGGATTGCCTAGATGGTCGCCCACCAAATGGTTCCAAAGAGGATTTTTGGCAATTTATTATAAAAGCGTATACAATTTATTACGAAATAATTGTTAATCTTACCGAGTCTATGTTTTGGTGTTATCAATTTGCGATTGTTTCGAAAATTGATAACAGCACTTCAGTCACTTACTTCAAGGAAGCTTGATATATTTTTACGTACGTACCTACATGATATTTGCATAAATATATTGAGATGCACAGTAAGGATATTTATTTATTTGAAATATTCTCGAAGTGAGTTCCTAGAACGTATTGCACAAATTTAGCGAATAGCTCTTTTCTATAAAATGAAAATATTCTCTATATTGGCAGTGTTATGTAAATGAAATGAAATGAAATGAAAATTTATTATGTGTTATGTAAGAAAAAAAAACATCTAGTAAATCTATGGTCAGATATTACGGTAAACGATAAATATCATAATTATAAGAAGAATACACGTAAATAAATTACGATTAATTTCTTTTACTAACTGCGGTTACCTAAAAAAATCTAATAGAAATAGCAGCTCCAAAATATACTGGAAACTGAATGGCCATTTAAAATTTTTCCTCTAAAGACTCAGAAGAAGACAGAAAACTCAGAATAAAACTCGAAATAAAATAACCCTTGTTTATCGACTCCATCAAGCTAGTCTTTAATACGTATTGGAACCACAAAAACACTGCGCTAATGCTCGCTTAGGGTTGCGTTTACAAAAACAAACAAACAAATTATAACTATTAAAGCAGCGGGTTGAATACCCGATATTAATAATACGGACGAGGGCCCCGGTTTTATTCAGCGAAATTGCAGTTAGAAAGATCCTATTAATGAACGTCCCGGGTCTTTTGTCCGGCGCTAGAGTATTTCCTGCACAATCGCCTTGACGCTCAGTAATTAGGAAGAAAAATTCGTTAGTCTGACGCGTTTCACTTGCGGTAAAACTTTTAAACTTGTCCAGCTTTGCACGTGAATATATTAGCAATATTTTAGTCTGATTCCCTATCTGTTTTTATAAATGTACAGTGCAACCAAAAAAGTAGAAAAAATTGGGCGCCACTTTCTTCGTAGAATAGTTTTCACATTTAAGCACTTTTGTATGGAAAATGTCAATAATGTTACTACTAATCAATTTTGATCTATTTCTACTACGCCCGGAAGTTAGTCGCGCGTATCCTGGTATTCCATGAGAATTTTCAAAAATCCTTGTTTAGTGCACCCTTAAACCTCTTTTAAGCCAAAGTTGGAATCTCTAGACCCAACGGTTTGGGCTGTGAGTTGATATGTCAATCTGTCACTTAGTCTGTTTCTTCTTTGTTAGATATATATTTATTTAAAATAACATAATGAATACTACTACAATGTAGTACATACTAAATTAATATACACAAACATATAGTAACTAACATATAAAGAAACAGTATGATCTTTATTTATTAATAACTCAAGCACACACAGTCAAACAGTACAGTCTCTTCCAAAATCAAACGTAATGGCTAATAGGCATTAAACTTGAGATGAGACTTAATGTTTCTTCGTATGTGTCTGTGTGTGTGAGTACTGCCGACCATGTCGAAACCACAGGAGTTATTTGAATATATAACAGGAAAAGTCTATGTAGACATATCAAGCGTAACAGAACTTTGTGTGGTTACTTATGTCTGTCTGCCCGAACAGGGTTCTTCAAAAGGGGCATAGAAGTTTTATACAGGATCGGGAACACGTGAGCCTGGCCCCTAGTGTAGCAAACATCCATAATCTATAGTAATCGCTTACAATCGAGCGTATCATATGCTAGTTTTCACTTAGAATATATGTTCACTTTCGAATACCACAATACATTACGTACACTGACAATCTTATCATCCACTGACTTTAGAAACAATCAAAGCATTACCACGTAAATTCCTGCTTTATTCTGGAACCACTACAATATCAATCAATATTGATATAATATTGGTACTCATATAAAGTATTCAGCGAGTCAAAAGAAATTGTTATTATATCGTAAGTATCTAAATGTAAGAACATTTTAGACAAAGATTGATCTACCCAATATCTTGAGAATTTTTCATTTATTTTAGTTTCCAAAGCCTAGCAATTCGACAAAATGGTTTTAGTTTTTTGTAAGGTATTATTCACAATCAAATACGACCTGTGATATTTCTTTATCTACGCAATTTTTACACGTTTTAATTTTTGTCGGACGCTCGGAGCTATTTTCACGATTTATAGATACTGTAGTTAGTATATACGAATGTTTATTTAGGTACTCGAATACACCAAATATTTATGAACTATTTTCAAAACTAGATCTCGTTCGCGGCTCCATAAAGAGTAACTCATTATGGATTTGGACAAAATTTGAAGAAGAAAAATAAAAACATCCTAAAGTCCGTACTCACAAACTAATACTTTTATAATATTACCGTAATAGTAGGTAGGATAAAATTGCTTTTATAAGAGTGCGCTTTGATTATGCGATTTAGGCGTGAAATATCTTATACAAAATTAGATCTCATATTCCTTGTTTCTATACACTTGATTCTCCAACACAACACAGTCAAATTAAATTTACGACGCAAAAAATACGACGCCTCACTATACACACATGTGTTAAATATTTTGATCGAGTAATAATTACCTGTGACCATCATATGAAACTAACTCTATAAAACCGCGTATCTATAAATACTGGCATACATAAAATTGAGTCCGATTAAGCCGGAATGTCTGTAATACGCTTTTTCTATGCTCTTCGGCCAGGTCAATGATTTCTGTATTGTTTTTATCGAAGATTTCATAGCTAGTCGCTAGTATTCGCGTTACCGATGTAATTGCCATATTTTTGGTTATAAACATATCTTGTGTTTGGATAAATACGTTGCTTGCAGACATCTGAAATAAATTCACACGATACTTTTTACTATATGGTTATTTATGACTTTTATTCTCATTTTTCTCCAATTCTTGATCTTGTAATTGTTTATTATCAGTCAAGTGTAATAGACACTAATTTATTTCAGATGTCTGCAAGCAACGTATTTAATCTCTTACTTCCTATAGGTCGGCTGGATCCCTTGTAGAGATAAGCTCACATTTGTACACTTTCGATGTAACTGTGTTATAATAATTTGTATGCAATGAAGGATATATTTTCTTTGAAACGCTTTGTGCAAAGGACAAGTTCCACGTTACGAAGCGGTTGGTTGATTGGACCCCAGGACTGGCTACTTATTTAAAGTTCTCCATCGCCATACAGTAGAGCAATGCCGCAAACATATTAGACACAATGCCACAGGAAAGTTAGTTGAGTTGCGTTTTTTTAGAAGAACAAAAGTACGCTGGAGACTATCCCTCATCTGCGCAAACCTTTAATGTAGTCTTTATAAAAATATACAAATACCTATTAATTACTTTAGTATTTATCTTATTTTAAAAATTGTATCGCTACAAATCGGAATGTACCTTAACATTTTAAAATTCATCAATCGCAGTTAATACAATACATTTTGTTAATCGATTATCGTAAAAGGAAAAGACGATACGGTTTTTTATTGAGTGAAAATTAAGTGATTAGGTGTGGGACTGGCACCCAAGGGCCATGTTCAATTTTCCCTTTAATTCTTCTCTGCTTCGTTCAAGCTCAATCGCAAATGAACGTTAAATTATATTATGAATTCAATTGATTATACGGTTTCTATTGTAGAATTGAGGGTTCTATTTTAAAGAATTAAAACCTATTACAACAGATATTTCATTTTTGTCTTTGACTCTCTTTGGCGCTGTCTAAATGCAACTGAAAGTGTACCAAACATGCATTTTGAAGAAATTTTACGATGAAGATATCCTTTATAACAAACTAGCCAAGGTATGACAGTCTATAATATTTATATGTATCAAAGCAAAAGGACTTTATTAAATCCGATGGTACGAGTATTTGCAGAGATTAGTGCGCAATCGAACAAAAACAAACTCTTTCTTTTATTTTATTAGTCTTTAGATCAGTGATTGCGAAACTGGGGGTAATTACTCATACAGGGGTAAAACAGGGATTCTGTAGGGGTAATAAAGCTATGAAATTACAGCACAAATTAGTTCAGACCAATATGATCTAACCTAAGGATGGGGGTAGAACCAGTTTCCTTTATTGGTTATAGGAGTAACAAATTTGAAAAGAACATCTTAGTTATATAATGGCAAATGAACACACAACTCGCCTTTAAGTATAGACATGCTCAATTTAATAAATTTATTATAATAAAGTTAATTTAATACGTGAAGATTTTTCTGAGCTCTAGTCATGTGATTAAACCGGATTGATGATTTTTCTATGATTCTCAATGCCTAAATAAATTTACAGATAGGTAATTAATCGATGTTCATTAAAATAATATATCTCGGATAACAATTTGTATAATCCCGCAGATAGGTTACCCAACTAGTGAGCCTACCGCTTAAACTGAAACCGACTCCCATCCAATATTTCGATTCTCAAAATAGACGTAAGGTTTCAGTTATTGACAAACATAGCTCAACCGGGTAGTACTTCAGGGTTTGTACCAATTAAGTAAAACTCAATTGCCAATAATCTAAGCTAAAGTTTGAGCAAAAAATCTGCTTCGGCTGTACTGCCTAAGCTGATTTTTTACAGCCCAGTTTTTACAAACGTTTACGAAAACAAATATAAACTTTACGTCACGATAATACTCGTACAGTCGCCATTCTTTTAATATACAAGTACTTTGTAATATACAAGTACGTATTATGTGTAAATAAAAAAACCAGGATTCCGTATCGTATAATCGTGAAAAAGAAATCACCATGGTGCGACTATATGTTCAGTTCAACTGCTCATTTGATCAATTATTTGCTGATGCATATACGAGTAGTATTGATTTACAAGGAATCTTAGTCTGAAACAATGCACATCCGCCATTAAAGCGTATAAAAGAGTACATTTTTTTTTTCAGGAAAAGTAAAAAAGCGAAATAGGTAAAAATTTCTAAGCGGTGTTAATACTATATAAAGAAGAGTTTTGTACGAAAAGGCTTTATTTGCAGATTCTCAATCAGTTTGTAACAGTTTTCGAATTGGAAAATAAATCCTTTCTCTTATCTCGGAACCGAGTCGTTAAAGGTTTCAACATAAGCAACGTGTTTTTTCTCGTTCTGGACGGGACGTCAAGATTTTTTGAGATCTTTGCCTAATAACAATATAGTAACAAAGTACACACGACGAGAAAATGGACGAGACGAGACGAGACGAGACGGGACGTGACGAGACACAACACTTTACAAAACCCCTTATTACCGTCAATTTTTGACGATAGCAACTTCACGTTAGATTCAAAATATTATCCCGTTTCGTATGTCGACACCTGAAGGTGTAAACATTTCTAAAGAAAGATATTTAGTGAATTTACCTGCACTGCTGAACCATATGTGAGTTCCGAGACCTTCGATTTTATTGAAAAGTTCAACATATTCATACAAATCAGATGATAATAATAACAAAAGACTCGACAAATAGTGTAGCGACTGGTTTTTTGGCGTCGACACTTGAATCTATGGACGTTCCGGTTCGCAAATCAGCACGATGACCTTATATTATTTATGGTTTGGTGAAAAACATACGCGAGAGCGTACGATATCTAAAATATAAAGTTTGTATTGGTCACCAAAGAGTGGGCCATGTCTTTATCAATTTTCTACGTGTTTATCAATTTTCATTATTTATCAGTTAATAATTTGGTGATACTGGTGATTTGGTGGTGGTGGTGGCACTTGGTGGAACTTTCTGAACATTTTGATGTAATAAAATTACTTGTTATAATCCACAGAGATAAATTTATTTTTACTTATTGTTGGTAAAAATTAATTCAATTAAGTGGTATAGTACAAGTGATTTATTACATCAAAATTAATAATTTGTTACCTGTGTATTTGTAATTATAATAAAGTAGGTAGGTATAGTAGAAGTGCTTTTATTACATCAAAATTAATAAGTTGTTACCTGTGTATTTATCATCGTAATAAAGTAATCATTTACTTAAAATCTATTTTAAAACCTTTTTATACTATGTCGCGTGGCAGACAAGAATACAGCTCTCCTGATGTGAAGAGTTTACGTTGCCTTATTAATGCTCGCAATATGAAATATTGCTAGCGCGTCGCCACCCCCGCTGCCAATGCAGCAACTCCTTTCTTGTAATCTTACTCACACGCAGGAACACAAAAATTCTCTAGGGAATTATTATTTGGCAGCGGTATTCTGTGAGTCTATTTAAAACTTGAAATAAGGATAAGGATAAATAAGATAGTGAATAACAAGTAAGGATCCGAATATCGCTCACCGCTTGTCACATCCATCTCATAGTTAAACAAATTTTCTCAGCACTTACGTTGACGCACCGGGGCCCCTCGAGACTACCTTGTTTTTTATAAGCCCATAAAAATGACCAGAAGTAATTTCGAAAGAACTTTTATAATATTAAATATTTACTGTTAGGGCACAGTAGGCTGAACACCTGCTTGGCGCGAATGGGTATTATAACACAGAAATATGCGGTTCCCTGTGATGTGCTTACGAGAAAAATATGATTATTACCTAGTATACTACGTTGATATTCATATTACTGGCTCACATTGCGCCGTTGCACTATGTATTACGCGATATTATTATACTCCTTATTACGTAAGTAAATTATAGTTTGCTTATGAAAAGGTGTACTAATAGAAAAGGTACGGCTTTTTATATTCACAATTCTCTAATATGTGTGTGCAATAACATAGCTCTTTAGCCGGGTATATCACACTTTGAGGTCTGCATCCAAATACACTTTCAAGACAGCAGCGGCGAATCCCCTTAAATGTTAATCATTAATCTGCACTTTGCACATTATGCTCACGGTGTTTTGTTGGGAATTTTTAGTTAAAACGTCTGCAACATTGCCGAAATATCATGAAAATATAAAAAAATATCGTGGTAAGTCCCAAATTTAAAGCAAAGTTGTGTATTTAAAACAACTGATTATCTAAGGCTGATATGTGCACAAAATTTTAAGTATAATTAATACTTGATGTACTTCAGAAATAATTTTAATGATTTTGTAACCAAAATTAAATAATAAATTTAACTCTAAAACATATTTTAGCAAAGCATTTAGACTCCATGCACACAGATTAAGAGTAATTCGTAGCAATTAATTTTAAGCACTGGCTAAAACGAGGCGAGAGGAAACAGAACTTTTTTATATGACCACTTTGTATTACGTGATAATACATTGCAAGAAAGTGCAAATTTATTTTTTACTAACGTGTTTTTCTCTGTAATTTACATATTTTTTTCCAATATATACCAGCTTATTGCCGCGAATTCTTTAGCATATTTAAATCTAATGTATTACACTATTATAAAATTGTATCGGTAGTCGGTTTGTATATAATTAGAGTATTCCGTGATGTTATTGTTTATTTCTTTAGGATATATTCGGGTTAGGTACTTTTCATTTTACTTTTACGATACAGAAAACACAAATCCAGTTTTGTAACTTATTTAGGTATTCTAAGACACGCACTGTCTCACTGAATGTTGTACAAATCCGCCCACTAATTTCTCCCGCCCGCCCTAAATACCTTGTACTTGTATTTCTATTAATTACAATAGGTGCCTGTGGGCATCGTATCGACAGGTATTTTCTTAGTAGATAGAATGATTTGCAATTGCTGTAAAGGTATTTAAATCCAGTAAATGTTAAAATTGAATTTGCTTTATATTGAATACGCTATGTAATAATAAATTCTCTTTTAAATTGGTATCATCTCATTGATACCAATTAAAAAGGGAATTTTAAATTCACAGGTAATCTTAAATTCATTCCATAATCATTAATTAAAATATTGTCAGATGACAACCAACCACGATACGGCTGGCCAAACCTGATAACTGTGTAATAATTAAAAAACGAACTTATGTTTTTACTTTGTACCTACATTACATCATTTTAATAAATAATAAAGTTACTGAATTTTACCAGTCACAAAATATAATTGAATGCAGATGGTCGCAGGTTATTTCATTCCGGAAAACCTAAGGTTCCCCCGAGATTCGTGATTTACGGGAATCTTATTGTTATTGCGGGCGAAGTTAGGACGGGTCGCTAATGGATCATAATTCAAACAGCCGTAACCACGTTTTGTAACGTTTTCATAACAGCGTGGGGCATTTACGATCAAAATAAAAAAAAATGTCCGCGATTAAAAAAATGTGTTTCTAGTAGCTAAGCGGAGAAGGCAAGAAGTAAAACAGTATAGGTGCCAAAAACAAAAAAAAAGGATAATCGGATGGAACATTAAATAAAGTAAGAGTCCATCTTTATTCATGTTGATTTGAATTTAGAATTTATTTAAATGCCGTTCAAAACGCGACAATGTATTGACAATTGACACCAAATTGTTCGTTTCATTTTTGCACATAGAACCCCGTCACCTAATAATAAGATTACATGCATTGTGAAAACTGAAATGTACCCAAATATTATGTTAAATATTTTGTTATTAATAAAGCACTGGTATTGTTTCACGTAATTAAATTTATTTTTACCGACGGCTTTCGCCTTGCTACATTTTCACGGTAAACAGAAGAAAACCATCTGTTTCTATATTCTATGTAATACCGAAATGCTAGTAGATAATTAAAAAAATGACAAAAAAAAATAAGAATATGATTAATAAAAATGTGTAAGACGTGTCTACGTGCCCACGAAGGCCCAATGACAGAATAAATAATTTCATTACATTTAATTTCATTTCTTTACCTTGATAATGTCGTAAGGCGGAACCGGTCGGTAAAATTAAATTTTATTACGTGGAACAGTACTAGTAGTGGTTTACTAATAACAAAATATTAATAATGTTCCGTCAAGTGCCAAAAATCCACAGTATAAACAATATATAATGTTGAATAATTTAAAAATCTCCCAAATTCCTATTTAAAAGAGTTGAAATTTTATTCGAACAATTTCAATAATATACGCTTATCACATTGATTCCCATACAATACAGTCTTTCATTGTTCCACTTTCTTTAATAATTTAATATTACACACGGGGTGTAAGTGACTGTCCTCTTTGTTCAATGAAAGCCAAATTCATGATGCACCTAGCTAAATTACAAAGGACTTCTAACAAAAAAGAGTTAGGGCCAAAAGTAATACTACCCAACTGGAGAAGTACCAGAAGACAACCGCAGCCATATAAGAATTCGCCAGAGGGCTGTATGTTCTTGTGAGTAACACTATTAAGATTAAAGACTTTCACTGGTAGCGAGGGTAGCGTCGAGCGAGTGATTCTCTATGTTCCAAAGATATATAGAATAGTCATCGCTTGACATCAGACGAGTCGTATACTTGCCACCCAACATTATCATTGGCTTATGCTTTTCTCATTTGCGGTCGGCGCAGTATGATTGTTTGCTTTCCACCAGCCGGGCCGTATGCTTGTCACCTTAGTGATAAAAAATATACATTTTCTTCCATTCACTCTTATCAGCAGTCATATCTACAGTTACCCCTTTCTTACCCATATCATCTCATACACAATCCAATCACTTGCGAACCAACGTAGTACATAAAAATGTACCCACCACATGAGCCTGTAACTTGCGTATCGCTTTATCGATATCGCTAATCAAATATGCGTAACGTGTTATGCGTCACCTAACAATCAATTTTACAACCACAGTGAAAACAGTACTACAATTCTACCACTTCTGCCAGTGAAATTCGATAGCTCATCACACGCGACATCTTTGAATCAGTAATTGATTGTTGACGGAGAATAACTCATTAGATGTACGAGTACGAATGCAATTAAGCGCATACTTGTTGCGAATAGCGTTTCGCGTGGTCGCGCCTGGCTTTCGAGCGAAGTTACGGTAAAAACGAACATGAACACGACATGTCGAGTACTTTTATGTTATTTTTATAATTAACCTGAAAACTATACGAAATTTTATTCGATCAGTGGAAAATAGAGTGCATATCAAAATGATATGTTCTTTTATTTTAGGATAGATTGATTGAAATTAAGAAACAAGTGACCATGCCTTTTACGATGACAAGGACGCAATTAGTACAAAAGTAATCATTGTGGATGATAAAGGTATCGAAAGAGACTATCTTCAGCAGTGACCCCTTACCATCGTCAAAAGTATTGGGATTCTTGGAGTTGAAATCACCAGCGACGTCTAGTTTCGGTCAGGACGGTCAAGTTGGCGACGAAGAAACTAGGTGTGGTCAACATGGCGAAGCAGTACTTCAACCTTTACAAAGCTCAAGTACGACCGCATATGGAGTAGTGTATCAATATCATGTACGGGCGGGAGCGCCTAGGTACCAGCTTGCACCTTGTCACTCAATTCAAAGGCGTGTTGTGAGGATTGTTGACGATCCCAAACTAAAACACGATTTAGAAGCTTTAGAGAAGAGATTTAGCGCCCCTTTGTATGTTCTACCGATTGTACAATGTGTGTTCAGAGGAGTTGTTTAACTGGATGCCCACGGCCTATTTCTACAGTCGCACCGCTCGCCATCGATAAGGAATTCATCCTCACACATTGGAGCCTAAGTGGTCGCATACTGTGCGGTTCCGAGAAGTTTGCTCCCGCATACTACCATACCGTACGTAACGTAAGCTGTGGAATGAATTGCCTGATGAGGTTTTCTCAGGACACTAAGGCATGGGGTTCTTCAAAAAGGGCGTGAAAATTTTTTTACAGGCTCGGCAACGCGCGTGTGCTGCCCTTGGTGTTGCAGGCGTTCATAGGCTACGGTAACTGCTTGCCAACAGGCGGGCCGTATGCTTGTTTTTTTTTATTATTATTTTGATGTTACGCCACTGTACATCACCAAGAAAAAATATTATTTCTAATGTTCAGGTACTATGCAATCATTTGGATCCGATCACGGAGTTCGAAAATATTCAGTAACACTTCTGAATACAGTTTATACATTAAAATTATAATTAAGTATTGCAAGAAACTAAATTGCGCTTAACGTGAACAATATGGAAATTCTGTCACTTAATTTTTTGGTCGTAAAAGACTATTTCGTATATTCTCTATATAAAGAAAAAAATGCATAGAAATTTTATTTTTTTCTTTCTTGTTTCTTTGTCTTTAAATCACTGTTTTATTTTTAACTATAATTGAATTGTAATAATTATATATGATATTTACAATTCAAACAGAACTTTTTACACAGATTTGGAACGTCTACTCAGGGGGAAAATAATGAATTTATTAGGTTGTTTTAAACACAGAGTTCACAACAATCCACACAGCAAAAACACGCGGTAAGTGTCGTGTCGTCTCATTCGTTAACATCAAACATTAATTATAAGCCTTTAGAATTACAAAATAACTTCCTCATACTAAAAAGGTAAACCCATAAATCATAAAAGCTAAATCTATGTACTCGTATGGTGAGTACCGTTATCTAGACAGACGCGTTCCATGAAGAAATTTAAGCGAAATAATGGCGTCGGTTCTTCGGAAACATTCGCAGTCCGTTATTTAGTCGCGACTATGAATATCGCGGACGTGATGCAAATTCAAACGTTTCATTTCATACCGCATTGTGTGCCGACACTGCGATGCGTTACACAGATTTTAAAATGACAGTGCATATTGCACCTGTGACAAATTCGGTAACAAAAACTATAAACGCTAACTTATATAAATAATAATCTCTTATTTTCTTTTCCTGGGTGCAAGTTCTCTACATATCATATTTCATTAAAATTTTCGCCAACAAACACACATTCGCAGTGAAACTTTAGAATCTTTTGAACTATCTTACAGTATGAGGATGAAATCTTCATTATGAACGCAAACGAATAAATTTGATAACTTATTCGAGATAATACTGACGAATGAAAGTAAGAACTTGGATGCAAGGAGACCTATGTATCGTATATTGTGTAGTGATTATCGTATACTAATTTTATAAACAGGTAAAGTTTGTGTGTTCGTGAGGTTGTAGGGGTGGAATCTCCGGATCTACGGTAACGATTTTGAAAATTGTTTTACCAATAGAAAGCCACTTTTTTTGTGAGTAACATATAGGCTATATATTAACCCGAAAAAATAAAAGACTTATTCGTAAACGCAAACGAAGGCGTGGACGGAAGCTAGTATTTTATTTATAAAGTAATAAAATTTCGTTCCATGTGCACACTGTACAAACTTTATGACACCACAATTGTTAAGAACAGTACATAATAATTAGGTGTCATAAAATTTGTTGTCATAAATATTCTTAACTAGAAAATGTGGTACATAAAACAGTACATAAATAAAATATATTACTCATAACATATGTACTGCGAGTCGGCAACAAAGTTATAGTCGGCATATTAAGTCGGCAATAGATCTAGGAACGATATTTGCCGCGAATACAACAATATTTTTCCCTGTGACACAATATGACTCCAAAATGATACAGTCAGTACCTACAGTGATGAAATACAGTAAAACACTGAAATTAATGTAGTAAATTACGCATTATGTTCACAAACGGTAGGTTTAATTAATATTAATGAATCATTTTTTTACGTGTACTGCTTTGTAATTTCCTATCAATTATTGATTTTAAATTTAAACGAAGTATTAATCAATTACAATTTGTTTCAATTACACGTTTTAGATATTAATTAATTATCAAACCACAAGTAGGAAAATTTGATGTAATAAAACCATAGTTTTAATGTAAAGAGCTGATTAGAAATCGTACGCATAGCAAAAATATGAAAGATTTTACACAAAACTTCTCTCATTTTCATTAGGACTTCCCAAAATTTTACCAATGTAGATGAACGTATATACCTTCGAATGATCTGTCATAATCTTTAACTTTGATCAAAGAATTCGTTTCTAATCATAGCCTATTTATAAGTATAAAAAAGTATGTAGTAAATATTTGAGGTATAAACCATATACAACCATCAACGGTAAAATGCGGCGGATTATATACCTAGTGTTCTGAAAAAACATCGTGTTAACGACGACGAGTGGACAATTTAAAGCCAAAATTAACCAGAAAAATGCTACAATAAAATAATATAATCGTTTTTACAACGTTTTATGTAATGGAGCTTCAATGACAACTAAAATTTTTAAAAATAAGTCAAAAAATATAAAAGTCTAATAAATCAAAGAAAAAGAAATATATTATACAAAAAGTTTTCGCACAACCAGCCAGTCGCCAACACATTGTAACAGTCAGATATTGGTTTTAATTATTGTTAAATAAAAAGCAACGCGTATATCAAATCGACCACTTTAAAATTTAAAAGATATGTTTGTGATAATCTCAACATTTGTTTTTATAATTGTTTGGGGGGTTGTAGCAGCAAGCTTAAATTGTGGTAACGTCAGAAATAGTAGATATGGCTCACTGAAAACAGGAAAGGATACCGTATAAAGTAATTCAAATTTATTACTTGTAAATAAAATATTATGAAACGTTCCTACTATACTCTATTACCGCCGCATTACATAACGGCTAACTGTTTTATAAAATGGCCAAGCCATTATTTCAAACCGCCCTTTTATCATATTAGTGAATTGTTACCAGATATGCGGCCAGCTATCTGGTGACAAGTCACTTGGGTATCCACCAAGTTTGTGGAATCTCGCATTTCTAATTAATCACAACACAAACCTAACCAAAAGATTATTTAAAGACAATCCGCCTTAAGTTAGCCGTTATGTAATGCGGCGGGTTCTACGAATTGGCTGCGACATATGCACCAAACCCCTTCGGTTGAGAGCCCGTATCCCAGCAGTGGGATGAAAAAGGGTTGTCGACGACGACGACGTTCATACAATGCATACTGGGTGAATAAACATATATATATATGTTAATTAGTTCTTTGCTTAAAACATTGTTACTGGGTATGTTTTGCGTATAAACGCATGTACGCATGTCGTTCTTTGAAATTATAATGACGGATAAAAACAAACTTTGGCAGATTAAACGAGTACCGCTCTATAACAAGACATATTTCTGTTGACATAATTTATAATTAACCTCACATTGACAAGTCAGGCTTCTGTGTAAATGAAATAACTTAGGCATGAAAGTAACAGTTTATAAGTAAGTAAGCTCTTTATAGGTAAAATCCACAAAGATCTTATAAGGTTTATTTATATTCCCAAACAAAAGGCGCGATATTTTTTGTGTACAAAATTTGTGATTCGTACTTATTGTGAAGTTTTTTGTGTTCATGTTTTTTGTAATACTGTATCGTTCTATTTTGGAGATGGAACTGAATGAATTTAACTAATATTTTTTACATCTTACGAGATGAGCGTCAGCCGCCATTTTTTTTAGTGTGAATCAACTTTTTTTGGGTGAATTAGCTTGTAATTGTTTAATTTAATAATAATTTATGACATTTATGCCTATATCAAAGAAAAATATTAATAAATATCAATTTCATCTTGATTTCATATTTTCATAGCAACATTTTTTTTGCGTTTCATTAGCCGTGGGGCTCATAAAGATTGCTCTATAATTTATTATTATTAGTATTGACATTGATTAATCACTCGCAAAATGTAACTTTGAAGGCATTCATCACGAGCGTTTGTGTCGATGAAAACTGTCGGCTATTAAGAAACAAAATGAAAGGGATACCAGCACTGACGATTAATATTACGGGGTGAGGGTGTCGCTTGCGCCCACGAAAGAGCAAATCAGATTTGTGAGTCGGTATTAAAATAACATAAACACACCTTTGACGGGTGGTCCTTAATGAGAAAAGTTTGATACGACTTTCATTTAAGTCAAACTTCTGTCATCAGCTTTTACTTTCTCAGTCGTCGGCCATCGTTGTACCTCGGAAATGAGACAAGAATCTCAGTTGAAATGTAAACAAAACTTGATTTAGTTATCGACTGCCGTCGGCTGCTCTTCAGTTACCACCCTCCCTAACTTCTTTTGGGATTGCATCTGAAATTGTGTTAAAAGTTTACATTGACGAAGTTCGACGCCGCGAGTTAAACATTGTTTTGGGGTAACAACAACAATCTGATCAGCTGTGGAAACGACGATTCCGTTTAAATAATTCCACCTGCGCTTCGGACGACAACAAACTTTTTATGATTCCCTACACAAAACACAATACTGGTATCCTGTGTTTAAACTAACGCTATAAATTCTCCAACTGCTGCAACTATTTCGTTGTTGGTGTGTTTCTACCGGATGATTTAGATACTGTACCGTTCAAATTGCGGTTACATAAACAATACAAATATGTACGCGTTTGTGTACTACAAATAATACGCTTAATTGAGGCAACAGCGTTTAAACTAATCAACACTAGATCAATTAATTTCCGTATTCCCAGGAGATCAATATAACCAAAGTTAAATTCACGACGGAGACGTTAATATGCTTAACTTATGCGTGCGAACCTCAGCGAAGTTCTCCATAGTTACGATCAAAGTTAACCGAGTGGCTTTAGTCCGCTTATCTGCAGACTGCTCTTCATTAGACAATGTTACATAACAATAAATGTTTATTTATTTGGCCCCTGCGAAGTTGCGATCCGGAACGATATTCGTGCCGCATTCACCGCGTGGAGGAAACGATTGTATCGCTATACATTAGTCCGAGGCCCGAGAGAGTTATTATCAGATCCGTTTGTTCGCAACTTTGCAGCGTCGGTCGTGCTCTCTAGTCGCGGGAACTTACGGTGCGATGGAGTGCTGAGCGGATGATAAGAGGATATAGAGTGCGCGTGGACTTACCATGTTAGAGAGCAGCAGCCGTTGGTGTTTAGCGACTTGGGGGTCTAGGGCTTGGAGCGGAAGGGCGAGGGGCAACGGGAGAGGCAGCGGCAGCGGGAGCGGGTGCGGGTGCGGTGCCGGCTGCAGGAACAGCGGCGGGCAGCAGGCGCACGGCGTCACGTAGGACACGCACCCAAGCTGCGGCGGGAACAGCGTGCCGGCGGCCTCCTCGAGGCCTCGCACTCGTCTCTCACGACCGCATCCGCGGCCGACCTCCGAGCGTTCGACGGCCACACGCGCCGCCGACTTCCCGATACAACAGTGTCAACCGTCGCTGACGAGGATGCCCTGGACCGATGCGGTCGCCGCGAGAGATGAGAGCGCAGGAAGTAAACTTCTTAAGTGCGGCGAAAAGTTGCGAAACTCGAGTATTAGGTTGGGGAAGGGCAGGGTTACCGCGAGGGAGCGGGAAACTGAGCGATCGGGAGAAGCAAGAAACGACGCGCAGGGCTCGCGAGAGTGTGGAGAAAGTGGCGGCGTGCACGGAGCACAAGTCGCCAGGCCGGCGTGTGGCGGTTAACTGAGCGACGAGGCAGGTGCGCGGAGACGCGCGGAGGGCCTGGGGGCGGGCCCACCTGACTCACCTGGGCGCCTGCGCCGCGCTCGCTCAGCCTCCGACCGCTGTGCGCCACCTCGTACGCGCTACGGACTCTACTCTTTCAAACAGAGCCGGTGCAAGACCAACGGGCATTGTTGCAAACGCTCATCGCAATATTGCATTAGCGACTATGAAAACTTTGAATGACCTCATTAATACTTGATTTGATTGCGTGGTTTCTGTTTTTGTTTATGCCAACAATTTTGTGTTTTATTGCTAGATTAAAGCAAATAATATGAATAGTATAGCCGTCCTGATGGTAATTGTCTATTATGGCATATGTGAGTATGCAATGCAAGAAGTATCACTGACAATGTAGCACCTACCTGGTACCTTGTATTTTCATTAGTTTCGTAATGCATAATGATGTAGCTCCTATCCACTCAGCTATAAATCAGAATTTATAGCAATATTTCGCCATTCTTGTTAAGCTAGTAAACTTCCTCGTGGTTAATTTGATGTCATTACACCATTTCATTTATTTTTCAGTTTCCCATTTTCCACCCCAAATATTTTTTTTAATTACCTAAAGTAGCTTTTTTACAGCACGTCAATCTCGTCACTTTAATCTTTACATATCGTATATAATATGCACACTTTTGAGAATATAATAATCATGCATTAAAATTTAGTGTATTCTTCTTTCTTGTAACTCAATGTTTGTATCGTCAAAAAATATCAAAAATAATTATTGACGGCTGAATGACGCGGGCATATAACGAGGCATTATCTTGAGGAAACCCCGCGGGATGTTGAATCGCATTGATCTCGTCGTTAGAGCACATCAGAAGACACCGGTATAAGCTCATTGTGCGCGCTTAAAGGCGGATTAGCCACCTTTTAACGTCGCACTATTTACCTTTTCCTTGCTGTATCGGCTAGGGCTGCCAAAAGTTAAAATAATATATCTAAAGGACTATTTAAAGATATCAAATATTTACAATAAAAAATAATGTAAAAACTTTAATAGACGTAGGTACTTTATCAACAAGTAAATTGTTCTACGGGGTGTAATTTCCACAATAATAACGATCCCATTTTCATCAATATCAATAAACATGAATGACTATGTGACTTTACGATAAGGGCTTAATTACTTGTATAGATATTTGAAATTCATGACACTGTGAAAATAGTAATTAATATACGAACGGAAGATATCTCAAAAAATCATTGACCTACTAGTAATCCTGAACTGCAAGTAGGCTTCATATTAGGACAAGTTCACGTAAGATGCTGGGAATGGTGGGTCAAACAATTAAAAAAATATATTACCTAAACATTTTTTTATACTACGTCGGGTGGGAAACAAGCGCACAGGTCGCCTGATGTGAAGCAGTTACCGTAGCCCTATAGACGCTCGCAACATGAAATATCGCTCGCGCGCTGCCACCCCCGCTGCCAACGCAGCAATTCCTTCCTTCCTCACCAGGAAGGTCACCACCTCACTCACTCGCTGGAACACAACAACTCTCAAAGAAATTATTATTTGGCTGCGGTATTTTATGAGGTGGAAGTATGTAAATACTTAAGTAATACGATACGATATATACTCGTATATGATCCTAAGATACCTAACATGTAGACTAAGATTTTACTAACATATTGAGTCATGGTTACTTGAATAAAGAAATTATATTATTATAGAATAGAATTCTTTATTTGCTTAAATGTGGGTATACAGGTGTACAAATAACATTAGAAGTTTGATTCATCATATTTGCCAGAAATATTTAGGCATGCAAATATACAATAATAATTAGATTAATAATGTCAAATTACATCAATGGAAACAATAGTATTAACAATTACAATTTTATAAGAGTCATAACCAGTATGCCCTACCTTTTATTTCGTCAGAGCCTCGTTTGTCAGTCAGCACGGTGCACCACGTTCAGGTGAAGTTGACTTTGGTTCAAAGATGTTAAAGAACCAATTACACCCTTAATATTATTTTCTTTTCTTTAAAATCGTTGGCAACCTTATTACGTACACACAGAGATTACAGTTCTCGTTAGTGGTGGAAGAGTAAACATTGTGTGCGTATTATGATTCGTTAAAGTAAACCTAGGCGGTGGAAGGTCGTCCATTTGGATAATCCTCAAAAAGGGAACTAATGAGTACCTACCGCTACATACAAGTGTAAATACCAAGGTTGACAGGTCTCGATTTTCCTGAAAATTAGTTTTCCTAGCACATTATTATGTACAGTGGCCGAGTTGTAGAGTTTAGGTAGCGCTGTTATTTTTCATTTTAGTAATAAGTGAAATGAACTTTAGGTTGTATAAGTTTTTTTTAATGAATTTTGCTAGGGAATGTATATGACTCTATTGACTCTACCGATTAGTTTATTGGTAATGTTTAGTTTCTAATCTGTAAACCTGAATTTCTTGTTCAAAAATGATTTTTATCGAAGTATCTATATTTTTATTGATTTTAGCAACTCACTTGCGAATTATCACACGTGAGTTGCTAAAATTGATAAAAATAAATTCTATTAAAAATTTTGATTAAATAGTAGTATTTAAAGCTACATTTACATAATTACCAGCGAAGAGTTTTAATTAAGTAATACATTTGTTTTAATAATCAAACCTGTAAATAAAATAAAATTAAAATTCCGTCCATATATAAATTTGATAATTCGCAATCTTCCACATTACGTTTCATAAGATATTTTATACCACGAACTGTGAAATTGTGGAATCAACTTTCCCTATAGTGTCTATATTTCCTTTAAAAGGCTGGCAACGGATCGGTGACCCCTTGGTGTTGCTGATCTCCATGGACAGTGGTGATTACTTTCCATCAGGTGACCCACATGTTCGTTTATCTCCCTCTCATATAAAAAAATACTCCGAATAGATTTTTGGGACTTACGAGTACGATCAAGAAATCATTTAATTTATTTAAAAAATGTAGATGACAAAAATACATAATAGTAACTTGTACTATATTTTACCTTTCTATTACCTACCCAGTGTAGCTTACTAGTATTATCATCACTAAGAATAAATTTAAGATAAAAAGTAACGGCGGTAAAGCTCACCAACTGAATTATATTAAAGACAAAGTAAGGATGCGAGATGTCCACCAACTGAATTAAAGACAAGGATAGTAGAGCTCACCGACCGAATAAAAATGAAGGTAAAGATGCTAGAGTCCTATAAAATTATATAAAAAAAATGAGGATGGTACAGTTCTACTGACAAAATTAACGTAAGTAAGGTTACTAGAGATCGACTGACTGAATTAAAGACAAAGTAAGGATGCTTTAGATGAGCCCGGTGGACAAAAGGCTAGCAATGTGCAATTTGACTCCGAGGTCGCGGATTCGATCCCCTGACAAAACAAATATTAGTGTGCATGAACATGTCTGATTGTTTTGGTCTGGGTGTTTTCTGTGTATTTACAAAAAAAAATGTATTTAAGTACATTTATCAATTGTCTAGTACTCATAGTGCAAGCTTTGTGCTTAGTTTGGGACTAGATGGCGCTATGTAAAATGTCTAGAAATATTTATTATTACTGTTTAAATTAAACACAAAGAAAGAATGCTAGAGCTCCACCAAGTGAATAAAAGACAAAGTAAGTTAGCTAGAGTTATAATGACTGACTTAAAAAGGCAAAGCAAGATGCTAATTCTAAAACTCACTCTAAAGCTCTCTAAAGCCTGAATTAAAAGCTAAGTAAATATGATAGAGCTGTACCGACTGAATTAAAGATAATGAGAATATTAAGGCTCTAATAACCAAATTAACTTGTCTGCCATCCGAGGTAGTATAAAAAAAAATTCTTAATGGCATTTCATACCAATCTTGCCATACTAAATGTATGGGAGACGGAAACATCGAATTTTCCGAATAGATCTATTTCATAAACTACTAGCTTCCCTGCGCGACTTCGCCCGCCTTTACTTTTTTTAATAGAAATATCCTACGTCCTTCATAATACCTTTGAGAATATCTGTACAAAGTTTCATGATGAACAGTTGAGTATTTTCGGCGTGAAAGCGTAACAAACAAACTCACAATCACATAAGTATAATATCAGTTATCTAGTATCCATAGTACAAGCTTTGCGCTTAATTTGGGACTAGATGGCGCTGTGTAAATTGTCCAGAAATATTTATTTATTTATTATATTAATTACGTTGTTTCTAATTACACATTAACTTAATACTATTGCTTTGTTATATTATGTTCTGTACACAAAGAAAAAATCCAGTTTTACACAGATAAAGCGAATTATTACGGATACGGAAAATGGACAGGCTGGGCGCTTCGAGCCCTTCGGCTACATTATAGTAGAGTTTGTAGATTTAGAACTTAGTATCAAAGTAACTTGCGAAACATGGACGTATACCGAGGAGTTGCTACATCGCCTTTACAGTAACCTCTAGTCTTCAGGATTATGAAATGAAAAGTTATCCATCAACGCACCAAGGTTACCGACGATAGCAATCAGGTGTTAAGACTGAAATGAAATGCCTTGCAAGTAGATCACCATATGCCATATGGCTGGTGGTTAGCTGGATAAAAAAAAATGGCAGGCAGGGCCGATTTGGACTATAAATGGACTTCTTACTTCAAGAGGCCATGACCAATACAACCATAAAAAGAAGTAATTCACACGTCTTTTTATGGCCTTTTATTTGAGGCCCAAACATAAAAAGAAAGAATAAGAACAAAATTGTTAAAAACCTCATTACAAGATTGTAAATAAAACTATGCTGTTTTGTTTTTAAATTAAAAATAGGTTGGTTGGTGAAATTATGCTAAAACGATTGAGTATATTTTTTTTACAATAAAGGTTTTGAAATCTAAAAACGATATTAATTCTCTATCATCACCATGTATCAACCGACTGCTTTATAAGCCTCCCTCAATCTTCTCACCAAATGCAATCCTCCGCGGATTCATTATCTTTTTATATAATTTAATAATTGATAGTTATATATTGTTATATAATTTAATAATTGATTGTTCGTAATAATATCTACCTTCTTTTTACAAGCTTTTATTTAGTTTCACCGCGGCGTCTGTAGTCAAATGTTGCAAATTCAATTTGATCCACTTGTGTCCCATTATACTGAAATTTGACACACACATTTGTTTATCGTGACAATGCATAACTACCAGAATGCCACCTTTTTGAATCCAAAATGGCGGTCGCTACAAAGTGGCGATTTATAATTTCCACGTTTACTCCTATGATTGTGGTATTAAATTAAAGGATCTTTCGGTCATCATGTCCTTTCATTTAATACTGTATTTCTACAGTAAGGAAATATTCAGTTATTTTTTGTATTAACAGCTAATAAAACATTACTAATTTTTTTTATTGCTTTTGTTTACACTTTACTTATATCGACGGCATAGGCGGCACTGATTCCATAAACTGCATTGTTTATGCCCTCTATAGAATTTCACATCCATGTGGCAATGAGCATGTTACCAACAGTATACACTATATGTTTACCATACATAGCTGCCTAATATGATGTTAATCTTCACGTCTTTGACAGTTTGCGGCTCGATTGCCCAGTGACATCATAATAAAATAACTTAAATAACCAAGACACGGTAAACCTGAAAACTTATTTTTGAACTTTTAATCAGATTAAATACTGAGAGTTCGAACCGATAGAATTTACAGAATAGCCGAAGTCTTCAAACTTTTACAAGAACACGTTATGCGTATTCAAGCCTCATACTCATAGCAAACTAGTTGAGCGTAAGTACACAGTATGTTAGGCAAGATGGCATGTGAATACTCTACGGTTCAAAGTTGGAGGCTGCGCGCCCGCACGGGCCCCGGTCATCGACCTGCGTGCGCCGCCACGCCGTCTACCGAGCGTGTTATGTAACATGACCTTAACATTGGGCTGTCAACTGTGGGGACTAGGGGACCATTTATGGAAACAAGTGGTTTTACTATAACTCCATATTTGAATAGCTATAAGCTATTCAAATATGGAAACTGTTCAAATTTAGAACGCCTTATAGAGAATACACCTGACTGAAAAAAAAAAGCATTCTATTTTTAAACCATATTATTCAAATAAGATACAGCATGTCCAAAAAGAACAGAAACGGAATTAAATTTATTAGTAGTAGCTACATTGACTTTCCATACACAAGTACTAAAGGGTGAACCATGTGAAAACTGGTTTTACGAAGAAAGTGGCGCCAAGTACGTGTTGTCTGTCGTATTGTACTGCAATTAAACATCTGTCAATCGATAAAAAATAAAAGAGTAGTTGGATCCAAATGCGACTTACTTAGTTTACTTTATTCAGCGTTTTTTTTTTCAACTGGGTATCGTTTTCGACCTTTGACTTACCTGAAACAAAAAATATTAAAAAAATAAGTTTGTGAATAAAATGTCCTTATGTATACGAGTCGTGTAAATAAAACTACGTTAGTACAAAATATGAACAATATTTTTCTCGTAGAATATTGATAGCTCTCCGCTGCGCTCCGTCTAGATAAAAGCTCCTTAAATGAGGTAATTCTCTACTTATATTAAAATGAAAAAATAACTCTGGTGACGTCTAGTTTTCCGAATTAATCGTCACGCGTCATGTTAGGTACAATATTAGCTACAGCCAGAATACGCCTACGCCGAATTCGGCGTATATTTTTTTGCCGCATTCTATTCGTATGTTGGCAGACTCTAGTCGGAGCGCAGCAAAGACCTAATATTTATGTATTGTTTTTTCTCCTATTGTAATAACTTTTATACTTTCGCGTTGCATGATTTATGAAAAATAAGAACGGGAATTAATGCGATCATGCATAAGGGTATTTACATACTTTTATTATTGTCTGACGTTCCAACCAGGTTGATGACTAACAGTCAGCCTGTGACCACGACCGGTGCAACCTGGTCGAAACGTCAGGCAATAATAAAGGTTCTTATATTTCATTTCTCCTATATTAGAAAATATGGTTAATTGGTGGGTCTGACAAAAGTAAAAAAAAATGCAACTTATTGTTTTCTTACGCATTAATAATACTACGGAATTAAGAACTGCTAGGCAATAATCAGAAGAAGAAAATTAACGACTATCGTTAGGTCTGGGCATATAGCCGACGGAGTGTGACGGCGACTCGATGGCACAGGAACGGAACCTCCGTATGCAAGTCACACTCCATTGAAATGAAATTATTTATTCAGCCATTGGGCCCTTGCGGACAATTAGATACGTATTACTCTTTTTATAAATAATAATGTTATTTTATTTATGTACTAGCATTTCGGTATTGACAGCTGGCGAATAAAAATTCCCAAAGAAACTTGCCAATATGGTTTTTTTTAATAATCATATAATACAACAATTAAATTTATATATACATTTCGTAATCTTAATAATTCGTAAATCCTAATAATATATATTAATGTCACAATGTTTGTTACCATACTCCTCCGAAACCGATTTTTATGAAATTTTATACACATATTCAGTAGGTCTGAGAATAGGTTATCTATTTTTTTATATCAAAACAACGTTTGCCGGGTCAGCTAGCTAAGATATAAAGTATTTGATCTAGATATTGTTTTCATTTATTTATTACATGTCTGTGTGATTCATTCCATACATCGTTGTCACTAAGGTATTCATTCATCAATTCTATAGTAAGCCCTTTTACTAACAGTATTTTAATATGTAATATTATATGGGCTGCTGCCATTATGCATGTGATGCATGCCCAGTCATACTTAGATATAATTTGGTTATTATATTGTACCTCACAAAAGTACTGGTCACACCGAAGGAAGCGACTTTGTGTGACATACCTCACAACTTTATTTAAAAAATGACACATCACTGTCACGCCTCGGGGGCAATGTATCAGCACCTTAATTTCGCCTTTAAAAACAGAAGCCTAAAAGAAAACAAAGACAATTGAATACCGAATGACTCAGTATATAAATCACAGCGTCAGGCAACAGAAAAATGCAATAGCAACAAAGTGCATAAGAAATGCATAATAACGGACGTCCAAAAGAAAACATTAAACAAGTAAATAAGGTAAGTAAATAACACAAGTAAATCGCGCGTAGAATCCGAGAACAGAACCGAATAAATTGCTTTTAATAAGGCATAAATTGACACAAAAAATAGACTGATCACGCCGTTACGATAGTTGCCCGTGGCATTTATGCTTTGCTGACCACACCATATACGGTGGTCGATTGAAATGCACTTTTTGTATAAGCTTCTGCACTGCATGCAATTTACTATACTGTTACACTATACACATATTTAGCAGTAACTAAACTTACAACATACGAGCTAAGACGTCAAGATATTTACCATCCGTAAAAATAATAAATAACTATCATTAAATGAATTGGATAGCTTATAATTTAAATAAGCACATACATACAATACTCTTTTTTGCACCATACAAAACAAACAGATACAACAATAGTGATCAGCATAAGTAACAGTATAAAGGCGGTCTTATCGCATAGTGATCCCTTCCAGACAACCTTAGGGTAGAGGACAAAATAAACAACAAAACATTATCAAAATTCGAGCAACTGGCAAATACATATATAACGAAAAAGTTACATTCATTATACACTAGCAACATGAACCATCGCTCGCGCGCCTCTACACCCGCTGCTATCGCAGCAACTCCTTCTTTTCTGGTGACTGCACTCACTCACAGGAACAGAACAACCTTCAAGAGAATTGTTATTTGGCTGCGTTCTTCTGTGAAGTGGAGGTACTTCCCTAATCGGGCATCTTACAATTACGCTGTACTCCACCTCTCTCTTAGACATTTATGTAAATCCTCAATTAATCAGTAACATTCGTTTAAGAAGTTTTAGCTACTGTCAGATACTTGTATGCTGCGAACAAACTTGACGGTCGCGCTTAGATGCATTTGGGGTAAGATGCAGGTGCAACCCACGAGGTCTGCAGTGTGGAGGTAATGGACGTAAAGGTTGTTAAACTTACTTGGCGAATGATAACTTAGGTATTTTTTTTACATAATCATAGAGCAGTTAATACCCCTCTGTAAATAGGTGTAGCTGTGACTTTCGTCGGATGTTATCGTGGGACATGACTTTTAGTATTAGGGTGTTTTCAGACCAGCTTCAGATAGGCATAGTTGATAGGTCATAACGATAAAATAAATCTACTTGAAGATAAGAGTCAAAGTGATAAGCAATTTATATATATAAAAGAAGAAAGTGGTTCATCAACATCTTTGAACCAAAGCTAACTTCACCTGCACGCGGTACACCCTGCTGACTGACAAACGAAGCTCTGGCGAAAAGAGAGGTAGGGAGCGTAATTGTAAGCTACCCGACTGGGGAATGTACTTCCACCTCACAGAATATCGCAGCCAAATAACGGTTACCTTGAAGGCTGTTGTGTTCCTGGGAGTGAGTGAGGTCACCAGAAAGGAAGGCGATGCTGCGATGGCAGCGGTGGTGGCGGCGTGCGAGCGATATTTTATGTTACGAGCGTTAATATGGCTACGATAACCGCTTCACATCATGCGGGCCGTATGCTTGTCTGCCACCCGACGTAGTATAAAAAAAAAGAAACTGACTTGACAGACATATCAACGCACATTCACCCACCAAACCGCTGGGTTTAGAGATAACATAACTACAGAAATTAGGCACGTAGGTTCCTTATGAGGTCTGAGGTTTATTAACAAAGTATTTTTGAAAATTCCCACGGGATACCGGGATATGCACTTACGAAGTCGCGGGCGCAAGCTAGTACAGAATATGTGTCAACTGTGAATCGATTGAGGTTCATCGAGTAAGTCGGGTACCTTTAACTCTACGGCATTGTTTATGGATTGTTAAATAAAACAGAACTATCTATTACATTGTATTTAAATCAACTACCATCCGCTGACGTATCAATATATTTAGCCTAAATTCAAATGGTATACAGGCAAATACGGATGGATGATAACCAAAACACAATATTATTAATAAAACAATTACAGTTACTGACTGACGTTTCAAAAGTTCAAACAGGCAATACAATAGATAAAAGCAACAAATAACAACTGCGCTGCACATTTGCAAATTAGTGCAAATTTCAAGCAGTGTGTTCATACAAAATCATAATAATTAATGAAAGCTCATGCACCCAGTTTAATCTGCTTGCTATTATGTAACCAGATGTTCATTAGAGCAAATAAAGCGCTTCGGCCAAGCGAAATGTAAATTACAAAGCAATTGAAACCATAGATCTAGTATTTATCGTTACGCTAGATTGAAACGAAACAAAACAATTGTAATGACTTTCTTTATATCAAAATATCCTCGCACTTCGTATGTGGAGGAAAGTCGTCGAAAGTACAAATGTGACCCCATATCAGCACTAATATTTTTTCTGTGCCCATATGAAGGACTACACTTTAGGGCCGGAGCAAACGGATACCAACTTGCATTTTGTTACAACTCGCCACAACAGAGTGACGAGATGTCGAATAAGCTAACAGACGGCATAAAACAATTTGGTTAGTCGTAAAATAGGATTTCGCTAGACCTAAAGACTCGTCAAAACGGTAGACATTTTTATGTGATTCTCCTGGGTATTGCAAATGTAAGCTCCAGTGTCTACTAAGAATCAAAGTACCGTATGTTACCATAAGGTATAAAAAAACCCAATCAAATAACCAATGTTTTACGCACAAAAACATCTAAAATGAGCAGATGAGACTGAAGTGAATAATCGTTACCATGGATTGGATATATTTGAAGAAAGTAAAATAAATCGTTACTTATTCTTCTTTGTGTTTTTTTCTGACTCATCAAAATTGTTGTATAGATAAATATATTACTAATTTTAAAAAGTTTTTTGCAGCATGGTTATGCAGTTGCGTAACCAATATTACACTTGTAAACCAAGTCCTAAAATGTGACTTTACTAAAAATCAACGTTAAAAGCTAAACAAAATATTACCAATCTATTACCTACTTAAATACCTAAATAATAGAAGAAGTAATAGAGCCCAAATTAATCTCAGCTTAAGATGAGAAATTAATAAAGAAATTTAACATTACATTACACTCACGTTAAGTACACAAATGTACGAGTATGTATATAAGTTGATAGGTTTAGTTATTCTTGCGAAAGGACGACGCGCTGTGGTTTTTAGTGATGTCCTCAGTGCGTGTGAATAAAAATATATATAATATCTACAAAATATTATTGACAAGATATATTTTTGTAAGACTATACAAATGTCAAGTTAAGCACACAAACAGAGCTGCTCTGCTATCATTGATAAAGTAAACTAGTCATCATGTTGTATACGAGTATACACTCACGATATGTTACGACTAAAAACAATCCAACAATTTCTTTCTAACATAAAATATGTTCAAACCTACAAGTATTATTTCGTATCACCGTTTTAGTGAGTTCTCATAAAAAGGGAATCAGGATGGATACAACTAAGTATGAAACGACTTACTTATTCGACGGCACAATATTTTGATTAAGTTCAATTTACAGCTACTTCACAAAAACTACAGCTAAGTCCTTAGCTCTAATTCTTATAATATAGTGTTCTGGCAGTTATTACTTTACAATGATGAGACTGACTCGCTGTTCCTGCGTGCATTGTTCTGCGAACCAGAGATAGAATGTGATGCGATACGCCCACAATATACATAAAGTAATGGAAGATTCCATACAACATAATAAAATACTAAGGTATTTTATTACAACGATCGCATATCCAATAATCACAATATGGTACCGATAAGATTGATTAGAATACGAGTATACGTGAAGTAGTAATTTATGTGTATGCGTGCATTTTTTATCGACATCGATATTCCACCTATGTGGACTTCCCTCGTGCCCTTTGGCGTCAACACAAGATCAAATTAAAAACAGAATTTTTTATAAGTAGTATTAATAATTTAATGCAATACTTTGCCACCGTTGGGATGGACCGTTCGCTGACCGCGTCGTGTTTTTGCTAAATTAGCCTGTCGCCGTACAAACAGAATAGGATATTTAGATTAACACTAAAGGGTAGGACGTTGTCGCCAGCTTAATAAACTCTCAAAAGGTAATTGGGTTTTCACATAAATATTTTATTTGAATAGTGCTTTTCATTTTATCTCTTTTACTTTTTTATTTTATGCATGAATTTTAAATGAAACGATGTTATTCTAATATATTTTATTATAATAAAAACTCCTTCCTTACATACTGACTGACTCATAGGCCAATACACAGCTGCTGCTGGTCCTGAATCCTTTTTTATACTACGTCGGGTGGCAAAGAAGCATACCGCCGGCCTGATGTGATGCGGTTACCGTAGCCATATGCCACGTGCACCATGTGCACGCGAGGTTGGTTTTGGCTCTAGTGATCGCGGTGAGCTATTTACACACCAAAATCACATCTTAAGAGTACCAGCTACTAATGTATAACTTAAAATTTTATAAGAGTCATTGATAGTATAAGTTTTATACACAAAATGAAGAAGAAATTTAATGTCGCAGGAGGTGGTACAATATAAAGAGCACACCGAAAATAGCTGAACACATATAAACCAAGCTTCTAAAATTAAAAATCTCTTGTTATCATTGAAATAAAATTGGAAGTTGTTCGTCTGTCACCAGGCTGTCATGAACCGTGATAGTTAGATAGTTGAAATTTTCACACATGTATTTCTGTTGCCGCTATAACAACAAATACAAAAAAATAGAATAAAATAAATATTTAAGGGGGCTTCCATACAACAAACGTGATTTTCTGCTCGTTTTTGCTCGCAATTGATAACGGCAATAGGTAGACGTTTGTAATACTCACATAATATTTAGTTATATATTCACTTTAAAAATAAATAATTAAATAAAAATAAAACAAATATTAAAACCCTTACAACAAAGGTGATTTTTTTTTGCCATTTTTATAGATAATGGTACGGAACCCTTCGTGCGCGAGTCTGACTCGCACTTGGCCGGTTTTTTCAAAATACATTTTGTAGTGATTTCCAGAAAGCCAATATCAATGTTTCTTATATATGTGTACGAGGTCCTTAATCTCTTTAACTGCATTTATTAACATTATTATAATCCCATTCTGAATTATTTAATCAACATAAAATGTAATTATCGGAACAATAAATTGACAATGAAACTGAAATTATATGAATGTAATAACAAAAAATTTTACTCGCTTTAATTATGAAAGAGCTCATCTAGGATTACCATTATTCTGCTTGTATGGGGGGATTAAACTGAACGAAAATGTAGGCATTGAAATATATTTCAATAACGGTTCGCTACTGCGATTTGCAACTTTATTAACAGACATATTTTTTGTTTGACACTATACTGATACAATGTCAAACAAATAATATGTATCATGAGTGTTATTGTAGCCTATTGAAAAATTTTACAATTATATGATCTCTATTTTACCCCTCTTAAAGAATAAATTGTCATAAAAAAGTAATACAATCAACTTTGGTCTCACACATGAGATATAATTTTTACATTTGTCTTTTTTCTTCAAAATTTACCAAGTTTCATACAAATTTTCAACTCTTATTTCAACTCTCATTTTAACACCAGAACGAATGAATTTCCAAAATCCCTTCTTACGTCATTTCAAGAACGTTTGATCACAATTTCATGCTTCTAGACGCAGTGGTTTCAGTGGTATATTTGTCAATCCCCCCGTTCCATGTATTCCTACTGATAAATCCCAACTGCTAGTGATACTTGGCGATTTTTTCATCCATTTTGCTCCATATCCCTACTGCCCTACTGATCCTCACTGGTAGTTAGATCCAATCGGTTGATATATATAAACTTCGGTATGGCTTTGCAAACATGAGATAGAGAATGTCGGGGTTTTATATAGCACTGTCATAACAGTGTGACACATTGTTGCGCTTTACTTTCCGGCACGTGATGCGAAACAAAAAATCGTCTCTTTTCCTTACATGATGATGGCGTAAGTTACTCTTTTTCTTATGTGAATCCGGTGGAAGCTATTAATTTGTCTATAGTTTTCTCTGACTATGAAATAAAATATCGTATTAACCCGTGATTAGCAGCCAGTGATAAAAGTAATACCACGTTCTATCGATTCTGTCGTTCTCGTAGGGACTGCTGAGGTCCGTTACTTCTGAAGCACGGATAAAAAAGCTTTCCTTCTTCTTCTACTAAGTTTTGCACTCTTGGCAGATTGGTTGTGATCACAACTCGGTCGAGTCGATCCTCGTCTTCTTTACAAGAGTAATATTAAAAAATATTTGTCCAAAGTAAATCAAATCTAGATAAAATATTGCTGAGCCTACGCCATCCGTCTGTATTTTAAAATTGAAATATTTTTTTTATTGAACCATAAATAAATCGGTAGCAATGACTAGCGATAACCATTTTGAATCAATTACTTGTTGGCTCACGTAAAACAAGTTAGCATATCCAGTGCAGTTAAAATGTTTCAGTAACAATTTAAATATCACATACACATTTTCATATCCTATTTTAACGAATATATATTTTCGCCTAAGAACCAGACTTCCACGGAGAAAAAAAACTTAAACACATAACTGCTGGCAAAGTGTAGCTCTTTATATATAATTCACGATTAGCCCTTTGAAGGCCTGTTTGTTAATATTAGTGGACTCAAAGCCTGAACACGGAATTAAATATGAATATTTGTCTGGAGTAGTCAACAAAATGAGAGGTCCAAGCTTCTTCGTGGCTTTGTAGCGGGTCGCAAGCCTCAAGAGTAGGTTTACTTAGGCCTCTCCCCGTGGTATGTTCCGGACGGTATGAATACGCAAACGTATTTGCTTTGTGACTTGTAAATGCCCTGTTGGAATGAGGGCATTGTTAATAAATAACTTGAGCAATTCTTGTGTGTGTCTTCGAAAAAGTTTCTTTAGGGTACGCATAGGGTAGTGAGTACACTTGATTTTAAAGGCTAAATGCGATCTATATGATATAGGTATAAAGCGACGATTATAAAAGTGATCTATATCGACCTTAAGGTTCGATTCCGGCATGCTAGGATATCATAAAATTCAAATAGTTAATTAGTAGAATATGGGAAATAAAAAAAAATATAGAGACGAAGCAAAAGTGTTTGGGGAATGTGAAACTGATTTCTCATTAAAATCAATTGACAAAATTAAAGTTTCTTCCCCCATTTCCTTCAAATCAATTATAATAAGAAAAATACATCTCAAACAACAGTATACGTGTTGCCATTTTGGGAAAATCTTGTCATTATGCGTATAATAATTTCTATACATATTGTCATTTCTTTGTTTCAAACTCACATCTCTTCAAATATATTTAGAACTTGTTTGATGGATGTGACGGAAGCTTATAAGAGAGAAGACATAAGCTTTTATGAATTTATTAAAGTAATAACCCAAAAAGAAATTCCTGGTGGAGAAAAACACAGGGGAAATGCATTAGTATAGCGTTAGTTGGATACGCTTTATTACAAGTTGGTCTGCCTGTCTCGGACAGACGTTTCCGGATGCGCGCACACAATGTTCAAACGGAATGATTACTTTGAAATTACAGGTGAATTGAGAACAAGTTAATATGTTAATGTAATTAGCACGAGTTTACTATGAAATAACATATATTCATACAGTGTGTATTTAAAGAGTTTCCTCTGCGCAAATGTATTCATTTATATGACTTCTCTGTTGAAAATTTTACAGAAGACTACATGGGTTTCGGCACGGCACAGCAAATGTGGCCGGTCCACTGCCACTTCAGCTTGCTAACTCAGAGAGCTATATCGAAAACTTTGGATTTTCGCCGAAAGTTTTCGTTCCGGATTCGGTCGCTTAGAGAAATGCCGAGGTTCCATCGCTCGCTGTGTGACTTTCAATTTACGGAACATCTTAGGATCATTCCGTCCACCCTAAAAGAGCCACCATAAGGTGGATATTTGGAATCATCTATCCGTTGTTAAGTAAGATATTATTGAATTCAGGGTAACTACGCGTTACCGAGTATCCACTTTAGGGTGGATAAACGGAATAAGCCGTAGCGTAGATCATGGCAGGTAGGACGCTGTGGTTTAATAAAAGAAGTAAGTGGCTTAAAACATTTAATTTTATTTTCTCACGCGCCGACATTTTTGAGAATTGAGGGTTGTTGTGTCTCTGCGAGTGACCGAGATTACCAGAAAAGAAGGAACCTTTGCGTTGGCAGCGGGGGTGGCGGCGCGTGAGCGATATTCATGTGAATAGGACTACGGTAGTCGCTTCACATCAGATGGGCCGTTTGCTTGTCTGCCCCCCGAAGTAGTATGAAAAAAAAAATTAAGGGAATATCGTCATGGACATGTAAAGGATATGACAGACAATGCACACCAAAATATAAAATAAAAACCCATTATGCACGAGTGCGTAATGAACCACTTTTCGCACGCTTCAGCCCTGTGATAAAACCTCTTTTATGAGCGCATGCATTGTAAACATTTTTATGGATCAACAGATTTTTTTTTGTAAAATTTTACAAGGGCATCCATAATAAAAGTTAATATTTTTAAATTGACGAGTAACATCGTGATGTATTACGAACTCGGTGGTCGAATGGCTAGCAATGGCCATTTGTGACATTTAATGGCATAGAAACTAAATTGCAAAAAAAAAAAAAAAAAAAATTCTTAATATTCAAAATAGACATTAAATTCCGTTGGTGTAAGAGCTCCCTTACTTCTAAAAGTTATTATGAAGGGTTACACGCAGATGAAAACGGCAAGTTAAACAACAAGAATATAATACATATTTGATTTTTTGAAAACATATATGAAATATAATAGATGTAGGTCAAAAGGGACAAACATGCTTACGGCTTGCCTGATGATAAAATGCTGGTCTCTACTTTGCCCAAAGAATTAGTATTGCGATCCAACGTGCCAACGGGGCCAGCGTATTGGGAACTTTACCTACAGGCAGCGGTTTATTAGATTAGTTTTTCATTTACATAGTTTATTGATGATGTGTAATTAGGTTTAATTTAGATGTACTTATTTAATTTTATATAATTTTAAGCTTATTGTAATTTGTATTTACTGTATTTTACATTGACAAAGAATAATTTAATATGTCAATGTATTGCAAAAATATTATTTTTTGTACAGCTAAGTTGGCGAGCATCCATACGGCAAGCCTCATACTAAGCAGTTATGACAGCTCAGTGATTATCTTCTCTCTGGGCGCTATTCCAATAAAAGGGCATATTTCATTAAAACAAAGTGAGTACATTAAAATGTTGTATAAAAGTAATATGACAAATGACAAGTCGACAATTCCATAATTAAATGAAAGTTTAACAAATTTTGAGCTACATGACGAGACAGCATGGCAGAATTTCGACAAGCCTGGTGGTCGAATGGCTACTTTGACTCCGAGATCGCGGTCTCGATCCCCGCACAAGACAAACATTTGTGTGCATGAACATGTCTGTTTGTCTTCTTGTTCTGGGTGTTTTCTATGTATTACAAGTATGTATTTACAAAAAAAAAAATGTATTTACACTGTACATTTATCAGTTGTCTAATATCCATAGTACAAGCATAGCGCTTAATTTGGGACTAGATGGCGCTGTGTAAATTGTCTTTGAATTACTTATAATTAAACGATAACAGCTGATCTTAAACAAATATTACTTTCACTTCATTAAATTATAATCTATTAGATAAAAATAAAATAAAAACTAATTAGTTTACTTCCTATGTATTTTAAAGCCTTTAAATACCCATATCATACTTTTAATGTGGAAATTATAAATCGTTATTTCGACGGCCGCCACATTAGATTAAATTGCGGTATACCTACATATTGTCACGTGAACCAAGCGAGTGTGCCGAAATACAACTCAATCGGACACACGGAAGTGGATCAAATTAACTTGCAAGATTTTGGCATTTGGCATTGAAACGAAAGATGAAACTAAATAAAAACTTGAAAAGAGGAATTTTGAAGTTAGGATATATTGTTAGACACTAGGCATTTAACAATTAAATAACATTGGAAAAACTCTCACATGTAACCGCTTTCGCAAATAAGGTCATTCTATTAGAATAGATCTCGTCTGATTAAAAAAGAACCCAATATTTTTATTTGACGTTCATATACGCTGTATATAATTGCTAAATACATCTTATGAACGTCGAATAAAAATATTGAAGTTAGGCAAGAGTTAAACGATAGCACTAATATTGTAGTAGGCTGCGTTTTCGAGTGCGTCGATTTCGATAGTCGGAGTTGAGGTACTGCTGTATTATATCTATTGTGGTTGATAAAATATTTTTAAAACGGACAGGAAATGTACAGGAGTTTTGAAAGTACAATCAGTAAAAGACATAAATAATCAGGGACGCGAATTAAAAATCAAATTTTCTCAAAACTGCATAGATGGATATAAATAATTAATACGTTTTTTTTAATCTGTAGTTTATGTGCTATTGTATATTACAAAGTTTTATAATAATTCGCAAATTATTTCGATATCTAACTTACTTTAATTCTCATACCTGGTTTCTTACGTAATGTTCAAAATATAATAAGTGTAAAAAAAGCTAATATTTTGTAAGTATAGTAAGTATGTACAGTCTGTAACAGATACTAGCTTTAATCCTGACAAGAACATGTTCAAAAAATTGTAACCCGGGCACGATAAAAAAACACTAACAGGTAAAAATCGACTACTTCTAATGTTAACCATTTGGGGTGGTTAATCAAGATCTATGAACCAAAGCCAACTTCACCTGTTGCGAAACCAGCTCTGGCGAAAAGAAAGGTAGGGAGCGTAATTGCAAGCTACCCGACTGGAGAATGTACCTCCACCTCACAGAATACCGCAGCCAAATAACAATTCCCTTGAGGGTTGTTGTGTTCCTGCGAGTGAGTGAGGTCACCAGAAAGAAAGGAAGGAGATGCTGCGTTGGCAGCGGGGATGGCGGCGCGCGAGCAATATTTTATGTTGCGAGCGTTAATATGGCTACGGTAACCGCTTCACATCAGGCGGGCCGTATGCTTGTCTACCACCCGTCGGAGTATAAAAAAAAAAAATGTTGAATTCGGTTAAAATGCATGTTACGCGGCCGAAAATAATCGACTGACAATTTATTCATCAAAATCGGATTAATAGTTTAGGCACTACGGTGAAACATCGTAAAGACAAACATACATAAATACATAGTCTGCTAAAATCATAACCCTTCCTTTTGGCTTTGCTGTAGTCTGGTAAAAAAGGCATTAATTAGTCTCTATAGATTAATGTGGAATAAGTTCTTAGTAACAGTTAGTAATAATCATTTCTGCACTATATAAACGGTTATTAACAAAACCTTCTGTTTTACATAGTAGTTCAAAGTGAATGTGTGATTTTGACATTCAGACGATTAATATCAAGGTGTTTGCTAGTTAACAGTTAAGGCCGGGCTTACAACGCCGTGCACATTTAAATAAGGGATGTTTGTAATAATTGATTAAACATATATGTCGACACTTGATTAATTGGCGGTGGGGAGTACAAAGATTCATGTGTAACTAGAAAGATGTGGATCTTGGAGTTAGTTTCTTTATTAGTAATCTGTGAGATATTAAGAGTGCTCAAGCAGTCTGTTTGCAGGCGAAAGGGGAGTAAGAAGTTGATTTACTGAGCGTGCTAACGGGGAGAGTAAAGGTGCTCTTGCCTAATTGGTTTTCTGGGCTAGAGACTCGCATTTTTGTGAAATGACCGTAAGCAGGAGGGCATTAGCTATAAGCATAAGGACCTCTTAAGTGTATGTGGGTTGCTGCATGGCGATTTGGCGACTTGTTGCATTTAAGTTAAACCTTCAGTCTTGCAACTGTGAAAACCACATTCAAATTCGTACAATATTTTCGATGTTTGGTTCAAATGTATCGCGTAACAAGCTCGCACTTTTATATTTGTACCACCTTTATACCCTGCATGCTCGCAAATGAAATGATTTGATTTGATGTGCGTACAAACAACTAAAAAATAAAAATTCTAAAAATAATGTTTGGGCTTCTATTGCTCCTATAATGAATAATGATGAATATATTTAATCTTAAATACCCGTATCTCCTATGATTTTTGTTACAAGTAAAGATTACTTATTCATATCATTACTACAAGAATTCTGAAACAAGAGAATTCTTTGCAGAAGTAAACTTAGTGGCGTTCGTCTTAATTCCTTGGCAAACGCGTTCGTTGCAAAATTTCGTATAATTTATGCAAATTTACCACCAATCCCCCGATCTTACACCCGGATAATATTGCAACAGCTCAAATTAATTTTAACGTAATGTAATTATATGCCTCTATTTATTGTACTAAGTCTAAAGATTGATCTTATCGAAATCTATATATATAAAAGAAAGTCGTGTTTGTTACAACACTTATAACTCGAGAACGGCTGGACCGATTGTCATGGTTTTTGATTTGTTGGATTTGTCTCCGTCCAGAATAGCAGAATAACTATTAAAAACATTGGAAAATTTACGAAAAAAATAAAATAAAAGGAAAATCATTTTTCCATACAAAATGTTCGTGGATGTCGGACCTGTCAAACGTGACGTTAACGTGCGTACGTCAAATGTATGCGTGCGTTCAGAAATGTGGGTATAGGATAATAAGTATTAAAACATTGAAAAAATTGTCGAAAAATTAAATTTGAAAACGGATTAGATATTTATTGATTTTAAATTAAATGTCAAATCGATTGGTCTAACTTTTACGTCGCGAAAGTTGTCCGTTGTTGTTTTGAAAATTGTTTATGAATGAATGCTTGAAAATGAATATTAATTGGTTGTCAAGTGTCATGGTACTTTATTTTGTGACATAGTAAAATACTGAACTTAATATTTACCCACTGCTGGGTAATATTTACCCACTGCTGGGTAATATTAAATACGGATCTTCCTTCAACTGAATATGTTTCGAGCATACTCCACCACGCTGCTCAACTGCGAGTTGGCGGACGCCAGTAATTTCAAGCCGCCTAAAGGCCACTTGGCTTAACGACTGCCATCTAATGATAACAACCAGGACCGACGGCTTAACGTGCCTTCCGAAGCACGGAGGAGCTCGAGATAATCTAATGATAACAACCGGGACCGACGTCTTACGTGCCTTCCGAAGCACAGAGGAGCTCGAGATAATCTAATGATAACAACCGGGACCGACGTCTTACGTGCCTTCCGAAGCACGGAGGAGCTCGAGATAATCTAATGATAACAACCGGGACCGACGGATTAACGTGCCCTCCGAAGCACGGAGGACCTCGAGTTAATCTAATGATTACAACCGGGACCGACGGATTAACGTACCTTCCGAAGCACGGAGGAGCTCGAGATAATATAAACTCATCCATGGACAGGCTACGGTTGACGTTGCTTAACTTGCGTGTACAATTAGACTGACACGTGCAATGACGCCATCGTGCTTCTCTATTATTTTCTATTATTCATTATATTAATTTCAAGACATCATAAATTTTGTTCAACTAATATGTATACCACGACATTCATTGACAATTAGGCGGTACGAAGTTCGCCGGGCCAGCTAGTATCTATATAAATCGGTTTTACGTCTGAAAACTATGATAACTTGTTTCTGCGAATAAGCATTAAATATCGAATTGTCGCCTGCCCATCTCATCTTTGAAAATAGTTGAACCAATTTTGATAAAATACGTATCTACCGAAGAAGCTGGAATTCTATGAAATCATTATAAAGGCTTCTTTTCTGTAGTCGCGGGCGGAAAGTAGCCATAGCGAAACGGTTGTACTTTGTTTTACATAAAATTGATTTATAGAATTTCGTTTCACATAAAATGTATGTAATTTCTCATATATATCATTTGATAGAATTTCATAGATCAATACACAGTCTACTCACTTCGAATAATTTTGATGCGTAGATATTTATGACAAATAAAATATTATTTTTAAATTTTCATACGTAGGTAATATAAAACTTCGTATCAAGAAAAACATTTTATTGAGTAGACTGATTCATTTTCCGGTGGGGTCGCAGTACTAATCTAAGCTACTTTTCAGGTAGCAAGCCGTTTCAGACGGGGTCGTAGTTCGTACCTACTATTTTGGTAGGAGCTCCTTTCTGATGGCGATTTGTTTTCTAGTACGTGTGCCACTCCGTGGCTTAACGACTTTAATTTAATGACAACAGCTGGGAGCGACGGCTTAACATGTCCTCCGAAGCGCGGAGGAGCTCGACATAAACAAACCCATCCAATGACAGGTTACGGTCTACGTTACTTGACTTGCGTGATCGATTACACTGGCACGTGCAACGACGCTATCGAGCTCCTCACTAATAAAATCTACTAGTTTAACTTTGGTACATTATACACTTTTGTATATAATTATGGGCGCGTATTGGGAATTTATCGGAAATGCCCGGCATTTCACCCACCTCTAGTTACATGTGGTTTCAGCTACTGACTCCATATTGCCCCGAAGTCTGTCATCGATCATCGATGCACGCATGATTTTTTTTTTTATATGAGAGGGAGGCAAGCGAACATGTGGGTCTCCTGATGGAAAGCAATCACCAACGCCCATAGAAATCAGCAACACCAAGGGGTCGCCGATCAGTTGCCAGCCTTTTAAGGGACAAATTGACTCTGACCTTGAAGGCTCCCGTGTCGTATTTATTTGGGAATCCTGCTGAGGAATGTGGATTCCACAGCGCCACAGTTCGTGGTAGAAAATGTCTCAAAAAGCGTACTGTAAGTAATCGCCAATTATTGAGATGTTGGACTGAGGTGAAAACGTTTGTCTGAAAAATAGACTCTTTCTATGTAGAACTCCTATCTATGTCACACTATTAAAAAGTGGAATGCGTTGCTGATTGATATGTGTTTCCTCATTCATACAATATGGGATCCTTCAAGCGAAACGTGAAGAAGCATCTTGTAGGCCAGCATGGCAGCGTCAACTGACATCAAGGTCTCTTGTCCGTTGCCGATACGTTTGGGGCTCCTCTTTTCTTTACCATCAGGCGAAGTGGAGCCAATATGCTGAGCTAATATACATATATATAAAAAAACCTGCCCAAAAATATTCCTTTATAATAATTGGCCGCGATGCTATTGTTAGGAATAATGAGCGGTATTCTCGTTTCCTAATAAGAGGCTATGGAAGTGTATGGTGTCCCACAAAAAAGACAAGCTTGTCGTCGAATTGGATAAATTGGTGAATTTATGAGCTAGAATTCGATATTTTTTCCATATTCTTTTTTTTGTAGTATTTATTTTATTATGTATAGGTCTTGAGTGCAGTACTAACTGCTTTACCTTCACATTGAATAAATTATGTGTATTATTACGATATTAGCTTTGTAGCTTTAATCATTCTCTGGAACTGTATTTAAGGAAATTTTAATATCATAATTCCCTTAAGAATTTGCTAAAGCTACTATGCGATAATTAAGTTGTTTCATTTTTATACGAAGAATCACTGAAAATAGTAAAAATTTTTCATTTTGCAAAGGCTCTAGCTATCTCTTGTTCCGCCCAATTAGTGCTGTTGAATGCAAGATGCTTACAGAATGAGCATAATAAATTATGCAGGAATAAAGTTTGTGAGTCACGCAAGATTTCCTCGATTATTCAGCGTCATAGTCCAAAAATTTGTCTAAGAATCAGTGGTTTTTTTTTTATATTTCTTTGTATCGTGTGTAGCCCGTCTTGTAGCATGTGTAGTGTATGATTCTATATATGTATATCAAAAGAAGTTCTGTATCTATAAAAGGCAACCGTTAATGACTGATCTATTAACGCACTCAAGCCACTGAATTTGTTGGGTTAAAACTTTTTTTTACTATGTCTGGTGGCAGACAAGGATACGACCCGCATGATGTGAAGCGGTTACAAGAAATATCGCCCGCGCGCCACCACCCCAGCTGCCAACGCCGCAACTCTTTCCTTGGTGGTGACCCAACTCATTCGCAGGAACACAACAGACCTCAAGGGAATTGTTATTAGGGTTGCGTTATTCTGTGAGGATCATAACTGGGGAACCCGATTAAAGTGCCCCCAGTACATCCCCACTCGGGCATCTTACAAATACGCTGTACCTACGCTACTTCTACTTTTCATTCGCCAAAGCCTCTTTCGCTAGTCGGAAGGGTGCACCACTTGTAAGTGAGTTAGCTTTGACTCTAAAGATTGTGGTAAGCCACTTACACCCCTGGGATACAACTAGCTATCATGACATATAGAAATGAAAAGATTTTTGAAAATTTCCACGGCATACCAGGGAGCAGAAAATTCGACGATTGGCCAAAAGTTCAGAATTTTTCAGATACAAATTTCTGTCCATTGGATCGAACTATATGTACTCGTACTTTTCGTTTAACATGGCTGAGCTAGTGAATTGTATAAATCACAAAACAAAGATGAATAATGGTTTTTTATTAGTCGTGGGCTGAACAAAACGAGTTATGAAACATAGGAACTTTAGGATTTTTAGTTCGGAGTAAGCCCCCAGGATATGCGCGTACATCGGACACAAGTTAGTAGGTAACCATTTTTCTTTAACGAGCATGTGGGTCACCTGTTGGAAACCAATCAACACTGCCCATGGAGATCAGCAACACTCGGGTGCCCTACCGCCGAAGCTGAAGCCGATTGCCATCGATTTTTATAATGCCAAAAATTGGTCTTAGGTTAAAGTTATTGACAAACACCTTCAACGAGCTCGGTGGCGTAGCGGTCAATGACGCGGCTTCGACACCAACGCTCGCGAGTTCGATTCCCACATAGGACAAACATTTGTGTGCATGAACATGGTCTGGGTGTTTTCTATGTATCATAAGTATGTATTTACAAAAAAAAAAAAATGTATTTACGTATGTTTATCAGATGTCCAGTATCAATAGCAAAAGCTTCGTTTACTTTGGGGCTAGATGGCGCTGTGTAATTTGTCTGACAATATTTATTTATTTATTTATCTTCAGTTTACTCGGTAGAGCTCCATCGTTTCTACCAGCTACGCTAAACACAAGTAACATAAATCTAAGTTGAAGTTTGATTTTCGTAATTAAAAAATCCGATGGTAACCGTCTGAAGCTTAGCCGGTAGGGCCTCTGTTGCCCTATATATACAAATCAATAAAAAGTTGATTTTAAAAAAAAATTGAAACCGACTTCAGTTGGCGAGCGCAGCTTTTTGGTGGAAAACCCCGGCAGACGCTGCTGCCCGTCTTCCGGGAGAAAAGTTATCGCGTGACACAAGATTCCTTAGTCGCCTTGTACGACATCCAGCGCAGAGCAATGGAGTGGCACAATTTTATTCTGCCGGCTACCATAGGGCAAATTTAATGGTCTCTCTCGATTTTTCTGGGATCCCATCATCAGACCCTGACTCGGGGAATATGGAACCACCTCGCAATTACCCTTTCAAATAAAACAATTGAATTTGACCATACGTGCTTATCAAATTTGAGGGTTTCACTTGATTTCCCTGTCATCCCATCATCAGATCCTGACTTGGTGATTATGACCACCTTGCAATCATACCCATTCGAATAAAAAAAGAATTATGAAAATCGGTTCATAATTCGCAAAGATATCGAATAACATACATACAAAAAAAATATTCAGTCGAATTGAAAACCTCCTCCTTTTTTGAAGTCGGTTAAAAAGTACAAGATAATTGATCGAAACGAATCGTTAGAATCTTTTCGTTCAATTATCTTACGTATATACATATAACCTTGACGACCTCGGTAGTCGAATGGTTATGAATGGCCACTTTAGACGCTGGTTCGATTCCCGCACAAGGCAAACATTTGTGTGCATGAACATGTCTGTTTGTCTTGGTCTGTGTGTTTTCTATGTATTATAAGTATGTATTTATTTGCAAGGAAAAATGTATGTAATTTAAGTACATTTATCAGTTGTCTAAATACCCATAACACAAGCTTTGCGCTTAATTTGGGACTAGATGGCGCTATGTAAACTGTCCAGAAATATTTAAAAAAAAACACGAGTTCGGTGGTCGAATGGTTAGCAATGGCCACTTTGACTCCGAGTTCGCGGGTTCGACCCCTGCAAAAGACAAACATCCTAATAAAACAACCTAAACTTGTCTTCCTTGCGGAAAAGGGGACTGGTGACTTGTAATACAGGTGGGTACACATCCACATAGCTCAGGCACCAGTTCTCTCCATTATTTTAATTGTACCTGATTCAGTGTAATAATTCATTTTGGAGAGAAAAATAAATTATTTTGTATTGTAAAAATTGTATTGTATTGTATTGTATATAGCAACAGCTTTACATAAGATGGGTCAAATTAACATTTGACCCATCTTATGTAAATAGGTTGCTGTAGCCTATAGACGTTTACAATACAATGAGAATAAAATTGCTCGCGTGCATTTTTTACCTCGAACTCTCACTCCGAGCCAAGGTTTTCCAGGAGACCACAGTATGGGCTTTCTCAATAAAG
The DNA here is from genome assembly GCA_937001555.2 of Hypsopygia costalis. NCBI lineage: Eukaryota > Metazoa > Arthropoda > Insecta > Lepidoptera > Pyralidae > Hypsopygia > Hypsopygia costalis. The sequence continues at coordinate 21,610,419 of OW443332.2, forward strand.
ACGTAAAATAGATTTTACATGGCCGTCAATGCGTGATACCTCTGGTGTATCAAGCGTCCATAGGCTACGATGACTTCTTACGATTAGGCAGGTCGTACGCTTGTTTGTCACCCTAGTGGTATAAAAAAAATTTTTGGCGTCTCCGCTGCATGTATCACCTTACGTCTGGTAACCTTATTTACGCGCAGAAACGCGATAATCTGAATATTGTTGTTTGGCTGCTGTTTTCTGATGCAGAGGACACTTCTCTAGTCGGCGCGATATGCCCTACTATTCTCTAGAGCCTACTTAGCTATTCGGCATGGTGTCCCACATGCATGTGAGGTTCGCTTCTCTTAAGTTGGAACCTCTTCCACCCCAAAACAATTATATATTATATCGTTCTTGCTTCAACCATGTATGAATGGAATGCCAATTAAAGCCAATTCAATTATTTATTTATTTGCATTCCATGAAATCTTGACATAAACGTAAGTCGTTTCGTATTGGAGGCATGTATCCGATAGGGCCCTATCGGATACATGCCTCCAATACGAAACGACTTACCTCCATACTTACTCCAATTAACTCCTTATTTATACTCTGTAGCATCAGTCACGCGAAACGCGTATAACGTCAGTTAGAGAAAACAAGAAGCATCTCCTGTTATAATATTCACTTTGGTAAACCCCCCCCCCCCTCTTTCCACCCCCTCACCAGCACCCCCCGCGGTCCCTTCCGAAAGCTCTTAATGCGAAGGCGGGCTGACCTCATGCCAGCTCCATTAAGCCGTTTATACATAATGTATGAATTTGTTATGCCGTTTGATGTAAATGTAAAGAAGCGACTGAGGTAGTGAGTAGGTTTTAGATCAATTTTCATCAGATTTTATTGCTTTAAAGTTGTTGTGAATAAATTCTATTATAAATAATACGGTAAACAAACAAATTGCAAGTGAAACTGAAACAGAGGTACCACGGTGTGCTAATTATGGTACTACACGTCACACAATGCCGCAGCTAAATACAACTTCGCTGAACCGAACTAATAGGTTTAGACTGCCCATTAGGCAACTTGTTTGCGGCTGACTATTTGTCTGACATAGTATACTTGCGTATACTAGCTTGCACCCGAGATTTCGTACGCACGTATCCCGGAATATCGTGTGAATTTTCAAAAGCTGCATAAATGCCAAATTTACCAATCCGTCCAGTGGTTTGAGATGTGCGTAGATAGATTTGTTTAATAGTTGATCATAGATACAGAAGATTTTCCATGAAGCTTTCACACAATGCATACTGTAACCATACGTACTACTATTACTTATACTGTGCTGTAACGCAGTTTCATACGCATTCTTGTAAATAAGTCAGTTGTCGATTTGATTTCCTACAGTTAGCCGCTCGATTCAACACTGAAATTAAGTTTCCATTCAATTTGTGACTCACAATCAGCCCACGGATAGTAAATTCCAAAGTAATTGCCTAATGGGGCAAACTTAACACTAGAATACACTCGCTTGTTATAGGGACAGACAATGGCAATATTTGTCGAAATAACTTCGCAAATGATTCTGATTACTGTAACCCCAACTAATAATAAAATTCAGCAGCGATGGTATTTTCCAAGACATAAGACTATTTTTTTATTTTTCAAGACATAAGAGCGCAAATGATGGAAAGCATTGTTGAAGGCCTATATCCAACAGTAGGTAGATACAGGCTGATAATGATGATTGTAAGATTATTTATGTCAGAGCCAGTCTTACCTATGTAAACTGTAACATAATTGCTTATATGATATTCTATACAAAATTATTAAAAACCAATCACCATAAAACATAAACAATAAAACGACATTCGCATATAGCCAGCAATCGATCAATTGGACAAACACCCCTGAGAATGGCGATATATATTAGGGAACCTTTCCGTGAAAAATCATATTCGAATTTCACTATACAAACAAAATTCTAGTTCATAATTGTATCGGCATAAATAATATTTATTTATTATAATTTTAAAACGTTTTTAATCTCAACCGAAAAACAGGGGCCCTACCGCCCCGCCGATTACCATCCAAGCCGATGGAGAAGCCGATTACCATCAAATATTTTGATTCGAAAAACAGGTCTTTAGTTATTGACAAACATCTTCAGCTTATTCTGTAGAGCTCTAAGGATTCTATCAGCTAAGGTAACAAGTAGCATAAATCTAACGTGAAGTTTGATTTTCGCAATCAAAAAATCCGATGAGAACCGACTTCAGCTTAGCCGGTAGGGCACCAGGATTGTTCGCATTGTTCCACTATTATTTGTTATTTATTTATGCTTTACGAGTATATATATAAGTTTGATCATTATTTCGCCAAACTGCACAGTAGTTTGCGGTTATAATGCACTCACTTATATTCTATCAAATACAGAAATACGTAAGTATTCTTTATTTCGTCACCTGCTTAAAATTGTAAAATTTTAAGCAGGTGACGAAATAAAGAATAAGAATATTGTAACATTTACATGTGTCACCAAGGACCATATTATGAGTAGCATATAATTTATTAAAAATGTAGTTCTCTTGAACTGTATTCACTATATATAATTATTATATATATTTGAGTAGATTAAGTAGAATAAGTGATAATGTTGTTTTAATTTATATTGTACAATGGAACTGTTAAAATTGGTACTGTTTCTTTTAGGTACATTGTTTACTTCGCACCTTTGGTTCTCACTTACATTTGATAGCCTCCCGTCCAGTGGCTGTTTCTTGACAACCAGCAGAGTCAGGTTAAAAACATCTCTTCAACCTGACTCTACTATATTAACATAATATTTATTTATTCATCTATTATGAGCATTAAAAGCGACAATGACTTCTGCTTAAATGCAAATTAAGCTTTAGATTAAGATAGACTTAGATTTCATTGCGGCATACTCATCACATTTGCACTTGACGTGATATCAAATAGCATTTGATTTAATATACATAAATATTCCAATACATACCTACATATGATACATAGAAAATACCCAGACCAAGAAGATCGAGAGAGGTACATATACGTTCATTCGGAAGATGTTTGAAGTTTTTTGGGTTTTGTGTTTTGTGGGTCATCTGGAAACAATAACCACTGCCCATGGAGATCAGTAACACCAATGGGTCGCCAATCCGTTGCCAGCCTTTTAGAGGAAGGAAATATTTGACTCTGTTCTTGCAAGGCTCCCATGTCGTAATTGTTCGGAAATACCGCTCAGAGAAGTTGATTCCACAATTTTACAAGTCGTGCTATAAAATACAGTGCTTGGTTAAAAAATATCTTAAATATTTTCTGGACAAAAAAGTTTCCGATATCTTATAAATTCATGCCAGACTGCCAATAAAAATCCTTTTAGAATCCGACTAGCCGTTTCAAAGATTACCCCGAACAAAAAAAACCTTTTTTCAATTGAAATATAAATTGTATGAATATTCATATAGCATTATATAATAGAGCTTGTAAAAATAAGCTCCAAGGAGTCATTTGAGAAAACTGCAAGCAATTTGTTCGGTTCCCAATTCCTTTACTAACGACTACTAAGAATATTGGAATATGAAGTCAACGCTCCCCACATAATGCCAATTTAGACAACAAGCAGGTACTCCTACAGATATTGGAAATTAATAGATCATAGTTTATCAATTTGTTGTATTTCTATATTATATATAAAACAAAGTCGGGTTTGTTACAACATTTGTAACTCAAGAATAGCTGGACTTTTACGATATTTCATTTGTTGGATTTGTCTTCATCCCGAACAGTGGAATAGCTATTCATATATCAGAAAAAATAACAAAAATACATGCTGTACTAAAAAAATTACAGCCGTCCAAAATGATAGAAGTGGCTGATTGATTTAATAACGTTCGCCAGCCATGATTTCCTGATCAATTATCTATTTCTGCTGAAAGATTATATTTGTGTGCTCACAAATATATGAATGAATACTATGCTAACCCTTTAAATAACACCCAAAAATTAATTATAATGAAATTGTCAATAGAAGTTTGGTAAGGAAAATCCACGGGAATGAGATGGGAACCGTAAGATTGAACCACAGCGAAGCATGAGCGGGCCGGTAGTTTTGAAATAAATGATCTCTTAGGGAATATTGGAAACAAATTGATGAATATCTTTAGCATACGTCATACCAACGTTCGTATGCGTGTATCCCAATCTTTTCTTAACATATGCCAACGTTATAACAGTTATATGCATGCCAAATGCTAGTCTAATGAAATAATTTTACTTTGTTATATTTTAAGAAAATGCAAGTAAAATATCAGTCAAGTAATATCGAAGTATGTTTGATCATGTCAATGTAGAGTTATTCTTTTCATCAACCCTTATTAGGTTTAGAGCACGGAGGACCTCGAGATAAATGAACCCATCTATGGACAGGCTACGGCCGACGTTGCTTAACTTGTGTGTTCGATTAGACTGACACGCGCAACAACGCCTTCGAGCTCCTCAAGTTATATAATAATCATTATAAAAATTAAAGTGAATGAAAGGTTTCTAGCATAAATTTTGCCTAAGTGATATGTCCTTTTGGACATATTATTTAGCTTAGTTTATATTACCTTGTGATATATGTGACACAAGTCGTAACGTGTTTCATTAATTTTAGATACCTAGTGACGATGAGATTCACTCTATTACAAACCTAGATTGATGTTACTTCACTCAAGCTCAAACAGACATTGTACCTTAAAATATAGGTACAAAAGTAACACACTGGACAAAATCAACATACTGTATGCATGTTCGCTAGACGAGAGGTAAACAATAAACAAATGAAATGAATCGAAACGATATTAAATTCTTTATTCTGCTATTGGGGCCTAGTGGGCACCTATACACGTCTAATTGGCGAAGAAGATAGATATGCTTGAAAGTATCTTACCAAAACAAACATTTGGTAAATATATCTCTGTCGAGGACAATTTTCCAAGCACTTGTTGAAGACTTACTCGTGTAAGAGTTGGTATTCAGGTGAAATGCAACAAAGTATGCGCCGCGATTATTTCGCCATTTAGTACGTAACGTGCACGTAACGTTTCAGAGTTCCGAGCTCGTTACGCGGACATGGCCGCGTCTAGGGAATACCGAGCTATGATAAATAGGTTTTTAAACTTTGTTTCAAATAGTTTTCAGCTGAGAGTGCATAATAAATATTCTGAATATTTGGGAACATTAAAATTCCCCGCGGAAGGTAAATAAGTCATTATAGGGAAATAAAGTATGCGACAGTGACGGTAGTTACTTTCATTGCTCGACTAAACAATTGTAACTTTTTGCTTTTTACACAGGGTCGGGTGCCAAACAAGCACACAAGGCTGTAGCAGTTCTTATGTGGCTGCGGTCTTCAGTGAGATGGAGGTACCTCTCCAGTAGGGTAGCTTACAAATTTACACTCGCCCTTCCTCTTCTTTCGCAACAGCCCCGTTAGTTAGAACAGCAGGGTGCATCACGTGCAGGTGAGATTGGTTTTGGTTCAAAGATGTTGATGAACCATTTACACCCAAAACACAACTGTATGTAAACACATATGTAATCTGAGCGCCCGTAGATTGTAATATATAACAATGAATGAAAATCGCGTCCAGCCATTGGGCTTACGTAGGCATTTCCTATTGGCTCAAAGATAATGGTTAGCTACTTACACCCCAAACGCTCAAAACGTTGACTTTGGCTTAAAAGTGATGGAGGAGTCACTACACAGCAGTTACAGCCCATAAATCTGGGTTATATACAACGTGTAACTCCAAGTACGCAAAACCTCAAACACCCAAACTGAGTTTTATTATTATAAATTGATATCTAAGTAATAATTTCGAAAAAAAAATCTCGGAGATATGAACACTTTTTTGTTTTCCTAATCACTTTAATAGTTTCAGAGCCCTGTGGCGCTTTCTTATCAAAAAGACGCGCCAATGGCTACGATAGGCAAATATTAATATTAAATAGCAAACATCGCGTCATGACGCGTAAGCGCCACTCTCTGCACGGCGCTTAAGACTTTTTGGACGCGGCGGTATTACGTTTGTTTACCTACTTCACATTTTCTCGCTTGATTGTCGAGCGCAATTTAATAATAGACAAGACAATTAAAAATAATTATTTTTCAAACCCTTTAAAAATGGATGAAAATTATGGAGTTGATTCCACTCATGATTCTGAACAAACTATTTTTAGGTTTTGCGTACTTGAAGTTACACGTTATATATGTCCCCGTCGTGAACCTATCATAGCACGGCTGGGGTTCTCCCCCTCTGTTGAAGAGGTTTACAGCATATTCTACTACGCTGCTTAACGGCGGATTGGCGGAGGCCAGTGTTTTCAAGCAGCCTAAAGGCCACTAACTTGGCTTAACGACTGTCTAATGAGAATAGTCGGGAACGACGGCCTAATGTGCCTTCCGAATCTCATGTGTGCAATAAGTTTAAATATTTACATCACGTCATACACCATCTGCAAACGGGATATAAGATAATATTTCATTTTCCTACATTGTCTATCATTACTGGGGTGCATGCATTCCCTTACTGGCACCCATGACATGCGGATTTTACTTGAGAGAGAAATATGCTTTTATTTTGAGCAAGAAATAACCTAATCGTAAATGTATTTCATACGTTTTATTTCGTATGTTTTTCAAGCAAATAGTCAAATTGTTTTAAGTTCAAATTCTAATGTCATAGAAATATTTCTCTAAAGGATACGTTATTGTATAAGACAAAAATGTTTGCAGACATAAAGAACGGAGCGTCACTTGTTGCCCGCATCAAGTATGCGACACACGCGCATCGTTTCGCTTACGACGTACCTGCTCCACTTAGCTAAAATACTAGGAATATACACCTACCTTTAAAATAATATTTTATCCAGTTTCAGTACGGATTTCAGTATACGCAGTCGACTCATATATAGTACGCAAATGTGTGGCAGTGGGTATACCTCTATACCAGTATTTCTTAACCTTTTCTATATAGTTACCCCTATGACCAATATAGGAAACTGATTTTACCCCCTCCTTAGATCAGATCTTATGGGTCTTAAGCTTAACTAATTTGTTATCTTTTATCAGCTTTAGCTAGCTCCTACAGAATCCCCGTTTTACCCCTATGGGGGTAATTACCCACGAGTTCGGTAACACTGCTCTATACATCACAGTACTCAATGAAGGGTTATTTTATAAATGCAAGTAGTAGATTGCTATTGTTGTGTAGTACCAACGCAAGGTGAATAAAAACCGAGATCATGTGACGGCTCGGTATGCGTATAAAGCCTGCTGGTATTTCTACGTAATTCTGTTATATGTTACGATTAAATAAAATAAATAAGTACTTTTTCAAAGAAAATTAAGCAAACAAAACTCTCTTTTATACAATTTCTTTGAGAAAATTTCTGAGTAATAAATTTAATTACACTCAAGTACTCAAGTGATGCTGTGACAGATCGCAGGTCGCAGGATCGCAGTTTTAATGGAAGACCTAACAATGTTCATACCGATGATGCCAAATTGTATTGCTGAGATGTCTCAGTGTCCGTTAGAACCGATATTCTAAAAAAAATTGGGTTGATATGACACCCGAGATTATAATAAAACATGTAAAGCCTGGCACACACTTCAGACACGCCGCATTTGCGACTAGAGACGGGCAAAATGCCAGGCATTTACAATAAGTGCCCAGTAAGTACCTGTAAATGCCCAATAAATGCCTTGTTTTAGGCATAAAGAGGGAATTTAAAAGTACTTTTTGGGCATTTATCGTAAATGCCCGGCAATTTGCCAATCTCTAAATGCGACACATTTTTCAAACTTACATTAAATAGTGCAATTTCAAATTTGATGGGTAAGTTTCGGTTAGATGTGAAATATGAAGGAAAAGAGGTTGTAAGTGGTTCACCACGATATTCAGAGCCAAGGCCAACCTCACCTGCACGGGGTGCAGCCAGTCTAGGAAAAGATGCCCTGGCGAAAGTGAGGTAGGATACAGAGTAGTCGTAAGCTACCTGACTGGGGAAGTGCCTCCACCTCATAGAATAGCGCAGCCAAATAACAATTCCTTTAAGGGTTTATATGTTCCTGCGAGTGAGGAGAAAGAAAGGAGGAGAGCGATATTTCATGTTGCGAGCGTTAATATGGGTATGGTAACCACTTCACACCATGTGGGCCGTATGCTTGTCTGCCACTCGACGTAGTATAAAAAAATCCCAAGGGACACGAATCGCGGGCAAAAGTTAGAATATGACAAAACTAAATTACATTACATATTTCTTCTAACATGAGCAAAAATATAAGGAATTTATTTCAGTTACGATGTCAACATTAGAAAAGGACAAAGGACTACAGCAGGTGCTTCTCGCTCGGCTCGTTCGTACAGTAAGAAGCGCTCAATCCTATTAGATAATAAGTCCATGGTTCCAATTGGCTACGAAACATATTGACTTACTGTATGCGAGCTACCTAGCATAAAGTCTTATAATGCCATCTATTGTACGCCGAGAGAAGCTTAGGCGCTCAGGTATTGTACTACAAATGCGACAAATCATTTTCATTTTATCTTTGTTATGGCGCCGCATGGGACTTGTTCCGTGTGGAGTTCATAAAATAAATAATAATTCTAAATAAATTTTCTACTTCTGTTGTAACTGTAACCAATATGGGGTTCTTCAAGAAAGGCGTAAAGGGGTTTTAAAGGGTCGGCAACGCGTGAGTAATGCCGCTGGTGTCGTAAGCGTTCATAGCTACCTACGATCAGGCAGGTCGTACGCTTGGCTGTCCCCTACTCGTAAAAAAAAGAAACAGATTTTTAGGTACATTTACATACCTCATCCAATATCGTGCAATGGGTTTTGTGTGTGGCGCGTACAAACATACACATACACAAACAAAAGACAAAAATTCTAAATTGTTTCGGTTTCTATCGCTTTTAACCATTCCTCATATATTTTTTTCTTAATACTCATTTACAGACATTGAAAAGTTACAAAAAAAAAAAACATGTTTCGATAGGAGGTATAAGAGATTACTATTGGGATGAGTCTGCCATTGTACAGTAATTATAATGTGTTTGTTTTTAATTTAATGTACTTACGTTTTACATAAAATAAAATTTTACAAACATACAAGACATATGTGCAAAGTGAAAACCAACAATGTAAAGTAATTTGAGATGGGCGGTGGAGCGTCGATAAAGTGTGGTCGTAAGTTAGAATTGTCGATACCTAAACGCTGTCTGCTAAGGGGATGATTCCACGAAGCTATAAGATTGTGTCTGCTTAGCTGCGATTAGTAACAAAGTGTATAAAACATGTTAATTTTAGTGAGATGGTCACCTAGCAATGCTGAGTCATATGTTTTTGAGAGTAAACCAGACGATTTTGTAGAAGCATCGTTGATGCAAAAACGTGTTTTATCGCGTTTATGCTTGATTAGCTGTACTCTGCAGGCACACTTATTTCACATATTTCACTCGCTCTTTCGGTTCTTAATTTTAAAGAATGAGGCTATATAAATGTAAAGAGATTTGACATTCATCTGGTAGTTTCAGATATTAGTTGCTTCGTATCGTATTGCCCAAGCGTAAATCATACAACATTAACAGTGGAAACAATTATGTTATTTGTTAGAAAAGACGGGGTACAATCGTCGTCGTCGTTGTCAACCATCATGCATCCCACTGCTGGAATACGGGTCTCCGCCCAATCGAAGGCGTTTAGAGCATACTCCACTACGATGCTCAACTGCGGGTTGGCGGAGGCTAGTGTTTTCAAGCCACCCAAAGGCTTGACTTGGCTTAACGACTGTCATCTAACGGCAACAGCAGGAACCGACAGCTTAACGTGCCCTCCGAAGCACGGAGGAACTCAATACAAGAAAAAAAAAAAACATATAGAATACAAATATAAATTATTTAAGACATTCGTAGTGCGGTGTATATAGGCTCGCGCTGCTTTCTTTGTTTGTACATAAATACCAATAAGTGACTATACAACCGACTGATTGTTTCCGGGGGAGACCTCATCTACCAAGTTATCCAGTATTTGCAGCTTCTCTCGAAAAATGTTTAAAAATGGGTCCAAAATGCTAATAGATAAATAAAATGAAATTAAATAAAGGTGAAAACACATAAATTTCACAATTGAAATAAAAGTTGTTCCTCAAAACTCCTTTCAGTTTTGGCGAGGTCGGGTAAAATATACACATAGCAGTAACATTTATTAAACAAGAGCAAATAATACGTACCGTATTTCACGTGATGTTTACTTTTTGTCGGTCGAGAACTAGGAAAACTGGAATTACATCTGTTTCATCAAAAATACTGAACATAAATTTGAGGAGTAAGTGGTCCATCGCCATATTTCTGTCTGTTTGTCTTAGTCTGGGTGTTTTCTATGTATCATAAGTATGTATTTACAAAAAAAAAAAATGTATTTACGTATGTTTATCAGTTGTCTAGTACCCATAACACAAGCTTCGCTTACTTTGGGGGTAGATGGCGCTGTGTAATTTGTCTGCCATATTTATTTATTTATTTAAAATCTTTATTGACCACAAATTATTAATAAGGGTACAAAAGGCGGACTTAATGCTAAAAGCATTCTCTACCAGTCAACCTTCGGGACAAGCAGAAAATCACGAATGCGGTTCTGAAGAATTTATTTATTTATAGCTAAAGCTGGTACGTGGTCCTCTACATCGATTTAACTAGTAAACGATCTTTTGAAAAAATGATCTTTAGAAGCAAAAGAAAAGTTAATTGATTTCGAACGACGCCGTATTATAAAAAAATAAATAAATATTTCTGGAAAATTTACACATCGCCATCTAGTCCCAAATTAAGCGCAAAGCTTGTGTTATGGGTACTAGACAACTGATAAATGTACTTAAATACATTTTTTTTGTAAATACATACTTATAATACATAGAAAACGCCCAGACTAAGACAAACAGACATGTTCATGCACACAAATGTTTGTCTTGTGCGGGAATCGAACCCGCGACCTCGGAGTCAAAGTGGCCATTGCTAACCATTCGACCACCGAGCTCGTCAATTCAAGCTGCATAAGGCCCAGACTCCACCAAATCGGAGACCACATCAGTTTAGAAATACAAAAATTGTATATATTGCAATAAATTGTCAAGTCAAGCTTTTTCTACTTCTGCAACAACTGCAATGTTGGTTCAAAGAGTCTGGCTCCAAGTAAAATATGAGTCAGTTGCCTTCACATTCAATTTATTTATTTCAGCACTTAATATGTAACTCCAAGAAACATTGGGAGGCTCCGATATCGAGAATTTATACTTGGTACTAAATGGTACTAAAAATTTTACTAAATTGAATTATTAATCGAGGTATTAAAAACAATATTTATAAACACAATTTTACAAAAAAATGTAATGGACAAGTAGTTTCTTGTTTTTTTTTTAATATAATTGTTTCTTTCAGGACTAACTTTACGAGTATACAGATAAGATGGAAAGCGTATTGCGAGCGATTTATATATATTACATGTAATATATATAAATCGTGAGCCGTATTAAAACGTTGAGAAAATACTGCTGTACCTACTATACATGTACATTATATATATATTTATATATATATACCAGTATCAGAAACGAAAGAGTTGCTGCGTTGACAGCGGGGGTGGCGGTGTAGCAGTGATATTTCATGTTGCGAGCGTGAATATGGCTACGGTAACGGCTGAACATCAGGCAGGTCGTATGCTTGTCGCTAATACGATGTACGCTTACTCTCTTTTGCCAGAGCCTCTTTGGTTAGTCGGCAGGGTGCACCACGTGCAGGCGTGGTTGGCTTTGGCTCTAAAGATCGTAGTGAGCCACTTACATCCCAACGGCCTTAAAGCTCTGAAATAAAGGTAGGTAAGGTACTTGCGTACGTGGGTAACAAATATAACTGCAATGCAAACCAATTCGACTGATAGACAAATATTTGTTAGATACGCTCGGCTTTTCTTCTTTGGTATTATATCAAATATTTTATATAAACAGTTGTGTATATTTTAATTTGAATAAGAACATTCGACGTAGTTGTATCAAAACTCAAGTGAGTGGAAGCTTTGAGGTAACAGAAGCAAGTTGGACCTTTGATTGCGGATTGCAAATGTTTGCCCAAGCTCACGGGAACCGCATCAATTATTCAAATAACTACGAGTACGTACAGTCTGACTGGGAGAGTAATTTTGTGAATATTACCACGGAGTAACAGTTGGTAATAGTAAATTTAGTAAAGCGCGTATTATTTACTGTACCTAACGCACACACATGTACAGGAAATAGGTTACGCACAATTGTAAATCGAACGCCATTTTTTTTGTCTGTTTGTTTTGGTCTGGGTGTTTTCTATGTATAATAAGTATTTACAAAAAAAAATTAAGTACATTTATCACTTGTCTTGTACCCATAACACAAGCTTTGCGCTTAGTTTGGGACTAGATGGCGCTGTGTAAATTGTCCAGAAATACTTATTTTACGTTACGCACAATGGTGCCATTTATTTATGCCATGTGCACCTATTTTATACTACGATGGGTGATAAACAAGCATACAGGCCCGCCTGATGTGAAGCGGCTACCGTAGCCATATAAATGCTATCAAGATGAAATATCATTATTATTTAAATAGATGTCTTGGCCAACTTGCCAGAATGTTATAAATATTAAAAAAAATGGAAAAATTCACCTTCCCGCCTTACCTAGGAGGGAAAGTGAATATTTCCATTTTTTAAATTTAAAAATATTAGGTAGGTTTTCCATTTTTAAAAATATTTATAATATTTTGGCAAGTTGGCCAAGACAACTATTTAGCTAATAATAATTTAATCAGTTTGGTGTTATCAAAAAATAGCCGAATTTCATCTGCAACGATGGACTGCTATGCCTTGTTTAGTATGGTAATTACTTAATAGCTAATGGCGTGTTGATGACGCCACACTGTGACTCACGCAGTAAAAATATAAGATGCAAAAATTCGTCACCAACAGAAACCTTCCTGGTAGCTCAGTTGGAAGAGCACTCGATCGGTCATCGAGAGGTCGTGGGTTCAAATCCTATCGGGAGGTGAATTTTTCCATTTATTAAAATATTTATAAAGATGAAATATCGCTCGCGCGCTAATACCCAACAACTCCTTCCTCTCTGGTGATAACACTCACACGCAGGAACAGAACAACCCTCAAGGGAATTGGTTATTTGGCTGAGGTATTCAGTAAGGTGGAGGTAGTTCCCCAGTCGGGCAGCTTACAAATACGCTGCGCTACCTCTCTTTGTACCAAAGCCTCGTCAGAGAATCAGCAGAATGCACAGATGAGGTTGGATTGGGCTCTAATAATATGGCGGTGACCCCTAGCAGTAGCTTTTAAATACTCTGAAACGTTCCTGGAAAAATATGATGAATTTGATCATGCATTCAGTTCCAGTCTAGTCTCTATCTCATAAATGTCTCATTCGGTATTCTTGTAACTCAATACCAAACTTCAAATATATAAATTCAAATGTCATAAAACAATTAATGAATTATAACTGAAAGTTAAAAATACTAATAATGGTATTCTGTTCGCAATAAGAATTGATATTAAGGAATCAAACCAAATGTACAATTTACGGTCAATATATAGTTCAATCTCCATTCGTTTTATTTTCAATCTGCGATGTCAAATATTTACCAAAATTGGCCTTCAGATGTAAACTTCATTAGTGCGCAGCGAAGACAGATGACTTTTGCATTACCAATAAAAATAAATGAGAAATGAAGTATTATTTATATCGTTAGTATAAAGTAAGCAAAATATTAATGTATACGAGTATGTATACATATAGTATAAATACTTTTTTAGCAATTTTATGTTTTATAGGTATTTATTGTGTGTATGTTCGAATGCGGGAAAAGTCGAAAGCATTTCACAAGTAACAGTAATCTGTTACTTTGTCAACCGCATACGAGTTTTATGTGCTTTTCCTGAAGATTAAAATTTCCACCCTTATTTTATGGTGAAATAAATAAATAAATAAAATTTAAGATAAAATTTGTGAAGTTAAGTTATATTTACTTATTTTGTTGTTACTTAAAATATATAACACACTACGAATTCAAATATTTATAAATTATAAGTCATAAATATAGGCCTTAAGTATATTTCGTAACAGAATATGGACTTAACGTATAATTCCTAACAGACTCTACCTTTAATGCCTATGATAATTTAGTATTTGCCGTGTATTCACGAGTAAAGGAACCTTCTGCACATATTTATTTAGTTAATACTACCTAGCAAGAGCTGGGTGTGTAAGCAGCTTACAAGTTTCGCACCGAATAACTTGGGGACACCCTAGAATGGCTCTTAGGTTGCAAGTCCAAAATTGACTAGTTAGATAAGTGGCGTTATTAATTTGACGAAAATACCCATTGATCGCGTGTGTTAGGAGTTACTTATGATACTTGGTTTGGCTAGACAACGTTAAGTACAGCTTAGGAGAGTAAATAATTACAATAAATTGTTAGTTATATTTATTGTAGCTGAATGTTCTGTGAATTTGTAAGGCTTTACTGCATACAAGTGCAGAATACAAAACAATAGAAACAAAGTAGCTACTCTGGCGGACATATTTGTAAAGTGTGATATCAAATGCAATTTTTTTTTTCAATATCACGTTGGTTGCCAAACAAGCACCAGAGGGCATTAGCTCTCTTTGGCTATTTTTCAATTACGAGAATTAATTATCTCGTAATTGAAAACTAGCCAAAATTATTATTGAGTTACGAGAATACGAATATGAACTCACCTACCCAACTTAGGTGGGACTTGAACACACGACCTCTCGATAACCAATGTAGTGCTCTTTCCAACTGAGCTACCAGGAAGGTTTGTGATGGTGATGAATTTATGCATTTATATTTACTGCTGCAAAGTCTCTGTGTGGAGCCATCTACCTATTTAGTACACAAGTAAACAAGGCATACGAAAACAACATACAAGGATGTTGAAACATTCGAAAAGGCCCATATCCAGCAGAGGGTATAAAGATAGATAGAAGGACTGATAATGATGACCTTGCACTGTGAACACAAATACCCAATCAGACCTTCCCCCGCACCCGCTCATGCACTCTGACTGAGCACTTTTAATGCAATGATTATTTTTCTACTGAAAGCGGTTTTCGGGATCATAAAGCCTTAATGTTTGTTTTCAATCAACTTCTGATTAATGGTGAGACTATTTCAGCTCTATCAGATAAGTTTGCTGTAAATTACAAATACCATTTAGGTACTAATACAACGTTATATTCGACAGGATAATTCGACTTCGCGAAGTCTCGCCACAAAACTGACCAAAGTTAAGTTTCAATTGATTATTGATATCTATTACTGCTAAGTTACCAGTTAAATTTAACCACTAAATAAAGCCTCAATTACTATGTTATTTTGAATATCTGCTGTAAAGGAGAATTATGTTTTATTTACGCTGTTTGAAAGCACTAAGGTAACTTATCTCAGTGGAAGTAACTTTGTTTTAGGGTTTGTGGGTAATATTTCCCCAAAGAGAATGATTTAGGTATTTAGACTTCAAATATAGCCTGAAACTTAGAAGTGACCGAAAAAATTATGTTTTTAAACATCAAACTAAACGGTTCTAAAAATGTTCTATGTCAGAAATATTAGGTGGTTTTGTGTATTATTTAATACACTCTTAATTCTATACTTTCATCAGAAACTTCAGAAAGGCAAGGTTTCATCACAAGGTAAGCTTCACAGGAAAAGTTATCGGATGAAGGACTGTAACAAACACGTACCATAATCGTATCTTTGGAGCATATACACTCGTATATTACATAGGGTAGCGTGGTCGTAGGTCGCCCGATTATGGGGAGGTGCCTCCACCTCACAGAACACCGCAGCCAAATAACAATTCCCTTGAGGGTTGTTGTGTTCCTGTTGCTGTTCCAGTGAGGTCACAAGGAAGGAAGGAACTGCTGTATTGGAAGGGGGGGGTGGCAAAGCGCAAGCGATATTTCATGTTAGCAGCGTTGATATGGCTACCGCTTCGCATCTAACGGGCCGTATGCTTATTCGTCACACGACGAAGTATAAAAAAAACATTAAAAGCCATTTTTTTACCACTACATTAGCAAATACGCATTATGTGTTCTGCTTGATGGCAAACGATTATCACAATCTATGGACGCTTGTAATAGCAGGAACACCTTCTAGTCTTGCCCTGCAAAAAATCTTAGTCGTCGGCGTGGACAATCCTTATTCATCCCACTGCTGGGATACGGGTCCCCCCCTCTATCAAAGGGGTTTAGAGCATACTCCACCACGATGCTCAACTGCGAGTTAGTGGAGGCCAGTGTCTTGAAGCCGCCTAAAGACTTGGCTTGACGACTATTATCTAATGACAACAGCCGGCACCGACAGATTAACGTGATTTCCAAAGCACGGAGGGATTTGAAATAAATTGAACACATCCATGGACAGGCTACAATCGACGTTGCTTAACTTGCGTGTTCGATTAGACTATCACGCGCAACGACGCCATCGAGGTCCTTAGAAATCTTATCCCGTCCTTTTTAAAAGACCATAGGTAGATTCCAAGGATATTCCTTGGAATCTACCATTTATAATATCATAATATTAGTAAAATTTACATGAGACATTATACTAAATTAATTAAATAAATTCGGTGTGTCCGGCGCGAGAGACAAATGGTGGACGTGTCTGGACATTCGCCCTGATGAAGGTCTCCTTTTGATATCGAAACTAGTCGGCTGTCCCGACAAAAAGACGTGAGTGACCCGTTTAATTTATTTAATTAATTTATAATATCATTAAAACATGTTAAACCCAAATACATTACATTTAATAGGTAGTTAGTATAATAGCTGTTACCGCAAAAGGGCACACTCGCAGACAATCCGACAAATAACTCACGCAATTTAAACACGAGAAAAATCCTCAATCTGAATAAAGTCTGGCATACTGGCTGTAGCTTTGCCGAAAAGGGAAGAAGGATTAAAGAGGTCACGAAGCCGACATAGTAGGATTAACTGAACGTTGCCGACTCAGCAAATAAATGACGACTCTTCGAATGGATTTATCGTTTACTAGACATGGCTATACATATTTTTCTTTTTAATTGTTAAAAGTGGAAGTAAAATTAACAAATTCATTCGTACAATCTGCACAAACATCCGAAGTCATACAGACATAAGCAGCTATATAAGTTACAAATGACGCGTCATTAAAGCCTATACTAATACAAAAACAAATGACATTCACTGTTATCATAATTACTCTTATTTTGCAATATTACAAAGAATTCGTATAATCATATTGTGCCTAAGCTTTCATCATCATCATCATCATCATCAGCCTGTATCTACCCACTGCTGGATATAAGCCTTCCCCAATGCTTTCCACCAGATACGATCCTCCGCCTTCCGCATCCAGCCGCTTCCAGCCGCTCTCTTTAGGTCATCGGACCATCTAGAGGGGGGCGCCCAACACTTCGTCGTCCTACGCGCGGCCTCCACTCTAATACCTTCCTGCCCCATCTGCCATCACTTACTCGGCAGATGTGACCCGCTAAGCTATCACCAAAATTTATTATTCCTTTTAACTTTTATTAAATGGTTGACGGAGCCTGGCAATGTATCGGCGACACATTGGTGTTGCTGATCTCCATGGGCGATAGTGATTGCTTTCCATCAGATGAAACACAAGTCCGTTTGCCCCCTTTCATAAAAAAAATCGGTTCGTTAACTTTAATCGTGGATTGTCCATTATTCTTTTTCAGTCTTGTCAGTCTTAGTTAGTTCTTTATCGGTGACCAGTTGCGAGGCCCACTAAAGAGCCTGCAACACCCGTTCTTACTCATATCATATCTCACACACTCGAACCACTTCTTTTTTAATCTTCCTCTTTCATTATATACATTCACATTTAAATTCATCGCTCTCTTTGTCTTATGTCCTTCATTCCTCCGCGTTATATGCTCATACTACAATAGGCGATTTCCTCTTATCATTTCCGTCACAGGAGCTACTTTAAAACTTCCTCTAATCATTCCTTATCTTATCCATTCTAGTTACGCCATACATCCATCCAATCAAGTCAAATACCTGTCGGGTTACATAAATCCATAGAATATTTAAACCATTTATGAAATATAAAATCGGGAATTAACGCGATCACGCATAAGAGTATTTACATACATATAAGGGTATTACATAAGGGTAGATGAAGATTCATCGACCTCGACAACGAAGACAGAGTAACAACGCTGAGGCAATCAGCCTATGACACACGCCACAGCCGGTGCAACCTGGTCGAAACGTCAAGCAATAATAAAGGTATGTATGAGTCAATACCCTCATGCATGATCGCATTAATTCCCGTTTTTATATTTCATAAATCATGCAACGTGAAAGTTTAAAAGTTATTATATTTAAACCATTCCTCTGTAAAATATTACAGTGTATAATATATCACTAAGTGAGCGATTTATAAGAAAAAAGTTGAGTCACTTCCAGAGGACTACTTATTTTCCGCGAATCCCCGTGGAAATAGGCTTAGTCGGTCGCGAACACGTCAATAAATCTGACAGTTGTCAACAGAAAAAATATGCTTACATTTTCGCCGGGTCTGATTTTAAGAGCAAACCTGGAAAATGTATTTTATAAAACTTGTTTTATAATATCTGTGATGCTTTTAAAAATAAGCGCTAGAACGTGATTTCATTTTAGTTTCATAACTTTTTTGCATAATATAATTAAATACCATACAAATTGCATTTGTTAAGCATTAAATTGTGTCGATATTTTAAATTTATTTATTTTAGCGCAGTGAAATAGTATGATCCTTCGGCCTACCTTGTTATCAATAATATTCAATGTATTGTTGAACGCCATTTTTTTCCATCGTCTTCAAATTAATTTCTTTGCGTTTTCTGAAACCGCCATAGTGTTACTTGTTGACTGAGCTTGTCGGAGCGAATTGGTGATTTGTAAGGACATTTAATGTCAAAATGCCAACAAAAGTTTACATAGAAATATGCGAGGAATATGAAGCACCCAATATATGTGAGGTATGTGTACCAGGAATATGTTAGGATAGAGCGGGGGAGCTTGAGGCCCTATTAGACGACGAGATATTTAGACTATCATACTTTCGTCTCGTTTACACTTCATTAACACTAGCGAGACGGCGCAACGTTAGACTGTCTGAAAACGTCATAATGTAATAGACCCTTAAGTGAGTTAGAATTACAGCTAATATGATGGTATGGATAACTCGAATCAACCTCACCTCCTCTGTAATTTGAATCTGGAACAATTTGTTCGGCGCCACACGCACAAACGCGCATTATATGCGCAGACGTCATTTGTGTAATAATTGACAACGCAGCATTTGACAACGTAGTATGCAAATGCCGCATACTGAGGCCGGCGTGATGCATGACTTTACTAGGGTCCACGTCTTCGCCTAGTTTTGAAGAGTAGATTTCATAGCGCTATCCTCAAATTCTGAACATTGCCACCAATATAACCAAACACAATATGACCCTAACGATACCAGTATAAGAAATTTACTGCACGATTTTATTATGAAATACGCCACAAAGAACGCTCAACGCTATAGCAGCGAGTCCCTACCATAACAGTTGCGCCGAGCTTGTTGGTGTACCTCATGAAGTTTCAATATGTGAGAAGCACCTTATGGGGTGGGGTAAGTGGTTTATCAACATCTTTGAACCAAAGCCAACTTCACCTGCACGTGGTGCACCCTGCGGACTGACAAACGAAGCTCTGGCGAAAAGAGAGGTAGGGAGAGTAATTGTAAGCTACCCGACTGGGGAATGTACCTCCACCTCACAGAATACCGTAGCCAAATAATAATTCCATTGAGGGTTGTTGTGTTCCTGCGAGAGAGTGAGGTCACCAGAAAAGAAGGAGATGCTGCGTTGGCAGCGGGGGTGGCGGCGCGCAAGTGATATATTATGTTGCAAGCGTTAATACGGTTACGGTAACCGTTTCACATCAGGCGGGCCGTATGCTTGTCTGCCACCCGACGTAGTATAACAAAGAAAAAAAAAACTCGGCGGCGCCACGATAAAAGCACAACGAGTATGTCGCGGGCGCAGCAGAGGTGTGCATACCAAGGTTGCATTGTGTGTAAGGTACCACAGCATTACATCGCATTAGCACTCTCAATATAATGATTCCGGTACACAATATTTAATCTTAGCTATAATACAGAAGATACCAATGTATATAGGGTCTACATTTCAAAATACAAATTCTACAAAATTTATTGAATAAAATCATTAACAAATTTTAGTCAAACATGTATAATAATTAAACAATAGAGGCTGGTTACGAAAAGTTGCACACAAAAGCCTTGTTATCGTAATAATTTTGTGCATCGTATAACATCAACCATTTTCCGCCTACAATTTACGTATCGGCATTATGCCCGGAATCCTTAATTAATACCCTTCGTTTAATATTAGATCATTAAAACCGCAATGTTCAAACTTACCTGCTTTTCGCTCAAGTTGGGTAAACAATGAGAAGTTGCTAAACTTCGGCGGGTACCTATGTCAGGTACAAGTTATTACTTCCGTTACTAATTAAAAATTTAAGAAAAGGGTAATAATGGCCGAAGAATCATAATTATATTAGTAGGATACGAAGTTAACTGAGAAGTAGAAAGCAATAACTTTTCTATTTCTACTATACCGTCCTTCTCAAAACAAAGTTGATGATAACTCTCTCTCTCTAGAAGTGTACCGACAAAATGGATGCACTAAAATGACCGGCATTGAAAGCTCTGTCTTCTTACAAGGATGTCGCTTGATGTCTCTGTCAGTCGTCAGTATAGATGCGCAAAATGTTTCATGAATAATTTTAAATGTAAGGAAATAATACCTTTCATCCATTTCCTAACACACGCTTTCTACATTCTTATATTTATTATATTCCACGTCCATAAAACACAAATAAAAGTTGAAATCAATATTACATTTTCGGGTTACATAATTTGTTGGGTATACGCAATCAGAGGTAATAAACAATATGAGGAAAATTTCAAACACAAATGGAGTTATACGTTCAGAAACCTGAGTTAATACAATACGAAGGAAAGTAGAGAACAAAATAACAATATTTTGTGGTTATTTCCAACTCTTGGGAATAGAACTAAGCTGTCCTTCGTTCACAGTACTTAGTTAACTTTCAACGTAACGGAGGAGCGTTTTAACACAAACACCAACTTAAATATTTCTCAGGAAACTCGTCTGACTCTAGCAGTGAATTCTAAGTTAAGAAATAGAATTAAAAAATGTTGAGTCACTAAAAAAATATTAAATAATTGCGCTTCTGACTGTAAAGCCAGCATCCAGTTCTTGTAAAATCAAGAAATAAAATTGCAGAGTGCAATTCTGATTTAGAAAATGTTCCGCATAAAGTGTTGGTTCTATAAGAGACGCCTAGGATCTAGGAAATAAGTGCCACCTATATAAACAAATATTTGTCAAATCTGAAAAAAATAGATGATTTTGTCACAAAAGCAATAATAACAATAAAGACAAACCCTTTTATGCATTTGACGAACCCGGTAGTCGAATGGCTAACCATGTCCAGTTTGACTCCGGGGTCGCGGGATCGATCCCCAAACAAACGAGACAAATATTTGCGTGCATGAACACATGTGTTAAATGTATGTATTCACAAAACAAATATATTTAAGTGTAATATCAGCTATCTAGTACCCATAGTACAAGCTTTGCTTAGTTTTGGAGCTACATGGCCGTGTGTAATTCGTCCAAGAATATTTATTTATTTATTTATTTTATGAGACTATGTGTGTACATCAACATTTAAATTGTTAGTTCGTTGTACAATAAAATGTCCATTTTATGTATCATAATTTTCGATTTAGATTTAGAATTTTTTTATTTTCCATTTGGGACGCTTATGAATTAAGAATCTTTATGTTAACATGTCGTTCTTTCTTGACAGGGGTTGGTAAGAATAAATTTCGACTTTAAAATTTGGATATATTTATAACATATTTTTGCTTCGGAGGGCACGTTTGGACGTTAGTTCATGCTGTTGTCATTAAATGACAGTCGTTAAGCCAAGTCAGCTGCCATTAGGAGGCCTGAAAAGTGTTTTCAGGCCTCCTAATGGCAGCTGACTTGGCTGAATACAGCATGGTGAAGTATGCTCGAAACGCCTTCGAGGAGGGAGGGATTTAAATTTTATAAGTTGTCATTAGCAGTTGCGGAAGTGACATAAAAAAAACACTTTTTTATTTTAAACTAGCTGGCCCGGCGAACTTCGTACCGCCTAATTGTCAATGAATGTCGTGGTATACATATTAGTTGAACAAAATTTATGATGTCTTGAAATTAATATAATGAATAATAGAAAATAATAGAGAAGCACGATGGCGTCATTGCGCGTGTCAGTCTAATTGTACACGCAAGTTAAGCAACGTCAACCGTAGCTTGTCCATGGATGAGTTTATATTATCTCGAGCTCCTCCGTGCTTCGGAAGGTACGTTAATCCGTCGGTCCCGGTTGTAATCATTAGATTAACTCGAGGTCCTCCGTGCTTCGGAGGGCACGTTAATCCGTCGGTCCCGGTTGTTATCATTAGATTATCTCGAGCTCCTCCGTGCTTCGGAAGGCACGTAAGACGTCGGTCCCGGTTGTTATCATTAGATTATCTCGAGCTCCTCTGTGCTTCGGAAGGCACGTAAGCCGTCGGTCCCGGTTGTTATCATTAGATTATCTCGAGCTCCTCCGTGCTTCGGAAGGCACGTTAAGCCGTCGGTCCTGGTTGTTATCATTAGATGGCAGTCGTTAAGCCAAGTGGCCTTTAGGCGGCTTGAAATTACTGGCGTCCGCCAACTCGCAGTTGAGCAGCGTGGTGGAGTATGCTCGAAACATATTCAGTTGAAGGAAGACCCGTATTTAATATTACCCAGCAGTGGGTAAATATTACCCAGCAGTGGGTAAATATTAAGTTCAGTATTTTACTATGTCACAAAATAAAGTACCATGACACTTGACAACCAATTAATATTCATTTTCAAGCATTCATTCATAAACAATTTTCAAAACAACAACGGACAACTTTCGCGACGTAAAAGTTAGACCAATCGATTTGACATTTAATTGAAAATCAATAAATATCCCAATCCGTTTTCAAATTTAATTTTTCGACAATTTTGTCAATGTTTGTCAACTTATTATCCTATACCTACATTTCTGAACGCACGCATACATTTGACGTACGCACGTTAACGTCACGTTTGACAGGTCCGACATCCACGAACATTTTGTATGGAAAAATGATTTTTCTTTGATTTTATATTTTTCGTAAATTTTCCAATGTTTTTAATAGTTATTCTGCTATTCTGGACGGAGACAAATCCAACAAATCAAAAACCATGGCAATCGGTCCAGCCGTTCTCGAGTTATAAGTGTTGTAACAAACACGACTTTCTTTTATATATATAGATAAGCTTTCTTTGATTATTAATAAAAATAAAAAAATCATTCTTTGTTCAACTCATCAAGCCCCTTCGTTATATACCACAGGAGTTAATGTCAAAATTATAATTCGCCATTTGATGGCAACCAATTATTGGATTAAAAATTGTAGAATTTAGATAATCATGCTTTATCACGGAAGCCTGCGAGTGTATCAAATTTCAGCTCAATCGGACACTGAGAAGTGTGTCAATTTCAACTTGATTACAGACACCTCAGCGAAATTAAATAAAAAGCTTGCAAAAATATTTTAGGCTTTTTTGTGGCAATAATAAAAAGTAATGAAATTAAACTTCCTGATTTCTTTCTTAGTTATTTTTCCATAGTAACAATAACAATTAAATTTTTATTAGTGACCACTAGCAAAAAAACCGGACAAGTGCGAGTCGGACTCGCCCACCGAGGGTTCCGTAGGTACGTAGTATCATTATTAAATTTGATATTTTTCATTATAAATAAGAAATAATGCGTCGAAAAAAATTTATAAAATATATTTTGCAATGTGTATATCAAGCTCTTTCATATGATACCCCATTTGAACTAGTAGTTTCAATTTGAAATTTCGACACCCTATAAAAAATATAGACCCCCTATTTTTTAAGATCTATTTACAAATGTATAGTTTTGAGATTTATTCCTGTACTTGTAGTCTATAACGATGTTACTTGCCAAATTTCATAGTTCTAGGTCAACGGGAAGTACCCTATAGGTTTTGATTCCCTTGAGTGTGTCGAAATATGCGTTTTTTGCTGAATAAACGGCCGTAACTTTTTTCTATGTAAACTTAGCACTTTGATTTTTTTTTAACTTCATGGGACCGTAGACCTGAGTATACAGTTCAAATTTCAGCTTGATACCTCCACGCATTCTCGACATAGAAATTCTTGACAGACAGACAGACAGACAGACAGACAGACAGACAGACGGACAACAAAGTGATCTTATAAGGGTTCCGTTTTTCCATTTGAGGTTCGGAACCCTAAAAAAGTCCAAGCAGCTAATCTGTGTGGCTTATTTATAAAAAATGCATAATATAAGCTCATTATTTGTGCATATATCATATAATACAATAATCTCCTCTGAAAATGTACATAGCTCTGAGAAATGGTACAGTATTCTTCATGTCAATTAGACTCATGTCTGCCGGTACTCTGCAGCGCATACTATGCAATACCACAGTATAAGTAATAGTTCTACCTAACAATAATAAACCTACTGCATATGTATAAGTTTTGTATAAATAACTTGCTTTGATAGACAGATAGAAATGTTTATATATTATGTATTATATTATATAACTTACAGAAATAAGATTTATTACAGTCAAGGGCCCAAATACCTAATATGTATTTATTACGATATCATAAAGTAATTTTTCTAGGGAATTCGTTTCTAGGGAATGAATGAATTCATTCCCTAGAAACGAATTGAAAGAAATTTCAATATCGCTTAAATGCGTTTTGTTCAAAATTAAAGGTAAGGTGGATGTTACCGTAATTGTACATATAATATTAGGTTGGGGAAAAAGTCTTTTCGTATTTTATATGAAAATTCAAAACATTTTTTAATAAAGTTTATTTACATTTAACTAAAGTATGTAGGTGCCATTACGTTCGATATCCTTTTGCCATCTTGTAGGTAGAGACATGATCCCATTACTATAGAAATTTTGGGACTTCTGTTCAAAAAACCGCGCCAAGTGGTTTTGGCAGTCTTCTCGTGATGTTAACCTGACATTGCCTAAAGAATTCTTAAGAGACCGAAACAGGTGGAAATCAGAAGGTGCAAGGTCAGGACTATACGGCGGATGCATTAACACCTCCCAGTCAAACTCTCTTAATTCTTGCTGAGTGGCTAAAGATGTGTGAGGTCTAGCGTTATCATGATGAAAAATCACACCCCTTCTATTAATTAATTCCGGCCGCTTTCTTTCAACTTTTTGCTTTAATCTCATCAGTTGTTCACAGTAGAGTTCAGAATCGATAGTCCTGCCTGGCGGTAACAGCTCATAATGAATATCTTCCCTTCCAATCCCACCATACACACAGCATCACCTTGTTGCGGGTTAACCCGGGTTTCGCCAGAGTCTGTGAAGCCTGGCCGGCCTTTGACCACGACCTTTTTATGCGCCAAAACAGTTTTGTGGTCAATTCCTAGTTCTTCAGCTACGTCGTAACTACTGATATGCCGATCTTGCTCCACTTTTTCAGAAATGGCATCCATTTTATCCGTAACAGGGCGACCAGAGCGACGTGCATCTTTGACATCAAAATTTCCGGATTGAAAACGCTTAAACCAAATTTGTGCTACTCTCACAGACACTGCACTAGGTCCATAAACGTCACAAATTTTTTTCGCAGCTTGCGTTGAATTTTTACCTTTTTTGTAGTAAAATTTTAAAATGTATCGAATTTCTTCATTAGATTCACTCATCTTGACAGTAAAAAAAACAAATGAAAATCACACATTTACCTAATTTGAATTTGGAATTATCTTTTTTAAAATTTAAACTTTTTAAAGATATCAAAACCTGCTAGATACAAATGGTATAACCAAAGAGATTTTATTACAAGTTCATACATACTATAATGCGAAAAGACTTTTTCCCCGACCTATTATAAACATTTAGTATGTAAAAACATTTATTTATAAAGCTAGGCACTTCATAATACTTAGAAAACACCCAGACAAAGACAAACAGACATGTTCATGCGCACAAATGTTTGTCTTGTGCGGGGATCGAACCCGCGACCACGGAGTCGAAGTGGCCATTGCTAACCATTCGACCACCGAGCTCGTCAACCTGAACATTAATGGTTACATTTCGGGTTATGTTACATTAAATAATAATCGGAGCAAAAAAAAATTGTTACAAATTAAAAATGTTTCAACCTACCCGTTGAAAATAAAACAAATATACATTTATTATCCCGTCTCAGATACCTGGAATAAGATTTCCGTTATTTCGTTTTTGTGGAATGCTACTACAGACAAAACGGAAATTCAATTAAGTTTGTTTTCGCAACGACGCTACATTAAATTACTATGCAAAATACGCAACATTACTTTTTTACTTTAAAATTACATTCTGAAGGGTTGCTGTCTGTATTACTGACGTTATTAAATATTTCTTGTTCAAATCTGGCAACAATTTTATTTAAAAGATTAGCTCTTTAGAGCAAATCGAATTTGACTGTAACAAATGTTTTTAAAAATATTTTAGGTAATGTGACGCATTTTTTTCTACCACGAAAGTAGCAAAGAAGCATACAGCCCGCCTGATGGAAAGCAGTTACTGTAGCCTATGAACGCCTGTAACACCAGGGGCATTACACGTGCGTTGCCGATCCTCTTCACGCCCTTTTTAAAGAACCCCATGCTGTAGTCTCTTGAGAAAACCTCGACAGACAGTACATTCCACATCTTGACAGTACGCGGAAGAAAACTTCTCTGGAACTGCAAAGTACACGACCACTAATTCTATACAGCATACTATTAGCTGTGCCGTCGCTTCGCCCGCCGTTCCGGCTTCGAATGATCGAAACGTAATGTTAAATGAGCCCGTAATTTTAATCGAGAGTTCGTGGCGTTCGTTAGCGGAGGTAATGAAATGCTAATAAAAAAATCTAGTCGAAACAAACAAACAAGGATTTTAGCTTTATATATAAGTATTGTATTTCGTAAGTTTTATTGTTATTAACAATCTTCTATTTTTATCTTACTCATACACGTATTCTATTTCGTAAATTTCATTGTTCTTTCAGGATTAAAGGATTCAGGATCTAACCGACATCAAACTGGCTAACTATTGAAACACTACAACATAAAATTACATTCATCTCAAAATATAATTATACTCAAGCAAAAAACTTATTTTTCTACCCTATAAACCCTTTTCTTATTTTAAAAAGCGAAATAATCAAAAAAGCGTCTCAGGCCCAACCTATTTCAATTCCAATCCGAATTTCGCATTAAGAGGGCATGTGTGTAATTTGTCGGTCCGCGAAACCTATATCTTCCATTGGTTTCATCCCTAATTTAACTCTAAGGAGACGTATTGGTGAGCCCGCCGACCCAGAAAGACGTATGTAGTCGTAAGGGAGGAGGCCGAATTGATAGAAGCTATTCTATCGACATGCTCCATTGCTCCACGGGTGAATTTCGACGATTTTATTAGTTGAGAACCGTATATTCCGATCTGTAAACGGTGAACTGGCTCTTGTTGAGTCGCACCACTAAATTTCACTCGTTAAGAGGACATTATTTTCGCTGATTTACTGAGTGGTAGTAGCTAAGTACAGTTTTTTTTTAGTCTCTTCATTTTAGTCCTTGTTCTTTGTTTGTTTGTTTGTTTGTAATAAATAAAAAAATTGGTTTTTGATAAAGATTATTGAAAAATGTGTAAATAAATCCAATATGTTGAGTTTCTCGCTCGAACAAAGTCTTATACGTATTAAGTTAACGTACTAAAAAGAAATAAATTTGTTAATTTACAATACTTAATTGAAATAGTGTACACGGCGTATTATCACCTTCATATTCGTATTCGTATATTCATGTACCTTCATGTTCCATGCGTATTATCAGGGATTTCTTACTTTTATTACATCATCATCATCATCATCAGCCTGTATCTACCCACTGTTGGATATAGGCCTTTCCCAATGCTGTCCACCATATGCGATCCTCCGCTTTCCGCATCCAACCGCTACCAGCCACCTTTTTGAGATCATCGGTCCATCTAGAGAGGGGGCGTCCTACGCTTCGTCGCCCCATACGTGGCCTCCACTCTAGGACTTTCCTCCCCCATCTGCCATCGCTGACTCGGCAGATGTGGCCAGCCCACCTCCACTTCAACTCGCTAACTTTGAGAGCTATGTCGACCACTTTGGTTCTCCGTCGAATTTCTTCATTCCGGATTTGATCCCTTAGAGAAACTCCAAGCATTGCTCTCTCCATCGCTCGCTGTGCGACTTTTAGTCTGTGAACCAGCCCAACGGTCAGCGTCCAAATCTCTGCACCGTAGGTCATAGTACTTTTATTACGAATAGGTATATTATTATGAATATTCCAGCGGATGATTTACTCCTTACAATTGTTATTGTATTTATTGTTAGAATAGAATCACTCCGTTTCTTCCCGTGGATGTCGTACAAGGCGACTAAGGGAAATACATTATCAAATATCGATCAGGCCTCCTTAACCCGTTTGGCCATCGTGGGGAGTGTAGGCCAAATCCTCCTTCCGTCTAAGACGGACGAGAGAGGGTCGTGCTCCTGTAGTGGAGACTAAAATGGGCCTGATGATGATAACAATTGTTAGCATCATTGTTCAGAACCGGATGCTAAAGTTAAGGTTTCTGTGTACAAATTTTACGTAAAATTAATCTATATATCACTACATAGTATAAAACAAAGTCGCTTTCTCTGTCCCTATGTCCCCATGTATGCTTAAATCTTTGAAACTACGCAACGGATTATGATGCGGTTTTTTTTAATAGATAGAGTGATTCAACTGGAAAGTTTATATGTATAATATATGCATAACATAGTAGAAAAACACTGATAATTTAGAGGTTTCTAATGTGATGTCGTAAATAAACACATTTTTTTGCTCTTTCATTGCAAACGCTGGCTGAACCCAACGAGATAGATCAAAATAATGTAGTACAGTATTGTTCACCTTAAAATGGTCTACAAAAAAGTTCGCGATGGTATATGTCTATCTCTTAGTGGTAACACACAATAACCGTTATTTTATCCTTTGCTTTTTACAAGAAATAATGCCTTATTTACGAAGCGATTTTAAGCAATACAGAATTAATCCTTATCCAATTAAGTACCTTAAATACATTGCGCATTTAATATAGATCAATATGGCCCTTCACAGCATGTAATTTAAATGAATAGTTTAGAAGATATTACACATTTAAAATGCAGGGACATAACGGCTGTGGCGGTACCGGCCGCGGAGCCGGCGGCGTGTGCTTATAACTGGGGAAGGACTGGATAGGACAAAGCGCAAAGACCTTCTGTAGTACATTTAGTATCAGCATTGCACCCGTGCGAAGCCGGGGCGGGTCGCTAGTAATATATAAAAATCAATGCCACTTTTCGTTGTAATTTTATAACTCAAGAATGGGCTCACCTATCCAAACCAAATGTGTAGGCTTTGTTCGGACTATTTAGTAGATGGTTTATGTGAAGTTTGCACAAAATCGGTAGAGCGGTTCTTCATTTATCACATTTTTTGTAACAAATGAATTCAATAAATGGCGGATCATTTTATTAATGGGGATTTTGCTGTCAAGTTGAAACGTTTTCAAACAAAAAGTATTGTTTATCCAAATGTTTTGGATAAGTTTTAAAATAGCTAGCAATTAATAAAATATTTTTTTGATTGAATAAATGAATTTGATGTTCCAATTAATATTTTTTTTATATCACTTTATACGTAGCGAGGCACGTACCGGTACAGTTATATATAAAAACAAAAACAAAAGCCACGTACATTTTAATAAAATCAACGAGTTCCCGAACGATGCAACGAATTACTTAAAAGCAGTGAGGCCGAAAATGCCTCATTATTGTTAGCAATGCGTGCACCGGATTGCAGGATAGTTTTCGGGGTCGCTTATGCAACTGACTGTACCGTAAACTGAGATTATGTTGTTTTATTTTATTTTTATTTGTGCATAGCGTTGTCTATACCAATTCGTAATTTGTTTGTAGCAACAAAGTGTAGATTCTAAAAAAAATCAAATAAAAATATTCAACTTTTTTTTTTGTCGTACGCCGCTACATAATAAAACTAAATATGTCCTATATGGCCATGTCTGGAGACGTTGAGACTTTGAAAATTGGAGTAGGGTCGACCTTTTCGAACGAATTCGACTTTATTTGGCTTTAAGTAAGGGAACTGTGATAGGGCACAATATGAGAAAAACCTTATCTTAAATTAACACAGAATATCTTTTGGATTAACATATCACACAACTAGTGTGTGTATATCTCACACTTTACGTGAAATGTGAAGTCACGAGCACCACTATCACAAAATACTTTTCAAAAGTTTAATTAAACATAATAACGGTAGAATTCTAAACGAATTAGATATTACGTGATTTCATTTAAATGAAACAAATTTATAAACTATGTCGAATATCCAACTTTATCTAGGTTGATAAAATTTGGTTAGTAAAAGTCTCTCACTATGTAGCAGCCTGAAAATGTCTCATTACTGTTACCACCCGAGGATTCTAGTAGATATTTAAGCTGGCTCGTGCATCCGATTATGCGTTAAATTAATTAAGCAAATAGAGGAAGAGCCGCTCGCCGCAGGCAAACTGCTGTTATTGTACATTGTTCAGCGAATATCTTACCTTATTAAAATACCTAACGTCACAAATGACAATGCTATATTAAGAAATAGTGCGCCGCATTGCATTTGGCCTTCCTCTCTTAGTAAGATTACTGCAAAGGTATTTTATAGTGGTTTCATTTTAGTGGCATCTAAGTTATTGTAACCCGCGAACTATCTGGAATGAAATTAGACGAGACTGAAAAAGGTATTTGGATACTCAGAATGAATGATGACTAGAATTACGAAAGCGATATATAGAGCGAGAATAGGTGTAGAAATCTGTAGGCGCTGAAATATGTACATTGTACACATATGCCTACATATTAGGTAGGCAATATTATACGGCCATGGTCTACCGTGGCCTATGTAGAAAAGTGTCTATAAATAGGCTACTGAAGCTATTCGGGGGATGCAATGCAATCTATGCAAGTGGGGCAGCATTGCCGACAATATTTGTGATTGAGGCGTCGATTAGTCTATGGACCACTTAACGAGGCCGAGTATTGGTCTCCCAAATCTTATTTATAAGAACGCATTTTTTTTTTATTAAAATGTATCCTATGTGCCTCCTTTGGGAATATATAAATAAATATTCCAGGACAAATTACACACGGCTATATAGTCCCACTATATAGCCATGTGTGTATAGTACAACTAAGCAAAGCTTGTACTATGGGTACTAGATAACTGATATAATACTTACATACATATAATACATAGAAAATACCCAGACCGAAACAAACAAATATTTGTCTTGTGCGGGGATCGAACCCGCGAGCTCGGAGTCAAAGTCGATATTGCTAACCATTCCCCATCGGGCTCGTTAGGTGTGTACAAAGTATCATAATGATCGGTTGAGTAGTTTCGCCGTGAAATCGTAACAAAGTCACATTCACATTTATAATATTAGTAGGAATTAACAAGTTTAATATGATATTGTATTCAATAATAAAACCTCAGGTTTTCTGCTTAAAATTAATAGTTACTTATTGCGGCGAATGAAATTCGAAAAACATAAATTTACATTAAAATGAGTTTATATTTATAACACATAATTGGTTAATTAAGTAATTAATTATTTAAAATTAATCCTTTTGTATAACCGTGGCGAAGCTTAAAACCAGCCGCGCAGTGCTCAGTACAGCACTCGAATCGAATTTTATTTACATTACCTATAAAAAGTCAATAAACCGGAAAACTATGGCAAATAATCGTTTTAAATTAAATACGGTTCGTTTGCGTCGTGTTATATGTTAATTAGAGCTCTTGTAGTTGCGTTCGTTCGTACCAATGCGTCTGTAAAATTAAGTAGCTTTTAGCATATTTTTTTCAGGTTCAGGGTATATCAAATTTTAACTGGGAGAACAAGTATTAACGAAATGTAGCATGAGATTAACTCGTTATCAACTCATAATCATCCCACTGTTGGGATACGAGTCTCCCCTCGATCGAAGGGGTTTAGAGCATACTCCACCACGCTGCTCAACTGCGGGTTGGCGGAGGCCAGTGTTTTCAAGCCGCCTACAGACTACTGACTTAACTACTTTACCGAGATTAACTACTTACAACTTAACCTCTGTCTACAAAATTAATAGCCACAGTGATGCATCTCTTTTCATTTTATCAATAACATACAAAGCAAAAATAAAAAAATGATATTTTGTTTTATTTTTCCTTTGTATAAAAGTAACTTTAACCCATAATGTAACTTTAAAGTCTAAAATTTCTTAATATTTTAAATCCAAAGTTGAGTATAAGTATAATTATAATATCCAGTACTATAATTTATTGATGCTTTGTTCTACATAGCTTGTTTTGACTCTCAGTCAAATAAAATTCTGTACGCCGAGGTTGGTCGGAAGAAATATCTTGAAGAGATAACACCTTTGTTTGCACATTTTCTATGATATACAATAAAACAATTGAACTTATCTTGAATTACACTTTGCTGTGCCAAGTTTTTAGTTGCATTACTCATGCACGTTTGTAAGTTCACAACACATTTTTACAAAGCAAGATACAATATATAATATTGTTCTATATTTAACGAGCTTGATATAAGTTGTTTGTATTATGAATATTGATGCAAAAATAATCAATAATTTTGCTGTATTGATGTAACGAAAATTTTGAGAATAACTATAGTAATATTGTTGTAATAAATATATATATTACTATATCACCAGGTACAATTACTTGTAAACTTGGTTGTTAGTATCTCGCCTGGTGACGACATCATTAGTGTGTTGCATGCTGTCTTATGCATCCCACACAGTCGAAAGCATGACGACGCAGCCAATGTAGACAAGCAAGGAACCCCAAAGGGGCACCAACCGGGCATACCTATAAAACCATTGGTGTTTTTGCTAACCGGCGGTCGCGGGGTTCTGTGTGTGATTTTGTTGCCATCTTCTCGGCCCCATCTAGGGATGCCCATAGATTTACTTAATTGCTTTCATTCAAGAGTAAACAAATGAATACCTACACTATGGTCAGTTTTACTACTTTTTAAATATAACCCTCAGCAGAATTGTTATTTGGCTGCGATATTCTGTGAGGTGGAGGCACTTCTTCAGTCGAGCAGTTTAAAAAATACGTTATGTCCAACCTTACTTTTCGGCTGAGCCTCGTTTGTCAGTCAGCAGGTTGCACCACGTGCAGATGAGGTTGGATTTGGTTGTTGAACCACTTACACATCAAAAATGTATTGGAAGTTCTATGCTGCTAATCATCAGGATCTTAGGCGTATTAGACCAGTTACACCTCTTAACGTATAGGGCTTTACGGTTTAGAATCGTAAAGATAAACAGAACTAGAACAATTAATTTAATACATCAATTAAGATACAGGTTGATCACATGTACAATAATAACAATAAAATTGTGTTTATGCCGCAAACAAAAACTTAGTATGCTCTACTGTGAATTGCACTAAAACCGCATTACCTTTAGTGTTGTTTCTTGGTAAATAATCACAAAGCTAGTGCATTCTATCGCTTACACGTATTCAAATTAATTAACTTTCAAGCGCACATCTTCTTTGTGCAAGGAGTGTTTTCCGAGGGGATGACTGTGCAGACCTAGGCAAAATAATTGCTAGGCAAAATATAGAGATAATAAATACTCGACTGCCAAAGAGGATAGAGTAATGTTTCGCTAGAGTATGTCTACTTCTCTGGTACACTTTACAGCCTATAACTGTTTGACGGATGTCAACATATGAAGTTATTTTATTATTTATTTATTTAATTATGGAAGTGACTGGTATATTATCTCAGTATGGCGTCTGCCAAAAAAGAGGAATAATTAAAAAATAAAAAATAGGTTAGGGAACAAAAAACACTGACTAAAGTCAGTGTTTTTTTGTAAATGAATTTTATGAAAGTAAGCTACAGTCAGTGATAAAAGTAGATAGATCATTGATGAAAGTGATAAAAGTAAACTCTAAATATGTAAATAGATAATGAAAATTTTGAAGTTGCTGTTGTGTGCCCATGTCCAAAACATATTTTCTCATTAAAAATAGCTCGAGGGCCTCTCTTAGCCAATAAGTGAAAGTGCGATAGCAATAGACTTTATTGAGGTTTCATGCCAAATAAGTCTTAGCTTAATAATATTTGAATCAATGCTTTGCTACATTGTTCCCCTTAAAATGCCCAGGATTCTACTAGCCACTGCTCGAGTCGCCACCGCGTATTAAAACCTGCATTTTGCTCCATTTAACGCAGATACCAAGAACCTGAAAAGCAACACCGTTAATTAAAGTTTTATTAATAATGGGCTTTTTAGTTTCAAGAATGCGCATTTACTTGAATAGATACAGTGTTCATTAATTTTTAAGTCTTGTTATGAATAGAGCAGGGATTCTCGCCCAGGAAGGATGAAAAGAAAGTATTTACGAAATCTAGTATGATTCCATTGATTTCATTAATCAAGGAAATTTTTTTTAGTAATGGAAATAGGTAATTAAAATAATTTTCCTATATATTTATAAGATATAAGAGATTTGATTTTGTTTATTTTGACGCCGCACGCATTCAGCTTTGCACAAACGCCGTTTTGTAGGTATTAACCACGCAGCACTTGTATCGAGTAACCGGGGTGTACAGTGCATATACTCGACGAAATAAATCGCACTACAATACTCGCCAGGAGTTCAAAACAAGATGAATAAACATTAGATCCGAGTATTAATTTCATTCCAACAACATTTAACAATACTTTCACTAGAGCATTACGGCGATCGCGTGGAAGAACGCGATTGGAAACTTCATACAACCGCTTTCACAAATACCAGTCGCCTGAAAGTACCCGTAGCATTACCAAAAACAGCAACATAATCACTAGATAAAAACAGGCAAACAGGCAGAGGTCTCGGACTACAAAAGACCCAATGAACAGCAATTACCGGAGGCCTCTAAAAGGTCTTTAATTAAATCCTTCTCCAGTGACGTCATAATTATAGCGTAAATTGGATTGAGACACCCCTCTTGTTTTGTTAATTGTGAGTAGAAAATTCCCATCTAAATTAATCAGTTTTTAACCGATTTCAGGAAAGAGCAAATTCTATTTATTCAAGTAACAAAATATCTTCCAATTTGTAGGTAATCAGATTTAGTAAAAATCTAAGGGAATGATGAATTTCGTTTCGTTGTACATTTTTGATGTGACGAAATAGTACTTTGATGAATATTTACAAAGAATTTGAGAATTATGCTAATGTAGAAACCAATTTACTTCAATAAATAAAATATAAGTATCATTCCTAAGATTGAGAATACTAAAAAGTTTAAGAACACTACAATTTAATTTAACAAGGATTGACATAAAAAGTAAATGTATTTTATTACTTTAAAACTCCATGTCTTTTGTAAGAAAACTAATTTTATCAAAAACACTCGGCTTAATGTTGATTTTGAAATGAAATCTTCGGATCCCGTAAATGTATACGGCTACTTTAGCACCAAGGGACCAATAAAATTGGATTACAGATTTTTTTAAATTAATGTCATTCAAATTACATATAGTTTTTTTTTATGCAGAAAGCTTCATGGCGATCTGTTCAATAACAATAAGCCACATATAGTTTTATAATAATTATTAATTATTTGATAAGAGTACATTGATGTGGCAATGTATTAGAGAGGCCGCGCTTATGACGACGAAGCGTTGGACGCCCTCCTTTTAGATGGTCCGATGACCTTAAGAAAGCGGCTAAATGCGGAAGGCGAAGGATCGTATTTGGTGGAAAGCATTGGGGAAAGCTTGTTCCAGCAGTGGGTAGATACAGGCTGATGATGTTGAAGAGTTGCAGTCACATGTCACATGAGATACAATTATTAAATACCTTTGTGTGGATATTGAAAATAGTGCATATTTTCGTGATATAAGAGTTGAGTTTACAGGAAAAATGTTCTAAGCAGAATTGAATTTCGCTTTGAAGTCAGTTGTTTGTAACAATAGGTAAGAAAATAAAGTGTAGTCATAAATACAACGCTTTTTTATTCCATTACATGTTTTCGTTAGAAATAGGTACTTTGTGCCAAAGTGGTCTCTTTAGAACTGGCGGTTCACTGACTTCACCCGGGTTAAATACTAACTTATGTTAATACTAGCGACCGGCCCCGGCATCGCAGGTGCAATGCTGATACTAAATGTAAGTACTACAGAAGGTCTTTGCGCATTGTCCGCCTCGCTGGCCCTCCGGCCGGTACCGCCTCAACCATCATGTCCCTGTATTTTAAATCTGTAATGTCTTCTAAAATATTCATTTAAATTACATGCTGTCAAGGGCCATATTGATCTAAATTAAATGTATTTAAGGTATTTAATTGGACAAGGATTAATGCTATATTGTTTAAAATCGCTTCGTAAATACGCCATTACTTCTTGTAAAAATTAAAAGATAAAAAACGGATATTGTGGGTTATCCCTAAGAGGGACATATACCATCGGGGACTTTTTTGTAGACCATTTTAAGGTGAACAATACTGTATATGTAATGTAGGGTTCAGCCAGCATTTGCAATGTAAGCGCAAAAAAATGTGTTTATTTATGACATCACATTAAAAACCTCCAAAATTACGAGTGTTTCTCTACTATATTATGCATGTATTACACTTTAAACCTTCTTGCTGAATCACTCTATCTATTAAATAAAACCGCATCAAAATCCCTTGCGTAGTTTTAAAGAACCAAGCATACATAGGGACAGACAGACAGGGAAGCGACTTTGTTTTATACTATGTAGTGATGTAGTCAATAATGCGTCTAGATTTGACGAGCCTGGTGGTCGAATGGCTAGCAGTGGTTACTTTGACACCGAGGTCGCGACAAATATTTGTGTGCATGAACAAGTCTGTTTGTTTTGGTCTGGGTGTTTTCATTGTATTTTTATTTTTTATTTATATATTATATGTATGTATGTATTTACAAAAAAAAATATGTGTATTTAGATATTAAATCAGTTACCTAGTACT
Source organism: Hypsopygia costalis (assembly GCA_937001555.2). Classification (NCBI taxonomy): domain Eukaryota; kingdom Metazoa; phylum Arthropoda; class Insecta; order Lepidoptera; family Pyralidae; genus Hypsopygia; species Hypsopygia costalis. Next base: position 21,647,869 of record OW443332.2, read on the forward strand.
ACCCATAGTTTGTACTATATGTCCAGCAACCGTCATGGGGAGCACAATGGGTGACCACGAACACTCAAGAATGAACGACTAGAAAGAATATATATATACATAGGTTTGCTTAGCTCGGGACTAGATGGCAGTGTGTACTGTAATATTTATTACTGGACCAGGAATATTTATTTATTTATTATTATATATACAATTCATATATTAAATATTAAATGTGCTTTACCTCTATCTCGCTGTAGGCTCTTTTGCTAGATGGCAATGCAAACCAAGAGCAGGCGAATTTGTCTTTGGGTCTAAAGATAACGTAAATAACTTAACAAACTCTTTCACCTTCATTTTAGGTATAATACGACAAAATGTTTTATATTTTTGCAATTAATAAGCGCAGCAACAAGACAGTTTCTTTTATTGCAGATAATAAAAAAAGTATCTCCCTAAATATTAGGTTGGGGAAAAAGTCTTTTCGTATTTTATATGAAAATTCAAAACATTTTTTAATAAAGTTTATTTACATTTAACTAAAGTATGTAGGTGCCATTATGTTCGATAACTTTTTGTCATCTTGTAGGTAGAGACATGATCCCATTACTATAGAAATTTTGGGACTTCTGTTCAAAAAACCGCGACAAGTGGTTTTGGCAGTCTTCTCGTGATGTTAACCTGACATTGCCTAAAGAATTCTTAAGAGACCGAAACAGGTGGAAATCAGAAGGTGCAAGGTCAGGACTATACGGCGGATGCATTAACACCTCCCAGTCAAACTCTCTTAATTTTTGCTGAGTGGCTAAAGATGTGTGAGGTTTAGCGTTATCATGATGAAAAATCACACCCCTTCTATTAATTAATTCCGGCCGCTTTCTCTCAACTTTTTGCTTTAATCTCATCAGTTGTTCACAGTAGAGTTCAGAATCGATAGTCCTGCCTGGCGGTAACAGCTCATAATGAATATCTTCCCTTCCAATCCCACCATACACACAGCATCACCTTGTTGCGGGTTAACCCGGGTTTCGCCAGAGTCTCTGAAGCCTGGCCGGTCTTTGACCACGACCTTTTTATGCGCCAAAACTGTTATGTGGTCAATTCCTAGTTCTTCAGCTACGTCGTAACTACTGATATGCTGATCTTGCTCCACTTTTTCAGAAATGGCATCCATTTTATCCGTAACAGGGCGACCAGAGCGACGTGCATCTTTGACATCAAAATTTCCGGATTGAAAACGCTTAAACCAAATTTGTGCTACTCTCACAGACACTGCACTAGGTCCATAATAATCACAAATTTTTTTCGCAGCTTGCGTTGAATTTTTACCTTTTTTGTATTAAAATTTTAAAATGTATCGAATTTCTTCATTAGATTCACTCATCTTGACAGTAAAAAAAACAAATGAAAATCACACATTTACCTAATTTGAATTTGGAATTATCTTTTTTAAAATTTAAACTTTTTATAGATATCAAAACCTGCTAGATACAAATGGTATAACCAAAGAGATTTTATTACAAGTTCATACATACTATAATGCGAAAAGACTTTTTCCCCTACCTATTATATATAATTATTATATCTCAATCTCAATCTCTACTCAATATATATAATTATAAAAATAATAACCTATAAATAACAAAATCAAATAATTGCAGCAATCTCTCATCAACTTTTGACAGAGATTACAGAATAATAAAGCGTTCCATTTTGTTGTCCGTTTTGTTTACATTCCATACACGGTTTTATTTACCGCAAAAAACAAATACACCAGTATTGCCCGGCCACCGTGCCGCATTATCGGCGAATATTCATTAGGTATGTGCAAGTAGGGTTGTCACATTTCTTGAAACTGATAAGATTCGAGAAAGACTAAATAATCGTAAAATACAGTTAATTATTATTGTACAATACAAACAGAGACGTCATGTCCCACAAATACATGCCTTTTGTTATACTACATCGGGTGGCAGACAAGCATACGGCCCGCTTGATGTGAAGCGGTTACCGTAGCCATATTAACGTTCGCAACAATAAATATCGCTCGCGTGCCGCCACCCCCGCTGCCAGCGTAGCGCAGCGCAGTCTTTTCTTTCTGGTGATCTCACTCCCGCGCAGGAACACACCAACAACACTCAAGGGAATTGTTATTTGCCTGCGGTATTCTGTGAGGATGATGTACATTCGCAGTCCTCTCTTTTGCCAGAGCCTCTTTCGGTAGTCGGCAGGGTGCACCACGTGTAGGCGAGGTTGGCAGTGACCCTAAAGATAATTGTGAGTCACTTAACACCCCAAAACTTACTTTGATTTATGCAAGAATGAAAAATCCTTAAAATAGTCGCCCCTGGCTAATATAATGGCTATAATGTGGTGACCATAGGCAGTCTAGTGACTACTCAACCACAGTGGTGTTGTACTATAATGCAGGAATCTTTAGCAATAATTTAGATATCGTATAATATATACCGGTGCCAACCCTACTCGGACATGTAAAACAATTTACCAGTCAAATGAGTTTTCTAAAAAGCTGATTAAGCGAAAACTAAAATCGGTTAATTATATGTGGGATTGCAAAATAAATGCAATTGAAGTTATAACATCGGTTAGTTGATTAATTATACGCAATTATTCTGCACTCTTCTGTTTATTCAAAATTGTTAACACCGTCATAAATCTAATTTTTAAATTTTAAATCAGAAATTCGATCAAGAGATGCCAACCGTTACACTTTTGCTTTACAGGTCTATACTATTAACAACTTCTTTTTTAACCCTATCGTCCGTATTCTTTAAGCATTCCGATGTGACTGACTGAGGCACAGTGAGTAAGTTATTTTTGGTATTTGTACACTGTTTATTGCAACTAAACTTTACCTGATGTTAAGGTGTATGTGCTTACCTGTAACAAAAAATACATTTATTAGATTAAAATTTTCTATATGATTTTTTTTTCAAATAGAGAAAGGTAAACGAGGTTCTGGGTGACTAGACTGCAAGTACAGTGGATCGCATATCATGCGTTATACATAGCTGCACTGCAAAAACCATCTATAATCCGACGACATCAGAACGGTGCAAATGTCAATGTGTAATGCTTGATCTGCTGGTGACTGTACATATTCCTAGACATACAATACAGTACCATCTAGTAAAAAAAACTTCTTTAATTGGCAATAGACTGTATAAAAACATACATTTTTTGTAAATACTTAAAATACGTTTAAAACATATCAACACACAGACATGTTCATGCACACAAAAAATTGTAATAAGGGGTTTGTATTGTACCGACGGCCATGTGGTCTATGTGTATTGTCAAAACTCCCAAACAGACATACATATTCTTCTATTATTTTTGCTAGTCACCACAGTTTTTATTAATTTTTGACTATGTATGAAAAGTACAAGTAAATCTAAATCTAAATAGCGAGAAGAACGGGGGCTACCTACATCTTCACTAACATATATATAACTAGACTTTTTCAATTCTCGAAGTGTCTGTCAGACAAGACATCAGTAGTTAAAGGGTAAACTTAAACTTTTTAAATTACTGATACAATACTTCACTGAAATTAACCGAACAGGTGAAGGTTTACAGACCGCATTATAAATTAAATTAGGCGAACATATGACTGCCCATCTAATTTCATTAGCAATTAGTTTAATTACAAATCTAGTATTATTTACACTACAAATGTGAATTGCAATTTAGAATTCAAATTACACAGTTAGTGTTTAATCACATACAGCGATACAGCGGTTCAATGCAGTTGGATATTTACAAATTTCAAATTTATTGTAATTAAGCATCAACAAAAATGTAGAGAGCAGATGTATGCAAACGGTACAAAATCAATTGTTGTGGAAATCTACGAGAGAGGTAATTTTACAGCAGCAGTTAATGTTGACTTCGGCTGACACGATGTTGATGTAATCTCAACATAGTCAAAAATATGTTTTATTTTATTCAACCTCTATATAGAAATATATTTATTTCAACATCACATAACAAAGCTAAGGTACACAAATAAAACATTACATATAATAGAAGATGTGATGTTGAAATTTAGACCCACCCTCAGGTATCATTGCTGGGATCACAGCCTGAGGCAGAGTGATCTCAGCCCTTTTTTCAGTGCAGGCATATAGGAGTCCTATACAAAAGCAACAAATTCATTCAGAGAATTGCAATTTGTTGTGTGTACCTACTGCTATATGCAGTTAGGACATAGTCTTATAATAATACATAACTTTATCTTAAAAATCTATATTAAACCATTTGTCACAAATACAATAGTTATTTGTTATGCAAGGCTGCAAAGTTAATTTTTGGCGCGAGTACCTTGTATTGAAACCTGAGCAAGCGAAGGAATCTAGGATTGAGCCACGAGCGAAGCGAGTGGTTCAAATATAGAATCCTGAGCGTAGCGAGGGTTTCAAAGGTACGAGACGCTAAATAACTTTGCTGCCGAGCGCAACACACAACTTTTCACCTCTCTAAAGCGAGGAAAATGTTAGGTGCAAGAAAAACAGTTTTAATAAATAATCATCAATGGACTGGCTGCAGAGAATATAAACTATTACGAAACCAATGAGGTTCTATATATATGTAATTTATTGTACGAAACCTTTATTGAATAAAAATATTCGAATTTTAAAAACACTTTCCACGCTAGCGGATAAAGTGCGATTTTCCACGCAGATTTCGAATGATAAACAGAGCTTTTACGAGCTAGTGAGGTGAAAAAAATATTCCTTTAGTGACCAGGCAGCGCGCCTGTGGAACTAGCTACCTCTGTATGTGCGACAGGTACCTCAATTGACTCCTTCAAAGCACGACTCTTATCCAACACAAACCCGACTCAACATGAAAATTGCCATGAAATCTGAGAACTATGTCGACAAGTTTGGTTGTTCATCTGATTTCCTCGTTCCAGATTCGTTCCCTGAGAGAAATTCCAAGCATAGCTCTCACTATAGTTCGCTTTGCGACTTTTAGCTTGTGAACCAGCCCGACGGTCATTGTCCAAGTCTCTGCACCATAGGTCATAGTGGGGGGACGCACTGGTTGAAAACTTTACTCTTCAAACATTGAGGTATCCGTGCGATGAAGATATACCAAGCTTTCTTTCGTTAGTAATAATTTGTCAAAATACTATCGGAACTCGGAGAAAAACATTTTAACCGTTGCGTTGCGGGACGTCACAGAGTCAAGAGAAAAGAGATATAGAGTCATAGAGGAAAGAGAGTCACAGAGTCAAAAGCGCGTGGCGACGCGTCACCCGATCTAGATATTTCACATCAAAACTATCATTTTTTTTTACATACGGAATGATACTGTGGTATTTATATATAAAAAAAGATACGTTATTCACGAGTACACCTACATTCGCTTAAATTGGTTTTAGATAGAATTCAAACTAAAATCCGACTGACATGCACCAAAGCAAAATGTTCAAAAGCTGTGTATGAAATTTATAATTCGTAACTCGAAATTCTGAAGCTCAAATATTGAAAGCCTTTGTTTCGTGTAACTTCAATTCATTTATTTTAAAAAAATTATTAAAAAAAAAGCGCAGTAGGGATTTTTTGTTTTCATTGAACAATTTTCTTTTTGGTATCATTATATTCTATGTATTAAAAAAAAAACTAAAGGATTTCCTTAGATTTTTTTTTCATTCTACTGATGACTTAATTAATAGCATAGAATAAACATCTCTAAATTGTACTTTTTAACACTATTTGACATATAGGGATAATATTAAAAATAATAGGGTGAAAGTGGCTCACAACGATCTTTAGAGCCAAATCCAACCTCACAAACACGCGGTGCACCCTGCCGACTCGCGAAAGAGGCTGTGGCAAAAGAGAGGGAGGGTACTTGAAAGCTACGCGACTGGGGAAGTACCTCTATCTTACAGAATACCGCAACCAAATAACAATTTCCATGAGGGTTATCGAGTGAGTGAGGTCACCAGACAGTCCGGTGACCTCGTTCACTCGCAGGAACACAATAACCTATTTACCTGTAACCGCTTCACAACAGGCGGGCCGTATGCTTGTATGCCACCCTAAGTTATGTAAAAAAAATTAATGATGGTTGTAATACATTTTTTTATTGAGTAATTATAATGATTACATTTTCTTAATAATAAGTGACTTAAACTTTAATTTAGATTTCATCGTTAGCATTATCATCAGCTAGAGCTTTCCCAATGATGATTGTCAATTTAGCTTGCATGGAATGACCGACGGAATAGACATGACGTAGTTATATAACAAGTCTGTATAGCTGGATACATACACAAACTTGATACATTAAAATTGTTATTTAAATTTAAATAATTTGCCCGGCAGAACCTTCTGTAAACAAAATTAATTTAAATTTCATCCAATTTTTGAAGTAGATAGATATTTATAATTGCAATATTACTATTTTATTTACTCGCAATCGAACTGAAAAGCAGAATGTGTAATTGGATCATAAAAGCCATATTATCCGAATACATATATAACATGCAGCTCAAGTCATAGGCGAGGGCGAGTATAGTCGTCGGTGTGACATATAGTTATTAATGTACCACTGTACTCGCCGAGTGGTGGTCGCCTAGCATCTAATGTTTCTTTATATATTGTTTGCATTTTATTTTTTATTTCTCACTACTTTGGCCGTGTGGTTTCCGGCAGACTAGATTAGAATCACTCCTTCTCTTCCCGTGGATGTCGTACAAGGCGACTAAGGGTAAGACTAATACATTATCGAACATCAATCAGGCCTCCCCAACCCGTTTGGCCAGCGTGGGGAGTGTAGGCCAAATCTTCTTTCTGCCAGGAACAGTCGAGAGACTCCACTACAGGAGGACGACCCGTCCTCCTGTAGTGGAGACTAAAATGACCCGAAGATGATGATGAAACAAACACCGCCCGTACGACGACCCCGGTGCCTGGTTGACGAGCCTGGTGGTCGAATGACTTTGTCTCCGAGGTACGATCCCCGCACTAGACAAAAAAGTGTGTTCAATTGTGTTGTTCAGGATGTTTTCTATGTATTGTAAGTGTGTATTTAAAAACAAAAATGTATTTTAGCAAATTTATCAGTTGTCTAGTACCCATAGGTACAAGCTTTGCGCTTAATTTCGGACTAGATGGCGCTGTATAAATTATAAAAAAAATCTCAGTCTCATATTTATAATATTAGTATCGATGTTTCATGTTAATTAACATTATTTCCTATTCTTCAGTATTCTAATTTAACTGTATCATAAGCCTTCAAATCAAACTGGATTACAATTCTAAAATAAACTATACAGCCGATTCATGTTAATGTAACTAACTATAATGTTTTCATCGCTCCAAATACTTTCGGGTAATCTATCTAATGTTGTCGCATTACATAGTCAGACACTGACTAGTTTCATTAATTTAGAAAATACGCGTTAATGTTTTCTTTTAATTGGATAATTGCCAATTATCGTTTAGGTTCAGAGTCGAGTCAGATTGCACGAAAACATGTGAAAACATATTGTGTGAATTTTCCAAAATATAACGATAAATGTCACACAATATGTTTACACAATATGTTTACAAATTATATCCTATATGTTATTCTGATGTATAAAATGTATAAGCTATATATATGTCGGAGCGGTGGGCTCTAGGACGGCATCAGGAGGGTTCATTGTCTACTTGGGCGTGAATTAAACACGAGCGAATACAATCTAATACCCGTATAATTAATAAGAAATATCACTAGGAAAACAGTTCACACTTTTGCTCTAGTATAATTGTTCGTACAAACTAATTATTACTAGCGTCCACACTAAACTTAAATAAAATCTAATTACACGAAGTAAAAATACAAGTGGGAGCGAATGACGAATTCGTGAGCCGCGCTCGGTCACCACCGCGTCCGGAATTCAAGTGCCGAGATCTCGGTTCCTCTAAATATTGTAACAAAAATAATCTCTCACTGAGCGGGCCCACGACACCGTCCGGCGACATGTGTTGATGTCACCGTCGTTCCCATGATACGCGTTTCATTAAACAATGAGAGCTTTGTAGCGTCTCAACTTTCCATAGCGATAAGCTCGCTAACATAAACAAACTGTACGGAGAACTATGATAATTAAATACAAGGCAAGGTAACTCGGCCGCTGGCTGCGCGCCGACACGGCGATCCTGACTCTCACACGCCCTCGTGTGGACCAGGATTCAGTTGTCATCTGCAAGAACGACAACCTCACTTATAACTACCGTTCGGCTATCCTAACAAAACTATTACAAATACGTATACCAAATGTCAGGTCTCCACAGATTAAAGCTAAACCTACAACATTATTGAATAAACTCAACAAAGAACAGACCGAGTTCCGGCTTAAAATCTTTAAAAAGAAAAACAACAAACAAAAATAATATCTCAACCGTCTCAAACTTTTACGTCCACTGTTGAAACTTCTCGTTAACATGACCAACACCTGGGACGCACTGTCCCGCATATCGGCACTCCGCCGATCACCTTAGCACGGACCAACACCTGGGACGCACTGTCCCGCACATCGGCACTCACCTTAGCCGATCACGTTAGCACGCTGCCAACCAACATCTGAATACATCAGACTATTGGAACTATCCAATATCACCATCGGTATTTGACCGATCAGCAGCAATTGAAACGCATTCGATCAGCTGCCAGGCCCACCCACCTATTACTTATTATCGTCGCGCAGTCTCCGACCAGCTAAACTGGGTTAGGAATATGACCTACGATCGACAACAAGAACAGGCCGTGGCCAAACCTAGTCATGTTAACTAGAGATAATTTTGGTATAAACCGCACTAAATATCAACAGATACTACATCCGACTCATGAGTATCGACAGTTATTCGCTTTCATTAGCGCCGACAATGGCTGAACCTGACTGTTCTTCGTTGCTTTCTACATCTGAATCATGTTCAAACTCTGTGGGAACGTAACATTCTGGCATAGCTCTCAAGCGTTCGTGAGCATACTTATAGGTTCTATTATTGTCTAGAGACTTTAAAAGATATCTGTCACTATCTAGCAATTCAATGACCTTAAACGGTCCACGATACTTGGGATCTAACTTAGTTTGATTTCGTTCATGATTTTCTATTAATACAAAATCATTAACATTAAATTTGGAAATGTTTGCTTTAGTTTTATCAAATCTATGTTTATCTTTAACTGCATTGTCATTGATAGATGAGATTGCACGTTCTCTGATTTCATCAATATTAATTACAGTTTCGTCTTGGTCACCCAGGGCTAACAAAGTAAGTGGTCTAGCAACTTTACCAATGAGTAATTCTAGAGGACTTGCTTTAATCACGCGATTGACAGTTGAGTTGAGAGCAAGTTGAATATCAGATATCGCATCTTGCCACGTTCTATCTTTCTTCACTTCAACTGCTGTGAGCATATTTTTCAGCGTACTCATTACACGCTCAACTTGGCCATTCGCTCGACATGTTCCTGTTGCAATTAAATGAAGCTGTATATTGTTTGTATTACAAAAGTCGCGAAAGTTTTTATTTGCAAAACATCTTCCTTGATCTGCAATTACTCTAGTGGGAGCACCAAATAACCCAACTCCAAATTGTAGAGCTTTGATAGCGTTAAGCGTATCAATTTTTGTAGAATGTTGAAGTAATGTAAATTTAGTGAATGCATCAATCAAAACGATAATGTATTCTTTGGTTTGATTTGCTCCACTGAGTTTGCCGGTTACATCTATGTGTATTGTGTGCCAAGGTATCGAAACTTTAGGTATGGGATAAAGTTTAGCTTGAATTTTTCCAGATTTTGATTTTGAAAGTTTACAGGTTACACAGTTCTCTACAAATTTTCGAACATATTTTCTCATGTTTGGGAACCAAAAAAAATCGTATACTTTCTCTAAGGTTTTTTCCCAACCCAAATGTACAATCGATTCGTGGACATGGTTTATTACGGACCACCTAAAAGCTCTAGGCACCATTGGTAGACACAGTGTTTTGGAATTGCGTTGAATTTTTCGATGTAAAACACCTGAAACTATTTGGTATGTGTTTGTCAGATCACTGTCCATTTCGTCACTACTTAATTTTGAAATGATATCTGTTATTTCAGTATCACGTTGTTGTTCAGCCATTAACCACGTTTTAGAGATCTCTAACAAGTTCACTCGCTTTTCCTCAACTTTTTCTGAAAGATTTGTTGAAGGTACAGGGTTTCTAGACAGAAAATCTACGTGAGACATTTTTTTACCGTCCCTATATATGATTTCGAAATCAAAAGCCTGTAAGAAAGCCCACCATCTGTGAACTCGGTGTGTGAGATCTATTTTGTTACGAGAAGCTTGAAGAGAGTTGCAATCGGTTACTACTGTAAAAGCTCTCCCTTGCAAAAAATGACGGAAATGTTTAATGGATTTGACTACGGCCATAGTTTCCAATTCATAAGAATGATATCGCGACTCTGCTTTGGTTGTCTTTTTGCTAAAATACGCTACGACATGGGCCTTACCATTTTTCTTTTGTAAAAGCATTGCGCCATAACCGTCGGAACTTGCATCAGTGTGAAGTTCAATAGGACAGTTAGGATCAAAGAGCATAAGTATCGGTTCTGTAATTAAATGTGAAATTATTTTCTGTCTAACTTCTTCATATTTGGGTTTCCATTCTATTTTACCTTTACCTGACGTCAATCTATATAGTTGAGATGCTATCTCTGAAAATTTGGGAATAAATTGACGAAAATATGACGCAAGGCCCAAAAATTGACGCAACTGTGTGACAGTTTGCGGTGGGGGTAATTTAGTTAACGCTGTAATTTTTCGCGCATTGGGCCGGATTTGTCCAGACGAGACTTCAAACCCCAAGTACTCCACTTTAGATTTCAAAAATGAACACTTTTTGAGATTTAGGGAAATCCCTGCCTTTGTTAAAGCTTCAAGAACTACACGAAGTCTTTCTAACCCTTGTTCAATGGACTCAGAGACAATCATGATGTCATCTAGATAACATATCACGAATGTATTTACCAGCTCTCCCAGAGCTTTGTACATTGCCCTTTGAAACACAGAAGGTGCATTTCGCAAACCGAACGGCATAGCCAAGTATTCGTACTGGCCGTCTGGTGTCACAAACGCAGTACGTTCGATAGAATTTTCTTTTACTGGAATTTGGTGAAAACCCGACGCGGCATCCAGTATTGTAAAATAATTAGCCCCTTGAAGGCGTTGAATTTGATCACTTATTAATGGCAAAGGAAATCTATCGGGTACTGTATTGCGATTTAACTCGCGATAGTCAACGCACAGCCTGTCCGAACCATTTTTTTTCTTTACTAATAGTATGGGACTGGCAAACGGCGAACAACTAGGCCGAATAATTTTGGCCTTTAATAGTTCATCAATTTTATCCCGACATACTTGTCTCTCCTCAGGGCTCAATCGGTATGGCCTACGTTGTACGGTTCGATTTGGATCGATGAGACGTATATCCATTTCACCTACTTTAGCACGTCCAGATGGTGTCCCTTCAACGAATGATTTTGAATATTCGTTTAATACTTCAACAAGTTTATCACGATCAGTGCCATTAACATCAGTGCTAATGTTCCGAAAGTTTGTAGCCATTTTACCTATTTCACACAAATTAATGATTCGCTCTTTTTTTATTGTTAACTTCTTACAAGACATCTCAACAGAAAATCCCTGATCAATCAAATCATGCCCTATTACCACGTCATAGTTAATAGTATGCTCGGGAACTACATGAAAAAGTAACTCGATTACGTAATTATCAATACAGACTTCTGACAATATCTGATATGTACTGACTACATTGCCATCGCCTATGCCCAATAGGGTAACCACAGACGTTACGCGCTTTCCAGAAAACTTATTAGCAACACTTTCTTTAATAAGAGAGCATTCAGACCCGGAATCAAAATAAAAATGAAACGACTGACCGTTTTGTGAAAGACTAGACGCAGCGATCGAGCAGAAATTAACACGGCGCTGCTGCTCAACTCCAGACGGCCCTCCGGTCCCACTAGCAGCCGTCGTTGCTGAACACTGGGGAGAAATGTGCCCTGTTTGCCCACACTTGTAGCAAATTGGTTTCTTTCTTTGATCTTCTTTCTTCATATCCTTTTTGGGGTTTTGCTTATGTGATTTGAACTTTTCTCGACAGTTTTGAACTTTATGTCCCACGTTTCCACATCCATAGCACTTGATTTCAGTGATTTTTGAACGTTTAATCTCTGGTCCAGACTTCGCTTCCTCATGTTTACGTTTCAATAGGCTATACGCCTGTAACTCTTTCTGCATTTGGTGACGTGTCTCGATGTCAGTTGTGCATGCCAAACGACGTAATCTCGCATCATGCTGAGCTAAAACAGCCAGCACGGTAGAAACTGCGATCTGCTCAATGCTTGTAGACTGCCAACGACTCAGTAAGTATGTTACTTGTCGACTGGCGTAGGCTCCATAGTTTTCATTATCTTTGGGTTTTTCACTGAATAAATGTAAAAGAGTACCTGCTTGTGTTTCAACAGTTGAAAATCTGTCTATAAACAGGACCTTAAACTGGGCCCAGGTTATATCAGCATAGGTTGCTTGGGACAGCCAGGACAATGCAGACCCCTTCATTGCTTTAGTTAGAGCAACAATTAGTTTGCTTCCTCGAGGAGGGTCATCACCCAAGCACAGCTCTGTAGTTGTACACCATGCCCGTGCATCCACATCCGGTTTGTGAGGATCAAACGTCGGTAACAGTAAGCTGTTGTTAGTAGACGGCGACTGCTGTATAGCACTAATAAGCGCCCTCAATTGCTCGTTCTGCGTCTCAAACAGTCTCTGCCAATGCAGGTCATTTCCATTGTCTCTCTGCACCTGCGGTGGATATTGATCACCTTGCACTCGCGTCGCGGATCCCACTTCTGATGTCGGAGCGGTGGGCTCTAGGACGGCATCAGGAGGGTTCATTGTCTACTTGGGCGTGAATTAAACACGAGCGAATACAATCTAATACCCGTATAATTAATAAGAAATATCACTAGGAAAACAGTTCACACTTTTGCTCTAGTATAATTGTTCGTACAAACTAATTATTACTAGCGTCCACACTAAACTTAAATAAAATCTAATTACACGAAGTAAAAATACAAGTGGGAGCGAATGACGAATTCGTGAGCCGCGCTCGGTCACCACCGCGTCCGGAATTCAAGTGCCGAGATCTCGGTTCCTCTAAATATTGTAACAAAAACAATCTCTCACTGAGCGGGCCCACGACACCGTCCGGCGACATGTGTTGATGTCACCGTCGTTCCCATGATACGCGTTTCATTAAACAATGAGAGCTTTGTAGCGTCTCAACTTTCCATAGCGATAAGCTCGCTAACATAAACAAACTGTACGGAGAACTATGATAATTAAATACAAGGCAAGGTAACTCGGCCGCTGGCTGCGCGCCGACATATATATATACTAGCTGGCCCGGCGAACTTCGTACCGCCTAATTGTCAATGAATGTCGTGGTATACATAATAGTTGAACAAAATTTATGATGTCTTGAAATTAATATAATGATTAATAGAAAATAATAGAGAAGCACGATGGCGTCATTGCGCGTGTCAGTCTAATTGTACACGCAAGTTAAGCAACGTCAACCGTAGCCTGTCCATGGATGAGTTTATAATTATTATCTCGAGCTCCTCCGTGCTTCGGAAGGTACGTTAATCCGTCGGTCCCGGTTGTAATCATTAGATTAACTCGAGGTCCTCCGTGCTTCGGAGGGCACGTTAATCCGTCGGTCCCGGTTGTTATCATTAGATTATCTCGAGCTCCTCCGTGCTTCGGAAGGCACGTGAGACGTCGGTCCCGGTTGTTATCATTAGATTATCTCGAGCTCCTCTGTGCTTCGGAAGGCACGTAAGCCGTCGGTCCCGGTTGTTATCATTAGATTATCTCGAGCTCCTCCGTGCTTCGGAAGGTACGTTAAGCCGTCGGTCCTGGTTGTTATCATTAGATGGCAGTCGTTAAGCCAAGTGGCCTTTAGGCGGCTTGAAATTACTGGCGTCCGTCAACTCGCAGTTGAGCAGCGTGGTGGAGTATGCTCGAAACATATTCAGTTGAAGGAAGACCCGTATTTAATATTACCCAGCAGTGGGTAAATATTACCCAGCAGTGGGTAAATATTAAGTTCAGTATTTTACTATGTCACAAAATAAAGTACCATGACACTTGACAACCAATTAATATTCATTTTCAAGCATTCATTCATAAACAATTTTCAAAACAACAACGGACAACTTTCGCGACGTAAAAGTTAGACCAATCGATTTGACATTTAATTGAAAATCAATAAATATCCCAATCCGTTTTCAAATTTAATTTCTCGACAATTTTGTCAATGTTTTAATACTTATTATCCTATACCCACATTTCTGAACGCACGCATACATTTGACGTATAGTGCCACAAACTTATCTGGCCCGGTGGCGGGGGCGGTACGATCGACTTAAGTGTTGCTATTAAACGAAATGCCGCCCGTTTTAGAGGAAACATAAAAATCAAAGAAATATATACACTATTAAAATAATAGCATTGATATACTTATTAATTGTGTTGTGTGGTGTTTCAATTAAATATCAATTGCCTTCTATTTTTTGGTGATTAGTTTTAAAAATGCACCACGTTAAGTCGCGATCATAGCTATTATATAATAATATAGAGCTATAATATTGCACAGAAACAACTCGTTGACGATTTTTTTATTTTAAGAAATGAAATATGTGTAGAAAAAGATAATATGTATTTAAAAAAATACACCTCGATGGAATGTGCATACGCGGTAAGTAAATTAATTGTATCTGGCAATACTACATTTCAAGATGGCGGCTTTAGTTCTAAATTTGGCCACCGGGTCAGATAAGTTTGTAGCACTGTACGCACGTTAACGTCACGTTTGACAGGTCCGACATCCACGAACATTTTGTATGGAAAAATGATTTTTCTTTTATTTTATTTTTTTCGTAAATTTTCCAATGTTTTTAATAGTTATTCTGCTATTCTGGACGGAGACAAATCCAACAAATCAAAAACCATGGCAATCGGTCCAGCCGTTCTCGAGTTATAAGTGTTGTAACAAACACGACTTTCTTTTATATATATAGATATATATATATTATTGTAAAGTTTCATTAAAATCCATCCAGTAGTTTTTGCGTGAAAGAGTCACAAACATCCATCCATCCACACATACTCACAAACTTTCGCGTTTATAATATTAGTAGGATAGTAGGATATTATCTGGCCCGGCGAACTTCGTATCGCCTTTAAATATTTTTACGTTATTTTTTTTCCGATGAGTTATATAAACTATCCTATCTCTCAAGTTGGATCAAACTGCACACACTATGCAAAATTTTATTAAAATCGGTCTAGTAGTTTAGGATTCCATCGCGGACAAACAACGTGACACAAAATTTAATATATTAAGAGAACCAGAAGGCCAATTCTCATTATTTTTATAGAATTGCGGAACGAAAGTTGAGTTAATCGAGATTGAATTAACAATTGACTAAAAGTTATATACCTACTTGATTTAATTAATTAATTATTATCAATTCTTGTTGTTGGTTAAATAATATTCTTAGTTTGTTTAATTTTATTTTGATATAATGACACTGAAATTGAACTTTGATGTTTCATATTGTGATACGAGAATATCACATTTGCCATTTGAGATATCGAGATTGGACCGGAACTGAATTTTGACTACATGTAAATTACGAGACTTTCCCCTTAGTTCCACGCGATATGCATTAGTTAAAACCCCGATCATAAGCTTAATTAAACAGACTAATATAGAAAAAGATAAGAAGCATATATTTTTACCGGCACAATTCCAACTACGCAAATCCTTTTTAATTATCTTTTTCTCATTGGTGTATTTTAATCAAACATCAACATTTTATAAGAACATCACATTCCTTGTTTAACGATTATTAGCAGTAACCAGGTCTACGTCCATATTTAATTATTTTTAATTAAATTCCATTGACTTTTATCAGCACTTGGCAAGTATAGCCACATTCTTTGGGAAGAGTGATCATAGGTCATTAACCTAAACAAAATCGTTAGATGTAGCTTTTACAATCGAATCTGAGACGTGCAATTAATTTATACTATTAATAACATAATTGGAAATAGGTCAACTGATATCTATATTTTATATTGACTCTCGTCGACAACGACTCGTTTATTCAGCCCAATGCTGAGATATGGGTCTCCCCTCAATCGAAGGGGTTTAGAGCATACTGCACCACGCTGATGAACTGCGGCTTGGCGGAGGTCAGGGTATTCAGCCTCCTAAAGGTCACTGATTTGGCTTAACGACTGTCATCTAATGACAACAGCCGGGACCAACGGCTTAATGTGCCCTCCGAAGCACGAAATTGACTATGTTTTAAATAAATAACAACGAATATTTGACATTTTAAACAGCATTTTCTAGTCCTTAACTAAGTAAGGCTATACTATGGATACTTGATAACTTATATCTATACCTTTTACCCGGCCGCCAAGGAAGAAAGCGTAATGTTTTCAGAAAGAGTACGTACATCAAATTTTATACCATGCTACGAGTATACAACCTTAATCCTTTGACGGATCTATATAATATAATGAGGTGTTATTAGATTCGTTTTAATTGTGGAAGGGATATAGCGTAAAAGTGTCCGCGAAAATATAATAGAGGGATGATTAAATAAAACCGAGAAAGCGCCTCCACGCGCGGTGTCAGGGTTCCGTAATTGCTCGTCACAATATTTCGTCGAAATCGGTCGCTTTGTGAATTTTGTAATGCTGTATGTTTTGTGGTTCTAGCCTTACATATATTCTTAGAATGGACACGCTGGCGTCGTCATAACATGACACGATATTCCACATATACCAAAATTAAGGCTCCGCCTGCATTACTATTCATTTATGAATTATTATTCTTAGTAGTATTTCTAATTTTATTTTACATAATTTTAAATTGTTTATAAAGAATATATTTAATACCTAACAACACAACTAACAACGTCATCTAAGTCAACATTTGACGAGAACAAAAATTATCGCTTCAAAGCTTTCGGAAACGTAGCTTTGAATTGAAAAATGGTGTTCTCACACTCGCAAAATTTTTGGAGACCGACCCAACGATACGCAATACCATAGGATAGCCAAGGTAAAAAAAAACATCACCACATGACGTGTAGGGGAGGTACCCTAATTTTTTTTTAGATTTTATTTTACCGTTTTGTCGGCGTCATTAACGTGTATTCCTATACCATATTTGAACTTTCTAGCACTAATACTCTCCGAGCTAAGCCGCGGACGAAAGGACTGACACACAAACGGCCTTGGCGAAACTATAAGGGTTCCTTGTTTGCTACAGAACCCTATAAAGATATTTTGACCGTCGTCATATTGTATGAGAGTATTGGGCAAATCTATGCACAATAACTGGATTTAAGGCCTTTGACCGACTTGAAACCACTAGTATCTATCATACCGCAGCAAAGCAGCATGGCGAAGTATGTGAACTTTACTAATGCGTATCTGATCGGTGGAAAAATAATCATTGGTAACTATTATATTATATAAATTCATACTTAATAGCAAAATCTTATAACCAGCTATTCAGACAACTATTACTTTCAAGTCTATATCATCAAAGTTGAACATTTATCAGCGGGTCTGGAGATATCGCCGAATTCCTTACAAGATGCAGCCCTTTGGATAGCGCGGCCAGATGTCGCGATGTAATTGCTGCCTTTGTGCCGTTGCTAATGAAAGGTTGACGAAACTGATATTGCTATCTTTAATCAACGAAACTTGTGCCGCATAACGATGCGGGCGTTTGACGACGTTGCAAACAATATTTGGTTTTCGGCAAACGGTGTGATTTCTGGCCCGCAATTATGCTAAGAATTGTAAAGTAATTACCTTTTTAAATTGATTTAACATCAAAAATATTTACTCCGTTGAATTATTAATTTAGGATGAATACGGACCTGCATAAACAGTTACGGAAAATATAGGCGCCACGTGATGCAAATTGCTTCAAAGCCAGCGATTTGCTTTTTTTTGTGTAATCCTTATAGTTGACTGAATGCAGAAATTTACTGTTTATTGCTTTTAAATTGTGGTAGCTTTTAATCCAAGGGCCCTACCGCCGTCGCTGATTACAATTGGATAATTTGATCTCAAAAATAAAACGAATATTGGTGGTAATTGTGTTAATGATGACACCCTAGAACTCTACCAACTATGCTGAAGTTGTTTGTCATTAACCATTCGATCGGAACCGGCTTCAGCTTCGGCGGTAGGGCCCAAGGTTCTACAGCGTTAGAAATACGCGAAGGGCCTGATTCGTTAAAATTCTAAATTAATAAATTAATCATGCTATAATATCGTCTTCTAAACAATAAAGTAATATTTATTTAAAAAATACACCTAAATGTTTTTTAAAAGACGAACTAAAGCAGGTTACTTCAATATGTATTTATCTTCTATCAATCGCTGAAAAGTTAGATTAAGGACTTATTCGAAAAAATAATCTTCTAAGAGTCTTACAATAATAAAATAACACTTAAGAAAGGGAAAATGTAACAAAATAAAAATTACGAATAAAAAGATAACATTTTAGACGACTAATGCTAGTTATTGTATTATGCCCTTAGGAAACCTTTTCAACTTTGAAAGAGCTTTTTCATCCCATTCAATAATTGCCGTCTCCCGGCTCTAGATAGCGCCAAATCGAAATAGCCGATAATTTTCGGACGTTTGGTGAATTTTCGTTATTTTGTTATAACGACAACACAGAAACGTAAGGAAACTAATCTCTTTCAGACAATAGTGGAGCAATATCTTTGGTTTACGACGGCCTCCTCACTAAATGTGCAAATATTAGAACAATGCTCTGTGGTGCTGGCACCTATTGTCTAGGTCAAACTAATTTTGGTATTCTCTGAACCAGTAATTCAATTTTACATGAAGTTGATTTCATTTCGTTTGGGGTTGACATGTTTACAAGGATCAAATTTTATTCGAGTTAGGTAATTTGATGTTCCAAGTATAGTCTCCATTGCTTAAAGCTTTGAATTACCCAACTCGAACTCAAAATAAAAATATAATAAGAAAAATGTATGTTTTATTAATGCCGCAAGCGGTAAAAGTATGTACGGTAAATAGAAATATTAATTATGGAGGACAAGCTTTGTTCGGCCTATATTTTGGAGAAAACAAATTTTCTGTGTATGTATAATATATGGTATATATTGGATCGCCTAATTTAAAATTAGCTGGCTTTCAATTTTTAGGGTTCCGTACCTCAAAAGGAAAAATGGAACCCTTATAAGATCACTTTGTTGTCCGTCTGTCTGTCTGTCAGTCAAGACCCTCTATCTCGAAAATGCGTGGAGGTATCAAGCTGAAATTTGAACTGTATACTCAGGTCTACGGTCCCATGAGATTGTAAAAAAATCAAACTGCTAAGTTTACGTAACAAAAAGTTACGACCGTTTATTGAGCAATAAACGCATATTTCGACACATTCTCAAGGGAATCAAAACCTATAGGGTACTTCCCGTTGACCTAGAACTATGAAATTTGGCAAGTAACATCATTATAGACTACAAGTACAAGAATAAATCTCAAAACTATACATTTGTAATTAAATCTTATAAAATAGGGGCTCTATATTTTTTATAGAGGTCGAAATTTCAAATTGAAGCTACTAGTTCAAATGGGATATCATATGAAAGGGCTTGATGTGCACATTGCAAAATATATTTTATTTATTTTTTCCGACGCATTATTTCTTATTTATAATGAAAAATATCAAATTTATAATGATCTTACGTACGGAACCCTCGGTGGGCGAATCCGACTCGCACTTGGCCGGTTTCTTTTAAACCAATCTATAATAGTGCGAAAACATCAGTTAGACTCTAGCCTAATTATTGTCTTCAATAATACATATTATGCATGGTAATATGTATTACTAAAGACAATAATTAGGTATGTTAGAAGGATAGGCCAATGATTTTCGGTCAAATAAAATTAGGACTAATAACTTTAGGTGAGACGAAGGACACCCTATATAAATATACTTATTCATATTTACATAGAATAGGCATGAAGCCGCGTTTAGTGTGTAGGCACGCGCGGGCCTAATTGTGACTATCTGAATATCTGACTAAACTGGTATCAAAAGTAAGCAAAGGTAATAAACGATAATAATAACAGTAAAATGTTAATTGAAATAATAATAAGTCTAGTGCGGAGGCAGGCGCGGGCCTAATTGTGACTATCTGAATATCTAACTAAACTGGTATCAAAAGTAAGCAAAGGTAATAAACGATAATAATAATAGTTAAATGTTAATTGAAATAATAATACGTCTAGTGCGGAGGCAGGCGCGGGCCTAATTGTGACTATCTGAATATCTGACTAAACTGGTATCAAAAGTAAGCAAAGGTAATAAACGATAATAATAATAGTAAAATGATAATAAAAGTAACAATGTTAGAACCCCTTGATAGTTTTATTTGCAAAGCGTGTCGTTCCGCTCCATCACGTACTCATCCGCATCGTAATGGCACAGCATAGTAATACAACCAGGTTTTGGTGCGCCGCGCACCAAAACTTCCTGAGCGGTCGTGTAAATGACGCTTGGCTGTGTGCGTGCGCCGATTTGGGCGCTAGTATGAAGTCAAAGTACTGGTTGTATTATTATGCTGTGGTAATGGGGATATCACAAGCGTTTGTATCTAGATGAACTTTGTAAAGACGCAAAGGTTACATTGCTTAGTTAGAAGCCGTCAAAATTATATATGTCTAATTGATGTACGAATCTATCCGCTTTACAAGTGTTTTTGATTGTAAATTTTGTATTATCTTTACTGTCTGGTACAATATAAAGTACAAAGGCTTAATAAAGATATCTACCAGTCTACCGTTGATATCCACTATTTTGTCCAACACTCATAGTGTTGGACAAAATAGTGGATATCAAGGGCGCTATATACTATATTTAGTGAAATTCCGATATAAATAATAACAAATATTTCTAAACAATTTACACAGCGCCATCTAGTCCCAAATTAAGTGCAAAGCTTGTACTATGGGTACTAGATAATTGATATTATATTTAAATACATTTTTTTGTAAATACATACATATGTTTTGGGGTGTAAGTGGTTCATCAATATCTTTGAACCAAAGCCAACTTCACCTGCACGCGGTGCACCCTGCTGACAGACAAACGAAGCTCTGGCGAAAAGAGAGGTTTCATTCCCCAGTCGGGTAGCTTACAATAACGCTCCCTGCGTTATTGTAAGCTACCCGACTGGGGAATGTACCTCCACGTCACAGATAACCGCAGCCAAATAACAATTTCCTTCAGGGTTGTTGAGTTCCTGCGAGTAAATGAGGTCACCAGAAAGGAAGGAGATGCTGCGTTGGCAGCGGGGGTGTGTCGCGCGAGCGATATTTTACGTCGCGAGCGTTAATATAGCTACCGTAACCGCTTCACATCAAGCGGACCGTATGATTATCTGCCACCCGACGTAGTATAAAAAAATACATAGAAAACGCCCAGACCAAGACAAACAGATATTTTCATGCACACAAATGTTTGTCTTTTGCAGGGATCGAACCTGCGACCTCGGAGTCAAAGTAGCCATTGCTAGCCATTCGACCACCGAGCTCGTCAATAATAACTGTTACTCGTAAACATAAAACAAAAATTAATAGAAGGAAGAAGTTACCAATTGTTAGTGATGAGAAATATTACTAAGCAAACAATATCACATTTCTGGTAATTAATACAAGCAACCGTCTGCCAATTACAGCCGTTCGAAGTAAAAACTCGACAAGTATGTACTAGTTGGCCTGTTGTTACTAACCAAGGCAGAGTTGTGGTCAAGCACCACTATTTGAAAGAAAATTCTAAAAAACTATACACGTATTCACATTAGCTGAATGCGTTTCGTCTCTTCTTCTAATAGGCTATTTGACCAACATATTTTTCGGTTTGATATGTAGAGACGTCTCAATAATATAACCACAGAAAGAATTACTTCGATAGCACCGACGACTAGAGAAATATATATAATATAATAATAATATATATAATTCCTTTCTCTATGATAGCATAAAAATCTCTCGAGATATGTTAATTTCAAAAACACAATTTTGGACTTGACCGAAAACGCTTCATACAAAAAGACTACTGAGTATGACGTCACAGATTTGTATTCTGTATGCATCAAATCAGAAATTTATTCGACAGCTATGTTAAATATTACGTTTATGTAATTAGTATCATAATAAAAGTTATATTATTTCTTATTGCTTCTCAAATTGCAAAATACATTTTTTTAAATAATTTTATACTTTTGAACTGGACTTTCCCGCCAAACTTTGATCGACCCTAAATTAAGTCGGAAAGAAGATATTAGAGTGAAAGTTTGCAGATCTTTATAGTTTTGTGTATTTTAAGATATTGTTAAATAATTTATACAATTTTTGAACATTGTCAAATAGCCTATTCTAGTAATTCTTATTCCAGTACTAGTATAAGCAAAGAGGGTATACAAGTTCGTTTATTATTTTTTATTTTATTGTGTACAGATACAGGCGGTATAACATTAAAACGGCTAGTTATACTTTAAAGTTCTTATCATAATGTTAGCTATAGAGGAGGTTGACCCCCGAAAAACAGGGGTCCTTCGGCCGACGCATCAGAGCCCTACAGCCTGCTATAGACAACAACAACAATAATAGGAAACAACGATATTCCAACCGGATTTTTTAATTCCAAAAACCAAACATATATTTAGATTAGTGGTTATTGTGTTCAGCTTAGCTTGTAGGTATCCTTTAGCTCTTCCGAGAAAACTGAAAATATTTGTCAATACAAAACAAAGACCTATTTTTGTAATCAAAATAATCGATCAGAATCGGTTTTGCATAGGCAGTCTTTGATTTCCACCATTGTTTTCCATTAGACGAAGTGGAGATGTTTTGTAAAGTCCTTTAAAAAAGACGCTGAGTCACTGGTTGTAAAATTAAAGTGAATTCTATCAACTAATCAAAAGAGAAAACAGTATTTTATTGTACATACAAATGTTTATTATGGATTAGCTTTCGAACATAAAAACTCTATAATGTTAAATGTATTCAGGCACGTGGTAACCGCCACTTACAAAGTATCCCGCAGCTAAGGTAGGCTGGAAGAGATCTCTTTTAGAGATAACCCCGCCTTTGTGAACAACATTTATAATTTTATACTCGTGTAACCTTTTAAATTGTTTTGTGCAACATACGATATAGGTATATTACTTTAAAAAAAAAGAACAGAGTCAATATTTCCCTTAAAAGGCTTGCAACGTATCGGCGACCCCCTGGTGTTGCTGATTTCTATGGGCGGAGGTGATTACTTTCCATCAGGTGACCCACATGCTCGCTTGCACCCCCCCCCCCCTCTCTCTTATAAAAAAAATATGCGACTGATTATTGGCATCTCTAACTTCGACAGATTACAGCAGGAGGCCAATTCTCGTAATAATTTTACGATCGCAGAACGAAAGGTGACCGAAACGAGATTGAATTGTAAATTGACTAAAATAATATACTTATTAATTATAAATTCTCTTAGACTTCATAGATAAGTAAATATTCCTAGACAAATTACACACGGCCATCAAGTACCAGACTAAGCAAAGCTTGTACTATGGGTACTTTTTTTTTCTAAAAACATACATATAGTACATAGTAAACACCCAGACTTATTGAGATTATTTTGATATAATCCCAATTAAAATAGAATTTGAAGTTTCATATTGTGATGGAGAATACCAAATTTGTGAGATCGAGACTGGACCGGAACTAAATTGGAACTACATTTTAATTACAAGAATTGACCCTTACGAGCTTTTCATTGCTGATACAAAACTACCAATTTTCAAACTTGTAAAACTACATTCAATTTCTTTATCTAATTTAAACTTTCAATTTGCAAAACTATGCCTAAGCAGATTGTAAACACTGACTTACAAAGAGTAGAATCACTTTAACAATCATTCGATATTGTTGTCTTTCAATGTTGGATATTGAAGTAGGCTAAAACCACTCGTCGGTTTTATTTAGTGGGGCGTGTCGTTCCGCTTCGTCGCGTTTGCTCCTCGGCGGAGTCATACATCACTTACTCACCCGGATCGCGCGGGGGCGAGCGCCGCGTACGCTTGGAACTGTGTAAACTCTTATGAACTTAGTAAGAATGAAATTTACCTAATGATAGAGACCTGCAAACAGGACCTTTGATTATTAAATGGCGTTACAGGCGTTCATAGGCTACGGCTGCTTCACATCAGGCGGGCCGTATGCTTGTTTGTCATTTTAGTGGTATAAATAATTAAAAAAACACCTTATGGCTGCGTTCAAGCCATTACCAATGATGGCTCGTTAGATCCAACTGCATGCAGTCGCTATGTATGTTGTAAAGGGTCTTTTTAATCTAGTTCAAAAAATATTCAAAATCTTCTATAATACTAACATTAGTTTTTAAGATAACATTGTTACTTAAATTTTATGGATTATTAATAGCCATTGGACTACCGGGTTCGTCAATTGTATTGGCGCGAATGGGAACTGAAATCTGAAAAGAGTAAAAAATTATATAATTAATATTTAACGTTGTAGACATTATAACCAAAAATCCCATTTTTTTCAGGCTCATTAAAAAACAGTAAATTATAATAATCTCATATTAATGTACCTTTAATCTCCTTTGAACAGTACACACACAATTCGCAGTCAGATGGCCCATTTGAACCTGTTGATTGTATAATTTGGACGCTTTTGATCAACGCGCAGAGATGTACAGCCTCGTAATGGAATTCGAAAAATTTGCATCATTAAAAGTCAATTCAATTTACTTGTTTTCATTTGGGAGCGGGCTTGACTGCAATCAGTTCGCCCAATTGCTGTACCTATAAAAGGGTGAAAAATTTATTCTTTTGTCCTAGTACTGGCTATGACTTTGCGTTTCATCAGAACAATGGGAGTGTGAGGAAGCGCTACATTAAACTGAATGACACTAAAAAGTCCTTTATGCGATGCGTGGCCTTAATTGAGATGGAATAATTTTGCAGGGCAAGTCAGGTCCAGATATATGTAAATTAATAGGACAATGATACGTTTTAAATTTATTTCTTAGTTCACAGAATAGCAATTGGCGTACATTATCTTGCTAGCCATTCGACCACCACCGAGCTCGTCGCATAAAAGCTGGTGGTTCTTAAACCAACAGGCGTCAAAACTTATATAAGGTGATTGCTCCAAATAGCTTGCTCATACAATATTTTTGAAAATTTATTATTTTTTTAATTTAATTTTGCAAAACCAATTCATTGTCAACTTTAAATTTTGCGACAAAAGTTCAATTACATAAGAAATAAATTCATTTGAATCTGTCAATATTGTTTGTTAAATGAAAGATCCTTCCAAACATAAGGTATGAACAAGCTGCAGTACTAAGATCAATCACCTTAAGTTCACAAACACCAAGAAACCCTAACACATTTTTAAACCTCATTTTTAAGATCTCATGGGAGATTAAATCTACAAAGGTTGATTTATTTACGTACGATAAGGCACTAACTAGTAGATATCGTACAAAATATTGCTGATTCGAATAAAAAACCGATTGCTATCTCACTTTGATGTTGTCGAAGGAAATGAGATCTGCTTCCGATCTGCGAGAAAAGGGAATAATCTCCTTCCCGGTTTAGGGTTCGTCGGGCAACGCGACGGAACCCTATTAATCTTACTTCAATATTTACCTGCCTGCTACGTGAGGTCTTCTTGTCAGTGCGAAATTTATTTAGGAAATTTCTAGACAAAATTTTGAGGTAAGTTTTAACATGGATTATAAAAGAAAGAGTAAGCAGAAATGTAAATGTTTAGTACTCGACTGGGGTGAATTTAAAAAGAGGATAAGGGATTTTAGTCCTATCCCATTAGGGACGACAGAACTTAGCCTAATTTAACACCACAAAGACACTTTACCGCTATGAAAACCCTATTTACCATGGCATAGTATTGGGATTTTTTTTTTATACAACGTCGGATGGCAGGGAGCGGTCACTGCAGTCATATAAACGCTCGCAAGTTTCAACATGAATTATTGCATATATCACTTGCGCGACGCTACTCTTGCAACGTAGCAACTCCTTCCTTCCAGGTGAACTTACTCACTCGCACGAAAATAACAACGATCAATGAAATTATTATTTGGATGCGGTCTTTTCAGGTAGAGGTAGTTCCCCAGTCGGGCTGATGTTATAAAAGATACCAAACATATCCTGACTTAGTATTTCAGTCGGCCATTTAGTATTTATTAGCTGCTCAAATTATGTTTTTCCAAAAGAATGTGTCAAATACGAACGTTTTCCACAAATTTCGTTTCAACAACTAGAGTAAAGTTTCATTTCGTTTCAAAAACTACAGCAAAGATTCATTTAGTTTCAACAACTACAGCAAAGTTTCATTTCGTTTCAACAACTACCGTAAAGTTTCATAAACTATCTAAGTTATAAAACTATGACAATTATTAAACTATAGTGTAAACAGCTCTTTATTATTCGTATTGTATTTAGCGAATAACAAGTTTTTTTTTTCTCGAATTGCTCTAGATTTTAGGCAGTAAATTGCTTGCATTGTTGAAATACTTAGGAATTGTCTTTTAAGTAATAATTGGCGAGCCCGGTGGTCGAATCGCTAGCAGTCTCCGACTCCGAAGCCGCGGTGTCGATCCCCGTAGAAGTCAAATATTTGTGTTCATGAACATGTCTATTAGATAAGTATCATCATCATCATCAGGTCATTTTAGTCTCCACTACAGGAGCACGTACCATCTCTTGTCCGTCTCGTCCTTGAAGACAGAAGGAGGTTTTGGCCTACACTCCCCACGCTGGTCAGACGGGTTGGGGAGGCCTGATCGATGTTTGATAAAGTTGATTCTATTCTAGTCTGCCGGAAACATCACGGCCAATATATAAGTATAATATCAGTTATTTAGTACTCATAGCACAAGCTTTGCCTAGTTTGGGACTAGATGGCAGTGTGTAATTTGTCTTGGTATATATTGGTTTATATGGTATATACTAGTATTATTTGATAGTGAATAGTCTTTTAAGCAATAATTTCATCCGATACTTCCGTATACTTTCGAATAACTTTACTACCTTGTAGCGCCAAAGTGTCTTTGGACAAAAATCGTATCGTATCTTGGTAATTAGCATACGTTTTTGTTTGTGGTATCTATTTTATACACTACAATGCGATTTTCTCTAAAGAGGCACAATTTACAAGGGCCTTAATATGAAAATTGAAATAAACGTTAATGGTACGATGACATTATTATCCAAAGTTTGTTAAAATTTGCGCTTATATAACTAAAACTTTAATGGACCCTAAGTTTTGTTTCGCTAAATCAGTGGTAATTGGAGGCTGTTTAGTAATTAATGTTTCAAGACGGGTAATTACTGTTACAAAACACAACAACTCACTTAATTTTATTTAGTAAACATTTTACAGCCTAACTAAATACTTTTACATTAAAATTGGAAGAAATTTATAAGTTAAATTTAAACGTGTCTTCACGACTACATTAGAATAGTGAGTACAACATATAACTTTGTCAGTACCATATGAAATTCAAACTCGGGGATGTAAGTAAGCCTTTTGTCACAGTTTTCAAGTTACACTCGTGTGTAAAAGTTGTCCATTTAAGACATGTCTTTGGCTGCTATTTCTATTACACTTCATATATCATTTATTGTTATTATTTTTAACGTACCGTGACGAAAACATGTAAGTTATCCTTTTAATGAGAGTTCGTCTGACTGTCTGTGACAGCTAGTTATAATATACTACTAATGCAATTGCTTTAGTGGTATAATTAGCCAAAGCATATCACGATATACATATATATATATATATATTATATGAGAGGGGGCAAGCGAGCATGTGGGTCACCTGATGGAAAGCAATCACCACCGCCCATAGAAATCAACAACACCAATGATCCGTTGCCAGCCTTTTAAGGGAAATATTGACTCTGTTCTTGAAGGCCCCCATGTATTTATTTGGGAATACCGCTGGAGGAAGTGATTCCACAACTTCACAGTTCGTGGTAGAAAATGTCTTAAAAAGCGTAGATCGCCAAATATCAAGATGATGAGGATGGAATTCTAATTTATGGCGAGTTGTACGATACTGGAACTCAGAGGCAGGTATCGAATCAAACAGCTCATCCGATTATCCCTGTCATTAAATAAAAAAAAAATGGTGAATTCAAAAAAAATCACAAATTTCATTGCTGTACTAACGATGTACAGAACCACATATGCCAAGAAGCGGTAGCGTCTTACCTCTTTTAAAATTCGTGGGTGATTGCCGTGAGGAAGGATAGCGCCATATCATACTGAAGGACCTGGTGTCGACTTCTGACCGTTTGGAGTGCCAATCTAATTTGCCGAATCACGGAAGCATATGAAATTTAATCGAACCGCTTCAGTGGAAATGGTTTTCGTAGTATCTACGTAAACTACATGTAGGTTGACGAAAGAGTATGTGTTTGTTTGGTTCCTTTTTTTTATACTACGTCGGGTGGCAGACAGGCATACGGCTCGCCTGATGTGAAGCGGTCACCGTAGTCGCTCGCAACCTAAAATATCGCTCTCGTGCCGCCACCCCCGCTGCCAACGCAGCATCTCCTTCCATTCTGGTGACCTCACCCACTCGCAGGAACACAACAACCCTCAAGAAGGGAATTGTCATTTGGCTGCGCGTGTATGAACCACTTACACCTCAATAATTCGTCGTGCTATCCAGATTAAAATTCAAGCATATGATCCGAATTAATATACTTTAAAGAAAATGTTGTTAAAATGACACTTCATCGTAGTATCCATCCGTCGAAGTAACTGGATCCCGCGTGCCACATTCATAGCCCTGGTAACAGGAGCTGCACGTCTCGCGGCTAAGAGGGACTTATTTTATACTGGACATTAAACTCTGTACGTGCGATTGACAGTACCAGTTAAAGTTAGAGACTTCGTATAGTAATGTCTCGTAATGTTATCTTTTAAGTAAAGAAAACAATTCTGATATTAAATTGAATTATTGAACCTTCATAAAATGTGCATTGAAAAAATACAAAATTGAAGGAAAATACATGTCTGTCTACTTATAAAGAAAAAACCGGACAAGTGCGAGTCGGACTCGCCCACCGAGGGTTCCGTAGGTACGTAGTATCATTATTAAATTTGATATTTTTCATTATAAATAAGAAATAATGCGTCGAAAAAAATAAATAAAATATATTTTGCAATGTGTACATCAAGCCCTTTCATATGATACCCCATTTGAACTAGTAGTTTCAATTTGAAATTTCGACACCCTATAAAAAATATAGACCCCCTATTTTTTAAGATCTATTTACAAATGTATAGTTTTGAGATTTATTCCTGTACTTGTAGTCTATAACGATGTTACTTGCCAAATTTCATAGTTCTAGGTCAACGGGAAGTACCCTATAGGTTTTGATTCCCTTGAGTGTGTCGAAATATGCGTTTTTTGAATGAATGAATGAATGAATGAATGAATGAATGAATGAATGAATGAATGAATATTTATTTGCCTGAAATGCGGTTTACAGAGTTGTTTCAGTTATTATTTGTCGGAACAATACACACTTCACCAGGAAACTGGCATGCAAAATATGTCACTACTATTTAATATAAGAATAAATACAATGTTCATGTCCTAGTATTAATACATAATAATAATAATAATCAATTTGTGAATTTATAGCAATAATGTCAATTTAAGAATGTCAATATAAAATAGTCAATAAATTAATAATCAAAATTTTTATGACCTAGTACTTATATTCAAGATATTCTCTCACTGAATAAAAACATTTTTCAGCAAGCCAATTAAATAAATTTTGTTTGAATGATAAAAACTCTAAATACTTAATATTATTAGGAAGCTTGTTATATACTTTAATACTCATCGGGAAACAGCTTCGACTATACATATCTGTTTTTATATTACGTGACAGAATAAGTTTATCTTGGTATCTGGAATTGAACGTGTTTGTATCGCCTAATCTTTTAAACAATGCAGGATTTCTTTTAACAAATATGCAAATATGGAAAATGTAAGTGCTGGGAACTGTTAAGATACGCAATTGAATAAATAAAGGCTTACATGTGGTGCGAGGTGATACATCACAAATAGCCCGTATACAACTTTTTTGCGATATGAACACTCTGTTAATATGACAAGAGTTGCCCCATAGTACAATACCATAGCGAATAAGTGATGACACATAACCATGATAAGCTTGTAATGAGACTGCCTGATTAACCGTTTTTTTGAGTCGCCAAAGAACATATACAAAGCGGTTTATTTTAGTACAAAGTTGGTCAATATGATGTTTCCAAGTGCACTGATCATCCAAGGTGAATCCTAGAAAAACTAGCTCCTTCGTTTCACAAACCAGGTGATCGTTATATGAGACCGCTAAATCCACTTTTCTTGTCATTTTATTACCAAATTGTACAAGTTTTGTTTTGGTAAGGTTGACTTTTAAATTGTTCGTCCGTAGCCACTGAACAACATTTGCCACTACATTGTTTAGTTCATTATTATGGTTAACTTTGTCTTTACTGGTCACTAGAATGGAGAGATCATCAGCAAACAAGGTACATTTGTGCTTTGTTATAAATGGAAGATCATTAATATAAATTAAGAACAGAAGTGGCCCTAAAACACTTCCTTGTGGAACTCCAACATTATTTAAAATTATTTTTGATTGGTATACCTTTTTTTCTTTCTTATCTCTTATGTTTGCAATTTGTACGCATTGTGGTCTATCAGAAATATATGTCTTAATCCAGACAAGTGGCGGTCCACGAATTCCGTACAGTTCACATTTTTTAACGAGAGTTTCATGACATACAAAATCAAAAGCTTTCGTCATGTCGAAAAAAATGCCCGTTGTAACATTTCTGTCATCCAGACTTTCAGTTATGTTTTTGAGTAGGTTGAATGCAGCGCTGCTTGTCGATTTATTTTTTTGGAAGCCATGTTGATCCTCTATAATAATCTCAAATTTGTTAAGGTATTTGGTTATTCTAATATGCATGGCTTTTTCTAAGATTTTTGACATGGTGGGAATGAGAGCTATGGGTCGATAGTTTTCAATTAGGTCTTTGTCGCCCTTTTTATGAGATGGCTTAATTATTACATGTTTTAATTTAGTTGGAAAATGACCTTGTATGAACGACATGTTAACTAGATGGGACAATATTGGAGCAATTTCGTTAGTACACAGTTTTAACAAGAACGTCGGTATCTCGTCATAGCCCACTGTACGAGTATTATTTAGAGATTTTATTATCTTTTCTATTTCTAATGGTGAAGTAGGGTGTAAGTACATACTTGATTGCATTCGTTTAATATTGTCAAAATTAGAGTGGCTATTCGACTCATTCTGGTCAAAGTTAGTAACATTTATAAAATAATCATTGAAAATATCTGCTATATCTGTGGGATTGGTTATGTAATGATTTTTATTAATAATTTTGTTTATGTCAGATGTATAGGTATTTTGTGTGTCATTTTTTATAACTGTCCAGGCGGCCTTACAAGTATTCTTGGCATTACGTATGTAAGCTGTGTTTGTTAATTTGTGTGCACGATTAATACATTTTTTCAGCTCCCTTGCATATTTACGATATTTTATTTTTGTATCTATATTTGGTTTCCGATAATATTCAAGTCGTAATTTTCGTTTGCTTATACAAGACTTCTTTATTCCTTTTGTAAGCCATTTAGGTCCTGTATATACCGTATTTACTTTTCTTTTTACCATCGGGAAACATAATTTAAAAAACAGCAGAAATGTATCATAAAATGTATCAAAAGCTGAATTGAAATTGTCGTCTGTATATACATCTACCCAGGATAAGCTTTGTAAGCAATCTCGAAATTTATCGAGGTTCTCTTTATCATAGTCTCGTTTATAGACGTACCATGTCCGAGCTGGAATATCCTTATTTTTCACTGGAACCATGAGTATCTGTGCAGTATCATGATCAGACAATCCAAGTTTTGGAATCTGGACTTCCGCTGTCATAATATTACTCATAATTTGATCCAAACATGCATTTAGTCTAGTGGGTTGATCTACATGTAATTTAAAGTTGTAACTTTCTGCTATTCGTAGTAGTTCTTTTGAGTTACTAGATGTCTTGAGCATGTCAATATTAAAATCACCTGTAATGACAATTTTGCTTCTAGTTTTTGTTTTCAATGCGTCCAGAAGTAGTTCCAGCTTAGATAAAAATATTGTTGCGTCAGAATTTGGAGTTCTATAAAGACAAATAATAATACATTTATATCTTGGTATTGAAATACCACATGCTTCAAATACATTATAAGCTTTTAGCTCATCTAATACTCGTATGTTTATGGGTTTAACATCAATATTCTTTCTACATAAGATGCACACTCCACCACGTTTTTGATGTGACCTACAATAGTTTGAAACTAATTTAAAATTTGGCAAATGTAAACTACTTTGATGTCCTTCCTTTACGAAAGTTTCACTAAGACAAAGTACATCTATTTCAATAGACTTTTCTTGAAGTTCATGAATGGCTACTTGCAATTGATCTTTTTTTGTGAGGAATCCAGCAATATTTTGGTGGAGAATGTTAAATTTAAGACATTCCATTTTAGTCTCGAAATAAAGCCTGACTTGTTTGATTTTTATCCTCTATAATGCTTGAATTTAATTTTTCGCACAAGTTCTGGTCTTTTGAGACTGTTTTAAAGTAATAAGGAATAGTGCCTTTATTAACTTTCAGTGGTGGTTCGAGTATATTTGATTTTGGTTCCGTGCTTTTAGAATTTAGTTTTATTTTAAAATAGTAAGGTATAGTCCCTTTCTTAATTTTAGATTTTCCAGTGCTGTCATTAAATACTGCATTAGGCAAAACGTAAGATGTCTTTCGAGATCCTATATTACGTAAGCACGACATATTTTTTCTTGATGGTATATACTTTCTGTCATAGTCAAGACAATCTATTATAAAATTGACCTTTGTACAGATTTTATTCTGGTAATAGTGTAATTCAGGGGAAATATCTATAAACTGAGAATTTGAAAATTGCTTACACAGTACTTTCAAGTTATAGTTCAATAAAGCTATATTTAAATAAAAATTATAGTTTACGCTTAGGACAATTACATCATTATTACAATATTTAGTCAATATATAAATTAAATTATTAAATACCTCATTGGGATTTTTGTCGTGTTCTCCAATACTTAAAATTAATTTATCATTTTTTCCAATATTTATAGATTCACAAGATTTTACAATATGAGACGATGATGCGAAAGGTTTTGTAGATGCGAAAATGTTATATTGCTCATATTTTGAGTGTACCCTAGATTCTATTAATTTTGACGACAAGCCAACAGTTTGTTTACCACCAAGAATAAAAATTTTTGGCTTGGAATTTTCATTGACATTGTTCGATGTATTAATATTTGTGGGTCTAGGCTTTTTAAGATCTATTTTAGCCTTATTGCTATCTTCTGAGGCATTAATTGGAATCTCTTTAGGTCTTTCTAGTAAAGACTGACAGTCAACTGGCTTATTAATTTCTTTTAAAGTCATAGATTTATTGTCTGTATTATTCATAAATGTGAAATTTAATGTTCTTCTTAGGCTTTTTCGACTTCTCTTTATATTGCTCGTCGAGCTCTTTCTAGTGTCAACTGAACTACATATTGCAATTAAATGTTTGATCTTTGATTCACACTTTGTAACTTGATGATTTAATACCAAATTTTCAGACAACAAGCATTCGATTTCGTTCTCAGCGGATTGGAGTTTTAGGTTCATTTCGTCTATTTTTTCGTGTAATTCTTGAATCAGGACTTGGGAATTTACGGGATGGCTTGGACAGCTCCTATTTAATTCATTTGATATGCCTGATTGATTACCATCTTCCAAATCTTCATCATTTTCCGATAGTGGACTAAATGAATTTTCAGTGGAAACATTTATATGGAACCTTTTCCTTATTGTAATGTTGTCATTTTGAGTAGTAGCAGAGGTATGTGATAAAGGTGTAGAATAATTTTTTTTCTCATGTATTGCATTCCAGCATGGATGACATTTCCATTTCGTCTTACTGTCAGTAGACATTAAATAGAATCTTTTCGAGGAGACACTGGCACAAGGTAGATCATATTTTCCTTTACATTGAGAGCAGCATAAATACTCTCTCGTGTCTATCTTATCAGAACATATATTACATACAAATGTCATCCTTAGAATAAAATTAATATAATTAATAACTAATTAACTACAAAATAAAATTATTACATGAAATTTCTATTGTTATATAATACTAGCTGACCCGGCAAACGTTGTATTGTCATATAAATTTAGCGGTTGATGGTAGAAGGGTGAAAATTTTAAGTTGTACCTATGTATTTTTCAATGCTAAATCATAATAAAATAAAAATAAAATTTTTGTCAATATAATAAAAACAAATAAAATAAAAATTATTTAGGGGTGGGTCACCCTTATCATTTAGGGATATGAAAAATATATGTTGGCGATTCTCAGACCTACCCGATATGCACACAAAATTTCATAAAAATTGGTCCAGCCGTTTCGGAGGAGTTTGGTAACAAATACGGCAAAAAGAGAAATATATACATTAAATTTTCAGTGGATGTCAATCTCGTTGAATTTAATAATTAATCACTAAAATAGTAATTAATAAATATATCAATCGACATAGTCACCTAAAATTTTCCACTGAGTCTTGCCCATTTCTTTTTTATTTTTCTTCCCTATACAATTTAAAATTATTAAACTATTACAATTCATTAATCAAAATAAAATTTATCAAAAGAAAAAATATTAATCGCTATACTTATTTAAAATTAATTTTATCCACTGGATTTTTCCGTCTTATTACAATTTAAATTTATATAAAAAAAAGACAAATATTACATAAAAAAAATAAAAATGGATTAATAAAAAAGAAAATTATTAACCAAAAATATAAAACGTAGACAATTTTCACATAAAAATTTTTTTTTTTACACAGAAAAAAAAATCTTGATTTGGGTCTCGATCTTGTTCCTTTTGATTCGAAGGCAGTAATGATTTGCAATGTGCCAACGAGTGTGATGTCGATGTGCCGAAATTTGCATATACTTGCAGCTATTTACTTTCATTCAGGTGAAGCAAATGCAGACGAAATGACTCATGATTAGTCATGATTAATCACGAGTGTTTTGAGCCGATATATTACCATATATGGTGATGTTCTCGTTCATAACAGCGCCGATTCATCACCTTAGATGTTCAATAACAAACGATGAATTTGTTTATTTTGAATATAATTTCACAGATTTTTGATAATCACTATTTATAATCAATTCAGTAAACTTCAAACACAATTCTGGTTACAAAGATTTACGAGAATCATTGATATTAATCAATTGAATAAATAATAAACACAGAGCGCTTAAATTCACGTCTTTTCGAGTTGACGGCGCGCGGAGAATTTTGCTGAATAAACGGCCGTAACTTTTTTCTACGTAAACTTAGCAGTTTGATTTTTTTTTTAACTTCATGGGACCGTAGACCTGAGTATACAGTTCAAATTTCAGCTTGATACCTCCACGCATTCTCGACATAGAAATTCTTGACAGACAGACAGACAGACGGACAGACGGACAGACGGACAGACAGACAGACAGACAGACAGACAGACAGACAGACAGACAGACAGACAGACAGACAGACAGACAGACAGACGGACAACAAAGTGATCTTATAAGGGTTCCGTTTTTCCTTTTGAGGTTCGGAACCCTAAAAAATAAGTTGTCTAGCTAATGATCAGAATAACGCAAAATTTATAAGCGACGTAAACGACGTTATTTTGCGTAATTATTCGACATTTGATGATTTCTCTTATTAATATTTGTCTACACACAAATATTCCTGCGCAAAAATAGAACAGTAACCATCGTGCACTTTGTTCGAAATAGAAAATAAAACAAAACTAAGAAACGCCGACTCTCCATTGAAATAAAAATCAGAACAAAAACACATTCACAAAACATTACAAAACAGAGGATAATTAAATTTCACACACAGAGAGGACAATCGGGGCGGTCGCTACACCAGTAAGTCAAAAGAAAAAAGAACAGGGATTTGTGAAAATATAACTTTTCCTAACACAACGTTTTCCTACGTTATTTCCTCAGCAGTCACAGGTGAGATTTATCTTCGGATAATTGGATAAAGAACGCGTTTGCGAGAAGTGATACGAGCTGTAAGGAGGGGGAAGTTGGGGGCGAGCGCAGCCGTAAAAAATCAGTTTGGCCAATAATCTGACGCTTCTGAATTCGTGAACCTAATTTATTAATCTACGGTAGTTTATTTCTAGATTTACGAAACGTTTTGTATGTACGAAATTATGTTGATAAGTATATAGCGAGCCCGGTGGTCGAATGGCTAGCAATGGCTAGTTTAGACTTCGAGGTCGCGGGTTCGATCCCCGCACAAGACAAACATGTCTGTTAGTCTTGGTTTGGATGTTTTCGAAGTATTATAAGTAAGTATTTACAAAAAAAAAATGTATTAACCAGTTGCATTAAGTACATTTATCAGTTGTCTAGTACCCATAGTACAAACTTTGCGCCTAATTTGGGACTAGATGGCGCTGTGTAATTTGTAAAGAAATATTTATTTATTCATATTATTGATTATTTGTTTTTTTTTTATACTATACTACGTCACGTTATTGTATTTCGTTTTGATTTTATTTAGTAGTTTAGAATTATTATGTGTTAGATTCGGTGATAAATGTAAATATTTTATTGAAGTACTTTGTTCTTCGACAGAAATGGTAGGTATGAAGCCACAAAAACCAAGCTCCATAACTAAGTCGCAAAACGGCATTTTAGAAGGATATTCGCAACTTAGTATGGTTTAAATGTCTCCGTTTGTCAGCGTCTGTTAACTTAGCAAGGATATGCTTTGTGGTTTCATGTATAATACAGGCCAGTGTTTCCCAATTAGTGGTACCCATATCCCTGGAGGTACGCGAAGTAGCATCAAGGGTACGCACAGGCATCTCTTAACCAACATAAGTTAGTAAAAAATAAATACACAAACAACAATACAATAAACCCGTATGCGAATTTGGACTCATTTTTGAATTGGTACACGGGAAAAACTAATTGGGAAACACTGATATAGGCTGATCTGATATTGTGCTTATTACATATCATCATCATCATCATCGGCTGTCAAATAATCATGCCTGACTGACAGAAAGAGGTTCCCGTAAAACGCTAGAAATACAGTAATAAATTAGAATATACTCCTTTATTTGCTTAAATGTGGGTATACAGATGTACAAAGACCCTATTCCTACAGCCTTTGTGCACAAACCTTTTGGTTATATCACAGGAGAGCGAATCTCTTTCTCAGTAAACCAACCAGGCAAGAGGACCTTTACCTGCTCCGCTATCGCAACCAGCAAACCAACCAGGCACTCGAACAGATTGGCAGCAGGTCTTACTAGCCTTTCACCTGCAAGCAGGCTACTTGGGCACTCTTAAGTCGTAAGTATATAGGTGTACAAATAGATTAGCATTTTCATCCATCACATTTCTTAGAATTATTTAGGCATGGAAATATACGTAGTACACGCGCGCTAACACTTTATCAGAAGTGTTATGTTGTGTCAGATTTAGAGCTGACACAGCATTCACTTCTGATAATCTCACTCGAAAGAACACAACAACATACAAACGATTTGGCTGCGGTCTATTAGGAGGTAATTTCCCGGTGGAGATCAACCAACACCAACGCCCTACTAATCTTTCGTCAAAACATCATTTGCTAATCGTCAGGGTTCACCACGTTTAGGCGAAGTTGCCTTTGGCTTCAAAGACGATGTGAGTGTTGACCCCATTTTTGTTACATTACAGTCCTTTTCCTTGATAATTATTATTTTGCTCGCGTACTGTTAAACGTAAGACGTTGCCCAAGGTATCCCCAAGACAGACTTAATTATAATAATGTTAGGTCAACTGCGGTAATAACTGGTTCAAGGTTCCGTATTAGGTAAATTAGATATGTACATGTTATTATTAAATTATAACAACGCAATAATGAAGTTATTACAGTGCGTAATCGCTTTTAATATTTTTTTATGCAAATTGGTAATTTAAACCAAATCTAGATTTTCAATGACGAACCCGGTAGTCGAATGGTTAACAATGGCTACCTTGACTCCAAGCTGCGGCTTCCCCGCACAAGACAAATAATTGTGTGCAAGAACATGTCTATTTGACTGGGTCTTTTGTATGTAGGTACATACATAAATATGTATACAAAAAAACTGAATC
Source organism: Hypsopygia costalis (assembly GCA_937001555.2). Classification (NCBI taxonomy): domain Eukaryota; kingdom Metazoa; phylum Arthropoda; class Insecta; order Lepidoptera; family Pyralidae; genus Hypsopygia; species Hypsopygia costalis. The sequence continues at coordinate 21,686,452 of OW443332.2, forward strand.
TGGTACCCATGCTGTGCTTACCTTAGGACTTGATGGCAATGTGTAATTCCATGTCTAGAGTTATAAATTCAATGTCCTTTATTTTGGATGTATTTATTATCTTGGAGCCCTGTATACGCGTCAATGTTTATTTTTTATATTACCAAGTGCATACACGGTTGGTATTATCTCAATAGACAATGTTTTGCCATTTGTAAGAATGGTATGCAACTCAATCAGTATCTATTTCAAATGTACGTTTGATCAAAGAAATTGGATGACTTCATAAAATGTAATGACAACACTTTTATCTGATCAAAGATTATAAAGGATATTCCCTCTCTATCTAATCTACTTAATAGTAAGAGTTAGCGATCATTCAAGTTTAGATATATAGAGAATGTAGTACATTTTTATAGCACCGTCATATTGTTGTGACATATTGTCGCGCTTTCCTTTGAAAAGCCCGGCACGCGACGCGAAACAAATGATTGTGTCAATCGGTCCAATCGCGTAATCTGTTCATAGCTTTTCTGTCTATGGCTAAAAACATAGCAAACATTGACGTGAATATGTCTTTAAAAAAACAATTGAAAAAAACGAATGGTAACAAATCGGGATATACAGTTAGGTATTGCAGCTACAAATCTATCATCTCCATCCAAAATTCAATCACACCATTGGATAGATGAAGGATCAAAGAATTTATTTCGCTAAGTAAGGACTATGAAACATCGCGTGCGGCGAAGGGAAAAGCGCTGCCGTTTTGAGATAAATATATTATTTTAGTGCATATAATATATTCATGTACAACACACTGTCATGTCTATGACATTGCCACACTACATTTTTTCTTTACGCATATTCACTAATCATAGCTGTTAGTATCAGTATGCAAATAATTAAATTATTAATTATAAAAAATGTTGCCATTTGCGTTTGCAAATCGCAACATTGTGCAAATGCGTTCAAAACAATTCAGATTAAAATGGAATGAATCAAACACAGGATTAAGTAAGACACAGGGCGAACCACAACCAATTTCATTCGTAATGAGCTTACATGTCCGGGGCTAATGTAAGCGGATAATGATACACCGCGAATGTACCACGGATACCATGAATGTTTATTTAATATTACCATCACATTATGTTCAATTTGAATGTGACTTGTATTTTCTGTTATTTTTTAGTAATTAGCAATACCAAACAAATTGATACCAAAATGTTTACGCTCAGATCTTTCACCGAGAGCTTAAAGATTGTTAATGATCTCCCTGACGACTTTCCTTGGAGAGTACGGGACAGGGTTTCTTCAAAAAAGACGAAAAGGGATTACAGAGGCAACGTGTGATCGATGCCTCTGTAGTTATAAGCATCCATAGGATTGACAGTTTACCAACAGGACAGAAAAATGTCCGCTATTTTGTTGCCGCAAATAGGACGTAAAATTTACATAATGGTAGAATACTACTACTTATGTTATGCCTGTTGTGTATTTGACAAAGATTTACTTTACAGTTTATATGGAAATGTTAGTGGCGGGTTAGAGTTAGAGTTAGTAGAGACATTTTCATACCAAAATATCGCCCTAAAATCTGGCGTTTGTCACCTCAGTCGTATAAAAATAAACACTTTATCGACTTAAAAGTTCTTAAATAAACTGGGTTACAAATTTAAAATAAATATTTTTTGATTTTGTTTGTTCTAATATCAACAATCATATCTGCATGGCATTTTGGTAGTTGCATAAAACAGGACCAAAAAGTGAATGTGAGTGCAGTTTAAATGCTGAATTTATCATATTAATTTTATGATCGCTTACTTTATTTATGTAGTCATGATTTGCACACGCGAGTTCAATAAGTAAGGCTGAAGGATATAAAATGCTAGTGTAAATAACCTGTTAGCATTGATTAATATTAAAATATTCCCACGGGACATGGGACACGTGAGATGTGCCCAGGCGAAACTGGGGCGATTCTACTAGCAAAATGTGTCCCAAAAACCCAATTATGTTACATGTAACAAATTAATTGCAATTCATATAGAAGCTTTCTCCCAAAGCTTATAAAATGACTATATATTTTGACGTATCAAAAATGATATACGACAGGATTGCAAAGGGAAGTGAATAATAAATTGGTTCCGTAGAACTTCCTTAGATCGCTCAATTTTCGCCCGAGCAGCTTAGTCGATGGAGGGCGAGACTTGCCTGGCTTAGAACATATTTGCTTTTATATACTTACTTTCGTATCCACATAACATACATAGTATAAATGATATTAATATTAAAATTCATAGTGTTTGACCTATATGTATAATCTATATAATTCATCATCATATTCAGGTCAATTTAGTCTCCACTACAGGAGCACGAACCTCTCTCGTCCGTCCCAGACGGAAGGAGGTTTTGCCTACACTCCCCACGCTGGCCAAACGGGTTGGGGAGGCCTGATCAATTTTTGATAATGTATTTCCCTTAGTCGCCTTATACGACATCGACGGGAAGAGACGGAGTGATTCTGTTCTAGTCTGCCGGAAACCACACGGCCAATCTATATAATTACCTATATCATAATATCCACGTGTGTACAAACAATAATAGATATATTCATACGTTTTAGATGTAGGTTTTTTTTATGTTACGTACTTATATTATATAATTATTCATTTTCTTCGCCGCCTATTCATAGTTTTATTTCAGGGACTCAAACTGGAAAAGATTCCATGTAGGGATAAGTCCGCCCTTGTACACTTTGTCGTATCACTACAATCTGTGTTATGTAATATTTAATGCAATAAACAATTTACAAACAAATAAACAAACAAAATTGATTTATTTTTTAACACCACGCAGGATGGCAAATGAAGTAAATGAAAGGCGGCTACAATACACAGATGCTTTCAATACGAGGAGCATTACTCCCGCCCTTGCACCCCCACTGCTAACGCAGGATCTCTTCAGGTCGGATCATCTCACCTTCTTGCAACACAAAAATCCTTAAAAAGTATTGTTATTTGGCTGGGGTGTTCTATAAGGCGAAGGTACTTCTCCAGTTGGGTCTAACATACCCTACCTCTTTCGCCAGAGCGTTCGCTAAACAGCTGTTTGTCTTAGTGAGCCACTTATACCCTAAAAAAATAAAAAGGGTGTATCTGTATTGCGATCCAATTCATTTATATAACTAGAATCTTTTTTACTGCAAAGCGTTTGCTGTGGATCAGTATGAATATAGGTATTCATTATTCTTGTTTGCCACCCTATTATTTGTGGTAAAAAACATGTTTTTAGCTACAAAACTTACTACTTACCGCACGATTGAACACCAACTACATAAGGCATACGGTATAATTATACTGGCTTTGCTGACACAATTGCAGTGCCAGCTTATTGTGGAAATGACCTTTAAGTGTTACTTCAAGTGTTTCCTTGAAATCTAAAGTGCTAGATCTAACTCAAACTTAGGTGCTTAATCTACATTTTGGAATCGTTAGTACCCACAGACAGTGTACGACGAAGCGAATGTGAAACAAAGGTACATTACAAAGTACTTCAAGCTATTTGTTATACGCTTAGTAATCTTAAAGGTTCACACACACAACACAAATATATCTACGATACTTACTAGGAGACACTGACACCAAAGTAGGTAAATGACTGATATTACAGGAATGTCCACATTATGAACAATTAAGTGCTCGATTGGGCTGGTATTAACTTTCGCAACGAAAATTTTTAACGCAGAATATGAAGTACTTAATTAATAAAAAAAAAATTGGAATATTCTTACTAAATATTATCATCGTACAATCATGTGTCTAAGCACAGTAAGTATATGCTTAGATAAATCACTAAATTATTAGGTACTTCATAAATTATAAGTGGAATATTAATGTGTAGGCATTATTAAACGTGTTTTAATAATTATTTAATTAACCAGGGGTTACACAAATGTGGACGAACCTAATATTCAAACAGCGCAAGAAATTATTCAAGTAATATGTATCTAGTTCTTCAAAAAAACTTTAAAACAACTAATGATTGCTTTCGATTTGTCACATGTCTAGACTTTGTTTCTGTTTTAATACAATACAAAGAAATATAGGTGATGAAACTATAAGTAATAAATTATATTTTAATAGGCTTAAATGCATTATGAATAACGAAAATAAAAAAAAGGAAACGCCTTTAAAAAAAAACCTAAAAAGTCTGCCATTCAATAATTTGTAAATCATAACACTGCTGCAGCTGATTTATTTCCTCGATTTCACAGAGACAAGGTTCAAAATTAAATTTTAATAATTCCTTACGCCGTGTTACCATTAATGAATTACGGTGCGTCACACTCAGAAATTTTGAAATTCAAAGCGTAAACATTCGAGGAGGAATATTTGATTTGTTCTGCCGGTGGTGAGTGGGTGATTTAGAAATGTATTTACAAAGTGATGCCCCAAACACACTGAAGGGTTAGCGTGTATGTGAATTATTCATAGAGATTTTGAAATTACCTTGACCATTTCACGAAAAGCGAGGTTCAGCACCAAGTTGGAATACCCCAATTGAAAATGCACTTTGATTACACTATATAAAAACTGATTGTCTTTTTTACTGTCTTCGTACGCAGTTCAGGATAACTGGTTCTGAAAATTAAAATGGTAATTTCAAAACATGATTTATTTATACAACTACGTAAAACGGTCAGTCCACTGTATCGGAATTAAATAATGATAAATCATTTTTATGTTTAATTCAGTCGAATATCAATCAAGTCGACCGAGCTACGACCGACGTAATCTGTGTACAATTTTATGCCTTCGTATGTGTTTTCGCTTTGATCGCGAGTAAAAAGATTATTTAAAATGTTTGCAATGTTGTAACATTATTTGTAATTACTACAATTATTAATTTTGTATTGTATTTACAAATATATATAAATATATATAAATAAATGACTTTAAAGGGAAATTTCATTTCAGTTATTTGCAGGTACACAGAACGGAAAGAAAATAAAAGAACATTGTTAATTTTATTAATTAAGTTTGCGATGCGATACGAATATTATTTATTACCATACATTTTTATCTCTTTGATTTTCAGCATAATTTGAGAAGTTAATAATTTTTTATGCAAATTTATGCTTCGCAAAGTTTTATACAACTCTCCCTCAAGTATAGGTATATGTATATAGGAGAGTTGTATAAATGTTTATACTCTTTTTAAGATTATTGTCGATAGTATCAATATGTATTAAAAAGTCGCAATAACAAATGCAAATATTTTATATATCGACATTTTCTACAAATTAAGAAATACGTGTAGTATGTTAAAGCATACGTATTTATAATACTGCATTGATAACACCAAGACAAGCAGACATGTTCAAGTACACAAAAAGTTTGTTGCGTGCGGGAACCAAACTTGCGATCCTTGGTGTAGATCCTAAGTAACATAAATAACACCACCGCACCGGAGCGTCGGGGTGATAATGTCATTTTAATACGAGTACATACGAGTGGGTACATAAAATAACCGTCTAACAATCGGTTATCGCCCTGTAACGGTTCTAAAACATTATAAATTTCAAACATCATCTAAAAGTCAATAAGACATCAAATCAAATGAAAACACAATGTTTTCATGAGCTTCTAGTTCTTCAGTACTGAAATTTGCTTTTAAATACGTTAAGTGGAAGATTTTAAAAGCAAGCTAGCACATCGCTATCTCTGGTTAAATTGACAGTGTAATTCGTAACCAATTTAGTTGGCCTCGATGTGGGACATTTTTCCCCCTTTTTAACGGAGTTTCGAGTTTGCTCTACGGAATTAGTTTACGTCAACGTTTGATAGGAAATTCCCAGTAAAAAAGTTAACTCGCTGCCTGATAATTTGTACAGTATGTAAACAAGTTCGGAATGGAGTATTTTTAAGATGTAATAGACTCGGTTAGAGATTTTTAAATTACTTCGATCAAACTTCGAGAAGGAAAGGGTAAAGTTTGTTCCAGGACTTGACGGGCATCTAAATTTTCGTCAATAAAAGAAAAGGAGACGATACTTAGCAATACGATTGAATAATAAAGATCAGGGGTACCGAATAAGCTGAATCCGATTCCCATCGGATGTTTTGATTACGAAAATCAAATTTCATTTTTCATTTATGGTACTTATGTATAGCTTAGCTAAGCTAAACACAAGCTTAGTCAGTAGAGTAAAGCTACTACCAGCTGGTAGTAACCCTGGAGCTCTACCGACTAAGATGAAGATGTTTGTCAATAACTAAATAACACCTATTTTTCGAATTAAGATATTCGATGGTAAACGGAAACCGATTACCATCTACGACGGTAGGGTCCTAGATGCTTATGTCTGCTAAAATATATTATGAATGTAAAAATATGATAATGTATCTTCAGTAGCATGTAATTGACGAGCTTGGTGGCGTAGCGGTCAATGACGCGGCTTCGACACTAACGCTCGTGGGTTCGATTCCCACACAGGACAAACATTTGTGTGCATGAACATGTCTGTTTGTCTTGGTCTGGGTGTTTTCTATGTATCATAAGTATGTATTTACAAAAAAAAAATGTATTTTCAACACCTTTGCTCGTAAAGCTGATGTAATTCCACCGGTTTTAAATATGTAAAGCGGGTCATAAAAAACGCGTGTGTTACCAAAGCATATAGTTAAGTTATAGTCCATACAAATTCCATAACAGTATTATTTGCCATTTCGAGCGCTGTTGCTATTCAAATTTCGAACTAATCGCCGCACGGCGCCAATCAGTAGGCAGCGCAAGCGCGCTGTTAAAATGGCGGGAAAGCAACAGTGTGCATTCACAGATTGAGTTTATTTAAAATAAAAAAAATTAGTTTATTCGGTAATTTAAAAACTTGGCTGCATGCTCTAAAGTCTTTGCCAACATTTTCACGCAGCTACGGCAGAAAATAATCCTCGCGCCATTTTTCTCAAATTTTCTTTTCTTTGTACTTGTATTGTGAATATCTAAAAATGACAACTTTCAATAATGAGGAAGAGCAATATATTACTTCAACTCCACCGGATATACTAACAGAAGCGCGAACCGCAAATGTGTTGAAAAACGTCGTACGATATACGTGCGTATTGGTTTACATGCTCGGCTCAATTACGCCCTCGCCTTCGGCTCGGGCTGAAATTCCGCCTCGCATGTTATAACCATCATAACGCACTAATATCGTAATGTACTATTACGTATGTTCATCAGTTGTCTAGTGCCCATAACACAAGCTTCGCTTACGTTGGGGCTAGATGGCGCTGTGTAATTTATCTCACAATTACTGAGGTTCGTATTAAAAGTTTTGCATTTTGCTACGTGTTAGCAAATATCAATTTATACCACGGTGGAAAACAATCACACTGCCCTTCCCTGATGTAAAGCGGTTGACGTACTTTATAAACGAAAACGTAGTGTGGCGTCTTGGTTTCATTAATATTTACTGCTCATACTATTTAATACTCACCCACATATTTTTTCCATACAATAAAACCAGTGGGTTTATCTCTGTAGAGGAAATGGCTTACACATATACCTATAAGTAGATTTTAGAGGTTGTTTTAAATTGCTAGCTGTTTATAATGAGAATAATTGCAGTTAACTGACAAACGACGCTCTGGCGAAACGAGAGATAGGGCATAGCATGTTTTTTTAAGGTGCCCGACTGAGGAAGTACCACCTTCACCTCACCGCAGAATACCGCAGCCAAATAATAATTCCCTTGAGGGTTGTTGTGTTCCTGCGAGTGAGTGAGGTCACCAGAAAGAAAGAAAGAAAAGAACGACTATAGATTGGCAACGGATCGGAGACCCCTTTGTGTTGCTGATCGATCTCCATAGACGGTAGTGATTGCTTTCCATCAGGTAACCCACATGCTCGTTAGCCCCCCCCTCCCCCCTCCTCTCATATAAAAAAATTAAAGAAAAATATTTGCATCCCCTTTGCATTTTAGACACGTACCAAAATCATGAGTAAGGTATAAATTTGATGGTGAAGTGATCCCAACCTACGGTTTAAAAATAAACCGAGGTGGATGGCTCCTCGGAACTTTGAGAAACACATAAACATCGGACCAATTTCCCTACCTGGGAACTTATATGCGTCGAACATTGTAATATGGAATAACGTATTGCTTGACAGTCGACTGAAAATAAAGACAATATTTTTTTTTAACATGCGGTGTCAAAAAGGCATACGACTCGCCTGATATAAAGCCAGTTATCATAGCCTATAGATATTTACAATACCAGGAGTATTGTTCATCTGCCGGCATCTCTGCTCTGCACACCGTATCTCCCAGACTTCTGACGTTTAGTAACCTCATTCACTCGCAGGAACACAATAATACTCAAACGTTTTTTTGCCTCTCTTTTGTCAGAGGCACGTCTGCAGGGACCGCTTGGAGACCATAATACTTCCAGAATAAGAAGGTCCCACGTAATGCTACGAATGATACGTAAATCTCTTGGCTAGCCAGGGTCAATCAAAAATGCTTAAAAGGCATGAATCCTTTTAAGCATTTTTGTGAAAATTCATCGTGAAGTTGTCATATAAGTTAGCTTACGTAGTGTCAGACGTTATGACATTAACATAATCATGCTGATGCCACGGACTCACATACTTATCTGTCATCGCTTTACATAGCCATTCGGCCCAGGCGAATCGTATAAGCAGCTTCATAAATCATAAGTCAATGTCTGTCAGTCCACAACCAACCTTTACAGTAACCGTTGTCGTGAGACTTCTTATCTCAGTTAAATTTTTATTGTCAACTTGTTTGAACTCCTGAAAATTTAATAGGCGAACTCTTCCGCGAACGTAAACGTTTGTCGACTTCATACAATGTTGGTTACCGACTTCCTACGTCGTTTTGCTTTATTTATGGCCGCTGGAATGTCTACTGTATTCACACAAATATTTTACTAGTGAATCTGTCCTGTACTGCTGTCGTTAATTCATACGGTTTTATTATACCGAGATGTCAATACAATGTGCATGTTACCGTAAAATCTTGAACTTCAGTAAATCCTCAAGTTTACCAGAGACCTAAGATCTACATGTATTAATGGTAACCATTTAAAATAATCAGTCGTCAACCCCTACTCATCCCACTACTGAAAATGAAAATAAATATTCCTGGACAAATTACAAACTAAGCAAAGCTTGTACTATGGGTACCAGATAACTGATATTATACTTGAACACATTTCTTTTTGTAAATACATACGTATAATTTAAAGAAAACACCCAGACTAAGACAAAATGAAATGTTCAGGGACACAAATATTTTTCTTGTGCGGGGATCGAACCCACGACCTCGAAGTCAAAGTGGCCATTGCTAATCATTCGACCACAGACTCTCAAACTCACTCGTCAAAATGTAAAATAATTGTATGATTATAACACCAAAGTAATTTCATTCATCATCAACAAGGATTTCATTCTTTCCAACCTTCCTGGTAGCTCAGTTATAAATGGCTACCAATGAAATATGTATTGAATTTACAACATATTATATCGGATGAAACACTCATCCCAAAATATGCAATAATATTTAGGCAGTGAAAATATTTGTGAAAATTCACTGTGAAAATATATTGTTGCTGTTTCCTGCACATTAATATGCAAAGTAAATATTTGTACTATGTGTTTTATATAACAATGATAATTGAAACATACTATGCATGTTATACCGTTCCTCTGCTGTTTTCATAGCTGTATCGTTACTAAAATTGATTGTGATGATTATTTTATATTCCAATAATAAAAATTCTATGGGTCAATAGAATAGAATACAAATAATAATAAATAAATATTCCTTAACATATGACACAGTGCCATCTAGTCCCAAACTAAGCAAAGCTTGTACTATGGGTACGAGATAACTGATATATGCACATAAGTACATTTTTTTTTTTTAATCTATTATGTAATGAAACACGTCCTGACTGACTGATTCATTAACGCCGAAGCAAAACTACTGAAGCTAGAAACGTGATATGTGCACCATAGCTTTCTTTTGTGACGTTTAAGTCCACTAAGAAGGGATTTTGCGAAATTCACCCCCTAAAGGGGTAAAAAGGGGTATCAACATTTGTACGTAACTTTTTTGTTTCTTGTTAGATCTGATTGGATTTTCATGATATTGATCTGATTGATTGATATTTGACATAAAAATATTAAATGGGCATTCCGCCTTGCAACTTTGTAAATGTAGTCCTAAAAGAAAATAAGTAAACACGTATTTCACGATTTTTCGATATTCTACCCCTAAGCACAGCATAGTAATACAACCGAAGTTTTGTTGCGCGGCGCACCAAAACTTCCTGAGCGGTCGTGTAAATGACGCTTGGCTGTGTGCGTGCGCGATTTGGGCGCTAGTATGAAGATAAAGTACTGTTTGTATTACTATGCTGTGCCCTAAGTGAGTATACAGGGGTATGAATGTCTTTTTTCAGAGTCAGACTTGAGCATTTATATGTATGAACACTATATGAGTTGTATATTTTGGGAATGGCCTCATCAAGCACATTATTTTGATACCAAACACTTTCAGCAGTCGACGATAGAATCATACGACGATAGTGTGTATGGGGAAATCCCATCCTATTGAAATCAATAACGGGAACGGGAAGATTGAGACACAGCGAAGCGTGGGCGAAAATGTATTTTTTGTTCGATTTGCTGAGAGCGAATGAATAGAGCAAGTTAATACAGAAACAAAAAATCCTAAATTTAAACTAAAAATAAACAAATATATCTCATTTCATGATCGCAAGAAAAACTGATAGTTTTATACAAAATTTGAATTAAAATTAACAAAAATTATAAACGCCTAAACAGATTATAATGCACTAGTATCAAGGTAAACTGCGACTTTGCCCATTGTGAATACAGTATATGGGTATAAAGAGTCCTATGTGCAAATATGCCAAATTTCACTTAAATTTGTTCAGCCGTTTACACTTGAAAAAGTAATAAATACACCACCTCAAAAATTATACATTCATTCAATGTGAAACATTATACATTCATTAGGAAGTGTAATTCATTACTTAAGAAATAAAGAACAGTATAACATTGTCATGGTCTGGGTATTTTATGTGTAATGTATGTATATAAAAAAATTGTATGTATTATATGTAATGTATGTATATAAAAAAATACAAAGTATTAGATAATTTATATCAATTACCTAGTACTCATAGCAACAGCTTTGCTTAGTTTGGTCTAGATGGGTGCGTGTAATTTGTCCAGGAATATTTATTTATTTATTAGGATTTTTAGGTCAGTATTTTTTAAAGCAGCACTCATTATATTTACAGATCATATTATATTTTCCCCTTTCATTAGATTATTCAGTTACTCTGGTTGTTACTCAGAGAGCTTTCCCTTAAAAGTTCGCTTATTTCAAAAAACACAAAATGTCTACCTCTTGAAAACTTAATACGGTAGCACGCTACACATATTATAAAGTACTAAATATCCCAAAGTCCATAATGCTCGAACAAATTTACTTACGTGCAGAAGTTTTCAGGACCTTGCATTAAAAATGTAAAAATGGCGGGATGCGGTACGGTAAATATTAAAGTTGGGGGCGAACTGCAACATTGAAGGGAACTGTGCACACCTGACTTGCTACTCCCGCTTTGAGTTACACTGGACCGAGCTAGATTTTGTATGTTTTACTTAGTTTTACAATGTATATTTGTTTAAAACAGGTACTCGTAACTCACATATACCGCTTAATTCCCGTTTTAATAACATTTAAATCATACAGTGCGAAAGTATAAAATAATACGAAACAGAAATTTTAAATGTTTTGTCGAGTTGATGTTATATGAGTGTACTGAGTGCGACTTTGAGTGAACTCATTAAAACTCTTGTGGAGACGCTGCACTGTCCGTGTTCAGACGACACGCGCATGCACTCGCTTTGAATTTTATTGCATATACGAGTAGTTTGAGTCTTATGACACATTAATAAATTTCAAATTGCATTTATCGGAGTTCAACCGCAAACGCCTCGCATACGCCACGCGCCTGACATTCGCGCTTATCCCGCCCGCTGCTTCCGCCCTTCGAAGCTAGTAACTGCCCATGCCGTATAAGCGGTCGCGAGGCGTGCGCGATACGTTCACTGGCTTTACTCGTGGCGAGCGCGGGAACAAATCGTATGCTGGGCCAGTGCGTGGTCGACGCTGGTCATCTGAACACGGCCTTAAGCAAAGATGCAATATATTTAATGGTTTCCAAAACTCGGCCAGCGCACAAACAATACGTGTGTCTGGACATACGCAACCATTCTTTTACTGTATTTTAAACACTGTGTATCATGTAAATGAAGCATTCTCTATCTGTAGTTATACTTCCATATTTATTGAATGATCGATGACTTCATGAAACGTCAAAAACTCCTTCCCAATCCCACAAGCAATAAACATTTAACAAAACATAAACAAGCGGCGACTTTATCGGCGTCTCGAATCTTTCCTTCGCAATGCTTAATCACTGCAGGATTAAGTCGTCTTTGCCGGCGGAAACGACCCGTCCGCACTTCGCTACTGCGGAATTGCCGGAACTCTTGACAGGACGCTTCCGTGACCCGATCGCCGGCTGCGGTTTTTGTTTATAATTGTTTATTTATTTCCTAGTAGCGCAATCGTATTGTGGGTGTTTCGTTCGTTGACAACCCTTATTTAACCCACGCCTGGGTACGACTCTCCACTCAAACGAAGGGGTTTAGAACATACTCCACCACGCTGTGTGCCAGTGCTTTCAAGCCGCCTAAAGGGCACCGACTTTGCTTAACGACTGTTATCTAATGACAACAGCCGGAACCGACGACTTAACGTGCCCTCGGAAGCATGGAGGCACGAGCTCGAGATAAATAAACCCATCCATAGACAGACTACGGTCGACATTGCTTACCTTGCGTGTTCGATTAAACTGACATACGCAACGACGCCATCGAGCTCCTGGAATGTTTACGATCGATTGTAAAGTCCACAAGGGCGTTTAGTTCCTAAGTGAAATTCTTAAGGTGATCAAATAAAAATAAAAACAAAAATTTATTAAAATATTTTTGTCCGATTACAAGTTTACTCGATATTACTGCAAGTTAACCACTTATACTCGTATGTCGAGTCGAGAGTATTTGTGATATTTTTAAACAGGACGTATTTTCACATATTTCTTATTGAAACTATATTTTCCGCTTTTGCCACAATGGCCCTGTTTGTTTCCTTAAAGCCCTTGTAATCTCTAAAGTGGCGTTACTTCGAATAAAAACACAGAATTTAAGGCCGTTTTAGCACTTTTCGCTACTTCTTCTAAATATAAACTTTTTGAGTGTACAAATGACGTACTTAAAAATACTTTATTGTCTTGGTAACAAACTGTACATAGGAATTTCTGATATTCATTCATATTTTATTAGTAAGATATGATTTTTTTTCAAAGCGGCGTCACTTTCGAGTCTACATTTACTAATACGCTTAAGACCCTTTAAGCGTATTGGTCAATATGCGTATAGTTGTCATTTTGCGTATCGGTCGCTATAAGTCGGAAGGGGTTTTAAATGACAGATAGATAGAATATGCTTTAGACAAACTGCAGACACAATTTAGTTAGCATACAGAAAATATCTACTTATAGAATATGTATGTGCAACAAGGCGGCCTTGTTACTAAAAGCAATCTTATCAAGGCAAACTTAAGGTAACGGATACATTAAAAGAAGTACGTAAGGTTCGCAAGACGACGGAAAGATGAATACCTCTTAACATCAAAATATCATAGGTAACAATATGTTACGCTGAGAGTAAATAATAAATAAATATTGTTAGACAAATTACACAGCGCCATCTAGCCCCAAAGTAAGCGAAGCTTGTGTTATGGGTACTAAACAATTGATAAACATACGTAAATACATTTTTTTTTTGTAAATACATACTTATGATACATAGAAAACACCCAGACCAAGACAAACAGACATGTTCATGCACACAAATGTTTGTCCTGTGTGGGAATCGAACCCACGAGCGTTGGTGTCGAAGTCGCGTCATTGACCGCTACGCCACCGTGCTCGTCAATAAGTCAGTAAAAGTAACAACTCGCTTATGTTACTTCTACCCCATCCCATCTATTATAAGTCCATGGTAATGGACTTATAATAGATTCCCCTTCCCCCTCGGATTCTGCTGAGAGTAGACGTGTCTTAAGTGCTCCATATAACTTGTGGCGTTAAAATATTGTTAAATTTGTAAAATTATAAAATAGAAATCGCGTATATAGTACCAGGATTGCAGAACGACGGAGGAGCGGTCTACGAACATTATTCAAAAAGCGAGACCACCAACGCAGACAACAACAAGACAGTGAGTTCATTGATATTTTATCATACGCTGACCTTGGCCTAGTTACGGCCACACCCAAGGCCGCGCCCCTTGACCGTACGTCATCATCATAAGCAACGCCTCCCGCGTCGACACTTTGCCGTCGGCTCACTGATATTTAGGCCTACGCTTACGTTACACCGCAGTATGTCGGTACAACGCTCGCCACCAAAGGGTTTGATTCCACCTAATACCGAAAGCCGTTATAGCTCCGACTCGGCCCTAGACTCCAAGAAAAAAGCTACTGTAGTTTCAGACTATTTTAATATTACGAAACGACAAAAACGAACGCTGGAGGACGCGGACGGGCAACCTAGTACGACCGGCGATATTGAGAATTTGCTCACCGATTTAAAGATACACCACGACCAAAAGTTCGACTTATTGGACAATACATTAACTACATTGGTAGCCCAAAATATAGAAATACAGAAATCCCTCGACCTGAGCTCATCCAGGCATGACGAATTACTCTCAAAAATAAACTCGCTGGAGCAAGACAACAAAGAGTACAAAAGCTTAGTATTGACTTTGGAAAAAAAAAAATAGAACACTTAGAAAAGAATGCTAGTTGTACTATCATTGAGCTTCGTAACATTCCTAAACAAAGCATAGAAAATAAGGAAGTACTCACCAACATAATAAAAAATCTAGGTACAACTTTAGGTCTGCCTACGCCAATTCAAGAGTCGGAAATAAGGGATATTTACCGGAAAAAACCGGAAACCATAGTAGTTGACTTTACTACAACCCTTCGGAAGGAGACAATAATGTCGATGAGTAAAAAATATAACCGATCCAGACGGGAAAATAACGAACAAGCATTAAACTCAGAACAAATACAACTGGCAGGCCCTACTAGACCTATTTATATCTCGGAATGTCTCACGAGTAACGCAAAACGCTTATTCTATGTGGCCCGCGAAAACGTTAAGAACAAAAAGCTTGCTGGTGCCTGGACGTCCTATGGGAGGATATACGTCAAGAAAGAAGAAAACTCGCTTCCAGTTCGCGTCTATGATGAAAAAGAGATCGAGTCACTTATTTTGTGACTAACAACGGCAATTCGTCTTATTTATTACTTTTTTATACATATTTTTTTCTGTTTGATTTTTATTATTTTTTATTGTTTTACTTATATATTTCTTTCTTGTGAGCTGCCGGTCAAAAAACCTCTAGCTTTTTATATAGTTAAAAGACTCCCTTTTAGTTATCAAATTAATAAGAAACAACAACACAATACACAATATCGAAAAAAAAAATCCACGTCACGTACAGACAACAAATACACAACAACCACACATTTTACGCCGCTCATAACCAAACGCTCTCTAAAAAAAACTAATAAATATAAAGCCTTAATAGCATTACCATGTATACCAGATCAGAGTAAATCAATAATCATCGCCCTAAATATGTCACGTGACATTTCCGTGACTATACTAACCTATTATACCACCCTACATTTCCATTCAATATGTTAAACATTGATAATATTAACTCAGATCTGGATAATATGGAGGTGGCAAAAACAATCATATGCGACATCGACGACGTAAAACAACACATCAATAATATCAACGGCACTACTACACTAACTTTACTCACTCAAAACATACGCAGCATTAAGTGCAATATGCCCAACTTTACGACTCTGTTGCAAAGATCGAAAGTGCCCTGGGATGTTTTAGTATTATCAGAGTGCTGGCTGTCATCAACCAATCACGCTCCGCAGCTCGAGAACTACAACAATATATCTACAACATCGCACAAAACACAGAATGAAGGAGTAGTCATCTACTATAACAAAGAACTCAATGTAAAATATGAAGAACCTCAAATGATGGATGCAAACTGCCTCTTATTAAAGTTAGACACAGAAACATGTATCATAGCTATATACAGACCACCGAGCCAAAAGGATACAACTAACTTTATACACTCAGTTGATTCGCTCCTTGCGGAACTTCGCAGCTACAAAAATATATTCCTATGTGGCGACATAAATATCGATATACATTCAAACAGCCAAGATAAACGCTCCTATGACTATTTAAATATGTTGGCGTCCCACGGCATGCTACCTGCGCACACTGTAGCTACACACGGACGAACATGCTTAGACCACATGATCGTCAAAACCAAATTGGGGGCTACATGCTTTGTTTGCGAAACATCGATCACAGATCATGAGAGCGTTGCCCTTAGTCTGAATTTAAAAATCAATCAAACCTGCCAAAGTAACCGTAGCTGCACAGTCGATATTGCAGGACTAGACGTAGCGATTCAAAACCTGAATTTTCAGAGTGTCCTTGACTGTACTGACGCTAATATAGCTGCAGACCTACTAGTGAACATTTTAACCACTGCTATATCGGAGAATTCTAGACGTATTAAAATACCAAAAAGGAAACTGGTTATCAAACCTTGGATTACAGGTGGTCTTCTCCGGTGCATGCGAAATAGGGACAATTTGTACAAAAAATTTAAAAAAGACGTCAACAATGACACCTTGAAAATAACATACAAACGCTACAGGAACTACTGCAACACGCTTCTGAAAAAGGCCAAGTGCAATTACGAAAAAAACGCGATAGAGAATGCAAAAAACAGCAGAACGATGTGGCAAACAATAAAGGACATCAGCGGAACCAAAACATCAACTGACCATTCAACCAACCTACTGTCAAACCAGGAGCCTCAGCAGAGCCTCAACAACGTCAACCACTTCTTTGCAAATGTTGGGAAAAAACTTGCAGAGAAAATAAAACAACCAGAACGCGACTTATGTCATACTCCAAATACGACTTATAGACCCCCGCTTAACTCATTTGTCTTACTCCCAACCGACGAAGATGAAATTACTCAAATCATCCTGAGTCTAAGAGACATCTGTGCTGTTGGTATTGATGGAATATCTACCAAGATAATAAAGCGATATTCACGACTGTTAATCTCACCCATAACACACATCTGCAACCTAGCAATTGCAACCGGGGTTTTTCCAGAAGCTTTTAAAAAAGCATTGATTAAGCCTATACATAAGAGTGGGGATGCGGAAAGTGTCAATAACTACAGACCTATCTCAATCTTGCCCACACTGTCTAAGATCCTGGAACGAATTATAAACAAACGCTTAATCAAATTTCTGGAAAAAAATAATTTACTTTCACACTGCCAATTTGGTTTTCGTAGAGGCAAATCAACAAGTGATGCAGTTCAGGAGCTTGTTCACTCAGTGATACAGAACTTGGATAGTGGAAGGAAATGTCTGGGAATATTTCTCGATCTTGCAAAAGCATTCGACACGATCCCTATCCCGGGCATGATAGAGAGGTTGGAGAGTATTGGCGTGAGAGGTCTGCCTCTGGAGCTGTTGAGAGACTTCCTTTGCGACAGGAAACAAAAAGTCAAGATAGGTGATATGACAAGTGAAGAATTACCCGTGGAATTTGGATTGCCACAGGGAAGCATCATATCTCCTACATTATTCCTTGTGTATATAAACGACCTGTGCCAAATTAAGTTCCATGGAGGTGGAGTCATTACATTTGCCGATGACACCGCTCTCTTCTTCAGTGGTAAAAATTGGGAGGAAGCCTACTCCAACGCTCAAAGGGGGCTGGATACTGCCAGTGTATGGTTGCAAACAAATTTACTAACATTAAATACCTGCAAAACAAAATACGTAACCTTTACGCTTCAGCCGCGTTTGCTACCCTCGCAGTCACTGAACCTCACAGCACATACATGCGGCTCTTCGCAAACAGGATGTTCTTGCCCACAGCTTGAAAGAACCGAAAACATTAAATACCTCGGTGTTACTATCGATCAGACTCTGTCCTTCAGACCTCATATACAAATTCTGACAAATAGATTGCGCAAACTCATATTTATATTTAAAACCTTAAAACACATAGCCAATCGTCGTATCGTCAAAATCGTGTACTTCGCGTTGTGCCAGTCGCTAGTGGACTATTGTATAAGCACATGGGGCGGAGTGGCCAAAACCCACCTATTAGAGGTGGAAAAAGCACAAAGAGCCATCCTCAAGGTCAGTGCCGGACTCCCTTTCCGATACCCAACAGCAGATTTGTACCAGAGATGGGATCTACTAACGGTAAGGCAATCCTTTATACTCTGCACAGTCCTTAGGAAACATACACAGACACCATACGATCCCAATCTTCGGAAAGAAAAACGGAGGAAAGACATAGTCTGTCAATTACCAAAAAACAACACGGCTACTTCACAGAAATTCTATGACTTCCTTGGCCCCTACCTCTATAATAAAATGAACAAAATCTTGGACATATACCCACTAAATAAAGCTTGCTGCAAGACAACATTGACAAAATATTTAAAAACTTTAAATTATGAAGACACCGAAAGCTTCATACGCCCAATAGGATGATAATATATAAATATATATACAAATATGACAAAAAAAAAAAACACTCAACCACTACAACAGAAAACTAAGCGTAATACCCGTCGTATTAACCATATAGACAAAAATGCACTTACACACACCTACACACAAACACATTGATGCACTTTACTCACTCACGCACACACACTTCAATCCATATGACACATAACTAGGAGTACTTATTTTTCTTTAAAATTGTAATTGTAAATAAATTAGAATTAAAACTAGATAGAAATGTATTTGTATGTTCACCTTGTCATACACGACAAGTATTGTGTTGTGTGCACGGGAGGGCCTGGTGACCTGTTACACAGGTTCCTCGGAACCTACATCAGGCACCAGTCTCTCACAAGCACTATACGAGTTACACATATTACGTTTCAATGTATATACTTGTGAGAGAAAATAAACGATATATTATTATATTATTATTATAATGGGAACGGCAATGAATATGTTTTACTTTTTTCCCAACTGGCTGATGTAAAAGAAATACAATAAAATCACCGGGTACCGGTCATTTCATAAACACGCACAAAATTATTTTTATACACTATACCGATATCTAAAGGCATAATAAAATGGTTTGTTATCGCCGGAAGGGACAACACGGAAATTTTAATTAGCACCGGCATCATTATGGCGCGTATTTGTTTGTTCACACTTACAATACTCCAAGCAGAAAACCAACATAATAGTGTACAGCATACCGTCAGCATAAGAATAATTTATAATTAACGAACTTTGTGTTTAAAAGGATTTTAAACACAAAGTTAGTTAATTGGTGCTGCTACACTAGTCCCAGCAATAAAAAAAAATACGTCGTCGTATGCACATGCCGGTGCGTTAGGAAAATTCGCCGAAAGAGTGCGAAGAGTCGCAGAGTTGCGAGAGAGCGAATGGTGACGCATTGACACGCCTTCAGCCGGCAAGTCCTTTGGCTGGGATATTACGTATTTTTTTTCCAGTGTTATATTTTAATGTTTAATGAAAGAAATGAAGAGTAAATTGCCTTTGGGATAAAACTAGTGTCTGATCCTTTTCACCTCTATAATAATTTGTGAATTTTGTATTCGACACTTAACAGAGAGTAGTAGATTACTATATACATCATATCTGAGACCCTAGTTATAGTATCTATAAATATAAAATTCTAAGTCCTGACTGACTGACTGACTGACTGACTGACTGATATATCAACGCACAGCCCAAACCGCTGGGTCTAGAGATTCCAAATTTGGCACGTAGGTTCTTTATGAAGTCTAGGGGTATACTAAGAAAGGATTTTTCAAAATTCATCCCCTAAGGGGGTGAAACGGGGGTCCAAAGTTTGTATGGGGAAACGTGATTAGTTGGACTATTTTATCCGAAACTTTACAGGAGTACTACTGTAGATGAATGAGTAAACACGTGTTTCAGGATTTTTCAATATTCAACCCCTAAAGGGGTAAAATGGGGTGAAAAAGTCTGAAAATCGACATGGGTAGGGTTTTTATAGTTTTTCGGGTCGCTGATTACGAAAACAACAACTATTTTATAATCCAACATAGCCGACGTGTCATAAAATTACCCCTGAGGGGGTCCGATGGGATTGAAATATATAAAAGAGGAACCTGAGTGTCTGACTGATATATATCAACGCACAGCCCAAACTGCTGGGTCTAGAAATTCCAAATTTGGCATGTAGATTCCATATGATGTCTAAGGGTGCACTAAGAAAGGATTTTTCAAAATTCATCCCCTAAGGGGGTGAAACGGGGGTCCAAAGTTTGTATGGGGAAAGAAGATTAGTTGGACTATTTTATCCGAAACTTTACATGAGTACTTCTATAGATAAATGAGTAAACACGAGTTTCAGGATTTTTCAAAATTCATCCCCTAAAGGGGTAAAATGGGGCGAAAAAGTCTGAAAATCGTCATGGGTATTGTTTTTATGGTTTATCGGGTCGCTGATTACGAAAAAAACAACTATTTAATAATCCAACATAGCTTGTGGGGGTGCGGTGGGGTTGAAATGTCATAATATCAATATGGGTGTTGATTTTATGGTTTTCTGGGACGTCAATTACAAAAATGGCATCGATTTGAAAATATCAACCCTGAAAAGTGTAAAATGGGTCAAAAAGTCTGAAAATCGTCATGGGTATTGTTTTTATGGCTTATCGGGTCGCTGATTACGAAAACAACAACGATTTTAAAATTCAACGTGGCTAACGTGACCATCATCCTCTATTGAGGTGCGATGAGGTTGAAATGTCTATATATATCATTAAATGTGTCGTTTTTACGGGTTTTCGGAACGCCAATCCATACTAATATTATAAATGCGACAGAATGTCTGTTACTCTTCACGCTTAAATCGCTGGATCGATTTAGATGAAATTTGGTTGAGAGATAGCTTGAGTCCTGGGAAAGGACATACCTATGATAGTTTTTATTTCAGCAATTACCTATTATTGTTATTTATTGTACCCGTAGGGCTGTAACGTGACCATTATCCCCTATTGGCGTGCGATGGCGTTGAAATGTCTGAAATGTGGTGAAAAAGTGTGAAAATCGTCATAGGTTTTGTTTTTATGGTATATCGGGTCGCTGATTACGAAAAAAACAACTATTTAATAATCCAACATAGCCGACGTGTCATAAAATCACCCCTAAGGGGGTCCGATGGGGACTGAAATTTATAAAAGAGGAATCTGAGTGTCTGACTGATATATATCAACGCACAGCCCAAACTGCTGGGTCTAGAGATTCCAAATTTGGCACTTAGGTTCTTTATGAAGTCTAGGGGTACAATAAGAAAGGATTTTTCAAAATTCATCCCCTAAGGGGGTGAAACGGGGATCCAAAGTTTGTATGGAAAACGAGATTAGTTGATTTGTATGGGAAAACGAGATTAGTTGGACTATTTTATCCGAAACTTTACACGAGTACTACTGTAGATAAATGAGTAAACACGTGTTTCAAGATTTTTCAATATTCAACCCTTTAAGGGGTAAAATGGGGTGAAAATGTCTGAAAATCGTCATGGGTATTGTTTTTATGGTTTATCGGGTCGCTGATTACGAAAACAACAACTATTTTATGATCTAACATAGCCGACGTAACATAAAATCACCCCTGTGGGGATGCGATGGGGTTTGGAATATATAAAAGTAGAAACTAAGTGACTGATTGATATATATCAACGCACAGCCCAAACTGCTAGGTCTAGAGATTCCAAATTTGGCACGTAGTTTCCTTATGATGTCTAAGGGTGTACTAAGAAAGGATTTTTCAAAATTCAACCCCTAAAGCGGTAAAACGGGGTGAAAAATTCTGAAAATCGTCATGGGTATTGTTTTTATGGTTTATCGGGTCGCTGATTACGAAAACAACAACTATTTTATAATCCAACAACGTACGGTGGAGTTAAAATGTCATAATATCAATATGAGTGTTGATTCTATGGTTTTCTGGGACGTCAATTACAAAAATGGCATCGATTTGAAAATATCAACCCCTATAAGGGTAAAACGGGGTCAAAAAGTCTGAAAATCGTCATGGGTATTGTTTTTATGGTTTATCGGGTCGCTGATTACGAAAACGTGGCTAACGTGACCATCATCCTCTATTGAGGTGCGATGAGGTTGAAATGTCTATAACTCACTACATGTGTCGTTTTTACGGGTTTTTGGAACGCCAATCCATACTAATATTATAAATGCGACAGAATGTATGTTACTTCTTCACGCTTAAATCGCTGGACCGATTTAAATAAAATTTGCTTAAGAGTTACCTTGAGTCCTGGGAAAGGACATAACTAAAATAGTTTTTATCCCAGAAATTACTTATTATTGTTATTTATTGTACCCGTAGGGCGGTAACTTGACTATCATCCCCTATTGGGGTGCGATGGCGTTGAAATGTATAAAATGTGGTGAAAAAGTCTGAAAATCGTCATAGGTATTGTTTTTATAGTATATCGGGTCGCTGATTACGAAAAAAACAACTATTTAATAATTCAACATAGCCGACGTGACAACTCTGTAGGGGTGCAATGGGGTTGAAATGTCAAGTTGATTCTATTGTTTTCTGATCTATGGTTTTCTGGGACGTTAATTACGACAATGGCATCGATTTGAAAAAATAACGTAGTGGACATGAATTACTTAAAAAGATTTTTCAAATTTTAGAAACGGAGGTCCAAAGTTTGTATGGAAAACGAGATTAGTTGGTTTGTATGGGAAAACGGGATTAGTTGGACTATTTTATCCTAAATTTTACACGAGTACTTCTATTGATTAATGAGTCACGCGAATGTCACGCGAGCGAAGCCGCGGGCGAAAGCTAGTTAACTATACGTAGGGTGTCAGATATGCTCTTTCTCTGCAGGCTCTCTGGAGGATCTTCAAGGAAGGATGAAGAGATTCTTTAGACGAGTATCACTACCGTCGAGGTAGCAGCGTGTCGTCGGTGCTGTCCCATTTCCTGCAGCTGCCTAATTCGGCCAAAAGAATGAGCTCCTTTTCTCTCTATCTTATCGCCAAAAAGTTTTTTGACACGGCTGCTATCGCTTCATGGTAGCAGAATGACCTAGTTATTAGTTATGTAGCGCTACGTTTACCGTGCCGTGGTAACTGGTATCCAATAATATTTTTCCCAAGTAGCAAAAGATCATAAAGCAAACCATGATTGTTTATATGTAGTAGGGGGCAAACAAACGAATATTTTTTTATTAAATAATTACAAGAATTGGAATAATAAGTATATGCTAACGGTACTTCCGAATTGTGCGTAAACCAACTGACACGCAAACCCCTAATTACAGCGTGCAGCGTTAAAAATTAATTTTCGAGCTACCCTCTCTTTTGCGACATCATATACTATTAGCTATTGTCCCCTACAAGCGACAACGGCTCCAATGTGTAAAGAATTTCCTCCACTTGGTTAAATGACATACTGGTAAGATAGTACTAAATATGACGGCTTACAATAAGCCGTTATATTTAGTACTATTTTGAACCGTTTCCTCGTGGTCATAACAAATTTGCCTCCATATGAATTTTCAAAAATTATTTCGTAGCAAATGCCTACGTCATAACATGTATCTCAAATTTCCATTCTATCGAGTATGGTTTGAGCTGAGCGTTGATAGATCAGTTAGTAACGGTTATTTTTTAGATACAGAAGAATAATAATACGTTTTAAAATTGTTACCGAAAATCATTAAATTCTGGAAGTATATCCTAGTGTTACTTTGCATCTGCGTAAATGTAGTGAAGGTGTCGAGAGGATCTCATACTATGCGTGTATGGGGTTTCATCACTTACACCTTGCAGGAGTTAGCGGACTCCCCTATCACAACTGTATGTAATATTACATATACGTGGGACTTTTACTATTACTTCATTTTCATTCATATCTCTATTGACAAGATCGATCAATAATTCCTTAGATCTTTCCATAGTTTTGTTTCAGTGTGCATTATACTTTTACATTTTATTTACTTAATTATCATTATCAGTGATAGAAAAATTCAGTATATAATAATTCCTTATAATATATATTAGGATTAATGACAAAATGACCAGAAATTATTTAAAAAGATTAATTTAAAGGTAACTATCCACTAGTCTTATCGATATAAATTATAGCTCCTCCACGAGCGATAAACGTCGGTCACGTGCAATGGATGGCAAGCATTTGATAAAATGACAGGTTATCGCTTTAGTTCCCTGCACCGATAGTTGTCGATCTCAGTGCCCGATGGAGGCAGATACGTCTTTGTACTTTTATATGGTTCTACTGGGAATGGATATTGTTGAGTATAAACTAAAACCTATTTTTAGCAGGTCGTTGTGAGATTTAATGTAAGAGAACCCGTATAATTTTCTACAGATATAATAAAAGAGTAAAGCCAAATTGTCTGCATATTAACATATTTATCAAATGTGGTGTAACTGGTTCATCAACCAATGCCAACCTCACCGTGGTGCACCCTGATCTAACAAACGAGGCTCTGGTGAGAAAAATGATAGGGCATAGCATATTTTTAAGCTGTCCGACTAGAGAAGTATACAGAAGCCAACTAACAATTCCCTTGAGGATTGTTGTGTTTCTGCGAGTGAGTGAGTACATCAGAAAGGAAGGACTATAGGCTGGCAACGGATCGGCGACCCCTTGGTGTTGCTGATCTAAATTGGCGGTGGTGATTGCTTTCCATCAGGTGACTCACATGTTCATTTGCCCCCTCTCATATAAAACACAGATAAATTGGAAAGGAATATTAATAAAATGAACAATAGAATCCTTTAAAATTTTTGTTTCTTTATCTATTTGTTAACGCTAATCACTGCAACTGTTTTTAATTAAATTGTGCAATCAACTTCGCTCCGCAGTATTCCCAAATAAATACGACATGGGAGCCATCAAGAACAGAGTCAATTTTTCACTTAAAAGGCTGGCAACGGATTGGCGACCCTGTCAGCGGTGCTGCTGATTTGCGGTCAGGTGACCCAAATGCTATTTTGCCCCCCTGGCATATATAAAAAAATATATAAATTAAATAAACATTTATTGACTGTTCACAATCTCTTAAAATTACATTGTTTGTACCATTGATGCAATAGTGAAAAATAATACCTAGATGTAAAATTAAGCTGGAATTGTGAGAGACAGTTGTATGCCTGTTGTACGTTTCAGAGTAACCTGTATTACAATACTACAAATAGGCTGTATTGAAACTACTGAACAAATTTATTTTGGTTGAATTTGTTTTTGTATTAATTTTTTCGTCATACATAATTGCTACGCATAAGTAACATATTTTGAAAACAAAAAATGAAAATAATAAAAAAAAATATGTTTAAATTTCCATGTTCTTCCTAATATACCTTTGAGAATATGTGTACAAAGTTTCATGATGATCGGTTGAGTAGTTTCGGTGTGAAAGCGTAACAACTCACAATCACATTTATATTATTACAAGTAAACAAACTCACAGTCACATATATATTATTAGTAGGGATAGTAGGGAAGTTTTATTTTTATTATTTCATTATTTTTTTATTATTGCCGTGTACTCTGAGTATTTTTATGAAACTCGCGGAATTACGTAAATACTTCACAAAATTTCTTAAAATATCGTTTTAAACCACGATACAATAAAAGGGTGGCTGCCTCAAATCGTAACAAGCCACACCCCTGAGAATCATCGGCTTAGAGAAACAAAGGAACTTTGGGAAGTCAGTTAAAAAGACCAATTCCCATCAATTGTCACTTGTAAGCAATAAGCTGGAATGGCGACACAAACTTACCTACAGTAGGGCCTTTATTAGAAAACTTTTATCACCGTATAGGCACATGAAAAAAATAGTCGTACGTGGCGAATTGGACATTACGACTGGGTCTAACAAAGGTTAAAGTTAACGAGTGTATCAGTGATAATAAGGGAAATTAAATAACAACAATAATTAATCATTCGTATCACACAACGATTCAATCTCGTCGCAGCCAACTGGTTAAAATAGCCAGTCAATTGTACGGCTAGCTCTTTCATTAAACAACGCCAACATTGCAAGTGTACAGTATTAATTTTTAAGGGGTTAAAATGAGAGTTGAAAGTTTGTATAAAACTGTTGAAGTTAGAAATATAACGTGCTTGTTGTTTGAGACAAAAATTTACAGTGTCACTTTTTTGAAAATCATTTTATAAGGGGGTAAAATAGTGGATGAAACTCCGTCAATTGTATGAAACTCCGTGTTTTGTGTGTACATTTGTCATTTTTAAACATAAATAACTTTATTTACTCAATCTTTACGGGTAAGTAAATAAAAAAAATATTAATCATTTTTACGGGATAACGAGATATGCCCAGGCGAGGCTGGGGCCGGCCGTCTAGTAGGTAATATATACATATATTACGGGCAGTCAGCTATAAATATTATAAATCTAATTTTAGTAAAAATGTGGTTATAAAAAAAATGAATAAATGTAAAGAAAGTTCTACTATGTATTCATGCTACAATTTTATTTTTACTGAAAATTTTATTAACGTTTCACAAACGCGACTTAAAATTAATTTAATTTGTTTTAGTTTCAAATAAACATAAATCCCTTTAAGAGACAGACGGGACGCTATTGCCGTCGTTGAACAAAGAAACTATTTTATCGATAGTTTTTTTAACGAGCTTTTGATTCGACATTTAAAATTATTTTAAAATGAAAAGCAAAATCATATTCATATTGATTCAGACTGCAACTGTGATAACTGCGAATCGGGAAATGATTCTATTTTGTAACTATTCTAAATTGTAACTGTCAAAATTTGACCTGCCACAATTTTCTACGTTTTTTAGGTCTCTGAAATCAATATTAATAGCGGTCAAGACAATATAGGACTTCAATATACTATATATAAAAATACAGGGTAGTGATGTGATGCAACACGTAAAAATGTCCATCTAACCAAAGACAGTTTTACTATGGTATAAATATTAGTTATCAATTAATACGATTCCTAATTGTACAGAGACTATGAAGCTAATAGCTAGTAATATTCTCTAGAAAAACAAATAAAGATATTATAGCATCACTTTTATTGATCAAATGGTCCCTATTTATTCAGCATTGAATTAATTTAAAGGTCCTATCAATTACTATGAATTCTTTTTTCCAAAACACGTGCCAGACATCTAACTGATTAATACAGGGCTACGGACACTATAGAATTCCCAACAGCTAAAGGATAAATTATATGAAAACAGATCATTTTCTCTTGCTTCCGAATGTTGTCTATATTTTTCTATCTTAATCTATAGGCACGCCCTATTAATCGATTCTGCGAATAGAATTTGAACATTATTATTATTATTTATTTTAATACTAATTACGTATTATTTAGTCGACAATGACCACACTTTACTAACCGTGATGACATTTCAGATTGTATGATCGACACTATCTAGAAATTTTGAAATAATATGAGACTTATATTCTTGGTTTGCAGCATTACGAATATATATATTTGTTGTTAGAAGACAGTGATGAGATAAAGGTGACAACTAGTTTAGAATAATTATTGTCCATTATTAAAGCTCGTAGCAAACATTGCATTCTTCGTGTAATTGTGCTAATATTCGTATTCAAAATATCGATATCGACAAAACGGTCAGGTTGAATGCGTGTCGCCGAGATGACGGACGGGCAGCCATTAACCGGGAACGTTGCTTATTACCAGCAGGTTGCGACGGCGACGTTTATATTGTTCCGGAGATAATACCTGTTATTTAGCGTCGCACCGCACTAATATTTGGTCGTTTTTTGTCCACGACGTCGCTTCTCGTTAGCGTAGATGAAAAGATTCTAGATATTTGATGCTGTGAAACAAGTTCATGTTTGTAAACTGATGTAATGAATTTAAGGTTACTTTAGCTTCCGTAGCATTTTTCTTTTTATATTCTGAACAAATTTCATAACAGTAATAAAAATACGATGGCATTAGTGTCAGTTACGGTATTATTGTTATACAAAAGTAATGAATTTTAAAAAGAATTTTGGCTGACATTTTTAATAAGGCGAATAAAATGTAACACAATATGTACTTACTTTAATTGACAAAAATACAAACATACAATTATGTAAATTGTTTGCGTGGAAGCTTTTGAACGGACATGTTTTAGAGCTGTCACAGTAACGTGTTTGCGAACTATTTTTCTCATTCTCAGTCTGCCAATCCCGTCAAACCTTTGTCTGTATACGCATAATAGCAAACCCCTGAGAGTATTTCCTATCTCTTTTATTTAGTCCGAATATAAATTAGAGTGTAAGTTTTGTAAAGATTTATGTTAGTGCTATGTGTGTATGATTGCATTAACGATTACATTTTATAGCGAAACCATGACAATCAAAAACGCTCCGACAAAGGCTAGAGACAAATTTCAATACCTATATGGTAGCAACGATAAAAATATTATGCGGATAATATTGCATAGAATATTCGTACTTAATATTATTATCTGCGATCTCGAATTATCATAGACTGCTGAGACATCAATATCAAATGTAACAAGTTATTTGCCTTAAGATTATCCTCCCATCCATTTAGGTAAGGACGAAATTTGAGGTCCATAAAGTAGTCTCACCCAATTATACGAGCCGGGGTTTTGAATTTCAGAGTAATATTAGAGGATCGCTGTCCGGCCGGTCAATTAATGTTTCGTCTTGTATATATTTATATATTGCATATAGAAACTGGAAATGGAGACCCCTTGTCTAATATTCAATGTCATTATTAATAGCAACAGGCTTTCCAATTGTCTATTTCAGTTAGGATATTTTACGACGAATTGAAATTTCGATTCAATTAACGAAATAAATACCAATTTTAATGTGCGTAAAATGTTACTGTTGGGTGTGTTGTATGATTGATTATACAGACGTAAAAAAATAACATTAAGAGCTAATAATAGAGGTAAAAACTCGACGAATTCGCTCGTCGAGTTTTGAATATTATACAATATCTCATAGTTTTCATTGCTAAATGTGAAACATAATTGACCTAGCGAACAAAGTCGGACTGTTTACTGGTTTCACAAGAGACACAATCAAAATAGGTTTGTTAATCTATGACTTGCCTAGTCATAGATTAACAAACCTATTTTGATTGGGACCAGTGTATTTCTGATTAAATTAATATACCTAATGGAAATCTAGGTATATTCCGCTAGGTGTATTAACTTTATGGTATTTCTAATGTCGTATTGGATATTTATTTTGCACCAGCTGTTGCTCGCGGCTTCATCCGGGCGGAACTTAACAAAAGAAAAAGCACTGTATATCCCAGTATTTCTTTTTTTTTAAGTAGCCTAATTTACTGCTTATATTATAAAAAATCAACTTTCATATATATATATATATTTAGTAACAGGCTATTGTAATATTATATAGCCTGATAATTACATAAATGGAGGATCGAAGACAGATCCTCGCTTCGTGGTGTACATAGTGCTAGTTGAAGATTACCAGAAAACCCTAACCTAAACGGAAATTTGTCCGCATATAACCAAAACATAATTTGTTAAATTTAATACTTTGCTAATTAAATTATCTATCCACATTGATAGCAATATATACACAACTATGAATATTTTTCAAAATATATATATTGTAAGTCAAACGTTCTGAAATGTGATTTATACGGTTACTCTGCACACGTAGATAGTATATAATATATAACACACAAAACAAACGTTTGACTATCTGTTTTCAAACAGTATAATATACACAATGCGGAAACCAATTCGGGTTTGTGGCGAGGATATCGCTTTACCAAAATTAGATCTGAGCAGCGGGTATTTAACTTCGTCAGTATTGAGCTAATCAGATGCCACTCCACAAAGATCACAAAGCGAGTAATCAGGGGCAAAATTGCCTGTGTGCGGCTGACATGCTATATGCACTGTCTTTAACACGCGACGTTGATACTGTTTACGTTATTACAATTGGCATTAAACATAAAACAGAAAGAGGAAATCAGGTTTGTGATTATACTATACATTGCTGTCTGTAAAGGTGACCGCGCACTTGAGCGCGCATCGCATTAATTTTTCCACAGAATTTTTCGAATGCAAATAACTGCGGATGACGTCACCCCACGAGATACTTTTCCATACAAAAAAAGACTGATGAGTGCGGTTCCCCGACGTGCGCCCTTACGCACGCTCTGTTCACTACAAATAGTAATAAATAATAATATTTTTATACTCCTATTGTTATATTTGAATTACTTCATTCACATATATAAACAGAATAGTATAAAATTACGATCTAGATTAACGAAGAGATTTATCCGTACAAAATATATTTAATACATAATAATATAAATGGTACATAATCTATCGTCATAATATCTTCGTCATCTATACATAATAATGATTTTTACAATAATTGTAACATTTTTAATTTTCATATTTTTACTTTATTTGCGAACCCTGCCCACTCCATGCACAAATTCGTTACCCTAAGGTTGCCTTGAAAAGATTGCTCTCAGCAATAAGGCCGCCTTGATGCAAATATACAAGACTGTAACTGTTATGCAAATAATGCGTATTCTATATACGTATCTATCACTTTTGTATCCAGGAGTACCAAATGTCCTTGTTCCTTATTTAAAAAAAAGTTAACCATATGCAACTGAACGCGAGTTTCGCAAACTCATATGTATAAAAAGTCAAGTGTCAATAACCTTATTTATATACTAGCTGTCACCTGCGACGACAAACAAACAAAGACTCTTTCACATTTATAATATTAGTATGGATTTTATTGTACGAGTGCAAATAAAATAGTTTATACAACTGCATATAATATGTATCAAATCACTCAAATGACAGTTACATGAAATACTGTTATTAACATATACAAATTTAATTTAGCCCCACAACTTCGTAACTATGTATAGACTGTACATATAAATATACATATGTATATTTCCAATATCATAGTGATCGTAGAGGTAATGGAGCCAACGTTGCCTCTATGCACTTGACGTGCCGAGTATGAATACGTCACAATCGCGCTATCAATTCAGATATCAAATACAGAAATTAACTGTTAACAAGATTTACAGTCGATATATACGAGTATGTATATACGCACTAATGTACTTTTACGATAAAAACCTATTTTTGAATAGCGGGTAAAGTAACAAAACTTTTATGTACGAACAGGACCACTTAATTTCAATAACTAAAAAAGACATTTTCATGCATGGAACTTACCTACCACCTATGCAGATCTTTTTACAATAAAGTTTTTAAAATATAGTCCAGTTTTATCGATAATTACAAATAAATTGTTTTCAAAACTGTCTCAACACTACAACAAAAGAACTAAAGCTACGGAGGTCGTAGCCTCAGCACGGCCTACGTAGCATTTCCGTAGCAACTCCCGTAGGCCACTACGCCGTAGCCCACAAACTAATGAGCCCCACTGATATTGTTGAGTCGGACGCGCCCTATAAATTGCTTTCATGCATATTTATTTATTCAAATATGTATGAATTGAATCCCGCTCACGACTACTCAAATATGGCGCCGGACCAAATTGAATCAACAGGGTGAATTAGGTTGTCACCAGTGTTTCGATAATTGAAAGTAAGAAGTTTGTTGCACAGTAAAAAAAGTTCTACTAATAATATAAATGTAAAACTTTGGATATTTTTATTTTAGTACGTTACGCAACGCGAAAACGTACGCTGAAGGAATCGGGATGGCATTTGGTACACAGTTTAAAACTTACTGAATTAATAAATAAAAACCATACTTATTATTCCGGTAGTGTGTTCATTGAATATGAATAAAATTGTAGGCGAAATCTAGTGAACTACATAATTGGAGCAAAAGCGAAAATGAAACGATACGTGCTGACAAATTTAAAGTGCACTATAGAGTTGCGTGAACTGCTCAGAAATATTAGGTATTTATATAACCTATATAACACAACAGTAGCAAGTGATGCTACAAAATTTTCTGCATAAGAAATAGGATTCTCGATTAATGTAAAACAACATACATACAATGAATTGTAGGAATGTGGATATAGTACAAATATGTCCAGACATATCATCAGATCAGGATCCAGATCCTACTCATATTAACTGCAAAAGGCAAAAAGGTGTAGAGTCCGCCTAATGTGAAAGTATCACTCACTTGGCACTAGTTACCCTGCTCCTAACGCAATAACTCTACAAGAGAGAGATTTATTGGTAATCTCACGCACTTGCAAAAATACAAAAAAAAACCAGCTCATTTGACTATGCTCTTCTGTATGATGGAGGTACTCCCCTAGTAGGAACTTACTGAACTCAAATCTAAGTAGCCACGCAATAAATATCTCCACTGAGAATCATTCCACGTTATCATCACTGAGCTCGAATCGATAAACCCTAGAACCGACGAGCGGGAACTTCGATTACGTCGAATAATGCGTTTTCGAATTGAAACGTTAGGCACAACGTTCACAGATAATAAATGAAGCAAACGTTCCGAAGCTCGAAACTAATTAAAGTCGTCGGTACGAATCAATACTTATAAATTAAGACGGTTTAACTTAGGAAGGTAATTGGGCAAAAGTTCATTTCAAATATTGATACTGCTGTGACGTCGCTTCTACAGAAATTTATCCATTAAAGCCTGTGTACACAAGTGTTAAGAAAGTTGAGTTCCTGCTTGAGTTTTCTTTTTTTTTTTAATTATTGACTTTTAAAGCAAAACGAATCTTAAATACAGGTACTTTCTATTATATAAGACAAAATATAGTATTATAATTAAACATTTGGTATAAAAGCATTTGGTAGGCTCCTCGCTCATAACGAAACCGAAACCCGAAACATTTCTAGAAAATAAATAACAGAAATCTATGGAATCTCATAGTCACAGTGGAAATTTAAAAGCATTTTAACAGTGATATATAAAGCAAGAGAAAATATTATTTTTAGATTTGAAACGTATTTCTGTTTTTAATATTTATTATTGACTAGTTTGCGCTGACGATTACGTACGCGCACATCCCTGTATCCCACGGGGATTCCTACGTCTAAATAGCTACCTATATGCTAAATTTCAACATGATCCGTCTAGTGGTTTAAGATAACGACTGCGTTTTATAGATACAGAAAACTAAACTAAAAAGAAAAATAATATACATATTTTACAGCAAAAAATGTACGTCAAATATTACAACAAAAAATTTACAGATAAAGTAAACACAGCTAACGTACATGAACCTTTACAGTCGAGCCAGGACTTTCAAAGTTACCTTATATTCTTTCGCTTACTTTATATTATTTAGCTTTGATATATTCGCAATTTAAGTTGCCTGAAACTCGACGAGGAGGCGGCCGGATTAAATTACATATTTTTTCTTACTTACCGACGGAAGCAAACGACTTTAGAGTGTAAACAGAACGTTAAAGAGGGTAACAATATAAAGTAGAGCAACACGCCACAAATTTCTCGTGTAGTAAGCGAAAATCATGATTATGAGGGATTTCGATTTATTTAATAGTCGGCGGATGTCAATTTGTTCCATAGAACTTAATTATTGAACAATTATCAATATCGACGCTCTTGTACTCCGTTTTTATTTCATATTTGATAACTACTCTAAGCTTGTAACTCTGTTCGATATGTTTGTAACTGTGTTCAAACGAATAGTTATATTATATATTTTATGTCACGCCACATGCCAAACAAGCAAACGACCTTCTTGATGTAAAACGGTTACCATACCATAAAGTCACTTACGGTTGCTGGAACACCCGCTGCTAACGCAGCATCTCCTTATTTATTGAGCAAATATTGCAAACAGTTAAACGCTACGAAATCAGATAAAAACAAACTCTTTTCAATCAAGCTGTCCAAAAAAGTACATTTCGTTTAAGTATCTATTTAGGTATTTTGTTCAAATTACTTTTTTATGTAATTGAGGTGTAAAACAAGGACATAATTTGCCTTTTCTTCATAATAGAGAGGGGCAATCGAGCATGTGAGTTACCTTATGATAAGCAATTACCATAGCCATCGAATCATCAACATCGAATTAGAGCATGCTCCGTGGACCACAACTGAAAAACTGGCGATTGTTACACATGATAGAAAGTTTAATTGAAATAATTCTATATGTAGGCGTTTGAACGCTTGAAACGCCAGGGTCAGAATTGGGAATCTTTGGAAATAAAAGTCTATAGAGATTACTGTAACTAAGAAAGAGCATAATACAGAGAAAACTTAATACACTACTAGCCGAAGCGATTTTTAGGCATGCACAATACTTCCTTCGTAACCCGTTTTACCTTTAGTAAAGTAAACAAAAATCATCGAATATTTCCAAACTGAATTACCTAGATTTCTAATTTTGTCACGAAGGATTTCAGTACAGTCGAATTTTACTAGAGAAAAATGATTAGTTGAGCATACACGGCAATATAATACTATATTTACTGCTTCGATCGTTAATATAGAACATTTACAGTACAGAAAAATATTATGATAACGTTTTTAAATTTTCAAATGTTTTATTTTTACCTTTATGCGTGCTCAGGTAACTTGGAAAATAACCTGGTACATAGAACGGATATCGGACGTTTCATATTTCCTGATCTATTTGATGATTTTACATGAAAAAAATATATGCAATATGATTTTACTTCTGGATAATCGCCGCTAAATCCCTCAATTCAGTAAGCCTCGGTCTAGAAATTTTATCCTTGAAATTAATAAATATTTAATAAGGAAAATATTCGACACAAAAATCAGTCTCAGAGTGATTATTAAACTTGTTTTTATCACACAAGGCTTATCCTTATTTAGCCCTACAATATGAAATTAAATTATTATCTAGATTTATACCAATCATAGCCATAACAGTTAAATTTCATAGTGTCAAATTCATTCCTTCATGAAAAGAAGGTTTGAGTATTTATTGTAAATCAATAACGATTAATAAAATTATACCTTAGATGTAAGAATAGTACCTTTATTCCAATGTGGATGGGGAAGTCCGAGGCTAACGCTGGTTGTGGATGAAGTGCCGGCAGCAGCGGCAGTGGTAGAGGACAGGACATCATAGTTACGCCAACCTGAAATACGAGAAAACGAACGTTACGCCAACTTGAAGAACGAGAAATCATTTTAAACCATTACTGAGATGTGGCAAAGCAAACACTAAGCAGGAGGCCTACCGCCTAAGCTGAAGCCAATACCTATCGACTTTTTTGATTGCGAAATTTAGACTACTGTTTAAATTTGTGATAAACATCTGCAGTTTAATCGGTAAAGCGCCTCCGTCCCTACCGACTAAGCTTATTACTATTAGCACTAATTTAAGGTGACGTTAGAATTTCGCAATAAAAAAAACCGATCGTAATCGGTTTCAGCTTAGGCGGTAGGGCTCCGGATACAATATATTTAAAGCGAGACACTGCTATATTGTGAAAAAGCAGGCGATATAACCTCTCTTATATCTATATAATTTTAAATATCTTGTCTCACCTATACCCGTATCTGGGCTTAAATGTATATTGTGTTTAATTAGTGTATGGTGAGCTTAACGTCGTCTAATATTACTGTTCTTGTTTTCTTACTGCAATAGAAATGTTAAAATTAATGAATTGTCATTCCCTGCAACGCATAAAAAGAAGGTAACGATATCTTCATCATCAGCCTGTATCTACCCACTGCTGGATATTCCTTTATCCTCCGAAATAATATTATCTTAGAAAAACAGTACTCAGTAAAAAATGTTTCAGTTGGCATTTTGAGGCATAATAAAATTGCCACGAAATAACAACGATTAACTAGTATTGATTGCCATAGCAGAATGATCGACGTTGAATGGTCGATGTTCAATAGTATCGACCGACTTCGACTGTACACAGGTGTAAAATTTTGAGAGGAGAAACAACATTTTTATTAACAATTAATGTGCCATTTGTATGATAGTCATAATGTGTAACTAATATTACAAACGTGACTCTGTCTTTGGTTAATTATAAATAAAATAATCAAATCCTGGACAAATCACACACTACCATCTAGCCCTAAACAATATTACTTATACTGTGCCAAAACTAAGCAATGCTTGTACTATGAGTACTAGATAACTGATGTTATACTTAAATATACATATTTTCATCTCTCATCTAATTCTTCAAAACTCTATGCGCAGCCGTCTCCGACAAATTATAAAACGACCCTATATACTCAACAAAATTGTAGGTCGAAATAAACTTCCGAACATTTAACGCAGATTAGTGCACCAATAAAAACCCGATCGAGGCCATCGCAAACAATTTAGTTAGCTTGTATCAGAAAAGGCGGATAAACTGCGCGGATATTCCCTCTCTAATATTCCGTATGGGGCGCTCTGCTGAAACGTAGTGAATAATATATGGGGTTGAATGCAGCCGGTCGCGGAGATCAGTCGGCATTACTGGCGACCTGCGCCCGTCACATATACAAGCGACTAATAAATAACCGTACAGTTTTTTTGTCATGTTTGCTCCATACGTTTTTTAGGGTTCCGAACCTCAAAAGGAAAAACGGAACCCTTATAAGATCACTTTGTTGTCCGTCTGTCTGTCAAGAATTTCTATGTCGAGAATGCGTGGAGGTATCAAGCTGAAATTTGAACTGTATACTCAGGTCTACGGTCCCATGAAGTTAAAAAAAAATCAAACTGCTAAGTTTATGTAGAAAAAAGTTACGGCCGTTTATTCAGCAAAAAACGCATATTTCGACACACTCAAGGGAATCAAAACCTATAGGGTACTTCCCGTTGACCTAGAACTATGAAATTTGGCAAGTAACATCGTTATAGACTACAAGTACAGGAATAAATCTCAAAACTATACATTTGTAAATAGATCTTAAAAAATAGGGGGTCTATATTTTTTATAGGGTGTCGAAATTTCAAATTGAAACTACTAGTTCAAATGGGGTATCATATTAAAGGGCTTGATGTACACATTGCAAAATATATTTTATTTATTTTTTTCGACGCATTATTTCTTATTTACAATGAAAAATATCAAATTTAATAATGATACTACGTACCTACGGAACCCTCGGTGGGCGAGTCCGACTCGCACTTGTCCAGTTTTTTTTTTTTTGTAAGAATCGCCATCATCTTCAATTCAGCACGAAAAGCGTGTAAGGATATGTTGTAACAATATAAATATAGTTATTATTTAAATAGTTGATTTCGATCAATTTGCCAAAATATTATAACACTCTGCGACATCACAGCAGTAAAATATAAAATGCAAAAATTCGCACACAAATGGAGTGTAAGTGGTTCATCAACATCTTTGAACCAAAGCCAACTTCACCTACACGCGGTGCACCTTGCTGACTGACAAACGAAGCTCTGGCGAAAACAGAGGTAGGGAGCGTAACTGTAAGCTACCCGACTCGGGAATATACCTCCATCTCACAGAATATAACAATTCCCTTGAGGGTTGTTGTGTTCCTGCGAGTGAGTGAGGTGAGTGAGGAAAAAAAACCATCACAAACCTTCGTGGCAGCTCAGTTGGTAGAGCCCTCGACGTCGTGGGTTGAAATCCCTCCTAGGCGGAGAGGTGAATATAAATGATGTGCCCCAAAATGCATTATACGACGACGTATAACTGACTTTACAGGAATGCCATACCAGGTATTATTTTT
The DNA here is from genome assembly GCA_937001555.2 of Hypsopygia costalis. NCBI lineage: Eukaryota > Metazoa > Arthropoda > Insecta > Lepidoptera > Pyralidae > Hypsopygia > Hypsopygia costalis. Next base: position 21,724,499 of record OW443332.2, read on the forward strand.
CGAAAAATAAAGGGAATATAATTACATATCAATAAAACATTTGTTCTAGTCTATTTTGTCTTTCTACCATCGTCGCTGCGATGTTGCGTCGAATACAGTCGATATACGCGGAAAATATAAATGCGTGTTTGAAAACTCGTCCAAGTAATGGCGCAGAACAAAATTTTTGGAACTTACAAGAAGTACAAGGGCTGCGGAGATTTGACGGATTATGGACGTACTTCAGAAGTTCAGAGATGTACATAAAGATGTAGTTGAATTGTGTAATCGGCAGTTTTACAAAACCACCATCAGTTATTTCAGAAAATGAAATCATATTGTATTACGAAGAACACGGCGCGGTGGATAGGTGTCAAATCGTCGTTTTAAAAAATGACTAATTTGGTTATATAGAATTGCATAAACGCTTAGCGTTATTTTACGGGTAACATTTAGAGATTTTGTAAAACAGCGTGAAATGTAACGTTGAATTTAAATTAATTTAAGATATTAAAATATTTTCAACGCCGCTAACAGAATTTCGCAAATTCATCAATGCATCGAAAACACATCGATCGTAAAGTCGTTTGAGCTGTTTTTCTGTTGGGTCCAAACCAAAAATAGAAGTTCCGTAATGGATTAAACGTGACTCACAAATATCAATCCAGTGGAAGACTGCGTCTATTCGCCGTAATATAAAACGGTAGTTTTGAAAACTGTCTAGCAGTTTTGTAAAACCACAGATTATACAATCTAACTGCTACATCTAAATCTTACGCTCATAGTATTCTTACTTTACGGACTCTCACATACTCTGATTTTCTGATCTTACATATTCTGATTTTTCAATGTAATTTACATATTTAAAAAAATTGGTTGTGTGTAAAGACGGACGATAATTTTACGTGATAACGTCATAAGAAAACATCGGCCGATGGAGTGGAAGAGAGATACATGCGTCAGTTGTTCCGCGCTCTCGCTTGTGACAATGAGTCATGCTTTTTCGTGCGTGCAGCCGGCGTTCATCGATTTATAAGACATTATCAGGTCAAAAATACATTTATATTTAATTACACAAAACAATATACTTAATTAATTAATATACAGAACAATACAGATAACTGAGATATTGCGAGGATTCATTTCAAATGAAAACATCAAGCACAAAGTAACGCGGATCCAAAAGGATTCAAAGTTTTAATCGAACGACGGAACCGTCAGCCGCTCCCCGAGGACCCCTAGTTACAAATTAATTAAACTATATACTAATTGAATGATGAAATGAATTGATTAATGTAACTGGAGGGATTAAACTAAATTATAAACTTTGTACTTAAATATTGATATGTTTGTTTTGTTTTTTACCCGCGACGGAACGGAGACGGTATATGCGTTTGGGGTGCTAGGATGTTTGTGCAAATCAATGTTGCCAATTATCTCCAAAACTACGAGTCCGATTTTGATGCGGTTTTTAGTGATGGGTTCGGGTTTGATTGGTGCATGTTCTTAGATAGGTATTACGGTGACATCTCACCAGGGGGCGCTGCAGTAAATATTTGTTTGTGAAACCAATGTTGCCATTTATCTCCAAAAGTACGAGTCCGATTTAAATGCGGTTTTAGTGATGGGTTCGGATTTAATTGGTGCATGTTCTTAGATAGGTGTTACGGTGACAACTCACCAGGGGGCGCTGCAGTAAACATTTGTTTGTGCAACCAATGTTGCCATTTATCTTCAAACCTACTAGTCCGATTTTGATGCGGATTTCAGTGATGGGTTCTGGTTTGATTGGAGCATGTTCTTAGATAGGTGTTACAGTGAGAACTCACCCGAGGGCGCTGCAGTAAACATTTGTTTGTGCAAAACCAAAACTACTAGTCTGATCCTGGTGCAGTTTTCAACTGTCATACCTATGCTTGCTCTCTAAAAAGTTTGAAATAAAAACAAAATTAAAAATTTTGAAAAGACCCACGACGGTTAAAACGTAGATGAAAAAGGATAAAATAATTTTGAAACCCCCGACTTAAAGAATTTATGCTATGAACTTAATAAAAAAAAAACCAAGAAAATCCGTCGGGGGCTGCTTTCAACATAAATATAAATAAGTATACAAGTCACTATAAAACTGCCAAACTAGTTCATTTAATGGCAGTCCCAACGGATTTTCTTGGGTTTTTTTTATTTTGTTTTTATTATACTGTAACGTTATACGTTCTTCTTATTAAAATTCCATACAAAAACATAATTACAATAAAAATACATAATAATAAACTTTATTAATAAACGGATTGGATTACATAATTCAATTCTATAACTAAAGTTAAATGTTAATTATGTCTTGAGTTGAATGAATCACATTTGATTCATGACAATATTAATTAATAGTTAATATTATGAATAAAATGTACTGTAATGTACAATGGAAAATAAATCGCTTAAATAATAATTTAAAACACAGTAAATATGTACAAATAATCTAATTAAAAAAAAAATAATCGTATTATTCAACTGTATTTGCTAATGGTTTTCTTGAGTTTCACACGGTACCCTATTAGACAAACATGGTATGATTTTGTGGGCGGAGTAAAGATAAGCTGAGCATCAGGAACAGCTGATACTCGGACCCCACACCACCTCTTTTCATCAACCCATACGACATACAGAGTTGGATAGTGCACGGACGTATTTCGATGCATAGTTCGTACTTTCAAAATTAATATAAATAATAACTTATTTTATTTTACGATATTAATCTAAGTTTCTGTGCGATTTATTTACCGCCAATGCGGTACTTACATAATAATTCGCGGAGAACATTGGAAACTAAAATCACGTAAATACAGGAGTTACCCGATAGGGTAAGTAGTGATCAGTTATTATTTTATAGGCCAATCTTGGAAATGTGTACTAGCTGTGGCTTTGCCCGTGTAATATATAGTTTTTGGATTGCTTATCCGAATACGACGAATAAATAATCTTTCATCGTCCATGTAATATTGCTACCGATTTAAATAATTTATCATTTCATTGTTTTAATTTGGAAAAAGCCGAGTGTATTTAATTAGGGTTAGACCTCATTGTGTTTTCTTTGTTAGCTTTGCAAACGAAAAATATTTAACTACGTAGATGTTTTGATCTACCTACTTTTATAATTATTTAATCCTGACGGCATATTTTTTACGGCTTTAGATTTTTATTGTGAATAATATCACTTTGGCCTTAGTTTTTATTCACAAATAATTCCCCCTACATACTGTTCCGTTCTGATTGCGATCTTTTCTACCGACACCACTCACCTTCTACCTATGTCTTGGCTTAGCTTTATGGCTTGGTGTTATATGACGCAATAGACGTGATCGTGCTGACGGATGTGCTTAAGCTGGAGTATTGTTCCAGGGAATAAGATATCACTTAAAGAAAAATCAGATACCACTTAAGAGGAATCAAATACTACTTTCGAAGAACCGAACATTGAGGTCCTCCTGCTGTCACTTCCCTATACCACCGAGCCATCACCCATCTTCGGACGCCTTCGCCAGGGAAGTACGGGACCGCGGAGGCAAACTTATTAGCCGGGCACTGTGAACCCGATACTTATTCTTTTTTAATATTTTTTTTATTGTATACGCTGGGTCTTTTAATGGTCATCATTATATCACCGTACCCGAACTCGTCAATACCACTAACTGCAAAAAAAAACATTATACCCTGGCTGACGGTGACGTAGTCCATGGACGCTTGCAACACTACAGGCATCACTCAAGAGTTGCCGATTTTACTCTAGTTTGTTTTTAATGCGTAACTGAACAAGAGCGGTGTCATGACGTCCTAGTATGTGCGCCTGTTTGTGGTATCATAGTTCCCAAACTGATCGATTCATTATGAAGGCGGTTGGATGACAGCTTGTTTGGTTCTCAAGAGAACGTCAGGAAGTCTGGGATACTTATGTAAACTCGTATTTTCATAATCGTTAGATACACTTTATGTGCCTTTACCGGAGACTGACTACGATTCACGGCAATATGTCGTCACAATAATGCATTCGAATAGAAAAACACGTTAGAAGCTCCTAAAACAGTTTAACGTGATTCGGTTAAATATTAACACACAAGGTAGAGGCACACAATACCTACCTACCAATACAATTGTTTAATACGATAGAAATCACATCAGTCAAAAAGCTATATTTGTAAAAAAAAAATTGGTTGCCTGTAAAGTCGGTATACGGGCGAAAGTTTTACGTGAAAACGACTTTGAGTGGTAAAATGTTTTCGAGTGGAAGGGACGCATGCCTTTCACTTTTTATGTCTGTCTCTCTCGCTCTTAGAAGGGACACGCGTCCACGACACGCCTACAATGAGAGCGAGTGAAAGGCACGCGCCTTTCACTCGCTCTCATTGTAAGCGCATAACGTGACCCAGTTTCTTGAAGTGTCACCCGGCTAACCAATTTATAAGACGTTGTCACGTCAAAAATATAATTTACCCCTTTTGTAATTGAAATTTAAACTTAATTTTTCAAAACTACTGATTCCTAGGTACAGTGTTCTGCAATTCTACCTTTAAGAAAATAGTTTTGTTTAACTAAAATAAATCCTATTTATCTCTTGGGCCCACAGTGCAAAGAGACCACTCACTCACGAGCAGTGAAGTGTATTTTTTTAAAATATCTATTGATATGGAAAATATTCCGAATCTGACACAACGCTACTCACAAAAATTAGTGATCATAGGCTTAGGCATAACCGTGTGTGAACCTTAGCTTAGCCACAGTATAAGTAATAGTACTAACGCTTAGCGAACTATACATATCGACCTCTGGTACGCACATGTGAAACCGACATGTGTAAGCTACACACAAGTCAGGCCAAAGTGCAAACACTCCCATCACACTGTATGTTTACCGTGTAACTAGATTTACATATACCCAGAAAATAATCTGAGAAGTAATCTCTTCATCGTAGTTGAATTCCTAGTACCTAATACCTTTCCCTTCAACTCCGAAAATCGAAATTTGCGTACAAATTTAATCCTCGTAAAACAGTTAAAGCGATAGTTCACTCCGTCACTTGCCGACATAGTTCACTAATCCCATTAATTATAATAATGTATTCATTATATTAATTAATGGAGTTACAAACTGTCATAATAACAAAACTTGTCTGACTCGAGAATAGTTCCGAACGATTTTCTCGACAGCGAGTTTAATGTTACACGGCGATGTTTCTGTTCTATAAAGCTGCCGTATTTGTTCTGTTTATTAAAGAATATAAAAAGGTAATTTAATAAAACATCTAATGTACCCTGTATTAGATGTTTTATTAAATTATCTTTTTCTTTTTCTGTGCAGTGCTATCATAAAGAGGTATTATATTAAATCAAGCGTGTGAAATGTGGCTTATTACGCACTCGTGTGATATTAAGATTTTTTTAATCTTTCGAGCCTGCAATTATGCCGGTTACGTACGGTCATAGCAAAAGAAATTACTTGGCCGATGAAGTAATAACTAAATAGTTATATAACTTTTGCACAGTATGTCGCCTAGAATAAGCTAGCTGGACAAAAATATAAACAATTCTGAGAATTGTTAACGAGGGTAGCTAGAGCATTAGTTGCTTCTCATAATAACAGGTATTGTTTTATATAACGAGTATAAATATCAGTGATTAAGGAAAGTATAAGAGATAATTGGATGAAAGTTATGAATTAATTGCGTTTTGGCTACTAATACGAATATTTCCCTTGGGTTCAATTTTAAAGTTATGTGGTGGCTTAGTGATAGATTCAATAACCAAGAATAAGTAGCTTTTTTAATACACAAATACATAATATTATTTAAATTATTAACTAGAGAAACTGTCAGTGTGAGGATATGTCGAAGATACCGTGAACCTTGAATCTGGCAACCTTTTCTACCACCGTGAAGGAGACCAGCTCTCCCAGGGTGGTGTTGGGTTCCTTGTCCATAGAACCCTTGACAAAAACATAGTGGAGATCTCCAGTGTGTAGTTGAGGGTAGCATTCTTGTTATAAAACTGACAGAATGCAATTCAAATCTTACTAGTTAATGTTGACCCATTTCCCAGTGTTCGGTTGAGCTACTTCACAACATCTAACCAAATGTATTATGTAACAATAAACAGAAAGTCCATTCAACTGAACTATAAAAAAATAATTTATTATCGGGTCGATTCTTATAATCATTAATTCACTTGAGAACGATTGGCTTTCTATAATTTTGACGGATCCAATTATTTTATCGCTCCTTTCCGAACGCTGGATACCCTCGAAATTAATTAATTAACTATTGGTTAATTAAATCATCCCGGCTTCGCTAAATTTATTCTTTCGCAAGCGTAATAACTTTTTGTTATAAATAATATATCAGCACATAAAATTGGACAAATCTGGCGTATCAGGGGGCGCTTATTTAGGGTTGTTATTATTCCTTGATTACTCTTGGTCTACCAGAATGGAACTTTTGAAACGAAAATATCGGATTGTTCACGATTTCAAACTGACGGACGGTTTAGAACATTTGAGTCTGAAAAGAGAGTTTGCGACCCTTTGTGTGTTCTACAGATTGTACAATGATGAGTTTAAAGGAATTATTTGACATGATGCCTGTATTTATTAGGTGTTAATTAAATAAAAAAAACGAAAAACTTTTCTTACTGTACTTCGCTCAAGCCCTTTCTTTTTCATCAAATTATAAATCGCCATTTTGTGATGGCCCCCATATTTCATTAAAAATGGTAGCAAGTAGGTAAACGTGCATTGGCACAGGAACCAAACAAATGTGCCAAATTTCAGGGCAATCGGACAGTGGGAAGTAGAAAAATTTAACTTACACGATTTTATTACACACACCGCGATGAAACTTAAATAAAAACATGTATAATAACGTGAATACGTTATATATACTAAAATTATCTCAAAATGGCAGCGCTTCCCCCTCCCCGCACGCGCTGTTCAGCCCTTATGTACTTAGCGTAATAAATTCTATGATCCTTCATCTATCCAATGGTGTGATTGAATTTTGGATGGAGATGAAAGATATGTAGCTGGAACACCAAACTGTAGCCCCCGATTATATTATCATTAGTTTTTTTGATTTGCCCTATGGAAGCAATTTATAGGCGTATTTATGTCAAAACATGTATAACGCTCATAAGGATCTAATGGCAAATAAAGAATTCTAATTTCATTACATATAGTAAATAATAACAAATAATATTCAATTTGATGGTGTAATCAAAGTGTTAGTTACACTTGGGTTTTCGATTAACAAGCGTCAGTAAATTAATTAAAGTGTGTAAGTGTATATCAGATAGATATGTAGTTATCTCAAGTTAATCATCTGCTTGATTAACAGCAGATAACGTGTATGGTTTCACATAAATTATTCGAGTTACCTCATTATCGATATTCGTACTAATCAAAATAATTGGAAGGCAATTAACTGAACAAATTTAAGACGGGGTCTTAGGTACTCAAATTATATATAACAGTTATTTTGAGTTTTTTCACTAAGTTTGTGAAATCGAGGAGTTTGAGGCAGTTTCACATGATGATCACGGATACGTTCATGAGCTTCTAAATACATACTTTTGTATCACATACACACACTCACACAGAAAATATGACGATTATTTGTCACTAAGTAAAGTCGACTTTGTCTTAGGCCTCATTTACAGAGACGCGGGGCGTTGCGCGTCACGTGCGGCGTGGCGTCTCGCGGCGCGTGAGGCGTTTTTTAGGGTTCCGTACCCAAAGTGTAAAAAGGAACCCTATTACTAAGGCTCCGCTGTCTGTCCGTCCGTCCGTCTGTCACCATGCTGTATCTCATGAAACGTGATAGTTAGACAGTTGAAATTTTCACAGATGATGTATTTCTGTTGCCGCTATAACAACAAATACTAAAAAACAGAACAAAATAAATATTTAAGGGGGCTCCCATACAACAAACATGATTTTTTTTGCTCGTTTTTGCTCCCAATTGATAACGGTAATAGATAGACGCTTGAAATACTCACATAATATTTAGTTACATGTTCACTTTAAAAATAAATAATTAAATAAAAATAAAACAAATATTTAAGGGGAGCTCCCATACAACAAACGTGATTTTTTTTGTCGTTTTTATAGATAATAGTACGGAACCCTTCGTGAGCGAGTCCGACTCGCACTAGGCCGGTTTTATTTTCGTTCATAACGCGCAAACACAACATATTAGGTTGGGGAAAAAGTCTTTTCGTATTTTATATGAAAATTCAAAACATTTTTTAATAAAGTTTATTTACATTTAACTAAAGTATGTAGGTGCCATTTTGTTCGATAACTTTTGGCCATCTTGTAGGTAGAGACATGATCCCATTACTATAGAAATTTTGGGACTTCTGTTCAAAAAACCACGACAAGTGGTTTTGGCAGTCTTCTCGTGATGGTAACCTGACATTGCCTAAAGAATTCTGAAGAGACCGAAACAGGTGGAAATCAGAAGGTGCAAGGTCAGGACTATACGGCGGATGCATTAACACCTCCCAGTCAAACTCTCTTAATTTTTGCTGAGTGGCTAAAGATGTGTGAGGTCTAGCGTTATCATGATGAAAAATCACACCCCTTCTGTTAATTAATTCCGGCCGCTTTCTCTCAACTTTTTGCTTTAATCTCATCAGTTGTTCACAGTAGAGTTCAGAATCGATAGTCCTGCCTGGCGGTAACAGCTCATAATGAATAATACCCTTCCAATCCCACCATACACACAGCATCACCTTGTTGCGGGTTAACCCGGGTTTTGCCAGAGTCTGTGAAGCCTGACCGGCCTTTGACCACGACCTTTTTCACACGTTCTTGTCGTACGTGATCCACTTTTCATCACCAGTTATAAGCTTCTTCAAAAACTGTTCGCTTTCATTACGTCGTAGTAAAGAATCGCAAATGAGTACACGGTTCATTAGGTTTCTTTCAGTGAGATCGTGAGGCACCCAAATATCGTGCTTTTTAGTGTACCCAGCTTTTTTCAATTGCGCTAAAACTGTTTTGTGGTCAATTCCTAATTCTTCAGCTACGTCGTAACTACTGATATGCCGCTCTTGCTCCACTTTTTCAAAAATGGCATCCATTTTATCCGTAACAGGGCGACCAGAGCGACGTGCATTCACACCAAAATTTCCTGATTGAAAACGCTTAAACCAAATTTGTGCTACTCTCACAGACACTGCACTAGGTCCATAAACGTCACAAATTTTATTCGCAGCTTGCGTTGCATTTTTACCTTTTTTGTAGTAAAATTTTAAAATGAATCGAATTTCTTCATTAGATTCACTCATCTTGACAGTAAAAAAAACAAATGAAAATCACACATTTACCTAATTTGAATTTTAAATTATCTTTTTTAAAATATAAACTTTTTAAAGATATCAAAACCTGCCAGACACAAATGGTATAACCATAGAGATTTTATTACAAGTTCATACATACTATAATGCGAAAAGACTTTTTCCCCTACCTATTATTATGGCAATATACGATGTTGTTCATAGAGACGCGGGACGGCAAGAATGGCGGGGCCCGCCGCGGCCAGCGGCGATGCACGCGGCGGGCATCGCTGCGGCGCACGCGGGGCAACACTCGAACCGACATCCGACCAGTTTCTTATATTAAATAATTCACTTTTTAACATAGAAATTTCTTCTAAAAAAAGGCGATCATATCGTACTCCATTGCGACGGTGATTACGTCTGCTTTGTGCGATTTCCAAATTAAGACTGGCAGAAGGTTCCTGCCGCGGGCGCCGCAGAGATACACGCCGCGTGCGACGCGTCGTTGCCATCCGCGGTCTCCGCAACTAAACACGCTCCATTTCAAGTAAACGCGTGAAAAATCGCTTCTCCGTAAACGCACTTATACAACGCCATATATTTGAATTAAGCGCGGGCCGCGCCGCCGCACGCGACCCGCGACGCGCCGCGTCTCCTGTGGCCGGTTTCTTGTTCCCCCGTGAACGTCAGAATAAAAATATATGTACAAAAATATAACTTCATATAAAAATTTCGAAGTGATTCGTCTAGTACTGACAGAGATTTTAGATTTTAATTAAGCACCTCCCGATGTAGTTTTAATTAGGCACCTCCCGCTTTAGTTTTAAATTAGCAGTAGTTTTAGATAAAAATGTTTTTAATTATAAAATTTACAATTTATCGTGTAATTACAAAATATTATATTATATTACACAGTAATGGGTATGTAATTACATAGTCATATATATGCAAGGTATATACATACATGCAACTTTTTGTCCATACCTTAAGCCTTATCTATCATGTTTTGAGCAAATACATTTACCTCTATTATTTTTATGATTAAAAAAATTTTCATTTTTATTCATCTCATGAGGGGGATACATGTCTGTCATCAATACAAAAAACTATTTACTAGAAATAAATTCAGCCTTAAAAAATAAATAAAAAAATATATTTCTGATAATTAAAATTCATACATATTTTTAAAATATACAGAACTCAATTATAATTAATTCAATAACTTCATTGAATAATAAATTTAATATAATATATTTACGCAATGTCAAGACTCTTTACCGAGATTCATACATTTCAAAACATTCAGCACCTTCTCATAAAAAGATACCGAAACGCCTAACGATTTCTAAATTACTTTAATAAATATCGTGATTACGCCCTGAAAATATTCAGAAGCGTTAAAAGCGTTATTTCATAACGAAATCTTTGCCGCCTATTCGGGCCTAATTAAAACGATTCGAATATTTTATAACGAAGTGAAAAACGCATTAAAAGTTTATCGTTGGTCGCGGAGTCGCTACGGTTTGCTAAAACAAAAACAAAGCCACAGGATGTTATGATAGCATGAAGGAATATCAAAGTGGCAGTAGTCAAAATTTAACGATTTTTTATACTACATCTTCTGGAAAACAAGTATACGGTCCGCCTAATGTGAAGAGGTGGCTGAATGTTTGCAACGCTGCAAACACTGTCACTGTTTCCTTTCTGGTACTTTCTGGTTCCTCACACATTCGCAGAAAAACTCTAAACCAACTGTTTTACCATGCAATGTTTAAATTCATTCAAAAGTCCATTTGCGCAAACTTTCACATTTGTAATATCACAAATAGGCTTTTCAGTTAAAAAAAATCTAGCTAAACGACCACCACGTGACCCACGTGTTCGTTAGTCTCATATTAAAAAAAAAGTATATTATGTTCTCTCACATAGAAATCCTGTGCAATCCATACCAGAAGATCAGGTCAGGTACAGCAGTCGGTAGTTTGCTAGTAATGTACTCACACTAAGTCCTAAAACACACGTATATCTCTATAGAATCACAGTCTATTGCAAACTTGCACTAATTATACAAACACAAATGCAACACAAGCAACTAATTGCTAAGTTATCGAGCAAGTTGCCTCTGGGTGACTTACGTACAATGCCACTTGCCGTCCGTCTGTTTGCGCTAACTTACTCGTGATTGCAACTTAATCGCTAACTTAGAGCTTAGAACGAGTTTAATTCTTAAGGAACAGTTCAAACTTCATATTTGAGTTGAAGCTTACTATTGTGTTTAACATAAGTAACTCCGCTAGTTTATTGGAGAATTGCGAGGAAAATGTGAAGTTATTTTTGTTGTAGCGCTGTTCAGCACTCGACGTGTTAAAAGCTTACTAGTTGTTGCTTGTGACGTCGTTTGCCTACATTATTTTTACCAGAAAAACCTATTAATATCATAAATGTGAAAGCAAAAATCGTTTGCGAAAATGGACGTATGAATGAACGATTTTTTATCTTTCATGGCAAAACAGTATTTTATTTTTATTTTGTGAACCGGTCAAAATCAATCTTCTTTATAGAGAAGATTCATAACAGCTACATATAACCCCGAAGGCTTTTTTATATATATTTAAAAATATGTCAGAATAGTAATAATATGTAATTTATATATCTTTTGAATATTATCATCAAATACTAAGATGATTACGACATACTCCGACCAAGTTATTTGGGATCTCAAATAAACAGTTCAGGAAAAGCTGCTAAAACAACTTTGTGTGTTAATAACTTGACTTACGACAACTTTAATAGCATTACAGCATCATCATTTGTAGAAACTGCTACGGAACCTACACTGAACATTGTCATACACGCTCTTACCTCGTTAATATTCGTATTATCTTTGTTAAATTTTGCATTCATGTAAATTGAAATAAAATGAAATTTAGAAGTTTGCTTTATGTTTTAGAAAGATCAAATATAATTTTATTTATTTAAACTTCATGCAAAAAAATGTACAAAAGCAAATTCAAAGCTCCTTTTACATACACGTTCTCTATTGGTAGATGCAAAGAGATTTTTCTTTTATTCTATTGTTTCAAAGCAAACATTGAAAAATGACCAAATGCAAGAGACAGTTGAATCACATTGGTAATAAAAATAGAGAATACTTAAACCACACAACCAGATCACAACCAGACTCCTGATATTAAAAATTCCCGCATAAAATATTCTCCGAAGATTATTTTGAATTTTAGCACCCGGTATAGCAGTACCAACTTTTCACCTAAAAGTGATTTTATTAAACGATTGCATTCTGCAAGCGAATGGCTCATCTACCGAAGAACTTCCTTATCTGAACTCATAGTGCACATGATTTAAAATAAATCCGTTTTGCAACAAAGTAGAGGTCCGGAAACGAATTTGAGAAATGAGACTAGAAAATGTAGCGTTCGATTTTTTGGTTTTTTGAGTCACTCAGTTCTACTCACTCCGGATCAGTAGTACCATTGACTAGTACCATTGATGGTACAAGTGACACAACTTCTCTAGCTTACATCGCAATTTATAGAGGAAAATATGACTGACTGATGGGTTTATCAATAGACATCTCAATCTACTTAATACATTACACTGAAATATACAGAAATGGGTACTTTGATCTTCTGACGTATTCTGACTTATGACGTAGGCTACTAATAATTGTAAACTCATCCATGGACAGGCTACGGGCGACGTTCCTTAACGTGCGTGTTCGAATAGTGACTTGCGATTGCGGCAAAAATAAGTACTGCGAAAAAAAATTTAAAAGCTACCAACTTACGAGTACGTAACGCATAACTTCATATTCCTCTCGCACATATTTTGAATCGCAGCGTTTAGTTTCGATAGGCGATTCGATCAACGATTTTTGCTACATTTAACATTTCGTTCAAAATTAACTATCATTCAAAAAAAGAATGATAACTTGCCCAACGGACAAATGCGAGAGTATTTTTAAATTACGAACAATTTTATTCTTTCTCCAAGTTCGTTTCTTTCATAAATTAATTTGGCAAGTTAGATTGCGGCCATGCCATGCCGTGCCGAATGACACGAGGTTTTCAATTTAACTACCCTCTGTGTGTGACATCCCTCATATCTTTTTGTTTTGTTATTTGTTCCCTCGCTGTTGAAATAAGATGGCTAATCGTGTTTGTTGTTTCTTATAAAGCAAGTTTAATTTGAGTGTGAGGAAGTTAGAGACATGTGTAGAGGTTTCTGCTATACAAATGAGTTCAATTTAGAGACTTACGAGTATGTTGTTTGTTACTTTGTATGATGAATGCTTAGACAAACTAAACTTAAGTGGCTATTATGTTTCTTAAATGTTCATTCATTTATAAAATGAAGTTCCCTATCGTACATTCTAAACAGTTGGCGAATGAATGCTAGATAGAAAATTTGCTTTTTCTCATGATTTGCCTACATATAAACGCCAAAAAATGTTAACTTAGTAGCATAGACCCTAATCATGACTCGATATACTACGGAGATGAGTCGTATACCGAAAGATTGCAGATTTTTACACTATTGAAAAAACCTAAATGTAGGTATATGCCGTATGCTTGTACGCACACAATGTATTCGTACCTACAACAAAAACTATATCAAATCCTAACATCCTAAATAAAAGTAACATTATTATCGTGTTTCGTTATTTCAAGCTATGTTCAATATATTTCAATATTTTTTATAAAGACGAAAATGACACAACAAAATTGTCGTAATTTGTTATAGTTGCATCTCTTCCTATACCCTTATCTTTCGTATTCATTATTATAGATATAGATGTACCAGATTTATTCTCTTAAACTTTACACAGTAAGAAAGTACGGCATTTGCCTTTTAATATCATAAGACCAATATTCATCGTAATTATTTTACGATTGCATAATGAAAGGTGACCAAATCGAGATTAAATTTTACATTAACTAAAAAATTAAAAATTATTTTCTTGATTGTAATATTAATTAATATCAATTTTTATTGCTAGCAGAATACCATTATAAATAAATATATAAATATTTCTGGACAATTTACACAGCACCATCTAGTCCGAAATTAAGCGTACAGGTTGTGTTATGGGTACTAGCCAACTGATAAATGTACTAAAATACTTTTTTTTTGTAAATTTATACATACTTATAATACATAGAAAACATCCAGACCAAGACAAACAGACATGCACACAAATGTTCGTCTTGTGCAGGAATCGAACCTGCGATCTGGGAGTCAAAGAGTCCATTGCATTCGACCACCAAGTTCGTCATTTTTTGTTTGTTTAATTTTCGGTTATAATTCGATATAAACACTTTAATTATAAATTTTGAAATTTCATATCGTCCAACGAAAATATAAAATGTGACATTTGTGAGATCGAGACTGGATCGGAACCGAATTTTGAGTACATTGTCGAGAATTGTCTCTCAAATTTAAAATAAATTCTTAATAAATTAGCTTCGTTATACGTGACAAAAGTGCAAAATAGATCGTCACTCTATAATCAAAAAAAGTAACTTCAAATGTAAAACCTAATTACAGCTTCTTTTCAATCAACGAGCTTTGGTACTTATATATACACATATATATACAATTATAATAATATATATATATATATATATATATGTAATATATATTATATTATATTATATATATACATTATATTTACCTGTGTTACGGTGGAATACAGGTTACCTAGTTTAGTTTTAGTTTAATATCTAGTTGAATGAGGCCGCAATGTTCTCGTTATATCTAGTTTAAGCAATGTCTTGAGGGCAAATGTTGTCTTACAAACTAGAGTTCATAAGCTGAACAGAGTTCTGCGTTTGTCTTCGAGTTCAGGTAAGCTGGAATTAGTATCTAGACCAAACGTAGGTTTCTCAAGATTCCCGGTGAATTCATGGTAACTTTTTGGTGTGAGTTCCACTTAAGTTTTTAAGTTAAAAATGATAACGATTCTTTGCTGAAAACTGAAACTAGATCTTTTATTAGTCTTTAATTTTCAATCTTCTACTAGTCTTTGAGTTTCGTAGTTTCATAGTTTTAATGAACGGCGTTCTATACAGTTATAATAACTGTTGCTTCACGTTAAACAGCTTTAAGTTTTTACAAAGAAATCGCTTGCCAATAAAATACTTTTGCCAATACATATTTTTTAATAAATAGCATTTTTTTTTTTATTGAAATATTAGGTTTTTATTTATTGAAATGATTTTTAATTACCAATTTAAATTTATTAAATACAGACAATTTACCACCAATTAGTTCATGCCGTCACCCCGGCCGGCACCCACCCACTACTGTTAGTAGATGGCCATGGCTACTTCGGTCTGTTTTGGTCGGCCATACTCCAATTCAATTAGTACGATAATGCCCTATTCCGGAAATGGACACAGAGTCCTAAAAGGACCCATTACTGAAATGACTTATCTCAAAACGACTTGTTCCGAAAATGTGCAGTCGTCTCAGAGCCTCTTTAATAGTTTTTTTATATATGAAAGGAGGGCAAGCGAGCATGTGGATCACCAGATGGAAAACAATCACCACCGCCCATAGAAATCAGCAACACCGCCTACCAAATAAACCTTTAAATTATGGAACTAGTAACTTTGTAAGTAATATGTCTAATCATTATTTTTTTCTAACCAACGACTCTTAAAAGTTAGAAGTATGATACAATGATATACTTTGTTCCATTCAGTTCTTGAATGATGGATTGCCAACCAATAGCGTACTGGCACCTTCCAAATATCCACTCCATCAACATTGAAATAACGACTATAAGAACGCCCTTATCCATGCCATCCCTCCTTAACTTAAGGTCTAAGTTGCTTTGCATGATTTTAACAATTTCTTTTACAAAGATGTAAACGCCAGTCGATGTGTCAGCGTTGCGATCGGTAAACTTTTCATTTTCCCGATGTATCGGGAAGTGTTGGGCGGAAAAACAATTTTCTTGCTATTTGACAGCTCATTTTTAACGTTATTGAGTGGTAACTTTGTGGTATAAGAGTCATCAGTTCATTGTTTGTTTACAATTTTACATGTCTTTATGTCATTATTTTCTCATAATACTCATCATAATGGTGTATTATGTATTCTTTTTTATCATTTTGTTGCTTCGAAACTCTGTAAGTATCAGTATCAGATATTAAGTTAGCCATCCAGTAATTTCATCGCAAATATCGCGCAATAGTTTTTGCGTGATGCGTTTTAGACTTGCATTAGGAGAGTCAGACAGACAAACAAATATTCTAAATATAACTGTTTTAGCTTCTACTCTGTTCTATTTTTTTTTTATTATTATTTTTCCTATGAATACACACCAATCAGTAAAATTGATCTTCACCTATCATCAACATTTAAAATTATTCAGTAAAACATATTTAAAAGTCATGAAATGAACTTACACTACTCAATATTTAAAAACGCATTAGGTTATTCAAACAGGCACGAAAACTTTTTACTGGCTTTCTAATAGCCCTGCTCCTTGCAAGAGGCAAACGAGAATCTGTAGGCAATGGCAACATTTTTACATTAGGCGGGATTATTTGTCTCCATTGGAACAGAGAATATTTACGATGTATAAAAAACACAAACGAAATAGTGTATTTTTTTTTCATGAAATTAATTAATAGTTTATTTCACATGATAAATGATTTCATGAGTTTAATTCACATTATTGTTTTCAAAAAATCAAGTTTGGGATGAATCAAGAATTTAGATTTTTTTTGTAATATGAACTAGTATTGTAAACTTTGGTAAAACGGAATTGAAAATATGTCAAGATTTACATTTCAATTAATTATATTTCAAACGGAGGAACGCCAAAACCCTGCAAATTAGTTAGAAACTGATTACTATATAAGCCTACTAGTCCACAGCTCTCAGCATATAAACGGAATGCATGTTATGTTATAGACATAAATATACTGTGAGTATACAGGACTGGCATGTTAACAGATTTCAGCTAAATCCAACCCTAACGCTAACACAAGGTGTGTGTAACCCCTGACATAGAGCTGTCGAGATTCCCACATGAATCAATTTAAGGCATATAAATTCACGGTTGTCTCAAACTGAATCGATAGTGGAGGTAACTGCTTTGTACAAAGGTTGTTGGATTTACTGTTTTAATTTATCAAGTATTCCTACAAATCGCGTACTCATCCCACTGTTGGGAAATGACTCTACGTATAAATGATACAGAAGTTGAGCCATTCTAAATCTGTCCTACACCCGTACCCACATTGTTGCGATATACAAGAGGTAGTGAAGCTATTACACATTGCTTATGACGTTAATCGTCAGATTCGTCACTCGATAGGCCTTCATGGTCGTAAGAAACTCTCATACAGTGGGTGGCTACATGTTACAGAATAAAAGATACATATAATCAGCAACAGCAGAATTAATCCTTACTGGCAGAGATACGTACAACCAAAACCGCTCTGGTGCATTGAATCTAAAGTTTGATAATTATGTTATTTTTTCTCTCTCTCCATAAATAATGTACAAAATGTTTAGTGGGTACAGATAAAGTAGAGAGAAGAAACAAGAAACTTCAAAATCATAGAGCCAAAGAAGTGAGAACTCCATGGAGATCAGCAACACCAAGGGGTTGCCGATCCGTAGCCAGCACATACTCTTTTCTTCCTTTCTTTCTGGTGACCCTTCTCACTCGCAGGAATAACTCTCAAGGGAATTGTTATTTGGCTGCCGTATTATGTGAGGTGGAAGGTACTTGCCCAGTCGGGAAGCTTAAAAAATACGCTATGCCCTACATCTCTTTTCGAAAGAGCCTCATTTGTCAGTCGCCAGGGTGTAACACGTGAAGATGAGGTTGGCTTTGGTTCAAAGATGTTGATTATTCACTTACACCCCATATCCATACGAAGTAACCATTTCTATTGCCTAAATAGGAAACTAACTCACGAGTGTCAAGTTGAGTTCGTTTCATCTATAACAGGCTCTACAAATACTATTAACTAAGAAGTTAGATATAGATTTTATAGTTGTTATAGTGCAGGGAAAATATTACCAGCATAACTGCAACTTACGCTCAGTTAACAGCCAAGTTCCATTAATACGTAGGTAACTTATCTCATATCCTAAATGACATTTAGATGTTTGATGAATGACAATGTAGAGCCCAACAATGTCGTTATTAGACCGCCTTCGGGACTAATTTATGTCTAATAAGAATTTTACTGCCAATAAGTTGTAAAACTTTATGAATTCACTAAAAGTAACGTACTTTTGGGATCAGATTAAATTTTCGATCTACACTTCATTTTGGCACACTTTATCAATGAATTAGTTTTGTTTAAGTTTGTGAGGAGTTAGAAAAATAAAGGCTTGCTCGACGTTTAAAATAGAAGCTCGTTCATTGTGTTATGTGATGCAGGATCAGATGAAAATTCACTTATGATGACACTTGATAAGCTATATAATTATGATGATCACTCATATATATGATGATCACTCGTCATCATCAATCGTCATAGTGTCTGTTGATTACTTTATTATAGTTACTTGTTTCCGGTGTTAATTTGCGGAAGTCAATTTGATCTACACTACTTTGCATGCTTCCGCCACCAATTAGATTCAGATGTTGGAGATTCGCCGAGACGACCGCAGCAGCTGGAGCAGACACGACCAAAGCAGCCACGGCAGTCGCATACATCTAGTAACGGCAGTGAGTGGGTGCCAGCCGGCAATAATTTACATGAACTAATTCGTGGCGGAAGCACGCAAAGTAGTGTAGATCAAATTGCCTGTAAATATAAATGGACACAGTACCATTTAAAGGTACCATTATTTAGTATTATATATAGCATTATATAGTACCCTTAAGGGTACTTACAAAAAGCGACTGGAGCTCTCGGTTTAATAAAATAAGTATGTGGAATAAAATACAGTTTGCTTAGTATACACACTTACCGGTTATGCAAGCATCCGTACCAGCGTTGCCAGACGTCCCGATTTTGGCGGGACGACCCACTTTTTTTAGGCTAAAGTGTAATGTCCCGCTTTTCGCAGTAGACGGAATATCATAATTTAAATCTTTGGAAAAATATAAGCAATTTAAACTTTAACAAACTCAACTGAAGAATTGTGAACACACCAAAAACACTTATCCATTAATTCTATAAAAAAATCTATCTAATGAATATGTGCTTTTTCAAACGTGTTCCGGTTTTTTTTTACTATCTAAAATAAATCTGGCAACGCTGATTCGTACGCCCAGACTCCATCAAAGCAAAGACGAGCGGTGAGAAGATGTAGATTCTTTTGACACCGCACGTGCTGTCAAGTGGAGTACGAGGTTTGAAATGAATGAAAACACAACTCATCTCCGCACATCTTCACTTTGGTGGAGTCCGACTTGTAGGAAATAAATTTATTAAACTCTTATGAACATAAACAGGCTTTCAAGACGATACGCAAGGATCGCGGCACCATACATACCCCATACACTATCCAGAAGCGTTCGGGCTCTGTTAATTGGCAAGCATTCTCAGAGCACGGTGCAGGCATTTCAATGATGGCAATTACTAGCAACGTGCAGTCTACATCCTATTAACGTACAATATCAATAAGCGAATAGATTATCAAATAGATTCTAGATACATGATAGGTAGTCTAAGATTAAAGCCCGACATAGCGTTGAAACTGTTTTCCTTGGAACATGATATTAATATTTATTATCTCAAGAACTACTGGTCCGGATTGAAAAAAACTTTTAATGTTGGATAGTCCGTTTCTGAAAGGAAGGCTACAAGGTATATAATATCACACTACGATTAACACGGATCGGAGTACCAATAAAAATGTTGCAAAAACAGAGAAAACATATTCCTTTTGAGAGCTTCCCTTGGGTGCGCCGCGTAAACGGTTAAAGTTACGCAAAAATAATGTATGACAGAATTGTTCCTCCAGTAAACCTACGCTTCGCTCTCAGCCCTCTCACACATGCAGACGTCCTAGCATGGGTCAGCTAGTCATTTTTAATTTCACTTCATTAAATTTACTTGCAACTTCAGTTTTTTTATACGACGTGGGTGTCAAAAAAGCGTACGGCCTGCATGATAATAATAAATAAATAATAAATATTCCTGGACAATTTACACAGCGCCATCTAGCCCCAAATTAAGCGAAAAGCTTGTATTATGGGTATTAGATAACTGGTATAATACTTAAATACACTTTTTTTTTGTAAATATATACATACAATACATAGAAAACACCCAGACCAACAACTTTGGTTCTCCGTCGAATTTCGCGAAGAAATCCCGAGCATAGCCCTCTTCATCGTTCGCTGCGCGACCTTTAGCCTGTGGACCAGTCCGATGGCCAGTGTCCAAGTCTCTGCACCATATGTCGAACCCAGACAAACAGACATGTTCATGCACACAAATATTTGTCTTGTGCGTGGATCGAACCCGCGACCTCGGAGTCAAAGTGGCCAATGCTAACCATTCGACCACCGAGCTCGTCAAATGAATGAATGATGTGAAGCAGTTACTATAGCGAAATCGACGTTCGCAATATAAGGAACATTTCTCACACCCTGGCACTCCCACAACGCAACTCCCCTCCTCACGTCTGGTGACCTCACTTGATAGAACACCACAATGTTCAAGGGCATTGTTATTTGGAATTCTGTGAGGTGGAGGTACTTCCCCAGTAGACCACAACGTGCCATACCGCTCATTCCCCAGAGATTCAATTACATAACCACAGGGGCACCACTGACTCTAAAGATGTTAGTGAACAACTAACACCCCCAAACATAGTATCGAATCGAAAATGCATAATGTATAAGGTTTCCTAATAAAATAAAAACTCGATTACCTACTCACTTTGTACACTTCTCTACTTACTTATGCCTGTTTGTTCTACAGTATTTACGACAGAAAACATATCAATTACCTTTGCGAATAATAAAAACAGAAGAACCAAAGATATCGGTACAAAGAAAATATTTTGTATTTAGGGATTTCTTAGAAAGCAACTTCAATGGAAACCTAATCTATCAATATAACAGAAGGGATTTGTTGATTTTCTGCTCAATGCTTGAATGGCTTATACATTTTAATCATTAGCCACGGATTTTTCGCTCATATTATGAACAGCTTTAGATCTGTAAATAATGTAATTTATACTCTAACTGCTCATAAACCGCGAGACGGATTTTATTTGTTAGAATTTTTTTTAAGGTATGCTTGTACATAGAATATAATATGTCGACGTCGACATATATATGGAATTTGTGCGTTTAGTAAATTATAATTTAATATGTAAAAATAATTTCAACAAAGAAAACGATTGACACATTGGACTGGGCTGGGCAGCTTTTGCAAAGCTTTGGCACATCTTCGCCGCACAGATACCCCAATGCTTGAAGACTAAAATCGTCAACCAGTTCGTCCACCCTGCAATGACATATGGTGCAGAGACATGGACACTGGTCATCGGACTGGTCCACAGGCTAAAGGTCGCGCAACGAACGATGGAGAGGGCTATGCTCGGGGTTTCTCTTCGAAATTCGACGGAGAGCCAAAGTTGTCGACGTAGCCTTCAGAGTTTGCAAGCTGAAGTGGCAATGGGCCGGTCACATCTGCCGAGTAACTGATGGCGCGTAGGACGACGAACTGCGGTTCTAGACGGTCTGATGACCTTAGAAATAACAGATTGTAAATTTATTATTGACATATAGTTTTTAAATACAGATGACATATATACATAAAATATAACTATAAAACTAAATTACCTAAAACCAAATAATACTAGAACAAAACTAAACTAAAACAAAAATAAATATAAAAAGTTTGGCCCATGTGATCTAAGCTGATCCTTTGGGCGAGGAATGTGCCAGATCTTGGGTCACCAGTTACGTGGACTTTTTCCTATTTCTTTTACAACTTTTACAACCAAGGGTTCCGACCCCCGAATGGAACAAATGAGTATTCGATGCCAATAACGCAGTATTTGTTGATCTTAAGGATTGTTAATAGGGTTCCACCAAATCAACAGCATAATAGGTATATGGCACAAGTGCGTGCTCTAATAGAGACTACGCTTGGGAAGAAGAAATATAAGCCAGATGGTCGGACTACATTGTGAGAGCGACTGGAGCGAAATGAATCAGAAGCTTCATGGAGGCATCGAGGATATCTCCTTGTTGACATGCTCAACGGTGGGCGCATACATGCTGGTAAAGAAGAAGAATTAATGTATGTTTAGTTATTTTAAAAATACATACTTCAAATATACAGACCTATTCAGTATCACATAACAATCTTAACTTAAAACATATGCGCGTATTTCCCACATATTACATAAAAATAACAGAAAATTTTCATCATGGAAATTCAATTAATTGGTTTTCCGTGAATGTTCTATTCCCGTTTACAATCTTTAACGAGATTCTCCGTACCGATACACAGTTGAAAGAAAAATGGCGGCGTATCCCGCAAAACGTTAATAGTATTTATTTATTCTGTTGCACAGAAATACAGACTCAAATGGCCGTGTAGCTGAAATTCTATCATTTGGTACAAGGTATAAGCTTACGAGGTTGAGGTGTGAGTGGCTCGCCATCGTCTTTACAGCAAAAGACAATCTCTCCTGTACGTGGTACACCTTCTAGCACACTAGGCTCTCGCATAAAAATATAGGCTATTGGGTACAATAATATTCATTTGGCTATTCCGATTGAAAAACAACTTCCATTTGTCGTGATATTAAATCACACGTAAATATGTCTATACCTGTCCCTTTTTAGCTGAGAAAATACCTCTCAAAAGTATGGGAGATGCAATTATTCGGGAAATTCGGGTCCCAATAAACCAACTAGGTTGGATTTTAATTTTGCCTGTTGAATATAGTCGACGGTGTAATTGCTCCCTTCATCTATTAATAGGCTACGGGTATTATTAAGATCGCGTGTTTATGAGAAGCTTACTTAGTTCGTCATGGGCATCTGAACCGTTTGTACTATTACTTATACTGTGTCTGAACGTATCAACCGAGGCGCCCTACCTCAATGAAGAGGTGACAAACTCGTTTATATTATATAGGTAGTACATAAGAATGAAACATCTGTGACTATGATATAGAAGCCGCCGAAATCTGAAATAGGTAGTGAAACATAATAACGCAAAACATTGCTCGTGGAAAAGAATATGACTGTGAGCATTGCAAACAAAGAAAAAGCAGCTGACAGGCCAGCTCGAGTTCCAACTGATTCTAGGATTCGTTCCTAGGATTTTTCGCTACGCTTAAAGACAGACAAAGCCAAAAGAGACAAAAAATACATATTGCGTAAGCAAGAAAGAAATAGACAATAATGTATATGTCTGACATAAAATTTTCGAGTATACGGCATTGTGGCGACTGATGCTCGGTTTTTTAAGCATCAGGGCCCTACGAACACTTCCTATAGTGCCCTTAAAAGGCAGGCAACGGATCGACGACGTCTTGGTGTTACTGATCTCCACGGGCGGCGGTGATTGGTTTCCATGAGGTAACCCACATGTTTGCCCCCTCCCCCCATATAAAAAAATATTTGCAATTTCTCCCTCCCTCAGGGATTTCATCAGTACGAAACAGTCATAGTTGTCCCGAATAGAAACCCGCTATACTCTTCAAGCTTGTGCCCGTTCAAGCCTCGCGGCTGTTTTGTATTTATGTAACTGTAGGGTCCGGTTTCCAATTCTCTTTATGTATCCTGTACGTTTCATGCATTTCAGTAATATTTATGTACTCTCCATTGAAATATAAAACCTTTTAACATAATCTGTTAATGATTTCTGGATATACTTGTATCATTCATTTATATCATTGATTTCAATTACTGTATGATATGTGTTTAATGTAACATGCATTTAATCTAATTCGTAATTAATTAAATTTATATACTTATTCTGTACTACTAGAATTTTGTTATTGATATTAACATTCTTTAATATAATCCAAAATACGAGTATACTTAGCATAATAAGCCGTGTTTATTATATTACATGAGGTGGAAAAGCAAGCATATGGCCTGTCCAATGACGAAATGAAGTGGTTACCGCAACTATATAAACGCTAGCAATTGAAATATTGTTTGGCACCGCCGTCCCCGCCTCCAAGACAGCAATTCTTTTCTTCGTGGTGACCTCACTTACTCGCAGGAACACAACAACCCTTGAAGGAATTGTTATTTGGCTGCGGTATATTGTGAGATGGTGATACTCCTCCAGACGGGCAGCTTTCGCTATACCCTACTTCTCTTTCGGCAGAACCTCGTTAGTCTATGTACAGGTTGCCGAGCAGATGAGGTTGACTTCGGCTTAAAGGTGACGGTGAGTTACTCACTCTCCAAACAGAGAGTAGTTGAGGGTTGTATGTGCCCTGTACGCACGTGTACGATGTACACTACGATTACGCAACGAGGGTGCTGAGGGCCAACTCTAATACCCCCGCCACACTATGCTCCTCGCGCTGGTCAACGCTTTGCTCCTCGCGCTGCCGCGATGTTGCCCTCTCTGTCCACACACTGCTCTACTCGCGCAATTAATCGCGACGTTCCGTACTTGGACATATGCCTTTGCTATACAATGGACGATGAAGCTGTGGCAGCGTGCGCGACATGCATTTTTAGTATAGCGAAACGAAGCCTTTTTTTCTTGGACTAACGGTCTAAAAGATGCCATCAAACATATTTTTTTTGCTTTCAGCTCTTTTATGGAAATGTTCATAACTGACATGATTTAAAAAAAAAAATACGCGTGTTTCGTGCCTAAGCGCTCGATGCGGGCGGCGATTGTATGGCCGGCCACTCGCGCTCACGTTGCCAGTCCTTTGACTCGCGCCCAAAAAACCGAAAAAACAGGGATCGATGGGCAATACAAGGAGCAGGACGAGTAGCATGACGAGTAACGTTGCCACTACGTCTCTGCCTACTTTCCTCGCTACTTCCGACGCCAATCGACGAGTGTGTGGTAGGGGTATAAAAGTTTAAAAACTAAAAACACGAAAAATACAAACACACTCACCAAAAATACACACGAACCACAATCACTAATACAAAGTAAGTAAAAAATTCAATCATCAATTCACTTATACAACAGTTGCCTATGAACAAATACCCCAAAAGGCAAAACAGTAGCATACGTAAACATAATGTAATATTCCCGCTGCCTTTCAGAACACCAAAAACATTATACAAACAGAAAAAGAAAGGGACTACAATATATGGAAACGTATCGCACGGCTTTGATCACCCCTTTTTCAATAATAGAGCATGTCGCGAACCTTTGTGTGGGACAGTGGGATCCATTTAATTTACTATGAGAAAATTAAAGTGCCGACTTACATCCTTTCGGAACGATCGCTGATGTAATGCCTGATTGTAGTATTTCAAACGTTAATTTATCATTGTATTGAGGAAGATATTGTAAAATTAAATTTATAATGTTGCCACTGTTGACTATTTGCATTTTGTGGAAAATTGTAGTATCTGTTAGTAAATAAAGCACTTGCATTGTAAAAGTAATTAAAGGAACAGTGCAAGAACTTTATCATTAACGCACAATAACACATAATATTTTTTATTTGAAGTTTTATATTATTTCTTAAATAATATATAAACAGGAACACAAACAGACATTATATATATAAACTATGCATTGATAAATTTCAGTTTTTATATAATGTCGTACTAAAAAATTTTACATTATCATCAGTAATTTAAAGTAATATTTTAATGTTTTTACAACCAGGAAGAGTAAATTTAAAGAATGGTTGATTTTTTTTTAATCGTAGGAGCAGTTTGCGCATAACACTATACAAAATGTATTCCTATTATAAGATCTGATGTACTTACTTAGTGGCAAAAAATAAATCTTGAATCTTGAAAATTATTAAGTTATTTATAGCAATGATCACCTTGTTCAAAACCGAAGAAATACTTCACATGCACCAAAATTAATAATATACTACAAAGTACTTTTAGTACAAAAGGTGTACTAAAAGTGCAGAGAATGTATATTTTGAGCTAGATAAACACTAACGAGGGTCCATTGTATGCAAAACGAGCAGCTTACACGAGAAAATGTAAAGAAAAATATCTGAGCTCGCTACAGACGAATAAACAGTCTTTTAATATTATTAATGTTTGTTGTCATTCTAATACCGAGTTTAATAATAAAAGTAATTGTTGTCTCCAGCTTCGCTTTCGATGCAGATTTTGAGTATTGTCTCTTTGGTTTACAAACTATCTTTTTGCTATGCTCCGTTTTATCTTTTTTATACTACGTCGGGATTTCGGGTGGCAAACTAGCCGTCTGCTTGATGCGAAGCCATAAAATTCGAAACTTGAAAAATCGCTCGCGCGCTGCCAGTCTTGCTGCCAACGCGGCAACTCCTTCCTTCGTGGTGACCGGTACTCGAAGAAACAACCCTCAAAAGAATTTTGGCTACGGTATTCTATCAGGTTGATGATGATGATGAGATATTGAGGAACCACTCATGCCCCAAAATTTTTACACTTTACACTCCTACAATATCATAAATGTTAAAGTTTGTATGTAATGAACGGCTATACGGATGTTTGTCACTCTTTCACGGGTAAACAACTGAATATACAAAATGTCTGTAGTGGCACAGGATACTTTTTATCAGATAACTATAAAATCGTAAATTTACTGCTAAAAATGCATGGTTCGATAATTGACGGTTCTCTCATGACATGAAACTCACCTCAGTATGACGTCACTGTACACATGCATCGTAATTGGTCAAACTTGTTCTAAATATAAATTAATTTAAATGCGAACAGAGCCGCCATGCGGGTCAACAAACAAAGACAATGCCGCACGCTCTTTTTGCGGTCGGCACCCGGTGGAAGGTATGAGCTGGAAGCGGTGGCCTTTATTTATTTTACACTTTGCACCTTTGTACAAATGACGGATGTAATGAACGGGTGGAAACTGTAACGTGTGTTTCTTTTGCTTTTGTACGAGCTTGCTTTTAAACTTAAATCGTGAGGTTGAAAAGAAAATTGCGGTAAAATCTACGACTGTACGTGGATTTTTCTTTTCAGTTATTAGTAAGTTTGAGATCATTGAGATCAAATCAAATACTCATAACTCAACTGTTATGAGTATTTGATTTGATCTCAATGATCTCAAACATTTCTGAACTTAGGGCATCTAAAATTATAAAGCGCGCCAATTGCTGATATCTTATGCGGAGTGAACGCAAGATCCATACATTTTTTTATATAATTAAAGTGGCAAGAATCCTACGACCCGTCTTATGGTAAATAGTTATCAGTGTCCTTCTACAATACAATACTACAGTCTTTATTGCACCAAAAATATAGGAAAGTTGTAACAATAACCACTTAAAAATAATAAAGTACAAAAGGCGGCCTTATCGCTTAGCGATCTCTTCCAGGCAACCTTTGGGCAGAGGAGACCTGAAAAATAGGTAGATGGCGCAGCATATACTATATACTTACACAATTATACAATACAAACATACATAAACATAATTATACATACATAAACTACATAAATATGTAAATGTACTTATAATGAAAAAGCAGTCAGTGACAGACAAAGAAACATAAATAAAGAAGTTAAATAGAAATAAGTGACATATAGAGAATTTTAACTAGGTATAGTGAATTTTTTACTATCGCACTGCTCGCCATCGGCAGGAAATTCATCCTTGCACATCAGAGCCAATATGTCCGCGAAGTGCGCGGGTCCAGAGAGATTTTCTTCCACGGACTCTCAGGTTGTGGAATGAATTATCTATTGAGATTTTCCCAAGAGACTGCAGCATGGGGTTCTTCAAAAAGGGCGTGAAGAGGTTTTTACAGGGTCGGCAACGCGCATGTGATACTTCTGGCGTTACAGGCATTCATATACTTGTTTTCCATCAGGCGGGCATCCATTGTTTTCTATCTTAGTGGTATGAGAAAAACCATAATCAAATTCGTTAAACGTATAAAACCGCTTTAATTACATAGAGGGATAAAAACAATTGACCTTGCATGACCATATGTCCTACCGCCGACGCTGAAGCCATTACCATCAAATATTTAGAGTCGAAACATAAGGTCTTTCGTTTAAGTATTTAACATACATCTTCAAGTTAGTTGGAGCTTCATGGTTTCTAGCAGCTAAGCGAAAAACACAAGTAAATCTAAGTTGAATTCAAGCGCCTGGTCGAGACAACTGGTGACCGAAGAGCTGGCGGCTTTCTCGCACAACGCATTAGTATTGCCATACAACGAGGAAACGCTGCCAGCATCTTCGGTACAATGCCATGGGGGCCTTTTTTTAGATAACTAAATAAGTTTTATTTTTATTTTTAATTTAGTTTTTAATTAAGTTTCTTAGAAATAATTGTATTTTTGAAGTTTGATAGAATAAATAATCTTTTAAAAAAAAAAAAAAAGTTGAATTTAGATTTTTGCATTAAAAATGCGATGGGAATCGACTTCAGCTTACCCGGTAGGGCCCCGTATCCGACTCCTTATAAGAGCCCGGGGCCCTACCGCCGAAACTGAAGCCGATTACCATCGGATTTTTTGATCCCGAAAATAGATCTCAGGTTTAAGTTAATGACAAACATCTTCAACTTAGTCGGTAGACCTCTGTGGTTTCTACCAGCAAAGCTAAACACAATTACCGCCAATCTAAGCTAAAGTTTGATTTCCGCAATCAAAAAATCCGGCTGTCAGTGGCTTCAGCTTCGGCAGTAGCGCCCCAGTTTGTAAAAGAAATCTAACATATCCGAATAATCTATAAAAAGTTTCAAGTTACAGTGAATAAACAATCTAACCGGGAGCTATTTGCGGCATATACGAACATTTATATGTATAGAATACCATTGCATTAAGTACATAATTCCGTTACTACCACGGCATTGTATACCAAATACATATCAAATGAACGTTGTTGCGAGCCCTGAGGGCGAAATATTGCAGTTACAACATGATAGGCATTGTGAATCCATATGTCAGAAACAGACCTATCAACTGACATAATGAATGAAATGCTTTTTCTAGGTTGGTAGTGATCGAGAATTGATATTAATTATAAATGTTGAAATCAAGTAGACAATTTTCAGTGTGTATTATTTCGAAAATGTACATTAAACGAAAAACCTATAATGATAATCTAAAAACCTATTTTTTATCCATAAACTAAAGAAAAAGTTATATGATAAAAAATAGAAATTTACGTACAAATATTCAAATACCATTATGAGAGGTAGGGCATTGCGTATTTTGTAAGCTTCCCGACTGGGGAAGTACCTACACCTCACAGAATACCGCTGCCAAATAAAAATTCCCTTGAGGGTTGTTGTGTTCCTGCGAGCAAGTGAGGTCAGTGGGAAGGAAGGAGTTGCTGCGTTGGCGGCGGGGGTGGCGGCGCGCGAGCAATATTTTCATGTTGCGAGCGCTTCTATGGCTACGGTAACCGCTTCACATCAGGCGGGTCGTATGCTTGTCTGCCGCCCGACGTAGTTTAAAAAATATCCCCAAGATCGTTGTCTTTCAGCAGAGTCCCCGTTGTTAGTTATTTTGTAGGTTTTTGAGTATTTGTTGGCATTAGTGCGCAAATTCTACGTCTACGATTATACTATTTTTAATGTGATGATAGCGCTTCTGTATATATGAACCGATTATCGAATTTCTTTTTATGTGCTAAAGAAGTTGTCCAAATATATTTTTTATTAAGATCTGTAATTGATTACTTCTGATCTAGTTGATTACTTGATATTGGAACATTTACGGAATCCGGCTTTTTCAGGAGGTTGGAATTCGTTGAACTTGCGGGCAAAACGATATTGTGACGACCGTCGAAAACAGGTTGTAGAAGCGAGGTCTATAGTTTTTCAATAGGGTCTTATCATTTTGTTTTAAACAGATCCAATTAAAATTTAGAGAGAACTGATGCCTGACCTAGGTAGATACGTATCTGTATTACAGGTCACCGTATTACTTTTAAGAGAATAGTGTTCGAATTCATATTATTTTATTGTTCTGATAATAGTCAAAATGTTACAAAAGCTAAATTTCTCAAAATTAAGTTTCATTTTTTAAAGAAAATACATAAACAATTATGTCTGTGTAGAGCGCGAATGAGCGTATGTGCGTGCGGCGCCATACAAAATGTTCCATATTCATCTCAGAGGGAACGTGAGGTTGAGAGCGGCAGGGAGAGGCCATACTGTACGTAAGTAATATTACTTATACTGTGACAATGTAATATTTACGCAAATACAAAACAGATACGAAGTGCTCATCCAAAGGCAAAATGATGAAACATAAAATTGTTTCATATTTATTATCAAAGGAAATAATGTCAACGCGAGTGACAAACAGCCCGTAGCGCAGATTTGCTGAGAATTAAAATCTTTGAAAAATAATTACGTACGTTTCATTCTGGCGTCATCAAAGTAAAAGTCTTTTGTGTTAATGAATGATGTAGTTTTATTAGTTTGACACTGTGGGATGTCTGGCAAATGAGAAACATCGAAACGGTTTCGCATAAAAAGGATCGATGGTTTATTATAGGAGATAAAAATGGCATAATGAAAAACAAAATATTCTTATTATATATTTTTCTTAGTATATTTTTTTATTTGAGAGAGGGCAAACGAGCAAGTGGTTCAACTGGTGGAAAGCAATCACCACCCCCCATGGAGATCAGTAACACCAAGAAGTCGTCGATCCGTTGCCAGCCTATACTCCATCCTTTCTTTTTGGTGACGTTACTCATTCGCAGGAACACAGCAATCTTCAGGCGAGGTCAGCCCCCTTACCACCATCTCTTATTGCGATTCAATAACTGAATAGATTGCTTAATCATACCAATGAATAAGCGACTCTATTTCAAATGCAATAGAGTCGCTTATTCATTGGTATGAATAAGCAATCTACTCAATTATTGAATCGCAATAAGAGATGGTGGTAAGGGGGCAGGACAGATAGGGCATAGCGTATTTTTTAAAATGACCATCTGGAGAAGTAGCTCCACCTCACAGAATATCACAGCCAAATAACAATTTCCTTGAGGGTTGTTGTGTTCCTACAAGTGTGGTCACCAGAAAGAAAGAAAGAAAGGAAGGAGTATAGGCTGGTAACGGATCGGCGACCCATTGGTGTTGCTGTGTCCATGGGCGGTAGTGATTGCTTTCCATCAGGTGACCCACGTGCTCGATTGCACCCCTCTCGTATAAAAAAAATACAATTTCTTGTACTCAGTACAGTACGTGGTACAGTACTCTCAGTACATTCCACCCAACGGCTCTAACTATTATTTTCAAAGTTTGTAGTATTTCCAAGGCAGCTACTCTAATCCCTAGAGTCACAGTATAATATAATAGTACAGTATGGTCACTCCCTGCCGCTCAATCGTGTCGACCTTACCTCCCCTCTCAGACAAATCTGGACCAGTTTTTAAGGTGCCGCACGCAACACGTTGTGCAGACGTTATTGTAAATGTAGTAGTAAACGACGCGACATTTGTATGTAGTGACCGCGGTGTGCTAAAAATAATTAATTCCAAACCTATTATACATAAATTTCTCCGCATCAATACGTACATGCTTTCACATACTGTTATCGTACAGCCGATCCATCAAACAGGTAATATTGTAGGAGCATTAGCCCGACCGCCACAAAGGATTTTAATTCAGTTATCTCACTCGCTTTGTTACTCTCTAATACTTTATTCTTCTTGCCTTTTGACGGAGCTCATATAATTTACTTTTCACAAAGAGACCCTTATAATATGTGTTTGTGAATAGTAAGTAGGGAACATTCTGTTTCATATGCTTTACTTTATAAATATTTCTCTTTGCATGACCATTGCGAGTGGTATTTATATTCTTTCTTACATGAAAATGTAAGAGTTTTTATACATAAAAACTGCGTTATATGGATTTTTTTCTAGAATTCTTATGTGAAAAAAATGTCTTTTTCTTTCATACTTATATTAAGTGTCTAATTATTTATTGATCATTTATTTGTGTTTCGGCCGTCAGTCCCGGCTGTTGTCGTTAAATGAGAGTCGTTAAGCCAAGTCAGTGGTCTTTAGGCGGCTTGACAACACTGACCTCCGCCTACCCGCAGATGAGCAGAGAAAATATGCTCTAAACCCATTCGATTGAGGGGAGACCCGTATCACAGCAGTGGGCTGAATAAGGGTTGACGACGAATCATTTATTTACTATGGAAATAAGTATATTTATTAATAATATATTTAATAAAAAAAAAATATGCCAACGACTTATCCGTATTAAATATTTACGTAATAAAGGTAGCGACTTCGTCCGCGTGGACTTCAGAAATTTTACAATTATTGTTAATAACTCCAATTCAGTATAGAAAAAACATTCTCTAGATTTTAAGTGAGACTTCCAGTATAATAACTGTGCAAACCGCATCCAATTTTACGGAGTAGTTTTTGCACGATGCGCATACAAACGAACAAACATTCTAAAAATAATTGGTTTGGCTTCTACTGCTCTTATAATGTCCCTTCATTTTTACTTAAATATCTCTATCCTATGTACAGCTAAGAGCAATGATCATACTTAACAATCACAATGCGATTGTAACTCTTATTACGCACGGCATAAGAACGGTACAAAGGTCGAAGTGTGGAGGTTAGAATTTTATTATATGTATAGATATCTGGATAATCAGCAAAGCTTTGTGTTTCTTTTTTAGAATCAATAGATCTTCCCAGACATCATGTAAGTATAATGACATGTAACGCCATCTATTGTCGAGTAGCTAACATATTTGGTCACAGATACTATTAACTGTGAGGTTAAATTGAATATCAGCCAATTCTCGGCGTTATAAGGAAAAAACTAATTTATCCAGGACCTAGATATTTTTTTATCTTTTTACACACTTAATTTTGCCGTAATCAGAAGAAACTACGTTAATAGACTGATCATAGACTAGGGACTGGTATCTGTATGTTTTGCATATACACCTCCTATAGAGGGCCTTTTACGGTAAACGCTTTAAATGAATAAAACTGTACTAACCTTATATCTAAGTATTAGGTAAGCTGTTTATAAGTATTCGCAAGGGCATAAAGGGCCAGCAAAAGCTTTTGTACGCTGATATTCAAATTAAATTCAAAATTATTGCAAAATTCTAACAACAACTTCTTTGATATTTTTAACACAATCTACGAATTCCTCAAAAGGAGAGCAAATTCCTTTGAAGAAAATGACAAAATCTTTTGTTATTGTAAACACATTATGCTTAAATAAAAGCGACCGTTGTCGGACGCCCCTTAAGTCAAGTTTAAATAAAGGCTATGAGAGGCTATGCTTTAAATTCGGTAGCATTGTGTACCTCCCGCGGCAGAAGCAAAGACGCCTGCCGCCTAGAAGCACCCTACTGAGCAGATTTAATTAACAAGATATGAGCCTCTTTTAAACCAACTCAACCTACTTTTCGGAACATTGGAGATTAAAATTCAATGAGCCGACAAGATATTAAATAAAACCGGCGACTATATTTTTATACGTTAATTAATTTCCAAATTAATGTACTTATAGGGTTATTTTATGGATTACAATGGCGGCGAGTCCGTTTTTAAATTTCGTAATTCGATAAAATGTCTGATGCGAAATTGTTTTCATTAACCATTTTGTTTGGGACATTGTTTCCGCAACGAATCTCGTAAATTATGAACTGTATGTTTTCGCACAAGCCCTCAGGCGACCTGCGGAGCTGTGTTAAAACGAATTGAAAACCGGTAATCGAATGCGAGCAATGGGAGCTATGTCAATATTTTAAATTTAAATATCCAATAACAGTTTATTTATTTTAATTCTCATATAAGTCATATAACATCGATATCGGAACGGTTTTTAAACAAGGAACTTGTTCCAAAATAAACTAGGCGTATTTACAATGCAAGAATTGATACATTTTTCGGCCGGCGGCAGTGCGGCAATGGTACATCGATCACTCACGATTCTGTTGTGTTCTTTTAATATCTAAAACAATCACTCAAAATTCGACAGTTTGTTTGTATTTTTAATGGGTTTCCTGGAGTAGCAATATTTGGTAACCATTCTTAAACACATAGAAACCAAAAATAAAATACGAGTCGGGATGGAGGATACTCAATAGAGACTTAACGTTGCGTTTCCACAGAAAGCGTACCAAGGCAAAGACGAAATGTGTTTACATGACTTTTCATACATTTCTCACCGAGCTTTGCATTTTCTTTATGTACTGTAACTTTAACTCACAGTTGCACCAACTTACGAAACTTACGAATAGTATTATTAAACTTATTTACGCAGATTACTTCTTTAGACTGTATCGCAAAAATTCAAGAACTAAAAAAGCTATCGCATTTACTTAATGAGAAAATTAAAGAAAATGCATTTTTCGTATAAAAATCTTAATAACTGTTAACATTTTTTATAACAGGCGCCATAATAAATGTAACAGCACTGAAGCACCAACAAAATGAGCAGTAACAAATTATTGAGCGAATGGAGATAAGGAGACAGGGGCGTCGCAAGTTTTGAAGACTTCAGGGGAAGCTCGCGTCATCTGACAACGTAGTTCACCGACAAAATTAAAAAAAGCAAGCAGCTGCCAACCTTAATTAGAATTTTTCGAATTATACAACGGACATTTTTCGTTGTCCCCGCATATTTTACGAAAAATAACGGAATATTGTTAATACCCATGCTAGAATGGACGAAAGGTTAATGGTGCTTTTATGTTCAATATTTTGTAAGCACAGTTTATTGCATTCCTAAGTGTTTGTTTAGAAAAAGTCGAGAGAACGAGGGATTTAACTGACGGTTGACAATAACTTACCGCGCGGGTTTTTACTCGCTACACCAGTAAACGTGGACTTACCTGTAAAAACAATACAGCAATGAGTAAAATGTGAATACATAAATCATATTAGGTAAATTTTAATATATAGTTTTTACTCTTAGTAAAAAGGTTTTTTATAGGGTCGATGATCCTTCCGATAATTCAGCACTGACACGTAATATTTGATATATATTATTGGATAAATATATTTAACAAGTTTAATTTATAATTGTGAAATTTATACGTGAACTTTAAATTATTGTATGTAATATTTAAATCAAATAATTGACACCTTACAGGTTTAAATAAATGGATATTTAAATATTTCTGGGCAATACATTTTTTTTTGTAAATACATACTTATAATACATAGAAAACACCCAGACTCCTTATTGTACACAAGGAACATAAATATACATACATAAAAACACTTACATTATAGATAAAAGACGGGCTTATCTCTACAAGAGATCTCTACCAGCTAACCTTTGAGTGTTGGATATGAACAGTAGAGTGGCGAAGGCCCTCATATATTAAGAATTCTCATCATTATTCGTATATTATTCCGTTCCGTTCTTTCCGTTCTTTATCGTTCTACGAACTGATAAAGAACGGAAGAAGTAGAAAAAAAAATGCCAAATTGTTTTATTACATACAATTACATGTTAGTCGACGAAAAGCATCGTACCAACATGTTGGACCCTTAATTATTAAATGACAAATTAACTTATTTTGATTTCAAGTTCTAATTTAATTAAGCACTGAGTTAAATCCTTTATTTTCTAATTACCATATCTCTGAACAGCAACAAAAAAGGTTTCATTTATATGTAGTTCGTAATTCAACAGGTGGCGCTGGCGTCGCGCCAGACCAGAGCGTCCCCGATAAAACACCCACTTATAATTCCTAGCCTCACCGCTGAATGCTCGCTTAGTGTGTTATTGAATCCCGATAATAAAATGATTTGCTACAAATTGAAGTCGAGTACAATGATAATAATTTATGCGGTTGGGGTACTCAGATTATGTTTTTTTTTATAGAATTGGCTTTTTTACATTACGTGGCAAGCGATTTGTCAAATGATTGATAACATATCTTTACTTTCATGAATATTTCTGTTTATGGCTTGTAAATATAAATAAATATTTCTGGACAATTTACACTACTCCATCTAATCCCAAATTGCTTAATTTGGGACTAGATGGCGTCGTGCAAAGCTTACAAGCTTTACTATGGATACTAGACAACTGATAAATGTACTTAAATACATTTTTTTTGTAAATAATAGGTAGGGGAAAAAGTCTTTTCGCATTTTAGTATGTATGAACTTGTAATAAAATCTCTTTGGTTATACCATTTGTATCTGGCAGGTTTTGATATCTTTAAAAAGTTTAAATTTTAAAAAAGATAATTCCAAATTCAAATTAGGTAAATGTGTTATTTTCATTTGTTTTTTTTACTGTCAAGATGAGTGAATCTAATGAAGAAATTCGATTCATTTTAAAATTTTACTACAAAAAAAGTAAAAATGCAACGCAAGCTGCGAAAAAAATTTGTGACGTTTATGGATCTAGTGCAGTGTCTGTGAGAGTAGCACAAATTTGGTTTAAGCGTTTTCAATCAGGAAATTTTGATGTGAAAGATGCACGTCGCTCTGGTCGCCCTGTTACGGATAAAATGGATGCCATTTTTGAAAAAGTGGAGCAAGATCAGCATATCAGTAGTTACGACGTAGCTGAAGAATTAGGAATTGACCACAAAACAGTTTTGGCGCATTTGAAAAAAGCTGGGTACACTAAAAAGCTCGATATTTGGGTGCCTCACGATCTCACTGAAAGAAACTTAATGAACCGTGTACTCATTTGCGATTCTTTACTACGACGTAATGAAAGCGAACCGTTTTTGAAAAAGCTTATAACTGGTGATGAAAGGTGGATCACGTACGACAAGAACGTGCGAAAAAAGTCGTGGTCAAAGGCCGGTCAGGCTTCACAGACTCTGGCAAAACCCGGGTTAACCCGCAATAAGAAGAAGAAGAAGAAACATTTATTGTAACATAAAACAACACTATTACATTAATTACAAGCTGTTTATATAAGAGAACAGGGAACAAAAAACAGTGCTGTATTATGCCACAAATTGGACCCAGCTCAGCATTATGCCGTTGTCTGACTATATCAGACCCCAGCGCTGATTTTCAGCTGGGACCAGTTCGTGACACCACGGACGGACAATCAGACGCAACACAGTTATTTCTTAAAATATACTCGCTTAATCACACATACACACGCACAAATACACGCATACAAATATATATATATATATATATATATATACATGCACAAACACACCTACACTTAATAATATGGCACTTAAAAAAAAATAAAAATAAAAAACAATTGTAATCTTATTTAAAAATATACATCGCCGCTGTCGGGTTGCTCCAAGAAATCCTGGGAAATAGTCAGCAAAAAAGTACTATTAAATCTATCAGCTTTGGATAGTTAAATATTAACAATTAATTTATGCTACCTACCCGACATAGCGATATCACAGAGACAAATCAATACAAAATGTCAGGCTCCAAGAAACTCGCATCCAGTGCCCTAAACCATTGACAAAAGAGATATAAAATTTAAAACAAAAAGCGAGTGAACGAATGACTGCCAGGCGCCAATCGGTTAATGTTCATTCATGCGCTCCGTAAAAAAATTAACTTGTTTTGTTTGTTTGCGACTCAGAAAAAAATAAAAAAAAACAAGGTTGTTGATATCAAAAAGTTAAGAAAGTATCAAATCAGTAAAACTCTCACTTTGTGTCTTGTGTATACAATAATAAAAAATGATAGCTTACATCTATTACATTTACAAAGACAAATCAGACTTTGTTTTTCTTATTTAAAACGAAATAGTGTTATTTAATTATAACTAGTAAACACTACAGACACGACGGAAAATGGAACTCCAAGTTGAAATTGGTAAGTACAGGAAAAGTCGAATAAATTAAATTAATTATTCACATCATAAGAGGTTATGTATAAC
Organism: Hypsopygia costalis; assembly: GCA_937001555.2. Lineage (NCBI taxonomy): Eukaryota > Metazoa > Arthropoda > Insecta > Lepidoptera > Pyralidae > Hypsopygia > Hypsopygia costalis. Next base: position 21,762,754 of record OW443332.2, read on the forward strand.
CTCCATTAAACTATCATTATCAAAATAAGTATGGCTTATAATCTAGCAATTCGGCATTACGGTCAGTGGGTAGCTTTCGGGATTACTTGAAAACAAGTAGTTACACTATTACAATGCTCAACCATAGGTATCTGTATAGCTTCATAGAATGTGGCACATGAAATACTTTGACACAATAAGGTGATGCTGTGTGTATGGTGGGATTGGAAGGGCATTATTCATTATGAGCTGTTACCGCCAGGCAGGACTATCGATTCTGAACTCTACTGTGAACAACTGATGAGATTAAAGCAAAAAGTTGAGAGAAAGCGGCCGGAATTAATTAACAGAAGGACTGTGATTTTTCATCATGATAACGCTAGACCTCACACATCTTTAGCCACTCAGCAAAAATTAAGAGAGTTTGACTGGAAGGTGTTAATGCATCCGCCGTATAGTCCTGACCTTGCACCTTCTGATTTCCACCTGTATCGGTCTCTTCAGAATTCTTTAGGCAATGTCAGGTTAACATCACGAGAAGACTGCCAAAACCACTTGTCGTGGTTTTTTGAACAGAAGTCCCAAAATTTCTATAGTAATGGGATCATGTCTCTACCTACAAGATGGCAAAAAGTTATCGAACAAAATGGCACCTACATACTTTAGTTAAATGTAAATAAACTTTAGTAAAAAATGTTTTGAATTTTCATATAAAATACGAAAAGACTTTTTCCCCAACCTAATACATATTTATAATACATAGAAAACACCCAGGCCGAGTCAAACAGATATGTTCATGCACACAAATGTTAGTCTTGTGCGCGGATCGAACCTGCGAACTCGGTGGCAAAATAGGCATTGCCAATCATTCGACCTTATCTTGGCTCACATCGGGCTCATCTTATGAAATTTATAAAACCTTTTTATCAGTTTCTTATACACACACACACTATAGTTCGATATACATATACGAGACATCGAAATTATTTTGATACGCCTTCAATTTATTTTCTTTTATTTTTATATTATCGCACCACACTTTATTATGCTACAAAATTGAATAAATATCATATACGTGTATAGACTATCAAATTGGGATTTTTCACCGTAATTCAAACTGCGATTAAAGGGAACTGTAAACATACTACAACTTGTATCTATGTAAATTGTGCAAGTTCGTACTTCAATGTGTTCTTTTTATTATATGAGAGAGGGACAGACGAGCGGTGGTGATTGCTTTCCATAAGGTGACCCACATGGTTACCTTCTGGAAAGCAATCACCACCGCTCATGGAGATTAGCAACACCAAGGGGTCGCTAGTCCGTTCCCAGCCTATAGTTGATACTCCTTCCATTCTTTCTTTCTAGTGACCTCACTCACTCGCATGAGTAGGTGTGTAAATAAAACATATTGATGGTAAGTTATCACCACTGCCCACACATCACCAAAAAGACACCTATTCGGTGCCAGCCTTTTTAGTGAAACATTACTTGAAGGCTTCCATGTCATATTTATTTAAGACTTGAAAATGACTGCACCCGAGAGCGAATCTTTTCCTGCAAGAATAGCCTACGATGCAGTAGTTACATAGTACCATGCATAGTGCACCTAACATTGCCCGGAGCGCTCATCTCAAACGTCAGAATTATACGAAACCTCACATAATAGTCGCAGCGGAGTCAACTGCACTTGAATTATTCAGAAGCCGCAGTATTTTTTAATAAAGGTATGTAGGTCAGTCTGGTGGAACCTTTAGATAATGACCCACTTAATATTGTTTTAACCTTCCGCATTTACAAGCACAATAATAAGGCAAGGTAGGCCCTTAATTTACATATTTTCATTTTGGTTCACAACCATATGCAGAAGTATTAAAAATATATATGAACGAAGAACTACTCAATAATTGAGAAGCGTAATTAACCTATTGAAGTAGCGCCATGGACCGTTTCAATGTTAATTGATTCAGGTGTTACTTTGTGAATGTCATATTTACAGGCAATTTGATCTACATTACTTTGTATGCTTCCGCCACCAATTAGTTCATGGTAATGCCGGCCGGCACCCACCCACTACCGTTAGTAAATGAATGTGACTGCCGTGGCTGCTTAAGTCGTCTCTGTTCCAGCTGCTGCGGTTGTCTCGGCGACACGTGTTTCGCCTCTACGTGAGGCATCATCAGGCGGCCTGTAAGTGATGATAGTTAGAACAACAACCTACAAATGACAAATATATTTTTTTTATGACGCCCGACGCGCGCGTGGGCAACCCCCCAGCTGTGCTGGAGGGAGGCGGAAAGTCGTCTTCGACACCCCATCAGCCTGTTTGCTACCATGACCTTTCAAGGACGAATCAGGCTTTAAATGACTAAAAATCGCCTGCCTAACAACTTTTTAGCCACGATGGCTTTAAAAGAGCAAACGGAGACAAATCCATCGCATTATCGCCATTTATAGTGTTTGAAGTGGAGGGGGTAGAGAGGGCAGTGGAAAAGTGGTTTATTAATTAAAGGACAATTCCTTTAATTAATGCTGCGTGTATTATTATTTCAGAAGTTATTCATAACAGTGTCTATATACATAGAATAAATAACAATACAAAAATTGTAAATACAGAATGAACGTATTTACAAAAATGTTTCCGATATGTATGCAATTTGCGCGAGGAAATCGAAAAGTCACTATTGTAATATTTGCAATGGGAAATAACAAATAATAAAATCGTTTGTTGTAACTGCAGATTCGAAAACTCCCATTGCAATATTATAATATCCATCCGCGCCATATTCTCAGCTTTCAATTGCACGCCAGCGTGAAATATTGTTTTGTATAACATTTATTTTAACGATATTGTAGATTTTTATTAGTCGCTAGTTAGTTTATTTAGTTACTATTCGGCCAGGCCCAACTACGTCTGTGTTAAACAATGTATTATAGTCATTTATAGACTGTCGGCCCGCCTCGACTTCGAGTGTATTAAGCTATTTAATAATGTTTATACAAATAGGTGCATCTATTTGAACAAACGTTCGCCATTCAGATTCGCATTTTCAGATGGGTGTAGGATGGGTTATATTTAATAATAGCCTACACCCATCTGAATTCAGATGGCGAACGTTTATTCAAATAGGTGCACCTATTTAAATAATTGTTCGTTTCATCATTGAAAGAGTATATGATTTCTGATGGACCTAAAAATTACTCTAATAACGTTTATACAAATAGGTGCATCTATTTGAACAAACGTTCGCCATTCAGATTCGCAATTTCAGATGGGTGTAGGGTGGGTTGTATTTAATAATAGCCTACACCCATCTGAAATCAGATGGCCTATTTGAATAAATGTTCGTTTCATCATTCAAAGAGTATATGATTTCTGATGGACCTAAAAATCACTCTCTACTTAGAACTCAGAAAATTCGCACTCAGTCCCACTCTCTAATATTTGTAAGATCATTTCTGGCTGCGATTCCGCTCGCGTTATTTCTGATACTTCCCAGATACCGAAACCTAACAAAAAATTAAATAATAGTCCCTAATTTGTGATTGAAATCTAATGAGTCATTTTAAAGCTAATTCGTGCTAAACTTTCAGACAAGTAAAAATTATTAAAACGATCATATGTTTAGGAATCGTATAACATACATTCTTAACGGCTTAACGTGCCCTCTGTGCTTCGGAGGGTACGTTAAGCCATCGGTCCCGGCCGTTGTTGTTAGATGACAGTCGTTAAGCCAAGTCAGTGGCCTTTAGGCGGTTTGAAAACACTGGCCTCCGCCAACCCTGAGTTGAGCAGCATGGAAGAGTATGCTCTAAACCCCTTCGATCGTGGGAAGACCCGTATCCCAGCAGTGGGATGAATAATAGTTGACGAAGAAGAAGAAGAAAATAACATACGTGGTGCTTTTCACCATATTATGAAATAACAGACAGGCCCATCCATTTATTGGTATAGGTAGATTCCAATAAAAATCTACTATTTGCATCAATAGGTAAGGCACGCTGCACTTCACGATTTTATTTCTATTGAGATGAGCACTGTCGCTTAGCGACTATCATAGCTATCAAGTGCGAATCGCGTACTGAGTGAAATCTATAGGAGAATTGAGTCTTTTGAATGAGGGTACGTTCGTGAGACAATGCATCAAGAAAGTGTAGATTACTCATGAAAAAAAAACAGACTCACCTAATTGTGAGGAGTGTGGGGGTCATAGAGGATGTCCAACATTTGTTGATAGATTGTGTCAAACACAAACATAACAGAGACTCACCGATGAGAAAATTAAAATTGAACGCCAACGATGTCGGATTTGCTCAATTGAGTAATCCTACAACAGTGCGGGGAAAAATCTTCTTCGAGTTAATTATCGAATCTCATCACTGAGTCTCTTAGATTAGGGTACGATGGGGCTGGCATATCTAAAACAGATATAAGCTCTGGCGCCCGCAGTACCGCGTGCAGGTGACGTTGGCTTAGGCTTAAAGATGTTGATAAACCACTTACACCCCAATCCATCAATGGACTAGAACTAGAGGGAAGAGAGACTCATGACTCAGAAGGCCCTTCTGGGGTTTTCTTCGTCCATTTGCCAGCAGTTAGTAAAAGCTTAGCCAACAACTTTGTCAATCTGTGGAATTTTCTCATATTTCTACAAAGAAACAAAGTTGTTGCGTTCCACAATAGCTCTCTCCATCGCTCATTACAGGTATTTTATTGAAAACTGAAACGTTATAATAGCCATAAACAAAAGTTAGCAGTTCGACAGGCAAGTAAAAAACAAACCACGGCAATACAGTGACCTATTTAACAGCGCATGTATCAACAATAGCTTTTCAAATCAAAACTTTGGCTATTATTACGTTACCGTACAATAACATTGCACGTTTCAATTGCACTGTGTTTGCATACCAATATTATTTATAGATGCTTTTATTTACTTACACCGCGGAGTCTGTAACCAAATCTTGCAAGTTGAATTTGGTACACGTCCCAGTATCCAATTGAGCTGAAATTTGGCACACTCGTTTGGTTCCCGTGACATTGCCTGATTACCTAAAGGCTGCCATTTTTAATCCAGTATGGCAGCGGCCATAAAATAGTAATTATAATTTCTACCTCAACCCACTTATTACTACAGATTTTTATTTATTATTGCTTATTTAATTGTTATTTTGCAACAATTCATCTACATAAGAAATAAGTTTATTTGCATCGAACTCAAAAAAAAAATTCGAATGAAAGATAAACAATGTATGAGCAAGCTGCTAGGATCAGTCACGTCAACGACTATGGTACTAGTAAAACTGTAGGTATATGTAGTATTAAATATCTTGATGAGCAAAATAGTAGTAATAATATCAAAACTTAAAAAAAAAACACATTTTTTAATGTAAATTTTGGTCTTATATACCACAGCGGCGAAATCAAACATTCGATCCCTTGGTGATAAGTAATTATCGTTGATTGCAGATATCCATGATGCCTAATATTATATACAACGTCTTTAAGAATCCCTTGCTTTAGTTTCCTGGGAAAAACTCTACTATATATGAGTTTATATGAAAACTTGACAGCATGCGAGAGAAATCACCCAATCAATGAAGCGGGTTTTTTTTTATAACTAATTGGTAACATGCAACAACAGGTTTTTATATGGAAAAAAGTTAATGCGGTACCACACGAGGAGAATAAATAAAATTGAGAGTAACATTTTCTAATGCAATTTAAAAACACATGTGCAATCCGTGCTCAACGCCGTACCACAATAAGATGTAGGAACCCGAGCCTTAACCAGAACAAAGGGTGGGTAATAAAATTTGTAAACGGCGAATGACACGCCAGCTTAACCCCGGCTGCGGCGTCGAATATAATGAAGACGGTAATTCGTCTCATATGGCTGCTTGCGGAAAAAGCTGAATTTGTGCATGGAACTGGTTTATTTCAGAAGAGAAAAATTATAATGGTATTAATAAAACGTGTTATTAATTATTAAGTTACTGTCTAAATAGTTGGCTTATGGAATCTGTATCTATAACAGGGAACCGTTACTGACTAATCTATCAACGGACAGTTCACACAACTGGATGGACCGGGTTGAAAGGCATACATGTGGCTGTTATTACGTAGGCAGCCGCTAAGTAAGGATATGTGAAAAATTCTCACGGGATACCGGGGTGTAAGCTAGTATGTGACAAAGACGGTACCTAATTCATCTCATAATAATATGGCCGCCTGAGGGAAATGATAGCTGAATTTGCGTATGGAAGTAGTATGTGTAGTAGTGTATCTAAGAAGAGATAACAAAACAAATTATATTCTTTCAATCGTCACTGTGCCTATGTATGTGTACGTATGTTAGGTAATGAATTGTATTTTGTAATAAGGCTGTAATTTATACAATAAGCAAACAACGGGTTACAAAAACTTCGTACAAATAGCTAATGTAATTTAAAGAAAATTTGATTCTAATCAGCAACCCTGTTAAAAAAGAGATAAGATATATTACAGACTGTATTTACACACGACATATCTACATAGCAAAATAAACATCTTTATTTGCTTATAAGCAAATTTAACTTATAATGAACCGAGCTACGAGCATGAAACCATGTTCATGTATAATAATAACTAGAAAGTCTGTACACGAAGTTTCTTACATGAAATATCGATAGGATAATTTATTTAGGTACAAGATATGTTACATAAATTATATGTCCGACTTATTATGATGAAGGAATATTTATAAATATTCAAATGATCGTATACTTTCCGTACAAATTCCAATATCATATTGTATTGGAGTTATAAATGTTTGTGGGGTCGAAACAGGATAAAGATGTTAAAAATAAATAACGAAGACACATTTATTTATAGAACACGCAAATTAAACAACATCGTAGCCTATCCATGGATGGGTTCATTTAATTCTGAAGTAGTAAAATAAAAAAAAACACAATTCTTAAAATAACGATTAGTACATAATCACTACATTTATATCAACTTCCTCCCCAACCCGTCTGGCCAGCGTGGGGAATGTAGGCCAAATCCTCCTTCTGTCTTGGACAGATGAGAGAGGGTCGTGCTCCTGTAGTGGAGACTAAAATGTCCTGATGATGATGATGATGATATCAACTTCGTCATATATAAAACTAATGATGCAATTTTCCTCGCATTTACACAACCTTTCCAACAAAAACACTAAGAACAACTCACGTAAAACTCTTTGAGAGTGGCGTAGCTTCGTAGCGTCGTAGCACAAAGCGTAAAGGCTCAGTTGGCCGCATGCCAGCCTACCTGTTGTTCTTAAGTCACTGTAGGCCTCGCTATCTGTTGCATGTAGCTTTTGAAAGAAAAGTGTTTTGTACCTATAATACGAGTGCAGTTTATGTATGCATATGCATATTGCAATCACCAGCACATAGAGCGTAATATTTCCAGTGTAAGAGGATCCCGTGTAGCACTACATAGCTCATAGCTATACGAGACTATGTTATACTGAGAGAGTAAGACTTTACATGCAGTCGACGGTTTAGCAACCGTTAGCAAGTTTTTTTTTATATTAGATTGATATCATGACAAGCGAGATTAAAAAGCTGGCAACAGATCTGCGACCCCTTGGTGTCATGATCTCCATGGGCGGTGGTTATTGCTTTCCACCAGGTGATCCACATGCTCGTTTACCCCCCTCTCTTATATATATATGTGTGTGTGTGTATATATATATTACATGCATAAACAGATAAAGCGACAAAATTATTTATTCATATAAATTAAATAAAATTTTCCAAGTTTTAAGTCATTTTAATATCCTCTATTTAAATTTGAAGATTAGGTGTTTCAAGACTTAGTAACAACTTTTCTATGAAAATAGCTCACAATATAAAAAGTAGTTATTGGCTGGATAAAAATATAGCGTTATCAACTGCCAATCCCACTCAAATTCAATAAATGTTCTTCCAAAATAGTATAAAATCGTATATGAAAATAGAAAAAAAAACAGTTTACTTGCAATTACAAAAACTGAATTAAGTTTTCTAGAGAAAAAAATATTTTTAAGACAAGTGAAAAAACATTAAAGTAAAAACGGTATTTCAATCATTTTTTTCTTAAAGTTCAAAGCGTTTTTTCATACTTTTAATCTCGTAACTAGCGAAGGAAAAATGGTTAAATCTATTTAGATTTTTCATCTAGGTACTAAGCAAAATGCGCACTGCAAGGAAACTACGTAATAAAATTCTAGCTTTACGAGGATATTTAATAAAATGATCTGTATGCATACTAAAAAACTTTTACTATAATATTTATCTGGCACGTTGGTCAAGACAACTATTTAAATAATAATAAAATAATTATAAGTGTTCAAAAGTGTTCTTTAAAAACTACTTCGTGAAAAGCAATTGTGTCAAACTGCCACTTCAGACGACCCATTTCATTTACTAATTCATTGTTATTTCAAAAATAAATATTGGCTACTAAACAACAGCTACAGGGTGGTGTTGCTCGCCATTGCTCTCCAAAGTGCTGACGCGAACAAAACTAGGCAAGTAAAACCGAACAGTACGAGCACCAATAAATACAGGATTAAATCATTCCCATGACTTTTACTAATCAATATAAGATAAATATTACTGCACAACTTACACAGCGCCATCTAGTCCCAAATTAAACGCAAAGCTTGTACTATGGGTACTAGACAACTGATTAATATACCTAAATACATTTTTTTTTGTAAATACATACTTATAATACATAGAAAACACCCAGACCAAGACAAACAGACATGTTCATGCACACAAATGTTTGCCTTGTGCGGGGATCGAACCCGCGAGCTCAGAGTCAAAGTGGCCATTGCTAACTTGTTGGCGATACCACCACCGATAAGATCACCGGGCAATCGAATATCCTACAAAAGTTACAAACTACAATTTCAAATGGTGCTTTTAATGATGCATATGTTCCATCCTAACACCAACATATTGAGAAACAAGGCTCCCCTATCCTCATACAAATTAAGTACAAATAAGTACAGAGAGAAAGTTGTACGACTCCGCCGTGTTATCGTGAATCTTCGGCAAAGTTTTTACGGTTTGATTTGTTACAGCTTAAGCTGTAGATGTGCAGATGCTGGATGTGACAGTATTAGAATAAATAAATTCCCCTTATCACCATCTCTTATCGCGATTCAATAATTAAATAGATTGTTTATTCAATTATTGAATTGAATGAATAATAAGCATTCTATTCAGTTATTTAATCGCAATAAGAGATGATGGTAAGGGGGCTGAGCGTAAACTGATACAGTAATTGTTGAGACCACGTTAAGACGCCACAATCCAGTTGAGTTTACTCCAGTCGTTAAGACAAGTTAGTTGCCTCTGAATGGCTTGGAAACACTGTTTTAGCACAGCGAAGATTAGTCGCGGAGTATGCTCTATGTCCCTTTCTGTTAGTTATATGAGAGAGAGAATTGCTTTAAAAGTATCTATTAGATTTTAGCTGATCATAAATATGAACAGGTTACACTTTACGAGCCGGAAAGTCGAATGCAATGGCTACATCAAACGTAAAGGGTCAGAAGTTTGAATCTCGCACAAGACAGTATTTGTGTGCAAGAACATGTTTACTTATCTCTGTTTGGACGTTTAAGTAACACTTTTTTAAAATATGTTTCATTTGGCTAAGTTTAACGTGAAAAAAATATTTTTTAATTTTTCCCAATATTGTCTTATCTATATATTTTATATCCGTGTTCGTTTACGGGTTCACGCTTTACGAGTCTATCGCTGCGCACCGTTTGAACTCCTTACTTATTTAGGAATGTTTAAAAAGTTCACGGATCACAAATTGAGTCTTACTGGATGAATACTGATATCTGATTATTGATTTTAGTATTTGTGACGTAGACTATTACATCTCTACTTCCCTACCTAAATTTATAATAAATGTGAATGACAGTTTGTTTGTTACGTTTTCACGCCGAAACTACTCACCCGATCATCATGAAACTTTACACTGAACACATATTCTCAAAGGAAGGCCATAGGATACTTTTTATTAAAAAAACGTCAACGCGGGCGAAGTCGCGGAAGCTAGTACTAAAATAATAATGATAGATAGACTGACACCAATAGCGGTACAAAAAAGTAAGTGTTATTATTTGACTCATTATAGATACGCGACAAGATTGTTTTTTTTTAACCAAAGCCAATCTCACCCGTACGTAGTGTACCCTGTTGACTGACAAACGAGGCTCTGGAAAGGAGACGTAGGGTATAGCGTATTTTGTAAGCTGCCCGACTATGGAAGCCAAATAACTATTGCTTAGCGAAAAAACCCCCGGAATCCGTTAATTGGCTTAAGAAATCTTTGTCTTGTTATAATGAAGAACATTTTATAGTACAGTTGGTAACTGTGTCAGATTTCTTGACATTGCCGTTATTGGTTGATATATCAAAAGATTTTTGAGAATTATTACGGGATACCGGGATAGCAGCAAGCCGCGGGCGCGAGCTAGTTGATAATTAAAAGTATATAAAAAGACTTGTGTTTTGGAGGGCAAGCCGTCGGTCGGTCGGCTCTTGTCATTAAATGACAGTCGTTACAAGCCTTTAGGCGACTTGAAATTACTGCCTCTACCAGCCTCTACCAACCTGCAGTTGAGCAGAGTGGTGGAGTATGCTCTAAACCCCTTCAATTGATAGGACATCCGTATCCCAGCAGTGGGATGAGTAATAGTTGACAACAAAAAAAAATCTCAAAGTGCTTTGAATAGTTTTTCTAAATGTATGTTGAAGTAGGTAGATTTATGAAAGTGCTAACATCTTCTATCCTGCTCATGTTCAATAGAGTTTTTTTGCTAAGGTAAGGTCGCTATTAATTTCAAACTGCTGGCTATTCTGTTAGTTACCAACATTTAAAATATACAGTTACACTAACAAACAAGCGCTAAGAAAAAAATGATACAAGGAAAAATGCAGAAACCTTATATTTTCTTCCGTCGTGTAAAGTCACAAATTGCAAATCTCAAGTTGAAAGCCGTTTAAAATGTACTTACGACGACAAAGGGAATAAAGTAATATTTTTCTAGAATTGTACGTAAGTAATGCGTTTTATGAGAATCACAAAACGTTACTTAGTTATATTTACGGAACTGCACGTTTCATTGTACGGCGAATAAAATGTTTTCTTTGAAAATGTACTATTATTTATAATAAAACTTATTATAAAAACGTTTGTCTAAAATTAAATCGTCCACTTAAGGCCGCCACAGTGGTTGCCCACGGAGCTCGGAGCGGCCTTAGCGTTGTCGGCTTCCCAAGTCGGAATCGCAGCTCGGGTACTTGTCTGCTAAGCAAGAAGATGACGGTCGATCGCTTCCGTCAGCCCGGTCACCCTGTCGAAGGTCTGGGGTAGGCGTTTTCTGGGCGTCGGGAAGTGAGCGTGCCTTACAGCTCCGGTACCTTTCATGGAGATTGGGGAGCCAGCTATCTGGCGCCCAAGTGTGAGTGCAGTTACCCTATGCGTACGGAGTGCGTCGAGAAGTGAGCGTGTCTACAGCTCCGGTACCCATCATGGAGATTGGAGAGTGGTGGTAGGGCCACGATGCTTGGGACACCGAGCATCGGTTCTGTGAGCCAGTGAGCTACTCGACTTAATTGTGCATAAGTAGCCTGCTTGCAGGTGAAAGGGGAGTAAGACCTGCTACCAATCTGCTTGAGTGTTTGGTTGGTTTACCGAGTGCGAGAGCGGTGCATTTAAAGGTCCTCTCTTCTGGTTGGTTTACCAGACGAGAGACTCGCAATCCTGTGATATTACCGGAAGGTGGATGCATAGGGGCGCATTAGCTGTAGGCTTAGGATCTGTCCACTTAGGGAAGCATGTTAAGTAAAGTTTTAAAGCGTACAATCCACAGAGACGGCGTACGGTGAAAGTACCTACAGCACAGGCGCGTCTGTCCACGATTTGAGCCTTGGGGGTTTTCAAAAATACTTTTACACTTTCATAACCACAGAAAACATAATAATAGAGCAGTATCTGAAATAATCACTCAATTTAAAAATAGGCAAACGAATAAAATAAACAATGGATCTTTGTTTCATCGTCAAATCACAACGCGTTCAGCCAAGAAAAGGGGTTTAACAAAGCGTTTTTTTAACGAGAATCTCTTCAAATTAGAAGATGAGTTATACTGAGCAATATTGAGCTCGTCCAATCCATTGGTGCCGCGTTTGTAATATCATTAGCGAGTACAATAGCTCCCGCCGGTTGGCCCAAACGGCCCGTGACGAAATCGCACAGAAATCAATTTAAAATACTTAGTCTTGTTAAATCTTTTCATACCTATAAAGGCGCCTTAATAGACAAGCGATGTCTTTTCAGGCCTATTGTAAGCCTTATTGACTATATTATTATATTGGTGGCCTTTCAATTTTGCCAGGGAAGTTGAATTTCACAGGTTTCCTTATTTACTTCTATTATTGTATTGCGATTCATCATCATCAGGTCATTATAGTCCCCACTACAGGAGCCCTCTCTCGTCCGTTCCAGACAGAAGGAGGATTTGGCCTACACGCCTTGGAGGCCTGATCGATGTTTTATAATGTATTATAAAATATAATGTATACCGAATTCCATACAAAATAGATATTCTCTGTCATGCTGATATTTTCAAATTTTGATTTTTACAAATACATCTTACAAATAAGTATTTTTGTAAGATATACATGGGTATAGTCTATATATGGATATAGTAATAAAGAATTTAAGAATATGAATTCCGTACGCACATCTATAAACGTCAAAGGAGCGAACTCATGCACACCGGTATTCAGACTCTTAAATTCAGTTTCTGAATTCCAGTTTCGGAATTTCCGAAGGTATCCGGCTGCGTAAGGCCGGCCTTAAAAGTAAAAAAAATGTTCAGAGACAGAGGGCTCGAAGTGGGCTCAAAACAGTTCGTAGAGTCTACAAGAAAACAATGTCAATATTTTATGTTTACTGTGTTATTTAAACATTAAACTGAGGCCTAGTTTAGTGTTTAAATAACACAAGAAGAACTTCTGAATTAAAAGTCAACATCCGTTGACCCAATCGAATGAAATATCTTCCGAAAATTTTCCAACTTTTATTTACCGAAATTGACACTTCTGTCCCCGGTTTTGATCGAGAATACCATTATATAAATGTACGTAATCGTAATGTTGACAACTATTATTTTGAAAGCTGAAGTTGGTGCCTAAAATTATTTTCACGCCATAACGGGTGTAAAACAAGCATTGGCCACTTCTGATGTAATTAATTGCTGAAGTTCCTGGACACTTGTAATATAAGGAAGGCATCTCCGCTGCTAACGTCACCCCTAGCTCTACATCTCTTTCGCCAGATTGTCATACGCTAATCAGCAGGATGCATAAACTTGCAGATGAAGTTGTCTTTGGCTTTTATTTACAAATCCCAACAATATAGTAAATACCGGAAATATAGCGTATTTGAATCACCGCCAAAACAATTAGCTTTGTTCGACATGATGCCCACGGCCTTCTACAGTCGCACCGCTCGCCATCGATAGGAAATTCATCCTCACACATTTGAGCCGAGGTGTTCACGTATTCTGCGGTTTTCTCGGACGCGTTATAAAGCTATGGAATAAACTGCTTGTTGAGGTTTTTCATTTTCAATAAGGGCGTGAAGAGATTTTTACTAGCTCGCTAACGCGCGTATGATACAAGAAAAACTGGGGTATGGCTGTGACATGAACACGGCCGTGTGTTATACGTATACAAAGTCAAAGTCAAAGTCAAAATATCTTTATTCCTTGGACTTTATAAAGCACTTAGAAACGTCATACAAATTAAATATAAGACATGTATCTAAATCATTACTATCTACTTAAATCCGCAGAGCTTAGATGCACTTTCATCACACTATCTGTGAAAGTGAATTTAAGTGCCAGTTCCGGCGACGGGGCTTCTTGAGAAGAACTGGCAAGAAACTCAAGGCCGACTCTTTTAATTGCCAATATCGTTACATTAAACACAAATACAATCATTAACATAACAAGAGCAATTCATTTCCAAATACTTTTATCATTTATGTAATCTGAGATACAATAGTAAGCCTTTTGACATAGTCTAGTTTTGATAAATCTTTTAAATTTACCAATGGATAATTTAAACGCGTCATTTGGAAGTTTATTGTAGAAGCGTATACATTGACCTGGGAACGAGTTAGAGATTTTATGGAGCCTAGTAATATGCACAGCTAGTTAGTTTTTATTTCTTAAATTTAATTGATGGAGATCACTGTTTTTCCTAAATTTAGTTTGATTTTTATGAACGTAAATAAGATTTTCATAAATATATTGAGAATGTAATGTCATAATATTTATCTCTTTAAATTTATTTCTCAGTGTCTCCCTGGGACTCATCATATAAATAGCACGGATAGCTCGCTTCTGGAGCACAAAAATTGAGTCTACATCCGCAGCACTACCCCAAAGCAATAAACCATATGACATAATGCTGTGAAAATAGCTAAAATAAACTAAACGCGCAGTGTCAACATCAGTCAGTTGACGTATTTTCCTTACGGCGTAGGCTGCTGAGCTGAGTCTACCTGATAACGTTTCTATATGTGGGCCCCATTGTAATTTAGAGTCTAATGTTATCCCAAGGAAGACAACCTTATTGACCAATTCCAATCTCTCATTGTCCATCACCACACTGGTTTTTACTTGTTTCACATTTTTTGTAAAAAATCGAACATATTTGGTTTTACTACCATTTAAAAGTAGGTTATTAGCACTAAACCAGTTTACTATTTTTGAAAGAGCATTATTTACATCGTCAATTTCTGATTGTTGGTTTTACCTTAAAAATTAAAGAAGTGTCATCTGCAAACAATACTATTTCGTGATTATTCTTTACAAGATGAGGTAGATCATTAATGTACACGAGAAACAGGAAAGGGCCCAAAATAGAGCCTTGTGGCACCCCCATCGCTACAGTTGATCCATGTGATCGCTTTCCATTAACATCTACTTTTTAAATATAACATGAAATATAACATATACGTTATATGCACTAAAATCATTTCGAAATCGCAGCCCTTCCCCCTCCCCCGCACGCGATGTTCCATAGTCTTTACTTAGCGTAATAAATTCTTTGATCATTCATCTATCCAGTGGTCTGATTGAATTTTGGATGGAGATGATAGATTTGTAGCTGCATCTCCCGATTTTATTATCGTTCGTTTTTTGAATTGCCTATGGAAGCCAAGTGAATACGTCTTTAGTATTCACGTTAAAAAACATTTCTAAATGACAGATTTTATGTACACACAGGGAATACCGGTCACCTTCTCAAATCATCTATCTAGATAGCTAAATCTAGGTGTAGCCCTTAAGACACTAGAAGACTAAAGGACCCTTGTGACATCGGATAACGACTGCTGAGGATCTCAATTAGTAGTTCAGGTTGAGATCCTGAGACCCTTTAAAACAGTAGGGAGATTGATATTACCAAGTAAAGCCTCTTGCATTAATGCTTCTGGACAGAATTTCAAGTTTATAAATTATGGGGTTTCCACGCTCGTTCTCGTGTAATGCCTTATGGCGATTAGTGCTTTAACTAACGCATAAACACAATTAAGCATTTTTAAGTCATTTACCTAACATTTGAAATGCAACAAAGGAATATATCCAAATTTCCTTGTGTTACATTAAAATTTGTGAGTAACGTAAAAATACTTTATCGTCTTTATAATACTTTTATTGTTTAAAACTTTCTTTCACTATCCGTTTGCAAAGTATGCATTGACATATATATTGGTAGCGTATAAATATTTTTTTTATATGAATGGGGAGCAAACGAGCATTTGGGTCACCCGATGTAAAGAAGCCACTACCGCCCATGGAGACAACACCAAGGGGTCGCCAAAGCGTTGCCAGCCTATACTCCCTTTCTTTCTTTCTTTCTGGTGGCCTCACTCACTCACAAGAACACAACAAACCTCAACGGAATTATTTCGCTGCGGTATTCTGTATGTGTGTGTGTAGAAGTACTTTCCCAGTCGGGCAGCTTAAAAAATACGCTATGAGTGAAGTAGGCTTTAGTTCAAAGATTTTGCTGAACCACTTACACCCCAAACTGTGTTCGTAGACTTTTTCAAGAAATTATGGATAATAAGAATAAAACCAATACAAGCAACAAACCTGTGCCTTGTACACAATTTTTATCTCCCAGTCATTCTGCCCGTTAACTAGTCGGCAAAATTAGTCGCAAATAAATGCTTATAGTAGGGTCCACCGTTGTATAACTTACGAACTTATGATTTTTAAAAAGTTTTAACGAAAACGTTTATGATTTCTTTGTGATGTTTATGTGTTCTTTGGGATCTTCATTTCAGCAGCTTGTTCTATAAATCTTCTAAAACTTTTTAAAGATTAGACCGCTATTTTTCGTACATATTTTATAGGTGTGTATTATAGATTGGTGTGTATTATAGTTTTATAGATTGAAGTCGATATTTTTTTAATAAAAATATTTATTTTATACATCTCTACAAAGTGTACTATAATTTACATGTTTTCTCCGAGGTGAATGGCGCCTCTATTTTTAAACTAAAATACTCGCATTACGAGCAAAACAGTTTTATTTTTCTCACAATGGTAAAAGCCCTTTTGGTAAAATATCTCCAACTTCGACAACTGACGATCAATACTCACTATTTTAGTGACATAAAAAAATAGTTTCCCGAATTCGATCAATTTGCTTTCAAATATACGATATCCTCTATTTTCTTTGTCACAAGTCATTGTCCGTAATCCTATTGAGTAAGAATTCTCGATAAAATATCTCCGATTTAGCCTTCAGCGTAATACGTATCGTGTACAATAAAATATGGATATTTGGGTACGCACAAGCAAATAGTATAATCCGTCGCAGTAAGAGGCGGTAAGCATCGTGATTCCCGTCATCGTGGTGCTATAACAGCGGCTATTGTAAGCGCGCTCATTGTGCGACGGGATTGGTTTCCCGGCGAAGAAAGCGCCTGGGAATCGATTTAAAATTTCCTTGAAAGAACCCCACAACAATGCCACCTAATACTCGGATTCTACGTCTCTCGTACATAGGTATTTTAATTAAATACAATGCGGATTGGCTGTGATCTCGTCCTGACGAAAGTACGGCCAGAGTATTCTTTGCGATACATTTTTTTTTTATTACGATCTCATCCTAACAGGTAACATTGTTTGGAAAAATAATCTCAAGTTCACAGGGAATAATAGGTAAAGTAACATACTCGTAGAATATAGGTAACGAAAAATAATCTCAAGTTCACAGGTACTAATAAGTAAAGTACCTACTCGTAGAATGTTTTATTTTTATTTTGAGCAATGATTATTACTGATGCGAACCAATGAGGCAATTTATCCATAATAGCTGGTGTGTAGACTTGTGAAAATCTGAAGTTTCGGGCGAAAGTTTGGTATTTTTGAGATCTGAAGCTAGGACGGTGGATTTGAAAAGGCATGAAGGATACGTATAGGTACATTGCTGCCTTGACAAGACGTAGTAAATATATAATATAACGTTATAAGAAACAAGTAATGTACAATAAGTATGCAATAATTAGAAAACGCACCTTATTATTATTATTGCGATCGCGAACTTTCGAACTTCGAACATACATACAGGTAATATAGTT
Organism: Hypsopygia costalis; assembly: GCA_937001555.2. Taxonomy (NCBI): domain Eukaryota; kingdom Metazoa; phylum Arthropoda; class Insecta; order Lepidoptera; family Pyralidae; genus Hypsopygia; species Hypsopygia costalis. The sequence goes on from OW443332.2 coordinate 21,780,440, forward strand.
CGATATAGTGTAGGTCGAATAGGAAAGGTAACACCTAAACATCCAGTCTTATTCATAAAAATCCCTTAATATACATTTAAAATGTTCATTGTCAATTGCTTCCATTGGGCCTGTGGGTATAGATTTCTCATTCAGCTGGCTCCAATTTATCGTAATAAATATGAAAAATGGTCTTCTTGAAGACACTATAAAATTGTATTTAAAAAAATCCGAAATTTCATCATGAATGAAGTGCATTTCATTCCGCAGAACGCGGAGAGCGAAGGATCGTGTTTCGCGTATTTCGTGCATACAAATGCCTGGATGCTCTTGGACGTAAGTACTCCTAAATTGGCATAGCAGATAATGCCATTCTATGCAGAAATTATACAAATTATTATTACAGGGTAAAATCAATGGACTTGCGATCTACTAGTATGCATCGCAGATTGCATGTGAACTACGGGCTAAATCTCGATACACATACGAGTTACTCGTTCTTACTCAGAATTGGTATGATTGGTATTTAGTACTAGTAACAAGCATAATGTATCATGGACTTTGGGGATTATCCTGTATTCGGAAGTGAGTCGATCATACAGGCAGCTGATGATAATGATATTTTAAGATGCATTGTTCCCACAGGTAAGGCTATTTAAAATAATTAGTTCAAACGTAGTTTATTTCTATGTGCACAAGCCTTTCGATAAACACATCATTCCATGGTTATTCCACAACTGGAATGCATATCTCCCTTCACTTCTCATTTGCGGATTAGCGGAGACCCGAGTGGAATTCTCGTAATTAAAATATAGTCAAAATTCAGTTCCGATCCAGTCTCGATTTCGTGAATGTCATATTGGGTAGGTATCTTGGTATTATAATATGTAACTTCAAAGTTTAATTTAAATAGTTATATCGAAATATATACCGAAAATTAAACATACTAATAACGTTACTTTGCCAACAAAAAGAATTGATAATAATCAATGAGTGAAATCAATCTCTCTTATTTATATTTTAGTCAATTCACAATTCATTATCAATTCCGTCAAGTTTCAATCTGTGATTGAAAATTCTGGTTTTAGGTCTGCGTGAGGTAAGAGTGAGTGATCGTTATTTATTTCTATGGTCTTTTTTCCAATAGCCTAAAAAGGAACTCTTATAAATTGGTTATATCCGTCCGCCCATATGTCACAACCATTTTACTTAAAATGTATTGGAACTACTAATGTCAGAGTGCTCTGGTAATGTAGTGAGATTACGAAGAAAACCTGTTAGAATGAGGTGGTGGTGAACTTGACACGCATAAAATGCAAAATATATAATATTCAATCAGTCTATGTTTCAAATACAATCTTTATTTGCCTTAACAGGCTGACAACGGATCGGCGACCCCTTGGTGTTGCTGATCTCCATGGGCGGTGATGATTGCTTTCCACCAGGTGACCGAAATGCTCGTTTGCCCCCATCTCATATAAAAAAAAAACAATATAAATATCAAAATATATAAATAAAGATATTCTTGACTATGAAGTCAATCAATGAAGTCGCTGTCCGCGTCAATCGGTTTGTATTTGGATACCCCAATGACGTTATTAATACTAGATATGGCTTACCCATATAGAATTGTGTCAGTTAGGTCATATCTACGGAATTAACATGTACTGTCCGGAAATATCAAAAGAGGTATAATTAAAAAACTATAAAACTTCATAAAGTTTGTACTATACATAACTCGATATTTAGTCTATTTTTTTACCTATATCCAATAAACAGTAGTCGGACGGTTCAGTGGCTCAGTGACTTAGTAGGTCGGTTTTGAATGACACGGGTAACTCCCAAGTGAGCTCGGAAATAGTTTGGGGTCCTGGCGGGCCCGTGATCACCGAACGTTGTGGCCGACGGTAATGCGTCCAATTGCCTTTTATTTTGTGGCAAACTACTAAGGAATTGACACGTAAGTGGTAATAAATGTTTTATTTACAGATTAAATTTAGGTTAATAGCCATATTTTTCTTTATTTATTTTGGCATTTTTATAGAGTTAGGTTAAGTTAGTTTTAGGTGATATTTGGATGAAGTCATAAATTATATTTTATGAGAAAGTAAGTATAAACCGAATTGATGTAGTAAATTTGTAAAGCTAAAACAAATATTATATACGATAAGCCTCTACTCACTGCTAACACAGATGCAATTATGCAATAACGACTGCAATATATTTGTATAATATTTTGGTTATTTACATACAAAGTCTTTTTGAGGTGTAACTGACTCTACACCATGTTTAGACCCAAAGCCAAGCTCACCTGCACATGGTACACCCTGCTACCTAATGAAAGAAGCTCTGGCAAAAGAGAGGTAGGGCAGCGTATTTATAAGACACCCGACTGGGGAAGTACCTCCACCTCACAGAATACCGCAGCCAAACAACAATTTCCTTGAGTGTTGCTGTATGTCTGGGAGCGAGGTCACTATAAAAGAACAGCTGCGTTGGCAGAGGTGGTTGCAGCGCACAATCGATATTTCCTGTTGTATTTATAAGGGTTCGGTAACCACTTCATATCAGGCGGGACTTATGCTTGTGTGCAATCCGACATTGTATAAAAAGAACAAATTAAATAAATAACCATGGAAGTACAACAATAATCACGTAATATTAGCCATTGTGTATTAAAGTGTAGGTTAAAACGTACAAAAATATCAAACAATTAAAATATACAAAATCCAGCTGTCAAATCAATTTAACAACGAACAAAAGCTCAGGAAATGGCTTAATGTCACATTTAAGTAATACATTTTTCTTCTGTTATTTCCTACTGTATATTCTTATACGAGTATAAATGTTTAATGATTTTCGTAGGTTTTGTTATTAATTCTATCTTTTTATGAGAGGCTTCACGGAATTAGCCCATGAAAGTGAATGCATATACACATTGTCGCGAATGAAGCATAATTAAATTACAGAAAAAAAAATGTACAGAACCAAAAACTCGGCTGGCAGGAAACTGTGTTACAAGATACTGACTAAAAACGGTGTGTATGGATCCCATATTGTAGTATGGGGTCCTGGGACTGCTTTCCATCGGGTGGGCCGTATGCTTATGACTATAAAAAGGATTGTAACAAGGCAAGCTTATAACTTGCAACTACGTCGTATGTCCTTGTTAACAAATGATAGTATGTCATTTGGCCGTGTGGTTTCCGGCAGACTAGAATAGAATCACTCCGTTTCTTCCCATGGATGTCGTACAAGGCGACTAAGGGAAATACATTATCAAATATCGATCACGCCTCCCCAACCCGATTGGCCAGCGTGGGGAGTGTAGGCAAAATCCTCCTTCCGTCTTGGACGGACGAGAGAGGGTCGTGCTCATTCAGTGGAGACTAAAATGGACCTGATGATGAGTATGTCATTTTGATAACTGGAAACGATGTAAGAGAATGATGCGCACTTTGACACATTCAGAAATCGGCCGTTGTGGGCGCTGTATCTAGCGGCGTCGTAAGTCATATCAGCCCCCTTATCACCAACTCTTATTGCGATTCAATAACTGAATAGAATGCTTATTCATACCAATGAATAAACGACTCTATTACCAATTGAATAGTGACTATTCAATAGGCCTGTAGACCATTTTTTTTTTCGAATTGTTATTTAAAGACGTTACAATAATATAACTAAAGGTGAAAGAATTACTTCGATAGCATAAAAACTTCTCGAGATATGATAACTTGAAGATCACAATTTTGGACTATCCCGAAAACGCTCCATACAAAATGCATACGGTATTATGACGTCACGATACGCTATTTTATATGCATTAAATCAGAAATTTGTACGACAGCTATGGTAAATATTGCGTTTATGTAGCTAGTGCCGTAACAAAAGTTATAGTATTTTTTATTGTTTCTACAATGGTAATATTTATTTTTTATAATTTCATACTTTTAAAATGGACTTTTCCACCAAACTTTGATCGACCATAAAACACGTCGGACATAAGTTATTAAAATTTTGAGATCGCAGATCGTTCTAGTTTTATGTATTTTACGTTACTAATAGAGAGTTTTTATAATTTTAGAACTTTGTTTACAGGCCTATTGGTAATAGAGTCGCTTATTCATTTCATTATTCATGTCGAGTTGGTGGTAAGGGGGCAGTATACAAAATTACAGATCAAGCGATTTAAGCATTAAACCCATAATCATTCCGCTATTGGGATACGGGTCTCTCCTCAATCAAAGAGGTTTAGAACATACTCCACCACGCTGCTCAACTGCGGGTTGGCGGAGGCCAGTGTTTTCAAGTCGTAGTCGTCCTAGACGGTACTGACGGCTTAACGTACCCTCCGAAACACGGAACAGATCGAGATAAATAAACCCCTCCCATTGCCTTACTTACGTGATCGCTTCGACTGCGTGTCAGTCGAAGCGAGCAACGACACCATCGAGCTCTTCAAGTAACCCTGATATTGTTTTTAGGGTTCCGTACCTCAACAGGAAAAACGGAACCCTTATAAGATCACTTTGTTGTCCGTCTGTCTGTCCGTCTGTCTGTCCGTCTGTCTGTCTGTCTGTCAAGAATTTCTATGTCGAGAATGCTTGGAGGTATCAAGCTGAAGTTAGAACTGTATACTCAGGTCTACGGTCCCATGAAGTTGTAAAAAAATCAAACTGCTAAGTTTACGTAGAAAAAAGTTACGGCCGTTTATTCAGCAAAAAACGCATATTTCGACACACTCAAGGGAATCAAAACCTATAGGGTACTTCCCGTTGACCTAGATCTATGAAATTTGGCAAGTAACATCGTTATAGACTACAAGTACAGGAATATATCTGAAAACAATACATTTGTAAATAGATCTTAAAAAATAGGGGGTCTATATTTTTTATAGGATGTCGAAATTTCAAATTGAAACTACTAGTTCAAATGGGGTATCATATGAAAGGGCTTGATGTACACATTGCAAAATATATTTTATTTATTTTTTGCGACGCATTATTTCTTATTTATAATGAAAAATATCAAATTTAATAGTGATACTACGTACCTACGGAAGCCTCGGTGGGCGAGTCCGACTCGCACTTGTCCGGTTTTTTTTAAATAAGTACTCAAATAATGTTATACACAGTAAATTAAATAATACAATTTTACATATTTTTGTCGGGAAATCATTGTATAATTACAAACTTACATTATTCTGGAACAAACTTTTATTAGTTTTTAATAAAAAAAACCGAAATAGTTTACTTACTGTGTTTGCTCATCAAACCCTTTCATTTGATATCCATATCTTAAGGGATAAATTGGAATTTATAAAACGGCATTCCGTGGCGACCGCAATATTGGATTAAAAATGGTGGCATTTAAGTAATCAAGCATTGTCACGAGAACCAAAGGAGTGTGCCAAACTTGTGCTCAATCAGACGCTGAGAAATGAATCAAATTTAATTTGCTTGATTTTATTACAGAGCCACGGTGAAACTAAAAAAAGGGGCCTTTTTCTTTGTAAGAACAGTTTTCACATGGTAACCCTCGAGCATAATTATCTTTTTGAAAAAGTGTTGCTACTACTTACCTGGTGTTAAACAGGTTCATGTGAACATACATCAGGCACCAGTCTCTCACAAACACTTGATATATAATATATATCAAGTGTTAAATACTTAACATATTATGTTAAGTATCAAAAGTATTATATAATATAGTATTTACTTGTGAGAGAAAATAAACGATTATATTATTATTATTTATATGTCTTGTTCCGTTTATAACAGACCTTTCGTAATAATTCTACCATTTCGTACCGAAGCTGCTCCGCTCCAATTATCGAAAAGGTACCTAGATTTTTACTGAAAATTCTACATAAATTTTATATAGAGGTATTGCTGAATATACTTCCACACAGTTCCGCACCGACTAATTGGAAAATCGAATACCCTTAGAAGTAGGCTTACGCGTTATCCTAATTGGCAAACGCGCGCGTGTTACGATTAATTCTTGCGATTAAAACATACAAGGGAATTGAGAAACATTCCCACAAAATCGAATATAAATCTCTAAAAAAAATCTTAAATTATAAACGCAACGCAAAGCATTCATAGCGTATAGAATGCAATTTTTTTTATAATTTTTACGGCTCCGGATACGACAGATTTAGAGCTCAATTTTTACATAAATTTTCTTTTTCTGTGTTCTAGAAAGAAAGAAATCATTATTACGTCAACTTCTTGTGATCATTCAAAAACAAATACACGAATGCACATTTTCTGTTGTTTTACTTGTTGAAGCAATTCCACAGCCGTGACATACAATTTTAATTAAGGATTCCTTACTAACATTTCGTGCTGTATTAATTTACATTAATTACAAAAAGTCAACTTGTCTTCGAGTGTCATGCACATGCTGTGTAAGATCTTGTTCGTGGTTACCGCGAACAACTCTACTCAAACCTTGATGATTGTAAAGGAACATGTCGACATGCCGCGTATTTGTAACAACAAGAACGTAAAAATAGTAAATTTCAAGACAAAAGTCATTTATCGTAGTGATTTTTAAGGTCAAGAAATGAAGCAATTCATCATCATTTCGTAGTTTGTCTCTACGTCCATCAGTCCGTCCGTTCATCTGTCACGACTTAAGCTCCCTTTTGTCAGGCACGCTAGGAATGTATCAAATTGAAATGAACATCAAATTCTTATTTTTGAAGCCTTATACTTCACAGATAAATTAAAAGACGAGCCGGGACTCCGAGGTCGCGGGTTCAATAGAAACATACACATAAGAGAAACAAGTCCCCGCACAAGAGAAACATATGTGTATGAACATGTCTGTTTGTGTCGTTTTGGGTGCTTTCTATGTAATATATGTATGTATTTACAAAAATTATCAGTTATCTAGTACCCATAGTACAAGCTTTGCTTAGTTTGGGACTAGATGGAAGTGTAGAAAGCATGACGGGTAGCAACATCAAAAATCGTCGAATATTTGCAAGCCTTTCTCCCGACGTTGTAATAAATAATAATAACATTCTATCAACCCTTAAACTCCAAAAATGCTGTGCGATAATAACCTAGACGCGTTATTCTCATAAAATAAAATTCATGCCGGGTACCTGGGACCGCCTACAAACAATGTTAGTAAAATTCAATCTCGCAAAATAGAGAATATTTTTATGGTCAATGAATATGGAAGTGTATGTATATGGGGAGGGGTTTATAGTTGTCTTTACGTCTTAACACTAAAGTTTAGAGTCGGAGGTACCTCCACGTTGAATTTTTGATGGTAATGTTGAGACTGACTCACTCTGACGGCTCTATTTGGATTCCAACAATGTTTGTGTATATTATTATAATATATTTACAATACGGATCATTAGTGTGGACGTCATCATCTCTCTGCTGGGATACGGGTCTTCCCTTGATCGAAGGGGTTTAGAGCATACTCCACCACTCCACATAACGGGCTCTCTGAAGCATGGAAGAGCTCGCGATATAAAAAACCCATCTATGGATAGGCTAAGGTCGACGTTGCTTAACTTGCGTGTTCGATTAGACTACATGCGTAAAGATCGAGCCTGTCCGTTAATACATGTAGTTTTTACCGAATTTATACAGCAGTCCGACTGGGGAAGTGACTCCACGTGTCTCGCTTATCTATGGTGGAATCGCTGCCTAAACAGAAGTAACGCGATCGTTCCATTCGCTGTGTGACATGACTTTTAACCTCTTAATTATAAATTTCACGCTGCCTTTAGTCTAATTCATATGTGTGTGTTATTTATTCTGTGTCATGATACTCACGATGCTAAGTTAAAAGCTCCATATGTTAAGTACCGAGTGCTTTTATGCTATGTTGAATTCTTGATGGCAAGGGCAGCTTCAAAATTTGATACGAAGCGATGCAAAGAGTTCTCGTAAAAGTATATGTTCGTATTTTTACACAACTGTTCAAAAAAGGTGTATTTTTTTCGGGGTATGAAAGTAACTTTTTGTTTCACTGTGAAATCTGAATTCTTTTCGAATTCCAAACTTATTCGAATTCGAAAAAAACGGATTCGAAATGTGGTATTATTAGAATCCTTTTGTCATGTCAAGTATCATAGGCGATCATGTAAAAAAGCAATGAAATCTAAAAATCGGCCTATAAATTGTCATTCAGGTCCTAAAACTATTAACAAAAAAAAATTGTTTATTTAATATTATAATGTAAGTCATATTATATAACTTAAAAAAACAAAATGTTATAGACAAAATATTATGTTTATTGCTTTTCAAAATACTCTCCTTTACATTTTAAACATTTTTTCATGCGATCGAACCATTTTTTAAAACAGAATAACCACAGATCTGAAGGCATGTTTTCTACGTGCTGATTGAACGCTATCACTGCCTCTTCGGAGTTGGTAAAAGTGAAACCTCTCATCAAATCTTTGATTTTGGGGAAAATACAGAAATCACAGGATGCTAGGTCGGGGCTATGTGCAGGATGGATGACGAGTTGTACTTTTTCGGAAGCTAAAAATGACTTTGTTTTGTTGGCCGTGTGTGAAGAAGCGTTGTCATGATGGAGAGATAGGAGAACGCGGCTTTTTGGTCGTCTTTCGCGAACTTTTTTTAACACCCTGGGTAAACAAATGGTAGAATACCACTTGGCATTAACACTCTTCTGATCTTCAAATGCAATTGTGCAGATGGGACCCGTAGCTGAGAAAAAAAAACGAGATCATTTTTTTACCAACGTTTCGCGCCTGCCTCACTTTTGTTGGTCTGTTCTCATTTTCAAACACCCATTCACAAGATTGCTGTTTTTTTTCGGGTTCAAAGCAATAAATCCAACGAAATTCGTCATGTTAAGGAACCCGACCTCTCTCAAATTCAGCAAACCATCGCCTCACGGTGCTTAAACAAGGTGCTTCTCTCCCAAAAGCATTTTGAAGACGAGCGGCACAGTCTTGCGGAGAGAGAGAGAACTTTTAAAATTATAAAAAGTCAAAACTTTGATGTGTGATAAAAAAAACAATTGTCAAATGATTTCCCGCCAATTATTTTTTTATTACCAAGAAGGTTGCAAGTCGTGTCAAAAAATATAACATTCGAAATTAAAATAGTTCCGATTAGCTAAAAATGCAAAACTTTTAGTGTGCCCCATGTAATTAAGTGTACTTTTTTTTAATAATTCGTGAATTTGAAAATGGAAATGTTTGTGCAATACTAAAAGAACAAAAGTTAGCTTCATAGCTGTGAAGAAATTGTATACAACGGTCCGGCTCTAAAGGCCGAGTAAATAAGAAATACTACTTTACAAATTCACAGGTCTTAAATAATTATGAGTCAATTGCACCCGCCTAGAGCACATCCAGATCGTGTCATTTTCCGAATAATAATTTAACTCCAATAAGTGTTGACTAATTGCAAATAAACGATGCAGGCAACGTGTCATCAATGTAATTATCAGAAGCATTCACACACACTAAAGCAGAGTCCACGTAACAATTATTACTACATCGAAAACCCAATGTGCCATAGTACGTTGTAATCTGCATCTTCAAAGGACATTTGATACATAGGAACACAGATATAGTATCTATTTGAAGAGTCAAAAACGAACTCACTTGTTTCTGGTACATCAAGACAACTGCGTGCAACGCAATAGTTTTATTTCTTGAAAACGTCTTTAAAATTGCTTAAATAGGGAGGCGGTTCAAAAAAAAAAAACGAATGATAAAAAAATTGGGGGATACAGTTTGGTCACGCTTTTAGAACTGTGGTTTGTTGGTGCAGCTACAAATCTAACATCTTCATCCAAAATTCAATCACAACACTGGATAGGTGAAGGAATAACGAATTTATTACGCTACTATGGAACATCGCGTGCGGAGGAGGGTGAAGCGCTGCCATTTTGAGGTAATTTTAGTGCATATAACGTATTCACGTACAACACACATGGCCGTGTCCATGACACAGCCACATCCCATTTTTTGTTGGCGTATATCTCAGAAGGCCAATTCTCGTAATAGGCTATTTGACAATGTTCAAAAATTGTATAAATTATTCAACAATATAGTAAAATACACAAAACTATAAAGATCTGCAAACTTTCATTCTAATATCTTCCGTCCGACTTATTTTAGGGTCGATCAGTTTGGCGGGAAAGTCCATTTTAAAAGTATGAAATTATTAAAAAGTAATATTTCCACTGGAGAAGCAATAAAACATACTATAACTTTTATTATGATACTAATTACATAAACGTAGTATTTAACATATCTGTCGTACAAATTTCTGATTTGATGCATACAAAATAGAAACCTGTGACGTCATAAATCAGTAACCTTTTGTATGGAGCGCTTTCGGGAAAGTCCAAAATTGAGACTTTCAAATTAACATATCTCGAGAGATTTTTGTGCTATCGAAGTAATTCTTTCACCTAAGGTTATATTATTGAGACGTCCCTACATATCAAACCGAAAAAAATGTTGATCAAATAGCCTATTATAACTCAGGAATGAGCATATAGTAAAACTAGAGTTACATTTTTATTGAATAAATACCGTCGATTGATTTTACGATCGCAGAATTGACCGAATCGAGATTGAATTATGAATTGAATAATTAATATAAATTCTTATTGCTAACAGAATCCTATTTCTAGTTAGATATATGTGATACGAGAATACCGAATGTGACATTCGTGAGATCGAGACTATTAATTACGAGAGTTGCCCGTCTGGTATCGGGTTGAACCTCATGGGGACGCTAGTGCAGTTGCCGTGACGGTTTCAACTGAAAACCAGCGCTGGGGCTGCACCTCAACTATGTTGAGTCGAAATCACTTTGGCGACACACGTACGTACCTATTAAAGACTATATAATAACTATTTATTTATTGTTTCTATGGTTTTAGGTACTAAAGTGTTGTCAATTAAAATTATTTTTTTTTCATTCATTCAATGGTGAAAAAATATTTCAATATTTCAAGAAGTAAGTCTTCCAGTGTGTGTTGCTAATGATGATTACGGTACAGAAATATCGTCTCTTGCCATAGTAAACATACCATTTTGTACGAGACCCATAGATCTCATACAAAAGCAGAAGTTTCCGCAACGTGCGATAGAAATTACTTTGCTCGGATCTACATTATAGACTCAGAAATGAGCATATAGTAAAACTAGAATTAACAATATAGATTTTTATTGAATAAATACCGTAGAGAGAAATTGATTCCAGAAATTAAATCATGAAGGGAGCAGGAATTTAATTCGGGAGTAGGTACACATTGTTTTTACGTCTAAAAATTATTAAATATATATATTTTTGCGAGTGGTACTGCAGTGGAAGTGTCTAGTTAATACCATCGATTTCATAATCGACCAGCACTTCAGAACACTCCCCATGATATAGTCTGTACGGGACACAAATATAGTTTGTATCTATAAAAGGAAATCGTTTACGACAGATCTACCAACGCACAGTTCAAACCACTGGACGGATTGGGTTAAAATTGCATATATGCATCCGCTAAGAAAGGATTTTTAAAAAATCCCACTGGATACCACGTACAAGCACGTACGAATTCGGGTATACGAAGCACGTACGAAGTCGCGGGTGCAAGCTTATTGCTGTGTAGAAGCACAGTATAAGTAATACGTGTCGATATTGGCAATTAAAAGAGTCAGCCTTGAGTTTCTTGCCAGTTCTTCTCAAGAAGCCCCGTCGCCGGAACTGGCACTTACATTCACTTTCACATTCAAGATAGTGTGATGAAAGTGAATCTAAGCTCTGCGGATTTAGAGTAGTAATGATTTAGATACATGTTCTTATATTTAATTTGTATGAGGTTTCTGAGTGCTATAAAAAGTCCAAGGAATAAAGATACGAATCAAATCAAAATATTTGATTTGTATCATCGTCATTTATCCCTCTGCTGGGATACGGGCCTCCCATCAATCAAAGGAATTTCGAGCATACTCCACCATGCTGCTCAACTGCGGGTTGGCGGAGGCCAGAATTTACAAGCCGCCTAAATGCCACTGACTTGGCTTAACGACTGTCATCTACTGACAACATCTGGGGTCGACGGCTTAACGTGCTCTCCGAAGCTCGGAGGAGCTAAACCAATTCATGGACTGGCTACGGTCGACGTTACTTAACTTGCTCCATTGTTATAGTAGTAGTAGATAATATTCACTTCCAGTAAATCTATTCCTACACAAGATGCGCCGCTCATCTAATATAAGCTTCTCTGAGGCACAAAGCCTTCGATGGTTCTGCTACAGATATCTACTTGTCGCAATTACCTTCCAATTTACATGCAAACTTGTACCTGTGTCGTCAGGAGCCATTCAAACGCCGTATTTAAATACCTGGTTCAAGTCATCTGGATCGTCTTAGGTACTCTATGGTTCATTCATGTAGGATGTATGGAATACTAGAACTCTGAATAATGGATTTCAAATAATATAATATATAATGTTGTAGTGTAAAGTGTTGGAAGGCATTGGTTTGATGCTATAGCATTTGGGGTGTAAGTGGTTCATCAACATCTTTGAACCAAAGCCAACTTCACCTGTACGTGGTGTACTCTGCTGACTGAAACACGAGGCTCTGGTGAAATCAGAGGTAGAGCATAGCGTATTTTCTAAGCTGCCGGACTGGGGAAGTACTTCCACATCACAGAATACCGAAGCCAAATAACAATTCCCATGAGGGTTGTTGGGAAGGGTTGGGAGGTTGAGGTACTTCCCCAATCGGGCAGCTTATAAATATGCTGTACCTACATCTCTTTCTAAATGCAGGTGCAGGTGAACTAAATACAGGTGAGATTGGCGTGGGCAAGATTGTGGTGAGCCTCTTATACCCTAAAGATCGTGGTGAGCCACTTACACTCCAAACTCAGTAGTGGTGCTAGTTAGAACGTGAAACCCTCTCTAACCGTTTCTAGTTCTGTGTCTGTGCAATCAAATTTTATCCACCAAGGCATTGGTCACAACATGCAATCGCATGCAACTCAATCCCAGGCTCCTATACAGACATCAAGCATTATGAAGTCTCAGCATTGTCAACGTGTACGCTATCTGCTATTGTGGAGCGATTGATTACAATTCCTATTCAGCCAGCACGTACTAATGGTGCGGCATACAACGTATGTAATCGCGGAGACGTTGATCCGATTAATTTCGCATATTGTGTTTAATTGGATCTAATATTACTGTTGTTCGTGCATGAGGTATTACGAGATGGATTTGGTGGAACTAAATCCATTGACAGGTCCAGTACGTACACTTTATGAGTAAGTATTTTGGGGTATAAGTGGCTCACCGTGATCTTTAGAGCCAAAGCCAACGTCATCTGCCCGTCGTGCATCCTGTCGACTAGCGAAAGAGGCTCTGACGGAAGAGAGGTAGGTACAGCGTATTTGTAAGCAGCCCGACTGGGGAAGTATCTCCATCTCACAAAACACCGCAGCCAACTGCAGAGCTCGCGTGCGATATTTCATGTTGCGAGCGTTAATATGGCTACGGTAAACGCTTCACATCGGGTGGGACGTATGCTTGTCTGCAACCCGACGTAGTGAATAAAAACTGAATAAAAATCATACAGCTCGTAAACGCAAATTATTCAGTGGTTTAGGTGAGTAAATATCGACATTAAACATCATCTATGTTTTCCATACATAGTTCGGCCCCTTGAGAGTAGTTTAAATTTAAATATAAATTAAAATCGGCAACGCGCGTGTGATGCCCCTGGTGTTACAGGCGTTCATAGGTTGCGGTAGCTGCTTTCCACCAGGCGGGCCGTAAGCTTGTTTGCCACTCTAGTGGTATAAAATATATATATATATATATATATATATATATATATATATATATATATATATAACATAGATATCTAAATAAATATGTCTTCTGCAGGTTGTTTGACGAGCCCGGTGGACACCAATAGCTATTTTGACTCCGAGGTCGTAGATTCGATCCCCGCACAAGACAAACATTTGTGTGCATGAACATGTCAGTTTGTCTTGGTCTGGGTGTTTGCTATGAAAAATATTTAAGTACATTTATCAGTTGCCTAGCACCCATAGCACAAGGTTTGCGCTAGTTGCGCAGCTGACTAGATGGCGCTGTGTAACTTGTCCTTAAATATTTATTTCATCATCATCATCATTTTAGTCTCCACTACAGGAGCACGACCCTCTCTCGTCCGTCCTAGACGGAAGGAGGATTTGGCCTTCACTCCCCACGCTGGCCAGACGGGTTGGGGAGGCCTGATCGATATTTGATAATGTTTCATTTGTGTAAAAAAATTTTCCTTAGTCGCATTGTACGACATCCACGGGAAGAGACGGAGTGATTCTATTCTAGTCTGCCGGAACCCACACGGCCATATATTTATTTATTTATATTAATTTATCTAAAACCAGTTATGGAAGAGTTGCTCTTTCTGGCACAGTTGTCACACACACAAAGGAGGCAACCCTCCACACTCTAATATGTAAATTGCAAAAGAAATAAACATTTTTTCATTTTTGTTTTTCATTTGCAAACCTGAAAACCATTATTGTTCAAAAAATTACGAAAATTTTCGCCCCATTTTGTAGGTTTTTCGAAGAACTCTATATTAAAGAAACCTTTTTCTATTATATGTCTTCTATTCAATCATCATCATCAGGTATTTTATTTTTCTCTTCAATAAAGTCAATATATTGCATAATGTCTAATTCACGAAATTGCGACAGAGTCTCGGATGAACTAATTCGTTACATAAGAATTAACCTCGCGAAAGGATCAACTCGCAAAAGGATCCATCCAAACTAATTTGCGAATGGACTATAATTTAACAAAATGAGGTAACCTTTACCGCGTAATTAATGAAGAATAATTTACGTCTACAAAGTGATATTTTAAATTTATTGTAAAAGTTTGTACGTTTGCATGTTTGTTATTCAATCACCCAATAACGGCTGAACAGGTTTGGATGAATTTTGGCATACATTGGATTTTTCATCCCAGTAATTCATGCGGACGAAGCCCCGACCAGCAACTAAATAACATTAAATGACAATAGTTTCATTCCGAAAGCTGTTTTTTTTATTTATATTTTTTTATAATAACATAATACTATAATATAATAATATATTCCTGGACAAATTACACACTGCCATGTAATCCCAAACTAAGCAAAGCTTGTACTATGGTTAATAGATATTATACTAATTTTTTTTTAAACACATGCATACAATACAATCGTACGTAGGTACTCATTTAAGTATCTATCTATCACTCATGTACATAGAATTTTATTCATCCCAGGAACATGAACACGTTCCGGCTTCGCCCGCGTGAACACGCGGGCGAAGCCGCAAAAGAAAGTAGTATAAGCATCAAAATTTAATTAAAATAGTTTCATTGGGAAAGCCGTTTTGTTTTACGTGTACAATCACCGAGCTCGGTGGTCGAAAGGTTAGCAATGGCCACTACGAGTATGACTCCGAGGTAGCGCGTTTGATCTTCGCACAAGACAAACATTTGTGTGCATGAACATGACTGTTTGTCTTGATCTGGGTGTTTTCTATGTATTATATGTATATTATTTACAAAAAGAAATGTTTTTAAGTATAATATCAGTCATCTAGTATCATAATACAAGCTTTGCTTAGTTTAGGACTAGATGGCAGTGTGTAATTTGTCCAGGAATATGAATATGGAATATGTATGTGTACTTAAGTATCCATCACTAACACTACTGATTCCTATATACCATATTCTTTGTACCACAATGAAACCCATCAAATACTAATTTCTACTAGTATTTACTAAGAAAAATACCTACGCCCCTTTGGCTACGAGTTGACAGAAAATAGGCACGAGATAACAGAATTGCCCTTATTTTTCGTGAGGCACGGAGACAACTAACCTACTTGTTGCGTGGAGTCATTTTGTGAAGCGAATACAGGCAACTTTCAGCGATTTAATTCTCGGTTCATTTTAACATCCTTTGTGGCTGTTTAAAATAAAAAGGTATTTTACGTAAAATACAAGGTTTAGGTTAGGTTTGAGACTCACGTAAGACACCGCTTATACTGCAAGCAAACTAATACCACAGTATAAATAATTGTGGTATGCACAATTGTACAGTATAGCCACTCCCTGTCGCGCTCTCGTGTCGACCACACCTCCCTCTGAGACAAATCTGGAACAGTTTGTATGGCGCCGCACGCACACACGCTCATTTACACTCTGCACAGACGTTGTTTCTGTAGTAGTTCATGACGTGACATTTGTATGGAGTGGCCGGGGTATGCTAACACTTTCCAAAAGAAAGGTTGATTATTTATTAAAATACTTAAAGACTGATTATTTTAAAACTGTCACTCTTTTTTTTATTGTTTATTAACATAACAAGCATTTTTTACATATTAATTATATGCCAAACTAAAAGATATTTTATCGGCATTCTCGTCGTAGGTACTTTTACATATATTCAACATCTTGCGCAGTTTCTAAATTATCTTTTATTACATGTATACGTATATACGTATACATGTAATAAAAGATACATATATATGTAAATACGTATACATACTATTTATGTATACATATACACACACGCACACACACATATACAATACTCATATATAAGTAGAAGTAATAATAACAATCAAAACTTTATTCCGGGTCGCCATAGGTAATCACACAATATGTCGTTATAGCGACCCATAATTTCCGCTAACAACTCGACATCCCCGCTTTAGTTGACGCTTGCAGCTTCTACAATGCAAACTTAAATAGCTGATGTAGCAACTCTTACGAAATAACCTCGTTTATTAGCAAGAATACAAACTGTGACCTGTGACCACAGCACTGTACAGCCTGTGATCACGGCCGGTGCAACCTGGTCGAAACGTCAGGCAATAAAGGTATGTAAAACCACCTTACATGCATGATCGCGTTAATTCCCGTGGTTATTATAATTTCAAGACTACAACAATCCTTCCGGACATAGATTCCTAATGTGGGTGACTCCCAGGAATCAATTTGAATATTTATTTTTTATTAAACATGCACTTGTTTTATTAAGGTAATAATCAAACAGAAAAGAAAGAAAACAAAGGAATTTATATAATATATATTTACTACATTCATAAGTTAACCTTTTCTTTTTCTTCTGCTTCTTCCTTTTTTTTTCAACTAAAATAAATTCGCCATCTTATTTTGTTTATTTTTCCATAAAAATTTTTTGGTATATGAACACATAAACGGAATAAAAAGTATCTAAAGTGTTAATCCAAGACATAATCTATATGTATACAAAATTTCATCCAAATTCGTTCAACCATTTTTACGTAATTGACTAACAAACATACATACAAATTTAATACCATTATTTTTGAATACCAATGTAAAAAATATACTAAAACTTTTATTCAACCAGATTAACAGAGGCGTTAAAGTTAGTCCAGAATTAATGAACTGGCAAATCCCCTCGAGATCGTCACCTCCACCATAACTCATCCATTCGATACTGGCTTAAACCGCTACAGACTTAATGTCACTTTTTTCCATTAAGCGCCTTCTCGTCAAACCGAAATAAATCGGCGACCTGTTGAAACGCACCGTTCCCGATTCCACGGGACCATGCAAATTGTTCTTTAGTTTACTGACTCACAAAAGATCCACCCTCACATGTAAGTTCACGTCGCTTTTTGTTGACTTTCTGTGTTCCTCGGAACAGATTACTGTTGGAAACTAGTTGCATTTCATTTCTGTTTGTGACATCGGGGATTTATTGTAGATGTTTATGTTCTAAGTAATTGAGGAATGCGAAATCAACGGATGACAGCTTAGATTCACTTTTAATCTTTCTATTGTCATGGTGTATTTGTAAGGAAAATAATAACATGAGCCACAAAAAACACTGAATGAGCCACAAAGATACTAAATAAGCAAGGTTAGGTTAGGTTTGGTATGTTTTATATCAACTTTAGTCGTCAAGTCAGTATAACAATTTAACAATTTTATGTGCTCGCTTTATTACTACCTATTATATGTAAATGTAACAGACTTACATTTATTATTAGAATAGAAAAAATACAAGTATTGACATTTCATTCAATTTTGATGACATTCCATAATTTGACATTTGTATTTTATTAAATTATTTATTTGTCTTATTTCTTTGAATCAATAAAACAACATACAATTATTAAACTAAAGTACCTAAAACTAAATAATACTACTTACTTTATAATAGCAGTAGCCAGCGTCGTCAGCCATTATCCATCTCAATGCTGGGATACGCGTCTCTAAATCAATCGAGGTTGTTTAGAGCATACAAATGCATAAACAAATGGTCGTCAATGCGCGTGTGATGCCTCTGGTGTTACAGGCGTTCATAGGCTACGGTACCTACTTTATTTATTTATTTAAACTTTATTTACCACAATTTAAGGGTACATAGGCGGTCTTAATGCTAATAGCATTCTCTACCAGACAACCTTCGGGAAGAGCAGATGAAAAGTAGTTACCGTAGCCTATGAAAGGTAGTCCGTATGTTTGTTCGCCACTTTAGTAGTATAAAAAAAACGAAAATAAAAGCTCTCTACAGAGGTGATGGCGCACGGCAGAGCGAAAACCTTAGCGTTCTGGCCGAGATCGTAATAATACGATTTATACATATTATTATTTAGGATATATAGGGTGGAAGGAATCACAAAGATTAACACAGTAATCCATAATATAACTCAAAGTTAATATGTAAAGTAGCAATGAATCGGAACGACCACGAAAATGACAATAATTTTCGTGGTTGTTCCAATTCATTGCTGGCACGTATGTCTGTGTATCTATAAAAGACAAAAGACAACCGTTATTGACTGATCTATCAACGCATAGCTCAAAGCACAGGATGAATCGGCTTGAAATTTGGTATACAGGCAGATATTAGGACGTAGACATCTAATAAAGATTTCTGATAATTTCCACGGGATACGAGTATACCCGCATGCGATGTTGCAGGCACCGGCTAGTTTTAGTATAAATTTACTAAACAACGTCAAGTGTAGTTTCTAGACTGTGGCAACCCTTGTTCGCACGTTATGTACGCTCACGGCGTTTTTGTTGACTTTGTGTTTAGCTTGTTAGGTGCATCACTACGAAGGAGATTACAATTCCAAAACTAGTTTCCTAGGTGTTCCATCCTACACTTGATTTTGCTTTAACACAAAGAGATTGTAAAATATATTATGGGCGCTTTGTTATATTTCGAATTTATTTAAAGAGCTTTCCACAACTTCATTACGTACCATTCGTATATTTACAACCGTAGTATGCATTTAAGCACAATTAATAGAAATCTATACTAATATTATAAAGCTCAAGAGTTTGTATGTTTCTTTGGTTGAACGCACTATTCTCAGGAACTACTCATTCGAATTAAAAAATCTTTTAGTGTTAGATAGCCTATTTTTCGAGGAAGGCTATACATCACGCTACCACCAATAGGAGCGGAGTACCAATGAAAAATGTTGCAAAAATTGAAAAAAAAAAAAAACATTTTGAGAGCCTCCGTTGCGTGCGCTGCGTAAACGGCTCAAGTTACGCAACAATTATATACGACGGAATTATTCATCTTAAAAAATTCTAAAAAATAGCATATTATGTCTATGTTTAAGTTAAGCTCACTATAACCATTCCAATGATAACCTTACGCTTCACTCTCAACGCTCTGTCACACGCAGACGAAGTTGCGCGAGTCAGCTAGTTTATTAATAAAAGATTTACCAATAGGCCAACCATACGATACCTCCTGATGTCAAGCGGTCACCGTAGCCATTTTACCGTTCGCAACACAAAATATCGCTCGCGCGCCCGTTACAGAGCGGGAGCTCCTAACACAGCAAGCAAAATAAATGGATTTAGGTACCATACAAACCTTGTCCTGACAATAAGAAAAACAACAAAAAAAGAATTATCCGATTTCATGCAGCCGTTCGAAAGAAAAGCGCGTACATACATTTATGAGATTAATTTTTATATATTAGATTCAATGAATATAAGAACATTCAAGTCACACAGAGAATTTATATAAAAATCCAGTCACGTTTAATAAAAAATTATATAATCAAAAAATTTTTCATAAAATTCTATGGACCAGCGTAATCTTTTCATCACAGACATTTTTTACAAAAATCCACGTACCCCTTGGCTTATTTATTTAATATTAACAATAGGTACAGAAATGAGGAGGGAACAAAGCATCGATCTGGTATTAAAGAACCTTATTTCTCTCTGAAAGGAAGTACCAGCCAGTAAAAACATCGAATAATACTTATTACGACGGCGTTCCGGTCACAATGGGATGAGTAACTGTGTTCCACACCGTTATTAAAAATATTATTTCTATACTATACAACATGCCATAAATTAAAATCCCATCCATATCATCTTGATAATTGACGATCTACTACAGGATCGACTGGACTCTCTTTCTACACGTAGAAATGGAGCGTCTCTTTGCGTTCTATACAAATTACATCACGTGAAGTGCCCAGCCCCCTTACCACCATCTCTTATTGCGATTCAATAACTGAATAGAATGCTTATTCATACTAATGAATAAGCGACTCTATTCCGTTTGAAATAGAGTCGCTTATTCATTGGTATGAATAATCATTCCATCCAGGTATTGAATCGCAATAAGAGATGGTGGTAAGGGGGCTGATGAGCTGTTTGATTTGATACCTGAATTCCACTATCGTACAACTCGACATAAATTAAAATTGCATCCATATCATATTGATAATTAGCGATCTACTACAGTCCGTTTCCTAAGACATTTTATACCACGAACGGTGAAACTGTACAATCAATTTCCCTCAGCGGTATTTCCGAACAATTACGGCATGAGAGCCTTCAAGAATAGAGTATTCATTCCCCTTAAAAGGCTGGTAATGTGGATCGGTGACCCCTTGGTGTTGCTGATCCCCATAGGCGGTGGTCATTGCTTTCCACCATGTGACCCACATGCTCGTTTGGCCCACTCTTATATATATAAAAACATATGACACCGAATGCCAAAGAAGCGCACAGCCCGTTTGATATAAAGCGGTTACAGGCAAAATTTGCTCGCGCGCCAACAGCCTTTCTGTTAACGCACCGTCTCCTCAGATCTGGTTACCTCACCCCTTCGCAAGCACACAATAATCATAAGTTATATAGTTATATAATTTGGCTGTGGTGTTCATTGAAGTGGAATTACTTACACAAGACTCGACATGCCCTACCTATCTGCCTTTCGCCAGGGAATCTGTAATAAATGGCAGTTGCAGCAGCAGAAGTTGACTTTGGATCCAAAAATTGTGGTGAAGCATTTACATCGCAATACATATCCAAATAAAAAAATAGATGGTCTAACAATGGCTTTTAACTTTTTTATACCACCTGGCTGGCAAAAAAGCATACAGCCCGCCTGAAGCCGTTACCGCAGGGTTATGGTTATGATTGCCTGGAAAACCAGTGGCATCACACACGCCTTGTCGTCGTCGATCATATAAAAACGTCTTCGCGCCCAAGAACACTAATAAAACGCCCTACTTCTGACGCAAGACTAAGCTTTTTTTATATAGAAATTACATATATTCCTAACGGTGTGATATGAGGACGTACCGCGGGCCAATTAGCCGTGGAGATAACGGAAATCAATTCATTATTCGCTTGCCGTGTAATAGTCGTCGAATGGGAAATTGCGTGAGTCGCTAACAAGCGCCTTTGTATTCCCAGTTCTTTACATTCTAGGGATCAGATGGCTCTAAGATTTTCAATGCATTAAGAAAAAAAAATTAAATTATAATTCTACACAAAAATGTTTTATATGTCTTATGTTTAAAATATGTTTTATGTGTATTGTGTGTAAAATGTCATGCACATTTATAAAGTTACACGATGAAGGTTTGGGCACATTGCCGGCGGGGTGTGCCGTCAACGATATGGAGTGTAATTGGTTCAAGGGGTTTAAGGGTTCATCAACATCCTTGAACCAAAGCCAACCTCACCTGCACGTGGTGCACCCTGCTGACTGACTGACGAGGCCCTGGTGTAAAGATAGGTAACTTATTTTTTAAACCGGCCGACTGGGGAAGTACCTCTACATCATAGAATACCGCAGCCAAATAACAATTCTCTTGAGAGTTGTTGTGTTCCTGCGAGTGAGTGAGGTCACTAGAAAGAAAGAAAGAAAGGAAGAAGTATAGGCTGGATGGAGAGGTAGGGAGCGTAATTGTAAGCTACCCGACTGGGGAATGTACCTCCACCTCACAGAATACCGCAGCCAAATAACAATTCCCTTGAGGGTTGTTGTGTTCCTGCGAGTGAGTGAGGTCACCAGAAATGAAGGAGATGCTGCGTTGGCAGCGGGGGTGGCGGCGCGCGAGCGATATTTTATGTTGCGAGCGTTAATATGGCTACGGTAACCGCTTCACATCAGGCGGGCCCTATGCTTGTCTGCCACCCGACGTAGTATAAAAAAAAAAAAAAAAGACAGTGTCATTTTTGCACCGAGTGCGGGGTGGCAAAGAATAGGATCCTGGGTGTTATAGCGGATAGGATGCAGGAATCTTCCGGAGATTCACCGAGTTGCATGTTTTGCGTGTAGGTCGTGAGTCGCTGGAGGAGCTGTCTTTGCTATGTTTATCTCCTTTGCTATTTTTATCTGCACAACTCCGGTAAACTGTAATGTAGTAAAATAACAGTAATAATAAATGACATATTTTAATAACAATGTGTAATAAGATTTATTAAAAACTAGCTAGCCCGGCGAACTCGTATCGCCTTTAAATATTTTTACGTTAACTTTTCCGATTTTTTAATATATAAACCTAGTTATTCTGCTATACGGGGCGGAAACAAATCCAACAAATCAAAGATCAATTATTATCAAATCTTTATGATTACACCAGTATAGGCTCGACATGTCCTATTTCACTTTCACCAAAGCCCCTTTTGCCCCGGGGTTCAGTAGTTTCGGATTCCATCGTGGACAAACAACGTGAAACGAAATTTTTATATATTAAGATTACCCTACCAGCGGTGTACACTTTAATTAAGATCATAATTGAGTCGTATAAAATCAAAGTCGGCAAAGTAGGTAGGTGGGCGAAAATGAGATAAATTTATGGCAACACTGAAAATTCAAATGTTAACCAATTCCGTGATCACTTTGAAATCAAACACGGCCATAAACCCTTCAAAAACACGATTTATAACTGCCTTTGGGATCAAAGACGGCTATCGACGGGACCTCACAACCATAGTCAGCAATCTTTCGCTGTCAACCAATCAGAAGTGTTGTAGCAATGGCGTTTCAAAATGGCGGATTGTATTAATTTCATAGAAGATTGTTGCGAGTTTTTGTTGAATTATTAGTGTTGTCTTATCTAAATAAAGTTAATTAACACAATGGAGCTTAACCCAACACCGACTACGAATAATACAGCAAGAAAAAGGAGTAGAAAACCCGAGACATGGAAGAAAAACGTGTTGAAAAAACAGAGGCAAGTACAACAGTACGTTTACAATATTTTTACACTAGGGCTGTGTACCTACAAATATTTTTTTTTATTCTGTAGTTGAAATATAAATGTACGTACAGTGGCCTAACTTATGTTAATATGCTGTATGAAAATTAAGTCCTAACTTTTTATTTATTTATTTATACACGCTGTAGTTGTTTCTCAATCGTTATAATATAATATAATTCATACTAAATACTTATATAATATAATATAAATGCTAAATGAACTCTGTCTGTTTGTTATGCTGTTACGCCTAAAATACTTAGCTGATTTTGTTGAAATTTGGTATAGATTGAACCTTAAGGAACGGACATAGGCTACTTATTGTTGCGAAATTTTAACATGTTTTAAGGAGCGCGATATAACCGAACTCCACGCGGGTGAAGGGGCGCAAGTCTAGTATTATAAATGTCAAAGTAACTCTGTCTGTTATGCATTTGCGTCTATACCGATTGTGATGAAATAATTTTTTCGATTTTATGTATTGTTATAAGTATATTTTGATTAATGGTTTCTGTTTGCTTTTTTGTCTTCAGGTATACTGCAAAATACTTGCCACAACGCATTTGTAACCACAACACACCATCGTTTAAATGCTGTAAACTCACAATGTCCAATTTGCTAAGAATTCATAAGGATTTTTATTCACATTCAAGCAAAAAAGAACAAGATGCTATTCTCTTAAAATTTTGCACAATTACAGCAACAAATCAAAATAAAAAAAATCTACACAAATATAAAGGAAAAAAACAGACAATAATTAAATATGGAGTAATCGCTGATAAGAAGAGAATACCTATTTGTCAAAAATTTTTTTTACATATCTTCGGTATCACTAAGCACAGAGTGGCATTTATAATGCAAAAGTTTTATCACAGTGGAGAAGTCGGGACGGAACACCGCGGAGGAGATCACAAAACAGCGAAGTACGCAGAGCGGAAACAGTCTGTACATAACTTTATTTCAAAATTAAAATGCGTGGAATCCCATTATTGTCGCAGATCGAAGACAGCCGAAAGAAAATATTTACCATCCGAATTAAATATTAATAAATTATACAATATGTACCTAAAAAGTGAATATGTTCTTCCAGAAGTGAAGAAATCTTATTTTCGGCGTATTTTCAATACTTGTTATAATATCGGATTTGGGACCCCAAAAACTGACGTGTGTTCCACGTGCTTGGAACTGATCGAAAAAATCAAAATAGAAGCTGACCCTATCAAAAAGAATGCCCTAATGGTTGATAAACGTATTCACAGCTTGAGAGCTAAAGCTTTTTTTGAGAAATTAAGGGAGGCACAGGACGACATTAAAATAATTTCGTTCGACTGCCAAAAAAATTTACCCCTCCCGAAGTTGCCAGATCAATCGACATATTATAGTCGACAATTGTACTATTACAATTTGACAATGGTAGAAGGTACTTCAAAAGATCCCCTGACACCGCGTAACGTTTTCGCATATTACTGCACTGAAAATGAATACAACAAAGATTCGAATCTTATTTCATCAGCCTTATATCACAGGCTGAACGTTTCGGAAAAAAGTGGAATTACACATATACGCTTGGTCGCCGATGGATGCGGTGGCCAAAATAAAAATTGCATTGTTTTAGGAACTTGCTGTAAATGGTTGTTAGAAAATAATACCATCAAATCAATTGAATTGGTATTCCCAGTTACTGGGCATTCCTTCATGCCCGCTGATCGGCAGTTTGGAGTAATTGAAAAGAAACTCAAGAAAAAGGATGTCATGTTACATCCCGATGAAATAACGAACATTATTAAAGAAACGTCAAGTGTTGTCAAATTCGGAGACGACTGTATCGTCTGCGACTGGAGGGATGCCGTTAAAAAGGTACTGAAACAAACGACTTCCTGGTCAGTTGCATTTAAAGAATGTAAAAGGTTTGTATTGAAACGTTCAAAACAAAAAGGGAATGTTCTAGTCCGTGGAGAGTTAAATTATAAAACAGACCTGGGTAAATTTGAAAGTGTCTGTCAACGCGGAAAAAATATCTCCATGATAAACCCAGAACCCTTGTCCAATATCGTACCTGTAAATAAAAACAAATTGCAAGACGTCAAGAAACTACTTAACAAACATTTCGGCTCTGACTGGCCAGATTCGCCACACCTGGAATTTTACAATAAAGTATTCGAAAGTCAGGAGACACTAGTAGCGCCAACAGATCAAGAACATTGTTTCTGCTTAGAACCTGTAGAAGAAAATATTAACATTCATATCTAAAAGAAATATGCCCATTATATTTTCGTTCGTTTTGATTTTCTACTGCACCGTAAACTCTAACGTTTAAAGCTTTTGCATTGCTAAACCAAATTTTAATGTTTACGCGACTGAAGCGTTTAAAGAAAACGCAACCTCTAGCCAGTTGAAAACGATATAAACTAGTTTTAAATAACGGAGGGGCACAGCATTTTCATAACTAAATATGTTGATTTTTTTTCACCATAGCCTAGTTTAAGAGCTTTTAATTAATGTAACTGATTATTTATTTCTAAGTTCAATTAAAGCCTTTAATTTTTATTACTTTTGTGTTTGTTTTTATTTGTTGCCAACCCTAATTCTCACGAAATATATCAGAAACAAAGGCGGTAATCTAGACCAAAGTTTGGTACCAAAGACGGCCATCTTGCCTTGGTTTAGGTTCAAATACGGCTATCTTTATTATTCAAAACCAAAGTCGGCAATCTAGTAAATTAAATGTGATTTTGAATCTTTTTGCTTAACTTTTACTCATATTTTTGACTGTCTCTGACTTAGCACATGTTACAGTAATATGACAAAATGTTTGTCATTATTGTCTGTGGATTCAATTGAAAATTAACGGTTTTTGTTCAACTGCCAAAATTAATGTCAACCCTACTTTGCCGACTTTGATTTTATACGACTCTTGTTCATTATTGGCATTAGATATTATGTGCCATAATGTTGGTTAAAAAAAAATACATTTACCAATACACAAATACCTGGATTGCGTCTGTTTGTTCGTACGTGGTGTCACGGATTGGTCCCAGCTGAAAATCAGCGCTGGGGTCTAACATAGTCAGACCACAGCATAATGCTGAGCTGGGTCCAATTTGTGGCATCATGCAGCACTATTGTTTCGTCTTTCTGTAGTATTTAAGTTACTTGTAATCTATTTAATAGTGTTGTGTCATGTTACAACAAATGTTTCTTCTTCTTCTTCTTCTACCAAATTACCTTACACCGCCATCTGTTACAATAGTAGATATGGTACTCACAGATAATTATGAACAAATAATTTGCAATAAAAAAAATAATGCGACTATAAGTTGAGTTAAAAACTATCCTATATCTCAAGTTGGATCAAACTGCACGCGTGTGCAAAATTTGATGTAAATCGGTTCAGAAGTTTCGGATTCCATCGTGGACAAACAACGTGACACGAAATTTTTATATACTAAGATTATAATTTGTAATGTAATTAATCCCATGACACTAATAATATTACTTATTGACTTTGTCTGAAATAAATAATTTTTATTATTTTATTTTTATATAAAATTAAGTCTGCAGATATACGACATTCATTCATTCAAACAAATTAGCAGCTCCATACAATTTTGGACGTAAGTGCACCTGTCCAAATTAACATTTAGGAATATGAAATTTTCAACAAATGATAACCTTATTAATGTGGATTACGAGTATGGAACTTGTACTGTTGCATTTCATATCAATTTAATACAGCATTTATAGCTTCTTCGTTTATTTATATTTATATTACGGCGAAAATTTATCTCACCTGTCCGTGTTGCACTCTGACGATTAACGAAAGTGGTAATGGTGAAATAGACGTAAGCTGCAGCTATATATCTCGCTCAGTTTGGAGCAGTGCAGCTGGGGAAGTGCCTGCCACACTCCGAAGACTGCAGTTAGATATAAATTTCCTAGAAGGTTGTATATTTTGAGTGAATAAGGTCACTAGCTCTTGACGAGTTATAAAAGTAGTAATATGCGAGCAATACTTTTTGTTTCACACTAACCAGACCGTACCCTAGCCATCCAAGTGCTAAAACAAAAATAAATTTCAATTATAATAAGCTTCATTAACTATTTATAAAAGTAGGTAACTAAAAAATTGGTTGTCTGAAAAGTCGGTTTACGGAAGATAATTTTACGTGATAGATAACGTCATAAGAAACATAGGCCGATCGTGCATCTCTGTCGCTTCTTCCGCGCTCTCGCTTGCACGCTCGGCTCAGGCGGAACGTGACAATGAGTCATGCCTTTTCGTGCGTGTAGACGGCGTTCATCGATTTCTAAGACATTATCACGTCAAAAGCTTACCTACCGCGTTTTTGCTCATCATGGCCTTTCTTTTGATATCCATATCATAGGGGAGAAAGTGGAAATCAGTAATCGCTATTTTGTGGCGGGCACCTTATTGGATTAAAAATGGTGGTATTTAAGTAATCGTACAACCTAATGTGTGTGTCAAATTACAACCCAATTGGACACTGAGAGTTGGAGCAAATTTAACTTATTTTATTTCATTACACGGTGAAAGCCTTATATTACCAAAAGCCTTTCATATCCTTCATTAATATACAAAGTAACGAACGAACGGCACTATTAAGTATAAACACAAACTTTGAGTGGTCCCACAAAATCGCCATTTAAATTTGAAAACTCCGTCCTAATGAATTTTGATGGCCAACTGTTTAAATATGCAATCGGGATTAACGAAAACTAGTGGCGCTCAAATATTTATTAGGATACCATCCTAATCTATCCCTTGCCAACTTGTCAATACACTACATAATTGGCATTTGAACTGACTCACAAAATTTATGACACGGAACATGAATATTAGAGAAGCGGAAGATACCGTATTGATCTATAGAACGTATCTATCCACAGCTCTCGTTACTAGGGTTGCTTCTTTTATAAAACTAAAAAAAAAAAACAAAGGAAAGGGTAAAAACTTCTTTTAGCTATAAACTCCTAAAAATACTCGACAGGAGCAAGTTGATCTCCAGTGAAGAGTTCATTGCGAGAAGTGACGGATGCCTAATCTAGTTAAGTCGAACGAGTACCTAGTACTAGTAATTTATCCAACTTAGACAATTATTACAACTAGTAATTTATCAACGTAGTAATCAAAAAACATGTTTTCCTATACATGTCAAATACAAATAAAATAAGTTGTAACAAATAACTAAAATTGTTTTAAAAATTATTAGCTTGAAACGGTAAGCGGCAGCTTAAAAAATATACTGTGCCCTACCTTGCTTTTCGCCTGTCTCAGTCAGCCAGCAGGTTGCACCACGTGCACATGAGGTTGGCTTTGGTTCAAAGATGTTGATGCATCACTTAAACCCCAATTTAGTATCGTCAACCCTAGCATGAATATTTGGGCGCTAGTAGCAATAACATTTTTATTCCAACCTTTTTTTGAGCCGTTTGTATACGAACGACAATGCATGATTGATGTACCTTGTATTCGTCTATTTTATATACGTTCCTAGTAAATATTTCAATGAATTAACTGTTCACGTCCATCACTATGCCATGTGGATATACGAATATGTAAACAAAAAATGTCAGGATCTGTAGGATCATCCGTCAAACACATTTTTAGTTGCAACAATAAAAGCAAGGAAAGATTATTTATTAAGAGTATTTCTAGAAAAAATTAGAATACACAAAAAAATGTTTTGTATCAAGCGTTGTCCAAACTGTAATATAATACAGAGGACGTTGTCAATAAAAAATAACTAAATAATTGACTTAGATACTGTGTTTTGCTCATCAAACCCTTTTATTTAATACCATGTGTTATCGCTCAACGAATGTGCTAAATTTCAGTTCAATCAGACAATAAACAGTGGGTCAAATTTAACTTGCAAGAGAGGTTACGAGAGTACAAGAATAAAAAGAATCAACATTTATTGTAACATAACAAAATTACATAAAGTATAAGACAATTAAAATTCTAAGACAGAATAATGAAGAGACCAATAGTGCTACATGATGCCACAAATTGGATCCAACACAGAATTGTACCGTGGTATGACTGAGTCAAATCCCAGCGCTGATTTTCAGCTGGGGATAATTTGTACCTACTCCTCCTCCCCTTCTTAAGTTGGTGCCACATTGATGATTATCGTAACTACGATGAAAGCGTTGCAGTAAAATCTCACAGTAAATACTGCGGACTTCTGCTTGATGGCGAGCTTGCGACACTGGCATTTGCAGCTCCTCTCGAACACCTGGTCGGACCATATTTTAAGGCTTCGTCCTTTCGATCGCTAGCCACCTACAATGCCAATTATTATAAGCTTCAACAGGTTATCTGTACCGCGACGCGCTATGTGTCCGAAGTACTGAAGTATCTTGTGGAGGCACACAGCCGAGAGGCGCTGGTGCGTGTCGAACTTGAGTTCCTTTAGGATCGAAAAGTTGGTGCGGCGAGCCGTCCTAACGTCCTACCACGGACATAATATACGAGTATACAAGTATTATATACATGTAAATTATTATATCACATAAAATTCCCGGAATTTCTAATCATAAAAGCGAAAATGACCGATATCGGGTTGCTCCAATAAGTCTAGTACGATATTGTACAAGAGAATTTAGTAACCACCAATTATAATTACGTCACAGATTGCTTCCTGGAAGAGGCTTATCAAAATGGCCAATATCTTAACGCAAAGCCACATCTTACAAAACGAGCATACATTTTGTGGAGTTTGTAAGCAGAACGTAAACAACAAAGCTATTTCAGTAAGCGTCTAATTACAAGAGTAGCAAATTGTGGCCAGTCACACGGATTCCACTTAAGAGGCCGTTTCTACTCTCTATACAGGATAAAATTTTTAATGCCACCAGGAGAGAAAGTAATGGAAACAATATAGATAACTTTCACTCAAAGAAAATATTCCTTTATTTAAAAAAAGAAACAACACTGCATAAAAAGATTTTTTTAAATACGATTCTCACATTGAGGAATCGAACCAGTTAAAATTCGAATAACAACAGCCTATATTTTAGTGGCATAAATCGATAGGGTCATTCGTAAGAATCTCATCTCTCTAACAAACATGCAAGTTAAATGAAAGAAAAATAAAAACATGATAAAACACACTCAAGAGTCCGTCGGATTACTTATGTTAGTACAAGGAAAACCCAGAGGGGCAATTCTCGTAATTAAAATATAGTCAAAATTCAGTTTCTATCCAGTCTCGATCTCACAAATGTCACATTTGGTATTCTCGTAACACAATATGTAACTTCAAAATTAAATTTAAGCGGGATTATATCGAAATATGAGTGGAAATTAAACAAACTAAGAATGTTACTTTGCCAACAACAAGAATTTATAATAATTAATAAATGAAATCAAGTATATAATTTTAGTCAATTCACAATTCAATCTCGATTCGGTCAACTTTCAATCTGCGTTCGTAGAAAAATTACGAGAATTGGCCTTCTGAAATCTAAACTTATTTTAATTAAATGGAAAAAGTGTATAGGTAAACCGACAGACATTAAGTACTTGATTTCGTCTTTCAAGATTTCCCTTCGTTTAATTGTTTGTTAGAGATATTTATTGGGGAAAATGTTCTAGTTTTTTTTTTATGCAACGTTGCGTGCCAAACAAGTATATGGCATGCCTAAGCAAAGCGGTTATCGTAGCCTAGACGCTTGCAATACAAGGAGTATGCTGACATCCCCGTTGTTAGCGCAGCATCTTACGTCTGTTGACCTCAGTCACTCACATGAACACAAAAAGCTTCAACGGTATGGTTATTTGGTTTCGGTGTTCTGTGAGGTGCATGTACATACTTCCACAGGCAGGCGAGCCCAACTTCTCTCGTTAGCTCTCGCAGTTTGCTACTTAGCAGATAGCACCACGTGCAGGTGGGATTTGTTTGGCCTCTAAATATGGAGACAAGACTTATAACACTCCGAAAGTAATTGTAAAAAGTTGAATATAAACAAAATTTCAGACGTACATACTAACCTTATAATCCACACGAGTGAAACTGCGCCTTAAAAATGACACAATGATTACAAACATAAATCTCCGAACTACACTTTTTTATATACATCTGTATTTAGGTCAAAAGAATTCATTTTTATAAGTGAGACGCCTTTGATACTGCGAATATACCCTTAACAATGGCCGGGTCTCGTAAACAAACCAAAGAAACCCATCTCAAATATTAGCAATCCTTTTTAAGTTCCGTTCGTTTGACAAATGAATATTTAGCTGGGAGCAGGTGGCTCCGTTTATGAGTGGCTGTGCGGAGACAACGCATAAATCAAAGTAGTATGCCTTCAAATCTGAGTGTAACTTTAGTTCCATTAGTGGGGAGCCATGTATCACTCACGTACCTACAAGTGTAACTAAAATGGATTGTTTGTTTTTTATACCAGCACCTGCATCGCCTAATAACAAGAAGAATTACGACAATTTTTTTTGCCCAAATTAACAATAAATACATATTACACATTTGCCTGAAATACGTATGAAAATGTGAACGAACATAACAGCCAAGGAGTGCCAAGTTACAGAAAAACAAACACGTGTTTTACATATTTGATAGTACGAATAAAATTACTGAAGCTCACTAGTATTTAAATAACCTGTTAAGTTAAATTTCTTGTATTCCGGCGAGTGAGTGAGGTAACCAGACGTTAAGTGATGCAGAGTATACTGCAATAATAACACAAGGAGCTTGTATTATTATTGCAGTATATATAATTGCAGTAATCGTTTTACATCAGGAAGGCCATACCCTTGTTCGGCATTCGTATAGTTAATAAAACTCGTAGAAGGGAAATTTGAAAATTCCCATAGGATACTACGTAACGCAACGTAACGCACATAAAGGAAATCACGGAAACAAACCCCGGCCATTTCATACAAATATCGCGTTGTGAACTACTACATAAACAACCACGTCTGTGCAGAGCGCGAATGAGCGTGTGTGCGTGCGGCGCCATACTAACTGGGAGTCTCAAAGGGGAGGTGAGGTCGGCACGAGAGAGCGGCAGGGAGTGGCCATACTGTACGTAGTACTATTACTTATACTGTGACGGAAGACAGCTAATTATATATTATAAGTTTCATTAAAACCCATATGTTGTATAGGTTCATAATCAAAGAGTTGATTATTCTTTGAAGCCTTGAAGAGATTTTACAATGTCGCTTAATGTGAAAGTTGCGCAAACTTTCAGTCATCTGCTAACGTTAACGAGTCCACATTCTATTACGCATTTATAATGAGATGCAATGAAATGAAAAATATAATAGAGTGAAAAATTTACGTTTATATGTTAATTACGTTTATAAGGTTATATCACGCCAAAGGCCTTCCTCGGGATATAAATCAATGTCCATGCCAAATTTCATTCCAATGGGTCAGCCGTTAAGTTTTGATGGTACTCGTAACATAAAATCAGAAAGACTCACAGACAGATACACTTGCCCATTCATAATTTATAGTATTAATATGTAATATGATGTTTATTGAATTGATTATTTTTTTTTGATTTTAGCTCAGTATATTGGCTCCGCTTCGCCTGATGGTAAGCGAAAAGAGGAGCCCCAACCGCATCGACAACGGACAAGACACCTTGATGTCCTGTCTATTGACGCTGACATGCTGGCCTACAAGATGCTTCTTCACGCTTCGCTTGAAGGATCCCATATGGTATGAATGAGGAAATACATAATTATGCCGGCAACGCGTTCCACTTTTTAATGGTGCGATATAGATAGGATTTGCATTTACTACCTCTAATAATATTAATCTCGTAAAATTTTAGTTATTTTCTTTTAATTATTTGGTTATAGTAATATCTCTTTTAACCGTAATATGCGGGTACAAAAATGGACTTAACGCCGCTTATTTTTCTAGCAATTGTAATAATCTTATGCACGAATGATATTATTAGTATACAAAGTATGTCAAGAATGTCATACGCCTAAAACAATTCTCCGTATAGAAAGACGCCATATAGAAAGTCGGTAAACGCCAATAATCGCCACTTTTCTCAAATATTCCCTTACCCCAAGCAATACACATGAAAACATAAAGACCGGTAATATCTAATCTCAAACGCACACGGAGACATGTGTACACACATGCATGTGACTCGAGGAGGCGCAGGTAGCGCAGGACAAACCACTAAAAGAACACGTTACTTCCTGGGACACATCAAGACAGGTAAGGTTTGAAAGTCACTTGAAAATGCCGATATCGATATTTTTGTAGGAATTCTTTACGGTATGCGCTTGATAGAGAAAATAAGTATGCGTTATCAATTTGACAACAAGATTTTACTATTATAACAAAGAAGTAGGTTTATAAAATACAATAACAGCAATAATTAAATTTTTATGGTTGCTTATGTTTGATAATAGCAACGCATTAAGCCAGTACAAAGTACTTAAATATCACATTACGCCACTCAGGTGACAAAAACAAAAATAAACAGGTGTTAAAATTTGAGGCGGTTTTCATTATAACGTAGCCCACCAACGCTTGCAACACAAGAAATATTTATTACTCAAATCTTTGTATCTTCGTACCAAACAAAACGGGGTACGTAACATGTCTTTAATATTGTGGTGTCCTCATGCACTGGAAATATTTTAAACTAATATACATAATCTTAAACAAACACACAAAGGACGTTCTTTACGACAGTTATTTTAACCCATAAGACGTGCACTGAACTTTATGCTTAAGAAAGATATCGATATAACTAAAATTCATAATCGACACAGTCACATCACTGGCCAGCTGGGCGGGTAACGGGCGGACGATTAGCCGTGGTGTTTCTCTGGCCGCCGCCGCCGCCTTGGAAATAGAAAATAAAGGCGGCGTGACATGAACGTCTATTCCATACTTACTTGCTACTTGAACAAGTTTACTAAACGTTGCTAAACATAAATTATGATACTTTAGTATAAGTTTGGTTGAAATATACTTAAAGTATTTTAATATGTTGAATAGTCGACATTTATAACGTACTACTGAATAGTTGTTTACAGTGAAACACCCGTGCTTTGCAAACAACACAGAATTGAAAGGCCAGGCTGAGTTTGTAGTTTAAAACTAGAAATGGAAAGTCGTTTTCGGACCATCACTGATTTCAGTGTACAACAAAACTCGATAATGAAATAGTTCTCAGGCTATATAATACTGAAAGCATTTCAGTCGTCTATATTATTCATATACTAGCTGACCTGGCAAACGTTATTCTGCTATATAAATAATGTTAATGATATGAAATACACTTTACGACCTAAATCATACTATACAAATTTACATAAAAATTAATAAAAATCACTCGTTCCGTTTCGGACAAGTAATACATAATAACATATATGACTCAAAGGCACGGCAAAAAGTTACTAGCGTTTCCAGGAGCAACATATGTGATTTTTCGTGTTTAATACATAATGCAGATGACGTCATTTATTAATATTAAAGACTACTAATAATCTACTATGTGGGGAAAATAAAACAATTGAATAAAAAAGTGCAATTTATAATCATTCAAATGCAAACCGTGCATCTGTTTAGATAGGTAATAAATACCTCATTGCACTTCCAACTAAATTCTCATTAGCAGCTCTCTCGAGTAAACTTGCCTGTTCAAACAAACAAGTCCTGCCCATAGACGATACAAGTTAAACGCGGTCGCCTCCGAACGTGACCGCTTTACGTATTTATGCAGATGTACACCCCTATCTCACCCCATTGTACGTCTCACGTAGCGACCCTGAGAAGAATTCAACTAACGTCCGGGGACACACCTATTGGCAAGACGCTAGGCTTAACTAAGGACGAAACTAATTCGGGCGTCACGCGACGTCGCTTAATATAGATTACAAAGAATAACATTAGGATTACAGTGTGGCTCTGTCTTGTTAGCTATGGTTGTGATTTCACTTGCAAATATTAGGATATTGTACCACATATGTAAACATATCTATCTACATTACCTACATAATAATGAACTATTAGATATCGTCATTAGATATCGTACAATTCTCTTCTGCGCATGAGGCCCATGGATATTGCATTCCCAGGCTTTGACGTAATAACGTCTTATAAATGGATGAACGCCGGCTACACGCACGAAAAAGCATGACTCATTGTCACGTTCCGCCTGAGCCGAGCGTGCAAGCGAGAGCGAGGAACAAGCGATAGAGAGGCACGAGCGGCCTATGTTTCTTATGACTTTATCACCTAAAATTAGCGTCCGTAAACCGACTTGCGTGACAACCATTTTTAGGGTTCCGTAGCCAAATGGCAAAAAACGGAACCCTTATGGATTCGTCATAATATCTGTCTGTCTGTCCGTCCGTATGTCACAGCCACTTTTTTCCGAAACTATAAGAACTATACTGTTGAAACTTGGTAAGTAGATGTATTATGTGAACCGCATTAAGATACGTGTCTCAATCAATACGTGATCAAACCCATACGTGTTTGATGAAAAATCTATGGATAGGTCTTAAAAAATGATAATGTTTATTGCTTTTCAAAATACTCTCCTTTAAAATATACAATTAAAATAAATACTAAATATGACTAACTATATATACAAACAAAAAAAAAAAGAAACGGAAATAACAAAAACTAATTAAAATTAATAAAATATAATATCTAAATAGCATCAAAAAATTCTTCCGCATCGCCATCAAAGGGTAACGTGGCCAGAAGGCTAGCAGCATTGCCACGCTGGATGGCAATGCTTATTCGCTGAGCGAGAAATAGGCCAGCCCTCTGGTCGCGGGAAGAGTCGACTGATAATGAGGTTTCTAATACATTTTTTTTCTTAATTTAATTGTTTGCGGGAGAGACACTTTCGAAGTGGTAAAATGTGTGCCCCCCTCCTGTAACTTCTAAAATAAGAGAATGATAAAACTAAAAAAAATATATGATGTACATTACCATGCAAACTTCCACCGAAAATTGGTCTGAACGAGATCTAGTATGTAGTTTTTTTTAATACGTCATAAATCGTAACTTTTATATTATGTTACTTGCTGCTACGGAACCCTTCATGGGCGAGTCAGACTCGCACTTGGCCGCTTTTATTTTTTATTTTTTACCGAATCCCGAGATTACGAGCATGTAGGTATATTAATGTGCAAGTGCATTTTTATTTAATGCAAAATTGGGTAATATTGAAATAAAATGCACTTGAGCAGGTTGTAGCGTCCACTATTTTTTTTCCGCAAGGTCCTTTAACTAGTCCTTATGATTGTGGGTTTTCCTACCCTTCAGACTGGTTTTTTTATATTTTAAAGTCGAAATAGAATGGTTGGTACTCTCCTTACCTCTGTTTGATTTACAACTATACGCATCAAAATTGACTGCACCTTCTTGTAGTTTTAAAGGATGTGTGGATATTTGTGACTCTATCACGCTTAAACTGCTGAACGGATTTGGACGAAATTTGCCACACAGATAGAATATGTTCTAGATTAATATATAGGGTAATTTTATCCTAAACTTTTTTCACACGGGCAGAAACTAGTGCCTAATATTAATAGAAAGCATGATAATTTATGCGTCCCACACGACCGTCCCTATCTCGGGCACTCAACTCTACAATATTCAGAGTAAAATCATAGTTTATGACTAACAATCTTTTCCCATGAAAGCATCTTACGAGACGCGGCGCAAAGAGCTCGTCCATTAATATTACTTACACTACAAATAAATTTCATTTCATAATATTGAATAAACGAGCTCGCTTAACTGGGATTTCAGGAATTATCTATGGAGATGCTAATATTCAATTGGTTTCTCTGGAAATTGTTTTATAGAGTTTACTGTTTATTGTAGTAAGACAAAAAGGCTAGCTACAAGCCTCGAGGTCTGATTAAAAATCTCTGTTTTAGATAAAACCTTCTTTTATATAATCATCATCATCAGGTCATTTTAGTCTCCCCTACAGGAGCACGACCCTCTCTCGTTCGTCACAGACAGGAAGATTTTGCCTACACTCCCCACGCTGGCCACACGGGTTGGGGAGGCCTGATCGATGTTTTATAATGTATTTCCCTTAATCGCCTTGTACGACATCCACGGTAAGAAACGGAGTGATTCTATTCTAGTCTGCCTGAAACCACACGGCCTTTTATATAATACTTGTATATAAAAACAGGCTGCGTTTAGGTATCTTAGGTATACCATATTTATTTATTAAAACTTCATGCACAACTTTTGGAGTGTAAGTGGTTCATCCACATCTTTGAACCAAAACCAACTTCACCTGCACGCGGTGCACCCTGCTGACTGACAAACGAAGCTCTGGCGAAAAGAGAGATAGAGAGCGTAATTGTAAGCTACCCGACTGGAGAATATACCTCCACCTCACAGAATACCGCAGCCAATTAACAATTCCATTGAGGCTTGTTGTGTTCCTGCGAGTGAGTGAGGTCACCAAAAAGGAAGGAGATGCTGGGTGGCGGCGCGCGTGAGATATTTTATGTTGCGAACGTTAATATGGCTACGGTAACCGCTTCATATCAGGCGGGCCGTAAGCTTGTCTGCCACCCGACATAGTATAAAAAAAAATACAATAAAAAATGACTTAGTGCTATACAAGCATTCTCTACCAGTCAACCTTAGGGTAATGCAGACATATTACATGGCAGGTGCAAAAGTACCTTAGTAAGTTATCTACCCTTATGTTTTCTACATACTTATCTGTGAGACATTTCAGCCATTTAAGACATATTGCTAGATAAAGAGAAAAAAATATCTGGACAACTTGAAAGCTAGTCTGACTGAATTATTATTATTTAAATAGTTGTCATGGCCAACTTGCCAGATAAATATATTTTGAAAAAAATTTATAGCCCCCCCTAGATGTGTTCCCACCTAGGGGGGGCAGGTGATTTTTCCATTTTTCAAAAAATATTAGTCTGACTGAAACCAGTCTGTAAAATTACGGACAAAGAAACAAACGTATTACAATGACAAACAAAAATATGCACTGCTTAGAATACCAAAATATTTTTTTCTACCATATGTTTACATTAATAAATTTTATTAGGTACAATACAATAAAATACAATATTCTTTACTGCACTACATAAAATATTTTACATAGGTATTTAGATAATAAAAGTACAAAAGGCGGTCTTATCGCTATACGACCTCTTCCAGAAAACCTTAATCGGCAAATCAGCAGAAGGTATACTGGATAATAGTAGTATTTATGTATAATGCTCTATATCAAAAGCCTTAATAGATTTACAGTACCTAAACACAAACTTGAAACTGTCAAAAGGTATTTTTCACCACAACTGCGTTCCAAACCCTTAACTATACTTTATAAGCTCATTATTTCCCCATAAATCAAGGGAGTGTGCCAAAAATCAATCACCCAATCGTAAATCTCCACATTATCTTATCCAAAACAACCCTGCGTCTCCGTGGGTCTCACATTCGGACAGGACCCCTCGTCACTTGCTTTTGAAGAGGGAAAATCCTTAGAATTAGGATCGAGTGATTCGGAAAAGCATTAAGAGTTAGTAAATCAGAGGTCCACCTGTTAGTAAAGGCTGATAACCTTTGGGTTGTTTTGTAGAGGGACACTATTTTTCTCATTCTTTGTATTTTATACAGCTGCTCCGGTAGATTAGTTTCGCAATGCCAATATGATTTAAGGAATTGCTTATAGGAAGGAATATGTAATTTAAACGCATAATAAAACAAAAATAATTAAAATGAGTTTAACCCATTATAATTATTTTGGTGGAGCTTGAAGGAGCTCGATGGCGTCGTTGCGCGTGTCAGTCTAATGGAACACGCAGGTTAAGTAACGTCGACCATAGCCATGTCCATGGATGGGTATATTTATGTCGACTTCCTACGTGTTTCGAAGGTGACGTTAAGCTCTCGGTCCTGGCTATTGTCATTAAATGATAGTCATTAAGCCATGGCAGTGGCCTTTAGGCAGCTTGAAAACACTGGCCTCCGCCGCTGAGCACTGAGCATACTCCATCGCAGTGCTCAATCCGCAATTGAGCACTGTGATGGAGTATACTCTAAACCCCTTTGATTGAGAGGAGATACGTATCCCAGCAGTGGGATGATTTTCATTGTCGTGATTGAGTAAAGAGATGATTGACGTCTTCGAGCGTCAATAAATCAGTTGAGCAGCACAGTAGCTGAAGGAATATGTCAAACAGCATTTTAAGCGCAACGATTTTCTAGCAACCAAGGATAAGTATAAGTTGATAAATGTAAGCGACAGATATAAATTAATAAGGCGTCCCAGTACAGTATGTCCTTTGGAGCGGGTGAAATAAATCAATCATTCAATAAACGGGACCGCGGGGAGTCTAGGCGATTTGTCATATGGATGGGGCTCACTAATGCTCATGCGAATAGTGAAACATTTTGAATGTTTTGAAAGTTTCTACGTATACTTCCTTAATGTATTAGTTGCATTCACACATTTCTATTATATATAGATAAAATTTAAGAGCCTTGGATGGTTTAAATTTCAACACTTACGTGTTGCTATTATTGGCAATCTATATATATAAAATTCAAAGTCCTGACTGACTGATATATCAACGCACAGGCCAAATGCCTCGGTAACGGCGCGGCGGGAGCGGGACGGGTGTAGTAGTTATCGGGAAAGTTCTTGCTTGCTTGTATTTAGTACAATTAAAGGTGCTACATGAAGGTGCTTGCGTTGCGTGTTAGACTTGGCTTGAAT
This sequence comes from Hypsopygia costalis, assembly GCA_937001555.2. Lineage (NCBI taxonomy): Eukaryota > Metazoa > Arthropoda > Insecta > Lepidoptera > Pyralidae > Hypsopygia > Hypsopygia costalis. The sequence continues at coordinate 21,820,760 of OW443332.2, forward strand.
AATCTTAAATGTCTGAATTTCACGCGAGCGAAGCCGTGGGTAAAATCTAATAATATAATAATTTGTTGACTTCAGTCTTCTGTTCGATGGAATACTTTCCCAGTAAAGTGGCTCTTTAAATAATAATGCCTTTTAAATTAGGCTTGTGGACACATCTGACAATGTTGATAGTATTAGATAAACGTGTTTCTATACTACAAACAATAATTTATTGTGTTGTATGAAATATACAAGTATGAAATGTGTAAGTGTCTTTTTTAATAATAGCAAAGTTTATTCAATTATCACCTCGTGCACATTGATTTATCATGGTGCTCTACCTCTCTTTTTCCAGAACCTCTTTGCTCATCGGCAGAGTGCACCACGTGCAGAGGCAGTCGTTGACTCCGAAGATAATAGTGAAACACATACCTATACGATATGAGATTTTCACCACAAGTAAGCGGCAAATTGGCTAATAACAACTATATTAATTGTTATATAACTCACACCATAGAATTTCAGTGTACAAGTTCATGCTAATTTCAATATCAATAACATGATTATAGAATAATTATCTAAATTGAATATAATTAGTACAGAACATATTGATATTAAATTAGGTAATTGTGATAGCATGTACATAATAATGACATTGCATGTTTATTGTTGTAAGTTTGAATTAAATTTTAGATATATCCAACATTGCTAGACAAACGATGCTCTGGCGAAAAGAGAGGCAAGGCATATCATATTTTGTAAGCTATCCGACTTTTTTTTTATACTACGTCGGGTGGCAGACAAGCATACGGCCCGCCTGATGTGAAGCGGTTACCGTAGCCATATTAACGCTCGCAACATAAAATATCGCTCGCGCGCCGCCACCCCCGCTGCCAACGCAGCATCTCCTTCCTTGACTGGGGAAGTACCTCCACCTCACAGAATACCGCAGCCAAATAACAATTCCCTTGAGAGTTATTTTGTTCCCACGAGTGAGTGAGGTCACCACGACAGAAGGAAGAAGTTGTTGTTTTTCATAGTTCGAGCAATCATATAGCTACGGTAGCTGCTTCACATCAGGCGGGTCATATGTTTGTTTGTCACCCCATGTAGTATAAAAAAGCAAGACTACTCGCTCTACGCGCAAGACGAGATTACAAAATTAACACCTGGCTTCGATAGTGCGTTTTGAAAAAGGTTGCTCAACTGAATTGGGAATGAGCTGGGCTAGACTCATACCTCGGAAAAAATGACTCGTGGTGCAAACGTCTTATTAAGAGAGACCTTGGGGAAAAAAGTACTGGAAGACTTCAAATGTGCTGGCGTCAAAAAAGAGGTCAGGACCAATTGGATACAAAAAGTCCACAACATCGAAGCATGGAGAGACATGAAGCATTCTTCTACAATAAGGCTTGATAAAGATAAGATCTCAGTCTTGGAAATCTAAGACTGAACTCGACGCAGTAAACTCAATTGGAAAATCAAAGGAGGAATTCTCCTAATTAAAATATAGACAAAATTCAATTTCAATCCGGTCTCGAACATACAAATGTAAAATTTGATGTTTCCGTATCACAATATGAAACTTAAAAGTGTAATTTAAGTGGCATTACATGACCGAAAAACAAACTAAGAATGTTCTTTGCCACTAAGAATGTTAGTTTGCCAGCATTGAACACAATAACAGTATTTCACTATTCAATGACCAAAACTTGTTACCAGCAAAACTTTTACATTAAAAGTAAAAGTTAGGTGTATGCATAAAAAAACAATACCCTTCATTGCACCAAAAAATGCCAGATATAGCTCTATTAACTAGGTAGTTAGACAGAACCTATTTTCTGCCCAAAATTCACGATATAATTTTATCGGTAATTCGATATTCATGCAACACAGCTGCAAATCTAAGAGGAATAAAGTATTTCAATTAAGCAGACGCTCTTTTTTCTCATATCGAAAAAAATAAATACGAACCTTTACTTATTTCCATTTAATATCGAAGCAAAAATATGGTTTAGTTAAAACATCTCAAAGGATCCAACTACACTTGGCCCCGAGCTAACCATTCCTTATTTCTCTAAATACGATACTGAAAATACATCTAAAGCTCCCTTTGTCCCTTTGAAACGATACTTTTGTTTCGTAAACAAATCCCGATTATCCAAAGATTTGCTACAAAAATGATAGGTAAACAACAATATTTTAAACAAACAACTTATATATCCCTGAGCCAACATCGGAGGGTACCCAAGGGCCCAGTTTTACGCGCTGGGGTCCGACCATGTTCTAGTTCGTTACCTCGATGTAAGACCATCTGTTATTTCTGGCCATTACATATTTTAATGTTCCCGAAGGAGATTTTCTTGCCTCCTACCCTCTACCCGTTTCCAACCCATTGGATGACTTAAATGAAACATTTGGATGCTATCTTCAGCTGTAATCGCGGTCGCTAAAGTAACTTCTTTCAACGGTTTTTAATCATTTAAATTTTTGTTCCATTTGATGCTACGGAATATGACTTGTGAAAGGATTGAATTGATTTTTTTTGCGATGCTTGGGATCGTTCCAAAAGATTGAATATCTGATAAAAAATGTGTTTCAATTACATTGTAAGCTTTGATTATTTATTATCTTGTTCTCTTGTTGAATAGTGATTATATATATTTATTTTCTAGACACTTCTATTTTCAGCGAAATTTATTGAGCTTATAAAATCGTCCGGTCGTTCTGTCTGTCCGTCGCCATAAAACTCAAAATTTCAAAATTCTGATTTCGGATTCGTGAAGAGCATCAAAAAGTAGTAATGCAAAGTGACCTTGGTTTTCCGATATCAATTCGGGAAAGTGGCCAAAATAAAGATCCAATCAAAATAATAAATCAAAATAAAGAATCAATCAAAATAAAGTCCGCCTTTTGTAATAATTTGTGTCAATAAAGTTTAAATAAAATAAAATTTATTTATTTAAATAATATCGAATCATTCACGAATACTTCGTGAATGATTCGATTCTTCCCTATGACTAATTTGTACGATGAAAAATAATTGTAACATAACTAGGTAGATATATCTTAGAACTTAACTAAGTATGGTCACATAATACGATTCATATTACTACGTTGTTTCTACAGTTTCACTTGTACTAATATTCCTGGGATTACGCCGTTTTTATATCTTTTCCGTGGAGTTTAAAATTACTGAAAATTATACGCCACAAAATTTATCGTATTTTGTTTAATAGAACAGATCGGTTTCATAACATTTTACGAGCACCTATATACCTACCTATCACTTTATGTAGATTATTCTAGCGAGAGTTATAAAAATCGGTCGTAAAAATTCTGAAAACAATAGCATACGTAAGTATTAATATATTTTTACAAAAAAGGATGGTGACTTAATTTTTGGAATCGGTATTAAATACTATCGGCATCAACCCATAATCATCCCACTGTTGGGATGCGGGTCTCCCCTCAATCGAAGGGGTTTAGAGGACACTCCACCACGCTGCTCAACTGCGGGTTGGTGGACTTTATTAAATACGAAATATTAAATACTGTATTATTTATTAATGTATTGTAAGTATAGCTTTAGATTGCCATATTAAACAATATATGATAATTGGTCCGTCAGTTTCTGGTAAAATACGGATAAAGCAGACATTTTTTATAGGTGAATGTTTTTTTTTTAAAAAGAGCCTATGCTGCATTTAAAAAACGGTCTATTTAGTTGAGAGATTCAGCAAAGCGTAACATTAGGTGCAAATAGGCTATTTGACCAAAATTTTTTTGGTTTGATACCTCTACCTCACAGAATACCGCAGCCAAATAACAATTCCCTTGAAGGATGTTGTGTTCCTGCCAGTGAGTGAGGTCACCAGAAAGAAATGAAATGGTATAGGCTGGCAACGGATCGGCGAACCCTTCGTGTTGCTGATCTCCATGGGCGGTGGTGACTGCCTTCTATCAGGTGACCCACATGCACGTATGCCCCCCTCTCATATAAAAAAAAAACACTTTTTACTAGATGAAAAAATATCTATTCCGTCTAAAATCTCTTACGTTCCATATTACATCCAATGTTTATCTTGAAAAATATAAAATCATATCTCAATTCTCAAAATATTTTCTTTTAATATTTCCAACATAAAGTATTTTACCATTGTTCGGGTACATTTTACTGAACAATTTAATGGTTTTGTTTCTCTATTTCATATGTATATATAAAATTTGTATTATAAAAATTATGAAATAACAAAATCCAAATCGGAAGTGTTAGATAGTTAAAATCCGTGGTGCACGGCAGTTAAGCTTCACTTGACTAGCCATCTCGTTAGGCTTAATTTTTTTTTTATACTACTTCGGATGGCAATAGCGGTTACTGTAGCCATATTAACGCACACAACATAAAATATAGCTCGCGCGCCGCCACCCCCGCTACCAACGCAGCATCTCCCTCCCTTTTGGTGACCTCACTCACTCGCAGCAACACAACAACCCTCAAGGGAATTGTTACTTGGCTGCGGTATTTTGTGACGTAGAGGTACCCCAGTCGGGTAGCTTACAATTACGCTCCCTACTTCTCTTTCGCCAGAGCTTCGTTTGTCAGTCAGCAGGGTGAACCGCGTGCAGGTGAAGTTGGCTTAAGTCAAAGAACTTATTGCTGTCTCCCACATTGTTAAGGGGGGAAGTCAAATTCCAAAAGCTTCTTGCTCCAACTAATTTCTTCCGATTAAATTCGTTTTGAGTTCAAAGCCAGCCGTAGTTTTAACCACGGGACTGCAATGAACTTCACTGTTCATTGCCTTTTTAGTGGTCGTCGCTGTTAATGCTGGCTACACAGGAGACATAGTGGTGGGAATGTGTGGTCCCCCCCCCCCCCCCACCAGTCCCGAAATTTGAAATTAGCTAAACTCAGAAACTACTGAACTGATATTCATATAGTTGTCACGGACTTAGTGACGTATCCTCAACATACATTGGTTAATGTTGTGGTATCATGCAGTGCAGTATTTTTGTTCTGTTGTTGTACATAAAAGTTTTTTTTTATACTACGCCGAGTGGCAGACAAAAATATGGCCCGCCAAGCGGTTACCATAGTCGTATTAACGCTCGCAATATGAAATATCGCTAGCGCGCCGCCACCCCCGCTGCCAACGAGTTACTTCCTTTCTGGTGATCTCATTCACTCCTACGAACACAAAAACCTCTTAAGGGAAATGTTATTTAGCTGCGGTATTACTCATATGTGAGTTAGAGATACTTCCAGTCGAGCAGCTTACAAATACAATAAATAAAACTAATAGGTATTTTAATATTAATTAAGCTGTATACGCTCGCAACATGAAATTTTACCCGCGCGCCGCCACGCCCGATGCCAAAACAGCAACTCCTTTCTTCCTCGTGACCTCACTCACTCGCAGGAACACAACAACCCTCAAGGGAATTGAAAACCCGGGCGTATCATTTCTTCTTGATTAAACTCATACAACAACGTAATACGGTATAATCAAAAATCGTATATAAATAAACAAAAGAAAGTAAAAAATGGAGAGAAAATAAAAATCGTTAGAAAAAGGGTCCGGGATCCCGGTACAATAATACAAGTATTTTGCATTGAATAAGATATCTACACAATGGATGCTACAACACTGAATATTCCATTTAAATAGCAGTACATTTGTCTCAAAAGCTTTCGGAGTTGGCATCATAAGAAATGCATAAGGTCGCAGGAGAGAATATAAGAGATCACGAATCTAAGCAAACGGTGAAACAAAGGGATTATTTTATTTACTGAAGAAATTAATTCTTGTTCAAATAAAAGAAATGATATTCTGTAACTGAGGATATTGATGAAGTGAATTTAAAAGAAAGTAGCTGATTTATGGACTCGTGGGAAATGGGAACACTAATCATGTTTCTAGGCATTGTTCTAGCAACAATGCTCAAAGGAATTGTGATATTCTGCAGGATGAAGGTACTTCCCCAGTCGGACAGCTTATACGCTATGCCCTACCTCTCTTTTGCTCGAGGTTCTTTCGTTAGTCGGTAGGATGCACCGCGTGCAGATGAAGTTGGTTATATATCCAAAATCTCCGCTTTGGTGTAGTCGGACCTAAACCACGGGATGAATTTGGTGCAAATTTTACTGTCAGTTAGTTTTTTTACGAAAAGGTGCTATACACCATATAAACTAAATTAAGTATTATTTATTATGTTGTTGTTAATGTACGTTGATAAAATTATATTTTGTAAGCTAATCCCCAAAAAAATTACCAGTCCGAAGCTGTGGCGGATCGCTAGTACATAATTAAAGAGAATAGGGTTTATTCTGTGGAACAGAATATGCCACCATAAGGCTGGGAAAAGACCTCCGCCTCACGGAAATCCGCACTCAAAATTTCCAGCAGTAACGTTGTCCTACAAAGGAATGAGGGTGCCTGAAAAACGTTGCTGCGTTGGCAGCTGGCGTGACCACGTAGAAACAATACTCTGTGCTGTAAGCATCAATATTTGCATGCCTGTGAAAAAAAGGTGTATATTTCGTTCATAAAAGCCACACCCTCTGTTATCTTAATCTATGTTTATGCAAATAAATGAATATTTTATCATCTTATAGGTTATGAAACAGCTTCACATCTTTGGAGTGGTAGAGCAATTATGAAATGGGCTTGCTCGACCGGGGAAGTACCACCCTCTCACAGAATATCGACGTGAAGCAGCAATGCGTTTCGTTCGGTGAGTGAGAGATTCGGAAGCCCAACTCCTTCCCTATCCCCTCCTTCCTTCCTTCCCTTCCTCCAACTCCTTAGTGGACAACGCATTGGTAGCGCCCCTTGTGTTACTAGGTGGCGGTCACCACTTTCCATCAGGTAGCCCGCTTGCTTGTTTGTCTACTGTATGACCTATAAAAAAAAAAAATCCACCCGGCGTAAAAATAAAACAAAATCTTGTCTTGTTGCTGCTATGTTATATTATGACAAAACGAGAGCTCTATCTATCTACTCAATGGATTGAAATTTAGTATAATAGTCTGACTTAAAGTAGTCAGGCTATGTTGTCAAAGAGTAAAAAATAAAAACTAATGCCAACAGAAAGTCGGTCAAAGAACTGAAAGTTATCCCGGCTGCTACTAATATCTAATGCCAATTATCTATTACTTCATCATATATTTTTCACAGAAAATATTTATGAGAATGCTAAACAGAAGATACTTAAAATCTTTTTTTGAAGTGGACGGGAATCGCCCGAATAATGCTTTTAGTGCTGCAAGTTTTGCTGACAGTCTCTACTTCGCAGTTTTACGTCTCTGTGGAGGTAGGTAACTAAATTACTCGGATTATTACTAAATTGAAAATGAATAATTAGTAGGTATCTATAATATATGTACCTACAACATTAAGGTATATATATTATATTAAACGCTTTAACAACTAATGAAGGTATTAAAACGCTATGTCTATAAACGACATGATGGTGCTTTATTACTACATAGACATTTATTAAATAGAGTACTCGACCTGAGACGCATAAGGACCTATGTATGATTTATCAACTATTCAGGAGAGCGAAATGAAAAATCGGGTAACAAATTAAAAAAAAAGTCTCATTTATTGTTTTTTAACAATATTAATCAATATTCATGGTACAGTAAACCTTTGTGCCTATAATTATTTTAGTTTAAAACTTACATTATTGATATTATAATAATACATTTTTAAAAAAAACATGATATCCGACCTTATGCTTGTATAATTTTATGTGTAGTCTAAAATTTTTATTTTTAAAATAAGATATTACTATATGCTTGAATTTTTTGAAATTTACTACGAGATTGTTGGGTCAACAACTCAACATATGGCGTTATGGTTGATGCAAAGAGGAAACTTGATACAGTCTCACTTAAAGTTAGTACCTAATAGGCACACATAGTGTCGGGGTAAAATTAAATAAAATCTCTTCTAAATGTCTTACAATTAAAAAAATAAATATTAGTTAATCAGTCTTAATAATAATGTGTTTCTGGAAAATCGGATTCATCATTTGAACGAGTTAAATTTTTATAGCATGCATGCAATTCCTCTGGTATCCATTGCAACAACTTCATCAAATAACTATATTTTTTGCTGTCGATATAGGTTCATTAGGTCTCAATCTTGGTAAATCTTCTGGGAGCCGAGTAGGGTTGGCTGCGTTTTGAATTAGAGATATGTATTTTAAAAAAAATATCTGTGAAAATATTTTTGTAATACAATATTCCGGGCTTCTCTTGTCTAACTTGCAGCCAAACAGACTCTGATATTTTAAAATCTTGTCCTTCGCTGTTTTTTTTTTCTTGCAACAAAAGGTCCATTTTTACCCGCGACGGAACGGAGACGGTATATGCGTTTGGGTTGCTAGGATGTTTGTGCAAACCAATGTTTCCAATTATCTCCAAAACTAGGAGTCCGATTTTGATGCGGTTTTCAGTGATAGGTTCGGGTTTGATTGGTACATGTTCTTAGTATCTAAGAACATGGTGAGTTGTCACCGTAACACTTATCTGATAAGTGTTACGGTGACAACTCACCATGGGACGCTACAGTAAATATTTGTTTGTGAAACCAATGTTGCCATTTATCTCCAAAAGTATGAGTCCGATTTTGATGCAGTTTTCAGCGATGGGTTCGGCTTTAATTGATTAGATAGGTGACAACTCACCAGGGCGCTGCAGTAAACATTAAATGTTTATGTATACATTATATGTAGTTTTGGTTCTGCACAAACAAATTTTGTTTGTGCAGAACCAAAACTACTAGTCTGATTCTGATGCGGTTTTCAATTGTAACACCTATGCTTGCTCTCTAAAAAGTTTGAAATAAAAACAAAATTAAAAAAAATGAAAAATGTAGACAGTAAAAACGTAGTTAAAAAGGATAAAATAATTTTGAAACCCCCGACTTAAAGAATTTTACGTCGTTTAAACTTAAAGAAAATTACTAACGTGAGTTAGCAATTTTTTCTTTATTCTCATCTGCCCAGCGGATCAGTCAAGATGCTACCTCATTTCCCCCTCTTCCCGCTATATTTTCAGACCATATGACGTTTGTTGCACAATCAGTTGTTGAATCAAAGATTGTCAAGTTTAATGTCCAAAGTTTTCTTAGGTAAAAAGACTTACCATTAGTCAGATTCGGTGTTGCCATACACTTTTGCATGTCAAACATTATTACTTTTTTCACCTGAACTGGCATCTGCTTCACTTTTGTCTTTCTTCTTCAATTTATATCTCTCTTCAGCAGCAATGTCATGAACTTCCTTATCTTTTTCTATAATTTTTGTTGTTTCTTCATCTTTGGCGTCCAGTAACTTCCTTTGATATGCATAGCAGTCATCACAAGTATGTATCCACTGACGGAAGCTTAAAGCTTAAATTGAATTTTGCATTGAATATGTTGCGATACAACCACTCCTTCGCCACAAAATTTTCAGGAATCTCTTTTTCTGTCATCCACACTCTTTATACTGTTTGTACATGATAGGAATGATTAAATCTGGTCCTAAAAACTTTCGTCTGCTCTTTTGCCTTGAATAGTGGCTTTCGTAACTGGGATACATGTTCATGTGGTCAATTACCGATTGAATTACTACTGGAGGTAATTTATTAGCAGGAGTATGCTTTCCTCTTTGGTCAGGGGCGACTAACCCTCCGTCAAGCTATTTTTCTAAACTTAATTTTAGGAATTTCTCTCCTATACAAACCGTGTTAAGAAACATCACCTTGCACACTTTTTGGCTTTTTGAATTGAAGATGAGACTATTTAAAAGTAAATTTTCTTTTGTCAATATCTAAATTTCCACAGGTTTTTATCATGCGTTTTTGTTCTTTAGTGACATTACTGACTATAAATTGACGACGTTGATCCCAACGCATGTTTTCCAAAAACTTTTAAAAATTTGGAGAGGAGGAGCGATTAGCGGACGCTGATTAGTCCGCGGCATAGCGCGACACCTGAAAGCCAAATCGCCGATAATGTCGGATGTCATTCAATTCGCGAGCTTAGACAACCTTAAAATTGCAAGCATAACGTTGCTTTTTCACTTACTTCGATCTAAGGAACGGAGAAACAACACGTTATATAGGCATAACACCTCATGTTAACATGATACCTACTAATTGTTATAAAATCTGCGAAGCAAATAGTTATATGTCTTTTTGAAACCAATGCTTACTTTATTCCGAGGGGCATAAAGTTCTTTGTGTTCATATATTTATTATTGTATACAATACTGTTAGAAGCAGAAAGTAGCAGGTCGAGAAAATCCCTACGTTTAAAACAAAATATTTAGAAGCAAATAAACTCTTATCAATATCCGCCTTTGCAATGATACCAAACCTATGAACATAAAATCTTATGATATTATGAAACTTTAGTCCTCGATATAATTGTATAACTTCGCGACATAAGACCTTATGCACGTCAAAAACTGACACAAAGAAAAGAGATAGAAATATGATTGTCAGTTCGTTAGAAAGAGCTCAAAGAGCTTAGTTTTTGTGGCTAAAGAAGTGATTTTGGTCTCATGTAGACATAGGCCCTTATGCGTCTCAGGTCGAGCTGTAAAGAAATAAAAAAAAAATTGCTTACTACTTTTTTATTACAGCGCCATCTGTCAGTTGTCTGAAGCACTAGTAGAAAGTTACCGCAGTTACGTTTAGCAGCGTAGATTTAAATACAAACCATCTGCTAGAAACGGGCCCACCAGTTAGCCGACACTAGCGCCACAACACAATGCGGATTTTGTGAACAACTAAAGTTTCATAGAAGATACTTATACTTTGGAAATAATTTGAAATGTTTCTCGTTTTACAACCCAATTCAGTTGAGGCGTTTTATAGCCACTTACGGTGTGGTTTGAGCAAAATTGTTCTTCACATTACCTGGGAACAAAAATAGATGACTATTAGAAATAACAAACACTTTGTAAGGTACCAATTTGATCTATAAAAAATAATACATGGGAGGATGAATAAAGTTATTTTTTAACTGTTGTGCATCTTTGTATGTATTAGGAGGTAGAGCTAAACCTGAATACAATACAATCTAATCAAGCTAATAAACATTTATTGATTTATAGAAAACGTTTGGGATTTTCTTGTGATACGCAAACAGAACTAGAAGTCTCATTTAGAAAATGTGTTTAAAATTTCTTCGAAATGTAATCCAATATATAAAATTCTCGTGTCAGTGTACTATGGTTACGGTAACCGCTTCACATCAGGCGGGCCGTATGGTTGGCTGCCATCCGACGTAATATAAAAAAAAACTTTATGTACAGAAGTACTACATGGAACACGTCTCTAGACAGGCAGGGGAGAGTGACTAAAGGATTAGAGAGACCACAAAAAACCAGGGGAATCATACGCGCGTTGTCGAACCTGTAAAAACGTCTTCGCGCCCTTTCTGAAGAACCCCATACTGTAGTCTCCTGAGAAAACCTCGTCAGGCAGTTCATTCCACAGCTTGCCAGTGCGCGGGAGAAAACTTCTCTGGAACCGCACGGTACGCGACCACTTAGGCTCCAATGTGTGAGGATGAATTCCCTGTCGATGGCGAGCGGTGCGACTGTAGGAGGCCGTGGGCATCATGTCAAACAACTCCTCTGAACACACTCCGTTGTACAATCGGTAGAACACAAAGTCAAAGAAAAATAGGCAGGTAACAGGACAAAGGCTACAAGTTCATAACAATACTTTTCGGGTCGGGGGTTAAAAAATGCGCACGCTAACGTCGTGGAATATTCATGTCCAGTAGGTAGGTATGCAGTGGGTAGTGGGTAGCTCATAATTAATATTCTACCCGACACAGCTCGTCCGGCCATAGTCATCCGTCGCCTTCGCGTCCGTCAACTGTTTACACACGCTTTTTATTTCATACTAGCTGATGCCTGCGACTTCGTTCGCGTGTACTTAATGATTCCGGCGTATTAATAAAAATACCAACTAATGTAGATACATAAGAAAATACTTGTTATACGTTAAAAGATATTTTTTTTTATTTAATATTGTAACCATAGTTAAAAAGAAAAATTAAGGAAGTCTTTCCTTCGGGAGCTAATATAAAAAGACCTGAAGCGTTACAACTCTCGAGAAAGCCACGTAAAGTTGGCCACGCGAAAAACAACCAGTCCTAAGCTTGACCAGCGAATCTTAGTGATTTCTTTATTGTCATAGCAAAGCAAGAAGAATAAGAATAAGAATAATTTATTTGTTAAACATAGGTGTTTGATGTTCACAATGGTGTTGGTTTATATTATTAACAGATCTCTATGTTTTGCCCACAGGCATACAAATGTTCATAAACATAATACTTTACAAAAGTCAGGCTTTGTGGATATAATATTGTACGAAGTCACAAACGTGGTCACAAACTATTAGACAGCAATCCTGAAACACCTTCGCTTCACAGTTTCGTGTCACAGAGTATGTCGGTGTTTCAATTCTGTTTAAATCGAGTAGGATATTGAACATCATATTTGCGTCCTTCCGCCTAGTAGTAATGTGGCTGCAATACCTGGCGATGCTGCTGCGAGATGTTATTTTGGCGCCTGATTTCAGCGTGGATTGCTCTCGTCAGGTATGTTTTCCAGTCCCTCCTTGAGCATCTAAGAAAAACAGTTTCCCCTCGTTACTTAAAACACCTTCCACCACCAAATCAAATAAACTCTGATCTTGCTACATAACGTCCCGCAAATGCACGTAGGTAGTCTTCTGGTTTGTGCGAATATATACCAATCGTTCCATTTCAATTTTAGCGTACACACACGTCTATAATAAACTGACTAAATAGACCACGTTACCTTTGTAAATAAAATAAAACGATTGCGTCTAACTTGTAGCAGGTAAGAATAAAAGTAGCACCCCGCGGTTTTTTTTTTACGATACATTCAATATTTTGTTAATCTATTTATTGTTATTTTAAGTAACTTTTTTAGTTCTATTTGCTATTATAGCGTGATTTTTTTTACTTTTTTTTTAAACTATAATTTATTGTAAACACGTGTTGTTTATGCAAATAAATTTGACTTTGTTCTGCATCAGGTGTTCCAAATCTTGCATTTTTATACCTCATTAAAAAATGGTCATCAGATTGAACAACTTTTGCTAAAGCGTCATTTTTATATTTCTTATAGTTTACCTGAACCATTATGGTTCTGCATCAGGTGTTCCAAATCTTGGATTTTTATACCTCAACAGAAAATGCTCATCAGGCTGAAAAACTTTTGCTAACGCGTCATTTTTATATTTCGTATAGTTTACCGGAACCATTGTGGTTCTGCATCAGGTGTTCCAAATCTTGGATTTTTATACTTCAACAAAAAATGCTCTTCAGGTTGAATAACTTTTGAGGCGTCATTTTTATATTTCTTATAGTTTACCTGAACCATTAAGGTTCTGCATCAGGTGTTCCAAATCTTGGATTTTTATACCTCAATAAAAAATGGTCATCAGATTGAGCAACTTTTGCTAAAGCGTCATTTTTATATTTCTTATAGTTTACCTGAACCATTATGGTTCTGCGTCAGGTGTTCCAAATCTTGGATTTTTATACCTCAACAGAAAATGCTAATCAGGCTGAACAACGTTTGCTAAGGTGTCATTTTTATATTTCTTATAGTTTACCTGAACCATTATGATTCTGCATCAGGTGTTCCAAATCTTACATTTTTATACCTCAACAAAAAATGCTCATTAAGTTGAACAACTTTTGCTAAGGCGTCATTTTTATATTTCTTATAGTTTACCTGAACCATTATGATTCTGCATCAGGTGTTCCAAATCTTGGATTTTTATACCTCAACAAAAAATGCTCATTAGGTTGAACAACTTTTGCTAAGGCGTCATTTTTATATTTCTTATAGTTTACCTGAACCATTAAGGTTCTGCATCAGGTGTTCCAAATCTTGGATTTTTATACCTCAACAGAAAATGCTCATCAGGCTGAACAACTTTTGCTAACGCGTCATTTTTATATCTCTTATAGTTTACCTGAACCATTATGGTACCGCATCAGGTGTTCCACTTTCCAAAATCAATTATACCCTATATTTTGCCCAGGCTTAACAGCTATATAACAAAACAAATTTCATTCGAATCCGTCCAGTACTTCCAGAGATTAGCGTGTACAAACAGACAAACAGACATACAGACATACAGACATACAGACATACAGACAAACAGACAAACAGACAGACATTTTTTTTTAAATTCTTACTCTATTACTATATCTCCATCGCCTCCAATTGTTTTTTTGTAAATATATTCAATGTACAGACGCATTATTTTTACTGTTTTATTATATGTATAGATTTCATGGCGGCATTCGCACTTTTAAATTACCCGCTGGGGTCAGCTGAGGTCAACATTTGCATTACTCGAGTATGAAGAAGTAGTTAGGTTTGTTAGGGGATGTAAAATAATTTATCAAATTATATTATATATATAAAATAAGCCCGGTGGTCGAATGGCTAGCAATGGCTACTTTGACTCGGAGCTCGCGGGTTCGATCCCCGCTCAAGACAAACATTTGTGTGCCTGAACATGTCTATTTGTCCTTGATCTGGGTATTTTCTATGTATTATAAGTATGTATGTACAAAAAAAAATATTTAAGTACATTTATCAGTTCTCTAGTACCCATAGCACAAGCTTTGCTTTTTTAGTTTTGGGACTAAACGGCAGTGTGTAATTTGTCTAGAAATATTTATTTATTTATTATTTAAACTTCATTAACTACATAGATATAAGATTTCACTTCTCTTAGGTTGTGGAATTAATTTCCTACCGAGGTTTTCCCAGGAGACTACAGCATGGGATTTATCAAGAAGAGCGTGAAGGGTTTTTTTATAGGGTCGGCAACGGGTGAGTGGCACTTTTGTTTCATTTGGCTGCGGTATTCTGTAAGGGAGTTACTTCCCCAGTCGGACAGCACAATAAATACGCTATGCCCTACCTCTCTTTTCGCTAGAGCAACAACTAATAAATTGTTTTTAAATACGGCTGTTACGTAATTATTACCAATCAGTTTTCGCCTATGTTAGTATCTCCCCCCTTACTTCGATAACTTACAGTTGCTGAAATTGACAAAGACTAGCTTTAGCAAACGAAAAAACATATACATGGACATATTTTCATAGAAAAAATGCTCCAAATTGGCGTGTACACGAGTACCTAATTCAATTGGCAAGTAATGCTGACAATGACAAGACGTTACTCCGTGGAAGGTTCGCTCATATTTTATTACTGCATATTTGTCTTCGTCTGTTAGTTTATTATTCCAGAGAATTCTTTCTACCTAGAAAATGACCTATTGTTTTCTTTTAAGCGACGCTTCCTTGGCTCACAATTAGTGCGACGAGATGGAAGAGTTTATTGTCTTAATATAATGAGTTTTAAATGTAGCGATATTGCAAGTTGAGTGCATGTGATATTAAACATTGTGACTGTTAGAAATTATTATTAGAAAATTTCTGAATTATGTGGCTTGCTAAATGCCTATAACTTAAATATTGGAATAATATATTTAAGGCAAATTATCAGTACTATTATGACAGGATTTAATTTCGTCATAGTTTTATTATATTTGTAGTAACTATTAAAGCAGTAATTTAGTAGTAGACAGTTTTGGATTACTTAATTTCAAACAAATTTACCCATATTGTTCGCAAATAAATGATTTGATTATTGATTGAGGTGAATAGATTTAAATATAAATAAATACAAAAAAATATATATCACTTTAATTTAAAAGAACATATTCTTAAAATACTTTTATGAAATTTATGTCTCGGATATGAAACGATGACATCATAAAAACTTCTGGGATTAATGATATTTTAGAAGTTATTGAAATATCTCCATTCAAATTTTTTACCAAAGCTAAGCAGTTTATTTTCGGAATAGGTAATTATTACGTAACCAACGACAACAATATTTTCTTCAATAGCGTGTTTATAAACCCGCCTACTCACAGACTTGCAGATTTAAAGTCACTGACATGTATTATAATCGCGAAATCAACAAGAAGACCGCCGCATGCCGACTAGAGAGGTGGCAAGTCAAAAACGTCGATATCGATAAATAATAATAAAAAAATTTTCTTGCTCGAATTACACACTGCTATCTTGTCCCAAACTAAGCAAAGCTTGTACTATGGGTAGTACCCATTACTGATATTATTATACTTAAATACATTTTTATTTGTAAATAAATACATATAATACATAGGAAGCATTCAGACCAAGACAAACAGACATGTCCATGCACACAAAATATGATTGTCTTGTGTGGAGATCGAACCCATGACCCTGGAGTCAAAGTGGACATGGTTAGCCATTCGATCACCAAGTTCGTCATAGAACATAGTACATAGAAATTAAATTCCCAACCTAACCCGAAAATCTAACCCGGTCGAATAAAAGGATAGGAAAAGCAAAAAAAAAATTGTATTTGTTTCGTAAGTAACTCTCTACCTATCCTGATCCGACTAACTAAATGATAATTTAATTTTTTTATAGTTTTGGGGTGTACTTGTTGTAAAGGCTCGCCATCGTCTATAGAAATATAACCAATCTCTTTAGCATGTGGCATACCCTGGTGGTAAGCAAACGAGGATCTGGCAGAAGAGAGAGAGAAAATTTTAAACTAGCGAAGTACTTCTACCTCACAGAAAACCGCAGTCAAATAACAATCCCCTTGAGGATTGTCGTTCCTGCAAGTAATTAAGGTTATAAACCGTAAGAATATGCTGCGCTGGCAGCGGGATTGCCAGGGCGTGAGCAATACTACTTTTAGTGTATACGTCTATAGACTATGGTAACAGCTTTATATTAGGCGTGCCGTATACTTGTTTGGCCTCAGGTAGAGTGTAAGAAAATGCCCCTGAGATGAACAACATTTTTATATCGCGCCGGGTAATAAACAAGCATACCACAGTACTGCTCTACATCATGTGGCCCATATGCCTGGCTGCCACTTGACGTAGTATAAAAAAGAATATATAGATATCTTTTAGTTTCCCTACGTAATAGTAGAGTATCTTACGAAGTATGAAGAGATAGTTTATCAGTTTCGCGTTTAGTTGTGCCCAGAACTTCACAAGGATACAACTTTTACTATATTCGCATAACTTTGTAAGTATCTGCGAGGAAAATCATATAAACTATTCTGTGAATGATTCTATAACACATTATATCTATAACTATTATTTTAGCGGTTATATTTTAGAAGACCAAGGTTTTTACATTAAGGATGTACATTTAAGTGCACGTTAATCTAAACACTTTGAACTTAGTACCGTCCGCATGTCACATGCAATAGAACTGCAACTATCAAGATGATGTATGGATCCTTAGTCATATATATCAACACTACATAAATACGATAAGTGAGAGCATAATCCGTTAAGCTGCTACATTTATAATTGCAGAGGCCGGTAACACAGCCGCGACCATTTTAAACATATTTTTTGTTTTATTTTCATGAATGTTTGAGTTTCATGAACATTTTATCGAGTATTACATCACTAGTAGAGCATTGGAACACCGATATAACGGCATACTGCGTCATGCATGCGTGTAGGCATTGTAAACAATCTGCGGCGCTTGCATCGGCTGTTTACTGCTAATGCCGTCCGTGCTGCGTTCAGTCAGCTGAGTGTACTTGCACGGGTGCACATCGTCGTATGTTGCGAAAAAAAGTGAGCTAATTCGAGAAACGTTCAATTTCAAAAACTTTTGACGTGATATCTTCGTCCTTAATTATCTTATTACCTTGTTGAGTTATAAAGGTGCTATTCCACCAACGGTGTGCGAGCAAGCTAAACGGTGGGTGATGTCAATACTAAATTAAACGAAACTATATGACTAGTTAGGCTAAAGCTAAGCGGTGTGATGGAACGGGTGGATGTGCAATAAACACATGCTCTACTCGAGACTCTAGCTGCAAGAAGTTATTGTATAGCTAAGAGCACTTTAACCTTGACTCTTTGACCTTTGCATCGTTCTTACGCCGAACGTAATAAGAGTTAAGAGAGACTGAGACTGTCAAACCATGATCTTAGGTGTACGAGAAATACGCGCGAACGCGGCGCCTACTCGAGCTTCATCGCTACTGGCAGCATACGTAGTGGGTAGTTTCCTACGATCTTTTATTTTTTTTACAGGCATTTAACATATTAGCATAATAAATAAGAGAAGTAATAACACCTATACGGTATCCCACACTTCTAAGTAACAGTTGCTATGGAAAATCCCTACAACAACACTCCAAAGGTTATAACTTGTTGATTTACAGTCAAGTGGATAAGTGAAGTAATAGTCAAGTATACCTTCTATCTTAAACACACCTTGGGTACTAACGTTGCTATATAAATCTATAGATGAAAGCACAAGGCGTTGTATCCATAAACTCGACTTATAATCCACGATGCCTGAGCCGCCAGACATCACTTATTTTCTGATGAACAAAATGGGCATGATTGAGTAGTGTTAGGGTGTACTATGATCGTATCACTACCTGCTTGCTAACTTGGCCAGACGGCCATTCTCCAGGTTCATCATTTTTCAAGGCACCATTCATCAAGGCACGTAAAAACACTACTCACCTCATCTAAATTCGGATAGCTGATTTTTACATATATGTTACACAATATCATTAAAAATCAGTAATGAATACTCCCAGACTTTGTGTCGGCAGTATTACCTTACAGACGCTTTAACGTTTCGCGTCAAAAACCAATTATAATAAATAATATAAAACAGACTATAATTTAATACAGTATAGTAATAGATGAAGATATTATGTCAACGCCTAGGCCTAGTCGCACTCTTAAGATAAATAATAATGACGTCAGCCTGCCTGAGTTTCATTATCTCGAGTCCATTTCCATATTTCCTTATGCATATGGCATCCATTTCCATATGGCAATATAAATCTACCTCTGTTTACCTCCACATAATCTAGCCTTATTTGTCTTCCCCTGTACGCTCCACACCTACAGTAGGCTGTTACTTATCGTTCCGTAAGCCCTCCAAGCCTTCAATCAATCTATCTCGCGTGTCATTTGAATAGTTTCCTTAATGTCTATCACATGGCAACACCATTACTACCGTTGTACTCGGAATACGTCTTTGAATTAACGTAGATATACAATGTTGATGCTAGAAGTGGTATACAAACCAAATACATTGTTTCAGAAAATTGCTCATGTTCATATTATATTTAAACTCGGTCTTATAATAAAAAACCGGACAAGTGCGAGTCGGACTCGCCCACCGAGGGTTCCGTAGGTACGTAGTATCATTATTAAATTTGATATTTTTCATTATAAATAAGAAATAATGCGTCGAAAAAAATAAATAAAATATATTATGCAATGTGTACATCAAGCCCTTTCATATGATACCCCATTTGAACTAGTAGTTTCAATTTGAAATTTCGACACCCTATAAAAAATATAGACCCCCTATTTTTTAAGATCTATTTACAAATGTATAGTTTTGAGATTTATTCCTGTACTTGTAGTCTATAACGATGTTACTTGCCAAATTTCATAGTTCTAGGTCAACGGGAAGTACCCTATAGGTTTTGATTCCCTTGAGTGTGTCGAAATATGCGTTTTTTGCTGAATAAACGGCCGTAACTTTTTTCTACGTAAACTTAGCAGTTTGATTTTTTTTTAACTTCATGGGACCGTAGACCTGAGTATACAGTTCAAATTTCAGCTTGATACCTCCACGCATTCTCGACATAGAAATTCTTGACAGACAGACAGACAGACAGACAGACAGACAGACAGACAGACGGACAACAAAGTGATCTTATAAGGGTTCCGTTTTTCCTTTTGAGGTTCGGAACCCTAAAAATGCCTTTTGTTATAATTTTGGATACTTCACAGCGCATGTGGAGTACTAATAGATATAGAAGTACATGCCCGGTGACATTTCATTTGTTGTTCATGTGTTTGTGGTATTGCAGGTATAAGTTCGACCTGTTAAAATGGACTTTCCCACGAAACTTTGATCGATGATAAAACACGTCGGACAAAGTTATTGAAATTTTTAGTTTGCAGATCGTTCTAGTTTTGTGTATTTTACGTTACTGATATATATATTTTATAATTTCAGGACATTGGCAAATAGCCTATTACGTATTACACTTATTAAGCTTACGTATACAGGCCTTTAGGCATTTTCTAATGCTCAGTAAAAGTATACCATTTCTAGTGTCACGTGCTAACATCCTTAAAATTGCGGGCGTCGCCAAATTAGCTACTGGAAGTCTCATCTCGTCAAGTAACGCCTACGTACGCCCACCACTAACAGGAATTAGATTGAGTTCCTTACAATTCTCAAAATAGATACGTTTTGACTTGATAACGTTTTATAAATCGATGAACGCCGGCTGTACGTACGAAAAAACATGATTCATTGTCACGTTCCGCCTGAGCCGAGCATGCAAACCAGAGCGCCATCTGTCTCTCTCTTTCACTCCATCGGCGGATGCGTCCGAGTAGAAGAGAGACACCGGCAGTACACAACCCACACGTAAACTGTTTTGTCAACTGTTTATAAAGTGAAGTGAAAAGTAAATGCTGTTTCCATAGTTTATTACCAAAACAATTGCGGCAAAAAAGGTCATTAATTCGTGCATTTTAAGAATTTGACGTGAACTGTTTTGTCAAATGCTATTCATCAATGTTTTCTTATAACGTTATAAATTAAAGTTATCCTCCGTAAACCGACTTTACAGACAGCCAAATTTTTATTATTTATAATGGGTTTATGTGAGTATTTAAATACTCGATGGCACCTCACGTCCTTTTCTAAATCAACATCATTGTTCTAAACTTTAAAAAAGTCTATAATTTTTTTCGCAATTATTCATGACTAGATAAATTCATAAACGTGCAGTATGTAACTTTAGAATCTCGAGAGGAGGCAATTCTCCTAATTGGGTACATTGCAGTCAAAATTCATTTCCGATCCAGTCTCGACTTTACATATGTCAAATTTGGTATTCTCGTAACACAATAAGAAACTACAAAAACAAATATCTTTATTTTGCTTAAAATGTGGTACTGTGGTACATAATATTGTAGCATAATATCGAAATATGACCGAAAATTAAACAAACTAAGAAAGTAATTTTGCAAACAATAAGAACTGATAATAATTATTTAATGAAATCAAGTTTAAAATTAGTGTCAATTTACAATTTAATATCGATTCGATCAACTTTCATTCTTGATCGTAGAAATATTACCACAATAGGCCTTCAGAAGTTATGTTTGTTCTTCCAATTTTTTTCTTTGCTCTTTATAATGTCCCATACTGCGTATTGAACCCAATAAAAACCGAACCATCGTACAACCTGTGTGTGATATTATAAGCGACAGTTACTCATTTGCCTACGAACGTTTAAAACATTTGCGTTGCACATTCAGTGAAATTCTACTCACTTTTTTTCAAGAATCCCATGTGTATTTGGAAACAGTCAGCAAGGAGTTCCTGGACAACCTGAGAGTTCACAAGTGCTGAGATTTTACGAACCTTTCTGGAAAACCTCTCGGGATAAGCATCGTTCGCAGCATTTCGGTTCCAGTGTATAAAATACTGTAACCATTGCCATTGGTGTCTGTTGTTGTCGAAAATATATAGCTACATATTTTCAAGCAGTTAATGAGTGTTTATCGAAACGCTTTAAAATGGACGAATCTGGAAACTCTATTCTTTTTTCTATGTTTATAAATTAATAATATTGGATGGAATGGAGTGGAGTCAAATATTACAATAAGCTAGAGAAAAAATAAAGTGGTCCATATAAGTGGTCTACCAAGTTAGCCATATCTTTCTTCGTTATTCAGATGTGTCAAAACCATGGAATTAATAAGCACTAATAAGTATCGGTCAAAACAGTTACGTGCATTGACTTGTGCACTTCTGTTAATCCTTCCAGACCTTTAGAAGAATTAACATAACTAACCGGTTAATGTAATAAAATCCATTTAACCTGAAGTGTTAATTAGTATTTAATATTTCCCGGTAATTATTATTAAATTGGCTATTCGTCATCCTGACCACAACTGTCAGTTTGAATAACTGCTGTGGTTTGCATAAAATTTTCAGCCCTTTTAATTTATTGAAAGCCGTTATAACTTTTTCCCATTCCTCATTCATTGCTTTTATCGTACTCAGCGATCGCAAGCATGCATGGGCGGCGAGAAAAGCTCATTTGCATATATGAAAATAAGCTCGAGGAGAATTCTAAATGCATATGATTGTTAATTACCTGAACATATATTATGTTAGCTGTGATATACGATGACTAGGAAGTGAAATGACGGTGAAAAATACACGCCACGGGACATTGAGTGAACGAACTTCAGTTTTTAAGTAGAGTAGACAACAAAACGAGAGATATACTTTAACGTCTAATAGACGATTTAGGAAATGGTCCTTTTTGAAGTGGACCTTTCAGAAAATGGATATTATAGGAAGTAGACCATATTAGGAAGTGGACGTTGTGAACCGGAAAGCTCGGTCAATGGATTTTTTAATCACGTCTTTAGATCCTTTGAACTGCTTTTGAGTGAAGTGTAACGCCTGTATGGTATAACGAAGAATATGGTATAAAAGATGAGTACTAGTACAGTACTATTACTTATACTGTGATACTAGCCCATTTTCAAGACTCTAACTAGTGTACTCTCGTAAAATATTTTATAGGATATTGGACGAATGTACAAAAAAAATATAATGTGTTTAATATATGTTTATAATACAATAACAGCAAGTAAGGAGTGCGCTCCATTACTTTTTGCTTGTCGCTTCACGCAAAAACTATTTCTCTTCATATGAGGAATAGAAGTGAAGTTACTTATTTATTTATTGCATTCACATGTATAATTATTATACTTGGTATATGCATAGCTTCACATACGACCCTGGAAGGGCATTATAATTTTATGGGGCAGGCAGACCGATTTTTAATACAACTATAGTGCGAAACCGCCTGATGGTAAGCAGTCATCGCATCCTGTGGACGCTCGCTATACCAGAGGTACCACTCATACGTTGCCGACCCTGTAAATACTTCTTCATGCCATTCTTAAAGAACCCAAAGCTGAAGTTACTTGGGAAAACCTGTTCTAAAACCTATGTTCTGATCATCGAAAAACTCGTCTAATGTATAATAACATTTGTGCAATGAGCAATGTTTTTAGAAAATTGTTCGCTTTTTATGTTTTCGGGGACCTTATTATAAATTCTTACGTCCATAAAATTGAGACTAGTATTGTGGCACTTTAAAGTAGACTTAGGTAAACATAAATTTATTTTTTTGTCGTAGTAAAATACCCCCATTTTTCCCAAAAGGTATCCTTTTGGGAAAAATGGGGGTATTTTCGTACGAATTTACATGCATATAAATTATAGAAGATAAATTTAAAATATTCTATTTTTGTAAATGATATTTGCAGCTTTTACGTAATATACAATAAAAAGTGTGTGAGAATTATGGCGAACGTAGGTTCGCAATAATTCTTCTTTTTCTCACACACTTTTTATTGGCGCGCAGAGTCCATAAAACACAACAGTTATTATTATAACTGTTTATTTTATTGACGCGGCTAACCGGCTAGTTGAAAATAAATAAATATAATAGTACCTTGTCACTTCCAGCATCTATACGTCTGTGTAGTATTCATGACAAGCCCCACATGTTTCGTCACAAATGGGACATTATAATGGGAGGATGCGCGAGTTGTGAGTAGCTCAAGGTCTCGACAATTGTTCCAATTCAAAGACAAGTGTCCCGGAATACGCCCATGGTTTATTAGCTTTGTACTGATGTGATCTTAAGTCCCATTGTGCCATTTATTGAATGGATTGTGAAATTTAATACTTTTATTGGTATTTCTTTGAATTAAAATTACCTCACCCACCACGTAGGTCACGTCAATCTATGTGGCAGAATGAAAAGAATTATTCGACATATATTGATATAAAATTATTGATATAAATATAGAATAATGTTTAAAAGCAAAAAGAGGTTTTATTTTTAACTACCTTTCGCCCGCGGCTTCGGGGCAAACACGTGTTTACTCATTTATCTGTAGAAGTACTCGTGTAAATTTTAGGATAAAATAGTCCACCTAATCTTGTCTCCTCATACAAACTTTGGACCTCCGTTTCACCCTATTAGGGGTAAAATTTGAAAAGTCCATTTAACTAATTTTGTGTCCACTATATTATATTTTCAAATCGATGCCAGTTTCGAATTTGGCGTCCTAGAAAACCATAGAATCAACACTCATATTTCAACCCCATCGTACGACAGGGGGGCTTTTATGTCATGTCGGCTATGTTTGATTATAAAATAGTAGTTATTTTCGTAATCAGCGATCCGATTAACTATGAAAACAATACTCATAATGATTTTCAGACTTTTTCACCCCATTTTAGACATTTCAATCCTATCGCACCCAAATAGTGGATGATTGTCACGTTACCCCCTTTTAATTTTAAAATCGTTGTAGTTTTCGTAATCAGCGGCCAGATAAACTATAAGATCAATACCCATTTGTCTATTGAAGACATTGAAGTACTCGTGTAAAGTTTAGTATAAAATAGTCTAACTAATCTTGTTTCTCCATACAATCTTTGGACCCCCGTTATTATTAGGGGATGAAATTTGAAAAATCCTTTCTTAGTGTACCTCTAGACGTCATAAGGAACCTACGTGCCAAATTTGGAATCTCTCCCAGCGGTTTGAGCTGTGCGTTGATATATCAGTCAGTCAGTCAGTCAGGACTTATAATCAATGGCTTTCTTAAAATCTACGACAAAGTTTTATATATTAAAATCTTCTCAGAAAAAATATGCAGGCGAATAGCGAAACATAACTCGGTCCATTGCGAATTAATTTTTTTGGGTAAATCGCAAACATTCATACGTAACCAAACAGAGAACCTTCTTTTTTTAAGTCGGTTAAAAATATAAAAAATAACATATTTGGATACCTATGTCAAAAAATATTCGTATCACATTTTCTTTCTTCGCAATATAAAATTGAATAGCTGTTTGTGTAAGATCAATCCGTCAACGTCGATCGATGATTGTATGATAGCATTTTGTTGACTCGACGTCACGTCGCCATCGATCGACAGTTCCTAGCCCATTATCAAAGCAACTACGTCAGTAGATCGACGTCTACAGATGGCATCGACTGACGTCGATCAATTGATGTAAGAAGCATTCGAAATCTGATTTTATATCGGGAAGAAATGACGTTATATTTTGCAGGGGTGGAGATCTCTCCTTCTTCTTGCCAGTCTATTGAGTGCAAAAACCTTTGATATTTAAATATTTTAAATCTCTTTGAATGCGGTATATAGATTACTTGTTTACTCCCTGTACCAATGATGTACATTTAAATTGAAACGTCTTTTCGAACAAAATTTTTTTAAACATGTTAAATTCACAATCAATACTTAGACAATAGGCAATAAACAAATTCAAATAATAGACATCCAGTCTTTGAAATCGGAACCTACGCATGCCTATGACACGTGCTCTTGTAACTCATTTATTCTAGGATTGGTACAGACTAGAACGACTTCGAATTATATTTCTCTGCCGAACCATAAAGTTGTGGAATTCGCTGCTGGCACACGTGTTACGCTCTTCCTTTAATCCAGGGTCATTTAGCGTGAAGCGTGAAGAAAGCCAGCGCTACGCTAATCGCTGTAAGGGCGATCCTCACATTTAGTCTTCACAGTTGTGCTTTCCATCTGGCAAGGTGGAGACATTTTGACCGACCATATTAAAAGAAAATGGTAATATAGGTATTTAAGGAGGGGGTCGTCTAAGCAGCGCCAATCGCTGTAATTACGTTTGTTTACATTTTTACATTTTGTCATCATCTGCGCTTTCCATCAAGCGTGGTGGAGACGATTTTGGCGGACCAAATTAAAAAAATAGTTCACATATTGTAACAGCTTGCCCACCAATCCATCAACAGAAACCATTTTTAATATGAATATCAACATTTTATTCAGTAGAAGTAGAACGAAGTATAAGAATTCTAGTGCTGGGACAGGGTCTGCCCTCAATTGAAGGGGTTTACTCCACCACGCAGCACGCATACTCAACTGCGGGTTGGCAAGCTGCGGGAGGAAGACAGTCATACAAAATAATAGTAATAAAAAACATATTATCGCTGTCCGACAAAGCACTGACCTCTCAAAACTTTCACTTTAACCCCTTATGGCCGGGATATCAAATGAAATGCCTTGATAAGCGAAATACAACAGCAATTTTTTTTTAACAGTTTGTTTTTTATTGCTGAAAGGTCTTGTTTTAAATTACGGTACAGCAACAATAACTTGCGAGCGCAATCTTCATAATCGGATAATAGCAATTCAAACAAATCTAATTTACAAGTGAACTCTGGTGTTGACGTCAACACGCTGCATTATTTATGTGCACCGTTATTATAGACTGCCGCCATCAGGAACTGAGATTCTACTGTCTACTGTTATTGCATCACGCAAAGTTTATGTTTCTAGCGAATTCTCACAATTTTAATGGCATGGTTAGGTCAGAACTATTAAGATGTTGAAATTGCGTTTTCCTGTAACCACACATTAAAATAAAAATGAATAAACACAGACAAAACTAAAAAGTAGGTATTCATTTCTATTATAAAAAAAAACGCAGCTAGAAGTGATTAAACAAAAATATTAGAAAAAATTGAGAAAATGTCTACTACAGTCTCCATATTGTGGTAGGTACATTATAATATATAGAATCAGAGATAAAAAAAAGATTGAATGAAATTAATTAATTTTCTAAATCATCAGATACGTGGCCTCCACTCTAGGACTTTCGTCCTCCATCTGCCATCGTTGACTAGACAGATGTGGCCAGCCCACCGCCACTTCAACTTGCTGACTCTGAGAGCTATGTCGACCACTTTGGTTCTCCGTCGAATTTTTTTCGTTCCGCCTTCGATCCCTTAGAGAAATTCTAAGCATTGCTCTCTCCGTGCTCCACATCCCCCAAGACACAATATATAAACGAATTATGAGTAGCTAAAATATAATGTAATTGAAAAAACAACTGACGAGCTCGGTGGTCTAATGGCTAGCAATGGCCACTTTGACTCCGATGTCGCGGGTTCGATCCCCGCACATGACAAACATTTGTGTACATGAACATGTGTGTTTTTCTTGGTCTGGGTGTTTTCTAAGTATTAGATGTATGTATTTACAAAAAAAATGTATTTACGTATAGTATCAGTTACTATGGGTACTAGACCCATAGTACAAGCTTGCTTAGTTTGGGATTGGATGGCAGTGTGTAATTTGTCCAGGAATATTTATTTAAAGGTACATTCCCATTAAAATTCGATAGCATACCGGGCACAAAACCCATTACGCTAAGAAGCCTCTATTCCAGAGCAAGCTCATATTTCGGGCAAAGCTCATAATTAAGATCTCGTTGCAGTGCCAAAAACCCGTCACAGAAATAAACAATCGGTACAAACAATTATACGAAACAAACCAGAATATGTCCTGGTACACTTGCGGAACACAACTGCTTTTAAGATATTTTTAACTATATGAGTATCAGACGAAAGGTGGTAAACGTGAAAATTTTTAAAATTTTAGTCGCCTGAGGAAATAAAACAGTCAAATAATAACTAGAGGATTGCAACGATCCTACATGTGACATCACCAGGAAGAAAGTAGTTACTGATTTTACGTCGCAGGCGTCTTTTTTGCAGTGCAACGGTTCACATGAGGCGGCCCGTATACTTTTCCCCATCTGACATAGTTATAATAATAATTCTTACCCCTCTCTAGAAACTACGTCCAAAATAATGCTTTTTAATTTATAATTATGTATGCTAGTTATATATAAGTTAATATATAGAGTACGTTATATACTAGAGTAATCACTTTCCTATCAAATTATCAGCAGTCGATATAAAGAGATCAAGCGAGCGATAAAGAAATAAATCATATTTATTAGCATCAAACTTATACATTTAATACACAGTAAGTACTACCTACAAAAACATAAACAAATAAAGGTATATATAAGGATAATGCGGTTGAAGTACATGACGGAGAGCACAATTTTTGCGAACCTTTGATGCTTTGGCTTTACATTGAGACCCAGCGATCTATTCTATTTATGATTGGTCACTTGGATTGAATTGATTTGTTCCATTGTTTTATTGTTGTAATTATGTCACACACTATAATTACTAAGCATTGTTCTCGCGTCTGTACCTGGGAGATAAGAGGGCGGCTTTGGTGGCAAAAGCAGACAGTATTTGTCACATGTCACACTTAGTCGTAAATACAAGGAGAGACAGCCCTCTCAAACTAATATTAGTTTCGCGTTTCATTCACACGCTTGTAAATTCTACAAGTTTACGGTTTTGGCACTGGGAAGCGACAAGTTTATAAACTGCAGGCTTAAAACTCGCGATTACGCAAATACACACCTTATTAATATTACGCGTAGTGTGACATATTCATTACATAAGTAACTTTGCCGTTATTACCGCGTCAGTGTTAGATATAGTGCATAGTTTCGCATTGTCCAGTGCGAATAAGTATTGAGATAATAGAATAATTGTATACCACCAAAGTTGAGTAGTAAGTCAAAAAGCTTTGACACAGTTTGTAACTCAGTAGTTCGACAATAGAAATTGTACAATGTTACGTTTGTTTGAAACTTGATGCTCAAACTAATATACGGGTAGAATTAGTCGGATGTATATAACTTTATCGGCTGGTCGTTACCTCACAATATAACTTGTCCCTTTTCAAAATATAATATGTACTGCCGGGTTGCCAGGAATAGATCTCTTGTAGAGATAAACAGACCTTAGTACACTTCTGATGTAACTCTTTTATTAGCAATAAAGAATATTGTTTAAAAATAAATTAGTTTCGGGGACCCTTAACCTTACTACAAGACTTACTATGGTATCTGGTAAGTTCCGTACATTTTTTTAAATTAAATATTAAGTGCAAATGTATTTATTTATTTTCTTTATTCGGGACATCAACATAACACAAGTAAAATACCGTTCATTTCTTCTATAAATAATATAACCACAAAAATAAGAGAAAAAAAAATGTACAGGAGACTACTACAGTACGCAAGGTAGTGTAGACCAAATTGCCTGTAAGTTTTACTGTAGATCAAGTTGCCTGTAAATTTGACTTCCGTAAAATAATACCTGAATTAATTAACTGTAATATGTAATACATTTTATTCAGGGAAAGTACCTACTTCCTCTCTTTTAAAAAAAAAAACAAATTTATAATATAATTTAATATTTAACGAGCCAGAAACCTCTAAAACTGTTTACCAAAAGATACATGTTTATGGGCAACTTAGAAGTAAAAATAAAAAGAGAATAAAACAACTTAACCTCAATCACATAAATAGAAATTGTGCCCAATAAAAGACAGAATCAACCACAAATATCCGTTATTAATACTTCGAAAGATTACTCCTTGGGGAATTCGCACAGTTATTGGGACGAAACTTAGATAACAACAGAAATAGATTCCTACAAACTACGGAGATACCGATATTTCGTGTTTCTTGATGGTTTCTAGGGTCTAGAATAGTAAATCTAATTGGTAGGTATAATTAACTATTCCTGGATATATTATATAGCGCCTTCTAGTCCCAAACTAAACAAAGCTTGTCCTATGGGTACTAAATCACTAAATATCATACTTAAATACATTTTTTTAAATACATACATACACCAGACCAAGACAAATAAACATGTCCATGCAAACAAATATTTGTCTTGAGCGGGGATCGAACACACGACCCGGAATCAAAGTGGACATTATTGCTAGCCATTCGACCACCGTGCTCGTCGATTTGTTAAAACATCTTTATTTACACAAAATAATACTCTTTAGGCTTACATTGATGTATAGTAATTAATTATGGGTATGGGTGAACAAGCACGAATGTAAGTAAGAAAGAAAAAACACTTCACAAGGCAAAAAGTAAACAAAAAAAAACATATATGGTAATAACAGATAGTCAGACCCGCTTTATGCCAGCCAGAAAAGGATCCATCAAAGCATAATGTTGCAGTTAAGACTCCAACGCTAATTCCCAGATGGATCCTGAAAAGGCTACAATGTCGCCGAAAGTAGCATTAATCCTGTACAGTCGACTACACGTAAAACATTACACTTCCATTTCTTAACCACTTTTGTGATCAGAAATAAATTTTAATTTAATTTAGGGATTTACATTAATTACGTCTTTAAATTAAATAAATGAAAACAGGTTTTCGAATTTCATTCCTTATTTTTTAAAGTTCTAATTTCACAAATACAAAGCCAAAAAAGGCAAGTCCCAAGCTGCAGAAACGTAACTCATTCGTGAAGTTTCCCTTTTTACGCGGTATTACAGCAGAGACATATTAAATGAAGATTCAATATGTTGGGCACAGCTTCGGGCCACCGAGCGACACCATTAGGCAGTGGCGGAAACCCTTCGGAATGTGATGCTCTCTTTAGTTTAACTCCGTTTACACTTGACTCTAGAGTACTGAACAAAGCTCCGTATGAAACGAAGAGTGATCAAAAATCAATTCGTCTCAACGCGTCACACCATACTATAAGAATTACACGGTTGTCATAGATAAATTAAAAAGCAGCCAACCAATAATAATTTACCAACTAAGATGTAATTGAAAAATAATTTAGTTAATTCCTAATTAGACACACATGAAATGGACTTTACGGTCAGTGGAAATAATTTGCATAGCCATATATTCGCAAAGCATAAATTGCAATTTTCTAAGGTTACGCAACGTTAGCTCATGATGTAATTGTTTGATAAAACGTCGTAGTTACTGTATTAATTTCCCATATTTAGGTGTATTTAGATACATCCGTCTTAAAGCTATCATCTATTTTAACTTTTGCATAAAAAAGGAAGGTACCCTCTTATAATATAATAGTTTGCTGATAAAAAAAATATTATTATTATTAAAAGTATGAAGACTAACACTCGCAATTATAAGAATGACACTCGCAACGACACCATCAAGCTCCTCAATATACTTATAATAATAACAATACCAAATTCACAAGTTAAGCGTCATCGACCGTAGCATTGAGCGTAGCGTCGAGCCGTAGTGCTTCGGAGGCCTTCGCTAACCCGTAGTTAAGCAGCGCAGTGTAGTATGCTCTATATCCCTGTGATCGAAGGGAGACCCCTATCCCAGCAGTGGGATGAATATTTGTAGATGATGCAGAAGTATGATGAAATAGTAATGCCGCAAAGTATTTTATATAAAAAATACTATATACATATTAGTTGCAATCTTTTAAAGTCTGATTCGAAAGGGGATTTGTTGTAATGCTACATTCACCGTTTATAACAATACTATACCCTAGTACTAGTCATTATACTGATATGATATGCATTACAACGTTAAAAAGTTGCAAAAACATTAGGCAACAATTACAAATTAGTGCAAGCGCCTTACGATTATAATGGAAGATGTGAACGCAGCACAGACGTGGATTCCGGCGAAATGAAAGGATATGCGCGGTGGCAAAACTCTCGACCGAAGAAACCACGAGGTGAAAATACACGTAACTACATAAATTATTAGAAGTAACATTATGTGTACTACATAAAGTACTACGTCGGTATGTGCTGGAATAACGCAGACTGTGTTCTCTTATTCGTGAATATAGACAGTATTCAGGAAAGGACAGTAGGGTAAAGGTCTTTACTACGCTATGAAAGTTCTAAAGTACTTACTAATCTATTCAGACAGTCTACCATAATTCATCTCGCCCGTAATTAAAGTGTAAACGACACGACACCCCTGAGGCACTGACTTAGGTGGCAACTGGCATGCTCAGATTCTGGCACTAGTGAGAGGGTACTACTTTTTATAATAGCTAGTAGTACACAGCACGAGGCAAGATTTTGATTCGTGCCACTTTACTCTTTTCATTTGCATGATGCGGTTTTCAATTGTAATACCTATGCTTGCTCTCTAAAAAGTTTTAAATAAAAACAAAATTAAAAATTTTGAAAAGACCAACGACGACGGTTAAAACGTAGTTGAAAAATGATAAAATAATTTGGAAACCCCCGACTTAAAGAATTTATGATATGAACATAATAAAAGAAACCCAAGAAAATCCGTCGGGGGCTGCCTTCAACATAAATATAAATAAGTATACAAGTTACTATAAAACTGCCAAACTAGTTCATTTAATGGTTTGGGTTTCAAAATTATTTTATCCTTTTTCAACTACGTTTTAACGGTCGTCGTGGCTCTTTTCAAAATTTTTAAGTTTGTTTTTATCATAATATGCAGTGGTAAACTAGCCCACATTTCTTTTAAAATCGTAAATGTATATTATAATATCCTTTTTAACCCTCCACGTAAAAAGAGGGTGTAAGTTTAACGTATATTAACGTTTGTGTGTTTGTTTAATGTTGGATGTCGGTTTATTAATATTACATCAACCTCCTTAAAGGGACCTCTACGCGTTGGATCCATATCCTCGCTAAAGCCTACCAAATGACCGGGTTTATCCCGTGATTTCAAAAGAAATAATCAAATTAAACAAGACAAAAAAAAACAAATAAGAAAAGATAGTTTAAAGGCTCAGTAGCTCAATAGAAATCCACCAGACCGTGCATCTGTTCATTAAGATCTTTTTTCCTCCGGAACGCGCAGTGGTATCACAATATTGAAATGAACGTCTTATAGCTGCGATTGCTTGAAGCGGTTACAAAATGAATTTAAGTTAACGTAAGTGAATTTTAACAATTTGCAAGTAAATCACCCATTGACCTACAAATAAAATATGAAATATATTTTTCAGGACTATTGGTAGGGCCGCCTATCGGTTGTTTGCCAATTTAGTGTTATAAAAAAACCTTCTAGGGTATTATTTGGTCGCGATTTTGTCAAAACCTTGTCTGCAGGTCGGCAGGTTTTAATTAAATTATCAGATGGTGAGTCACTTAACTATTAATTATAACACTATAATTATGTATTCATAATAAACTCAAATACCGTGTAGGTACTACAAAAAATGCTACCACCTAGCCAAAAATTATTTGAAAAAAAAAAACCTATTCCACAATCATTTAAAAACTATTAAAAAAAGAATTATCAAAATCGGACTACCTACTCTATAAAAAGTAGTGCGTGATCATACATAAAAAAAAATATACGCGTCAAATTGAGAACCTCCTCCGTTTTTTTCGTCGGTTAAAAATACTCACATGTAGAGTTGTCGCATAAATTGTGTTAAACTCCGACTATATATATAATCTGTATTCTGGGCCACTAAAATGTCACTCTCGGTTTCAGGTCGTTTACATTATGTCGACGAACATCATTTTCTCATGTTCGACAATATCATCAATTGAGATAATGACCGTAAACTAGGTTTTTAGTAGAAAACAAAGCGAAACTTTTTAGTACGAGTACTTTTATATAAGAGGTAAAGGTACGATTAGATCTTGAACCCTTATTTCCCACTGCTGGGATATGCGTGAATAGAAGAGGAGGGGAGGGCAGTGTTTTCAAGACGCCTTAAGGCCACTTACTTGGCTTAACGACTGTCATCTATAATGACAACAGCTAGGACCGACGGCTTAACGTGCCTTCCGAAGCACGAAGGAGCTCGATAAATAAACCCATCCATGGACAGGCTATAGTCGACGTTGTTTAACTTGTGTGTTCGATTAGAGTGAGACACACAACGACGCCACCGAGCTCCTCACCTCATTGAGATCTTGAATGTACGATAATGGTATTTTCACACTTACTTCTTATCAATCTCCAATTAAATTATGATCATAATCATATCACTTTAACACGCGTCAGTAAATTTTGCATTCAAGAATCGTATGACACTTTTATAATAACGATTTGCATGAAAAAGACAATATTCGAAAACCGATGGCTATCATAAAACAAAACAGATCGCTTTGTTAATAAAGCTCACTTTTAATATAAATAAAATTGGTTTATTTCTTTATTTTCATTTATTTAAAATCTTTATTGACCACAAATTATTTAGAAGGGTACAAAACTTGCGGACTTAATGCTAAAAACATTCTCTACCAGTCAACCTTCAGTCTATCTCTACTACACACATTTGTATCACAAAATTTATAAGTCAAAATTAAATCAAAATTAAAAATATTTCATTAGAAATATTTTTAATTTTCATTATTAATATTGCTTTTTATTGTCTCGCCGAAAGTGTTAAAAGTATTCTTTTCGGGGATTAAAGTGTTTTCGCCCCGAGAGAGCTTGTAACCCTTGTTGCACCGTCTTTTTGATCTAAAAAAAAAGTAATTTAAAACGGGTCGAAACAAATTTCTTCCCGTCGAGGTGCTGCTTAAAATTATCATATTTAAGGTACGATTCCAAGACAGACGACAATCGCCGACCGCAACTGTAAACCGCAAGCGTTCTTGTGCGACAGCGTTGCGAACGCTGACTGCGAAGATTTTTTTATACTATGTCCGGCGGCTGACAAGCATCCAGCCCGCCTGATGAGAAGCGGTTCCCGTCGCCATATTAACGCTCGCGACATGAAACATCGCTCACGCGCCCCACGCGTTCAGTGGTTTTCCACCTACCTCGGAATAATACCTTTAGAGTTAATTTATGTAAATAAAAGCGTATCCTAGCATTTGGCCAAAAATAATTTAGAAAATATTATCTTATGACAAACAAACGATTAGTAAAAGTGCGAATCACCACTTTTTTTATAATAACCTGTGTGGTTCGACAAATGATTAATTACCTATTCAACTAAATGACTTGACCAATATCCATATTACATATCATTTGTCAAACAATAACAATTTATCACTTACTAGCTGTCCCGGCGAACTTCGTACCGCCTAACAGTCAATGAATGTCGTGATGTACATATATATATGAACAAAATTTATGATTTCTTGAAATTAATATAATGAATAATAGAAAATAATAGAGAAGCACGATGGCGTGAGGCACGTGTCAGTCTAATTGCACACGCAAGTTAAGCAACGTCAACCGTAGCCTGTTCATGGATGAGTTTATGTTATCTCGAGCTCACACATATATATGAACAAAATTTATGATTTCTTGAAATTAATACAATGAATAATAGAAAATAATAGAGAAGCACGATGGCGTGAGGCACGTGTCAGTCTAATTGTACACGCAAGTTAAGCAACGTCAACCGTAGCCTGTTCATGGATGAGTTTATGTTATCTCGAGCTCGTCCGTGCTTCGGAAGGCACGTTAAGCCGTCGGTCCTGGTGTTTATCATTAGATGGCAGTCCATAAGCCAAGTTAGTGGCCCAACCCGTAGTTGAGCAGCGTGTTGGAGTATGCTCTAAACATCTTCGGTTGAGGGAAGACCCGTATCCCAGCAGTGGGTAAATAATAAGTTCAGTACTTTACAAAATCACAAAAAAAGTACCAATTGACAACAATAAATATTTCAATCCACAAAACAAATCACAGACAACATTCGCGACGTAAAAGTGAGACCAATCGATTTGACATTTACATAACAATCAATAAATATTCCAATCCTTTTTAACTGGCACTATTTGTATGGGAAAACGTTTTTTCTTTTATTTAATTCTTTCGTCAATTTTTCAATGTTTTTAATACTTTCCCGACCAAGACACGACATTATTTTATATATTATATAGATTTATGGAGCTTGATTTAAATTTCTGAACGCTCGCATAAATATTTTAGAACCAATAAATCAGCCTTTCGCTTTCGCTTCCATTTCATACATATTAGATAAAATTGTTTTCGCTTCCATTTCATACATATTAGAATTACGCTATTTGTATGGCACATCCGTCTCTTAAAACGTAGAGGTTACATTCTCTTTGCAATAAATATTTAAATCCACAAAACTGTTTTCAAAACAAATCACAGCCAACTTTCAAGACGTAAAAATGAGACCAATAGAGTTAACATTTGTTTTTAATCTATGACATTTGTTCTATAATGAGCTTAATATACATTTCTGAACGCACGCATACATTTGGCGTACGCACGTACGACAACGTCGCATTTGACAGCTACGACAACCACGAACATTTTGTATGGGAAAATGTTTTTTCTTTTATTTTATTTTTTCGAGAATTTTCCAATGTTTTTAAGAGTTATTCTGCTATTCGGGACGGAAACAAATCCAACAAATCAAAAACCATGGCAATCGGTCCAGCCGTTCTCGAGTTATAAGTGTTGTAACAAACACGACTTTCTTTTATATATATAGAAGATATGATGATTAACCTGATGGAAAGCAATCACCACCGCACATGGAGATCAGCAACACCAAGGGGTCGTCGATCCGTTGCCAGCCTACAACACTCCTTCCTTTTTTGTTGATTTTAAATTAAAATTTCTCAAAAATTCATCAAATATACATTGTTGATACAAATTTATTATTTTAATATTCGTGTTTGTACAAAACATATTTGAGTCATCAAACATAAGTAAGCAAGATCAAAGTATCAAACTATTACCATAAGTCAATATTATCAAACAAACATATCTCCGCGCATTTCGTGCATGAATACAGTAATAGTTTGATTGAACAGTTGATTTAAACGCTTGTTAAGTAATAATGGATTACTCGACAGTATAATTACTCTATCAAGTAATCATAACATAGCGCGCTAATCATTAGGTTTCGATAATAATTAAGCAATTGAGCATGATATTCAGCGTTTTTAGTTAATTTTACAAAATACTAAAATACTACATTAGTTTCCGGCCGAGGTTCTGCTCGCGTAGAGGTCTCGGAAGAAATATAACTTCTCTATAGCTCAAGTTGAGGAGCTCGATGGCGTCAGTCTAATCGAACACGCAAGTTAAGCAACGTCAACCGTAGCCTGTCCATGGATGGGTTTATTTATCTCGAGCCCTTACCTATTTCGGTGGTCACGTTAAATGGTCGGTCCCGGGTTTTGTCATTAGATGACAGTCGTTAAGCTAAGTTAGTGGTCTTTGGGCGGCTTAAAAACACTGGCATCCGTCAACCCGCAGTTGAGCAGCGTGGTGGAGTGTGCTCTAAACCCCTTCAATTGAAGGGAGACCCCGTATCCCAGCAGTGGGATGAATAAGGGTTGACGACTGCTAAAATACTACATAGTATCCGGCCGAGTTATTATTCTGTGGTTCCGCTCGCGTAGAGGAATCCGTTTGACGAAATATAACTTCACTAAGGCTTAAGTTATTTTACCATCAAAACACAACGCATTTATTATATTAAGCATTAAATTTTTTTGTCGGGTGGCAGACAAGCATACGGCCCGCCTGATATGAGGCGGTTACCGTAGCCATATTAACGCTCGCAACATAAAATATCGCTCGCGCGCCGCCACCCTCACTGCCAACGCAGCATCTCCTTCCTTTTTATTAAATATTTTTTTTCTCGGAAACAAAAATCCACGAAATTCCTAATGTGATCATTTCCTAAGAAAATAAACATGCAGCGATGGTAGTAACAATTTGTTGTCATTTGTTTCTACTATTAATGTCATATTCAGCTCATAATTTACAGCCAGAGAAGCTTTTTTATACGTTTTAAAATGGCCATTACGAATTCTTTTCGACAGAATATTTTCATCAACATTTAATATCTGATCTAAACGCACTATATTTATGATAGTTTATGGAAATTCGGCCTGCAATGATTTAGCCATCTGCAACTTTGTTTCTTCTTGAAGTATGTGTTGATAATTGCAAGGTTCTTCTCTATAGCAAAGTCTATTAGTGTATGACCTCGTTTGTTTCTTAACAATGAATACTGAATTGGAATCGGTTTCCCGCATTCTGTCAATGACTGACAGTTCTATAAAACGACATAAAGTTACATTAGAAAAGTTATTATGGTCATTCCGTTTTCTTAAATTTCATAATTTTCCGCGCAACTTTCATATTTTTTGCTTTCATAAGAACCTTCTCTTGACAATAACAAATAGAACATTAAAAAAAAATTGTGAAATCGGTTCAGCCGTTAACCTGTGATGCCGTGACCAAGGGAAATAGGGATTCATTTTTATATATCTATATTAGATATTCATAACTTAGTGGTTGGCCTATTTTTGCAATGAAGTCTCCTATTATAATTAAATACTCAATGGCGGACTCTATGACCGTTTCTATAGATTTGTAAAAGTGTTTAATTCCCTCGTCCGCTGATTAAGTGAGCGCTTATATTGTATTCCTTTATTTTAAGATTCAGCAATGCTACCCTCTCTGTGATGCCGATGAATCTTTCGACATATTGTTTTAAAGATATATTTATTACGAAAACGATGCCGTGATTTCCTGATGTCTCCCCCATGTGACATAGAATAAAATCCTCGTACTGTTCTATTTTGCTACCAAGGCGTCTGTCTTCTAACATGCTTTTAATGTCGTATTTCACATTTTCTAAGACCACCCGTTATTCATGTAATCGCTCATATGAGGTCAGAGTCCTAACGTAAGTAACCACGTAAAGTTTTGTTGTTTAGTTATTATTTGGCTGGATAGAAATGGATTGTTTGACAAGCCCAGTAGTAAATTGGCATTGAGGGTCACGGGTTCGATCGTCGTAGTGGACATTTGCTTGCAAGAGCATGTCTGTTTGTCTTAGAAAAATTTGATTGAGAACACCCAGACTGTTTCAATTTACATACTTGTAAAGAGACGGACCGACTACACCTCCAATTTCAAAATTTTAGGTCCAATAACATAGCTCGAAACCAACCTTAATTTAATCTTCTATCAAAATAAGAACTATAAAAATTGTTTTTTGTTATTAACTTACGACTGCGATGAACATAACAGCTTTACCTGTAACAAAAAAATAAAGGTAAATATTAAACGGGCGCATCCGCGTGCATATCTAAAATGTACTTACTAAAGGCACTAGATTAAGTAGCGCACCCTTTAGATAAAAAAAAAAAAAACAGCGCAAGAAAACTATTGTTGCAATCGAAGGAATTATAGCCGTAAAATTATAATCGAGCGACCGTAATAAATTAATTTTGTGTATTATTAATAATTATTATATAGAA
Source organism: Hypsopygia costalis (assembly GCA_937001555.2). Taxonomy (NCBI): domain Eukaryota; kingdom Metazoa; phylum Arthropoda; class Insecta; order Lepidoptera; family Pyralidae; genus Hypsopygia; species Hypsopygia costalis. Next base: position 21,859,918 of record OW443332.2, read on the forward strand.
AACACTCCATAGATTCCTACTCCTACTAATTTCTTCTGATTAACTGACGAGGCTCTGGCAGAAATAGAGGTAGGGCAGAATACCGCAGCCAAATAATAATTCCTTTGAAGGTTGTTGCGTTCCTGTGAGTGCGTGAGTTCACCAGGAGAGAATGACTTGCTACGTTGGCAGTGGGGTAACGTCGCACGAGCAATATTCCAATTAAAACAAAGAGTGTAGGCCAAATCCTTCTTCTGTCTGGGACGGACGAGAGAGGGGTCGTGCTCCTATAGTGGAGACTAAAATGGCCTGATGATGATGATGATGATGATGCACCAATCTATGATTGTATCCACGTGGGCGCACTGGAAACAATCCAGAGGACTGCCAAATGTCAGATATGAAAATACTAGTATTTAACGTATATTAAAATAGATCTGAAGACGTTTCCGACCTTTCGTCTATTTCGTATAAAGGTTTATTATCCGACTGCAAAAGGAGGCTAATGATTTCCATACGTATGTTTGTAATAATATTTGTTACCTTGTAGCAGATAGACTCGTAATGGCAACTATGGTAACCCTAGTAAAGAAAAAAAAGCAAAATGGTCAATTTAGTGGCCCCAATTTCGTCATCTTGATTTTCATCTTGACTTCCTAACCCATTAGTGGGGTAGCAGAATAAAGGGTTTTAAGAGACTATCATAAATATACTATACATATACAAGAATACGACTTATTATATTATCTTTAAAAGGATTTAGTCTTTATTTTCACTCTTTATTTTTATAGGAAACTAGCTGATGCCCGCGACTTCGTTCGCGTGGACTTTATGATTCCGGCATATTAATACAAATACGAACTAAAGTAGATACATAAGAAAATATTTGGGGCAGTATTATACGTTAAAAGTCAACAAATTATTATTTTTATTTAAGATAGTCCCCATAGTTTCAAAAAAAAAAAAAATGTCTTTCCTTCGGGAGCTAATATGAAAAGACCTCAAGCGTTACTAATCCTCGATAAAGCCACATTGTTGGCCATTTCGCATTCATCTGAAACGATTAGACAGCAATCCTGAAACATTTTCACTTTGACACAGTTTCGTGTCACAAAGCATGTCGGTGTTTCCGTTCTGTATAAATCGAGTAGAATATTGAACATTGTATTTGCGTCCTTCCGCCTAGAGGTAATATTATGGCTGCAATACCTGGCGATGCTGCTGTATGATATTATTTTGGCGCCTGATTTCAGCGAGGATTGCTCTCGTCAGGTATGTTTTTCCAGTCCCTCCTGAAGCATCTAAGAAAAACAGTTTCCCCTCGTTGTTTAAAAGACTTTGAGTCACAAAATCTTGCTACATAGCGTCCCGCAAATGCACTCTTCTGGTTTGTTGCGAATATATACCAATCGTTCCATTTCAATTTTAGCGTATACGTCTATATAAAACTGACTAAACAGATCACGTTAACTTTATATATATATATATATATATATATATATATATATATATATATATATACAAAAGAGAAAATTACTGACTCACTCATCACGAAATCTCAGAAACTATAACACCTACAAACTTGAAATTTGGCTGGTAGGTTCCTTATAGGGTGTAGACATCCGCTAAGAACGGATTTTACGATACTCTACCCCTAAGGGGGTAGAATGGGGGTTGGAAGTTTGTATGAAAGTCCTATGTTTTTGAAGCAAGAGACTTGAAATTTAAAATGTATGCTCTATACATGGTGTGGAGGTGTACTAATAATGTATCTTTGGAAATCAACCCCATTTTGGGGTTAAAACGGGGGTTGGAAGTTTGTATGAAAGTTCTATGTTTTTAAAGTAAGAAACTTGAAATTTAAAATGTATGCTCTATAGATGGTGTGGAGGTGTACTAATAATTTATCTTTAGAAATCAACCCCTTTTTGGGGTTAATACGGGGGTTGGAAATTTGTATCAAAGTTCTATGTTTTTGATGTAAGAGACTTGAAATTTAAAATGTATGCTCTATAGATAGTGTGGAGGTGTACTAATAATGTATCTTTAGATATCAACCCCTTTTTGGGGTTAAAATGGGGGTTGAAAGTTTGTATGAAAGCTCTATATTTTTGAAGTAAGAAACTTGAAATTTAAAATGTATAGATAGTGTGGAGGTGTACTAATAATGTATCTTTAGAAATCAACCTATTTTTGGTGTTAAAACGGGGGTTGGAAGTTTGTATGAAAGTCCTATGTTTTTGAAGTAAGAGACTTGAAATTTAAATATAGATGGTATCCTCCATACCATCTATATAGCATAGATTTTACTATGTACTATACTATTTTACTATGTACTAATAATGTATCTTTAGAAATCAACCCCCTTATGGAGTTAAAACGGGGGTTGGAAATTTGTATGAAAATCCAATGTTATTGGAGTTAAAGTAATTATGGCAGAAGGATTTTAAATGATATTTAAGTATAAAAAATATTGAAAACAACTACATACTTATACTATTATAAGGAGGGATGTATTATTATAACAATAAAAAGTACTTTAGGTTTTACAAAGAGGTTTTAAAAAATAATATCCGTCGACTTCATTGATTCTAAAAATTCGTCTAGATATTGATTGTTTTTAACTTTTTCATCTTTTTCCTTTCATTAGGTATTTAGCTTTTTCGAATGTAATTAAAAATTATTTGCAAATAACTAACTCCACGCGTACGAAGTCGCGGGCGGCCGCTAGTATATATATATATATATATATGTGTGTATATATGTATATATATATATGTATATATATATATGTATATATGTATATATATATGTATATATATACATATATATATATAATAAATAAGACTATTGCGTCTAACTTGTAGCAGGTAAGAATAAAAGTAGCACTGCGTGTGGTTATTTTTTTTACAATACAATCAATATTTTGTTAAACTATTTATACTCATCAGGCTGAACAACTTTTGCTAAGGCGTCATTTTTATATTTCTTATAGTTTAGCTGAACCATTATGGTTCTGCATCAGGCGTTCCAAATCTTGGATTTTTATACCGAGATGGAAATTTCGTGTCCACGTTTTCAAATCGATGCCATTTTCGTAATTGACATTTTAGAAAACCATAGAATCAACACCCATATTGATATTGTAACATTTCAACCCCATCGCACCCCCACAGGAGTGCTCTTGTGTCACGTCGATTATGTTAGATTATAAAATAGCTGTTGTTTTCGGAATCAGCGACCCGATAAACCATTAAAACAATACCCATGTCGATTTTCAGACGTTTGCACCTCATTCCACCCCTTTAGGGGTTGAATTTTGAAAAATCCTGAAACACGCGTTTACTCATTTATCTACAGAAGATCTCGTGTAAAGTTTCGTATAAAATAGTCCAACTAATCTTGGTTTCCCATACAAATTTTGGACCCCCATTTCACCCCCTTAGGAGTTGAATTTTCCAAATTCCCGTCTTAGTGAGCATCTACGTCCTGAAAGGAACCCCCATACAAAATTTGAGACTCCTAGCACTTGTAGTTTCTTAGATTTTGTGATGAGTGATTTTCTATAAAGAAAAATTTTCTTTAAATTTTTAAATGACGATAACTTTTTAATCTGACATCAGATTTCGATGAAACAAATCCTATATGTTGCTCAGGGATGACCTTAATCTTTTAGTGAAAACCGCGTAAAAATCTGTCCAGTAGTTTTAAAGATTAGCGAGTACATACAGACAGACAGACAGACGGACAGACAGACAGACAGACAAAAAAATCAAAAAAATCTTTTTTGTGTTCTGTTACTCTTTTTTTATCGCCCACACTCATTTTTTGTTAATTTTATCAAATGTACAGACACGCGGTTCCTACTGATTTATTATATGTATTGATTATTAGATACAATTAAAAATAATATTCTTTGTGTAGATTTTTTAAATTTAATATTTTTTTTTGAGCGTCCCGACCCGCCTTCGCCACTCGCCTTTTTTTAATTTTCCAAAATTTTCTCTTACAAAAACTTGTCCTCATAATTACAAATGTACAAAAATATAGTAAACAAAAAAAATATGCGAGATCTGTCGACCCATTCTCAAGTGCTGTTCAGTGACACCAACAAAAAGATTTTCCTAATATATGAATATTAGGAAAATCTTTTTTTTATATACGATTATAACCTAAAAGTTATATTTGCTTATTTTCATTTTCAATTTGATATTGATTGTTATAAATATTTTTGAAAATGAAAAATATTTTTAATATAAACTGGTAAGTTGACGGAAACAACTAATTAAATTAATAATAATTTGATATGGACTGGTTTTATCAACCCTCCTATATCTATTCTTAAACACATTTATATAACCTTGTTTGGATGTTTGTCGGAGACTATTTACGGAACTAAACCTCTCACGTCCGACGTTCATTCCGTTCCTTATTTAATTCGTTTTCATTCTTAACTTTTATTTTGTGACATTGCTTCCCTCCAAGAATCTTTTTCAAAGATAATTTTATTTTGTCTGTGCTTTATTTTTAAATAAAATCTTATTACATCGTAGTCAGTACACAAAGAATATCGGATTGAGAGCAAAAATCTTGTTTACTAAAATACGTTTTGAACCCCCAAAACAATTTACTATTTAATGACAAAGAACACAAAAAAAAAAAAATTGTGCCAGAAAACAAACTAATAAATAAGTAAATTTTTTTTTTTTAATAATTCCTTATAAACGGCGTCTTGTTCTTACAAGATAGAATACATTGCAGTCAAAGCTGTGGAAGACAGACGTTTGCTAACGAAGACTACCGTTTCGTTACATATATGGAACCTTCTATTCCATATAAGGGATGTACGGAATAGAAGCTTCCATATATGTAACGAAACCACGGAATGATTATTAGTACTACCGTAACCTTAAAAATCCGATAAAAAATTCACGTTACGTATTTTACTGATGTTGAGATATGAAAAATCAGCGACCAAATATTCTTCGGTAAAGGATATAAACTTCCTTAGCGAAAAAAGATTCGGTAAAGAGATTCTCTTTACCAAACAAAGATTCGGAAGGGAAGTACAGGCAACAGCTTGCAGACCGTAACACTTCTAGTATAAAAGGATCTCGCGAAGTGCTAGAATACTAAATACGTTCCTAGGTTACACCGGACCATCTTATACTGGAAGTATTCTACTCGACAAGCTGTTGTCTGTACAAAATGCAAAATGTTAACGTCATTTTTTTATTGAGGAAACTATAAAAGCAGGATAAACGTAAAAGCAATGTTGGCGCCCTTCCAAACGTTTCGACAATGAAAAATAATTCGACATACGTGTTCCAACTACATCAAAACCTTTACTGTTTTATTGCATCTTTGACCGTATCATAAATAATGTTAATATATAAAAGAACATGTTCCGTTCTGTCATCGCTGAACAGACTGACGTTCATATTGCTGGTTTAGAAAAATGCATAAAGAATATTATTTTAACATGGTTTTCTTTTTTTTTTAAGAAGCAACTAGTTGATCCGAAAGACGTCTTGTTTTCATAACAATGAATATTGAATTCGAATTGGTTTCGCGCAATCTACCAAATGACTGACAGTTCTGTCAAACGACATACATTAGAAAAGTTAATATGGTCGTTCAGTTTTTTTAAATCTTCTAATTTTCCACGCAACTTTCTATTTTTTTCTTTCATAAGAACCTTCTCCGGACAAATAGGTACAACAAAAAAAGAATTACCGAAACCGAAGCCGTTCACGCGTGATGCCGTGACCAAGGGATATAGGCATTCATTTTTATATATAGATTACGCTGAGCTTTTGCTCAGCATTATGGCTCCACTTCACCTCATGTTATGCGAGAAGAGGTGCCCAAATCGCTTCGGCAATGGACAAGAGACCTTCGTATCCTGTCAGTTGACATTGTGATGCCGTATGATTCTTCTTCACGCTTCGCTTGAAGGAGTCGATATTGTAAGAATGAGGATACACATGTGCCGGCAGTGCTTTCCAATTTATGTGCATTAATATGTGTAAAATTTTAAGTTCTCTTGAAATAAGAAAATGACATAAATTTGTACTTTCCCGGCAACCGGAAGAGCATTTTGAGAGACTAACGTAGATTCCTCCTCTGTAGAGATCTCCAGATTGAATAAATGCATATTGTCGGGCGCTCTCACCTGTTTTATAAGCTACAGCTCAGTTTATATACAAAAAAGCCAATTAGTTAAAATATTTGGGGTTCAAGTGACTTCTGATCTATAAATATTCCCGACTGCACACTATATACATTTTTTCTAATATCCTCCAATTGTTTTTCGCGGACGCCATATTGAAATATTTATGTCAAATCACTTTCAGATCTGACTCGAATCTTATGACAATTCATATGTCGAAATCCGTCAAACGGCTGTAGAGCGTGCTAAATACTGTAAATATATAATATACATACATATACCCGAAAAATATAACAGCTCATTTTTTGTCAGTCGGGTAAAAACAACAAGATTGTTATCTAATCAGCCCAAATCTTCATTCATGAGGAAACACACAACCACGCCCCAAGTTCCTTCCCAGGATTTATTTCTCTATAGCCACTTTATTGGACTACTAATAGTCATTAAGACCCACAGAAAATATTACTAGGTTAGCTCATGAGACCCTTTTGCCGGGAAGTTTGGGTGATTCTTAAACAAAAATGTATAAAGAATGTTTAATGTGCGTACAATATAGAAATATCTACTTAAATGCTTTAGAAGTATGTAGCAAAAAAATAATAACACGTCTATTTCTAATAGATCCATAACTTATCGCTTCACACCAAATAAATCAGGGATGTCAAAATATAAAACCTGTTTTTTATACATATTTGAAGCAACTCGTACCGATATGTAGCAATAAAATCGGTAGTCGGTGCACATGCAATTAATAAAATTAATATTTAAAAAAAAATATAATATATTTTTAATAAATGTAGTTTGTTATACGGTATACATGTAGTATCGACTTATGTGTTGTGGTCACAAATCTGTCACTAAAAACGGATGAGGTTAGTTCCAGGTAATAGCGTGATAGGTAATAGAGAACTCTATGTAATGTTGGAAAGTTAATATATTGCTTATAATTTATAATGTGCTACAAGCGAACTTACGAGTAAATTCCATTCCCTATACTCCAGTATAAAGTCACAAGTTCAAATACTTATTACAATTTACCCGAACAAATTACTAGTGCTGCGGCGTCCCATTAATCAAATTAAACGCAGTAATTGACAATAAGTAAACGGGAAATTGTGGCAACCCTGAATGTTACACCACACTGGAGACGAGGCGTATAAAACCGAATGCCTTAATTTAATATAAGTCAATTTGGGCCAATTTAATTTCGCGTCCATGCAGCCGGTTGCCAGCACGTCATAAACTGTGTCTATCTCTATCTAACGTACTGTATTCTATATCGTTTCGTCTCTACGTTAGTTGTTGACGGGGTGCGAATGTATAGGTATAGGGTTGGTTTTGTAGCAGAGTTAAACAATTTTGTCCGACATGTAATAGGTTTTCAATGAATAACGTCACATGTGCATTGAACTACAAGTATTTTGAGCTTGTTTCCATCGAGTCTTAAATCAAATTCGATTTTATTTGGTAGGTTAGGTAGGTAGAGCTCATGAATAAGGCGTCCATACTATCATACTTAATATTATAAATGTCCAAGTGTATCTATTAATTTGTTTGTTGGCCTTCTTTCCCGTCGAAAGGAGTAAAAAAAAGCGGCCAAGTGCGAGTCGGACTCGCCAATGAATGGTTCCGTAGCAGCAAGTAACATTATATAAAAGTTCTTATCTATATATATAAAAATCAATGCCACTTTTCGTTGTAATTTTATAAATCAAGAAGGGGCTCACCTATCCAAACCAAATATTTAGGCTTTGTTCGGACTATTTATTAGATGGTTTATGTGAAGTTTGCACAAAATCTGTAGAGCGGTTCTTCATTTATCACATTTTTTGTAACAAATGAATTCAATAAATGGCGGATCATTTTGTTAATGGGGATTTTGCTGTCAAATTGAAACTTCTTTCAGATGGTGATTGTGCTGTCAAATTGAAACTTTTTTCAGTGTTGACAGTACAAGCATGTTGTCATGCGGTCATTTCAATTTGATGTTCCAATTTTTTTTTTTATTATTTAACTTTATACGTAGCGAAGCACGTACCGGGCCGCTAGTATATTATATATCATAGTACAAGCTTGGCTTAGTTTGGAACTAGTTGGCCGTGTGTAATTTGTCCAGAAATATTTATTTATTTATGTCCAGGAATATTAAAATACACAAGCGAAATCACGGGCTTAAGCTAGCCTACATCAATGAACTGTTCAGCATGTTTCTTACAAAATGATTATAAAGTGAGCATATTATAACATAAGGCATCTATTGTTTAAGTGATTAATAGTCGTCCGTTATTCATCGGCGGAGGCAGTTAATAGCTTTCAACGATTTATCATTTATGATGAACTTACCCACATATTAAAACGATTTGATGTGTTATACAAACTTATACATACCTATGGCTGGTAAAGGAGTTACCCAGTATTAACGAGATGAAAAATATTGCGCCTAGGATTTGGTGGGCACTTATATTTATTTATTTATTAAAAAAAAAACATACAATATGTGAGCATTACAGTCGCTCAATACACTCGACAAATGCCAATAATTAACAACAGTAATTAAGACATAATAACATAAAACATACCGACATAATACATAATAATAATTAAATTTGCTATTAATTAATTCAATTTCATTAATTCAGTTATTTTATTATTATAATAGTAATATGTTTTTTTTAACTTTTATTAAAGTTTTATCGTAATGTCAGTATTTAATCTTGCAAGTTTAAAGTTGCAAGTCCTTCCTTTCCGTCAGTGCAGGGTTGTGATGTCATTATTTCGCTGTTAAGAACATCTCTTCGCGTACTAAAATAATATATATATATATATATATATATATATATGTATGTATATTTTATGCCCATTTCGATTTGATACAATAAACATTCAACTATGTTGCTAAGCGATGTATATCAATAGACCTTCAACTATTAATGCGTAACTTTAGTTAAGGGCAGTTTAATCGGGGCCAGGGGGGATTATACTCAATAGATACTTTGTGTCACCCTAAATCCTTGACAGACCCTATATAATTTATCTCTGCATCAAATCCCTTCTTTCATGGAGTTTTTGATGAGCCGTCACCTAGTTATATTGGAATATAGAATGGCCAGTCATGATAAAGAAGGGAGTATTGAAATAGCCCCCTAGAATATGGTTTTAAAGGTTTATAAGCTGCGCGAATGGGAAAGTATCTCCACCTCACAGAATATCCCAGCCTCAAATAATAATCTCCTGGTAGCACGTTGGGCTCCTGGGAGTGTCGTCACCATGAAGGATGTAGTTTCTGCGTTGGCAACGCAAATGACTACAGTAACCGTTTCACATCAAACGGACCGTATGCTTGTTCGTTATTACTCAACGTATTATAAAAAATAGTATAATATAAAAAAAGGGATTTAAAGCGAAGATAGTAGAGGTCAAGCCACGGATCGCACGGTTTTTTTTATCAAATAAAGTTTTCGTCATCGTCGTTTTCAAGTATATGTATGTATTTAGAGTATTATTGTGACTCGATGACATCAGGTGAACTCACAGGTATTTGGGTAGCTTGAGAACTGTACTGTTGTACGCTCTAAACCTCTTCGATTTAATGGAGAACCGTATCAAAGCTGTGGCATGAACACAATATAATGTCTATAAAAAAAACGCTTTTAATTCTCTCAGTCAGAATTATGGCAGTGTGTAATTTGTCCAGGAATTACCTTAGATATTTTATTGGCTCATGTTAGATATTATTTTGGCCCAGTATATTGTTATTTTGAAAATAGTCTAGTCAACCGGTCAAAATAGCCATTCAATTGTATGGGTAGCTCTTTCGTTGAACAAAGCCGTTCAACCACACGTCTAAACGTCCGTTAAGGCGGCTGGTTGAACACAACGCTCATCAATACTGCTTGGTGACGCTCAGCTAAATGATTGAATGCCAATTTGCTAGCGTAACAATCATATATTTGAGGGTTGAAGGCGCTGTTCAATGAAAGAGATAGTAATGTACATATTGAATGTCTATTTTAACCCGTTGGCTGCGACACATATACTGAAATACACATACGCTTCATTTAAATACTAAGTACATACTTAACACATACGCTACTAATATATACTAAATACATACTTAGTATTTAAATGAAGCGTATGTGTATTTCAGTATATGTGTCGCAGTATGCACATGCATACATTTGAAAATCATAGGCAGAGTCGCATAAAAATGAGAAGTCTGGTTTTTTATAGAACGCGACGTGGCGCTCGGTCTTTCCTGAGTTTAATGAGATCGTCAATCTGCTTGCAGCCATTATTTTCTATTAAGATATGCATAGGTAGGCAAATAGGTTTCGGCTGAATAAATAAAAACAATGGGGTGAACAAGATTTTTTTTTATATACAAGATCAGAGTAAACGAGCACGTGGATCACCTGACGAAAAGAATCACCACTGTAAATAGATTTTTCAATATCAATGAATCGTCTATCATTTGCCAACCATTCCTCTGTTCTTGAGAGGACCTATGAGAGTGGGTCTATGTTAACGATTATTTAGGAAAGTTTCCAGATTCTACCTTTCCCGATAGAAAATGCTAAGGAATGAGCAGTCAAGGGTCATAAGTGCACTCACCTTACCTTTAATTAAGAATTAAATTCGCATTTATGATATTAGAATTTCTTTGATCTTCTTCAGAATTACTAGAGAATAATGAGCTACAAAATAACTCAAATAAATTTTAAATATCAAAGCATGAATGAATGAGTTTATTTGCATTGAATGAGGTGATATAGTTATATCGTATTAAATACATTTTTTATTCAATGGTCCTAACCATTTGGTAGGGCCTAAACATTTTAAAGCCATCACTACAAAATCATGTCAAATAATGAGCAATATATTAAATTTTTCATTAGCTACTATTGTAAAAAATATAAAACTGTTAGATAGAACTTTTTATAAAATATGTAAAAAATGGAAAGGAAATTGGTGAAATCATTAAACTCAGGAAAAGCAGAGTCTTTAAACCAACTCTTTCACGGCAGCGTTTATTTTTATCTCATTTGTAAAGAACAAAAATAAATAAAGAGTTTGGACTGTACGAATACTGTGAAACGTGATTGGTTTAGTAAAAAGGAGAATCTTTACTTTATATAAGATTTTTCTTAATGTTGTTTGATTCATGTTTTGTAGATGTCGGAAAAGATTTAGAATAGATTAGTCATTTCAAAATTATAAATCATTAAGCTGGTAAGAAATTATGTATGAATTAATCATGTATGTATAAGTCTCTATATCATATATAATTTTATGTTTTCATAGGTATTTATTCTGTGTATGTTCGTTACTGTTATTTTGTGAACCGCATCCGTAGAGAATGCTCTTGGCATTAAGTCCGCCTTTTATATTCTATGGTCAACAAAGTTTAAACAAATAAAAGTATGTCAATGATGTTATAAATACTAATAGTATTTATGATCTGATTTGATGTATCATGTAATGTATTTCGCGCTTCGGAGGGCACGTTAAGTCACCGGGCTGTTGTCATTAGATGACAGTCGTTAAGCCAAGTCAGTGGCCTTTGGGCGGCTTGAACACTGGGGTCCGCTAACTAACAGTTGAACAGGTGGAGTATGCCCTAAACCCTTTCAATTGAGAGGAGACATGTATCCCAGCAGTGGGATGAGTAAGGGAACGTGCAGAAACTCTATCCACTCCGGTAGTCTCCTAAGCGGGGTGAAATGTTTTTTTTTTTTTTAATTTAGCAATGTTTCACAAAAGATCCCAAAAAGGATCCATAAATAATTTTCTTGCTTTCAATTCTTTTTAGGTCAGGAATAAATTTGTTGCGTTCGGAAATGATAAGCAAAAAAGCGGCGTCTTCACTTCGTTCCCGATTATTTTCACTTTGAAGTTGCGGTAATGCTGAGAATTACGGATGTAGGTAAGGATTTAGAAGTATTTGATATATCTTATATTATGTAAGAGGAGCTCGATGGTTTCGTTGCGCGTGTCTAAACGATCACGCAAGTTAACCAACGTCGACCGTAGCCTGTCTATAGATGGGTTTACCTGATCTGACTAACTTCGTAGTCGAATGGCTAGCAATGTCTTAAATTAACGTAGTAATATTTGTGTGCATGAACAAGTATGTCTTGGTTTGGGTGTTTTGTATGTACTTAAAAAAAATGTATTTAAGTTTTATAACAGTTATCTAGTCCCATAGTACAAGCTTTGCTTAGTTTGGAAAAATATTTGTCGTAGTCAAAGTGCCTTTGCTAACCATTCGACCACCGAGGTCGTGTGATAAATCTTTTACATGTTCCGATTTAACTTGTCATATTACCTAAGAATTAAATAATGTCCTGAATTTAAAAACTAGGCCCACGACATGTTATCCAAGACATTACATAATACAACATGTTGCAAAGAAATGTTTATATTGAACCAAACGGGATTTTTTCTCTTGATTTATTCAATCCAACTCGTTGCTCCGTGTTTTTGGGTATGTGTTTTGACAGCCAATTTATTTGCGTAGCATACGCCCTCTTTCTTAAATCACAACACATATAAATAGGTGAACTCAGATACTGGAGCATTACACAAACATACATGCGGTGACACAAATATATATGTTAAAACATTCTAAGTATTATTAAGGGGGTCAATCTACATCTTTGAACCAAAGCCAACTTCACCTGCACGCGGTGCACCCTGCTGGCTTACAAACGAAGCTCTAGCGAAAAGAGAGGTAGGGAGCGTAATTGTAAGCTACCCGGCTGGGGAATGTACCTCCACCTCACAGAATACCGCAGTCTAATAACAATTCCCTTGAGGGTTGTTGTGTTCCTGCGAGTGAGTGAGGTCACCAGAAAGGAAGAAGGTGCTGCATTGGCAGCGGTGGTGGCGGCGCGCGAGCGATATTTTATATCGCAAGCGTTAATATGGCTATGGTAACAGCTTCATATCAGGCGCCATATGCTTGTCAGCCGCCTGACGTAGTATAACAAAAAATTGATACTGGAGCATTACATAAACATACATGCGATGACATAAGAAAATATGTTAAAAGATGCTAAATAATAGTTTCTATAATTTAATACGACTTTGATATGATCATTTGAATAAATTACAATGTAGGCTTAACTACACGCATAATCCCTATTAATATTATAAAATTAAAATTATAAATGTTTGTTTGTGTCGGCGACTAACTGATCAACTGATCAGTAAACTACTCAACTGATCATCATGAAACTTTGTACACATATTCTCAAAGGTATTAAAAAGGACATACGATGCATTTTATTTAAAAAAAAGTAAACGCGGGCGAAGCCGGGGGTAGGAGCTAGTAATATATAATTATTCAATACAATTACTTTTTTTTGTATAATATAATTAATTAGTATGTTATACTGCAAATATATCTCAGAGAGTAGCTTGGTTGCGTCGCTGTGTGTGTCAGACAAATCGAACACGCAATCTTTTTTTTTTCTTTATACTACGTCGGGTGGCAGACAAGCATACGGCCCGCTTGATGTCAAGCGGTTACCGTAGCCATATTAACGTTCCCAACACAAAACATCGCTTGCGCGCCGCCACCCCCGCTGCCAACGCAACATCTCCTTCCTTTTTGGTGACCACACTCACTCGCAGGAGCACAACAAGGGAATTGTTATTTGGCTGCGGTATTCTGTTAAGTTAAGCAATGTCGACCGTAGCTTATCCATGGTTCATGATTAAAATTTCTTTACATTCTTTTCCTATATATTGTACAAGTGTATTTATATCTTGTATATACGAGTATACTCGGTTTTTTGGATAAATGAACATGAGTAAAAGTTTCTTATCTCCTAATTGCAATTTGCATATTATTTTATTCTTTGTACCTACAATAAATAAATATGTTGTACCTACAATACAATAATTATTATATTTATAATAGTTTTAAATTTTATTTGTATTTTTCTGTACTTATCGCAACGGCAACACTTCTATTCTATTTTATTTATATGCAATAAAGAAAATATGCATATTTATTCTGTGTCATAATATATTTATTTCTTATATTATTGTTGTACAATGGTCGAAAACCATCGTTCTAACCAGTCGAGCAGTGTGCTTCACAAATTAATTTTCGCCCAATTAAACGGGTGAATACGCCTCGACTGCGTCACTGAACACCAAGATTGCTTCCCTGTCGGCCCCCCTGTGTACCAAGTTTACACGGCTTTTATATCCACAGCTTAAAGATTTAGAGAGTAGATATATCAAACCGTCAGTCAGTTAAAAAGTTGTCAGTGAGGTTTATGATATATGCCCAAAGAAACGCTCCCTCCCACATAAACTTATTTATATTTTTTTTATACTACGTCGGGTGGCAGACAAGCATACGGCCCGTCTGATGTGAAGCAGTTACCGTAGCTATATTAACGCTCGCAACATAAAATATCGCTCGCGCGCCGCCGGCCCCGCTGCCAATGCAGCATCTCCTTCCTTTATGGTGACCTCACTCACTCGCAGGAACACAACGACCCTCAATGGAATTGTTATTTGGCTGCGGTATTATGTGAGGTGGAGGTATATTCCCCACTCGAGTAGCTTACAAGAGAGAGGGAGCGTACTCCCTCTCTTTTCGCCTGATCTTCGTTGCTCTGTCAGCAGGGTGTACCGCGTGCAGGTGAAGAGGACGCGAGTCTTAGGTAGGCGGATGCATATAAAGTTATATAACGTCTCATCGCATATTGTTTAAAAAATATGGTAACATCCAACTTCATCTACACTAATATTACAAATAGGTCAAGTTTGTGAGTTTGTGGGGTAATCTCTGGATCAAGTAAACCGATTTCGAAAATTATTTTACCAATAGAAAGCCAAGTTATTTGTGAATATCATAGGCTATGTCATTATCATCAGGTCATTTTAGTCTCCACTACAGGAGCATGACTCTCTCTTGTCCGTCACAGACAGGAGGATTTGGCCTACACTTCCCCACGCTGGCCATACGGGTTGGGGAGGCCTGATCGATGTTTTAAAATGTAGTGATTCTATTCTAGTCTGCCGGAAACCACACGGCCAATAGGCTATGTATTAACCGGAAAAATTAAAAGTCTTTCGTAAACGCGGGTGAAGCCGCGGGCGGAAGCCAGTATTGTAATAAAGTTGAGATATATTTGTAAATACGAATTAAGGCGATGCCCATTATTTATGTTGAAGTACTGTACAAGAGTGGCAGTCGCTATCGGCGCGTTTTATCATTGAAAACATATCACTCACTGACGCAATATGTCACAGGCATCTCTGCAAGAGAAATACATAACTTATAGTAGGTACACTACGAATAAACAGGTGTAGTATTGTCACTGATGTGACTAGAGGTGGGGTTCAGTGTTATTTATTTTTAAAAGAATCAAACCTAGGAGCGTCTAGATTTCGGGGTCGAGCATCGAAGGCATTAGCTCGCAGTGTTCGTCGCAATCGAGAAGGGATGGATGCGTCTGGACACTTGCCCCGATTAAGGTCTCCTTTTGAGATCGATACTACTAGGCATTCCCGACTAATATACGTGAGTTGTACCCGTCATCATCATCATCATCAGGTCATTTTAGTCTCCACCACAGGAGCACGACCCTCTCTCGTCCGTCCCAGACAGACAGAAGGAGGATTTGGCTTACACTCCCCACGCTGGCCAGACGAGTCGTACCCGTTTAGTTTAATTTATTATAATGAAATTAAATCAAAAGGACAATAAAATCGGTATCGGTTGAGTAAGTGACGTTTAAATACTTCATTGTCACTGTGATAAAAATACTTGATAATTTTCTTTTTGCGAAATTTTTATTATTTATTCAGTGGTCACGTTAGTTGGGCGGACTAAATCCCCTTAATACGTAATTGAAAGCTCAATGTTACTTTTAAAAAATAATTATTTGCGTTTCTGCTCGTCGCATGATCAATTCGCATTTACCACAATCATGCATAATAAACAAATGCGAATACAGCGAAAATCGTGGATTAATAAATAAACACTCTAGTTTCGTCGGTTGTAATTATAGAGCGAAAAATGTCGCATTTTCAACATCGTTAGACGAATTTAATCCAAACAGCTGTCGCATGCCTTCGTCGCTGTAGTTTGGAATGAACTAAATCCGCATAATAGTTCGATAATTCTGGTCCACTTTTTACAGGCGCATTTTTATTTTATTTTGGTGAGTTCAAATGACTATAGACTGGCAATGCATCGGCGACTCCTTGGTGTTGCTGATCTCCATGGGCGGTGGTGATTGCTTTCCACCAGGAGAATCACATGCTCGTTTGCCCGCCTCTCATATTAAAAAAAAAGTGTTTGATTTAGTAGAAGTACGACGCTTTGGTCTTCTACTTCTTCTACAATAATGAGTGATTATTTGTAATTTATGTCAATACATGATACAATCCTCCGCCAACCCGCAGCAGCAGGAGTATGCTCTAAAAACGTATCCCAACAGTGGGATGATTATATGGTTTGATGTCTGATATGATAGAATTAATATATTTATATTGTTTTTATTACCTACATCTAGTGATTGAAAAAACAAAATATATATATATATATATATTGTCAGATTAACAATATTCCTCCGTATAATTGTCAGATTTATCATTGAGGACGACTAGGACATCAAGTTGAAGCATCTGTATAAAAATCTGACGCGCTCGAGTATTGCAAGATCATTTTTTTTTAATTTTCATAAATCGGTCATGACTTTTAGCCGCGTCCAAATCGTCAGTCATTTGAATAGGACACTTTTTGAGTTCACTTAACATTCCCTCTGAATATCTGACACGCTCGAATAACTTCTTTTTTGTTTTTTTTCTACCCCTTTTTACAGCCACCCCCCACTAATTAATCTCTCGGTCATCAGAAAGACATTGCGCGTATATACACTATAAATGTCTGATGCGCTCGAGAATTTCCATGTGACAGTTTTTTTACATTTTTGAAAATTTGTACACGCTCTCCCCCCACTAAAATGATAAACTTTATATAAACTTTCGTTCGTTTTAGGACCTAATCTTCACGATCCAACAGGTCCCCATGACGCTTTAGTAACTGCAAATTTAGCATCCAGGCCTCCCTTACTACTATGTTTGAAGGATTGTTTGCATTTGCCAAAAACATATTTTTTCTCGGAAACCACAGTGTAAATAATATAACAATAGAGTGAGAAGACTGATCTGACTGGCGTTTATGTCAACAATGAACAGACTTAGCTCTTTTGATCGAATGCCAACTGCAAACCACGGATGTCAGTTTAATAGGTTACAGATGATATTATAGATACGGGGTCCACATCGAGATATATCTAGTAAGATCACAATTTACGATCCATTTTCGTTGTAACGTTATAGAGTTCATGAGGAGCTGCATATTGTACTTGCACGTGTCAGTCGACCGTATTGTAGTCGAATGTCGACCGTAGGCCGTCTATAAATGGGTTTCTTAATGTGAACATCAACCATACTTCGGAGTCGGATTCGAATTCGAGTTTCGCCTATAATGCAGTCGTTAAGCCAAGTAAACCATTGAGCGGCTTGAAGATACTAGGCTCTGCCGAGCCGCAGTTTAGCAGTGTGGTAAGTGCGCTATAAACCATGTATTAGTAACTACAACCATTTTTAAGCGCTATTATATCGCGTTTAACAACTACAATTACTTTTCTCCCACTATTGTATCGCTATTATTAACTACAATCACTTTTCACGCGCTATTCTATCTATCGCTTTACAAACTCTTAGCATCATTAAAACCGCTATTACATAGGCCCATGTCCCTTTTAGATGGCACAGGAGCGATAGAGAAGTTCACTATTGCTATTGTAGCACTTATCTGTGCGGGCTCAGCAGTTAAATAAACCTTTTATAGCCCTTCTAATAACGCTTGTGTGCTAGTAGGGTCACGATACGACTTCGATATACATCAATTAGATCCACATTATAATATGCATTAATTATAGTTCGACTGCAACGCGCACCGCCCGTTCTATGAAAAGCTAATGCATGCCATTAAACTTGCAATTTATTGTTCCGAATCTTGGAATGTTTACGACTTGGCATCGTCCTAATGCACGTATCATATAATTTCGATATGCATCCAATAACTGTTCCATTTAGATTCCATCTAACGGTATCTATGTTTTACTTACAAGATACGACACGATTTTATGAGACTGCATGTTACAATAAACATTGCGATATCGTTCTGGCATCGTTTTTATTTCACAATAATGTCAATGTATAGAAATAAAAATCATTAATACGATGGTAATAATAATTAATACACGATGTGACATGGCATGATATTATGTACAACTGGCTTGGAGAAGTAACTGTTACAGAAATGCTAGTTTAGAATATACATATATAATATTAATTGTATTAAATAACATAAATGCTTGAGGTTACATTGACGATGTTTGTGAACCCCATATATCTAATTCATACCAAAAATTCACTTGCCTATACGTGTTCAGAATCAGAACTGACATAATAAAAAATAAAAAATTACTTCCAAAACAACATAAACAAGGAAATTTTTTTTTCGAAATATGTATGGATTGCTCTAACCAGCTTCTTATTGGTGTTAGTGTAAGGACATTTTTATTTAGGGTATGCTATTAGATTCTTTGTAATGTTCAAAATTAACAGCTCGATGTTCGATCCGCGAATGAATCAACACTTCCTTCAATCATTCCATCTATGCCTTATGTAATATTTTCTAACTGACTCTACATAAAAATAAAAGAAAATCTTCAAATATCAAAACAGTTATTTTTCCAATTATATGCCTTAATAAGATAATAAGAGAAACCCGAGAAGTTTTCAAGGGCTATTACAAATCGTCGCGCTCGTAGGCTTGACGACTACCAGCACCGGAACAAGCTGGGTTTCGTAAAGGCTACAGTACCGTGGACCAAATTCAAAATTGCGACAGACTGTACAGGAAACTACAGAGTATATCTGCCGTGTTGCTTTTGGATTATTGGATAACGAAAAAGTCTTCGACTCCATCGAAACTTGGTCCGTTCCGGAATCCTTACAGCACCGTCAGGTCAGGTAGACCACCGCTATATCGAGGTGCTGAGATGTCTGTGTAAAAGTCATCGGTCCCGACTTAGTTTGGTTGTTATTAGATGATAAAATTAGTCATTAAGCCAAATCAGTTGCTTAAAAACACTGGCCTCCACCAACCCACAGTTGAGCAGCAAGGAGTATGCTTTAAATTCCCTTTGATTGTAGAGAGACCCGTATTCCAGTAGTGGGATGATTTTGGGTTAATGCCGAAGATATTTTATAGAGGGATGTAAAATGCTCATAGCGCACACTAAGGTTATAAACGATGATTCGGCAATCCCTATTAAAACATGAATATTATTCTTTGTCATGCTGTATAATCAGGAAATATAAAGAGGGGAAGTCAAAGTCCAAAAGCTTTTTACTCCTATTAATTTCTTCTGATTCGTTGTGAGTTCTACCGTAGCTGTGGTGTGTGTGTCGCTGACACAGTGGTGGAAATGAGTGGTGCAAACCATCCTCCACACCCCACCCGTGCCGTTTAAAAAAATGTCGTATAATCAAGGTCCCGTCGTCCTATATAAACTGCATTCACGACACAGAGTAGGCAGCTTGCATCTCTCTAATTGCGCCGTAACAATGTAACGCGACTATACTGTAAACTGTAAATCCGGGCATGCATTTTATTGCAGCCACGTGCATCTAATAATTTCGGATATCAAAACTTACGCAACACGGCATGTTGCAATGACGATAAAAATAATACACATATCGGTTAGAAGCATTGGCCCAGTTTTCAAATAAACTTTATGGTTGTTAGAGGTTTTCTATATTGGATCCAATTTAGATTATAGTACTCGATTGAGATGTACGAAATCGGGCATTATCGATAACAATAAATACATATAAATAAGATATTAGATATATAATATATATTAATATAAGGTATAAGATATATTTATTATTTCACTCATGTTACATTTCCCTTGTAAAGTTGTTAAAGGTTATTAGGTACTGTACTTGTGCAAATCAAAGAAGCTCCATTGAATCTTTCGAAATCCATGATAAGAGACTCATAGAACTTAATTGGGAATACCACGGGAACCACTTCAGAATAAAGAAAATCATCAAGATGTACCATACAAAAATACGAGACCCTCCTTATTCGGTCAAAAATTCTAAGTAAGATATCCTAATTTTAAAATCAAATAACACCAGTGTAAGATGTTGGGAGCTGTCTTGTTTGTTTACTTAAGTAAAAGGCAACTACAAATATTTTCATTATTAAGCAAATTTATTCTGTGAGCAGCGCTTCAACAGGTTGGTGGCTGGCCACTTAAGAGCGGTTATGCCGTAAATACGTGCCACTAAAAACAAGAGAGAATACAAAACTTAGTAATTTATTTTGATTCTCATTGAAATGGAATGTTAATTTTAATTTATTGTTAATGCAGAAGACACGTTTTTCAGAGAACAAAAATAAAGAAAGATTCTTTTTTTTATCTTAAGTTGCAAATAAAAAAAAAATCTAAAAAATTTGCTTTGCTTATTGTCTTTCGCTTAACAAGTCCTTCCATTTGATACCCACATTAACGCCTATGATATCGGCATAGGTGTGCGGTACTTTGGTATGTCGAAATATTATATCTTCATTTCATCGCAGCCGCCATATTAGATTAAAATGACGGTATTTAGATTTACATTAAGTACCTTGACACGAAATACATAGAAGTGTGCTAAATTTCAGCACAATCAGGCACTGCGTTTGTTAGATTTAACTAGCACGATTTGATTACAGACACAGCAGTGAAATTTAAAAAAAAACTTGTAAAAAAAACTAAAAATATGCTGGTTACTATTATCGCGATTGAAACATAAACCGAATAAAAAAAATGTAAACAGAGTTAAACAAATTATGTTACTAGTATTTCAAGAAGGAAATTAAATACTTTTGTGTTAAAGTTGATACTGTTGATTGTTGGCACTTGGTGGATCAAACCATCTGTTTACCTTGATAATGCCTTAGCGGCGAAACTGGTCGGTAATATTAAATATAATAATAACGTGGAACATTACAAGTGCTTTATTATAACATTATGACTTTTGTGTTAATTATTGTCAATATTTAAAATGTCATCATTTAGTTACATCTTGAGAAACTGATATAAGCAGCCGTTTTAGCAATATGACGCGATATCAATAAACAAAAACATTTTACTGTCTCCTCCTGAGTACAGATCGTAATGATTTTTTTTTTTCAGTGCCAGTGGCAGTGTGTTACACAAACGCTCTTAAGTTCTTTTTCGGAACAAGTCTTGGATATTATTATTAACAGTCGACTTACGAGTAAGTTAAGGCGAATGACTAATGTGTAGCAGTTTGACGAAGAAATCTCTCGGCCGATGGCCGACTTCATCCACATGGACGTCACAAAGAAAGAATTATGTATTATTAATAACTCCGCTTCTACTTGGCGTAATCAGATAAAACATGCATCAGATGTTAAATTAGAAGAGCGTTAGTGAAAACTGCATTCGATTTATGCAGTTGTTTTAGCGTGTTATGTATGTTTGAATGCACATTATGCCAACAGCAAAAAAAAGGTACATATTGATTATTTTCTTAAATATCTCTGTATGTACAGATATTCGCCAATCCATACTAATATTACTGTATGTACACATATTATTGTATGTACAGATATTAGCCAATTACAATTTTAGGGTGTAAGTGGTTCATCAATATCTTTGAACCAAAGCCAACTTCACCTGCACGTGGTGCACCCTGCTGACTGACAAACGAAGCTCTGGCGAAAAGAGAGGTAGGAAGCGTAATTGTAAGCTACTCGACTGGGGAATGTACCTCCACCTCACAGAATACCGCCGCCAAATAACAATTCCCTTGAGGGTTTTTGTGTTCCTGTGAGTAAGTGAGGTCACCAGAAAGAAAGGAAGGAGATCCTGCGTTGGCAGCGGGGGTGGCGGCGCGCGAGCAATATTTTAAGTTGCAAGCGTTAATATGGCTACGGTAGCCGCTTCACATCAGGCGGGCCGTATACTAGTATAAAAAAAATCAATACTAATATTACAAAAGTAAAAGTGTGTTTTTTAATTTATCTATCTTTCGAGTCGAAAGGAAATAATTCATTGATTGCGATTGTAGAATTCTATGAGAGACCTAGGTTCAGCAGTGGACGTCCTTTGGTTGAAATGGTGATGATGTAGATAGAAAAAGTAAACTAAAAATTTTACTACTCGCTTACATTTTGCAATACGACAAACCTTTTAGATATAAATCTGAAAGAACATCGTTAACACGGAACTTGGACATGGAAAAGAAAGTAAAAAAGACCCGTAAAGAAATGCAGTAAAAATCGACTAGGTAACCAACATGTCTTAAGTACAGTCAGCGTCAGAATTCTTAGAAGTATTTACAATAATTTTATAAAACGTACTGTAGTTTTTGCAGCAGTAAATAAAAGAAGATATCATACATACAAACCGCAAGTCCATATTATATTTTCATATAAGACACATGGACAGTGGTCCTTTACCCTTCTACTTTCATCATCATATATCATCTAGTGGTCGTCTACTGGTGATATTATAAGAAGATATTCATGGACTGTCAACCGTACTTGCAAGAGTAAAAGACATTACAAAATAACACAAATGAAAACAAAAAGTATTTGCACAAATTTGTAACACGAGCCTAAGGAGGCTGTAAATACACCCAACACTGCAATAACGGCAATTTATTTTAAAAAATTACATCGACATTTCACCATTTATTCGATATTCATTAATTAAACAAAATTATACTTTAAAAACACCAAAAGAAAAATATATACATGATAAAAAAAATCCAGACCACGTCACAAACAATTCTCATTAAAAAAAAATTACAGAATATTTTTATCGCCGACTGTACTCAGATGGTGTGGTCCAATGTAATCCTCTTAACAGATTGAGCGAGGTACGGTCTGACCCATCTCTAGAATTAATATGTAGTAAGCAATACTACGTGTATTGTGGTATTCACGTATTCTGAAATTCCGAAACGTACCTATTTTCAGGATTCTGTAATCCGCCTACAAAATATAATCCTTCAACGCATACAGGTATCTACTGAAATCGGATGATTGAAATTTGTTATTAACCTTAAAGGCACAAAATGTTGGGTCAACTAGGGTCGTTCAGTACTTCGTACATGGCCGTTCTTTACAAGTGGGACGAACTGCTGAATTAATAAAAAAAAAATCCATTGATGTATTTTTAATTAAGTTACTAGCTAATTGCTTCGACTACGCTCGTATGGTTCGTCGGTTCTTATAAAAAATAGTTCTTAGAAAAATAAATAGTTTTTGTCATAATATGAAATAATAATGGATCAATGAGTTTTAAGGTGATTAAAATTGTGAAAATATATCTTTTTAATTTTTTTTACTTTATTGATTTTAGTTACTTTATTGATAACAAAAGCAACTGCTCAAATTCCCTTTAATTTAAATTTTACTACCACGTGTTGTAGGTATTTTTGCAATGGTCTACTCTACATATAAATTTAAATAATATCATCAATTCATATAATATCAATTTATATAATATTGTCCATTAAAACTCATAATTGATAAAACTAGATTTTTTTAAAAACAAAATATGCAGTGAATGAATCATGCGACCTAATTTTATCTACACGATAATTAGATGCTGCTCGTTACAACTAATTAAAAGCATAAAGTGTAGTAAAATCTGCTCGAAATCCGGTTAGCGCTGCAAAATTCCGGTCTAGACCGGATTTACCCAGTCAGATTTAACCCTGCGAGTGCCGCACTCCAGTATTCAATTCACCAACATGTTAGTGAAGACAGGGTCATGAATTCAGCTCATACGGTGTGTGAAGCAGCAACATATTTCACGTCATGCCTTATTAATAACCTGTACAATACTATCCTAGGTATTACATTACATAATTTATAGCCCAAATCCAACAACGCTTCCTCTGCACTGATTTAGTTAAGATGTGGGAAGAATGCAATGGTTAGAGTTTTGTGCTGCAAAATTGCATACTAAAAAATGAAGGAAACTCTTATAGTAAATAAAATAAATAAGAAAACTTATTAAAGCAAGATATTAATTAATGTTAGTAATACAACGAGACATTAATATTATGCAACTAATTTCTCCTTCGTCTTGTGAACCGACAACAAATCGATTGTCAAATTCGATGTATCATTTTTAAGGCGATTAAAACTTTGCGCTGCGTTTTGTGCTGTGTTTACTATAGATTTATAGACTCGTATAAAATTGGGTCTGAAAACGGTTCCGGTATGGTGGATAAGACAGATATAGCAATGTCTTCGTCATCTGGGGTATAGATTAACAAAATGAATATATATCGTTTTTATTCTGTTGAAATACGAAATAATGTAGATAGCCAATAGAAATAAAATAGGTATTGTAGATGCACAATAAAGATTTTGTTTTGCTGCTCTTATTAGAAGGGTACTTGGTACTTACCAATGTATTTACGCAATGAGTTGAATCAAGTCAAAACTTTTACACTCATAATGTTTATTTACTATACACATAAAAATGATTAAAGTAAATAATAAAAATAAGAATAAATAAATAAAAATAAAATACAGCATTACAACAAACTTCTCAAAGGGGTTACGGGGTCTACGCGTTGGATCCATATCCCCGCGCACATCTATCAAATGGCCGGGCTTGACCCGTGATAAAAGATATTATAATAATAGATTACGAGTTATAACCCTGCCGATCGAGGTAACTGCCGCCGCGCCCCGCGCTGTTCTCCTCGTGCTGCCCCCGAGTTGGGGCGCGCTGGCGCTGTTTTTATTTACTTAGTCTACATTCGGCGGTGGTTTATTCGGATGCATTTCAGTTGAGTTCTTAAAGGAAGCATGTATAAGCATTCAGTAGGATGTATTGGTTTATCACATAATTATGATTGGTGGTTTGAACCCTGACAACTATTTATTTATTAAATTTTATGCACTACAAATTAAGAGTACTGTGAGTGGCTTTAATGCTAATAGCAATATTTATCAGACAACCAATATTAAAAAAAATATTATGATATGTATTCCAAATACAATATTTCGCTTATCAAATTTAATGTTTTACATTCTTTTTCGCGTAATTGTACAATATGTATAATAATAATTTTAGAAAATATCCGAAGTGTTAGTAAAAGAAGTTTTAGTAACATACTGGAGAAAGTTTTGTTGAAAACAATGGAAATTAATTGTTTTGAAAACATAAACCGAGGATGTTAAATTATAAAAATAGGCGACTATTAAACTAACTTGGGCGACTAAAGTTGGAGTAAACATACCAAACCTAACCTAACCTAGTGTTTCAGTGGTCCATTAGTGTTTTTGTGGGTTACTTCATTATTTTCCAAATATAATTAGTAGATAGTTAAGAGTAATATTTGAAAGATAGGTATAATACAAATTTTCCGGGCGGCTTATTACATTTTTGCTAAACAAAAACTATTGCATAGACTGACGTAAAAAAGTATAAGATAACAAAAATCTACAATGAAAAAGATATAAATAAGCAGTTGCTTTATAATCTGACTTAGTTCATACAAAGTCCTATTTAGCCTATTTGAACAAAACTTGACCAACAACCAAAAGACTACTCTAACGAAACTCCGCCTAGACACTAATAAAGTGGTTCAGGCTCAGAGACAGAGTTTAAAGCTCGATTCCACGGGTTTAGGTCTAGACTTCTACTAAACTTAAATACTACACGCTTCTTACTGAACATAGAACTGGTCTTAATTGTTTTCGCCAATAAACTGTAAATGCTAATTACGAATAAATAATTGCAACTCCTACGTTAACGCTCGCGTCAAGTTGCAAGTTTATACAACTGATGGCAAGTAGAATTTAATGAACGATTAAAATTTAATGATTAAAGATATATCAAGATTACCAATGAACATTAATTAACCTTAGTCAACATTTTTGTCAGACAGTATGAGTAGATAATGCTAATTGTGTGCGCACAATATAAAAGATACAAAAATACAGTACAGTCCGTACTGTATTTTTGTATCTTTTATATTGTGCGAGAAGAAATAAACAAAATTATTATATTTTGATGATTACAAAACTGTTATTACTCAACACGATTACAAAAAATAATGTACTAATTTGGGCCAGTTCAAACAAAGGCATTATTTCATATGCACATAAGATGTAGATACGTAGTACAATACGGGTAAAGTCCGACGAACCGCTAGTGTTGGATAAAAACTAAGACAAACTGACATGAGTGAAAAATATAACCCTGCGTTTTACTTCGCATAATCGGGTAAAGTGTAACGTGATAACACAACAACATCATTCACAATCGTGCTCGAAAACGGCAATCACGTACAAATTGAATGATAATTAAAAAGTTAAACAATTGTCTGCGATGTCGCACCAAAAATCCAATTGGACAAATTCCATTTTTACACCGAGCCGAAAATACAAACTTTAAAAGAATGTTCAGAAAAGTTAGATTCCCAAAAGTTAAATGGAAAAGTTGGCCGCCCAATTGACAGGCCCGACAAGCGCTGCTTGTTCCCAAACGAGGTTAATAAAATTGGTTTGTGACATAAAGTGTTACATTATTACGGCTGACAACCCTCATATAATACATAGCCTTAGGAATTGTCCTGATAGAAAATTGCGCGTTCGTACGAACTAAGTTCGCGCGAATAGATTACAAACATTTGAGTCGCGCGACCGAGTCGTGCGATTATCAGTTAGGACACCTACTCGAGTTCAATATGTTTGATCGCGCGTTCGTACGAGTAAAATTCGCGCGAACATACGATGATCGCGCATTCGCGTTCTATTAGGACAATGCCTTACTGTTTCAGTTACTCTTATAGATCCACTTAGAAACAAATGGGTGTCTTATGTGCGGAGATGATTGAGTGCCTTTCGCGGCATTTTTTGTCTGAAAAATATGTTTAACATATACCTATATAATATATATCCCCTTTTATTATAATCATCTTCATTGGTATTTCTTCATATCTTTGTAAGCGCCGCCAGCTTAGCGTTCTGGCTAATCCAGTTCTGAATGAGGGACTTGGATGCCGTTGTACCACAGGGTAACGCATTTCGCCCATTCTTACTTTCAAACATTATTAGTATTTATTCTCATATACTTTCATTCGTAATATTTTAAGCCGATGACTTGTAGCTCCATATGCATACGTATGCCAGTAAAATATAACATGGCATAGCACAACATAAATGTAAAGCTTACGACGTACATATTTTTTCCGTACTCGTAGAAATTCAACCAAATTCATATCTTACTTCCACTACAGGCAGACAAAAGACTCTTACAGACAAATTTACATCTATGTACGTCTATTAGCTATATCCATATGACAATTGAAGTATAGCGAAGAGGGCATATTGATCGATTATCAACATGTAAGTTGATTAATTTTGTATGGCGAAGTAAGATTTTTTACAGCAAAATTATATTTATATTAATGAGTAGAACTATTATCGTTCGGCTTCCAATATTGTTTTGAGCATATTGTCTGTTATATACACGTGACGTGTTTTATATTGTTGTTTGATGCTGTCCATGGGAATGACTGGCAGCCCTAAATACGCAGCAAAAACCCTTCGCTTAAAAGTGCACATATTTTGCTCGAAGTAATTAACAAAAATACGGACTAGACTACAAATAATATCAACACATACAGTGGCTGCAGAAAAGTTTAAAGTTAACCAAAAAACATTTAAATGATTCAATCACTGAGAGACTTCTAAAAGTATTCTAAAAAAAAAACAAATTTGTGGAACGAAAGTTTGACGATAACAATGGCCTGTATTTTACAACAGAAATTTCTAGAAACTGTTACGCAGTGAAGCGTTTGTTTGCTGTACGGATTTTTCCCGGTAACAAGTAATAAAAAAGTATTAATACTTGAGGCCGAGAGAGTGAAACTTTTAACCGGACTTCCAGAGCAATCAAGACTTTGAAAAATTAATCTTGTAATTAAAAACGAATTTTTTGTTGATCTTGGAACTCGATAACACGAAATTTTTGTAACACTTTATGAATAAACATTTTTATATTTTCTTTCAGCGGGTTTAGTCGTTTGCTAAAGCCTGTGATAAATATTTAAAACTATTTAAACAGAATCTTTAGAATTGGTTGATAGTGCAAGGCAACAATTTTTAAAACAAAATTTTCAACAATGTCTATTGGATAAAAAACGTAATAAGATTTACAGGAATTGGTGAATGAAATAATATAGGAGAAATATTGTTTTAGTCGTCCATTAATTTATTTTGTTATTATTCATTTTAATGTATGTCTTTAATAATGTTAATGAATATTTTTGAAACTTAAGTGAAAAATGATGCAAGTAGAAATATAGCGCTTTTCATATTTGTAAAAAAAATTGATTCAGTATAAGAAATGCAATTTTTCTATTTTATCGACATGTTACTAGCGTTTAAAATGGCAAGTAGTTACAGAAATATGCATATTTTCGGGACGGGGGCCTACCACACATTCCCAACACTGTGTCTCCGGTGTAGCCAGGATTAACAGCTGCGACCACCAAAAACGCAATGAACAGTGAAGTCCATTGCAGTCCCGGGGGTAAGACTACAGCTGCGTTGGAACTCACAATGAATATATACGAAATTAATCAGAAGAAATTAGTACAAGTAAAATTGCCAGAAGTAAGGAGGAAGTTTTTGGAATCTGACTTCCCCCTTTAGCAATGTGAGAGACCGCAATATGGCCTAAAAGCCTAAAGAGATGGCTAGTCAAGTGAAGCTCAACTGCCGACTGAAAGGCTAACTGAAAAGCTAATTAAACTAGTTGGCTGCGAAATATTCAAGTTAATTGTTAGTAACGACAGACGCACAATATTGTTTAAATGACAACCATTTACTACAGCCGTAAAAATCCGTAATTTCGTCTGGGCCTTTCACATTACCCGCAGTACCTAATGACATAATGTACTAAAATAAACTTTGTAATAAACTTTGTAATTTAACATTCAAAATTAAGCCGCGAATGATACGCTGACTAGACATGAAATTGAATTTAAACTTTTTACCTGATTGCTCAATAAGGGAGGGTAATGTTTTTGGAGAGCATGTGTGTATATGTACCTATATCATATTACGAGTATGTGTAACGAGTGTGTGACGAGCTCGGTGGTCGAATGGTTGGCAATGGCCACTTTGACTCGGAGGTTGCGGGTTCGATCCCCGCACAAGACAAATATGTGTGTGCATAAACATGTCTGTTTGTCTTAGTCTGGGTGTTTTCTATGTATTATATGTATGTGTTTAGAAAAAAAATGTATTTAAGTATTACATCAGTTATCTAGTACCATAATACAAGCTTTGCTTAGTTTTATTTGTCCAGGAATATTTATTTATTTATATGTATGTCTAACTATTTGGCACACTCAACAGCCCAAACCGCTTGATGGATTGCAACATTACGAGATGTCATTCGATTTGTCTCAGTTGTGAAAGTGACACAGGGTACATATGAATGTGGCATCCGTGAAAAAAAAAAACAAATTAGCCGTTATTTTCCAACACAATCGGGTTTTTTAGTTTCACATAAACGAGCCGTATGCACATCAGAGGGGTAGTTCTCTTAATCAAAATGTAGTCATAATTCAGTTCCGATCCATTCTCGATCTCACATACGAGTATTTGGTCACATTTGGTATTCTCGTATCACACTATGAAACTTCAAAGTCTAATTTAAGTGGTGGTAAGTATTAACGAAATTCGACCGAAAATTTAACAAACTAAGAATGATATTTTGCCAACAACGAGAATTGATCAAAATTAATTAATGAAATCAAATATATAACTATTAATGATGCGCCACCATCATTATCATACCTAATTTTATCATTGTTTCTCTTCTAAAGGTTGTCTGGAAAAGATTGCTTTTAGCGATAAGACCGCCTTTTGTACTATTCATTTTGCAAGTTTCTTGTATGTGTCTATGTCAAATTGGTGCATTAACGTGTATTCTATTCTATATAATTTTTACTCAATACATAATTCATTCTCGATTCGGTCAACTTTCATTCAGCGATCGTAAAATAATTACGAGAATTGGGCTTCTGGTATCCGATATAGTAAAAAAAACCAGCCAAGTGCGAGTCGGACTCGGTTCCGTACCATTATCTATAAAAACGGCAAAAAAAATCACGTTTGTTGTGTGGAAGCCCCTTAAATATTTGTTTTATTTTTATTTAATTATTTATTTTTAAATTGAATATATGACTAAATATTATGTGAGTATTACAAACGTCTACCTATTGTCGTTATCAATTGCCAACAAAAAATCACGTTTGTTGTATGGGAGCCCCCTTAAATATTTATTTTATTCTATTTTTTAGTATTTGTTGTTATAGCGGCAACAGAAATGCATCATCTGTGAAAATTTCAACTGTCTATCACGGTTCATGAGATACAGCCTGGTGACAGACGGACGGACGGACAGCGGAGCTTTAGTAATAGGGTTCCTTTTTACCCTTTGGGTACGGTACCCTAAAAAACTACGTTGACTTTAATTGTGCTCTAGTTTACACGTAACATTACATAATACGTAAATACAGTATATAACAATGATGGTTCCAAGAAACTTCAGAGAATCACCGAATAGAGATCATGCATCAACTAACAATGACAGTCACAGAAATAGGCGGATGCACGGACGGCCAAAACAACTGTCTTATTATGAATAATTGCTACATACAAGTGATCTATTGGGGTAGAAAATGTATGTAGTTAAAATAAGACTGTGCTCGCAATTTCAAAATATAATGCGTGTAACAATATTGAGTTGCCGTGTGACATTTTGAGAAAATATACAAATATATTTTATTTATTTATTCTCATGGAAGGAATTACAAATTCACTTATTATAAATACTTATTAATACTCTTTACAATATACTCGTTTTAAAAGTTCACTAAAGATGTAAAATCTAAATCTAATGCAAATAGTAAACGCCGTAGTATAACTTGCATAAATCATTAGAGTATATAGAATAGGACGTTGTATAACTTGTCTTGTATATATTCTTGGAGTATATAAAAACTACAGAGTGCACACGTCGTATCAAAACAATAAGCCACAGTGTATCCAGAATTTAAGAACGTTTATAGAAGAAAATGTATTGAAACAATTTAACCATGTACAAGAAACTCGTTTCAAGCAAATGAGGCTCGAATAGCGCTAACTTGCCATAGAAAATAGAAGTCCTTTTTGATGAAAATTCGACAAAAACTGCTGAGATCTATAAGTTAAAATTAATGGCAACGAATAAATTTACATTAACAACATTGTAAATGATGACCAAACCGGTACAAATATCGTTATTTTATGACAATAACATCGCTATACTTGTAGAAATTAATCAAAATGTCAAACACCAAACGATACCCCGATACAAATAACAGGTAATTTAAAATATCCACGGACGGACGGACGGACAGCGGAGCTTTAGTAATAGGGTTCCTTTTTACCCTTTGGGTACGGAACCCTAAAAATCTACGTTGACTTTAATTGTGCTCTAGTTTACACGTAACATTACATAATACGTAAATACAGTATATAACAATGATGGTTCCAAGAAACTTCAGAGAATCACCGAATAGAGATCATGCATCAACTAACAATGACAGTCACAGAAATAGGCGGATGCACGGACGGCCAAAACAACTGTCTTATTATGAATAATTGCTACATACAAGTGATCTATTGGGGTAGAAAATGTATGTAGTTAAAATAAGACTGTGCTCGCAATTTCAAAATATAATGCGTGTAACAATATTGAGTTGCCGTGTGACATTTTGAGAAAATATACAAAAATATTTTATTCATTTATTCTCATGGAAGGAATTACAAATTCACTTATAAACACTTAATACTCTTTTACAATATACTCGTTTTAAAAGTTCACTAAAGATGTAAAATCTAAATCTAATGCAAATAGTAAACGCCGTAGTATAACTTGCATAAATCATTAGAGTATATAGAATAGGACGTTGTATAACTTGTCTTGTATATATTCTTGGAGTATATAAAAACTACAGAGTGCACACGTCGTATCAAAACAATCAGCCACAATGTATCCAGAATTTAAGAACGTTTATAGAAGAAAATGTATTGAAACAAATTAACCATGTACAAGAAACTCGTTTCAAGCAAATGAGGCTCGAATAGCGCTAACTTGCCATAGAAAATATAAGTCCTTTTTGATGAAAATTCGACAAAAACTGCTGAGATCTATAAGTTAAAATTAATGGCAACGAATAAATTTACATTAACAACATTGTAAATGATGACCAAACCGGTACAAATATCGTTATTTTATGACAATAACATCGCTATACTTGTAGAAATTAATCAAAATGTCAAACACCAAACAATACCCCGATACAAATAACAGGTAATTTAAAATATCCACCTCTAATCGCCAATCGAGTCCGAGCCTATCAATAATTCAAGCATTAAATCGTTTAATGACGACAAACAGAATGTTTGCTTCCCAAAATTACTGGACCAACTTTCAGCGAAAAGCAACAGAGGAGAAATCGACGGAAAAACCTATCAAAACTTGAGAAAATTCAATAAGGGCACTTGAAAAGTTTGTTAAAGGAAGTAACGTGAATATTCTTATGGAAAAAAAAGATTCTCAATTTGTGTCGTCGGTAGAATAAAATGAAATAGAAATAACGCGGGAACCGCAAGACTGTCGGGAAAAAGGTTGTTATTATATCTTGTTCAAAAACTTCAATGGCTAAGCCATTTAAATTCATGAGAGTTTATTTTCTGTTATAATTAAGGTCGACTTTCGAACAAAGGACCAGAACTTGGCTGTTCTTTAATAGATAACGTTACAAACCGTACATTTTAGTTAGGTACTAGTGGTCGAAATTCGATCATATTCATTTATGACGTTAAAACAGTATAATTATACGCGTATGTCAAATACATGGTAGTGTGTGCAATTTTTTTTTTAGTGACAATGTATTTATTAAGTATACATCATTTTAAAAAATATTAGCATTATGCAGTTCTTCTCTATATAAACTATAATTGTCCGAAATTTTATATTCCTCGGTCCGCGCAATTTTCGTAAAAAGTTTTTGCTTCATATAAACATATCATTATATTTTGTGTAATAAAAAAGGCAATGAACAATGAAGTCCACTGCAGTCCCGGCGGTAAAATTACGGTTGCCTTCGAACTCACAACGAATTTAATCAAAAGAAATTAGTAGTAGTATGAGCTTTTGGAATTATAATGATATGTTTATATGTATATGTATATGTGCTGAAACTTTAGGCGCTGCTAGGTTTGACTGGAAAAATCTCAGGTACCTTACCTCCCTCTTCAAAAGCAAGTCGGTAAAATGGTACGATAGACAACTTCATAATTACTGTTATACATATCGTTCACACATTGTATAGAAATCAACGTTAAGGCAATAAAAGCAACATTCGCACTTCAAGAAGAGTGTATATTTAAATTACTTGTATAATCGATTTAAACGAAAAACAATTTAGATATAAATAAACACACATTCAACTCGGTTGAAAATTTTATTATGGTTCGAATGAGTTGGTAATTCACTATATTTATGGACTTGATAAAACATTATATAAGATTCAATAAGATATGCTTACGATTTCGATGAATGAGATGTTTCGAAGAACATTTCGTTTAGGCTATACAAATATTTTCCTATTGCTAGAATCACCAGAAAAATCATATCATTTTTTTTTTTTAATGAGATGAGGGGCAAATGAGCATGTGGGTCACCCGATGGAAAGCAATCACCACCGCCTATTCGTTGCCAGCCTATACTCTTTCCTTTCTTTCTTTCTGGTGACCTCACTCACTCGCAGGAACACAACAACCCTCAAGGGAATTGTTATTTAGCTGCGGTATTCTGTGAGGTGAAAGTACTTCCCCAGTCGGGCAGCCTACTATATCTACCATGCCCTACCTCTCTTTTCGTCAGAGCCTCGTTTGTCATTCAGCAGGGTGCACATGAAGGTGAGGTTGGCTTTGGTTCAAAGATGTTGAAAACCACTTACACCCCAAAAATTTGGAACAATCTATACATGAAATGATATATAAATACTTTTAAATTAAGGCCGAATTATATATAATAAAAGCCCTTTTTCCACAATAACCCGCATTTATGTCAAGCATGCTTACGAATATTCCTGACAATATATCATGGCTTTTCTAAAAGAGCTCTGTAGAAACCCTAGCAATTCATAGTCAAGTGCCCATTGTCCCAAAAACGACATCTACCTTGGATAATAACTAAGGGCTAGCGTAAACTTCGCGAAAAAAACGCGGCGTCTATAAAATTCAACATAATCAACTTGCATTGTCCTATTGAATTGATGGTCTCAATTCCCAAAAACACACTCACTTTCGCTAAGTATTCATATTTTGTAATTATTTGTATGTATGTAATATATAGATAACCAGTACATAATTTATCTTCAACCGCTTTCCATCACTATGGAATATACTCAATACATTTTCTAATCAAAGTGCATCCAGCACTTTGGGTCCGACTAGAATCTGCCCATGGCTTTGCCTCGCGTGAACACAGTACCGGGATTCAAAGTAAATTGTAGCCAAATTCGATGCCATTTGTCGCGTGATGGAGTACGCTCTAAAACCCCTTCGATTGAAAGGAAACTCCTAATCCCGCAGTGGGATGAATAAGAGTTGTGATGGTAAAACAGTCATGACAATAGACGTTACTAATTTTGGGGTGTAAGTGGTTCATCAAGATCTTTGAACCAAAGCTAACTTCAACTGCACACGGTGCACCCTGCTGACTCACAAACGAAGCTCTGGCGAAAAGAGAGATAGGAAGCGTAATTGTAAGCTACCGGACTGGGGAATGCACCTCCATCTCAAAGAATACCGCAGCGAAATAACAATTCCCTTGAGGGTTGTTGTGCTCCTGCGAGTGAATGAGGTCACCAGAAAGTAAGGAGCTGCTGCGAGGGCAGCGGGGGTGGCGGCGCACGAGCGATATTTTATGTTGCGAGCGTTAATATGGCTACGATAACCGCTTCACATCAACGTAGTATAAAAAAACCGGACAAGTGCGAGTCGGACTCGCCCACCGAGGGTTCCGTAGGTACGTAGTATCATTATTAATTTTGATATTTTTCATTATAAATAAGAAATAATGCGTCGAAAAAAATAAATAAAATATATTTTGCAATGTGTACATCAAGCCCTTTCATATGATACTCCATTTGAACTAGTAGTTTCAATTTGAAATTTTGACACCCTATAAAAAATATAGACCCCCTATTTTTTAAGATCTATTTACAAATGTATAGTTTTGAGATTTATTCCTGTACTTGTAGTCTATAACGATGTTACTTGCCAAATTTCATAGTTCTAGGTCAACGGGAAGTACCCTATAGGTTTTGATTCCCTTGAGTGTGTCGAAATATGCGTTTTTTGCTGAATAAACGGCTGTAACTTTTTTCTACGTAAACTTAGCAGTTTGATTTTTTTTTAACTTCATGGGACCGTAGACCTGAGTATACAGTTCAAATTTCAGCTTGATACCTCCACGCATTCTCGACATAGAAATTCTTGACAGACAGACAGACAGACGGACAACAAAGTGATCTTATAAGGGTTCCGTTTTTCCTTTTGAGGTTCGGAACCCTAAAAAAAACAGCTAAGTACGGCATTACTGTAGGCGGATGAACATTCGCTTACAATACGCTCAGTCTGCAACAAACCTAACAATAAATAACCTTGACAAATAGAACAGCCCTCGAATAAATTGAGAATTAACCATGGCCGAATATCATTATAATAGCAACGTCTAGACTTCAGCGGCCATTAAAATTTGGAAGGTTTATTTTAACGAGCAAGTAATTTCTGGTGATTAATTAATAAAGTAAATACTCACGCAATGATGGAGAAATGGTGAGTAATGAATCACGGCATTCAAAGCTTACCTGTAAACAAAAAAAAAAATCTGGATTTTACTAGTCTTAAGTATGATAGCATCGTAAATGATAAAAAAAAATGTGTTATTTATTAGCTTCTCCTCACGTGAACACACTATATGGATAAAAGTATAATATCCTAGCTGACCCGGTATACGTTATTTTGTCATAAAAAATAGATAACAACCTATTCACAATCCCACTGAATAGTACAAAATTTCATCGAAATCGGTCAAGCCGTTACGGAGGAGTATGGTAACTAAAACTGTGACACGAGAATTTTATATATTACATGTTAATAGAGAACATAATTTCATCCAAATCTGTCCCGCCGTTATTTCACGAAAGAGTAACAAACATGCATACATACATAAGTCCAGATACGTCCTCGCAAACTTTTACATTTATAATATTTGAAGACTTAAGTACTAGATTTCGAATTTCGTTCTAACCCTCCTAATATACATTAGGAGGGTTAGAACGAAATTCGAAATCTCGTATTATCTAAGAACGGCCATGAGGCACATGACACGTTACATGTCGCGATACAGCCTTTTTTTCTGCATATTTGCATTATGCACTACTTTCGAGAACTTAAATCAAATAGGTACTTATCATGTAACTTAGCACTTATACCATCTCTAACGAAAATTCAATAAGTTCTATAATTTATTTATTAATTTCATACAATTATTAGTATTACAGTTTCCCAATTCGCAAAATAATGCCAGAAATCATAATAAACAAAGGGAGTTTTCCCACTGTACGAAATTGCTGCCTTATTATCAAGATTGCAAGCATCTATAGGTTACAGTAATCGTTTTATATCAGGGTGGCCTTACAATTGTTTGGCGCCCAACGTGGTACAAAAGTAAAGTACATATTTTGAGACAAATCAGGGCGACTAGGTAGGTACGTCAAGGCAGTTTATTTTTTCATTTGCGATTAATTAGAAAATGTCTATAGCACGATGGCTCTGAAAGGCTCTGGGAACAATAGAGTTCAGTCATGACTTCAGGCTTTATCAAAGTCTTCGTAATCACAAATAAACAAGAATAATTTTACAGAATTTTTTTCTTTTTATTATACGACGCTAGGTGCCAAATAAGTACGCGGTCCACCTGATGGAAGCGCTTAAGCTTACCGCTTAGCGCTAGCATATAGACGCTTGTAATGTAAAGAGTGGTGGTGGACTGACAAGTTGGAAACCGTAGGTACTAACACAGCATAAGCCTGCCCCCCTAGCCAAGTGTAATTCGTAGCGTAACGAACGTTAGATAGATCACGTGACATTTGTCAATTCTCATACTAAAATGTTCGATTTTGACAAATGTCACGTGATCTATCTAATGTTCGTTACGCTACGAATTACACTTGGCTAGGGGGGCTGGTGACCTTACTCACTTTTAATTTTTGTTGGCGTAAGACCTATAAATGTATGGGGTGGCTCGCGCCCAACTATGCAGTCAAAACTTGCACGTGGTACACCCTGGTATCTAACAAGGAACTAGGAAGGACATTCAAATAAAAGAATGAAGTCGGTTAAAAATAGCATCGTTCCATCTATTTGAGAGTTACGATGTAGTTTCCAATAATAAATGTCACGTTTAATTTATTATTTTTATTTCTTATACTAAAATGGCCTACAAGCATACGACATGCCTGATGGTGAAGCATTGCTGACCCTACAAAACCTCTTCACGCCCTTTTTGAGGAACTCTTCGTAACCCATACTACCATTTCTACAATAATGCACATGAACGATAGCGAAAGTTCTAAATTATATATTAAATGTAGTAAATTGGTCGTATTTGCTGGTATAATGCAACGCAGGAAGGCAAGCGATTGAATTAGAACTCGATTATCGGAGAATAACCAATTTTGCCGATATTCAATATACAATGCATCATGAACATAACGATGTGAATAGCGAATATGATTGAGTATAATACTAACACGCTGATCGTGTGAACCATTTGGCTGTTCTCTTTATAAATCAATGAATCAATAACTGAATGAATTTATTTATTGCTAAAATGTGGTATATATGTCGCAGCCAATTGGTAGAACCGCCACATTACAAAACGGCTAACTTTAGGCAGATTGCATTTAAATTATCTTTTGGCTACGTCTGTGTTATTATAACCGTAATTAGAAATAGCCAAGCTATTTGATTCTATTATTATGGTATTCTTGGTGATACACCATCAAGTAACAATTGGGTCGTGTAATCATTATGATAAAAAGGCGGGTAAAAATAATGGCTCCGCCACTTTGTAAAACAGCTAGACGTTATGTAATGCGGCGGATTTTACGAATTGGCTGCGAAATATAGATGTATATAGCAGTATTTAATTGTTTCACACATTTAGTCAACATTATTGACGTGCAATAAAACACAATTTACCTTTGTCATTACAATTAATCAATTTATATAATTAGTGTTATTACAATTAACCAATTTATATTATAAAAATGTAAGTATATTTTTTCAAATTATTACCGGCGATATGCCAAATAATCCAGTTAAAAACACCTTTATTTTTATTTATTTATTATTATTATTAATTTATTATATTATATTAATAAGCCATTTTTGTAGCTCTTTCTTAAATTTGCTTATTGGGATTTTTTTTTATCATATCTTGGTAATTTGTTATACAATGTGTCTCGTTCACTTAGGGACAAATTTTGATCCCGAAACCTAGACATAAAATTATCGAGAAAAATGGTTTTTTTTTTTAAATAACCACGTTATTCAATTTTTATGGCAATTTTAAAGTTAGTAACATTGATAGTTACCTCAAATTCAGGAAAAAAATCTGCCCTTTAACTAAAAACAAATGCATTTAATTAAAGGGAAAATATGTTTTACCTAGAAAATGCATTTGTTTTTAGTTAAAGGTTTACCAATAGCTAGCAACTAAAAATTAAAAATCAGGTGTTACTTCCTTCGTAATGATAAAAAATGCAATTTTAAAAATATTATTATTTTAAAAAATATTATCATTTTTCTTGATAATTTTATGACTGCTTTTCGGGATAAAAGTTTGTCCCTAAGTGAATGAGACACATTGTATATTTTGATCGCCATTAAGTAACAATTGCAACTAAAAAGGGTTGATTTTGTTATTGGAACCAATCTCAACTATAGATATACGGACGGGATGTCGGACGGCCGGGTTTCACTCGACGTTTTTGACGTGATAACGTTTTATAAATCAATGAAAGCCGGGTGCACGCACGAAAAAGCATGACTCATTGTCGCGTTCCGCCTGAGCCGAGCGCGCAAGCTAAAGCGCGAGAGCTTGTGACGCATCTATCTCTCTTCGGCCGATGTTTTTTTATGACGTTATCACGTAAAATTAACGTCCGTAAACCGACTTTACAGACAACCAATTTTTTGCACATAATTGATAAAATAATATTACATATTTAACAAAAAGAGTTGTACGACGACGTTATAAACATTTAATTTTATAATATCTAATCATGTTTATAAATACTTAATGATACTGATAATAGTCATTTTGTATTTCTAAGTCAAAATGTTTTAAACACTATAATCATGTTAAAAAAAAACGTGCTATACAACATTTTCCAATTATTTCAGTTATACATGACATAAAATATAAATAGTGTTCTGACATGTGCAAATAGTTATTTTTTTTCTTTCTTAAAGTATACGTGAATATTTCAGTGAAAGAATCACAAGGATTAGTCATGTAGATTTGAAAAAAAGCATATAAGCAATTAAGTAAATAGGACACCGAAATTTCCATCTTTTGGAGAAATCGTTTAAGAAACAATCGAATTGATAACAGGCAAATCTTGCGAAAGATTGCAAAAACATTTGTTACTTCTTCACGGATAAATGGCTAAATTGATTTGGATCAAATATGGCATATGTTTATAAGATGTCGTGTATTGACACATAGGATACTTTTTATCCGGGTACTGTCACCACGGGAGGCGAAGCCGCAGGTAGAAGACAGTCTTATCGTATATCGACTAAAACCAGCTAATAATAGCACACGTATTAGCATATTCATAATTAGTGATGGAGGCGAATCGATATCGATTTGCTAAAAACAAGGGGTCACTCCGCGCCGTGCCGAATTTGACGTACGCTCGTCCCCTAGCATCATTAATCAAATCAAATGCGGTTTAATGGCAGACTAATTACAGTTTGCGAATCACCTACACATACCGCTAGTAATTACTGCATTAACTCTACTGCGGAAAACCTTTATAGGATAACGTTGATTACGTATCGAATACGCCCGCATGAGATACGCGATAAACCTAGTTTTGCCCATTCGTCAGTCAATTAAATAGTAGTAGATTTATCGATTATCGACTTGTAATGCATCAGCCTTTACGTCACTGCGCGGGTTCATGACCGCAAAATAAATACATGTAAAAGTATAGGGTGTTTGAAGAATTCTAACATAATTAATAGTACCTCCATCGAAACAAAAGATAATCTAGTCTAATATTATAAAATTCTACGAAGTGACATTAATCCTACTAGTATTATAAATGTGAATGTTTGTGAGAATGTATGGATGTTTGTTACTCTTTCAGGGGTAAACCGCTGAATGGATGATACGGGTTTAGATGAAATTTGGCATACATAATAGAATATTTTTTATTATGTTTGTTTGTATTAAAACATATATAGAATACTTTTTAGGTGGAACCTAGTCATTTCATTAGTAGTTTAATGTACTCGTATTAGCCATATAAAAATACTAATATACGTTAGGTACGTATAGTATAGTGCAATTTTTTAATATTTTTATATGCCGCTGCATATATTACTACTGCACTAATTGGCACCACAGAGATATAATGTTTACATCTCTGTCATAGAAGCTACATATTTATCCATATAACATTTACAAAACCAGCGCTAGGTTACTTATGGTTAACTTTTTTTTACAAGAGAAACAAGGATATTTGGTGCCCCTGGATACAACCTGGATAAAAATTAAAAACGATACAGCTCTATGGAATCTCTCAGTAATTGTCTCGCTATGATTTTTAACGTAAAACGTAAGTCTGTCAATGAACAAAATTAAAAACAATAATGTGACATTATTTTTAAATTAGTTATTTTTAATTTATAAATTCGTAATTTGTATTTATATAAATGTAGAGAAAATAAATACCGTAATTTTATAGATTTTACCTATATATATTTATACAACTCGGTCGAAGAAACGAAATCTTATACCGCACACAGCACCCTGTAGGCTCGTAAAGACGGTGATAAAAATACAGGGCTACCTTAATGCTCACCTCTGAATACCGCTTTATGGCTCCTTCCTCACTATCCGCGTAATAATGAATTCTGTGCTCATATTTCGCTTCACTACTCGTGGCAGAGAACATTAGTGGGCATAGTGTATTAATAGGAAAATGTTTTAAAGGGCACGTAATCTAATACCTCATAGATATGTTCAGGGTTCATTTTCCTACGAGAAGGTAAATTTTAAGAATTGACAGCAGACTGTTTATATGTACAAAAAGGTCTTTAAGTTTCCAAGGTAAGTTAATTAGTCAATTACCAGCAACTTAGCTACGGGAGGGAGGCCCATCACACATTCCCACCGCTGTGTCTTCTGTGTAGCCAGGATTAACAGCGGCGACCACCAAAAATGAACAATGAAGCCCATTGCAGTCCCGCGGCTAATACTACGGCTGTCTTGGAACTAACAACGAATTTAATCAGAATAAATTAGTAGCAGTAAGCTTTTTTTGGAATTTGACTTCCGCTCTTAGCAATGCCAGAGGCAGCAATATGGCAAATAAGGTGTTAAAAGTCTAAAGAGATGGCTAGTTGAATGATTTTTGGGGTGTAAGTGGTTCATCAACATCTTTGAACCAAAGCCAACTTCACCTGCACGCGGTGCACCCTGCTGACAAACGAAGCTCTGGCGAAAAGAGAGGTAGGGAGCGTAATTGTAAGCTACCCGACTGGGGAATGTACCTCCACCTCACAGAATAGGTACAGCAGCCAAATAACGATTCCCTTGAGGGCTGTTGTGTTCCTGCGAGTGAGTGAGGTCACCAGAGAGGAAGGAGATGCTGCGATGGCGGCGGGGGTGGCGGCGCGCGAGCGATATTTTATGTTGCGAGCGTTAATATGGCTATGGTAACCGCTTCACATCAGGCGGGCCGTATGCTTGTCTGCCACCAGACGTAGTATAAAAAAAAAAAAAATGACGCTCAACTGTTGCGCACCACGTATTAAGTAAGTTAAGTTTAAGTAAGGGTTTCAGTAACTTTGCTATAGATAGTCAAAATATGGGGCTCAAGATCGTCTTCAAACTCAAAAATGTCTGATCAAAAATCAGATCAGGTTCGATTAATAAAATTTCTTGTTTGATTTCTGAATGGAGATCTCTGTATTATTTCGAAAGTGAAGCGAACTAAGCGAAGTCTAAGTAAGCTGCAGTCGCATGTTTCTTCTGTTTCAGATGTTGGAGATTCGCCGAGACGACTACAGCAGCTGGAGCAGAGACGACCAAAGCAGCCACGGCGGCAATCGCATGCAACTACTAACGGTAGTGGATGGGTGCCGGCCGGCAGTAGTTAGGTAGCATGTACAAATTGGTGGCGGAAGCACTGTAAATTTTACTTCCGCAAAATAACACCTGAATCAATTAACTATCAAAATGCCTGTAAGCAAAGTCTGTTTATAGATACGTATAAAATGAACTATTACACTTCGTAGGTTTAGCATACCAGCAATATTGGCGCGAGCCAGCACTTCACTCGTATAAATCAACCATAATGCATTAATAAATACTGTAAAATGCCAATGGAACTATAAACAACCACAATCCTATTGTTATGAGTCTAATGTTTGCCAACAGTTATTTAAATAACTTGTTTCACCATCCTCAAAGATTATTACGTCAGTTTTTTAGAAAACTGGATTTTAACAGGTTTTTCTAAAGCCTTAATATTGCAAACGTTGAATGGTTGACCAACGAATTGGACAAAAAGATATCTGAGAAGTTTAACGAATAAAATCATTTACAAAAATCTTAATGGAAACTGACCATTTTCAGTGGTAAAATGGGTATCAATTTTTTTTTTCTATATATTCGAAGTACAATCTCAGTCCATACTTATATATAAAAACTTAGTATTTATATACAGCTTTGCGAATGTCAGTGTTTTCAAACCGCCTAAAGACCACTGGCTTGGCATAACGACTGTTATCTAACGACAACAGTCGGGATCGGCGGTAGTGATGTAACGAATGTCAATTTCTAGACATTCGCGAATGCGAATACGAATGCGAATATCTGCCGTCGATATTCGCGAATGCGAATACGAATATTGACTTTTGTATTTGACGCCATTTGTCTATGGCTTTGTTTTGACAGCTTAGTTGGCGCGCGAGTTACACGCACACATTTGTATTTATTTGCATTTACTTCCGAGCATTATCAAGCCGATCCGAAGAAGGCCGCTTGCTGTTTGATTTACGAGTGATGTTTATTGTTTAGTTAACAAAAAATCCTAACAGAAGATAAGGTTTTGAAATAAATATATAAGTTGATACTTATTTCTCTATTTAATTTACCTTTTTGTAATTTAAAATCATTATTATTTTTAGGACGTATATATTCGCAAAACATTCGCATAAAATTGCGAATGCGAATGCGATTGTCGAGAAATATGCGAATATTCACGAATGCGAATACGAATATTCGCGGCAGCTTAACGTGCCCTCCGAAGCACGGAGGAGCTCGAGATAAATAAACCCATCCATGGACAGGCTACGGCCGATGTTGCTTAACTTGTGTGTTAGATTACACTGATACGCGCAAGACGCCGTCGAGCACTTCATTATATATTTACATAATAAAAAACATGGATGGAACTATTGGTGGACATACGAATGAGCATGGTAATCGCATTTTAACAAAAATCATCAACCTGTAAAAGCCCACCACTGGTCACGCTCATATAAATAAATAAATAAATCTTCCTGGACAAATTACACACTGCCATCTAGTCCCAAACCAAAGTATAAGTAATAGTACTACGTACAGTATGGACAGTCCCTGCCGCTCTCTCTTGTCGACCTCACCTCCCCTCTGAGACAAATCTGGAACAGTTTGTATTTCGCCGCACGGACACATGCTCATTCTCGCTCTGTACAGACGTCATTATTTATGTAATAGTGAACGACGCGTCATTTGTATGGAGTGGCCGGGGTGTGCCCAAACTAAGCAAAGCTTGTACTATGGGTACTAGATAACTGATACTATACTTTTTTTTTTTTTAAATACATACATATAATACATAGAAAACACCCAGACCAAAACAAACATAAATGTTCATGTACACAAATGTTTGTCATTTGTATACACGTATTTCACTGTTCATATATTGTGTGTTACTTCACTTTACGTATCCAGCCACTTCCGGTCTCTATTTCGAGGTCATCGGTCTATTAAGTAGAATACAAATATAAACAATAGACACTTCGTATTAAATTATACGGATGCATGCCACAGACAAAACATTGTGTAACATAATACGGTTAGTTCATGAATGAAGGAAAATGACAATCTAATGATTTACTCGTACTCGTGAAATATAGAATGAATTACTTATGAATAAACACGA
Source organism: Hypsopygia costalis (assembly GCA_937001555.2). Classification (NCBI taxonomy): domain Eukaryota; kingdom Metazoa; phylum Arthropoda; class Insecta; order Lepidoptera; family Pyralidae; genus Hypsopygia; species Hypsopygia costalis. The sequence goes on from OW443332.2 coordinate 21,904,817, forward strand.
AGTAATTATTATTTATTAACGACCAGAATAGTCAATAAATTATTACTAGCTTCCACCCGCGGCTTCGCACGAGTTTACTTTTTTTTTTATCAAAAGTAGCCTATGTCCTTCCTAATACCTTACAATATATGTGTATAAAGTATTTTCGGCGTGAAAGCGTAATAAACAAACTCACATTCACATTTATAATATTATAGTAGAGATGACTTCAATGAGCTAATGTTTTTAGAAAACAAAACCTCGTACGTACGTACGTGCCTTATCTCATTACGTTTAAAACAACCTTCTTACACAGACCTGAAATAACTAAATCTGTCTTAAAAACTCCAGACGCTTCCTCTTTATTGATTACTACGATTTCTGCACAGAACTAACGCCACCACTGAATAAAAAGTTGTGATCTGTAAACTATTATGAAATAAAAGTTACATATTAACAATTAATGTTATTTTACTATAGATGTGGCATACCCATACTAAATTGCATTAGAAAACGATTCCTGCTGTTGGATAGCTAGCTATAAATAGTTAAACAGACAATCATCGTCCTTATTATATCAGAGATTTAATAAACTTGCTATCTCTATTCCTCACCGAGTGCAAAATAGCGCCAATTTCATTGCAAAAGCATGAAATTAACTAAAGAACGTGTAACAATCAATTCTTATTATGTACTTTCGTGTGATATGTGATCTCTTGGGCTTTAATTAAATTACTTAATCAAAATAAATTATGCAGTTTCGAAATACAGACTGCATTTTTAGCTATTTCAATCAATTTTCAAAAACATCAGATTCGTCGGCTTGCTTTTGCGAACTAATTGCTCGGTGAGACACTTGGCTCAATTTTCGGGTGTTCGTTTTTGACGTTTAGTGGCATATCTATAGTAATATAGCATTATTGAATATTAAACATTGAATAATAAGTTTGAATATCAGAATTATCACGAAGTGTTTTTATGTCACTTAGCTAATATTTTTAATGCAACACAAGGCAAGGTATCAGAAGTGGGCATTTTTAGTACTTTTGCTTATTTCTGCCCCTGTACTGTGTGTCATCTGTGGTAAATTTAATGTTTGAAAGGTTTCATTTTTAAAATCGTATGCTAACTATGATTTTTTATATATATCCGCCTTAAGTCTATATTAGTGTTTAAAAGGTTGAGATTGCAACTCTCTTTTTGAAGAACTGTGATAAAATAAAACTGTAGTCTCACTACCAAGAGTTCAGTAGTCAAATTCAACTTAGATAGTTCGCAAAGCTACGTTACAACTCCTTGTTCACTGGTGGAATCAACGTGAAAGGCTTTCTCATGAGACGTGTTATCAGTGGAGTTGCAGAAGGTCTGTAAAAGGACACAAAGCCTTTTTCTAGAAAAAGTTGAGCCGAGAATTAAATGCGATGATATATTTTATCGAGTTTAATACTAGGTCCGAGATTTTAATACCTAATAAATAAATGCAATATAAAAACGGTAGAAATGTAAAGCTTGACGCAGCTACGCTATTACATGACCGTGATGAATCAAACAAGAAAACAAAAATATTCAATCTCATGACGTCCTCATTTATTTTCCAGTCCTGTCAAATACTTTGAGTATTTGTGTGGTTGGCTGGAAGAGATCCCTTATACAGATAATCCTGCCTTTGTACTATAAACATCTATTAATGTAAATCTAATATATAAAAATTAATGTCTATTTCCCTATGTCATCGCATCACGCGTGAACGGCTGTTCCGATTTCGCTAATTAATTTTTTGTTGTATTTCTTTTTACCAGGAAAAGGTTCTTATGAAAGAAAAAAAAAGTTGTGTGAATAAAATTAGAAAATTTAAGTAAACCGAACAACCAGATTAACTTTTTAACGTAACATTATGTCGTTTAACAGAACTGTCAGTCATTTGACAGATTGCGCGAAACTAATTCGAATTCAATATTCATTGTTAAGAGGACAACGTCTGTCGAGTCTGCTAGTGGTTTATAAAAATGGTAACATGTACAATAAAGACATTAGAATTAAACAATACAGATAAATAAGAATGTTACCACCGCGGTGCACCGCCACATTTGATTATTTAATTTATGACTGTCAAATAAACCAAAGGTTTTCAATTTAATCAAATGAACGACAAAGACCTCCAAAAACAAAGGGTTGTCAATCTGAACCACGTAAAGGGAAACTCTATCCATTGTGTTTAAAACAATAAAGTGAACAAGGAAACAATTAGTTCTCCTTACTTGATGCTATCGTGAGCTAAAAATACAGGCTCCTAGCCTTGAACTCCTTTCATTCCTCGCAGATGGATATGTAAATAATTATTACTTTTGCCTGTTATTTTTAGGTTATCATGCTGGTGGTCTGTTTTGGAACCAAAATCTAAAATAAAACTATGCATATTTTGCTTTATTAACAGCCAGATGAACGGTCTGAACGGTTGTTGTTTAAAAACTTCGAGTACATTACCTTAGATATTGTTACTTAACTGTAAGAATTAAATAAACTGTGATAACACCGATACTGAAACTAAAATGCAAATACAAATTTATATGACTATTTGTACTAATTGACTGATCTCTGATGATTCAATGCACAGCTCAAACTATTGAACGGAATCGTGGAGATGGGGTCTGAAATGATTCAGGTATTTGCAAAGAAAATACTGGGATAACGGGATACGCACGTGGAGAGCGCTAGCGAAATCTAGTTAGTAAATATTATAACAAATTAATTATAAGAAAACACTTGCTAATAAGCTGGAATATCTAATTTTGATTATAATAAACCAGGCCATAGATAGATATAAAAAGGAAAGATATCCTTTATTGCTTAATAAAGGATACATCAATAAAAATTATGTTGTACATCGCCTGTGACCACAGCCGGTGCAACCTAGTCGAAACGTCAGGCAATAATAAAAGTATGTACGTAAATACCCTTAAGCATAATCGCGTTAATTCCCGTTGTTATTTTCTTATATCATGCAACGCGAAAGTTTAAAACGTAAAATTCTGTTACTATTTAATTTTTTAATAATACACTTGATAACAACTTTATGACTTAGCAATCTACTGGCTAATCTACATAAAAAATACGTCTTGTTAATTTCGTAATGAAATTTTCCCCCTATTATTCTACTAAACGACCTAATCTACGGATCTAAGCGGAACATGCGATAAGTTCTACAAGTGTCGACAAACAAATCTGACCAATTACTGAACTAAAGTGTAACATAAGGTTTTCACATATCGTTACACTAATGAAACCATTATTTCAGGCGATGCTAAGTCGTAACATAACAAGAAGGCTTTTGCAAAGGAAATATATAAGGAAACGATTTACCGGAGCGAGTTAACAGCGATGTTATCGGTTTTGAAATGGAGCGACCGATACATAATGTACACCGAATATACAAGGAAATAGTGGTGTTCTAGTTCTCGATTATATTTGAATTTATAAAAACGATTTTGTGAAATGCGAATCGACAAATATAGTGTTGAACATCTTGAGATCAAATAGAACTATAATGGAGAAAAATAGTTTGAAAGATATTAAAATAGGGAATGCTATGTATTCTTCATGGATAAGGATTCCATCCAATATTCACTACTGAGTATGCTGAGTATGAATACTCAAATTTCAATGAACAATGATGTGAGATGAGAACTGTGGATACCATAATAAGGAAGAGCAATTGGAAAGTAATGAAAAGAGAGCTATATGAATATACCTCTGCAATAGTAAATATATGTAACATATTATGTTTTACATTATAACAGGGACGATGTAATGGACATACCTATGTAGTTTATATTCTGAATAATGATTTAATTGGGTCATTTCCATTATGATAATGATTTTTTTTAGTTTTTCTTCAACAAATTTAGATAGGTACCTGCATACAGTCATGTTGAATACCTTAACCGAAATAACAATAATATTAAGTACCTTGTATGTGTATTATTGCAAATAAAGAACTTGAACTTGAACACTATTGCAGATGTTACGTTTAATAATCGCTATTTTAAGAAAAAATCATTTTCTTATATGAACTGGGGCCTTACCACAAGCTCTAAACGCAGGAATGGAACCATCATGGTTGCGAATTTATGAATGAAATTCATTGATAAATACGCAACCATCATAGTTCCATTCCTGCGTTTAGAGCTTGTGGTAAGTCCCCTGTGGATACAGACAGTTTTACGAATCGACAAACATAGCGTGAACATCTTGGCACTAGGTAGATCATTAATAGGGAAATGCAAGAGAACCTGCTACATTCGCTATGGGATAATGTTGCATTCAATTATGCAGGAATGAATTGATAAAAAGAAATGATGGAGAACTTTGGGGTGTAAGCGGTTAATTAACATCTTTGAACCAAAGCCAACCTCGCCTGCACGCGGTTCATCCTGCTGACTGACAATCGAGGCTCTGGCGAAAAGAGGTAGGGAGCGTAATTATAAGCTGCCCGACTGGGGAATGTACCTCCACCTCACAGAATACCGCAGCCAAATAACAATTCCCTTGAAGGTATGTGTTCCGGCGAGTGAGTGAGGTCTCACTCACTCGTAGGTGGCTCTGGTGACCACCAGATGGAGATGCTGCGTTAGCGACCGAGTAAAATGACAACGGTAACCACTTCACTACAAGCAGGCCGTATGCTACTACCCGACATAATATAAAAAAAAGTTGTATAATAAATAAAAGTTGGCCGTGTGTTTTCCGGCAGACTAGAATAGAATCACCCCGTCTCTTCCCGTGGATGTCGTACAAGGCGACTAAGGGAAATACATTATCAAACCCGTCTGGCCAGCGTGGGGAGTGTAGGCCAAATCCTCCTGTCTGGGACGGACGAGAGAGGGTCGTGCTCCTGTAGTGGAGACTAAAATGACCTGATTATGATGAAATAAAAGTAAATAGAATCACTAACACAGTAAACAAACATGTTCCAACTGTTAAACTCATACACTAGATTGACGTTGCAGGTGCAAACTATAATCGCTATAAAGTCCTCTAATCTCTTTTTCATTTTAAAGATATTCTTCAACTGCCCCTTAACAAGCACCGGCTAAATAAAACTAAACTGCACCGTGTAATTGGCTTGTTAGCATCAGATGACAACTTCATCTGTTGGATTTATATAACTGAAGTCACATCAAAGGGATTTCTTACTTTCATCAGGGATGATGAGGTATAAGATGTAACAAGGCATTGCAATCTTTCTTTTAGACTCCGTAATGATGAACTGATTACAATATAGTGCAAGTCGTTAGCCGCATTTATTCCTCCATTTAGTTTTTATACTCGATAAGTAACCAGTTTTAGAGGAGCTCGGTGGTGTCAATGCGCCTGTGAGTTTAGACTGACACGCGCATTGACACCACCGAGCTCCTGAGAAGGTGGAGAGTTGGATTAGTCCAACTCTCCACCTTCTCATGGCTCCACCGGCCTCGCGGTCATATGAGCCGAATCGCGGGAGATGCACGCGACACTTGGCTTTTTCGTGTCGGGGTCAATGCTTGACTCCCTACAAGTTTTTTTTCTTCGTCCTTTGTCCCAATAAGCCCTCTCCACCTTCTGAGGCGGCTACATCCACATTTACGCCTTCGCCTAGTCTAATCGAACAAGCCAGTTAAACAACGTCGGCCGTAGCCTGTCCATGGATGGGTTTATTTATATCGAGCCTCCGTGCTTCGGACGGCACGTTAGGTCGTCGGTCTCGGCTGTTGTCATTAAAAATGACAGTCGTTAAGCCAAGTAAAACACTGGCCTGCGACAACCTTTGATGCAGTTTTCACTGTCATATAGAGAACGTCCTGTGAAAAGTTTATATTACAATACATTTATAATGTCTGACACGAGCGAAACTGGGGTGGGTCGCTGGTTAATATCTAAAAACCTAAAAGTCGTCATCGTCAACCCTTATTCATCCCACTGTTGGGATATGAGTCTCCACTCAATCGAAGGGATTTAGAGCTACTCGCTACTCAACTACAGGTTGGCGGAGGTCAGTGTTTTCAAGCCGCCTAAAGGCTGTGATGACTTGACTTAACGATTGTCATCTAATCACGACAGCCGGGACCGACGATATAACGCGCCCTCCGAAGCACGGAGAGCTCGAGAAAATAAACCCATCCACGGACAGGCTACGGTCGACGTCGCTTAACTTGTTCGTGTAGGAGTGTAGACTGACATGCGAAAAACAATGCTGAAAAACAAGTGTTAAATGAGCAAAACTTCACAAAAACATTTTTTTTTTTTACCAATCCGAGTCCATATCACAAGTTAATATAACGTGCCCTCCGAAGCACGGAGAGCTCGAGAAAATAAACCCATCCACGGACAGGCTACGGTCGACGTCGCTTAACTTACTTGTTCGTGTAGGAGTGTAGACTGACATGCGAAAAACAATGCTGAAAAACAAGTGTTAAACGAGCAAAACTTCACAAAACAATATTTTTTTGACCAATCCGAGTCCATATCACAAGTTAATATAACGTGCCCTCCGAAGCACGGAGAGCTCGAGAAAATAAACCCATCCACGGACAGGCTACGGTCGACGTCGCTTAACTTACTTGTTCGTGTAGGAGTGTAGACTGACATGCGAAAAACAATGCTGAAAAACAAGTGTTAAACGAGCAAAACTTCACAAAAACAATATTTTTTTGACCAATCCGAGTCCATATCACAAGTTAATATTGTAAAACCGATAAGCTCTAAATTTGTGTAACTGTCCACATTATTTGAGTAGTTTTCTAAAGCGCGACTTGAGAGCGACGCCTTAATGAACGCAGATTAAATAGTGTAGTTCTGACACGTGTAATTGGCTTGTTAGCATCAGTTAACGGCTCCCTCCGCCCGTCGGATTAAATCACTGCAGCTGATGACGTGCACTTTCGTGAAATATAGTTTTTTGACATTTGCTAGTTCGAAAAACTAATTTTTTTTTTTTTATACCTACTTAAGTGGTTCATCAACATTTGGGTATTTTTGATTACTTTGTATTGACTGATACTAATGTTAATCCTAATATATATAAAATTCTCGTGTCACAATGTTAGTTACCATACTCCTCCGAAACGGCTTGACCGATTTTTATGAAATTTTATATACATATTCAGTATCAGGTCTGAGATTTTTTTTTATACTACGTCGAGTGGCAGACAAGCTTACGGTCCGCCTGATGTGAAGCGGTTACTGTAACCGTATTAACGCTCGCAACATAATATATCACTTGCGCGCCGCCACCCCCGCTGCCAACGCAGCATCTCCTTCTTTTCTAGTGACCTCACTCACTCGCAGGAACACAACAACCCTCAAGGGAATTGTTATTTGGCTGCGGTATTCTGTGAGGTGGAGGTACATTCCCCAGTCGGGTAGCTTACAATTACTTACGCTCCCTACCTCTCTTTTCGCCAGAGCTTCGTTTGTCAGTCAGCAGGGTGCACCACATGCAGGTGAAGTTGGCGTTGGTTCAAAGATGTTGATAAACCACTTACACCCCAAATTGTTGATTATTTTATTTTAACCAATTGAATAGGTTAATTGTTATCTATTTTTTATAGCAAAACAACGTTTGCCGGATCACCTAGTATTTTCTAAAATCTGTATATTTTTAACAGTTGACATTGTAAATTGTATTTTTGTATGACTTGCAAGTGTGTTGGAGTCAGTAACATTCTGTGAACTGGCATAAAATGAAGTAAATAAGTAATAAATAAATAAACATCTTTGAAGTTAACCTCACCTGCACGTGGTGCACCTTGCAGACTGACAATCGAGGCTCTAGCATAAAGAGAGATAGAGCATAGCATATATTTTTAGCTGCCCAACGCCTGTAAACCCATCCATAGACAGGCTACGACCGACTTTGCTTAACTTGCGATTCGACTAGACTGAGACGCGCAACGAAACCATCGAACTTCTCGCTATAACTTTATCTCTCGATGCTAAAATATTATTTTCAATGTACAGTTGGCCAAAAAGTGTTCTATCAGTTTTAACAAAATTTCCTAACACATGTTGCTAAGGTTGACCTTTAATAATTTTTGAGAGCTAAAATAGACGTTAATTTCAAAAGTCCAAACGAATGTCAGACAAAGGTGGCAAAACATTTATTTGGCCCACTGTACTAGACCAAAATGTGTCACAAAGGCAGTGAACATACTTCGTACAAGTAACCCAACAACGCGGACTAGTGAATAAACTACTGTAATTTTTCGCACTAGTGTCGGATGATTACTTTTCCGAAAGAGCGGACCGAAGTAAATAGTTATTTTATCAGTGAAATGTAACAAAAACACCTCTCGCCTTCTTTGGTAGAAAAACATACTAATATTTTTTTATTATATTAGACAATAATAATATTTGTTACAATGGTTTTATTAATACTAGAAAGCAATAACTACTAGGAATATTATTTCGTCGCATAAACAAGACAAACGTATGACTATGTCAATAAGACTGTGGGGACGTTCCCCGAGATGGTCTGAGAGAATACCGATTAAATGCCCGATTATGACGATGCGATGGTAAAAACAGTGGACCAAAATTACTTCGTAGCCTAGTCAACGAATAATTTGTGGATGGAAAAGTCGAAAGCAGAAACTTTGACTTAAGAACTTTGTTTGGACTAGTTAGGAGATAAACATACTAAAAGTCCTTACCCCTCCGAGGTGAGCCCGAGGGGGGGGAGCACAAAGAAGGTCCCGTTTTTTGGTTTTTTGCTTACTTCTCGAAAACGGTGCTTCGTACGAAATTTTGTTGTACTACATAATAAAAGCTAATTAAATTCTCTACAACTTTGTCTTTTGCACTTTGAATCTATCTTCTATCATTGCCAAGCTATGAGCTTCTAAAAGTGGTCGATTTTCAAAAATTAGTTCTACACTCTTTTAGTTATTAAGAGAGGTCTCCTTCTGTTTCGCTCCATACCAACTTAAAAAGTATAAGTTTCCATTTTCTCTTATGTCAGCATGCGATGAAGTGGGGTTCGAAAACACCTCTGCGGCTTGACGGAGCTCAGGTTTTTTTAAGTACAGTTTACAAAAACCAACTTTGCTTCTCCGAACTGCAGTAGAAGTAGTATCGCATCCCGTGAAGGCGTGTAGAAATAATATGTCTTTCAGGCCTAGCAGTTGCAATTCCTAACTTGAATAATACGTGGTAGGTACTTTACCTCTGCTAGGCTTGACAAAGATAATATCATGGTCAGGTGGAGTCCTTGCTATAAGCAGAACTACCAAGTAAAAATAAGAAATGATTTTAGTAAATTTGTACTGCACTGTTACAATGTGCTCCAGAGAAAAAAATACACTTTTGAAAATCGACCACTTTTAGAAGCTCATAGCTTGGCAATGATAGAAGATAGATTCAAAGTGCAAAAGACAAAGTTGTAGAGAATTTAATTAGCTTTTATTATGTAGTACAACAAAATTTCGTACGAAGCACCGTTTTTGAGAAGTAAGCAAAAAACCAAAAAACGGGACCTTCTTTGTGCTCCCCCCCCTCGGGCTCACCTCGGAGGGGTAAGGACTTTTAGTATGTTTATCTCCTAACTAGTCCAAACAAAGTTACTAAGTCAAAATTTCTGCTTTCGACTTTTCCATCCACACTCCCCTTGTGAGCATTCATTGACCAAACTATCGTTGTCACAATCAGTGTTACTCAAGCACTGTGACAATAAATTTATTGTCACAGTCTCCTATACCTTGTTCCAAAAAGTGGCGGAAAAAAATACTTATTATTAAATTATTGCGTTCCAAAAAATACTAAGTCCAAACATTGCAAAAGTAATACAAAATTGTGTTTGCTGCAGCGCCACATTCACAGTATATGGAATTAGTAATTTTTGAAACGCAAATAAAGTTGGTTACTATTTGGAACAAGATACACAATATGGTTATAGCCATACCTTATACAGTATAAGTAATAGTACTTACGTACTGTAGTGGGCTATATATATACTGTAGTATCGTCTTGCCACTCTTTCGAATCGACCTCACCTCCACACCTCCGTTCCGAGTGAAATCTGGAACAATTTGTTCAACGCCGCACGCACACAAATTCATTCTCTGCACGCACGGACGTCATTGTTTATGTACTACTCAACAACTCGACGTTTGTACGGAGTGGTCGGATTATGGCCGTACTCATCCACGACCACTGTGATACTTATTACAATACTGCCACTGCTCTGTGGTAATACACAATCGTAGACAATACCAAAATTTCGAAACAAAATCAGAGATCCTATTCATTTTAAGTATTATGCAACTTCTACAAACATGGAACACAAAAGCATTTCGCAAACAAAATACGCAGCTGAACATCTAACTTCGTACGTTTCAACTCGAATGCACAGCGATGCACATTAATGGAAACAATGGGACAGAACAGACATAAAGCTCAACTCGAACCGGAGTTTTCATATTTAGCCTGAATGCACACAGATACTTCAGAGCCAGAAATCGTCGCGATATAATCGCTGTTGAAACTCTGTTATTCAATTTAGTATTGCATTATGAGAGGTAGCACAGTATACGTATTAGTACTACGTACAGTATGGCCATACCCTGGCGCTCTCTCGTGTCGACCTCACCTCCCCTCTGAGACAAATCTGGAACCGTTTGTATGGCTCCGCACGCACGCATATTCACGATCTATACAGACGTCATTGTTTATGTAGTAGTAAACCACGCGACATTTGTATGGAGTGGCCGGGGTATGGTGGTAGGGTACAGCGTATTTGTAAGCTGCCCGATTGGAGAAGTACCTACTTTCACCTCACAGCCTCTTCCCTTCAGGCGTGTTGTGTTCCTGCGAGGAGGAGGTCACCGAAGGAGCGACTTGCTGCGTTGGCATCAGGGGTGCGACAGAGCGGTATTTTATGTTGCGAGCGTTAATATTTGATTTCGACCAAGTTGCCAGAATTATAAATATATTTTTTTTTTAATGAAAATATTCACCTTCCGCTCCTAGGTGGGATTTGAACCCACGACCTCTCGATTATCGGTCGAGTGCTCTTCCAACTGAGCTACGAGGAAGGTTCGTGATAGTGGCGAATTTGTGCATTTAATATTTTACAGCTGCTCAAATATAAAATGCAAAAAAAATCCATTAAAAAATATAAGTATATAATGTCTATTTAGATTTTAAAGATAATAAAATAATAATAAAATTGTCTTGTCTCTTTGCATTAATATTAAAAAAGAAAATACATACTTTTGTGGATTTATACCGTCACTTCTATACAGTACATAGTATAAATTTTACAGTATAATGAAGTAATCCTTTAATTTTGCCCACATTACGTATATTAGTACATGTGCAAATATGTAAACATATATGCTAAGCCAAACGACATACGATGCCTCGCATAATATTAGGTTTCAGTGTTTTGTTTGCACAGTTCGGCTAATTACGAAATTTCGCCGGTTCTATGCGGTTTGGCGGCATTAGTGCTAGCAAAACAGGTGGATAGCCATTAGGCCAGCTCATTGAATTAATACGCTAATAGACAGGTGAACGCATGCGCAAGCTATAAAAGGTGCAAAATAATTTACTGCATTCCCTTTATGAGCAGATTCAGTACGCCAAAACAAATAACTTTTAGTATTAAGACTTTTATCGTGATTAGTCAATGGTTTCCACAGGTAACGTACTTAATTTGCTCAATACGTAATCGTATATTTTGAGACCAGGTATATATTATAATAAACAAACTTAAGGTTCAAAAGAAAGGTTCTCCACAGGCGTGCGCCATGAAACCTATAGTGCTCCCCGGCCATTCCATACAAATGTCGCGGCGGTAACTACTACATAAACAATGACGTCTGTGCAGAGCATGAATAAGCGTGTGTGCGTGTGGCGCCATACAAACTGTTCCAGATTCGTCTCAGAGGGGAGGTGAATTCGACGCGTGAGAGCGGCAGGGAGTGACCATACTGTGCTGTCGCCTCTACTAAGTACTATTATTTATACTGTGCCTATAATGTTGTGTAAACAGCGCGGTCGCAGGGTAGCTAGGTCGGCAACGAGTGAGTAAGCAGTCATCAGTGCGACACTCTGGTGTCGCAAGCGTCCGTATGCTACGATGTCTGCTTGCCATCAGGCAGATCGTATCTATGCATGTTTGTCAAAAAATATATAGTTCTACAAGTGCGGAACCAGGGTAGATCGCTAGTTTAAAATATATATAAATATGCTTTAGTAGGAGTTATGAAACTGTTTAACAACTTTTTCTTTCGTATTTTTTTGTAGGTTTAAAGGGGTCCTATGCGAGAATATTATGATTTATTTAAATGAAGTTTCCTTGGAATTGTATAACAAGAGGCATTACCTCTTGTTATACAATTCCAAGGAAACTTTACCAAACAATGCTGCAATAAAACACCGTTCAATATTCAAACACAATCAAACCCAAGAAATGTACCATTCTAAAACAAACAAACCCAAGAAATGTACCACCAACCTCCAAGCGATAAATGCCCATCGACATGCATTTTATAAACAATTTTAATCGTCTTTTGTTTCCTCGGTGACCATTTCATCAACCCATTGTTCAGTTCACCCATTATTTATAGTTGGACTGAGTACATTGCTGGAATTGTTCTGAGATTGAAAGCGCGACTAAAAATCTAGCTGGAAATGTATCAATGTCAGCGGATAAACAATCGAGTACAATAGTCTCGCAGTAAAGGATCCCAGCGCAAAATGAAACTTCTAAGAATACGTAAGTGAAAAAAGCAGTAAGAATAGTCTGGTGTCAGATGCAACGACAGTTCGCGGTACGCGGCTCTTTGAAACTTTTAGTAGCACTGGAGACTTGAGAACTTTTATTCCTATAAACTGGTTTTTTTTTTAAACGTCTGGTGCCAAACAGGCATATCGGCTACAGTAGAGCGGTTACTACAGCCCATAAAAGCATTAGAAGACGTTTTGTTCGCGCGATGACATCCACGCTTCGCTCTTTAGTACAAAGAGTTAAACTTTTTGTTATTGATAATAAATTACAATCTATAGACCTCGGAGGAGTCCATACCTTTGGTTTACATCTTCTATTTTTATGTCACAATTTTATGACAATTTAAGAATTGCACGTCGCTATTATGCAATAATAATAATAATCACACTATTGTGTCATCATCATCATCAGGTTCATTTTAGTCTCCACTACAGGAGCACGACCCTCTCTCGTCCGTCCTAGACGGAAGGAGGATTTGGCCAACACTCCCCACGCTGCAGCGCTGGCCAAACGGGTTGGGGAGGCCTGATCGATATTTGATAATGTATTTCCCATAGTCGCCATGTACGACATCCACGGGAAGAAACGGAGTGATTCTATTCTAGACTGCCGGAAACCACACGGCCACTATTGTGTAACACTACCACAGTATAAGTAATAGTACTTAATCTCAATCCTCCTATTGTTTACCTTGCCATCATGACAGCCACGCAGACCAGTGTCTGAAGTGGCTCATAAAAACGTGTCCTACACTTAAGTTAAAGATACAAATCATCATTTTGATGATTATGAACTTCATTACGAATAAATAAGACGACACTGAAGGCAGGTTTTCTGAGCAATTACAAAACATACGAATGTAATTTTTGACTACCTGATACTTCATGAAATTCGCTTCATTTAATTGCCATTACACGAATTGTTAACTTTTCTAACAGTAAAAAAATTGCAAAGTAGACGAGAGCTACATGTAACTAAAGAAGTTTGTCATTAACTATAATATAAGACCTATTTTTGAAAGCGAAATATTCTATCGGAATCGGCTTCAGCTTCGGCGGTTTGGCCCCTGGTAGGTACTACTAGGTATACGCTAGACTGCAGCTAATCACATTGACCTAGGACATGAAGCCCCGCCTGATAAAAACCAGCTACACTGAAAAATTTGTACTAAATAATACTTTGTTGTCACATCAAGAAAGTACTCGTATTAATAAATTCAAAACAAGTTATGAGGTAAAGTGAATATATCAAAGAATTTCACAGATAATAAATTCAATTTCTGAAAACGCTTTCGCATACGTTTACTTGAACGCATTTTATTAAAATTCCGAATACGCGTTCTACATAAATAATAAACAAGCACCGTTGAAGTGAATTGTGAAAACGTGACATTGAAACTTACTGAAAATGTTCATAACCCCTCACATAATATAATTAACAAGATTGAACCTAAAGCCAGCCTATTAAAGTTCCATTTAGAACAGCATCTTTAGCTGCCGATATAGCTTTCACGCATCGAAGATAATTTGGTGACGTGAGAAGCGTTAAACGTTCGCAAAAGGGATATAGAAAATTGGGTCATATAAGTTTCGAGAGTAGGTTGCAAATCCTTTGTAAGTGGTTTTTATTTTTATTCAAAATACGCCGGTGGCGATGCTCAATGCGGTGTGAAGTGGGATTTATGGCGATTGTGAAACAGTTGCGTTTTGCAAGCATGTAGGTACTTCACATGCATGGAGGCACTCAAGAGTCGCGAGGAATCTTAATTGTGTCCCATTGAGAGATTCCAGTTTAGCGTCTTTATTTTTGTATAGTAGGGGACCTTTTGCTCGCAGTCGTGATTCACACTCGTTCATTTGTCGACTGCACGTAATGCCTTGCGTTTCGTTTTCCTTGGATCAAACACGTGGGATATTAATACAATATTCGATGGCTTTGATTTGTGTGCGTAATGCTGTCAACATATGCAATGCACGTGTATGCAAAATAAGTCTTATTTTAAACCTGCTTCCGCTTATTGTTTTGGTCTTCATGCTCTATAGACACAATAAAATTGAATGATTTTTTGGAATTGTATTAGGGATATGCCTTCCAACAATTTATAGATTCTAAGCCTATTTGTTCTTCCGTATGTGGAAATGAGAATGTAAGAAGGAAAAGGTTAGGTGGATTTCTACTGAACTTTTTCTTGCAACTTAAGATACTTAACACTCTAAAGATCTCCGGGACTGTCAACCTTCCATACTTAGGGTTTGCATTGTCTATAGCAGTGGTTCTTAAACTTTTTCGGCAACGGACCCGTTTTGCAAAATGAAATATGCCATGGAAACCTAAACTAAAAAATATCAGGTAATATATTAAAAAAAAGATATAGTAAACAACAGATAAAGATTTTTTGCTACTTTTCGTTAAATAGATGCATGAAATTATGGTATTTTTTTATCCTAAACAAGTAACTTTATGGAATCCATTTGGTAATAGATTAATTTTATTGTGACTGCTGACGGAGCTTTCCTAGTGGCCTTACGGAACGCTATACCAACCATTCTAGCAAACAAGGATACCTTTGATGCACCTAGCCAGTGTAAAGCGGAAGACTATAAACACTTCCAACACAAGGAGTAATAGCTTGCACGTGGGTAAACCAGTCTCCAATGAGACATCTCTTCAAGAACTTTATCGTTTGTAAGTTGCAATAGTTATGTAAGTCAATGGTCAACTCCAGTTTTACAGCTAAAGCCTATCTACCTCAACTGCACGTGGTGCAGCCAGTTGTTAGGCAAACGAAGTTCTGGCGAAAGAGATGAACGACATGTCGAGCCTGCTTCGCATGACAGATACTGCAGTTAAATAGCAATGTCATTGAGGATTGTTGTATTCCTGCGAGTGAGGTCATCAGACTTGAGGAAAAGCTGCGTTAGCAGTAGTTTATAGTCTATAGTTAGCAGCGAAGCGTGCGATCAATCAATTATGTATAGCGAGCGTCAATATGGCTGCGATACTCTTTACATCAGGTGGGCCATACGCTTGTTTAACTCGTAAGTCCAGATGCTAAACAAGAGTTTTAAATAAATTTGATACCTGCCGATGAGTTCCACTATCGTACAACTCGCCAAGAACAGAGTCAATATTTCCCTTAAAAGGCTGGCAACGGATCAGCGACCCCTTGGTGTTGCTGATTTCAATGGACGGTGGTGATTGCTTTCCATCAGGTGACACACATGCTGGTTGTGCCCCTCTCAAAAATCTTTTTATTTGCAAAAAACATGGTATACAATGATCTTAGGTGCTTAAGTAAGGCGCTCATATCTTGCCAATCATAATCTTGCAAATATTGATTTCAATTAAAATGTACAAGTAATGTTCTTTTTTTTTTTTTTTTTTTTTTTATACTACTTCGGGTGGCAGACAAGCATACGGCCCGCCTGATGTGAAGCGGTTACCGTAGCCATATTAACGCTTGCAACATAAAATATTGCTCGCGCGCCGCCACCCCCGCTGCCAATGCAGCATCTCCTTCCTTTCCTTCTGGTGACCCCACTCACTCGCAGGAACACAACAACCCTCAGGGGAATTGTTATTTGGCTGCGGTATTCTGTGAGGTGGAGGTACATTCCCCAGTCGGGTAGCTTACAATTACGCTCCCTACCTCTCTTTTCGCCAGAGCTTCGTTTGTCAGTCAGCAGGGTGCACCGCGTGCAGGTGAAGTTGGCTTTGGTTCAAAGATCTTGATGAACCACTTACACCCCAACGTAATAACCTAATGTTTTAATACAGTAAATTTTTTTCTCGTTAAGCCATTTATACAAGTTCTTTTTGAATATGTAAGAAGATTATTTTTATTATTTTATACGTAAAATAATAAAAACCCAACTTGGTACTGAATATGGTAATAAATATAAATAAATAAATATAAATATTCCTGCACAAATTACACGCTGCCATCTAGACCCAAACTAAGCAATGCTAGTACTATGGGTACTAGATAACTGGTATAATACTAAATTACATTTTTTTTTAAATACATACATACAATACATAGAAAACACCCAGACCAAGGCAAACAGACATGTTCATGCACACAAATATTCGTCGTATGCGGGAATCGAAGTTGCGACCTCGGAGTCAATTGCTGGCCATTCGATCACCGAGCTACGGATGGAATATTAAAGAATATAATTAATAATGTTGTATTATTCCATAAACTAATATAGCCATGCCAAACGTCATCGTAAGTCGTAAGAAATCCATTTACAGCCAATAGTCATAAACAAGTGGCATAGTACCCAGTCCGCCGAATGGTAACCAAATTAATGGAAGGCACTAATTTAAACGTCCCATAAAAATATTATGATGGACTTTAATATCTATATCGTTGACACACTGTCTAAACATCCATAAAATACTGCTCGGGTCTATAGATAATTCAGGTTAGTTTTAATTAATATGATACATATGTTTCTTTTCATCAGAGCGTTTGTACTATCTCATATTACAGAAGAGCTTTTATATATTTATTATGTATCTCTTTTTAATCACGGGTCAAGCCCGGTCATTTGATAGGCGTGCGCGGGGATATGAATCCAACGCGTAGAGGCCCCTTTGAGAAGTTTGATGTAATGTTGTACGCCCGCCGTGACCCGCTCCAGGATATGTCAATGGAACGACATACCCATGAGCAGGTCTCGGCAGGCGTTGAGACTATTCCGAAGTGTGATGGAAAATAAATGGGCTATGGAGATGAGATCTGGGTGAACTTAATACCGGGCTATTACAGAAGAGGGACGAACGCCTGCCATAACTGCTTTTATTGCTAGTTATTTGCGGCAGGCATTATTTATTTATTATTGTTTGTGTGTATTTTATTATAATTTTTAACCCTTTAGTCCGCAATAGAAATTGTGGTAAAAATTGCTGTTGTTTTTTAACTATTCGATCTACGAATGTCATAAATTACTTAAAAAAAATAAAAATAAAAATCTGTATTAGTATTTTTTTGGAAACTGGATGTTAAAAATACATAACATTGCGAAGTAGCTAATATTTAAATATTTAAAAAATATGTTACGTATTCTTAACTTTGCGAAATGCACAGGAAACGAAAAATAAATTTTTTGCGGTTGTTTTTAATACAAATTTTTATTAGTTAAAGAAAATTATAAAAGAAATTATTGCAGACAGTACATACAATATTCATGAATCATTTATAAACAGTTTCGCTTCCTAAATTCCAGAATTCGTCACGAGTAATATTTATAGACTTCAGTTTTTTTACACGGTGTACCTATAAATTCGTATTTTGAATAATCATATCAATAACATCTAAAAAAATCATAAAAGTAATCGGATGGCGACTTTGAATCAGAACCAAATTCAGTAAAAGTAATTTCTTCTAGTATTACACGATTTTAATATTTACCACTTTCCCATTTAAAATCCAACGGTTTCTAACAAACGGTTTATATTTCTTTATCAACAAGGTTGGTAAAGGATTAAATTTGTTTTTTTGAACGTGATTTCTTGATAACACTAAAAACTTACATGATTTGATGGATCAGACAAAACAGAAGATATTGACTGGGTGGCAGGTAAATCTTGCGGTAAGATTTATTTCGCGAGGACCTGACAAATAGATAGAGTGGGTGGTTCAGATCTTCAGGCAACATGGTATCATATATATCCGCCAAAAAGTTAAGTAGTTTCAATGAAGAATCGAAAAATCGAGGTTCAAAGCTATAATCATTATCGTCATTTATCATCTCCATCTCCTGATATGCTACTATTGCTACAAGAAGCATTACGCGGAGGCATAAGTGCCAGAATCTTCTTTACACGTTCTAATTGCAGGTTATGCTACAACAAAATCAAGCTTACAATCATGTAAACACCCTCCAACACCAAATTTACCGAAATAAAAAGCCATTATTTACATCCCTTATCATTTCGCAATGTTAGTTATTCTTTACATTCATAACCTCATCTCAATCACCGGTATCTTCGCAATGTTAACTATAGCTAACATTCAACTTTAACGGGCTTTCGCTTTAGCACATACAAACTTGCATTTTTAATAATACTGTAATTGTACAATTATACAATGCGAACACAAAAACATAAATAACATACAATATTAAGGCAAATCGAGCAACTTAAGTGAAAATATTGATATTTCTTAACTTAAGCGCGGGAGCAGCTCGAGGTTGGGTCGCCATTTTGCACTTTCATATCAGAATTTACAATACAATGACGTTTTTTTATTTTTTTATGCGTACGTAGTAATGTTCTTTACTTATTATTAGAAAAAAACCGTAAGATAATCGATGTTGTATTGTAAGTAAAATTTTAGTTATATACATATAAGTTAAGTATACCTAACGTTGCGAATTAAAGGGTTAATCTAGTCATATTAATTTAATTTCAATTTATTTATATGTAATTTTTGTTTTCTAACGTAATTAATTATATATCTTTTTTGTGTATGTAATTGTTCGGTAAATAAATAATATAAAAAAAAATATTGACGACAAAATAAAGGTACAAATTATAAATAAAAAAAAGGATTTAATACTAATACTTCAGCGAATAAGCATTGCCATCCAGTATGGTAATGCTCTGCCTTCTGGCCACTTCACCCTTTGACGGCGATGCGGAAGAATTTTATAACGTTACTTAGATTATTACATCACACGTATGCTGCTTACCTCTTCGAAATATCCCACTAACTTTTAAGGTTTTCCCAGGAGGCTATAGTATGGGGTTCTATGAGAAGGGTCTGAAGGGATTTTTACAGGCTTCGCAACGTGTGAGCTTCTCGTGTCGCAAACGTATGTACATACATAGGCTGCGATGACGACTTACCGTCGGGCAGATAGTACGCTTATTTGTCACGCATTTCATCTTGCGAACGTTAATATGGTTACGGTAACCACTTCACATCAGGCGGACCGTATACATGTCTGCCACCCGACGTTCTAAAATAAACGCTGGTGGTAACAAAACTTTCTAAAACATTGACTATGTTTTAAAGTGGCAAATGAAAAGCAGTTACGTACAGACATATTATGTTTCATGTCAGTGACATTCTGACTGACGCATCCGTAGCATCTTTAGGTTGGCAAATACAATCAATACAGTGCCTGCATGCGATTTACATTATATGATAACGGCTCTTATGGGACTGTAATAAAGTGGGCTATTGATTGTCAGAGGACATGAATAATTTAGCCCATCATGAGCAGTCAATTACGGGCTGCGAACGACAGTATCGCGATAGCGTTGAATCAGATGTAGCTGTTAAAACCCTTTTGACCTTTACCTTTGTACACTGCCATTATTTATTATCTATATATACACAGGCAACAGTGTTCTGTCACTTGACATATACATGGCTATAGACGCTTGCAACACAAATCTCGCTGGCTTTCCATCCAGCAAATTAAAGGGGTTTAGATTAGATATGTTTTGAAGCTCCGTACTTAACCGAAACTATTGGGTATCCGGAATAAAAATCTACCCGGAACAGAAGAAACGTTTTGATAGGTTTTCGCCGGACAAGAAGACACAGTAACTGCATCGCTCGACTCTTGCATCGTTTATCTACATAATAATAAAATACTTCTCCATATCTTCAGACCATTCTTGTGAGATTAAAATTACCTAAAAAAAATTAAGGCCCATTTTATTACGACAGATGCTTTCCATCTTAGAACTTGACTTTGGAGGAGTCATAGATGATATGATTTTTCCTTAGTCAAAAAACTGTTTCTCGCGATTTGCTGATTTTTGATTTACTTGAACCAGGTTTCTATTTTTCAAAATAACTTTGTATTAATTATAATTAACCTTTTACAATTTCTAAAAAAAAAAAAATAGCATCCATATCTGAAACTATCCGTTACTATCGAGTAATCAGAAATAATTTCATATCCGTAACCGACATAATATTATTTACATATCCGTAACCGTATCCGAATCCGAAATTTCATATCCATAACATCCCTGGTTTAGACTATTGTAGAGAGTGTGCATTGTACTCCACCACGTTACTCAACTGCGAGTTGGTGGAGGCAGTGCTTTCAAGCCATCCAAAGACTCTCTAACTGACCGACAGCTTAACGTGCCCTTCGTAGCACGAAGGAACTCGAGATAAAAATATCCATCCAGAAAGCCAATTCTCTTGATTATTTTACGATCACAGAATGCATGTTGAGCTAATCGAGACTGAATTATGAATTGACTAAAAATTATATACTTGATTTCATTGATTAATTAATACAAATTCTTATTGATAGCAGAATTCTATTCTTAGTTTGTAAAATTTTATGTCATATGTCGATATAATCACACTTTAATTAAACTTACAAATTTCAGATTGAGATATGGGACTATCGAGTGTGGCATTTGTGAGGTCGAGACTAGATCGAAACTGAATTTTAACTACATGTTTAATCATATTCTTTGATTTTGAAATTTTCGGTCATATTTCGATATATCATCATCATCATCAGGTCTTTTTAGTCTCCACTACAGGAGCACAACCTTTTCTCTTCCGTCCCAGACAGAAGGAGGATTTGGCCTACACCCCCAACGCTGGCCAGACGGGTTGGGGAGGCCTGATCGATGTTTTATAATGTATTTCAATTTAGTCACCCTGTACGACATCCACGGAGAAACGAAGAAACGGAGTGATTCTATTCTAGTCTGCCGGAAACCACACGGCCATTTCGATATAATCACACATTAATTAAACTGTGATGTTTCATAATGAGATATGATACTACCTAGTGAGACATTTGTGAGATCAAGACTAGTCGATCTAGTTGAATTTTCACTACACTTGAATATCAGAATTGCCCCTCAGGTCATTATAAGAAAAGGACCTTTAGAGAATGGATATTCTGAGAAAGGACATTTCGAGAAATGAACATTTGGAGAAAAGGACATCATGTGCTGACAGGGGTTACAGTCGTTGTTGCTTAACTTGCGCGATCGATTAGTGTGACACTCGCAACGACGCCAATAACCTATGCTTATTTATATAAAAAATATCATCATTCTAGGCACACACCAATTATTTTTTATGTCTACCAATACGAGTCATAAAAAAGAATGCAAAAATATATTACTTCGTGGCTTTAGTAGATAAGTGGAAATACTACGAAAGCTCGTAAACTTGTGTAGAGTAATGTCAAATTATGGGCACTTATTAAAAAAAAAAATGTTTTACTGTCTCTCTTACAATTAGCTTTTAGTTTATAATAAAGATAAGGGTTTGTAGTCATGTCCAAGCAAAACAAATAACTATGTGAATCGAGCAAGTTAGCCTCTTGGGTCAAGAAAGTGGTCTATCAGTTTTGACCAAATTTCCTAGAAAACTTAAATGTTACCAAGGTTGATCTTCTATTATTTTTTTGAGCGCAACTAGACCTTCTTAATTTCAAAAGTACAAACCATTGTGAACCTCAAGGTAAAGGTGACTGATTTCGGATAATGTACTTGCATAACATGGTAAATAGGCATAGGAGCTACTTGATGGTAACCAGCCATGATGAGTCCAAATTTCCAAAAGCATTACTCGCGTGAACGTAAATCTACGTGCTTTTTTTATACAATGCCTATTTCCAAGCAAGCATAAGGCTCACCTGATTTAAAGCGGTTACCGTCGCTATACACTTGCATACCAAAAGTACCGCTCGTCACGGACCTGCTACAGACGCAGAATCTCCTTATAATTAATTATGTGTTCAACAGATGCAACTTAGAAAATTTACTGAAAACTCGAAGATTTCCCCAAGAAAAGTAATTTTTGGTTTAAAAAAATACTTTATTTCAGATTAATTAGAATCCATACATAACCAATTCATAATTAGATATTTTTTTATATTTGAATGAATTAAATTTAGTACAAAGATCAGTGCTATTTTAATCTACAATTTAGTATTATATATAAATGTCAAAATTAATTTATGCAATGTCAAGTGTACACTAGACATCGCATGAATTAATTTTGATTATTAAATTCATATCAAATAAATTTACAAATTTTAATTTACTCTCCTCACTAAACATTTCCATAGTGGGGAAGACCAGTCATCAGCATTCGTTTTGAGGATGCTGTTGTTTTAGTGATGTAGTTTTTATATCAAAGAGGTTGCTAGTAAGCAGTTTTCGCAGCCTGGCATTCTTTTAACATCGAAAGCATCAGTCATATGTTGCCGAGAATTGCATACGATGAATACCAAAACGCACTATTAATAAATTCCACATGTCTTAATGAACATCTGCAATTCACACGTTTATTTACGTACCGAGTGCTGTGTAATCACGCGGCAGCACGCGCTCCATCATCCTAACGTCGACTTATCAAATGATGAATTAATTGCGGCCATCAATCACGGCGACAAACTGTTTCAATATATTCATTACTGAGATACTAAACGATGTTGTTTAAAAAAAAGGAAAGCCGCCACTATCAATCATTGTTAGTGATAAATAAATTGATGCAATTTAAAAGCGTATAAACAAGCTTAAATGTAATTTACGAATTGTAAAAATGAAGCAATGATAAAATGATTGACTAGAGGGGCAATTCTGGTAATTATAATTTTAACTAAAAAAACCGACTCCATCGTGACGTTTTACAGTTGTGATCACTAAAAAGTTAAAAAACACCACAAAAAGAATTTTATAATAATGAAAAAAAAATAAGAACACTCTGGAAGTATACTCTATCAAATAAAAAAGTTATTTTCAAATCGGTTTACAAATGACGGTGTAATGAAGTAACAAATATTAAATAAAAAAAATACAGCCGAATAGAGAATCGGTTAAAAATGTAGTCAAAATTCAGTTCCGATTCAGTCTCGATCTCAAAAATGTCAAATTTGTTTTCTCGTAACACAATATGAAACTTTAAAGTCGAATTTAAATGGGATTATAGCGAATTAGGACTGAAAATTTAACAAACTAAAATGTTATTTTGCCAACAATAAGAATTAATAATAATTAATTAATGAAATCAAATATATATTTTTTAGTCAATTCACAATACAATTCAGGCAACTTTCATTCTGCAGCCGTAAAATAATTAGAAAAATTGGCCTTCAGAACACTTTTTTATGACTACCTATGCTTTTTTACAGACTTTTTTTCAAAATAGCGACTCGCCCTGGATGGCATCGGTTTCGATCGTCGGTCTTGGGTCAAATCTGTATCTTTTTCTATACGTACACATATACGTTTAGATAAGTTTATGCACATGCATAAACTTATCTGTTTGTCTTCGTCTGGCTGTTTTCTGTGTATTATATGTATGTATTTACAAGAAAAAGTTATTAAGTATATTTATCAGTTTTCTAGTAATCATAGTACTAGCTTTGCTTAGTTTGTGACTAGATGGCAATGTGTAATTTGTTCAGGAATATTTATTTATTTATATAATGAAATAGAAAACGAGATGTTACTCTACTTAAAAAAAGTATATATATACGTTGTACTTATATTACCGAGGCAATAACATTTTTTTTTTAATTTTAGTCTGTTTTGCCTGTTGGTCTGAGCATTTATTGTCGTGAATCTCAGAAACGACTTAGCAAATTTGAATGCAAAAAAGATCACTGATGTATTGTGGCAAGTAATATTTGGTGTTTGTTTGATTCTAATCAATAAATAAACAAACGTTTACCGCTATTACCAAATGTCCACGTGGACGTAGTCCGGTCGGCAGCTAGTTACATAAATCTTCCAGAAGACATTCTCTGTGTGGTTTAGAAGAAGTTTGTGGACAAACAGACGCGGAAAGCGACTTTGTTTTATACTATACTAGCGGCCCGGTACGTGCTTCGCTACGTATAAAGTGAAATAATAAAAAAAAATTGGAACACCAAATTCATTTATTCAAACAAAAAAATATTTTATTTATTGCTAGCTATTTTAAAACTTAATCCAAAACATTTGGACAAACAATATTTTTTGTTTTTCCATTTTGAGCATGAATAAACAAACGGCTGGGACTCTGGAATACCGACTCTGGAACAGGCAACATAAAGTCGAAGCACGTCCAAAATGAAATGACCGCATGAATGACATAACAACATGCTTGTACTGTCAACACTGAAAAAAGTTTCAATTTGACAGCAAAATTTACCCCACCTCCCATTAACAAAATGATCCGCCATTTATTGAATTCAATTGTTACAAAAAATGTGATAAATGAAGAACCGCTCCACCGATTTTGTGCAAACTTCACCTAAACCATCTACTAAATAGTCCGAATAAACCCTAAACATTTGGTTTGGATAGGTGAGCCCGTTCTTGAGTTATAAAATTACAACGAAAAGTGGCATTGATTTTTATATATATAGATTTACATATAGACATCAGAATTTAATCTGGTGAAGAGGTAGGTAAGACATGTCGAGGTCGTTTGGGAAAGTACTTTAAGTTTCAACTACTTTCAGAAGACCGTAGACAAAAAAGAATGAGGTGACCAGGCATGAGAAAACGTTTCAGCAGTATGTGTGCGAGGGCGAGAATAAAATTATAACAGACGAGCCGTATTACACTCGTGGTATAAAAAAAGTACACTTTTTTCCTGTACCTACTGTAGCGTGCGATAAGGAATTTCGTACCAAAAAGGTTTTGAAAGGTGAACCGCGGTTCAAGATTCCGAGTCAAGTCAACAAGTCGTGTAGATGGCCCGTCGAGTGGGACACTCAGGCCCATACTTCAAAAAGCGTCCTTATCGCCTTCATTGTGTGACCAATTACTTTGTAGACATTGTTTTTACGTGAACAGAATAAATTTGTTTGTTTTTTTGTTTTTTTCAGACAAATTACACAGCGCCATCTAGCCCCAAAGTAAGCGAAGCTTGTGTTATGGGTGCTAGACAACTGATAAACATACGTAAATACATTTTTTTTTTGTAAATACATACTTAAGATACATAGAATACACCCAGACTAAGACAAACAGACATGTTCATGCACACAAATGTTTGTCCTATGTGGGAATCGAACCCACGAGCATTGGTGTCGAAGCCGCGTCATTGACCGCTAGGCCACCGAGCTCGTCGAATACTAACTTAAAACTAGAAAACGAATAAATAAATAAATATTCCTGAACAAATTACGTAGTGCCATTGGGACTAGATGGCGCTGAGTAATTTGTTCAGGAACATTTATTAATATATTTATATCTTCAGAAATTATTATGAAATAAATGGATAAATATTCCTGGTCAACTTATGCAGCGCTGCGCCATTTTGACTGGATGGCACTTTCGAAATTCGTCCAGGAATAAACAATTAATAAATTTTCCTGGTCAAATTTTGTAAGCATCATTTAGTACAATTTAGTCCAAATGGCGCTGCGCTACGTAATTTGTCCTGGACTATTTTTTGTTTAATAACACTTTGCATAGTCTATTAAATTAATTGACGAGCTCGGTGGCGTAGCGGTCAATGACGCGGCTTCGACACCAACGCTCGTGGGTTCGATTCCCACACATGGCAAACATTTGTGTGCATGAACATGTCTGTTTGTCTTGGTCTGGGTGTTTTCTATGTATCATAAGTATGTATGTATTTACAAAAAAAAATGTATTTACGTATGTTTATCAGTTGTCTAGTACCCATAACACAAGCTTCGCTTACTTTGGGGCTAGATGGCGCTAAAAAAAAATAAACCAAGCAAACTTTGTACTGTGGGTAGGTACTAGTAAAGCAATTCAGATATTGTTCTGCAAAAGTGGAGAAACAAAGTAGATAGTACAGCCAATCGCCAAAAATCTGTTATATAGAGGTAAAAATAACACTTGATTTAGCGTGATTGATCTAAAAGTACGAACAATTCTCCTAAACAGAAAGCAACAGAAGCTTTTGTGGTTGCCAGTTGAAAACACAGCCTAAACGCAAATTGACACACTACGATTTCAATTCGAACGCGAATTGAATTTATCGTTTCAGACCCAATTACTTTTCAATATTCAACGTTTTATTTTTGCGGCGTAGAGTTTTGGAATAGAAAACAATGCATACGGAAAATGCTATTGTAAATAAATAAATAAATAAATGTTTCTGAACAATTTACACAGCGCCATCTAGTCCCAAATTAAGCGCAAAGCTTGTGTTATGGGTACTAGACAACTGATAAATGTACTTAAATATTTTTTTTTTGTAAATACATACCTTTAATACATAGAAAACACCCTGACCAAGACAAACAGACATGTTCATGCACACAAATGTTTGTCTTGTGCGGGAATCGAACCCGCGACCTCGGAGTCAAAGTGGCCATTGCTAACCATTCGACCACCGAGCTCGTCAAAATTGTGTACAAATAAATAAAATGACTCGACTAGTTTACTACTCGATAACGGAACGATTCTAATGAAACTTGTTTCCCATAGTGTTAATTATAGGTAAAATAGAGATATAGAAGTTGTATAAAAGCTGGGAATAAAGCCTGAGTGCACGTCGTCGTCAACCTTTATTCATCCCACTGCTGGGATACGAGCCTCCCGTAAATCGAAAGGATATAGAGCATACTCCACCGCGCTGCTCAACTGCGGGTCGGTGCAGGTTTTCAAAAATATGTTTTTTACTAAAATAATACGTATACACAATAAATAATTTAATATATTTTTATACTAATCTAGATACCTACTATGACTCGTTGACTTGACTCGTTGAAATATTTTTCTTTAATATTAAAAAAAAATGTATAGATAGTTCTAATTAAGACTAAATTTCAAAATGTAATTGTTACATGAAACATATTATTATATAAAACTACATAACATGTAGTTTGTCAAAAAAAAAAAACAAATTGTATCTAGTTTTTATCAAGGCACTCAATTTCAAAAAAAAAAAAAAAAATCTAAAATCAAAATATCTTTATTCCTTGAACTTTATAAAGCACTTAGAAGACTTATAATTGTTGGTAATAAATAAGGTTCTAAATAAAATAAAAATAATAAATGTTCCGTGTGAGGGAACTCGTCTCATCGGGACATTTGCATTTATATAATGAGTTCCCTATTATATCTGCTAACAGTGGCATAAAGAACTGATGTATTGCATGATGCAATACATCAGTTCTTTATGCCACTGTTGCATGATGCAATTTGCATCTTACCTGTCAACACTGTCATATATTTAAACGGTAATTGTTGTCTATTGTCTCAACAATACCTATCAATAATGAAACAATGACAATTAATGTCAATAAACAGCATAATAGCCAAATAATATACTAATTTATGGTTGGTTATACTTAATTTTTCTTATTACTTTTTAGTATTTTTTTTTCCTACTGTCTAGTAGTCCTATCTTTTCTATAATACTTCTCTCTTATGCTATTGTTATATAGTAGTTATAGACAACGAACTGCTGCAAGAGATGGCAGCAATGCGATTCCGACTGCGAGCGTTGGAAGTGCGTGCAGGAAGCCTGCCTATGCGGTCGGCAGGCCATCCAGCGTCCTCGCCGCGCACGCCACCAGCCCGCCACCGCCATGCCGGCGTGAGTTCTGCGCGCAGTTGTTGTCGCTGCCACCGCGTGCAGCGAGCTCACGGCGTGAGTCGCCGTCTCAGCGTGCATCTGGCACTTGGCGCGAGTTATCGTGCCGGCCAGCGGTCAGCACGTCGCTGCCACCGCGTGCAGCGAGCTCACGGCGCGAGTCGCCTTCTCAGCGTGCATCTGGCACGCGGTGCGAGTCATCGTGCCGGCCAGCGGCTCGTACACGAGGCCGAGCGTCGTCCCTATCGAGACAACGGACACGGTGGCGGCCCGCCACCAGCGTCCCTGCCGCCGGTGCTGCCGAGCGAGGCGCCCGCAGAGCCTACCCATGCTGCGGAGTCCATCTCCGAGCAGGCCGTTAGTGATGCGAGCATGCCACTTGGGGTCCCGAATCGACTTGTGAATGCTATTCGTTTCATCAACAGCTCGGTGAGATCCAACCAACATTTTTATATTTCAAACTTTGACCCTAGTTTGCACAGCTAAAAGTCTAAATAACGGGGGTGATTATGAGTGCAAACCTTTGTGTCCGAAAACACCCGATATCGCCAATATTTTATTTGAGATGATGAGTACCAATTCGGATAGTTATCCCACATACGCTAATTACGCCCGTCGATCGTTACTTCGACTGTGTATAGTACAGGGACTCATAGACAGTGACGAATCGATTTCCTATTGCCCAATACTCCTAGTATACATTTTAGTAAACGTCGTTTAGATGCCGGTAAATGTACATGTGGTGCGATGGGACATAAACAGGCTCGTTGCAATAAGAATCCTAAAATGAATTCAGGCGAAAGTCTTAGTAGTAGTGTTTTATCTAACGCAAAAGCTATGTGTGTACCATCGAAATCCGAGATCTGTTCATTTTGTAACAAGCATGGCCATAAGATCTAAAATTGTTTTGGCAAACAAAAAATCCGAGACGCGCAATAAAATTGAAGTTAATTTTAACTACCCACTTTGATATTTAAGAACTTGACTACGAGTATTTAGTTTGACTATTCAATTGGAATATTTTTGTGATTTGTTATTTACGTTTGGTGATGTTTATAGAGACAGTTACAAGTCTGTGATTTTTGATGACTACGTTCCGATTTATTTACCGAAATCTATAAAAGCAGAATGTACAACTGATATAGTGTGTTGGCTTTGACTTTTGCTGTATCAGCTTATTACTTTAAGTGAATCAATGCCTAATACAATTATTACTGAAAGCAGTACTAGTATACTCTGGAAGTAACTCTGGGAGACGTTCTAGAATTCTAGGAGCCATGATGCTCGTCTTTGACACCGTGATTCGAGTTCTAGTCATGATTTATATGTCATGTCATGATTTATGTTCTAATCGTAAACGCAGACGACATAGCTGTTTTGGCAATGTATTAACTCAACTAATGCCACAAATTCTAGATTAATTGACATCATTGAGGACAGCGTCGGTCATCTCGACCGTGGCTACGTGGGCCGAGTGGCCTTGCGTCTCTGGTGACGTCGCCGCTGCAGCCGCCATTGGCAGAGACTGTGCCGATGGTCTGGGTGTTGCGAGTGAGTGAGAGCTGGTGCTGCGAGTCAGCGCTCTGCAGCTCCGCTTTCGCCGGGGTACTCCGTGAGTGCTACTACGGATCGCGACCCTAGCACGACTGATCGTACAATGGATGCTATACGATCAATCAATACTATGGTGAGATCTAACCAAGCTTACCTACTTAAGTT
This sequence comes from Hypsopygia costalis, assembly GCA_937001555.2. Lineage (NCBI taxonomy): Eukaryota > Metazoa > Arthropoda > Insecta > Lepidoptera > Pyralidae > Hypsopygia > Hypsopygia costalis. The sequence goes on from OW443332.2 coordinate 21,934,798, forward strand.
TTAAATGACTGATGTGATAATGAGTGTCTATCTCTCATTGGCTTAATGAGTGGGTTACCAATGACCGTAGTAGGACCAATTTTAAGAAAGAGTTTAAGCTTCTGTGCCTCAAGAAGCCAGATATAGCAGACGTTTTATATGAGGTCATGAGTACTAGCTCGCCGATCTTTGAAATGAAATGAAATATCTTTATTTGCTGTAACACGGTGGATCGAAATCGGTTATAAGTCATATATAGAACAAGCGTGTCACACCAATACTTGGCATGCAAATGTCTTAAACAATTGTTAATTTATTACTACTATAAATGATGTAAGCTTACTAATAAAACAAAATAATATAAAATAAAAAATATAAATTAATACAGAGAATGTCCAAATTAGAAATGTCATATAAATCAAATTAATATTTCAACAATTAACAAGTACACACAAAATTTATGAATATTTGTCATAATGGTAGTTATCTTTTAATAAACAGTAATCAGAATTTAATTTTTTTAAATTCTTCAATACTATAGATACATTCTTTTGAGAGAATATTGTATAGCGACTTTTTAAAAGTGTTAAAGGGCAGTGTCTTTATATACTCTGGTAGCAAGTTATATAGCATTACAGACATATTGAAGCTATTTTTTGAAAAACAGGCTGTACTACGTGAGGGCACGACCAATCTGTTAGGGTACCTAGTAGGAAAGTTTAAAATTTCCTTTTTCGTAGTATATAAGGCCGAATTTTGCTTCACGAATTTGCAAATCTCATAGATATACATAGCAGGCAATGTCAGGAGATTTAATTTTCTGAAAAGTGGTCGACAAGATTCCAGAGGATTTGCACCACATAAAGCCCTTATACATTTCTTTTGGATGATGAATGCGCGATTGACATCTACAGAGTTCCCCCACATGACAAGCCCATATTTTACATTTACTAAAGTTACGTATAGGTAGTCAGAGGGTTAAGTAATCAGCTAATTTCGGCTATGGTGATAAGGGGTATTACGGATCCACAAATCCGTGCCTCTGCCATGAATGCAAAACTAAAGCCAAATGAATTAGTGGCATTCTTTTCTATTTACGTTAAATCAAATACATCCAATAAAAAGTTTAAGTTTAATAGTTCGCATCCTATAATAGTTATGTCGAAAAGTCACAAGTAGATCATGATATCAATCGGAAGCGAAGATTTAACGATGGTAAATGTGCTAAGGGACCTAAAACTGATTCGCAATGGTGGCGATTCTTCTAAAATTGAGCCATATGGTTTTTGTAGAAAATCTGGTCACATGGTCGTGACTTGCTTTGCGATATAGTAGATGAGGGTATAACGACTCTACGTAATGTACTCCAAACGCTGATGGGATTGCCCATCAATCTGGGGAACTGCTTGTTTTTGTCACCTAAGATAGAATACTTAGGTCGCGCTATAAGTCATGGTCAGGTACAGCCGAGCGATAGTAAAATCTTTAGATTTTGTTTGCACAATAAAGATATGCATTTCTGTGACATATACTATCTGGGTGGGAGCCCTGCTAATGTATGCGTCGTCCAAAGGCCAAGGTTTAGATCCAGAACCTTAAAATAGGTTAACGAATAAGCCCATAATAGTGTGATGTGACCTTGTCAAGATAAATAAATAAATAAGTCTTTATTTGCGTAAAACATGGTATAGTCAGGTACAATACGATCTTAAGTGCTTAAGTAGGGCGCTCATGTCTTGCCAATAATTATTCTAGCATGCAAATATTAATTTTAATTTACAACTTATGCTCAAGTAGTGCATTAATACTGTAAAAAATTTTGTCGTTAAGCCATTTAAATAATTTATTTTTGAATTGACTGGTATTTAATTGTTTGAACTCGCCCGGAATTTTATTATATATAAAAACACACATCGCTAGGCAGCTTTTGACATATTTAGCTGATCTAGCTACATCCTTTAGTACTAATCTACCAGGATCTCTCTGCAGTCTGTTATTTCTATCACCTGCTTCTATAAACAGTTTTTTTTATGTTTAATGACAAAATTACAAGCTTCATATATGTATAATGAAGGTAGTGGTAATAAGCCAAGGCGTTTAAATATTGGTTCACAAGATTGATCCGGTGGGATAGCACATATAGCTCGGATGCATTTTTTTTGTGCAATGAAAGCTCTATTTACTTCCGTGCTATTACCCCATATGACTAATCCGTAGCGTAGGATAGACTCGACGTAAGCACGATAGGTAGTAATAGCAGTTTTGACGTTAGTTGTATTTTTCACTTTATTGAGAGCATAAATGAATTGATTTATGCGTCTACTTAGATTTTCTACCTGTATTTTCCAATTTAAATCGTGGTCTAAAGTTACGCCTAAATATTGTGTGTGTGTCATTTCCTTTATTTTATCAACAGCAAGAGTAAAGTTAGTTGTATTTGGAGTGTTTTGATTTATAAAATTGCACATAACTTGATTTCTCTAGGTTAATTTTTAAATTATTAATTTCTATCCATTTAATTATACTGTCAATTGTTTTATTTATTTCATTTTCATGGTCAATTATTGAATTATTTTTTTTATTTGATGTCACAATTATAGAAATGTCATCTGCAAATAAAACACATTTATGATTTGTCACTGTAGTTATGTCATTTATATAGAGAAGAAATAAAATCGGCCCTAGGCACTTCCTTGCGGCACGCCATATATATTCACTTTAAATTCCGAGGCATGGGGCAGTAGTTCATTATTTGCAATTTTATTAACGACCACACATTGACGTCGGTTGGACAGATAAGATGATATCCATTGTAATGCCGGACCTCTTATTCCTAAAAACTCGAGCTTTTGCAATAACCGGTTATGGGAAACAAAGTCAAATGCTTTTGACAGGTCAAAGAATAGTCCTGTAGTCAGATGATTATTATTAGTACTTGTCAAAATTGTATCTAGAAGAGTGAACATGGCAAGTGTCGTAGACTTATGTTTTTGGAAACCGTACTGATCCTTGTTTATTATATTATATTTGCTGCAAAATTGTAATATTCATTCATACATACATTTTTCCAGTACCTTTGAAAGAATAGGTATAAGGGTAATTGGACGGTAATTTTTAATATCATCTTTTTCTCCTTTTTTGTGCAAAGGTTTCACTATGGAGGGCCTTAATAGGTCAGAGAATGATACCGTAAAGAATGATTTGTTAATGAGGTGAGTCAGGACAGGTACCAACTCTGAAACACACTTCTTAATTATTTTCGTATTAATACCATCGTATCCTTCAGATGTGGTATTTTTAAGTTTCATAATTACTTTTTTTACCTCGTCTTCGGATACAGGAGTTAAGAACATGGAGTTAGATACAGTCATGTTAGTAGCAGAGTATGTCTGTTGTGTATTATTTGATGTCACATTATTATAATTAGTCATATTAATAAAATAGTCATTAAATATATTAGCGATATCTATTGGATTTGTTATCAATTTATTGTTAATTTTCAGTTCATTCACATCGTCATTAGATTTTATATTTCCCATCTCATTTTTAATTAGAGACCATGCTGCTCTGCACTTATTTTTACTTTCATTTATAAATTTCATGTTTGAGATCTTCTTTGACTGAGAGATGCATTTTTTCAATATATTGGAATATCTAATATACTTTATTTTATTTGTAGTGTTTTTATTTTTATAGTAATTGTGTCGCAATGATCTTTTAATTACAGCTATATTTAAGCCCTTTGCTCATCCAATTGTGATTCCCTTTATTGCTATTATTTATTTTTATTTTTATAGTTGGGAAACAAAGATTATAAAAAAGACATAGTAAATGATGAAACTTCCCAAACGCAGTATTTAGGTCTGGTTCCGAGTAAATTTCAGACCAGGACAAGGAATTTAGGCATTCTTTAAATTTGAAGATATTTTCACTGCAATAATCTTTTTTGTAAATAAAACATGATTTGGCTTTTGTGTTGTTATGAAGTACAGGAAAAGACAATAATTGAGCGGTGTCATGATCGGATAAATATAATGGTAATACGATGGCAGTAGCGTTTTTAATGTTACTTATAATATGGTCAATGCATGATTCTTTACGAGTTGGAACTTTAATGTGAATTTGCAAATTATTATTGTAGCATATGTCTTGTAGATACTTTGTTGTTCTATTTTGCTTTACAGTATTAATATTAATGTCTCCAGCCAAGACAATTCTCATGTTAGACTTGCAGTGGCGAGACATCTCAAATAAAAATTGGTCTAATTTATCTAAAAAAATATTGGGATCTGATGTGGGTATTCTATACAGGCAAATTACTATCAGCTTATGTAAAGGTATCTCAATACCACAAGCTTCAAAGGTATTCTTTGTTGCATAGCTCTTTAATTTTACCAGATCCTTATACAGCATATTTTTTTGAACTTTTTTTGAAGATGTCAGTGATGATTCGATTGTTTTGTTTGAATTTATTGCAGGCTTGGGCTGAACGGTCTTTGCGACTCGTTGATATATGCAACGTCTGCAGCTGATGCTGGGTGTGCTGCTGCACGCTTCTGTGGCGCGCTGTGACGAGCGCTCCAGCAGATGCTGGGTGCGCTTGTGCGGCAGGCTGTGACTAGTGCTCCGGCAGATGTTGAGTGCGTTGCGTCATGTGGCCGACGCACTCACTGACGCTAGATGTGCCGCTACGCGCCTATGCTGTGCGCTGTAGTCGATGCTCCAGCTGATACTGGGAGCGCTGCCGGGAGGTTCAGCCGATGCTGGGATCGCTGCCGAGCACTACAGATGGTGCTGGGAGCGAGATGGACAAGCTTCGCGTCTTGCCTCTGTTCTACCGTGGTTAAAACAGACCTCACCATTTTTGTTTATGTGTGAGCAGACCTCACATGCTAATCGTGTGAGCAGACCTTACATGCTAGTAGTGTGAGCAGACCTCACATAGTCACTCTAATGGGCAGACCCCATTGCATATGTCGTTAGTGAGCAGACCTCACTTATTTGCCATCGCGGTAACACATAATATGATGAACATTTGTTCCACAGCTTATGATGATGTTCCTCCAAAGTCAGACGAGGTGGACGTCGGCGAACTGAAGTTGAACCGCGAGCTGCAAAATCAACCGGTTCCACAAGATGAAGCATAGGGACTGCTTCATCTTGAGGAACCGGTAGACTTTGCAGCACATCTCGAGGCGGTGGAGAACCAGAACCTGAAAGACATGGGGAGCCCGAGGACGGCCTCCTGTCAGGAAAGGCCGTGTTGGAAGTGACAGCCAGAAAAGTATAAAAACCGGCGCGAACACATGCCGATTCTCATTCCGTTGCGAGTCGTCGAAGCATCAACATCAGGGCATATTTACATTTCGAGTACTTTTGTAGAAACTCTTGCCAATTGTTTAATTTTGTTGTAATTTGGATTAAATCAGTGGCTTGGAAGCTGCCGTTAATGTCATTTTTTAATATTTTCATAACGAACTGTTAAAACTATAGATTCGAAAGTTTATACGTTTGTTACTCAATCACGCAAAAACAGCGGAATGGATTCTTATGAAATTATCATTCAAATAGTATAAAACCTCAATTAAAACATACTCTTTTATATGGGACCAGGCGCAAACAGAAATAAGTATACAATATTCTAAAGAGAACAAGATTCCTCAATATTTTTTACGAGATTTTATTTATTTTTAAATAAAAATTAATGACAAATTCCAACGTGCACATAAATAAATATATGGTACACTTTCAAATAACACAAATATCACATCATCTAATACAATATAGATATATAAAAAACGTAATACCAGATATTGCGTTACTTTTATGAAAACAAGAATGATTGTTATACGCACGAATATTTTGTTATCAATATTGAAATAACATAAATCAACAATCAATTCAGATTCGTATCAATCAATGTGTTCCAACCAATTCTCTCTATTAATACAGATTGTTATATAAACACATCTAAACAATTGGCCGCAGTAACGTATGCATGAACACAATACTCGCCAATACACGCATATGTTCCATTTAACGAATTGTTCGCTGAATTGACTATTTGGCCCGATGTGTTGCCGAGTTCAATTTATAATTAAGAGATACTGTTAATTTATAATGCTTCGCGTTTAATAATGATTTAATGATGTATGATGATAGCGCACGCGTAATAATTTAATTGTAAGAATCTATTTGCTGTAATCTACTATATAAAAATAAGTCGGGTTTTCCTTCCTGACGCTATAACTCCAGAACGCACGAACCGATTTCCACGGTTTTGCATTCGTTGGAAAGGTCTCGGGCTTCGTGAGGTTTATAGCAAAGAAAATTCTGGAAAAAATTGAAAAGAAAAGCGGGAAAATCTTTTTTCACATACAGCGCCATCTCTAAGGAAATGGATGGAAACGAAAAGATTGAGCCACAGCGAAGCGTGGTCGGGCCGCTAGTATAGTATAGAATAGTGGATAGTATAGCTGTAGAATAGTGGAAACACCTGATGTGGGATACACATCAGGTAATGTTCCTTACATAAGCTGCCCGACTGGGAAAGTACCTCCACCTCATAGAATACTGCAGTCAAATGACAATTCTTTTGAGGGTTGTTGTGTTCGTGAGTGAGGTCACCAGGGTGGAACAAGTTGCTGCATTAGCAGAGAAGGTGGCAGCGCGCGAGCAATATTTCATATTGCGGCTGTTTATATGGCTACGGTAACCGCTTCACATCAGGCGAGCCGTATGCTTATCTGCCACTAACGTAGTACAAAAAAAAGCAGCCGCAAAAGAAGCGTTGAAGAATAACATGAATGACTGACTGATAAAATGAGAATATAACTTCCAATAATTACGAACCTATGTATTGAATGATTCATTTTAGTAAGGCTCAGTTCACATTAGCACTCCCAAACGACACTAAACATACATCAATGTCTCAGCACATAATGTTAGCAGTATTACATTGTTATTTACCGACATGGCCAATTCCTAGCGGTGCGATACGACGGACGTAAGTGGCCGCACGCTACGTTTATTGCCACTAAAGGATGTGGTCTCAATTGGTTAATATTATGTGACGCAGGCGCACCCGGGAAACAATATTGATACTTATTAGTTACAAATAAGAAGTGATGGTTGTGACTATTAGTTTTATTGAGTCTATTGAGGATAGTATTAAAGCGATATACGATCGATAGGGCTGAAAGATGCAGGAATGGGCCTCGTAAGGAGGACTGTTCACACCGCACGGCGGAAGGTCGGGGCAACGAGATACCACCTTGAGTTCGATTCAGAGTCAACCTATGAGATTCGTCTACGACCCTAAGCTTACACATTATTTGCCATACCTATTGCTGTGTCTCACATTGTTAAGAGGAGAAGTCAAATTCCAAAAAAATCTTAATCCTGCTAATATCTTCTGATTACATTCGTTGTGAGTTCAAAAGCAGCTATAGTCTTACCCCCGGGACTGCAATGGACTTCACTGTTCATTGAATTTTTTGGTAGTCGCCGCTGTTAATCCTGGCTACACAGGAAACAGTGGTGGGTATGTGTGGTATGTCCCCTGGCAGGCCTGAAAACGTGCGACTGATACTCCTCATGTACAGGCTATGGCAACGGCTTAAAAACAGGCCGTATAATTTGTGCCAACTATAGAAAATGTACAGAGGCAATGACGTTATTTAGCATTTATAACATTGTGCAGAGGACAATATTATCATGTTTTTTTTTCGCATGAAGCTACGATGCGCTTGCATTCTGTGTCAGCGTGTATTAATAAACCCATGTTGTAGTCTCCTGGGAAAGCCTGCTGAGGCTGTTGTGTTCTCGTCCCGAACCCCGACATGATATAAAATCATTTTCAATTTCTTACACATCTAGTGAGAAATAAGCATATATCTCTATATTACTACAATGAATGAAAACTAAAAATATACGAGTATGTACTAAAACCTTGAATCCGAAATGTCACTAGTGAGTAGAATATAAAATCTGAAAACTAAATATTAATTTATTCCTATATAATGTAACTGCTATAAAAAGCCGCTGACCGACGGCGATTATCATGCGGATGTGGTAAACTCACGTAATTAATCTAATGCAAGCTTAACTCGTACAAAAACCTATGTACATACACTTGACGCACATTAATCACTTACGAGTGTCGTAAGTGAATATTTTTACTCGTAAATTTACGAGTAAATATTTTTTAATAAGTGCAGTTAATATGGCGTTTGTCTTATAAAACGAGCACTCCAATTTCATTGAAATAATTAAAAGGACGAGGAGCTTGCGTGTGTCAGTCTAATCGAACACGTAAGTTAAGCAACGTCAACCGTAGCCTGTCCATGGATGGGTTTATTTATCTCACGCTCTTCCGTACTTCGGAAGACACGTTAAGCCGTTGGGTCCTGGCTGTTGTCATTAGACGACAGTCAAGCCAAGCCTTTAGGCGCTGAAAACACTGGCCTCCGTCTACCCGCAGTTGAGCAGCGTGGTGGTGTATGCTCTAAACCCCATCGATTGAGGGTAGGCCCGTATCCCAGCAGTGGGATGAATAAGGGTTGACGACAACGATAATTAAAAAGGATATAAATGTCTCATCATTAAAACCACAACCTGCTTACTCCATACAAATTATATTTTATTTAAAGTGCCCTTTACAGTACGAATTATTCAGACTGTCTATCATAATGTCGTCTAGTTAATATTAGTCAGGTGTAAGTGAGACGGAGCTATGATAGATAGACAGCCAGGGGGCCTACTGCACAGTGAAAATCCAAAGTTTCGGCCGAAAGTTTGGATTTTATAAAATAAATGTTCTAGTAGTGTCTTTGAGAAAACAAACGTCAATATTTCATATTTATTGTTTTACTAGCTGACTCGAGCAACTTCGTCTGCGTGTGACATAGAGTTGAGAGTGAAGCCTAAGGTTACCATTAGAAAGGTTAGAGTGAGCCAATCTTAAAAGATAGACACATGCTATTACGTTATTTTTTTAGAACTTTTTAACATAAATAATTCCTTCGTAATTGTAATTGTTGCGTAACTCGAACCGTTTACGCAGCGCATGCAACGGAAGCTCTCAAAATGAATATTTTTTCCCATTTTTGCAACATTTTTCATTGGTGCTCCGCTCCTATTGGTGGTAGCGTGATGTTATATAGCCAGCCTTCCTCGAAAAATAGGCTATGTAACACTAAAATATTTTTTAAATTCGAATGAATAGTTCCTGAGATTAGCGCGTTCAACCAAACAAACAAACTCTTCAGCTTTATAATATTAGTATAGATATATCATAGGCGCTAATGTGGAAATTATAAATCGCCATTTCGTGATAATTAGATTTGATTACAATTTTACTTAGTTTCACCGCGGTGAAACTAAGTAAAATCTTGTAATATAAAATTGGTGTATTCTATCAGTAAATCGAAATATTCACCAAATCCAATAGTAAATACTGTTTAAATCTAAATCGACTTTTCCAAACTCTGTAAGCAAAGTGACCTAGTCCTTTGCAGCAATAAGTAACTAACCGTAGTAAAATGTGGAATGAAATTTAGCTTTTAGTAAAAGCTATCCGAGAGTTTGCTCGAAATTGGTTAGTTCCATTTCAGCTAGGTTTCAAAGAAATGCAATATCTTGTACCACGAGCTCAGGCGAAACTAGTTCGAGTGAAACTGTTCGAGAACCTGAGAGGACGATCAAATGCCAATACATTTGATCGTCCTCTCAGGTTCTCGAACAGTTTTTATACTAAACGATTTTTATACTAATTTGTTGTGTGCGTCTATCTGGCGGGCACCAATGAAATACGTGTGATAGCTTTTCAAAAAGACATTATTTTGTACATAAAGAAAATAATATACAATACAATACTATACTATACAAATAATAATACTATACAATACTATTAACAATACTATGTACCTCGACAGTTTTTGGTTAACTGACGTTTTCATGCAGTGTCTAGCTAGCGGGACCTTTTATGATTATTATTATTACACTTTCAAATCATCCAATGGTGCCCGAGCTAGCCTCCATTTTGTACCTTCCAAATCCAAAATTTCGATTTTTTATGAGCTTATACTTCACAAAATATTCATTAAGTAAACAAAGGTCAGCCAGCGGGCCTTTTTTTAACTACTATTTTTTCATTATATTCAATAGTGCTAGGAGCTAGCTACCATTTTGTACCTTCTAAATCTAAAATTTTGAATTTAGATATAATGCATGAAAACATCATTTAACCAAAAACTATCAAGGTACAAAATTGTGTATATTTTCTTTAGGTACAAAATAGCATCTTTTTGAACAGCTATCACCCGTTAAAATATCTCATTTTGGCCCTCTACATAAACGCACACTAATTTGTTGCGTAAGGGAAAGTTCGATCGCAGTTAGAGCAGAAACGATTTAAAGTGAATGATCCTAGTAGCTTGCTCATATATTTATGAAATGAGGATTGTTAAAAATCATTCTTTAAAAAAAATACACATAGGACAAGGCCGTAATCTTCCGCGTATGCGTGAAGCCTTCACAAGTCTGCAGTCAATGGGCTGAGCGGCGACTTGTTGAACATCGGCCTATCTCTGCCGACCGCTTTTTGTCTTATTTGCTACTTGTACACAAGTGTCTTCACTCGACACCCTATTGTACAACGATCTCCGTGACACTGATGTTTCTGCCATTCTTATGTCTCACGAGATAGATTCTAAAATGCAGTGTCAAATATGAGGTGCTTCTTTCTTATTATTTTTTTGTATTACAAGCTTTTCCAACATGTGACCTACGGTGCAGCCTTGGACTGTGACCGTCGGGCTGCTTCACACTAACATTTAGGCACGATTTTAATAATAGTACCTAATGTACGATTCAATGCGGGTAAAGAATTGAAAGTTACGTGCGTATAAGTGAATGAATATAAGTGAGAAAGTAGTCTACACTCGTATCGACAATTTAATAATAAACCACACACTTTGAAATCCGTCGAAGTATTTCGAAGTTGCTATGGAATACGAGAACATACCTCTTTTTTGAGCAATCATGTAAAAAGTTGTAAAAAGGTGACACCCGCGCATCGCTAACAACAGGTGTATTTCTTAAATAAAGTTTCCACCTTCCCCGTAATTAAATATTCCTCATTATACTCTTCTAAAAAACTAAAAAGGAAGTGAGTTAACTTCCAGAATTTCGTAGTAATGTCTTCGGCTACTTAAAATTCAGGTCGCGTGACGCAGGAGTGGGCGGTCGAGCAACAATTGTTGAAGGAATCGTTCCCCGGTTAACACTTATTGGTCCACATGTTTCAATTGATTTCTAGTTTCGACGGTTTCTTACACTGTCGCTTTTCTTTGTTGTTTCACAACAACCTATCGAAAGAAAATCGTTAAGAAAGAGGAGAGGCGCTTTTCTTTTTTTATGAGCATATGAGCATATGTTCGTGTATTATTTTTATTGCATATACGTCACACAAAACATCAGAAGTGTACAAAAGTGAGCTTATCTCTACAATCTCTCCTCCATTCCTTTTACTAATATTAGACAGAGAGAAGATTTTTGTTTATAATTGGAAAACTAAACTGATATTAAAATTCTTTCGCCTATAGACAGATCAGTGAGTAAAATAGGCTGTATTTTATTGCATCCATGCGAAGATGGGGTAGGTCACTAGTCTTGTATATATAGATACACTAGGTATCTCAGGTGTCCAAGAATCAGAAATATTTTGATAAAATTTTGCTTCTCAAGTTAATCTTGTTTCTCACGGGCATTGGTAAAAACCGCTTGAAAACTTTACAGTACTTTCTTAGATTAGCTTGTATGATCAAATCACAAACATAGCGCGACAGCAGACATTAATTTTAAATATACATATTTAATTATCCCTTTACATTTTTTTTTCTTTCTTCTAATCTCTCCGCAGATATAATTCTACGGGAACTCAAAGGAAAACGTAGGTTGGAAAAAATTCTCAAAGGCATAAATCCGCATTCGCCAACTATATAATATAATCTGAACATTACTTATTATGAGACTTGTAATTAGCATAGTTTTACTCATAAGTGTTATATATTTACACCTATTTCGCTCTAAGTCACCCAAACAACAATAAATTAATTAATTAATTAATATAATGATTACACAAAATATCGTCCGATCAAATAAACTTATTACAATAATATTTGTAAAACTGTGTTCCAGTAGTCAGTTTGCAGTGACTTAAACGTTGGTGGGAAAAAATCCTCAAAGGAATAAATCTGCATTCGCTTACTTCATATCATCTAAACATTAATATAATGATTATACAAAAAAATCGTCCGATGAAAAACTTATTACAATAATATTTGTAAAATTGTGTTCCAATAGTCAGTTTCCAGTGACTTAATAACAATAGGACAAATTAGTCTTACCAAACAATTTAAAACTAAATCAAATGGTGAAGTAGGACTATTGAATCTATTAGTGTTAGCTCTTAAACAGTCCTGGGAACAATTTAATATGAGTTTATGTGCAAACAATATTGGCGCAGAGTCGCTGAGTTTCCCCAAGTTTGATTGCGTTCATTGTCTCCTCAACTTGCCCGATCGAGGACCTATACCACTGCACTAGATATGTAGTGATATACAGTTTGGTAAATAGGCATACATTATAGATTGTTTCTATTTTTTACTTCGTACCTATCATGCTCTTTCCGACTTTTTCGGGAAATCAACGACTATGGATAAGCTATTAAGATTTTTACGAACCTTTCTGCTTTAGACTATCAAATTGTGGAACTGGCTTTTCCACGTCAATTTCCCTCGTAGACTACATTACAGGATTTGTTAAAAGATATCCTTTGAAATAGTGGCGTCGTGGTATTATTACTTTTTATACCACTCGAGTAATAAACAAGTGCTAACTATCAAGCAGGGTGTATGCCCTGCCTAATAGTAAGCAGTCGTCGTAGGTTATAGACGAATGTGACACCAGAGGCATCAATCATGCATCACCGAACCTGTCTCTGTCACCCCTTCGCACCTTTCTTGAAATAATAAATATTCATAAGCAGCGGCAAATTAGAGCCGCAGCATCACAACTCTACATAGTGCCTATGTTCCGACGACGACGTTAATATTATGCATCGGAAGGTGAACCTGTTTACATACTAAACTAAAAAAAACATATAGTAAATATGTTTCTTTCCCCGTTTTCAAGTTTTAATCACTTTGTTTTTTTTTTATATATAATATTACATATTGTATAAAAACAACATTTTTGGCATCATAATTTGAAATAGGCCATGGTGTATCTATATAGATATGAAGCTATGCTGCTCAGTATACACACGCTGTCACGCAGTGCATATACTTATGATGAAACCAAAGATATTATAACAACTGCACTGAACTGTGGCCATTTGCTTGCTGCAGCACACACATGCATCTTGTTCTTCTGCGTTCTGTTTCCTAGTGTATAAGTTCTCTCCTTGTTATTTTTTTTAATTTAATTTTTGTATGTGTATGACTGTAGTTTGTAATAAACGTATCGATCTATCTATCTAACTTGTTAAAAAATCTTTGTATTTAACCATGATCTGTCGTGACGATTCTTGTAAAATGAGTCTTTACCGCAAATAATATGAAAATGAATCACAATAAATACGTGACCGCATGTGTATACTGAGGGAAAGGCTTTACAGGCTACATGCGTCATGAGACATCACCTTTATCTATCCCTTTTAAATATGTGCCACGCAGCCAATTGTACTGCTAGTTATTTCAGTCAATCGGTTAACTATGATAAATCTAATACTCATCATCATCATCATTATCAGCCTGTATCTACCCACTGCTGGCTGGATGCCAGATGGCTGGCTGGGAGGATCGCATTTGGGCTTTCCCAATGCTTTCCATTGGGAAAGCCCAATGCTATCCACCAAATGCGATCCTCCGCTTTCCGCATCCAACCGCTACCAGCCACTTGTTTAAGGTCGTCGGTCCATCTAGAGAGAGGGTGCCCTACGCGTCGTCGCTCCATACGTGGCCTCCATTCTAGAACTTTCCTCTCACATCTGCCATCGCTGACTCGTCAGATGTGGCCAGCTATTTGCCACTTCAACTCGCCGACTCTGAGAGCTATGCCGACCACTTTGGTTTTTAATCTCTTTCATGTCTATTTAACGATGAAGAAGGTACAATTAGTTTCCTTACAATGAATAGTTGACAGAAGCAATAACATTAAAAATTAAAGCTAGAGTCTGGACCATCCTCTTCGGAAATATATGCAGTTTATTCCTTATAAACTTTCATTCTGTTTATAACATGTGATCATCCTCTATAATACTGCATCATCATACTTGGATCATAACAACTTCACTAAACAATTCATTAAGTATAGAAACTTATCATCATTATTTTGGAGAAGTTAATCAAAAATACATACAAAGCGTTAACCTGAACTGCATATTGTTTCTATCCCTGGAGCTTACAGTTATGATGATCTTGCATAGTTGTCGCCAAGTTATGAATAAAGGAGCAACAAGGCTAGTAGGTACCTATATTGTCATGTAGGGGTGCAAGTGGTTCATCAACATCTTTGAATTAAAGCCAACCTCATCCACTCGTGGTACACCCTGCTGATTGACAAACGAGGCTCTGGCGAAAAGAGAGGTATGGCTTAGGGTATTTTTTAAGCTGCCCGACTGGAGAAGTAGGTACCTCCACCTCACAGAATACCGCAACTAAATAACAATTACCTTGAGGATTGTTGTGTTCCTGCGAGTGAATGAGGTCACCAGAAAGAAAGAAAGGAAGGAAGGAGTATAGGCTGGCAACGTAATCGGCTGCCCCTTGGTGTTGTTGATCTCCATGGGCGGTGGTGACTGTTTTCCATCAGTTGTCCCACATACTCGTTTGCCCCCTTGCCATATAAAAAAGTCACATGTTTCGATTGTGTTACGAAACTCCATACTAGCAAAGTGATTCAATCTAAACATACAAAAGATAAAACCCTCTGCGTAACTTTGCGTATATTACAAATTTCCGACAGATTGATTATAACCGTGACAGACAGATACACGACGACGTAAACATGTGTGTAGCTACACTTATCCTTACGTGTCATGTTGACCACTTATACTTAATCTAATAATCTTCTACAATAAAAAATAAACATAAAAAATATTGACCTGGAGGCCAATTCTCGTCATTATTTTACGATCGCAAAATGAACGTTAAACGAATTGAGATTGAAATTTGAATTGACTAAAAAGCATATACGAGTAGATACTTGATTTCAACTATTAATATCAATTCTAATTGCGAATAGATTCCTATTCTTAGTTTGTTTAATTGACTGTCATATGTCATAATGAATTGAACTTAGAATTTTGGTTCTGTGATACGAGAATACCAAATGTGACATTTATGATATCAAGCCTAAATCGAATCTGAATTGAGACTACATTTTACATACGAGAATTGTCACACTTATTGAGCTACATTAGAGAGATCAAAACCGGCAGCACAACTCCTCATAAGGGGCGTCTTGTTTGCCACTCGAGTATAAAAACACACGTTTACCAATGTAATGGACTTAGAAATAATGTATACATAAATAGTTCACACACTATCACGAACAGTCGTGCCGTGATCCTGCCGACTACTTTGAACCGAGGTCGAATTCATTACGCTCAATTGAGTATGCCTTAGAAACCAATTGTCGCGGCGAGAGCTGCTGCTGTTGGTGACTCTAAATAAATATCTTCAATTTATCATTATACCAGTGGTTGCCGTGGTTCCGTTCCCGGGGAGTTTGAAAAAGTAACAATACATTACTCTTTAAGAGATCAACAATATAAATATTACAAAAAAATTTGGGGTGTAAGTGGTTCATCAACATCTTTGAACCTAAGCCAACTTCACCTGCACGCGGTGCACCCTGCTGACTGACAAACGAAGCTCTGGCGAAAAGAGAGGTAGGGAGCCTAATTGTAAGCTACCCGACTGGGTAATGTACCTCCACCTCACAGAGTACCGCAGCCAAATAACAATTCCCTTGAGGGTTGTTGTGTTCCTGCGAGTGAGTGAGGTCACCAGAAAGGAAGGAGATGCTGCGTTGGCAGCGGGGGTGGCGGCGCGCGAGCGACTTTTTATCTTGCGAGCGTTAATATGGCTACGGCAACCGCTTCAAATCAGGCGGGCGGTATGCTTGTCTGCCACCCAACGTAGAATAAAAAAAAAAAGGACAACATATTAAAGCATAACAGGCGGCCTTATAGCTACGCAATCTCTTCCAGGTCACATTTGGACAGAGGAGAGTAAGACTAGAGAAGGTAGGTGGCATAGCAAATAAGATAAAGATTAAATATAACATTAATATACATACACATAGATGCATAGACCTACATGATAATACAATAAACTTAAAATGTTGCATACGTAATTTATACATACACTAATATATCAGGTCATTTTAGTCTTCACTACAGGAGCACGACCCTCTCTCGCCCGTCACAGAGAGGAGGAGGAATTGGCCTACACTCCCCACGCTGGCCAAACGGGTTCGGGAGGCCAGATCGGTGTTTGATAATGTATTTCCCTTAGTCGACTTGTACGACATCCACGGGAAGAGACGGAGTGATTCTATTCTAGTCTGCCGGAAACCACACGGCTCCAAATATGTTATTATATGAGAAATCAATTTTATACTCTTGAGAGATAATCATTTTTGGCAAGGTGCTAAAATTCTCCAGTGTTCGGACAGTTTGCACGGAAAGAGTTGGTAAAGAACTGACTGTAACGGCAAGATTATGTGTGTTATGCCTGACTATGATAGTTTTTAAAGAAAGGCAAACAAATATCCCTCGCCGTAGTGGGATTTAAGCGAGACGGCACCATGATAGACAGTCTGAAAACGTCATATGCCCTAATAGTTTTATATTTATAATCTTTCTACGTCTTTTATATTACCTACGTCTTATATCCAACAAGCATATGGCCCGGCCCGATTGATGTGAAGCTGTTACACATAAATGGCTGGACAGATTAGGATATTACATAGAAATAGAAGATTTTGGATTAATTACAACACTTTCTATCTTCGGTAATGTGTTAATGTGGGAGAAGCTAATGGTGAGATAAATATATCATAATAATTGTTATATTAATCATTATAATTAAGACATACTCGTTGCCCGTTCTACTTTAGCTTCTCACTAGTTAATGCGGCTTATGACTTCGCGTGTCAGCTTGGGAAAACATACTGGAAGGTGAGTATAACATATTGTCTGTATGAAGAACAAAATAAACATACAGGTGTGATATTCTTAGCTGACTTTCCTTATTCTTGTTTGGAACACATTAAATAAATTAAGGTATAAATGGTTCATCAACATTTTTGAACCAAAGCCAACCTCACCTGCACGTGGTGCATCCTGCTGACAAACGAAGCTCTGGCGAAAAAAGAGGTAGGGCAAAGTGTGGTGCATCCTGCTGACAAACGAAGCTCTGGCGAAAAAAGAGGTAGGGCAAAGTATATTTTTAAGCTGCCGACTGGGGAAGTACGTCTAACGGATCGGCGACCCCTTGGTGTTGGTGATAGGTGGATGATTGGTGGCTCCATGGGCGGTGGTGATTGCTTTCCATCAGGTGACCCTTGAATCGATCCATAACATTAAATTAAATACAACAAAATTCTAACTGCCCGATGTCTTTTTAGTAGCAATAAAACCCATAAAAAATATTTTTAGAACTTTTGTCAGCCAGTATGTTTGTCGCGCATTGCGCAAAAATTAAGTCTCGAATTCGAATAATGTAATACTGATGTAAATACGATCTAACTTAAAATCTAGTTTATGCTTTATCTTGATACACAGTACAGGAGTCATTGATATTAAAAAGTACCGTCCGACCGCCGTAAGTAGGTCGAAACCGGGCTGAGTGACTAGTACATTTAAAAAAAATTGAATGTCTGTAAAGTCGGTCATGAGAAAACATGGGACGATGGAGTGGAAGAGAGACAGATGCGTCACAAGCCGGACTCTTGGGCCGAATGTGCCTCTCTATCGCTTGTTTCGCGCTGTCGCTTGCACGCTCGGTTCAGGCAGAACGTGACAATGAGTCATATTTTTCGTGCGTGCAGCCGGTGTATAATGTATAAATCGATGACAATTTATTACACATTATCACGTCAAAACTACAAATAACAAGTTAAAATCATTCATTAATGATAATAACAGCGGTGACATTACTATAAAACAATTTGAAATATGTTTACGCTAGTGAGGGAACACAACTTTAAATATAATATTTTAAATGTCTCCGACGACATCATTTGTCATGCGCGTTTCCTAGCGCGCCCAAAACCGCCCATGATGTATGGCCGCCGGGCCGCCCCTTAACCTTCTAAAGGCCCCTCGCCAACTCGAGAATTATTTCCCAGTTCCAAGGGCCTCGACTTTCCACGCCGTTTACTGTTCTTCAATTATGTGATTTTCTTTAAGTGGTCAGTCCTTTTTTCCCCCTTTTCACAAGTGACAGATTTATTGAAAAGTTGCAAAATATGGGCGCCGTAGCTGGGTATTTAAAATGTCGTAATTTTACAGCGGTTCGATTCTTTTAGGACAAGAAATTAATTAGTCTTTAAAATATATTTAAGAAACTTAAAAGAAAATAAAATAAGTATAATCTAGTAATAAGCTAAGGCAAACAGAGGATAACAAGTATAAAACCTGCCTGACTGGGAAGTACGTAGGTACGTCTGTCGGCAACCACTCGATATCAGGCAACGCGTATGCTTGTTTGTCACCCGAATGTATAGATGAAAAAAATAAAAGTAGTCGAATGAATCCGATTAAAACGGAACGTAAAACAATCTTATTTGCTCAGGAAATGGCATTAGGTCATTAGTTTTCCGATTGCAATTTTTTATTCACGACGGAAACAGCCTTATCGTTGGGAACTAAGTCTACGCGGCGTCTGTCGGTTCAGTTTTTACGTTCTTTTTACTTCATTTTTCTTACTAGGGGTGTAAGTGGTTCATCTTTAAACCAAAGCCAACTACACCTGCGCGCGGTGCACCCTGCTGACTGACAACCGAAGCTCTGGCGAAAAGAGAGGAAGGGAGCGTAATTGTAAGCTACCAGACTGGGGAATGTACCTCCACCTTACAGAATACCGCAGCCAAATAACAACTCCCTTGAGGGTCGTTGTGTTCCTGCGAGTGAGTGGGGTCACCAGAAAGGTAGGAGATGCTGAGCTGGCAGCGGCGGTGGCGGCACGCGAGCGATATTTTATGTTGCGAGCGTTAATATGGCTACGGTAACCGATTCACATCAGGCGGGCCGTATGCTTGTCTACCACCCCACGTAGTATAAAAAAAGACTTGAAATGCATGTAATGTAACATGGTAGTAATTGCTCTCGACCTACTACTACCCATAAGCTACCGGGCTGAGTTTAACTTCCTATTGGTTAAATAAAAGGGTAATCATGCTAATAGTCTATCATTATTGCTCTACATTTTAAAACCTAGTAAGAGACATATTTCCAAAGCCTAGCAATGGACATAGATATTGTAATATTATTATTTTATTTTTATTAATTGAAGTTTGAATTATAATTGTTTGAATAATGTTGATACTGTTGATTGTTGGCACTTGGTGGACCCTTATTATCATAATGTTTAAAATAAAGCACTTGTACTGTTCCACGTTATTATATTTAATATTACCGACCGGTACAATTTTTTTTTAGAAACACAAATACCTTGATAATGCCTTAGCGGCGAAACCGGTCGGTAATATTAAATATAATATCGTGGAACAGTACAAGTGCTTTAGTATAACATTATGATAATTGTTTGAATATTATTGATTACTTCATATCGATATATTTGACTGATGTTAGTAATTTAGAAAATTGAGTATTTTTTTAGAAGTTGACATTTTTAATGCAATCTATTGACATTAATATTTTATTTATATCTTCCTTTCACCCGTGGCTTCGCCCGCGTTTTCTTTTTTAATACAAAGTATCCATTATTATTGTCAAAGGTATTAATTCGGAATGCCATAATTCCGAATTAATACCTTTGACAATAATAACGAACTGCTAAAAATATGGTATTAATTGAGATCCACCTGGGCGGATGATCGTCTTTTCTTCTGCGTTAGTAGAAAACTACTTTTCTTAGATCGAAAACATACGTAGCGATATTTTACGTGATAACATCTTATAAATCGATAAACGCCACGTATGTGTACAAAGTTTCACGATGATCGGTTAAGTAGTTTCGAGGTGAAAGCTTAACAAACGAACTGACATTCACATTTATAATATTAGTAACTTAATTACCCAATTGCCTGGGTCACTTATCACTTTTGTTAACTATACTTACAGGGTTTTAAGTTAAAGTAGCTAATTACTAAGGGCTACGTTACACGATAGCTTATTATTATCAATCCAATCTACTATGCCCTAGGAACAGTAAGCTATAATAATCCCCCCTCTAATCAATCAATTGAATTTGATAGGCCGCTATTAGCTTGGCTTCGTATTATCACACACACCAACAGACTGTTTCCTGTGTACAATATACATGATGATGCACCTTGGTCGCTTAGTAATTGCGACTTTAATTCAAAGACAATAAGGCAGTAACGTTTTTGTCAAATGAAACTATTAGACGTAGTAGTAGTAGAGTGCAAACACAAAACAAAGAATTACCCTAAGATGTTTTTTTCCTATAATTATATACGTTCTACCTGCCTCGATTGTGGCAAGAGAAAAGCAAGGTAATTACCTGACATTCATTCGGTTCCGCGCCACTTACCGTCTCGTCGGGGCAATACGTAGCGCTAATCAAAAACAATTATTGAGAAGGTGTAGATATAATGTCGTCATGTGTGCTTCACGTTCTTTTTCTTTTTTTGATGAGCTCGGTGGTCCAATGGTTAGCAATGGCCACTTTGACTCCGAGGTTGCGGGTTCGATTCCCGCATAAGACAAATATTTGTGTGCATGAACGTGTCTGTTTGCCTTCGTCGGGATGTTTTCTATGTATTATATGTATGTATTTACAAAAAAAAAATATTTAAGTATAATATCAGTTACCCAATAGGTACCCATAGTACAAGCTTTGCATAGTTTGGGGCAGTGTGTAATTTATCCAGGAATATTTTTTTTTTATTTTTATTTCCGTGTAATGGACCTTTTATCAAATTAAAATATGTCAAAAGAATTGTCATTGCGCGTCCAAAGTTGGCCACCGCGAGCGTTAATTTAAAGGTTTTTATTTTTTACGCAACCTTCGCCCTGAGGATTTACATATTAATTAATAAAAATTTAAGACGAAAATAGCTCAAGTAACTCCCACACGCGCTGAAAATTATTTCGATACATTTTTGAATTAATAAAACTAAATACAACAATCTAAAACTGCCTTTGAACTTCAATCACTTATGTGAGATTTATTTCTAGCAAAATAAAATGCCTTATTTATATAAAGCAACTTATTCAATAAAATGCGTATAAAGCTAAAACTGTTTTAGTCGACAAAATACTAAATCAGACCCTCGAAAACACAAAACATCCACGACTATCTTCATAAACGGCCATAAAATTCAATTCGACGAGCTTATTGCGGTTTAAACATCAAAGATAGTTACGAATGGAGCTCACACGGAGATAATGAAAAGGGACGCGCAGTTCTAGGGCGGAACTCTAAACTGAGCAATGGGTCGCGATATGAAGAATGTACAGGGTGTATCAAATACGGTAAATATGTCAACCAGTACTCAAATTCCGTATAGATACATGTACATTATAAACACATAATTATTTTTGGCCGTGTGGTTTCCGGCAGACGAGAATAGAATCACTCCGTCTCTTCCCGTGGATGTCATACAAGGTTAAATAAATATAAGATTAAAATAGTAAATATACGTGTAGATTAAATATCTCACTTTGAGTACCGACATAGTACTCAAAGTGAGATATTTAATCTACACGTATTATACTAAATTTATGGTAGGCGGAAACATTCAATTTTCGGATAAATTCAGTTTGTTTTTATAAAGTATTATTGATACCATTTGTTAGATCTTGTGAAGTACTGTCAGTTTTTCAATATCTTATATAGTTTAGATATAATTGAGTGAGATCACTTATTGTTTCCACCCTTTATATTATTGACCATTGAGATAGCACAGTGCTCATGCCTTTTCTGAAAGTGACCTGCAGTTGCATTCTGGACATAGTTCACGAGAGTAGCTAATAGGAGTACCTATTGATCAACATCTAAAAGACCAAAGATATGGTGGTATCTCAAGTTGTTCACTTGAACCCGAAGATGTAAGTAGCTGGCAGAGATCTGGAGCGAGTCCGACAATATAAATACCTCGGTGCTTGGGCGAATGAAACATGGGATTCTCACTAAGAAATAAAGACCCAGATCGAGATCGCATATGCATTTTTATAGAATGATGAACGTGTTATGTTGCCGGCAAATAAATATCAAGCTCAGAGTACGGATGGTACGGATCCTCTAATGCTATATCTGGCCGGTGGTATTGTACGGCAGGGAAGCATGGACAATTAAAGAAAATACAGGACGGCGTCGCATTCGAGACGTGGTGCTACCGCCGCATGCTTCGTATTAGCTGGACACATAAAGTTAGCAACGAAAAAGTTCTCCGATGCCGAGGAAGTTGATCCAAACCGTCAAATAGATGAAAATTTAATATCTCGAACACGTGTTATAACATAACAAATACCATTTGCTTCAACTGTTAATGATGGGCAAAATAGAAGATAAGAGACGCGCCTGTAGACGTAAAAAATCTTGACTTAGGAACATAAGAGAGTGGGTACGAATTGCCAGCGCCGAGCTTCTTTTTCTTTTGGAAATCGGAATAGTTATTCCGATTGGCAAAAGAAAGAGCCGAATTTGCGAAGCTGACGGCCAACCTCCAGTAGTGAAAAGCAACGATAAGATCTCTCAATTTCTATTTAATTAGCAGAGTGCACCCCATGCAATTTGAAATAAACAAATGTTACGAAAGCTAATCTATCACATACATGACATTGAGATACTGCCCAAGCAACACGTAAGCCAGATAATAGCAAAATTAAGCACCAATTGGCAGTTTATGGCTTCATTATATCTTTATAAAAGCTGACGTGATAGCTTTATCTTGAATAATACAGTATTTAAACTTTAATTACACTGAAAGCTTGATAAGTTCTGCATAAAATTGGTATTTTCTTTTATATCTTAATACTAATAATATTTGCTACTGTTATGTTAACGATATTCAAATAAAAGTGACTGAGACAGCTAGTAGCTACATAACAGCTGAAAATTCAGCTTTGTGCTGTACAACTTTGATAAATATTTCAATTATACAGCTTGGTTTTGAATAGTTTATTGTTTGGTTTCTTTAAGCTGCACAACCGGTCAAATCGTACTCATTTATTCAGAATATGGATATTTACTACTCTTTTTGCGTTTAAGCAGCTAACTATTGCATAAATGAAGATGACTACGATCTTATGACAATCTTATAGCGAGAGAAGCGCACTAATACTTTTATGTATAGCTCAAAGTGGTAAATATTATGAATAATAGATGTTTATGTATCTAATAACTGGTTATTGAAGAAAAACAATGTTTTTATGCAAGAATGTCAAACTTATTTTATAATTATGACAAGATGTCGTCTAACAGTGATACGTGTAAAAATGACTCAAATTCATGGAGAAAAAGAAAAAGGACAGGAGGTATAAGAAGAAAGTGTTTAAGGGAGTATCTAAAATTAAAAATAAAACAATATCTGTACAGAAGCAGAAACGAGTTCGGCAGCTAATGCAAATTACAATACGGATCCAAGCACAAGACGACCAGTTCAAGAGGGTTCCGTATCCGTATCTCGTAATTTTACATCTACATCACAGATATTAGATAAAAATGACGATTCACATTTGGAGGACACCGATTCAAGTTCGAGTAGTTTAGCAGAAAACGTGTCAGAATTTAATAAAAATATAGATTTTCGAAATATCCTCAGAGATTGGGCAGTGAATAAAAATATATCTCAAGCGGCTGTAAAAGATTTATTGGGTGTGATTAATCATAGATTTCCTGAAATTATATTAAGGTCTGATAATTCATTATCAAATGTTTCCAGGTTGCGACATTGTTAATGGTTTCCATGGCAAATCTTTCATTTTGGGTTCCACCAACTTGAGCAAGTGTGCATACAACCGGACTCCTATTTTCATTTATTTCTTCTAGCTGAACTGAAATTTCTGCTAGTTTTTTCATATTTTTTTCCTGATTTTGCGTAATAACAGTTAATAATTCGTTAGAAACCTTGATTTGATCATTATTGTCATATACTTTCACTGTGGATGCTTGTTGTACTGTTTCGTGTTGATGATCTTGAGTTATAACCTGATAAACTTCGCCGTCAATACCATGAGCTTCAATGACTTGATGTTCTGTAACTGTACTTGTATTTCCAGCATCAACCTGTAAAAAATATAACAAAAACATGAAATATTATAAGTACCAAAAAAAAGTTTTGTATGAATCAAAATTGCTAGGTACGCCATGTTAATAAATTAGATAATCTATCACATTTTTTTTTGTAAAAATAAACGGAATCAAGAACGAAATAAAGCAAATATTATATTTTTTGTGCTGATATTCTTGATGGAAATGCGTTTTTAAACAATTTTATTTATTTTACTAAATATTGGTTTTCAAAACAAAATAGAACCGATGATTATAGAACCCTAATAATCTGAATAAGAGTACTGAGACGGGCAGCTTCATAATCGTTTATCAGAACTGCGATATAAAACGTACTGTTAACCAAAAAATATCTCGATAAGACAGTTACAAGTGACCTGTTACGCAGAAATGTACAACAAATCGTCTGCGTGATCAGATTATATTCAAAATAAACATCGTCGCCATTATTTATCCTAACATAACCTCTCTTTTCTAAAACTAATCTATGTTATTACAAATAATAAATAGATGTTTTTACTAAAAAAACATCTGGGTAGTATTCAAATACCTACCTGATTGTTTTCTATCACTTTGATTGGTAACAATTGAATAAAATATTTTATTCGTCGAAAAGGGTTAATATAAGTCAATTGTTTATTTTTTTAAACTGGTTTTATCTTGTGGCGCTCGAAAATTTTACTATAAATTTATATATATTCTCACAGTAAAGTAGCATGCGTTTTAATAATTGTATTGTCAACAAAACATATTAACAAAAATTACTTACCAATATATATAATTTCTTCCAGAGCGATGCCACCATATACACTTGGAAATTTAACGCAAAATATATGTGATAACAATTAATTTTATGAAACAAAATGCTGATTTTGTACATTTAATTACATAGCTTCTTTATAAAACTACGAGAAATATCTCAATTATGAATATTGTCTGAATATCAGAGTTTGATATTTTCATCGGCATAATAGAGCTTTAAATTCTGATTAAAGGGTCGATCAGCTTTTATGCAGAAGTTAAACAACCTTTCTGTTTATGTATCCAGCTGGTATGCAGCTATTAACAAAATGTTATTCAGATTAAAGCGATTTATTATGGGCCCAAATTGCTTGAATATCGCCTGTATAAGCGCTTATACAAACCTTATCCCTACATCTTTTACAGCGTTTAGTCATCAGAATTGCTATTATATAAAAGTTAATCAGCTAGTTTGTGCTGCTTGGGTGGTAGATATTGTTAGTTTCCATACAAAGTTTTCCTCGGTACAATCGACCCCACTAATGACATAAAACAGACCTTTTTGCGCGATGGCGCGGTCATTCGTCTTCCGTTTGTCGACGCGAGCGCTCGTTTCGGCCCCTGTTTGGACAAAGGACTTTCATACTATTATTACATTACTTTTTACATTTTACCTAGAATCAATCACATAATTAATCCACAGTTTATTTAGTAATATATGACTTAACAATAAATAAATATAATATTCATTAGTACAGGCGTAATTACAGGATTTGAGAAAATTTTGGTTAGTGAATTGTTTCTAAAGGGTTGATTTAGTAAGTATGTTTTGCAATGCTGTATTCTAATTTTCAAAAATAGCACTGTCGGTATATTATGTACAGTGAACCGCTTATCACACGTTGCAGTTGCATTGCAAAAGCAATCTTTCATCCGACGACATAAGGCCGTACTAAAGGTCAAAATGTAACGCTTGATCTTCTGTACACTGGCTGGTGCTCACCGCCTTGCTCGCGTAGATTTGGATTTACCAAATATCTTTATTGAAATCTCTAGCAGGTTAAACATAGATAATAGTAACATAGGATTTTCATTTAAAATTACGATAGTGTTATGTATTTATTTTAAGCAAAGAATAACTATTTTTTAATGTCTTTAGCAGCTTCAGTATAAACTTGGCTCCGTCGTAAAATCGTTATTAGTTAATGTCTCTTCCGTAAATTACCTATATGCCAAATTTCAATGATGTCGAGATTTCGTATTTAGTCAATGAGCGAGCAGCCTTCCGCTTATATACTGACTTTGAAGAGTAGCTAATTAACCATTTTTATAATATAACCTTGAATTCAAATCAGTTCTTTAACAACAAAAATACCCTGAGAAATATTATGACCTAAATAAAGCTGAAATGAATAACGTATTTGTGAGGGTCAAAAATTAAATTACGGAACAAATTTTATTAAATTATAAAGCTATTATTTTCAATAGCGGGTACAGAATGACACAGAAACAAAGCGTTTTGGGCTTAGTAAAAAAGTGTCATACAAAATGCGAAGTTATTCCTACGGAAACGTAATTTATTTCAATTTTGACAGTTTTCAAAGTTAAGAAATAAAACAATAGAATTGTAGAAACAATTCATTGACCTTTCGATTACGATGTTATTGGGGCATCTGCCTCCACAATCAAAAATTTAAACGAGTTTCCTTCAGCCAAGGGAGAAAGGCGTATTTTTTACGTTATGCCATTTTCGGATGGTATTACTGCTAAATGAATATTCATTCAGTGCGAAATCGTTTAAGAGATAATAGATTGGGGTTCATATTAGGTTCAAAATTACTTATCCATAATTCATTTTGTATGCAAGAATTCGGTTTTGCCTATTCCATTTGAAATGATAAATTGATCGTAGAGGCAATTACTTACATTTTGAAGAATAATTTGTAATCATCTTTTTCAATTTTTACCTGTAACAAAACGAAATACTGTTAGTGATTACAGTGCAATTGATTAAACGTTATTCATACTTGGTGTTGGGTAATTTTCGGAAAATAAGTTCGTGAAATTATTTCCCAAATTGATAAATATTTTATATTATTAAACAATATTTTCCTGAAAATTACCCGACATTAAATACTAACGACACAGCATAGATAACATCTTATATTATGAACAAAACAATATACATAAATGAATAAGTAACTATATAGATATATTAATTAATAACCTTCTTAATTAATTAGTTAGTTAATTAATAACATCATTAAGGTACGGAACCCTAAAAACTGTATAAAGGTATATATACAGTTTTTAGGGTTCCGTACCTCAAAAGGAAAAACGGAACCCTTATAAGATCACTTTATAGTCCGTCTGTCTGTCTGTCAAGAATTTCTTTGTCGAGAATGCGTGGAGGTATCAAGCTGAAATTTGAACTGTATACTCAGGTCTACGGTCCCATGAAGTTGTAAAATAATCAAACTGCTAAGTTTACGTAGAAAAAAGTTACGGCCGTTTATTCAGCAAAAAACGCATATTTCGACACACTCAAGGAAATCAAAACCTATAGGGTACTTCCCGTTGACCTAGAACTATGAAATTTGGCAAGTAACATCGTTATAGACTACAAGTACAGGAATAAATCTCAAAACTATACATTTGTAAATAGATAATAAAAAATAGGGGGTCTATATTTTTTATAAGTTGACGAAATTTCAAATTGAAACTACTTGTTCAAATGGGGTATCATATGAAAGGGCTTGATATACACATTGCAAAATATATTTTATTAATTTTATCGACGCATTATTTCTTATTTATAATGAAAAATATCAAATTTAATAATGATACTACGTACCTACGGAACCCTCGGTGGGCGAGTCCGACTCGCACTTGTCCGGTTTTTATTTTATGCTACAAAGATGAAGTAATCATACAACCTGCATAATGATAGTAGATATCTTAGTCTTTGAGCGCTTTCTACGACAGAGGACCTCACGCGTAGCCGATTCTGTAGAAACTCGTTTTCACTTCTATTGAAGAAACAAATGCTACAAAAAAGCTCTCGAGTCTTCGTGGAAGAATGAATGAATGTATATTTAATGAATTAAGTAACAAAGACTCATGTTGTTATTAATGCATATAAACTATGTTAGTAAAGATATTAGAATACCCCTCAAGAACAATATGCGATTATGATCATCCTTGGATGAAATTTGACACAGAAATAGTTTATATCCTGGGTTAACTCAGCGCTATTAAAAATACATTGATTTACAACCGGATTTTTAATGCTAATTAGACATATTTTATGTTTTTTTTCAGGCATCTCATGAAATATAAAAATAAAATTATATGTAAATGTTATTTTACGCAAAAAAAAAAATGGTTACGACCTCGGAAATCTAAATAACAAGAGAATGTTTTCTATAGTAGTTACGATTAAACGCTTCAAATCGGCACTGGCGTCTACCGTCCATTTAAATAGAAGATTTTATCAATGAAAATCATCATTAGTCATTAGTAAACTGTCACTTGCAACCCTAGTGAAACAACGATGTTTTATTTTTTAACTCTCAAACCACCGTATACCCTACTCAAAATTTTACACTGACATCAAAGTAATTTCAAATAATATTTCTTTTTATATCATTCAAATTAAATAAAAGTCTACGGATCCAAATATTTTCACGCAAATTTCCCAGTGGAGCGAAGAAAAATGCAGACTTATTACGAAAGGAAATGTAAGTACACGTACAGGCATAAGAAGTCTCCATTGTTGAAGTTGAAGTTTTCAATCTCGTGCGCGTAACTTCATAATTCAAGTACGAAGGAAAACTAGCACGCCAAGTCTTACCATTGGGAATTTATGAAAATACTATTTGGTAGGGCCAACAGTAAGTTATTATGTCGAGACAAACAAAATGACCGTCGTTGATCAGCCGGAATGCACGCTATGCTCCCGGGACTGTTTCTCTTTCACGTCAAAGAGACTTGTTTCGTTTTGGTCAAACATGGATTATATGGGTTGTAACATTTAGTCAAATATTGGGGTGTAAGTTCATCAACATCTTTGAACCAAAGCCAACTTCACCTGCACGCGGTGCACCCTGCTGACTGACAAACGAAGCTCTGGTGAAAAGAGAGGTAGGTAGGAGGTAGAAAGCATAATTGTAAGCTACCCGACTGGGGAATGTATCTCACAGAATACCGCAGCCAAATAACAATTCCATTGAGGGTTGTTGTGTTCCTGCGAGTGAGTGAGATCACCAGAAAGGAAGGAGATGCTGAGTTGGCAGCGGGGGCGGCGGCGCGCGAGCGATATTTTATTTTGCAAGCGTTAATATGGCTACTGTAGCCGCTTTACATCAGGCGGGTTGTATGCTTGTCTGCCACCCAACGTGGTATAAAAAAAAGAAACAGCTTTTAGAGAAATGTACAGTTGATTGCATTTGAAATTAGTCTAGTACAGAATGCATCAGAAATAACAACAGCATCAGTTATTGCTTATATTCTTAGATAGATTCTGGCCAATTATTTTGATAAATTACATAATCGTGGGTTTATAACACTTATATTAGTTAGCTACAAAGCCAATAAGCACCAATTAATTCAACAAATATTTTAATATGATTCAGCACAATGTCCCAATTAGCGATATACTAAGGTATAAGAGTTAAGATTGTCTAATTTAGAAATTGACGAAGATGTGTATGTAATTTATCTCAATTTAAAAAACGGCGTGTGCTTGACCACACGACAAAAGTAAAAACATCATCTGTCGCTCCGTCTCGCTCCCTCCCTGCTGACGAGCGTTACAGAGCGTGACTCCTCAGTCTTCGTATAGGTCGCGTTACATAAAAAGAACGCTAGCCGTCAAGCTGCGCTTTAGACGATTTATCAGTCTATTTGGTGGAATGTAGTGCGATGTACCTACCTAATATACGAAGCTGCTAGCGATAGGTTTGTTAAAAAATAACACAGTAGACCTAGTACTTTTGTGCGTGAGTATGTCCATGCGTAAAAACACCCTCTCCGCTTTCATCCAGCATTCTTTTTACATGACACGATCTGTAACTGGTCACAAAATTTGTGCAAAGCGAGCGTAAAGAAGTTTTCTCTTCAAACATGGTCCGCATAGTGAAAAAGGCTTAAACCACACCCCGGCCACTCCATACAAATCTGGCGTCGTTTACTATATAAACAATGGCGTCTAGGCAGAGCGCCAATGTACGTTTGTGCGTGCGGCGCTATACAAACTGTTCCAGATTCGTCTTAGGGGGGAGATGAGGTCGATACGAGAGAGTGGCACGAAGTGACCGTACTAATTCTGTGCTTAGGCTTAAGAAGCGAGAAAAAAAAAATTAAGAATACAATACAACTTTTCAGTAGTAGTTTACGCAATATCCCCGCTACGAAAAAGTAGGATAGTTTCATAGAATCCTACCAAACTCATTAAATTAATTTGTACTTCCACGACATCCGTTGTCACCCCCTCCTTAATTTGACGAGTGACATTTTAATTGCTCTATTATTTCACGCTTCGAAGATATCGCGTTAATCTGTTCTAATTTGCGAATTAGATCCAAACCAGCGATAAAAGTTCGGTTAAGCGTATTGCTTGATATAATTTGTGGATTTCGGGAATTGTTTGCATTAATTTTAACTCAATAATGGTAGATAGGTATGGTACACACGTACTTTTGTTTGTGTTCTCCGTACGTGTAGGAAGATGCTTAAGAATTTGGTGTTCCATTTTATAGTCATAGAAAAGTTTGTATTGTTGTTTTGTATTGTTGTAAGTTTTGGATAGGAGGAAGGAGTACGTAAATTGAACTTCTAAAATTATACATCAATTGACTGACAGATCTATCTATGCACAAACCATTAGATGCATTCTTCAAAGGGATCTTTTAGTACTGACACACCCCGGCCACTCCATAGCGTCCGTCTGTGCAGAGCGTGAACCAGTATGTGCGTGCGGCGCCATACATACTGTACCAGATTTGTCTCAGAGGGGAGGTGAGATTTGACACGAGAGAGCGGCAGGGAGTGGCTATACTGTACGCAGTACTATTACTTATACTGTGGCCATACGGTGGATCCCAACAGACGTACGGGTTTGACTGAAGAAGTGAAGATCGAAAGCTGAACTGAAATAAAATTATTTATTCTGCCATTGGGCCTTATCATTGGCTGTTCTTAATCAACACTGTTAAAATATGTAGCAGTTTATGTGACTTTATTTTCTTTTCAGTAAACTATAAATTATAATAAATATAAATTCAAAGTCATATTTAATTCAACTACATTCAAATTCATAGTTAATTCAAAAATTGTATGTGTCACCCATGCCATTATCGAGGTTGTTAACGGTAAAATGAAAATCAGAATTCTATTTCGCCAATCGTCTTTTGATGTCTTGGCAACTTGGCAGATGCTTTTGACTCATGGCATAATAATACAGTATGCACTTTGCTAAAAATAGAACATTCTTGACAATGCAGTTAGTAATGCAGGACATGACTGCGTATATTATTTTGTCTTCCTTCGAGTAATGAAATTTAATAAATTAGTACTAGCCGTAGTGTATTTTGTTGCAATCAGTTTTTATATCATAGTAATTGTATTAGGGGTCTAATACAATTACTATAGTATAATAACTGATTGCATATACCATAGTCTGCCGGAAACCACACGGCCAAATACGGCAAGAACAACAACGGCACACTAGAATAGAATTATTCCGTTTCTTCCCGTGGATGTCGTCGTACAAGGCGACTAACGGAAATATATTATCAAATATCGATCAGACCTCCCCAACCCGTTTGGCCAGCGTAGGGAGTGTAGGCCAAATCCTCCTTCCGTCTAGGACGGACGAGAGAGGGTCGTGCTCCTGTAGTGGAGACTAAAATGGACCTGATGATGATGATGAAAACAACAAAACAAGTGCAAACTTATCCCCATAAGGGAAATCTTTCAGTTAACCTTTGCCTTCGTTGTATTCCTGTGACTAACGGGGGTCACCAGAATCCACAGTATTCTGGTGACCCCCGTATACGTGGTGGTGGTATAACGGGCGAAAAAGCAAATTAATACAGTAAAAAGTAAGAATAAATTCATCTATTGACTATATATTATCAGTCTTTCGTAATCCTTTTAAATATATAAATGTGAAAGTGTGTCTGTCTGTTACTTTTAACATTTATTTTGATCGATCATCGATTTGAATGAAATTTGACTTGAACATAAATTATACTGCCTTACTCATGACTAGTGATAAGTTTAAAGTGTTGTTAAAAAGATACTAAAATGTTATGTTCTATCTTGATTGACTCCCAGCCGTGTAAAATTTCTTTACGCACTACAACCCCCTTACCACCATCTCTTATTGCGATTCAATAACTGAATAGAATGCTAATTCATACCAATGAATAAGCGGCTCTATTTCAACCACCATCTCTTATTACGATTCAATAAGAAAGGTCGTTTACGTACGTTATTGTTTTTTATATAATGTGTTTACTGTTGTTTAATAAATTCTTTAATTCTTTAATAACTGAATAGAATGCTAATTCATACCATTGAATAAGCGACTCTACTTCAAATTGAATAGAGTCGCTTATTCATTGGTATGAATTACGCACAGCCCCGTTAGCACCATCTCTTATTACGATTTAATAACTGAATAGAATTGTTATTCATACCAATGAATAAGCGACTCTATTCAATCTGAAATAGAGTCGCTTATTCATTGGTATGAATAAGCATTCTATTCAGTTATTGAATCGCAATAAGAGTTGGTGGTAAGGGGGCTGTGTGTAAAGAAATTTTGGGTTGGCAGGAAGAAATCTCTTAAAGAGATAAGCTCACCTTTGTATTCGTCTGTTCACTAATTTCTGTATTTGTTGTTATGCAATAAGGAATATATTCCAAAGAAGGGCATAAGCTACCTTCTGGTGCAATAATCGACATTGATGTGGACGATGCCGCGGGCACAGCTAGTAATTACATAAATTTTGGGCACGCTAACTGCCACTATCCCCACAACAAACAGAAACATCCCTCTTAATCAATAGTATTAAATAATTGATGATGCTCACTGTACAGAGCCTAGCTATGTAGGGTCAGCATAATAGACGTGCATCTCAGCGTCAAATCCTCGGGCGCGTGTCGCCGGTTGATAAGCAACCGATGGGCTTGAGCATGAGGTAACAATTTACAAGCAGAAGCGGGAGCTTAGAGAAGAATAAAATAGGCGTAGGTACTTAACTTCAACAATAGAATTAACAGGTAACCGAGCAATCACGTTCGAAAACATATGTTAGGATACAAGACTAATTGGGTATGACATATATATATAATGTTGTCTCACGTACATAACTTTATCGATACAGCTTTGTATTTTTTAACTTCACAAAATAAGATTAAGGATTGTTTAAGATTGGAGAGTGACTTTACTGTTTATCCCAGAAAAACACCTTACTCCTATGGAAAAAAGAAATTTAATAAAAAAATACGACGCGGACGAAGCCGCCGATAACAGCTAGTTTACGAAAATGTAATTGTAGTAGTAGTTGTAGTAAAAAGGTATGTTACACCAAAGAGAAAATAAGAGAGAAGTAATAAAAATGAAAGCACACAAACATTTTTATAAAAAAAAAAGAATTAACAAAATCATTTTGAATCAGACAATGTTTATTTTACTTAACGTGTGAAATGTCAGCTTTTCAGGCTACTTTGAAAAGTACTGCGCGATCTACATCTAGCGATAAGTTCTAAAATTTTTATTATAAACTTAATTTTGGATTTCAGCTATTTTATTTACATAACTCGCCGCGTCTCATGACTTGCGGCCCGGCTCGCCACG
Source organism: Hypsopygia costalis (assembly GCA_937001555.2). NCBI lineage: Eukaryota > Metazoa > Arthropoda > Insecta > Lepidoptera > Pyralidae > Hypsopygia > Hypsopygia costalis. Next base: position 21,968,899 of record OW443332.2, read on the forward strand.
CGACGATAGCGACGCCCTATTAACACCACTGACCAATGACGGTCACGCCTGTTGGCCACTGCCTTTAGACTTTAATACGAGGCTTTACAAGCGATTTCTTTGAAACCCTGTAATGACAAGTACTTCAAAAATATCCTACGTCATTGATAGAGATGGTGTAAGATAAATCACGTAGTATTATCACAAGTTTTCCCGGTGTCACGTAGTATTGTCACAAGTTATTCTCGGTGTCACGTCTTATTGTCACAAGTGTCTCGGTGTCACTTCGTATTGTCACAAGTGTCTCGATGTACAAATATATTATAGCAAGTACCCTGTTTTTTTTTTTGTTGCGTGCGTATCAAGCAAGGTTGCCACCCCGTTTTTTGTTAGACAGCTTTACTAATAATGTATGTTTGTTTGTTTGCAATACAATCACAAAATGTTTGAATGAATGAATTTCGCACTCAAGAAAATTTGTGATCCATATGAATACATACCTCGATTGTTTAACCTCACAGAGCACCCCCAATAGATTCCGCATGTAGGGCCGCATTCGTTCATTGATCAATGAAAACTCACTAATGTAACTCGGACTCGGACTCGGATCGAAAAGTTGAAAATCAACTAAACGCGTGAACTTGAGAATTAAGATTAAAATATTTAATTACATTATGATTTAGTTATACAGGATACAGCACCTTGATGTATTGTACAAAAATATTCACATCTATTTATGAAATACGCAAGTGCCCCGAGCCCAATATGATTAGATATAATCACATTATGCGGTTCATTCGCTCTCCACTAAACGCATGTTATATACCTATCTATTGGAGGTTATCTATCTGTATGTCAGTTTAGACATTTAGCGGAATATGAACATAATCAGAATAGAGAGATATGGTAGTGAATTTGATTCGCCTTATCTCAGTAAGCGAACGTTTATTCAATAAGACAATAGAGCGCGATATGACGAAAATTTTCAATTAAACAAAACAAAACCATCGCGGTATTGTACGAAGGCTTGGAGAACGACGTCGAATTGCTAGGGTTGCCAGCTAGAAGTTAACGGGCTTTTCTATTTACGTGATTATTAAATTATATGTTTAACATATGGGTGTAGCTTCCATCGTTAGGTTTAATTCTATATCCGAATAGTATAGTAGGTAATATTTATTGACGTGATGTCTCATGAAAAAGTAACAAGCGGGTTTTGATGCAAAACTAATCGTTTGAAATGGGTTTTTAACCGACCAATCTTACCCAGCAACCCAGATGGAGACCACAGATGAGGTGGAAGGACGACGTCGAAAAGGTAGCAGGAAATTGGATGCAGGTTGCACAAGATCGAAGGAAATGAAAAAATATGAAGGAGGTATACATCAGATTGTTGGTAGAAAACGGCTGAAAAGAAGAAGATGCCACTTATTTATATACTTTAAACACTTTAAACATATGATATTAATCAATTAACGAATGTAACGAAATTGCGCATTTTTTGTCCTCATTGATTTAAATAGGTAAATAACTCGGTCTAAATCTCATTCATCTCATCAATTCGTATAAGAAAAAAAACCCGGCCAAGTGCGAGTCGGACTCGCCCACCGAGGGTATCGTACGTAGGATCATTATAAATTTGATATTTTTCATTATAACTAAGAAATAATGCGTTGGAAAAAATAAATAAAATATATTTATGTGCACATCAAGCCCTTTCATATGATACCCCATTTGAACTAGTAGCTTCAATTTGAAATTTCGGCCTCCTATAAAAATATAGACCCCATATTTTTTAAGATTTAATTACAAATGTATATTTTTGAGATTTATTCTTGTACTTGTAGTCTATAACGATGTTACTTGCCAAATTTCATAGTTCTAGGTCAACGGGAAGTACCCTGTAGGTTTTGATTCCCTTGAGAATGTGTCGAAATATGCGTTTTTTGCTGAATAAACGGCCGTATCTTTTTTTTTACGTAAACTTAGCAGTATGATTTCTTCATGGGACCGTAGACCTGAGTATACAGTTCAAATTTCAGCTTGATGCCTCCACGCATTCTCGACATAGAGGGTCTTGACAGACAGACAGACAGACAGACGGACAACAAAGTGATCTTATAAGGGTTCCGTTTTTCCGTTTGAGGTACGGAACCCTAAAAACTGAAAAAAATTTTCAATGCACCTAAAATAACATAATACCTATACATACAATATACATACTCTTACCTACCTTTTACCTTTATATCCATATATTAAAAAAATCGTAAACGAGCCGTTACTAAATATTTTTCATAAAACAAATTATATTCGTACCTTATGTTACCGAAGCAAAAAAAAATACTTTTACAATTTTTATCTGTTTGTAGGTGTTTGTGTTTGTGCACAGAAACGGCTCGGCAGATTTGAATGCAGTCTTGCTGTAACATTTAGCGTTTGTTTGATTCTAATCGGTTCACAAACAAAAATATTAACCGGTCTTACCAAACGTCCACGCTTAAGATATTCTTAAACTTCCAAAGCTTAAGATATTGAAAATTCAACAAGTTATTATAAAATAGTTTAGTAAATACAGCGTACCTACTTGAATGTAGACTGATAGAGAAAACATTTAGTATTAAGACCGCCTATTGAACCAAAATATTATGGTTAATAAAGTTATAAATAATTAAAATAAATTTATGGAAATGACAGCCCTAGGCCCGTCGTAGAATGGTGCGGCGTAGCTGGGCGTAGCGGACGTCCGGCGCTCAGATGGCGGCAATGGCGGTGGCGGATAGTGAAGTCGAATGGCGCAGCTCACTCGCGCCATTACGCGCTCGGCGGAGAATGGCGGAGATTGCTGACTGATATCACACGGTCGGCGGTGACGTCTTGAAATGCGTAGAATGGATCAGTGATCTGAATGCGCTCATCCGGCTATTTGATTACGTACCTAGTTAGGATGATTTAGGCTGAGGTCAAAGCACTGATTTGGCGAGTTGAAAGTCGCTTTGTTTGATTTGCGTACTTCACACTGCACTCAATTTTATGAAAAAGTTGGTTTGTACCACACAACGACATGTACAAAAATATGACGACAAATGTTTGCATTAGAAAATATATACATATTTTATTTTATACTACGTCGGGTGGCAGACAAGCGTACGGCCTGCCTGATGTGAAACGATTACCATAGCCATAGTAACGCTCACAACTTGAAATATTTCTCTCGGTTTGTATCAAAAACAAATACTTATACCATAAGAACTAGTTATAACGCGGCTCATTTAGTCTCCCTATTCAATCACACATATAGTGACGCGTGACATGGTACGTTAGGTATCACCCAGTCTGTACAATAAGCGAAATATAAACTTCAGCATCCACTAGAACAGTAGTCAATTGTATAACATAAACTAACAAAAATTACCTACTCACAGAACAACAAGCGACCCAGTTCATAACACGGCTCATTTAGCCTCCTTATTCAATCACATACATCATGACGCGTGACATCATACGCTAGGTATCAACCAGACAAATGCACAATACGCGATTCAAATCTTGCGACGCGTCACAAACATACCCAGCACCCTCGTTTCCTGCATCGTAAGTACACGTCACTGATACAACAAATACTTTACTCAATCTTACGGCTCTACAAATAGAGTACAAAATAGCGTGCTAATCAATTCGACAAGTCGTTATGTCCTACTACACTGTATACTAGCAGATCCCACTACACATTACCCTCCCTCATCTGTTATTAGAATATTTGATATGTATACTTACTTAAAAAGTTTACTAATACATATACTAAAAGGATATTTTATTTATCTTCATCGAAGAGATCACGACGACGACGTGATAATTGGGAGATTATTAAAGATATTATTTATTATTTGGGTGTTTGTATATTTGGGCGTTTCCCAACACAAAAATAATATACCTTCAAAATTATAATGACAGGTCTCCACATTTTATAAAACAACTGATAAAGTTAACTAGTACACTAATAAATTATCCAGGTATTTTGTTACTGTTTAAATTAGCCTGACTATACTAGTACTCTAAAGCAGGGATGTAACGGAGCTTCGGTTTCGATTCCGATACGTCGGAACTTCCGATTGCTTTTGCATCCTCGGTTCCGACTTCGGTTCCGATAAATTTTAAACCGAAGTCAGAAGTCATATCGGAGGTCGGCGGCCGGCGCGGCGGGCGAGGGTGGGTAGACGGGCCGGGCAGCGCGAAGCCGCGGCGGAGTCGCGATCTGTGCGTACAAAAAAAGGTCATGTGTGCAATTCACACGTGGTAGAAGTGAAACCTTCAGAAATATTTTGATTTAAAAATAACTATTAATTATGTTTAAGACTATAAATTCTTTTCTTTTTTTTTCAACTACCAAAGCTACAGTTTATTGCAGTATTATTTAATTTGTCTCATATTTTAGCAATTGTTTCATTGTTACACTGTTAAAGTATTGATAATAAAGATAACACTAAGTTAGTGTCACTAACGAATAATGATGTGTAATTATTTCATTGAAAATGATATCTACACATATCTCTGACTGACTTCATATTTTATTCCGATTCCGGTTCCGATTTCGGTTTCGACTCCGATAAACCAAATTCAAAAATTCCGATTCCAGTTCCGGTTCCGATATAACCACATCCGTTACATCCCTGCTCTAAAGTGGCAACAATGAGATATCATACAATGTAAACTAAAATAAAATGCGATATTTTATTAAAAGCAGTCGATGTTTTTATTTATTACGCTGATCATTGGGTTGGTTCACAAACTAAAAGTCTCACAGCGAGCGATGGAAAGAGCAATGCTTGAGGTTTCTCTAAGAGTCGAATCCGGAACGAAGGAATTCGACGGACAACCAAAGTGGTCAGCAAAACTCTCAAAGTCAATAAGCTGAAGTGGCAGTGGGCTGGCAACATCTGCCAACTCAGTGATGGCAGATGGGAAGGCAACTCCTTGACATGCTATTATGGGTGACGAAGCGTAATGCGCTCCCTCTCTAGATATACTTCAAAAAAGTTGGATAGAAAATATATATGGTAGAAAGTATTGGAAAAGACATATTTCCGGCAGTGGGTAGATACAGGTTATATAATGATGATTATGATGATGTTTTTATTTGGCAACCAATAATCAATTGTACATTGAGAGTAGTGCGGTGTACAGCGGGATCTTATGCTATACCACACTCAACGTCAATCTACAGAGGAACTATTTCGGTCTGCAGGCATACACAAGTCTTTGAAATTTTAATCGTTACATTCACCCTGCCTTGATGGCACACTAGAGACCGCGTGCTTCCATGAGAATGAAAAAATAAAAGTAATGGGCGCGCGCCACACGTCATTTTGGTGAATTTATGTGTGACGTGCTATAAAAAATATGTTTGTATGTGAATATTTTCTGGCTTAGTTCTAATAACTTTAAGTGTAAACATGTTATAAGTAGGTATTATATTTTTTTTGTAATTGATTATCAAAAACTATGCCAGTTAGATAACACATATATAATGAATAATTATTATTATTATTTAAATACTTGATTTCGGCCAACTTATTTAGTAGTGAAATACTTAATAGGTAGATGGCGCCACACTGTAACTTTACAGCAGTAAAATAGAAAAATGCAAAAATTCGTCAACAACACAAACCTTCCTGATAGCTCAGTTGGAAGAGCATTCGACCATTCATCGAGTGGTCGTGGGTTTAAATCCCACCTAAGCGGAGGCAAATGAATTTTTCCATTTTTTAAATATATAATGAAATTCTAAGTGACCAACGTCGGTAATAAACAGGAATATTTTCACTAGCGTTTAGAGCGATATTCGATATTAAATATTTTTTAACCTCCGATAGACATAAAAGGAATAAAATCAGTGGAATATGAATAAACGTAGTGTTTTTAGGGTTCCATACTATGTCCTCTCTCTATCAGTCGGATTCTGGATATAATAAAATTAACCGTACACCCATTAGTGTTGGTTCCGTACTATGAGTTAGCACCACTATGAACTTTGAGATAATTTGTTTATAGTTACAGGTTGAATATAATGTGTAACAAAGCAGACTTCCTATTCTATTTAGGATTAACCTTAATATATTACTAGTATTAGTATCAATAGTATTAGACAATAGTATGATTATTAGCATAATAGCGATGTGCAATTAATAAATTATTTGAAAATTGTGACATAAAAATAGAAGATTGTTCACAAAAGGCACGGACCCTGGGGTAGATTGTAATTAAATTAAATTAATTAGATTGTAATTAAATTGTAAGTAAAATTAAATAAACATTAACATTTTTTTAAAATTTTGGGGTGTAAGTGGTTCATCAACATCTTTGAACCAAAGCCAACTTCACCTGCACGCGGTGCACCCTGCTGACTGACAAACGAAGCTCCGGCGAAAAGGGAGCGTAATTGTAAGCTACCCGACTGGAGAATGTACCTCCACCTCACAGAATACCGCAGCCAAATAACGGTTCTCTTGAGGGCTGTTGTGTTCCTGAGAGTGAGTGAGGTCACCAGAAAGGAAGGAGATGCTGCGATGGCAGCGGAGGTGGCGGCGCGCGAGCGATATTTTATGTCGCGAGCGTTAACATGGCTACGGTTTACCGCTTCACATCAGGCGGCCCGTATGCTTGTCTGCCACCCAACGTAGTATAATAATAAAAAAAATATATATAAACTCGTATTTTACTTCGATCCCCACACAAGACAAACACGTGTGAACGAACATGTCTTCTAATTTTGATCTGAGTATTTTCTGTGCATTATGTTTGTATTTATAAAAAATATTATGTTTCTCAGTTACCTGATACTATTAGGATATGCTTTACTTACTTTGCTGTAATAAGTCGGGTGGCAAACGAGCCATACTGCCCGCGTGATGTGAAGCGGTTATGATAGCCATACAAGCGCTAGGAACATTATCGCTGGCGCGCTGCTAACCTCGCAACCGATGCAGAAACTCCTTCCTTTCTGGTAACTTCACTCACTCGCAGGAACACAACAACCCTCAAAGGAATTATTATTTGTGTAATGGGTGTACGGTTCTGTGAGGGTACTTCCCCACTCGTGCAGCTTATAAATACGAAATACCCTACCTCTGTTTCGCCAAAGCCTCGTGCAGGTGATGTTGGCTTTGGCTCAATGATGGTGGTGAGCCACTTACGCCACTTTTCATTATTTTGAACCGTAATCTACAGGCAATCACCAAATATTAAGTATCCAATTAAACAAAAAAGCTTCTTACTCCTACTAATTTCTTGTGATTATATTCGTTGTGAGTTCCAAGGCAGCCGTAGTTTTACCCCCGGGACTGCAATCGACTTCACTGCTCATTACATTTTTGGCGGTCGCCGTTGTTAATGCTGACTACACAGGAGTCACAGTGGTAGAAATGTGTTGGTGGACCCCGTCTAGGGTTGCCAACTTTTATTTACAAGAAAAACAGTATATTAAAAGCTGCGTAGCAAAACAAACAGTATAGTAAGGCCCAGTGCATGCGGAGCAGTACAATAAACAGTGCTATGGTCAAATGAAGTTTTTTTCAACAGTATTAAAGCATAGCAAAGCATCTGACGAGCTCGGTGGCGTAGCGGTCAATGACGCGGCTTCGACACCAACGCTCGTGGGTTCGATTCCCACACAGGGCAAACATTTGTGTGCATGAACATGTCTGTTTGTCTTGCCCAGACCAAGACAAATGTTTTCTATGTATCATAAGTATGTATTTACAAAAAAAAATGTATTTACGTATGTTTATCAGTTGTCTAGTACCCATAACACAAGCTTCGCTTACTTTGGGGCTAGATAACGCTGTGTAATTTGTCTGTCAATATTTATATTTATATTTATTATAGAAAACAGTATAATACTGTTTTTAACAGCATGGTCCCCGTCCCGTATCCAATTCCAATTGTTCATATTGCATGTAATGCAATTTCAGGCAATGGGAAAGCCACGACATAGATGGGCCGTGCTAATCTAATCATCCTGAACTCACCTCAGCATTCGCCCAAGATTTTGATATGATTTCATTGACGAATAGATTCGTAGCCTAAATAGATATTCATACATTGCGTGAATAGCGTAAAATAACTAAAATAAAATAAAATAAATAATTTATTTCAGACCAATAAAGTAGTACATAATATGTTAGTAACATTGGAACCTTATAATCTACGTTAGTACATTGAAATTAATTTAATTTTAATTTAATTTGATCAATCTAACATCAATCAATCGTAAAATAGCAGACTTATTTCTCAAAACCGCAAAGTGCCAAAATATTCACTAGGTATGTAAGCGTATTTTAGATGCTTTGGGAAGGAATTTTTGTCCGAGAAGCAAGTGTTTTAATTATCATTATAGATTTGACTTCCAATTCCAAAAGCTTCTTACTCCTACTAATTTCTTCTGACAAAATTCGTTGTGAGTTCCAAGGTAGCCGTAGTTTTACCCCCGGGACTGCAATTGACTTTATTGTTCATTGCCTTTTTTTGTGGTCGCCGGTGTAGAAATTCGTTTTAATTTACAGCATATGTCTCCATGCAGTCTAAATGTTTTAACCCCAAACCTAATAAAAATACCACACAGCAAGTTCGTGTTTAAAACGTACAGTTTTAAAACAGAGAAAAAACTTCACTCTTCATAAAAAATAACGCGTACATTCCGTGGAATATGAAAAAAGGCGCGCCTGCTATATATCATTTAGTAAAAGTGAGTACACACGGCAACGCAACTCCTTCCAATGACTGCCCGCTAATACACGTGTGTAGCCTGCTTTAAAATTTAAATCTTGTTTACATTCACCGCTTTGGTCCGTGGTGTCTCCGAAATGGGTCTTACTGATAGGGTTGCCTACTGTATTGATTCTAATATTTGTTTTTTTTTATTTCAATATATTTGACTATCGATGCATATTAGGGTAACTGGCATTTAGTGGGTAAAAAAAATAATGAAACCAAAAAGTCCGGCTGCTTTAAAAAATACAAACTAAAAAGCGTTTTTTTTTAACTCCTTTTTTTTTTTTTTTTTTGGGCGCCAGATTGAAATAATATGTACTATATTATTTAACATTAGTATTAGTAGGCGTTACAATTGAGACGAATTGAACTATACCTTATTATTTTGAAATCCGTCAAATGGTTGTAGAGTTTGCCAAAAAAATAAGACAGGGTTACAATCATCGAGCAACATTTTGTTCCCTCCTACAGCAGTCTGCTAAAAATGGATTGCAGTACAGTAAGAAATATATTAAAATTAAAATACTATAACAATAAAAGCGACTCCTACTCGATGTCGGGGGACAAAAATACAGTTTCCTTGTACATACTTTCTATGACGAGCTTAGTGGCGTAGCGGTCAATGACGCGGTTTTGACACCGACGCTCGTGGGTTCGATTCCCACATAGGACAAACATTTGTGAGCATGAACATGTCTGTTTGTCTTGGTCTGGGTGTTCTCTATATATCATAAGTATGTATTTACAAAAAAAAATGTATTTACATATGTTTATCAGTTGTCTAGTACCCATAACACAAGCTTCGCTTACTTTGGGGCTAGATGGCGCTGTGTAATTTGTCTGACAATATTTATTTATTTTTATGTATAATTTTGGTTACTTGTTATTTGTGGTTGGCTTGTATGCAGGTTGTCCTCAGACAAACATCGATAACGTTACCATTTATAAAAATTACTTCTCCTGTTCTAACTTGCCCGACGACAGCCCTAATCTTACATAACTAACCTAACACAGAAACCACTCCACTATGGGACTATTTTCGTCGCCTTTAGGGATGTTAAAATAGAATGTTCGCAGCCCAAAATATAAAATTCAATAACAGTGGAGGGTTAACCTATATTCCATATTTCGTGGGGAGCACTAATGCGGTTTCTGTGTTGAGAATACAAACGTGAGAGTCACCCCACTTGTATTATACATTTCAATTGCATCGAGCTTTTGATAGTTGTTGAAAATCGAAGTTAAGTGTTACTCAGACATTTGAGAGGCATTTTTACTATATATAAGTAACTAGCTGTCCCGGCGAACTTCGTACCGCCTAACAATCAATGAATGGCATGGTACATATTAGCTGAGCTAAATTTATGATTTTATGGAATTAATACATGAATAATAGAAAATAATAGAGACGGCGTCATTGCTCGTGTCAGTCTAATTGAACACGCAATTTAAGCAACGTCCACTGTATCCTGTACACGGATGGGTTTATATTACCCAGAGCTCCTGCGTGCATGTTTTGTTATGAAATCGGTTTTATCGTTTTGGTGATTTGTAATTGTCATTTATTTTGATGTTTACTCAGATTTGATTCTTGCGACCCCATGGGCCAAGCGTTTTCACCCCAATCGTTTTAAAATTTTTCAATTTTCAAAACAAATCACAGACAACTTTCACGACATAAAAGTGACACCAATCGATTTGAAATTTTGATATTTGACAACCAATCAATATCGCAATCCTTTTTCACTGACACTGACACTTTCATTTGTATGGGAAAATATTTTTTGTTTTATTTAATGTTTTCGTCAATTTTCCAATGTTTTAATAGTTATTCTGCTATTCGGGACGGAGACAAATTCAACAAATCAAAAACCATGAAAATCGGTTCTCGAGTTATAAGTGTTCAAACAAACCCGACTTTGTTTTATAAATATAGATAAGACCGTGAAGAAATTAAAACTACTTCGACTTTCTTATTTTAACTGATTTAATTAAATATATATGTACCAGCTTTTGCATATGTTCGAATTCGTTCGAGCATATGAGCAAATGATATTCGTATTGGCGATCTACCACAGTAGGCTTCTAAGATATTGTCTATCACAAACTGTGAAATTGTAAATTAATTTCCCTCAGCAGTATTCCCAAACAAATTACGACATGAGAGCATTCAAGTACGTTTCCATCCTGAGACTTCAGGCTGGAAACAGATCGATGATTGACGTTGCCGATTTCTATGAGAGGTTTTGGGGTGTAAGTGGTTCATCAACATCTTTGATCCAAAGCCAACTTCAGCTGCACGCGGTGCACCCTGCTGACAGACAAACGAAGCTCTGGCGAAAAGAGAGGTAGGGAGCGTAATTGTAAGTTACCCGACTGGGGAATGTACCTCCACCTCACAGAATACTGCAGCCAAATAACAATTCCTTTGAGGGTTGTTGTGTTCCTGCGAGTGATTGAGGACACCAGAAAGTAAAGAGATGCTGCGTTGGTAGCGGGGGTGGCGGCGCGCAAGCGATATTTTATTACGGTAACCGCTTCACATCAGGCGGGCCGTATGCTTGTCTGCCACCCGATGTAGTATAAAAAAAAGGTGATGATTACTCTCTATCAGGTGACCTACATGCTCGCTTGTATCCTGTCATATAAAAAAAATGGGTGTGGCTGTGTTATGGACACGGCCGTGTGTTGTACGTGAATACGCTATATGCACTAAAATTATCTCAAAATCGCAGAGCTTTCCCCTCCCCCGCACGCGATGTTCAATAGTCCTTACTTAGCGTAATAAATTTTTTGATCCTTCATCTATCCAGTGGTGTGATTGAATTTCGGATGTAGAGCATAGATTCGAAACTACAACGCCAAACTGTATCCCCCGATTTTATTATCATTATTCAAAAAATCCAAATATGCTTTTTTTTATATATGAGAGAGGGTGGCAAACGAGCATGTGGGTCACCTGATGGAAAGCAATCACCACCGCCCATGGAGTTCAGCAACACCAAGGGGTCGCCGATCCGTTGCCAGCCTAATTCTCCTTCCTTTCCTTCTTTCTGGTGACCTCACTCACTCGCAGGAACACAACAACCCTCAAGGGAATTGTTATTTGGCTGCGGTATTCTATGAGGTGGAGGTATTTCCCCAGTCGGGCAGCTTAACAAATACGCTATGCCCTACCTCTCTTAAAATGCTACATGCATCATCTTTTCTCGCGTAAACAGTGAAACCCGTCGATTGACGGGTGATTCCAGCAGTGGGATGATTGTGGGTTGATACAATACAAACATTAAAGGTCAGGATCTGATAAGAACAACTCTCCTTTGTGTTAACAAAATAAAATACATTGTAATACTCACAGCGTATCGTTTTGATAGTAAAACATTTTACACGCCCATAACTGTAAACTATTTTAATGAAGTGGGAGAAGCGCCTATTTCTTCATTCATTTTGTGGCTTTTAGTAAGTATAGGTTCGTGATGCACTTGGGAAAATAGTCTTTAGCAGTTAACAGACTTTCTGTGTTACTCGAGCATAACATAAACCATGACTAAATGAGAGTCAAGAAGCTTCATACAACATTTCGTAATTTTATTTTAATAAATTTAAAAATGGTAAAATTCAAGTTTTCATCATGAACAGTTACATTTCAGTCAATCGAACAGTTAATATTTTGATAACACTACGTTAGTACTATTACTTATACTGTGATAACACTTATGCCCATTAAAACTTTGTACTTTGAAACTTTTTGCAACAACGGGTGTGATAATCATGAATGAATGTAAATTTCTGATTTTAATTGTAAGTAACGCTTTTGGAATGCTTTTCATGATGGTAGTTTAAAATGTTTAGATTCCAAACTTAAGATACCTACGAACTCGACGTGCCTACGGATAAAGCTCAACAGAGAATTTTAAATATCTTCGTGTTCCTAAATTGAGAGACGATACGAAGTATAAACACAAAGGCCTGTTCTAATAATTTCATAAATGTAATTACCTAGATCATTAAGTTTTGAAACTGTCTTAATTATTTAGCTTTCAAGAGAGTACTGAAAGGTAATAGGAGTTTGTTTACTCACTAAGTTTGTTCTCTAAGTGATCTTTGGCTCAATACTTTTGGCACAGCTAGAAATACAAATCCTTATTTCCGATGGGGAACTGGGAAATAGGTAGTTAGGTGGCTATTGAATAGAAACTGGGGGCCTACCGGCGAACCTCAAGCCGATTGCCATCGTTTTTTTTAATTCCAAAAATTGATCTTAGGTTAAAGTTATTGACAAACATCTTTAGCTTAGTCGGTAGAGCTCTAGGATTTCTACCAGCTGAGCTAAACATAATTACAAACAATTGAAGCAGTAGTGCCAATTTCGCATTCAAAACTTCCGATGGTAATCGGGTTCAGCTCCGGCGGTAGGGCCTTTGATCGAAAATGAAAATGCTGCACACAAGCAGCGCGTTCATGTACACTACACAGAAACAAAACTTCACGTGCATTCAGTATTATGATTATGTCTGCCGCGCGGCGGCGGAAGCAGATACAGACGCGGCACACGACAGACACGAGTACGGAAGGGCTTAGAAGCCGTTTTCTAAACTCTGATTCACTATAATAATACAAAAATAATTGCCAAGATATATTGTATTATTATTATTAAACAAGTGTTTTAAAACCACTGTCTTCAATCATGCCAATCTAAGTTGGATATACTCGTAACCAGAATAAAAGTCATAGGGCTGTCATAGACACCGCAGTGAAATTAAATAAAAGCTTGTAAAAAGCACAATTAGCCTCGAACTGTACAAAGAGAATCTCAATAAAATAAGATAATAGAAGTTTCGTATTCCCCTTTTTTCTCCATCAAATCAGAATACCATATAATAGGTAGGGGAAAAAGTCTTTTCGCATTTTAGTATGTATGAACTTGTAATAAAATCTCTTTGGTTATACCATTTGTATCTGGCAGGTTTTGATATCTTTAAAAAGTTTAAATTTTAAAAAAGATAATTCCAAATTCAAATTAGGTAGGTAAATGTGTGATTTTCATTTGTTTTTTTTACTGTCAAGATGAGTGAATAAATAATAATGAAGAAATTCGATTCATTTTAAAATTTTACTACAAAAAAAGTAAAAATGCAACGCAAGCTGCGAAAAAAATTTGTGACGTTTATGGATCTAGTGCAGTGTCTGTGAGAGTAGCACAAATTTGGTTTAAGCGTTTTCAATCAGGAAATTTTGATGTGAAAGATGCACGTCGCTCTGGTCGCCCTGTTACGGATAAAATGGATGCCATTTTTGAAAAAGTGGAGCAAGATCAGCATATCAGTAGTTACGACGTAGCTGAAGAATTAGGAATTGACCACAAAACAGTTTTGGCGCATTTGAAAAAAGCTGGGTACACTAAAAAGCTCGATATTTGGGTGCCTCACGATCTCACTGAAATAAACTTAATGAACCGTGTACTCATTTGCGATTCTTTACTACGACGTAATGAAAGCGAATCGTTTTTGAAGAAGCTTATAACTGGTGATGAAAAGTGGATCATGTACGACAAGAACGTGCGAAAAAGGTCGTGGTCAAAGGCCGGTCAGGCTTCACAGACTCTGGCAAAACCCGGGTTAACCCGCAATAAGGTGATGCTGTGTGTATGGTGGGATTGGAAGGGCATTATTCATTATGAGCTGTTACCGCCAGGCAGGACTATCGATTCTGAACTCTACTGTGAACAACTGATGAGATTAAAGCAAAAAGTTGAGAGAAAGCGGCCGGAATTAATTAACAGAAGGGGTGTGATTTTTCATCATGATAACGCTAGACCTCACACATCTTTAGCCACTCAGCAAAAATTAAGAGAGTTTGACTGGAAGGTGTTAATGCATCCGCCGTATAGTCCTGACCTTGCACCTTCTGATTTCCACCTGTTTCGGTCTCTTCAGAATTCTTTAGGCAATGTCAGGTTAACATCACGAGAAGACTGCCAAAACCACTTGTCGTGGTTTTTTGAACAGAAGTCCTAAAATTTCTATAGTAATGGGATCATGTCTCTACCTACAAGATGGCAAAAAGTTATCGAACAAAATGGCACCTACATACTTTAGTTAAATGTAAATAAACTTTAGTAAAAAATGTTTTGAATTTTCATATAAAATACGAAAAGACTTTTTCCCCAACCTAATAAACACTTTGTTGCACTAATTAGAGTCTACAAAACTTAAATGAATAGTATAGTAAAATAGGCTGCCCTATTGCAGATTTTTGAAGTGAAAACTTCTTTAGCGGCGTTGTGCACTTTTTGGGATGGGTAAAAAATGTTAAACTCGCGTCAGGACTCGTGGCGTGAACGAAAATTCTCTTATCCATCTAATCTAGACTCATAGAATGGAACAGATAGATCGTGTACCCTACTTCTTATTTAGTTGCGAATTGCGAATAGCATCACGTTATTTAAAACTAAGAAAATATGAAAATAAATTGACCTTGTAGCGAAATAAACTCGGATAGTTTATGTCGTAATGTCAAAATACGCCTTCCATTCAGACTTATGTTTGACACAGTGACTAATTTATTACACGCTAATTGCATTTACGTTCAATACATTGAAATAATACGAAATCGGGTAGCTATTCACTAGGCAACAATCATCGAGCACAATCCAGTTTGAGTGATGATATATTTCAGCTTGTTTGCTAATAATGCCGCGGTTGCTGTGTTCCTATCAACAGACTCAACTTTAGTCGGCTAGCGAATAGGTCCTATATATTAGAACGTGATATTAGTTTTGAACTCTTCCATAACTTTCTATTTATGTTATTGGAATCGATGTGTTAGGTAACAACTAGATGTTTTAGATCCCCAATAATGTTAGATATTTAAAATCCATGGAGCACGGCAGTTGAGCTTCACTTGCCTAGCAGTTTCTGTAGGTTTTTAATTTCCATATTGCTGTCTCTCACAGTGCCAAGACGGGAAGTCAACTTCCAAAAGCTTCCTAGTCTTACTACAAAATAAAAACATCGGACGCGTAGCATGCGCCACCATAGCGAAATTTATTTATTTATTTTGGCCACTTTCCCGAATTGATATCGGAAAACCAAGGTCACTTAACATTACTACTTTTTGATGCTCTACACGAATCCGAAGTCAGAATTTCGAAATTTTGAGTTTCATGGCAACGGACGAACAGACACAACGACCGGACGATTTTATAAGCTCAATAAATTTCGCTGAAAAAGGTTGTCTGTAAAGTCGGTTTACGGACGATAATTTTACGTGATAACGTCATAAGAAAACATCGGCCGATGGAGTGGAAGAAAGATAGATGCGTCAGAAGCCGTGCTCTCGCTTTCACGCTCGGCTCAAGCGAAACGTAACAATGAGTCATGCTTTTTCGTGCGGGCAGGCGGCGTTCATGGAATTATAAGACGTTATGACGTCAAAAAATTTTTATTGAATTCGTTGTGAGTTCCAAGACAGCCGTAGTTTAGCCCCAGGACTGCAGTAGGTACACTTCATTGTTTATTGAGTTTTTGGTGATTACCGATGTTAATCCGGGCTATACAGGGGCCCTACCGCCAAAGCTGAAGCCGATTACCACCAGTTTTTTTGATTCCATATATTAGTCTTAGCTTAAAGTTATTGACAAACATCTTTAGCTTAGTAGATAGAGCTCTTGGGTTTCTACCAGCTGAACTAAACATAACTACCAACAATCTAAGCATTAGTTTCAATGTCGCATTCAAAAAATTCGATGGTAATCGGCTTCAGCTTTGGCGGTAGGGCCCCAGGACAGGAGGCACAGTGGTGGGATTGTGTGGTGGGCCTGTATTCCAGAGCGGCCACAATGAAAGTTTCGAAAAATCGATCATACGAATTTATTATTTTATTAGTAAAAAATATAATTTATGAACGGAAATATATTATTTGAATAAACTATGTCATCATAATGAATCATCACCAAGGCGTTACGATTTTTCATGTCACGTTACACATAAAATACATTTAAAATGTTTCCACGTTAGTTGTATATTAACAAAGCCGCAGTTTTTAATAGATTCGTGACATAACGCGAAATATTTTTGGTTTGGTCTCTTAATTTCACGCAGCTAACGAATAAAATAATTCCACGTATGTTACATTTATCGAAGCGGCAATTTTTTAGACGCGAATTACTTTCAGATTCCGTAATGCAAACTCTGAATTTACTAAAATTTTAAAACATTTCAGGTCAATGATTTGAACGATATTTCATTTGACATTATGATATGACAGCAATGTTATAAATACATCTACACATCACTAAAATCGTATTAACAACCCAACATGACAGACAGATGCTCAAAATATTACAATAAAACGACACACTACTCACTGTCATCCTACAAAACGAACGCCGAAAAAATTGAAAGTTTTTTAATTTAAATATCAGATAACAAAGATTCTTTGATGTCACGGGCGAAAATGTCGCGATTCCGTTTAACATTTGTGTAGGCATTTGACATAATGTCAACGACCTTGTAAATAATGATGTACTTATTGAACATGGTTCCTGTGGTTCACGAGACACTTGAAAAATTATATACTACCGTAAAGTGTAACAGACAGTTACAGATATGTGTCTGTCATATAGGGTTGCTATCTCTAAACGCCACCAACCAGGACAGGATACATGAAAAATCTGGATTTTGAGGAGATGTCATCAGTGTTTTTTAGTACTTGTACTATTTTTTTTTATTCTGTGACAAGACGGCTATTTGCAGCATGGAGCGGACGGTAGTGATTTAAAACTTTTAACCCTGCACTACCTGACTAAATGAATCCCGCCCGGACGCTCCCAGGACACTCTCCAAACTAGGACAAATCCGGGGAAACGTGGACGAATGGCAACCCTACGGTTATAGTACGAACGTTCGAGGGGTACTATCTATTCAGTGTTGACGGCATTGTAGATAGTAATGTATGTATTGAACATGATTTCTATGGTTTAATAGATACAAAATTTCTTTAGAAATTACATAGTAGGTACAGGTTGCTGTACTGCACGTTCGTACATACACGATACGAATGTCTGGTATACGTTGGTGTGGTAGAATGTAATAAAACATGTTTTGGTTAGATTTGAGTTCATTTTTGGTTAGGTTAGGGTTTTCTTGTGTCCTGCTATCGGTGATAAGAGCTCGCATTATTATATATTAATATTGACCAACACAGATTGTTTCTTGTTTGTTTTATTACTTTTACCACACCACATAGTCAATTATTAATAAAAACCAGTAAAAGTGATGTTCACAGTTTTCATCACATTTACCAAATCATGAGGTAAGTATTAATAATTACTAGTTATTATTAATAATAACCATACTAATCACATTTACCGTAACATATATATTATTAACAAAAAAAAAGTCTAAAGTTATCGCGTCATTATCATGAACATACTAATTTTAAGGCAAACCCTCCGAAATATTAATCAGGTTGACGCCTAATTTTCCGCTTGGCCTGTGTTTTGCCTTAGACCTTTTGCCGTTTAATAAGTCCACCATATTTCTATAATTCATTATTTCATTATTATCGAGTGTAAATACAGTAGTACCAGAACTATTAAATAATCATCGATAGTAAGAGCCTCCTCACCAGGGTCGGTCGCGGTATTACTATTGATAATTATTTAGTGTTGCCGAGCTCCATTTTTTTGATATTTTTTTTATATGATGTTTTTTTTGACGAGCATGTGGGTGTGTGAGCAAGCAATCATCACCACCCGATGATTGCTTTCCATCAGGTAACCCACATGCTCGTAGCCCCCCCCCCCCCCCCCCCTCTCATATGAAAAAAAACAAAAACCTATTACTGAGTATAGTCTCTATGCTATAGGTAAATACCATTCGTCAATTCTCCAATCAATTTGTATAATAGTAGGACTATTAAAGCAACAAGTGTAATAGTCCTAGAATGACCACTGCAATGGGTAATGGTCCAATGGTAACAATAAGAGAAATGATGATGAAAAGGGCGTCATCATCATCATCATCGCTCTTTGTATTTATATAAGCACAAGGGCCGCCTGATATAAAGTGGTTATCGTAAGTTATAGATTTATACTGCGAAAAGTATCGTTCGCGTGTAGACATCTCTGTCAAAAAGGCCAGCTTACGAAATTTTATATATAGACGAAAATCACGGTAGTAAAACTTGGCTACAAAGGACTTACTCAATTCCTACTCATGTTTAGATCCAGTATACAAAGAAAAGAAAGAACATGAACACATGGGTAGGCTTATCTACAACTTTTTGATACTTGCTTTTGATTAGCGCTAACCTCTGGCAGCGACGGTAAGTAGCGCGGAAATGAGTGAATAATTGCCTTACTTTTTTCTTGCCACCAGGCAGATTGAATAGATGCATTCTTGCCACCAGGCAGATTGAATAGATGCATTCTTGCCTCCAGGCAGATTGAATAGATGCATTCTTAGAGGTCAGCGCTGAAGTTACTTTGTACATTCTGCTATCAATAATATAAATTATAATCCCACACGTGCCAGAAAATATTTATTACTATAATGTTGTGATTAATTAAGCCATTTTATAGTAGATAGGTATAGGATGGCGTAAATGACATAACAAGAAATAATATTCATCACATACATTATGCTAATCCGAAATTAGGGTTTTCTCTTATGTTGTTGATGCTGTTAATTATTGGCTCTTGGTGGAACATTATTAACATTTTGTTATTAATAAAGCACTTGTACTGTTCCACGTAATTAAATTTATTTTTACCGGCCGGTTTTGCCTTAATTAGGTGGAACTGGAAATTAATTTAATTAGGTGGTAACAATACAAGTGCTTTATAATAACAAAATGTTTTCTCTTATGCTTTAGAGCCCTATCGCTTGGACAGTCACTCGCAAGGACACAACACAACAATCCTCAACGGTATCGTTATTTGACAATTGTCTTTTGTGACGTGTAGGTATTTCCCTAGTCAGGCAGACATGACATGTCGATCTCTTTCTTCAGAGCCTTGTCTGTTAGGTGGCAGTTCACCCTTTCGCCAGGGTTGTAGGGACATGGATTGCCACGTATTGGTATTGAAAAATATGGTAACATTTTGTGACTATACTCGATGGCGACTAAACATGCCCCACCGCATCATTTCACGATGACGGTGCCGCGCCGTAATCATGTGACCAAGCCCTTACCGCCAAGCAATATATCTTTTTTTATTTACTTATTTTTATATAAGAGGGGGACCAGCGAGCATGTGGATCACCTGGATGGAAAACAATCACCGCTGCTCATAGAAATCAGTAAACCAAGGGGTCGCCGATCCGTTGCCAGACTTTTAAGGGAAAAATTGACTTTGTTCTTCAAGGCTTCCATGTCGGATTTACTCGTATTGGATGATTTCAGCGTCAAATTAACATTTGAGACAAATACAAATACAAATGATTTATTTGCAATAAATAGGGTTGGTACAATAAATGTGGTTGGATCTTAAAAGTAAAGTAGCTTATACCATAAAGTAGCTTATACAAGCAATTTTTATAGGGTCTACGAAAAGTGACCATAAATTTTCTTCTCATGACGGGAGCTACAGCTAGATATAAATGAGAGCATCTACCTCTCATCATGAGAAGAGAATTATTAGACCTTGGTCACTCTACACAAATATTTCGTCAACAAAGACTTCTGAGTAAAGTGTAAATGCGCGTGTGCCCGTATCATCCAACATACGGTTCCAGATTCCTGTCAGTGGGGAGGTGAGAAGGTCGATATGAGAAAGCGGCAGGGAATGATCCATACTGTACTTAAGTACAATTGTAGTACTAAACGGCACCGGTAAGAACCCTTGATTGCCATTAAAGACTGGTCTTCTGCAAATTTAATGGAAATTGAACAGTAGTTAACATTGATTGCATACCGCTGTAAAGAGTTTTTGTACAAATGAATAGCATAAAAATAAAGCGATATTTTCTCGTAGAGATAATTTACAGCGTAGTACTCAATAGTCAGCTAATGAGCTGTCTAGCGCTACATTGACTAATAATCAGCCAAAGGCTATAATTAACATAACAATATCTTAATGTTCCCGAACGTTTACGACAGTGAATGATGGACGGCACCTTGACATAATATTTTTAAAAGACTTTAAACAGACAGACTAAAGACAAAATCAATATGTATTGTTATGGCTAAAGATAGGTGTGAACATAAACTTAAGTTTGGCAGGGTAAAGTTAGCTGCAGCCACAGATATCTAAATAAAGACACTGGAAGCCGTGACAATCAAGCTGTATATGTCGTTGGCTCGCCCCCACTACTTTCCTACTACTAAATACATAGACAATAACTACGCATACGTTCAAAATCCTTGACAAATTAGACACTGCCAATCTAGTCTCTAACTAAACAAAGCTTGTGTAGCTATGGTACTAGACAACTGATAATATACTTAAATTCATTTTTTTAAATACATTGTTCATTCACACACATATTTGTCTTGTGTGGGAATCGAACCCACGACCTCGGAATCAAACTGGCCATTCCTAGCCTTTCGACTACCAGCTGTCGTCCTATGTCGATAAACCGTCCGTTATGTACTTCAATTATTATATAAAATAAAATAAAAACATTTTTAGCCTATGAAGAAAGAAATATATCGGTCATCTGTCAGTTGCTTTTTATATTCACAGGTAAAAAATAAAAATCCGTGTGAAACCAAAAATGTGAAACGCAAACAGCGGCCGAAGGTGTAACATTGTAGTTTGTATTGGCTGGCACCTTGTTGACAGAGCGCTGTCGCACACTGTCATCGTAACGTATTCCTGTTGCTTTACTGGGATTTTTTAAACTATGAACATGCACTTGCCTATATTAATACGTGAAGCAAAAACTTTGTACCCCTTTTTACGAAAATTGCGCAGACGGAGGAGTATGAAATTTCGCATTTTTTTTATAGTTTAAGTTTAAATAGAGATGGAGTGCAGAACGCTAATATTCCTTAAAATTATACATAAAAAATATATTAAATCAATAAAAAACCTTACACACTACCATGTATATATATCTGGGGTGTAAGTGGTTCATCAACATCTTTGAACCAAAGCCATCCTCACCTGCGCGTGGTGCACCATGCTAACAGACAAACGAGGCTCTGGCGATAAGAGAGGTAGGGCATAGCGTATTTTCTAAGCTGCCCGACTGGAGAAGGACCTCCACCTCACAGAATACCGCAGCCAAATAACAATTCCCTTGAGGGTTGTTGTGTTCCTGCGAGTGAGTGAGGTCACCAGAAACGCAAGAGTTGCTGCGATGGCAGCGGGGGTGGCGGCGCGCGAGCGATATTTTTTGTTGCGAGCGTTAATATGGCTATGGTAATCGCTTCACATAAGACGTGCCGTATGCTTGTCTGCCACCCGACGTAGTATAAAAAAAAATGTATTCGACACACATATACATATATACTGTATTGTTTATTGTTAAAGTCATAATTTAAATTAATTATGGTAGAATTTCGACCACTGGGCCACTAGTAACACGAAAATGTACTTCGATTTATTTTTAGAAATCTTACCCCTCGAATCAGAGCGCCACTTAAGCTCTCCAAACACGTGCATAGATTATGTTAACACATGAGCCACGCGTGTTGCTGTGATAGTACAAAAAGTATGGAATCTGCGCTTACGCAGCTAACATCAAACCAGAAGTCTACAAACTCAAATACTATCTCTCTCTCTTTAGGCTTTTAATGCCTTATTTGCCATATAGCTCTCACATTGCCAAAAGGGGAAGTCAAATTCAAAAACTTGCTACTCCGACTAATGTCTTCTGATTAAATTTGTTGTGAGTTCCAATACAGCCGTAGTTTTACCCCCGAGACTGCAGTGAGTGGACTTCATTATTCATTGTCTTTTTTGGTGGTCGCCGCTGTTAATCCTGGCTACATAGGAGAAACAGTAGTGGGAATGTGGGGTGGGATCCCGTCGCGAAAAAAATACTCAAACACATACTAGCCTACGCCCACGAATACCTACGTCGAAATAGCTACCGTCCATCTAGTGGGTTGAGTTACAGTTTGATATACCAATCAGTCAGTAACGATTGCCTTTTACAGATACGGAATATTTTTAGGGGTTCTTTTGCTACATATCGTATAATGCCGAAGGGCATTATTAAATACGAAATTTTATGTAAAAACAGTATTAGTCGTAAGGGTATACAAAACTTTGGAATCTTCAAAAAGCGCACATTGCAGATTTTAAAGAGACAACAACGATAAGCTTGTACCTTTTGGTAATCTATAACCTATGTAATATAATGTGAACGGAAGTCTATGGAAACTCGTGTTAATAGCCATCCTGTTATGGTTGAGTAGCATGCTGTCAGCGTCCGTCACTCGCTTCACACCCAATCACCACTCCAGCTGAGGCTTGTCAACAAAAAAAACGTTATTTTTAATTTCTTCAAACACCATAGACTGGGATATAAGTAAACATGATACATTTTATGTGTAGACATAATCTGGAACCTTACCACCGAAGCTGAAACCGATTACGATCCAATATTTTGATTTGAAAAATAAATCTTATGTTTTAGTTATTGCCAGACATCTTCAGTTTAGTTGGTAGAGCTCCATATTGTCTACCAGTAAGCTAAACACAAATACCATACATACGCTGATGTTTGATTTTCGAAATCAAAAAATCAGATGCGAATCGGCTTCAGCTTAGGCGGTAGGCTCCCAGCAGTGATACAAATAGGCAAATGAGTCTTTTGTGACTAAACTGAAATGTTTCCAACATGAAATGAGTAAGCTCAGTCTATACTGCTCATCTGGACAGTGATTGTTGATCGTCGTTAATCACGGATAGTGTTTTATGGGGCATTCTTGGAACATGATACCTATGCGCAAAAATTAAATTCTCCCTTTTACTTGTATGCAATCGTTTGTGTGTGCGTGGATATTCTACGTGCTAGAAGACACGCTACGTGGTAAAGGATACGCTTCGTGCTAGAGGGCACGCTACGTGGTAAAGGATACGTTACGTGGTAGAGGACACGCTACATGGTAAAGGATACGCTACGTGCTACAGGACACGCTTCGTTCGAGAGGATACGCTACGTGTTGTATATGAGCTATCTTTAATAGCAATTGCTGGAGCGTTAGCTGCGCGAGTAAACATAAATAGCAGTAACACAATATCACAGATGTCTCACGTGCCACGTACTATCGAGCTGTAAAATGAACTGCCTGTCGAGGTTTTCCCAGGATGGAGTTCTTCAAAAAGGGAGTGAAGAGGTCTCTAGTGTTTCAATCGTCCATGGGCTGCGATGACTGTTTACCGTCAAGCAGGTCGTACGCTTATTTGGCACCTTTGTCGTATAAAACAAATACAAATACCGTTGCAATTTTACTATAAAAAGAGTTTTAGTACAAGAGTATTCTTTATGTATGTAGTACCTATATCGTTCAAGCAGTTTTCAAGACTTAGTCTTATAATAGCAAGCGTCATCGATCGATAAAGAATAGTAAACAACGTTTATTTACACGGATGCATGTATTTTTTAGTGATATCTGACTCGACTCGGTGTACAAAAGCACTTAAGTAATTTCATTTAATGACCGGAAAAGTCGCAGTACAAGCACAGTATAAATAATAATACTATGTACATTATGGCCTCTCCCTGCCGCTCTCTCGTGTCGACCTCACCTACCTTCAGAGACAAATCTGGAACAGTTTGTATGGCGCCGCACGCACACACGCATATTCACGCTCTGCACAGACGTCATTGTTTATGTAGTAGTAAAAGCGCGACATTTGTATGGAGTGGTCGGGGTGTGGTACAAAACAATGCTGTTTTTGGTTAAATCTAGAAGTGTTCATACATAACACAAAATACATATACTTATTTAAAGCATCAATATTAACGTTTGCAGATAGCTTCATCATAGTAGCTACTTATATTTAAAGAAAGCATTTTGCGTCATGAAAAGCCATTTAAGTTTAGACTTTTTGTCTGCTTTATACTTGCCGCTTTTTTTATATGGTTCTAGAGGATAATGTATCTAGAAAAAATTTTAAGAAAGCATTTTGCGTCATGAAAGCCAATTAAGTTTAGGTAATGTATCTAGAAAAAACATCTCACTGCTAGTTACTGGCGGGACTAGAAGGAAGTCTTATTAAAACAAATTGGCCTGCTTGTTAATGATGAGACCACACTAAGCAGCATAACACTCTACCCGTGTACGGTTGACTAATATTCATCATATATGCCAAATTTCATACCAATCCGTACAGCCGTTTACTCTTAAAAGATTAACAAACATCAATAAGAATGTATGGATGTCTGTTAATATTTTACGAATAAACTACTTTCACACTTTAAGTAATAGACTGCGTACAGTATGGTTTTACGAATAAACTACTTTCACACTTTAAGTAATAGGACTGCGTACAGTATCCTACCGCTCTATCCTACCGACCTCACCTCCCCTCTGAGACAAATCCGGAACAGTTTGTATGGCGCCGCACGCACGCATACATTTTCGCTCTATCTATACAGAAGTCATTGTTTATGTAGTTACCGACGACGCGACATTTGTATGGAGTAGCCAGGGTGTGATATTAGTGAAATACTGGTATGCTAATACTATTTAGGTTCATACCTACAATTTGGTCCATTACAGGATGGAACTTATAGCTCTTGTAAATTAGTAAATCTCTTAGAGATTAAATAATTAAAGGTATGAGTTTGATCCAATATTCAATAGTTGAGTTGAATGTCAGAATTTATACAAATATCGTATAATCTCACGAGCCTACTAGATAGTTTTTTTTTCATGTGAGAGGGGTGCACTCGCAGGAACACAACCCTCAAGGGAATTGTTATTTTACTGCTGTATTCTGTGAGGTGGAGGTACTTCCCCAGTCGGGCAGCTTAAAAAATACATTATGCTCTACCTCTATTTTCACCACAGCCTCGTCAGCAGGGTGAACCACGTGCAGGTAAGGTTAGCTATGGTTCAAAGATGTTAATAATCAACTTACACCTCAAATAGTGATAAATAAGATCTTTATGAAGTGGTTTACATCGCATCTGTACTAAACTATTAATTCATATCAATTTCTGAATAATTAATAGGTCATCTGGCTGTCCAACGCCTGTACATATGTTTATCCAAATCACTTAATCATGAACGTCGTCAGACATTAGTAGCGTCTCTGAGGACGTGTTAATGTAGGCATAATTCAATTTGTACTATTTGCAGTTCAATTAATTTGTCATATCAATATTCCAGAACCAATCTAAAGTTAAATGTTTGACTTGGAAATTAACTATCCCAAGTAACATTACTCTTTGAATATACTCGTGTATAAGGACTAGTTATTGCCAGTGGTTTCGTCCTGCGTGGGATTAGGATGCATATATGATACATACATGTGCCTAATGCCATCCAAAACATCCATCCATTCTCACAATCTTTCATATTTATAATCGTACAATTCTACATAAATTTGCTATTGGACAAAAGATAATGTATAAATACATATATAATAAGACACAAACTGTAGAAACAAGATGAAGATAAGCACAATACATAAAAATATATATCTTTATTGAGTCAATAATAGGATATTGGCCGTGTGGTCTCCGGCACACTAGAATAGAATCACTCCGTCTCTTCACGTGGATGTCGTACAAGGCGACTAAGGAAAATACATTATAAAACATCGATCAGGCCTCCCCAACCCGTCTGGCCAGCGTGGGGAGTGTAGGCCAAATCCTCCTGTCTATGACGGACGAGAGAGGGTCGTGCTCCTGTAGTGGAGACTAAAATGACCTGATGATGATGATGATATAGGATATTTCCCTATTTGGATATATATGTGCCGGCTAGGGCAGTTCGCAATTTGGTCAGTCCACCTTTTATTTGGTCGATTTGATTAAGAACCGTCAGACATTAAATTAATTTCAGTTAGAGACAAAACTGCAATGAACTTCTTTGTCCATTGTCAATTTGTCTAGACCAAGGTTACCGCTTTTTAATAAGAAGATGCAGCGGTGAGGCTGACCCGTACATAATAGATACACGTGGACACCCTAAAATATAATGTCATATAATGTCATTAATTATAGAACAAACACTAATCCACCCATTGGAAAAAAATATATTAAAAAACTACATTTCCTTTCAGAGCACGAGCGCGTCTCGTCTCCGTCGCGCCCGAGATGTTACGGGTGCGTTCCGAATCGAGGCGCGTTCACCTGCGATCGAGGTGAAGGTCACGCACCGGCATGAAACCAAAACGAGTTAAATATAACGTAGTAAGTAAAGTTCTTACATAGTTATTACGGATGCGTTTCGAATCGAGGCGCGTTCACTTGCGATCGAGGTGAAAGTCACGTGCCGCATTCAACCAAAACAGAACAAATATAACGCAGTAAGTAAAGTTTTCATAGTGACGTGATGGATTCGTTCCGAATCAAAGCGCATTTGCCTGCGTTCGAGATGGATTGGAAAAAATACAAATTATACCCTTAGTAAAGCATTTCTTCACAATCAACACGTGTGAGGTCGTTTCAAAACAAAACGCGTTTATCTTTATACGTAAGCACATTCAGAATAGCAACATTTAATTTATTATTTCTAGTGGGTGGTAAGAATATAGTAAAAGTATTTACTATTTTTTTATGATGACTTTGTAAACTTGCTCTCGAACATGCCTGCATGTTTACAAAGTCATCAATATATTAGAAGTTACTATTCTGAATGTTATAAAAAAACCGGCCAAGTGCGAAGCGGACTATCGCACAAAGGGTTCTATACCATTAACGGCAAAGAAATCACGTTTGTTGTATGGGAGCCCCCTTAAATATTTATTTTATTCTATTTTTTAGTATTTGTTGTCATAGCGGCAACAGAAATACATCATCTGTGAAAATTTCAACTGTCTAACTATCACGGTTCATGAGATACAGCCTGGTGACAGACGGACGGACAGCGAAGCCTTAATAATAGGGTTCCTTTTCACCCTATAGGTATGGAACCCAAAAAAGTAACTTGAAGTTAGTAAAACTTGTACTTGAGACAGTATGATACTCCACTAACCCGTAGTTGATCAAGATGAAGTAATAACAATAACCAGTATCGTAAATTTAATATTTTTTTAATTATCACTCACTAGCTTCTACCAGTGGCTTTACCTCGCGTGAATGTAGTATATGTGTTAAAAGTATCATATGTGTTAATCAAGAACATATTCTATCTGTAAGTCAAATTTTATTCAAATCCGTTCACCCGTTTACTCGTGAAATAGTAACAAACATCCATACATCCACACAAATTTCTGCATTTATAATATTAGTAGGATTTCTACAGCCTGTGTGAATGAGAGACTAGAGGGCTTAGTGCGAGTTTTATGTTCACATTCGAAAGTGAATGAAAATGAAAACGTACAAGCCGACTAAATTGAGAAAATGATTAATATTGTGAATTTGCCAAACGCGTGTTACATATTCAAATTAGCCGAGTTGCTCACTTCAAAACGTGATCAAGTAAGCCCCCATAATTTTGATATGTAACACGCGTCTTACAAAATCACAACATGAGAGTTCTTTTCTAATTGGCCAGTTATTTTACGGTGATATTATCGAACAAAAAACTGCCTTAGCGCGAGTTTCACTCGGCAAACCTCTGGCACACTAGTTTAAGATACTGTTTTAATAATAATCATGCATCCACCGAACACGGCGCAGCGCAAATGTCAATGTAAATACTGATAGGTATTCCCGCCAACCGCGCCATCTTGAATTTTGGCTGAACCGGTTTTGGGACGCGACGAGAGTAGCCGTGGAATGTAGACATTACTGGACTTGACCAGGTCGACGGTTCACTTGTAAATCCCACGTGGAGTGCCAGTATATGTAAGCCTTTTTGTTTAGATATTTAATAAACGAACCAAAAATATTTTTCTTACGTCAACATTTTTTTTATACTATGTCGGGTGACAGACAAGCAAACGGCCCACCTTATAAGAAGCGTATGAACGTAGCAATATAAACACTATATTTTATGTTGCAAATCGCAACATAAAATATTGCATATGTTAATATCGCTCTCGCGCCGCCACACCGGCTGCCAGCGCAGCAACTTCTTTTCTGGGGAGCTAGCCAAATGGCAGTTTGCGAAGTAGAAAAGCGTAGCGATCGCTAATTTGAACTGTGGAGCTCATACTAAAATGTTCGAATTGACAACTGTCACGTGATCTACCTAACGTTCGTTACGCTACGAATTACACTTGGCTAGGGGGCTGGTGTCAAACACTCAAGGGAATTATTATTTTGCTGCGGTCTTCCGTGACGTCAAGATACTTCGCCAGACGGACAGTTTACAAATACGCCCGCTCTACCTCTCTTTTGCCAGGGCCTCGTTAGTCAGTCAGCAGGGTGCACCACGTGTAAAATCAGAAAATATATACACAAGGAGACTACGCCTACGAGGCAAAAAGTTTTGAGATCTCTGGTTAAATCTTTTTTTATATGAAATTAGGTACCTAGTGTACGTATAACAAATCCTCCAAACTAACAAGAAATTGACTGTCCTGGGTACGAAAACAAAAATTAGGATTATAACAATTGACATTCAAAACTACAATTTATCATGTTATTGTAACTTACCCTAAACTATTAAGCAGCACATGCGATCTACAGTATGACCTTACCTCTAATAACAAGCTTAAATATCATATAAAGTGCCATTGTTGAACTTAAACCCCTTTCTGCCCCCTTGGCACGGAACAAAGCTACCAATTAAGGTTCATAATCCACAGCACCCTTATAATTAATACCTACAGAATTAAAAACTCTTGCAATAAGAGTACACAGCGCGGACTACACAAAAAATACACAGTCGTAGCTTTGTGCTCTACCAAACATTAATTAAGACCAGGATGGTTCACAACCGAAATATCTTAAACGCCAATATTTAAAATAATCCCTAAATAATAGCGATTACGAATCAAAATCGATTGTTTAAAATAACGGATAAACAGCTGGTTTGTCGGAAGTATGCGGTTAGAAAAGTTTGGCAATGCCGCCAAATATTTTAGTAGCTGATTTTAAATAAATACGTTGTTAATTGAGCAACACGAGATTTTTAACTGGGCTCACAAAAACATGTTTCCAAATAATATTTTTATTCCGAAAGCAATTATAATAATTAACTCACACACATTTTATGTGTTAACCTAAATGTGCCCGGTGGTCGAATGGCTAGCAATGGCCTCTTAGACAACGAGGTCGGGTTTCGATCCCCGCACAAGTCAAATATTTGTGCGCATTAACATGTCTGTTTGTCTTGGTTCTGGGTGTTCTATGTATTATGTTTATGTGTTATATTAGTATATACAAACAAAAATATATTTAAGTATAATATTAGTTATCTAATACCAATAGTACAAGCTTTGCTTAGTGTGCTGCTAGATGATTATAATGTTACGTATTTTTAAAGGTTATCAAAAAGGAGCCGGTTGTTGGCTTGGCTGGACACCGAATTAAGCATGGAAGTACCAATAAACGAAACGAAAGGCCTAAGTGCAAGAAACATTAGGACATTATGCAAATAAATAAATATTCCTGGACAAATTACACACGGCTGTCTAGTCTCAAACTAAGCAAAGCTTGTACTATGACTGATATTATACTTTAATATATTTTTTTTTTTGCAAATACATACATATAATTCATAGAAAACACCCAAACCAAGACAAACAGACATGTTCATGCAGGCTAATATTTGTCTCGTGCGGGGATCGAAGCCGTAACCTCGGAGTAAAGTTGCTAACAAATCCACCACCGAGCAAATCATTAATAAACGATAATTGTTTAACATAGAAGACACCTCTTAAAAGGGAACAACGTAAGTGTGACGGACTTTAGTCGGCAGGCTCGCAACTGGCCACTGACAAAGAACTAAGCCGGACTGACAAAAGAAAATGACGAGAAAAAAGGACAATCGAGGACTGGACTAGGACAACGAACCTAATGTAGAGAAATATATAAATACATTAGCCGTGTGGTTTCCGGCAGATTAGAATAGAATCACTCTGTCTCTTCCCGTGGATGCCGTACAAGGCGACTAAGGGAAATACATTATCAAAAATCGATCAGGCCTCCTCAACCCGTTTGGCCAGCGTGGGGAGTGTAGGCCAAATCCTCCTTCCGTCTGGGACGGACGAGAGAGGGTCGTGCTCCTGTAGTGGAGACTAAATTGACCTGATGATGATATAAATACACTAGCTGACCCGGCAAACGTTGTTTGGCAATATAAATTCAGGGGTTGATGTTAGAAGGGTGAAAATTTTAAGTTGTATGTATTTTTGAATGCAAAATCACAATAAAATAAAAAAATTGTCTTCAAAATTAAAAAAAAAATGTTAGGGCCACCCCTAACATTTTTTTTTTAATTTTGAAGCCCTTCTCACTTAGGGGTATGAAAAATAGATAGTAGCCGATTCTCAGACCTATTTTATTATATATATAGAATATGTATATAAAATTTCATAAAAATCGGTCAAGCCGTTTCGGAGAAGTATGGTAACTAACATTGTGACACGAGAATTTTATATATATTTTTTATATAGATAGATACTATAAATTATTAATAAAGCCGTGAAATTAAAAAAGTTTATATAAACTAGTGACGTCTTTAAATCTTACAGTAAGTTCCTTCAAATTTACCGTTAAAGTAAGAGTAGTTTTTTTTGGTGGGTAGGAGTAGAAACATCAACACGTATTTTGAATTAGTGCCATTAATTTATTATTTAAAAATAGAATAATTAAGTCAAGTACCTTATCACATGCTTCCTATATAGCTAAACACTTGCACCTCACCGTCAGCTAATTAATTCTCTCCTCTCACTTCACTTTATAAATATACAACTCAAGAATGGACACCCTTGCACTGCTCAAGAAAAACATGGACGAAATGACAGATTTCTTCACTACAAAAATATCATCGTTTGAAGACTCGCTCAGTCAGGATTAAGAGGATTCTTTACTGATGAGACTTGAAGTTACTTAATATTTTTTTATGGCTTATGTACTATTGTTTCATAATTTAGTTATTTGTGTATTTTATTTATTTATTTGTTTGCAAATTACCTTTTCTAATTTATTACTCGATGTTCTACTGACTTGCCAATCACTGTAGTATCCACTCCACGCAGTTACTCTAAGGTTGACTGGAAGAGATCCCCATGTGGGATAAGTCCGCCTTTGTATCCCTTTATTTTACATGTACTCATTTGTTGTAATCTGACCAATAAAGATAATACAAACAAACAAACAAGAGTACTACGTACAGTATGGCCACTACCTGCCGCTCTCTCGTGTCGACCTCACCCTTCCCCGAGACAAATAAGGGACAGTTTGTATAGCGCCGCACTCACACACGCTCATTTACGCTCTGCACAGACGTCATTGTTTATGTAGTAGTAAAAGACGAGACATTTGTATGGAGTTGTCGGGGTTTGACAAAACAAAGAAGATATAAAATGAAATTTATCATACTAAAATTTGTCACTTAGTTGACATTAAAGTGTTCGATATTTGTTATAATAACTCAGCGAAAGTGCTAAAATTAACCATTTTCTTTACTTTCCCTCTTAAACTGATTAGACAAAATCATTCTTCATTAGTGAACTTTTAACCAAAAGGGAAGTTGCTTATCAAATCTTTA
Source organism: Hypsopygia costalis (assembly GCA_937001555.2). Taxonomy (NCBI): domain Eukaryota; kingdom Metazoa; phylum Arthropoda; class Insecta; order Lepidoptera; family Pyralidae; genus Hypsopygia; species Hypsopygia costalis. Next base: position 22,001,383 of record OW443332.2, read on the forward strand.
GATTACCCGTAGAAACATTTATCATTACAATTAATATGAAAAAGTAACTTGTTGCTAAACTAATAATAATTATAACAAAAAAACGTACTCCAAAAATTACTCTACAATCGTAAGCACCTTTAAAAAGTTAAAAACACTATCAGAACTGAATTTTATGGTATGAAAAATAAATGAGACCAATCTGGAAGTATACTCTTTTTTTTTTAATCGATTTATTAATGACGGAAGTAATGATCGGCATCAGACAGCGCCTATCTACCACAGTACAGTCACACAATCTAACCTTGTACGGCCATATATCTCGTCGTGGTGATGTTTCCATGGAGCGGTCTCGTAGTCCAGGGTAAAGTTGGAGGCACCAGACCACGTGGTAGGTCACCCATGAGATGGACGGACCAGGGGGGCTACCGCTGAAGCTGAAGCCGATTACCATCGGTTTTTTTGATGGCGATATCAAACTTAGACTTATGGTACCTGTGTTTAACTTAGCTGGTAAAAAACTGGAGCTTTACCGACAGAGCTGAATATGTTTGTCCAAAACGTAAGACCTATTTTTCGAATCAAAATATTCGATGGTAATCGGCTTCAGCTTCGGCCCCAACTGAGTGTTCGGTTTGCGAGTGCACCAGGAAAAAGCTGCAGTCTGCGATGAATGCTGCTGTATTATCAAAATGATCACTCATCGTGATTCATAATGATGACCACGACCACTCTGGCAACAGTGTGCCGACTAGGAAGAAATGAACCTCCTCCTTTTTTGGAAACGGTTAAAAATAGTATTAGACGATTTAAGAAACAAACGAGTAATAGACAAGGATGATGAAATGTAACTTAAAAATGTAGTTAATTGAGGAACGAGACACGAGATACTTCCAACGAATGTAGTTTTAGCGTTGGACGGAGGACAGGCGCGAGTTACTAACGAGGGGAAAAGTGCCTATTTCCCGAGCGTAATGACCGCCCTGACAGCCCTCGGCCAAAGCGCTGCGAATGTTACTAGATGATATTTAGACAGGGCCTGTATAGTCCAGACTTACAATTCAAAATTACCTTAATAAAATGCAGTGTCAGAATTCTCATGCAGTACGGAATGAAAATTTGAAAGTTTGTTAGGTATTTATTGTATCCAGTTTCTTGAGCTTTCAAGTTTCATAGGTATATATAGGTAAGTATCAATGGTTTACAAATCATAGGGGAGAAAATGTTAATTAAGCCAGAAATGCTAGAATCCTTCCTACTTCTGAGAGGTAGGGAGCGTAATTGTAAGCTACCCGACTGGGGAATGTACCTCCACCTCACAGAATACCGCAGCCAAATAACAATTCCCTTGAGGGTTGTTGTGTTCCTGCGAGTGAGTGAGGTCACCAGAAAGGAAGGAGATGCTGCGTTGGCAGCGGGCGTGGCGGCGCGCGAGCGATATTTTGATAGCGTTAATATGGCTACGGCAACCGCTTCACATCAGGCGGGCCGTATGCTTGTCTGCCACCCAAAGTAGTATAAAAAAAAAAAAACAAAAAAAAAAACAATATTAGGAATGTAAAAGTATATGAGGGTGTAGTATACGTATACTCTTTAATAGGTGAACGTCTGAACGGATTTTTATAAAAAATTACATACCTACATATAGAAAAATCCTAGAATGAAGACATCGTACGGGCCAACAAAGCGTTCTAGATGGGCCGATGACCTTTTTTATAAAAAAATGTGTGCATGTCGGGTAGATCTGAGAATCGGACAACATCTATTTTTCATACCCTTAAATGATAAGGGTGACCCACCGAAATAATGTATATGGCAAAACAAACGTTTGCAGTACAGCTAGTATATTAATCAGAAGATGTTATGGATTGTCACATAGGATACTGTTGAGGTACTATATTCACGCGGGGTGAAGCGGTCTTCAATATTAAAAAAAATATTTTATCCCATTTATTTTTGGGGTGTAAGTGGTTCATCAACACCTTTGAACCAAAGCCAACTTCACCTGCACGCGGTGGTCCCTGCTGACTGACAAACGAAGCTCTGGCGAAAAGAGAGGTAGGGAGCGTAATTGTAAGCTACCCGACTGGGGAATGTACCTCCACCTTACAGAATACCGCAGCCAAATAACAATTCCCTTGAGGGTTGTTGTGTTCCTGCGAGTGAGTGAGGTCACCAGAATAATATGGCTATGGCAACCGCTTCACATCAGGCGGGCATACCCAACGTAGTATAAAAAAAATAACAAAAAAAAAAAAAAAAAAAATCCCATCAAGCAGCGGCATGTAGTATTCAAACCAATTTAAAATAATAGAGGAGCCCTATGTAGTAAAATTTAGGATAATGGTCACTGCACACGCGATTACTCGCAGAGATTGGCTAATATTAGCGGACTAAGTAGTGGTTTTAGTAATTTTGCTGCCATTGCTAAAATTTGCGTTAACAGTCTTTAATATCATACTTAGATATTAACAAAATAAAAAAAAGTAAGTGAGATTAAGGTGTGTCTGTAAAAGCAAAAGATTTTTAAGCAGTGTCACCAACTTTTTAATTTTGTTTTTAACTACATAAAGTAATCTATACTAATGTTATAACTTTTTATAACTGTAAAGGTTGTGAGTTTGTGAGATTGTAGAGGGTAATTAATCTCTGAACCTAATGAACCGATTTTGAAAATTGTTTTACCAATAGAAAGCCACATTATTTGTGAGCGTCATAGGCTATATATTAACCCGAAAATGAAAATACTTTTTCGTAAATGCAGGCGAAGCCACGGGGTCCAGCTAGTGAGATATAAATGTGATACATTAATCCTGCATTTCGATAGTTCCCTAGTGGAAATCGAGGTAGCCTACCGCAACTGAATGTTTTGTTGAAGCGGTTGGGACATGTCAAGTTGTCTCTCCCTGTCTGAAACCCAATCTATCACAGCCGTGATACACCTTTATGTGTGTAACTAGACAATTAAATTAGCAGGATCCTATATCCGTGGTTAAAGCAATACGTTAGTATCAAAGCCGTATAGCAACACTAGGATGAAAAAGCTTTCGCAACGCGCCAGGAAATGAAATGAAATTATTTATTCAGCCTTTGAGCCCTTACACACGTCTTACACTATTTATAAATAAAATTATTATTTTTCTCGTTTTTTATAAATAAAATTCTTATTTTTTATTTACTAGCATTTCGGTATTGACCATTGGCGACGAAGAAATATATATATTATATACGTATAGGCAGACTAGAATAGAATCACTCCGTCTCTTCCCGTGGATGTCGTACAAGGTGACTAAGGCAAATACATTATAAAACATCGATCAGGCCTCTCCAACCCGTCTGGCCAGCGTGGGGAGTGTAGGCCAAATCCTCCTTCTGTCTGGGACGGACGAGAGAGGGTCGCGCTCCTGTAGTGGAGACTAAAATGACCTGATGATGATGAAGAAGAAATGCTCAAAGAAAATTGCCAATATGTGTCTTCTTTTTAATAATCAGATAATACAACTATTACAATTTATTAATCAGATAATACAACCATTATAATTAAGATTCATATTTAATATCGATATTGTTATTTATTAATTCAAATTAAATTGAAACATTTTTTATTATACGTCTATGCTGATCGTTCCATACATCGTTGTCGCTTAGGTATTCATCAATTTAAGATTATAGAAAGTGCAATATAGCTATTTCTTATGAATACTCTGTAGACATTGATTAAATTTCCTTCTCATAATTTCAATTATAGGCAGGTAATATTACTTATAATAGTGATGAATAAACTCTCAATACGGCAATTAAGAGCTAAAAATAAGTACCATTCATATACGTAATGGTTTCTTTTAACGAGACGCAAATACGTTTAATTTTAAACATGAGCGAACTTTTAATTGGCGCAAACATGGACCAATAATTAAATCAGAGTAAGTAAATAGTTGACTCGTGGATTGGTTCGGAGCGTTGTTGGTGTCAGGAGATTTATTTAAAAAGTTCCCTTCCTCGAACAAAGCGAAATGTAACTAGGACAAGTGTCCGACAGGGATGTTTTTTAAACGGTTGGATAACGTTGTGCATTCTACAGTTTTATTCGCTTAGGTACTTGCTAATAATAATCTAATTAATTTACTTATAATTCCAAAGTACGTACTCTGTACTTTAGTGAGAACGTATTTGAATGTCGAAACTTAAATGGGTATTTGGTAAGGAGGAAAAGGAAGAAGAGGGAATATTAGTGATAATTTTAAAGTTATATCTAATATATAAAATTCTCGTGTCACGGTGTTTGTGATACTCCTCCGAAATGGCTCGACCGATTTTCGTAAAATTTTGTGTGCATATCGGTTAGATCTGCGAATCGGACAACATCTATTTTTCATTCCCCAAAATGGGTGGTCCACCCCAAAATTTTTTATTTTATTTTTTAGACAATTTTTTTGTTTTTATTTTTTTATGATACAGCATATAAAAATACATACAACCCCAAATTTTCACCCGTCTATGATCAACCCCTAAATTTATATAGCAAAGCAAACGTTTCCCGGATCAGCTAGTAACATGAATAATCCTTTTAAATTCACAAAGAGGTTTTTAAATGTTAAAAGACGCGATCTGCCCAGGCATACATAAGGTGGAACTGTCTATCTAATATAATATTACAGTTCTTGAATGTTTAGAACAACCGAACCGACTTTGAAGTAATTTGATAGCTTAAAATCTAAAGAAGATTAAAATAAGAACATAATAAACTTCAAACCTTGGAATTGCAGTCGCGGATACAAGCTTATTATACATAAATATAATTACAGTAATATCAACCAAATTAAATTGAAACATTTCATCAAACCGCAGCCTCCGGCAACATGTCTCTCACGACATCCGTCACTCATCATCATCAAAAGATGTTATAATTAAGAAACACGAAACGGTGCAAAATTTCGTATGTTGGTTACCCCACCTACAACAAGGGATAATGTAGGCGCTACTCATACCTTGTAGACGCAGTAAAAAATTGGTTCTCTGTAAAGTCGGTTCACGGACGATGATTTGACGTGATAACGTCATAAGAAAACATCAGCCGATCGAGTGGAAGAGAGATGCGTCACTTGTTCCGCGCTCTCGCTTGCACGCTCGGCTCCGGCGAAACGTGACAATGAATCATTATTTTCCGTGCGTGCAATCGGCGTTTATACGACGTTATCCCGTCAATAACAGCTTCATTCTTTCTGGAAAACCCTTACTTGTTGTCTGCTAGGAAATCTCGGCAGGTTAGTTTATTCGACAACTGTAGAGCTTGCAGAAGAAAACGTTTCTAGAACCGCACAGTAAGCGGCTATTTTGGTTCTAAGTCCGATGTGTGAGGACGAATTTGCTGCCTATGGCCAACACAATGTGCGATTACAGAACATAATAAAAATTGCCTTCAGTAATCGCAGCGCTGGCCATATATATGATACTAACAAGTAATTTGTTTTGTTGTTTGTTTTACATTTGTTTATATAGGTGTATTCTTTAACAACTTTGAATAAAGTGATTTTGTTTGTTTTTTATAGATAGATACAATATGCTTTATTTGCATAATACAAATTTAAAGTACAGTGAATCAATAAATTATTACCGACAGTTGACTTGTATACCTATATGCAACAAGGCGGCCTTACTTCTGAGAGGAATCTTTTCAACCGTAGAGTAACGAATTTGTGCATGGAGAGTGGTTATAGGTTACATACAGGGTATGAAATCACTGCTGTGTTTAAAAATAAGAACTGATTCCTAGGACCCTTTAAATTATTTGAAATATGCATAATTTTATACAATAAAGTTTATAAAATATTCTTGCATAATTTAAATTATCCACTATGGGGTCAGTTTACATTTACAAGTATAATCATTGGATAAGGGTGGATGCGGAAAGCGGAGGATCGCATGTGGTGGAAAGCATTGGAAAGGCCTATATCCAGCAGTGGATAATAATGAGTGATGACAAAGTTTATCTTTGGACAACTATTTTAACAACTATTTTAAACGTCTTTTGTTTAACATTTTAAAGTAAAGAGAACTTACAGGTTTATCTAATTGTCCAACTTTTCGGTTTACATGGTAGATTTGAAGGTAGCTAAAAACTTAGTGAAAATTTATGACTCTCCGTAGTTTGTGTACCGGGGAAAGTTTTCGGGGCAAGAACCCGAGTCCTTAGAATACCCGCCGAAGTTACCGGACTCCGGACGATAGCGACTCGGATCGTCGACTTTTATTAACTTACTGTAAATGTTTAGGAGTTTTATATTTACTTAGACAACGATTTAGTTGAATATTGTTAGTTATATATATGTGGTTTAGAATTTTTGTGTTTAATTATTTCAGCATTTGTTCTGTCCGTATTCCATGAAATCAAATTTACGACAAATGTAATGTGATGACAAATGTAATGTTACTTTGCTTAATTTGGAGGAAAAAATTAAATCATTGTAACCACAAATTCTCAATAAGCATATTAAGTATATCGACCGATACAGACTGCTTATGACTGACTGCTTAACTATGCGTCTATGGTATAATCATGTGATATACTTTATGTGCACTTGTTACATTTCGCCTACCCTACTGTCCAAATTAAACTTCTAGAATTCCTTTCACTTAGTTTCCCCTCCACTATACTTCCATTTACTTCACACTCCGTCTTTCTTCACTATCCGTGTACTATCAAGTAGAGGTATTCCAAAAATAAAAGCACTACTTACATATAAGAATATTTTCTCTACATTTTATTTTAAATATTTTGCTAACTTTTTTGTAAAATCACCTTTACATTTAAAGGTAACGTTAACAAATCTTTAGGCTTTCCGGATTGATTTAATGAGTGGTTGCTCTATCAATCAATTAATTTATATAGTCTTATATGTAGACAATAGACAACTTCTTAAATACCTATATATTGAGATTTTCTTGTACAAAACGCTCCCTTAGGCCAGAACATTACGTGGAACCAATTCGCACGTTTTATCAAAACTACAGTTCCGAAACGTTCTCACCATAATTCTCTCGCTCGCGAATTCAATGTTGAGTTTGTTGGAAATTTATTTGTTACAAACTATCTTTGTAGAGTGCGCCGGTCCAACCGCTACTGTTAATTTTCAGCTGATTTGATAATGAAATGCAGTTGACGGTGAGTGCAGATACAAACTAGTTTTTGGAGTTAACATGAAAACATTTCACTTTAGTCTTGTAGTTGCATGTTTGGGCCTATTCTACGATTCGGACATTCTAAAATAGCAATATTAGAAGAGTTCACAGATTGTGTGCAGAATTAATGTATATTTGTGTTGGCCTACGTATTTACTATGTACATAAAGTGCATACATTTTTTTTTGCGCTTCTGCCTGCGGTTTTATCCCGTGTATTTAGATAATTTTATACTTGTATACATATATACTTTTTCCCAAATTTTACTGTAATCCTTTCAGAATTAGTAAGGCTGACAAACGAACATCTATCGTTACAACTTTCGCATTTATAATATTAGTAGGAGTTTTCATAAAGTTTATGACATATAAATAACATATCGAGTACTATGTTATTCATCAAAATATAAGCATTCACACACCAAGGATAAAATACGCATAACGGAAGCAACGTAGATGATACAACCGCTATTACGGAGAGATGAAACAGAAACCATAAATCAGTAACAGCTACAAATATTGGTCAATATTTTCAGATACTAAATCTGTTTACCATAGACCTAAAATCCCGAAACAAATAGACTACGTAAGCCATCGCACAAAACACGAAAGCATAAAAAAACCAACACAAATAAAATTGGTTTCCCACTGTCTTTACTCGGGTAGAATAAAAAGTCAAACCTATGGACGGACAGAATCTAGAATGCTTAATGTGTCGTTTATCGTTAGGTTAGGTCACTTTAGTGTAAATTTTATACATTAACATTCTACGCTACCTTTCGTTCACAAAAAGGCACGTAGGTACTGGGCAGATTATAATGTCATTTTAATGATGTACATGGACAAAATTCCAAGAACGCAAATCTTTGAGAAATCATTAATGTACGTACTTCGAATGACTTAATGCTAACTATAAAATAAAACATAAATAAATAATAAAACTAACGTCACAGAGTTACTACTCTATGCCGCAGGCTTTATTTAGTTGTATATTCTCGTACTAATGACAGATCCGAAAAATCGATGCTAGTTATAAACAAGCTATTCGTAGCTATAATATACTAAGCTATTCGGAACACTGCATTGCCATGTCTTAATAAGGATCCGAACTAAATTTAGGAGCGTAATAGCACTTTGAACTTTATTAACATAAAAATAACTCTGTTACTTGAACGAAAATTATCAAATTTTACTCTAAACGAGTATCGAAGTGTCCATTAACAGTTTTCATGGCGCACAGTCCACAGAATAATGGACTACTAACACAATATATTTCGAGCTTAAATTGCAGGCCGTCTCAGTTTCAGTCTATACGAATGAATAAAGCGAACCTGATTTTTTTGCGACTAACCTAAAAGGGTATCTTAAGTACTGGATCCGCAGACATTATCGTGAAGGCATAGACCCTTCCCCTAAGGTGAGCACTTTTATAACCCCATCAAACGTTACGAGTGCAATAAAACACGATTGTTTTCCATTAACATGGACGTCCTCAGAGTCGGTATAAAAAATTTAAGACAATCTGTAATATGGTTTAAAAAGTAATGTAACAATCATGTTTCATCAATTATCTCTTAGCGCATATGAAGGGTACAGGCAAATAACAAGGAATGTATTTTTTTTATTTTATAATGTATTCTATTGGAATTAAATGTTTCTCTATTTACTATTCGTTATCTATATATACTTATTCTAGCTAGTTTAATTTCGAATCACTAACTATTTAAAAAAGTAAACAGATGGCGCAAAAAAGCCTAAGTAAAAGTTACTACATACGCTGATTTCAATGTAAATTGTAATACTTCTCAACTTTTAACTGTGTTCTTCTAAAAATCTATTCATTTGGACATTCCCTGTTATTTGCTTGTACCCTTCATATGATATATGATTGTGTCAAACACTTCAATCAACTTCGCAATCTTTTGAGTCAAAGGGATACGCGTGTGAATTTTCTCATTAGGAAACTTTTGAATATTGTTGATAAAACAAATGTGAAAATTGACAACACGATTGTGAATATTTGAATCCTTGTTTGAAGTTACTAGTTTGTTTCCAGCTAATTGAGAATTGTGGTTTGATTCAAATAATTCATTAAAGTTACTGTATTTTAACCTGGGCAGGCCTCCGTCACTCCATGTACTTGCGCGCTATAAGTACCTACCGCCCGGCCGAGCGGTCTCGGGCCGTTTGCGGACCAAATTCAAGCCCTGCGATTGCTGTGGGATCGCGCGGTGCGAAGCAATCACAACTGTACGCTTGAGCATTTAGGCGCATTTTAGCATGCAGCGGTTGCTGACGCGACGGAGTAGGCTATTAAAGCAGTAGGTTTCGGAAATTTTCTACTGAGTGAAGTATCTGTTACGTAGTAACTATTATGTAATCTGTAACCTGGGCCCCTACCGCCTAAGCTGAAGCCGATCTCCATCAGATTTTTTAAATGGAAAATCAAACTTCAGCTTAGATTATTGGTAATTTATGTTAAGCTTAGCTGGTAGTAACTTTAGAGCCAAGGGCGTCGCCAAGGGGGAGCAGGGAGGGGCAGCTGCCCCCCCCCCCCCCCGCCCCTAGACATTCTATTTATTTATAAGTTTTATTTATTGTGAAGTCTCTCGTGAAGCTTTACACGTTGGACTCTGTACCGTTATTATTACAATCGCTGTAGATGTAAGGCTCGCACTAAAGTAAAAAGCTTCATGAGCTCTCTTCAGGAGACTATACCTACAATTCATACTTTTCTCATTCTCCAAATCAATTTGGGCCATCGGCTGGCGACGACCTTGTTTAGAGCTCTACCGACTAAGGTAAACTTGATGACCACTAATCTAAACTGAAGTTTGATTTTCGCAGTCAAAAAACCCTATGTGAATCGGCTTGAGCTTAGGCAGTAGAGCCCCTGAGCATCATTATCGAGAAAGGAAACCTTTGCATTAACTTTCGCTGTACTGAATACATACAATACAAGTATGAAGGAGTAAGATTAGAAACAAAGATTACTAGGAAAACAGAAATGGCAAGATATGATCACGTCACAGTCACACCAAGCAAGTGTGTACATTTTCATTTTATTCCTACAAAGCCCAAATCATTATAGTGACCGCACACGCATAATTCAAGAGTGACGCGGACCTTAGCTAGATGTAGATACACACGCCAAAGGGCGTGTTCACTGAGCAAAATAAATTTTATTTACATTTAAAAAGCGTGGCGGGATCTTCGTCAATGCGACGGGTCGAGCGAACAAATAAAATGAAATCGCAACACTGGCTGACAACAATGGACGTAGAATGCCCTTCTTCGCTTTAATTAAAAGTAAATTTATATTGTACACGGAAATTTTTCCACATAGGGTCTGCATAATGCACATTACCCAAGTACTTCTCTATCTATATCGAGATCTATCTACTTTGATATTACTATTTTGACAACTGCAAATTATAGTTTTACTATAAGTCTGTAGTAGTCAAACAGCTACAGCGTGCGCCTCAAATCTCTTCATCAACTAACAATTGTATTGTATGACTTACTTCAATCTATATATATACACATTATCGAAGACTTACATGTAGAAAGCTGTGCCAAACTGACAGATCAGGGCTACCGCCGAAGCTGAAGCCGATTACCATTGAATATTTTGATTCGAAAAATAGGTCATACGTTTTAGTTATTGCCAAACATCTTCAGCTTAGTCGGTAGAGCTCCAGAGTGTGTACATGCTAACGCAAACTACCATACAATACATCTAAGCTAAAGTTTTATTTTTGCAATAAAAAAATCCAATGGTAATCGGCTTTAGCATCGGCGGTAGGGCCCCAGCCCCCTTACCATCATCTCTTATTGCGATTCAATAATTGAATGGATTGCTTATTCATACCAATGAATAAGCGACTCTATTCTATTTGAAATAGAGTCGCTTATTCATTAGTATGAATAAGCATTCTATTCAGTAATTGAATCGCAATAAGAGATTGTGGTAAGGGGGCTGGTATGAGTGCAAGAGCGTTTAAACGCGCATGAACAGGAGGAGAACATGGGGCCCTACCGGTTAAACAAAAGCAATCTGCTTTTGGATTTTTTGATATCGAAAATCAAACTTCTACTTTAGAATTATGGTACCCACATGTGTTTAGCTGAGCTAATATTAACCCTGGAGCTCTATCGACTAAGCTAGAATATGTTTGTCAATAACTTAAACGTAAACTCTATTTTCTGAATCAAAATATTCGATGGTAATCGACTTCAGTTTCGGAGGTAAGGGACCTGACATGACATCACAAATCTGTAAGAAAATTCAATCCAATCATGATGTAATAGCGTAATAGCTGCTAGAATACGTCGATTCTGACGGTTGAGCTATGTGCTGGGTTTTCTCCCCTGCGTGTTAGTTATAGATTGCAATTTTGCTTTTAATATAAAAACAAAAGTGCGTTGTTATTATTAGTAATTCTTAGTTAGTCGTTCAGTTGCCTTCTGTAGCACAAATATATCAATCCACAAAGGCGTAGAAGTAAGTCTTCATCGATGTATTATATTGATATATTTATTACTAGCTTGCGCCTGCGACTTTGTACGCTCATATAGCTGTATCCCGTAGGTATTTTCAAAAATCCTTTCTTAACGAATGAATACGTCATAGTTGCCTTTTCCAGAATACAGAAGATTTAAGAATATCGCAAGATTCTCAGACAATTTTCCGCCTTGAAAAATCTGAATATATTTTTGTTTAAGCCAAGTGAATTGCCGTAAACTGTACGTCACGCATTTATGGATGGACGCCATGAAATCATGATTATTCAAATGTCTCTCGGAACCGATTTAAAAGGTCGTCGTACATATTATTTGCATGGGAAGGACTGCTAATATATGCAATGACTGTTGTTTGCATTTATCAAAAAAATGTTGAGACGCGACTAAGTATATATATATAGATTTTGTCATATTTTCCTTATGGACGGTTGACAAACTGGTCTGTCAATTTTCGATTAAACGTCACGTCTTTTATAAATGCATCAGAAGTGAGAGATCCTTTTTAAAAAATAACATTATTATTACTAAATAATGCGAACTTAAGATGTGGTCAGATTGACAAACAATATCATCGGTCGACGTACAACGTAAACCAAGAACTCAATAGATATATATTTGTTTAAGTCGATCAATATCGACTGGTCCTGACCAATTCACTCCAAAAACAGAACACATCGCCTCAAGACAAAGAATATTATGATAGTAATAAACTTAATCTTTAGTAACTACGAACACTTTAAGCAATTGCCTAACCTACACAAGTAGCCGCTTAATACGCATAATCATAATAAGGTATTTAGGTCATACACATTAAACACCTATCAGAAATTGCCCATGACTAAAATGCTCTGAATACATGCATAATATTTAGACTTGCCTAAACTATGCAGTTCGCTTATAGATATTATAGCAATGTTGCCTTATTAGCCACTTGCGTGCATTCCCATAAACACATTAAGGGAGGATCAATAGGAGCTATCTAGCATACGGAGATATACTCCTATGCTATACCTACATATGTAGTCAAGATTGCCTAACGTTTGGGGTGTCAGCAGTTCATCAATATCATTGAACCAAAACCAACCTCACCTGCACTTGATGCACCCTACTAACTGACAAACGAGGTTCTAGAGAAAGAGAGCTAGGGCAAAGCGTATTTTTTAAGCTGCCCGACTGGGGAAGTACCACCTCACAGAATACCGCAGCCAAATAACAATTCACTTGAGGGTTGTTGTGTTCCTGAGAGTGACTGAGGCCGCCAGAAAGGAAGAAGAAACTGCGTTGGCAGCGGGGGTGGCGGCGTGCGAGCGATATTTTATGTCACTCACTCGCAGGAACACAACCCTCAAGGGAATTGTTATTTGACTGCGGTATTCTGTGAGGTGGAGGTACATTCCCCAGTCGGGAAGGTTACAATTACGCTCCCTACCTATCTTTTCGCCAGAGCTTCGTTTGTCAATCAGGAGGGTGCACCGCGTGCAGGTGAATTTGGCTTTGGTTCAAAAATGTTGACGAACTACTTACACCCCAAATAGATTTTTAAACAACACTATGTTTTATACATTGTGGGTTTTTTCAGGCATGCCAAGCTTACACTGTTCTGTACACGCGCTCTCTGCCCGATACCTACGTTTATTTTCTCACACTGACCATAAAAAAACGACACATACAACACTACGTCACATATTTACACACGATTAGATACACACACTCACACCTCATGTCAGATAAGTGATAAGTTCTGCAATTCTTGGTGTTATATTATTTTCGTATCTTAACAGTATTTTCCAAAAATATTTTAATGTTTGATTTCGCAAAATTGACGGAATATAAATAATTTAAAAAATGGAATACACCTCCCGTGCCTACTTAGATGGGACTTGAACCCACGACCTCTCGATTACCGGTCGAGTGCTTTTTCCATCTGAGCTGCCAGGAAGGTTTATGATGGTGACGAACTTTTGCATTTCCTATTTATTGCTATAAAGCTGCAGTGTTGCGCCATCTACCTATTAAGTATTCGTTGTCTTTAAAGACAATTGTATGTAATATACATATACTGTAGGGTGGAGACTTGATGACTTGAAAAACAGTCATCTGTCTTGTATAAGCATCAGTTTTCCAAAAAGAACTGTTACCAAAAAATTGTTCATGTCACTATATTTTGTTTGTGGAAGATTAAAGGAGTCATTTATTATTATATGTACTAGCTCGCCCGGCCTTCGTATCGCCTTTAAATATTTTTACGTTAATTTTTAAACAAGTTAAATTTTGATATAAATGCACACACTGTAAAAATTTTTATTAAAATCGGTTCAGTAGTTTAGGATTCCATCACGGACAAACAACGTGACACGAAATTTTTATTTATTAAGATTGTTATAGTCCATTTAGTACAAATTATGATTTTGTTAATCTTTACTTAACTACCATGTTTTTGAAAGAATAGTGGAAGGTTTCCGGAAGGCGGGCAATGTGATATTGTAAGACTGTGCCAAGAACTGAAGTTTGTAAAGAGGAGCGAGACGACCCATGGACCGTTGTATACTAAATGGGTAATTTGGGCTAAATCACTTCTAAATGATCCCACGTATTTGCCTCATTTGGCGTACATCTGCCAATCGCCCTATATAAAGCAACCTGGTAATAATATTCGTAAAACCATTTAATATTGGATCCGAGCTAAACTAGATTCACGGATTTAAACCAGGTCATTTAGTAGGTGTGCGCGGGAATATGGATCCATCGCGTAGAGGCCCCTTAGAGAAGTTAAATATAATGTTGTACACCCGCCGTGATCCGCTCCACGATATATATCAATGGAACGATATACCCATGAGCAGATCTCGGCAGGCATTGGAACTAATATGTTATTATTACTATTTGGAAGCTGTGTGTTCTCCGCTACACGACAGCAGTGAAAAATTCATCTACGTCTCGCTCCCTCCCTGCCGATTTTATCCGAAAGAGTGTGCCGGCCGAGCGTGACGCATTACATACCGGAGCACGACTGCTCAGTCTCATTCAATCACTAGTCATGTTTGTGCTCCGCAGGCTTTAAGAAGGTTTTACCTCAAAAAAGATGTGTAATTAACAAAAATAAACCATACAAAGAAGCAAAAACTTTTCTTCAATTTAACAAAAACAGTACACCAGAACTTGCTTTCCCATTCCGTCTCGATCCCTTCCTGGCGAATTTACCCGAACGTGACGCGTTACAAATCCCAGCGTGACGGCTTATTATCTTTCACTAGCCCCAAAATAAAATGCTCATCGCTCCGGAAGAAGTGTTTCCTTCAAAAATATATGCAGTGCAAATAACTGCGTCTCAAATATTACGTTGTTGTATACTCCAGCAAAACCAATGAGTATTTCAAAAATGAAAATATTTGGATTGTCGATAAGAAATAATACGAGAAAAAAAAATTAACTCATTGCATTAGGAATAATCTGATATAAAAACAGAGGCACGTTTAAGCGACTGAGGTAACAAAACTTGCATTTACCAACAAAATTCTATTCAAACAAGATGAAGGCTTTAGGTTGCCGGTTCCAAAATGAAACACGTTCTCACACTTTATATTACACGATATATTCTATTTAGTACATATGCAATACGTTTAACAAAGAAAATAGGGACGGCGCGCGGTCACGCCCAGTAGTACAGACCGATGGTTTAACACTGGCCGATGTTCCCAGCATCTACCTTACATAAACATTTATAAATATTTATTTCCTACGCCGCACTTAAACATAAACATCAAATATACTCGTATAACAAAGGAGCCTGTCGCTAACACTCCCCACCCCAGTGCTGGTTCAGCACTCAACACCTAGTGGTACGGGAGCGACGCGCGCCGCTGACCGCCGCAGCACGCCACCTCTTGGCATCCTGATGTCCACCACACGAATTCGTCCATCCTTGCCGGGGTAGACGTGAACTATAACGCCCCGAGGCCACATATTTCGTGGCGAGTCAGGATCTACAACAAAAACAAAATCTCCTACCTTTAGAGAAGGTTGATCCTGATGCCATTTTGACCTCGGGATTAGGGACGGCAAGTACTCCTTGAGCCAACGTCGCCAATACATATCTGCCAGCCTTTGAGCTTTTCGCCACTGTTTCCGAAGAAATAGATCGGAATCATCGAAAAGTCCTGCTATTGGCAAGTTGGACGACGAACCAATAAGAAAATGATTCGGCGTGAGTGACTCCAAACTTCCGGGCTCTACAGAGACATGGGTCAGTGGCCGACCATTGACTATATTCTCCACTTCCGCTAAAAATGTGAGCAAAGTTTCATCCCTTGGCGCTCGTTCTTTTAATACGACTCGGAGAGAAGACTTTACGCTGCGAATCAATCGTTCCCACGCCCCACCCCAATGCGGGCTCGCGGGAGGTATGAAAGTCCAGTGGGCACCGCTGTTAGAAGCTTCTGTTATCAAAGCTTCATTATTTAGCTCTAGTACTGACTTACGAAGTTCGACATCGGCGCCTCGCAGGTTGGTACCATTATCCGAATAGATGAATCGCGGCCACCCTCTCCGACAAGACATACGGCGAAGTGCCATGATGAGGGAATCAGTGCTCAGTGAGTGCACTACTTCGAGGTGTATGGCACGGACAGTGAGGCAAGTAAATAAAACACCATACCTTTTTTCTCTTCGTCGTCCTACCACGACCTCCATTGGGCCAAAGAGATCAATGCCGCAGAAAGTAAATGGTCTCTGGTGGTGCCCCATTCGTGCTTCAGGTAAGTCACCCATTCTTGGTACAGATGGCTTCGCCTTTCTTAGTCTGCAAAAATAACATTTAGAAGTTATATCTTTAACTGTAGGACGTATTCTAATCAACCAGTATTTCTGTTTGAGGTCATTAACTACGGTCTCCTGGTTACCATGTGCCGCCTTGACGTGGTAGTGCCTGACTAGAAGTCTAGTTATTGGATGTCGTCCATCGAGAATCACAGGCCTTTTCGTCTCCATAGCTACGTCAGGAGCAGCGTCGATGCGGCCACCTACACGAAGAAGATGTTGCTCATCCAGATATGGCGACAAAGTTCGTAGACGACTGTCACGTGGTACGTACTTACCACGTTCCAGTAAATTAATTTCATTACTGAACGAATCCTTTTGAACCCTTTGCAGTAGTAGACATTCGGCCCGCTCCATCAATGTACAGTCATCATCAGCGCAGGTAAGTTTTTTACATTTTTTTATAAATTTCAGGACTGCAGCGGTAGATCTCAATAGCCGGAGCCAAGAGGAGAACGAGCCAGGATCAGGTACCGGTATGTCACAAACATCTTGTGTAATCCCTACGTAGTCTGTAATTAAATCATTATCCAAAGCAGGCTCCAAAATATCGCAAGGCCAGCTAGACTCACTCGTGTATAAGAATTGAGGTCCATTAAACCATTCATTTAAAAAACTATCGTAATTAAAAACATCCCTTGTTGCTATATCCGCTACGTTTAATTTCGTCGGCACGTACCTCCATTCTGATACACTTGTGAGTTCGTCAATCTCGCCTAACCGGTTCGCTTCAAACGTTTTGTATGTGCGCCTATTATTACGTAACCAATGCAATACGGTCGTAGAATCGCACCAAAAGAAACGCCTCTGAGGTACCAACTTATGTTCAGTAGTAATCGTGTGCGCAAGTCTCGCCGCTAATAATGCTCCCTGTAATTCTAGACGTGGTACAGTCACATGTTTTACCGGCGCAACCCGGCATTTGCTTGCCACTAACGCAACACATATTTTATTGTTGTATATCCACCGCCAATATGCAACGGCGCACGTAGCTTGCTTCGAACTGTCACAAAATATATGTAGAACTAGGTTGCTATAACGTTCTGCGCGCGCGCAGCTATCGTCGATAATATGGCTCGTAACCGAGGCAGCCGCGTCGTAGCCCGCTCGTGCTGTTGTAGACGTCGTAGATGTACTCACTTTAGTATGAAAGGAGGCTGCTACGTCCGAGAGGGGCTCAGATGCTGTCTCGCTCGCACTCGTGGCAACTTGTTGATAACACCTGGGCAAGCGAATCTTATCTATTACCTTTAATAATTCGATCCAGTTGCGCCATTTACTATAAATAGCATCGGGGATCGGTTCATCCCAACCTGTACTTAAGCGCCATGTGTCTTGAAGCATTATTTTCCCCTGTATAGTAATGGGCGAAAGAAATCCAAATACATCGAAAATTGACATTATGACACGAAGCATGATCCTTTTTGTTGGCCTCTCCTTGCCTTGAATAATATACTCTGGAATGCGCTTTAAAGATACGTCAAAAGCTAATTCGTCTGTACCTGGATACCAAATCAGACCAAGCGTGCGCTCACCCTCACATTGCTGGCCAATTTTGAACTTTACCGCGGTGGGTCCTAAGGTTTCTTTCGGCACGGTTTCTAGTACAGCCACGCTGTTGCTGGTCCAGTTCCGCATATGAAAACCACCCTCCCTGTGAATACTAGCGATATTACGTACCATGTTGATCGCCGTTTCTTCATCCGGTAGACTTTGAATATAATCGTCCATATAATGGGAGTTGACGATCGCGTCGACTGCGTCCGGCATAGAGGACTCATATCGCTGGGCGTTCTTGTTTTTGACATATAACGCAAGAAAGGGTGAACATTTCGCCCCAAACAAGAGAGATTCCATAATGTAAGTTCTTACTTGTTCGGTAGGGTTGTCCCTCCACAGGAACCTGAATGCGTGTTGATCCTTAGGAAGAATTTTTATTCGAAGGAACATGTCCTGAATGTCTCCAGTTACCGCTATACCATTTTCCCGGAAGCGTAACATTACGCCTAAAAGTGAGGTAAGTAAATCCGGTCCTTTTAATAAATAATCATTCAAACATAAGCCATTGGCTGCCCTATCTGCAGCATCAAACACTAAGCGTAAGGATTTTTTATTACAGTTGTCGACGCCGAAATGCGGTAAGTACCAAGTCCTGTCAGTGCATGCCGTTTCCTTTAGTTCCCTAGCAAAATTATTATCAAACAAATGCCTTACCCTTTCCCTGTACCGTTCAGAGTAACCCTTTTCTTTTTCCATTCTTTTTTCCACACCTTTTAACCTTTTCAGTGCACCGGAATACGTATCAGGTAATGTACAAGTCGCATCCTTCCAGGGCAAGCCGACTTGCCACCTGCCGTCGATCAGCTGAGCTGTACGCTCCACCTGTTCGACAGCGCGAACATCGTCATCATTCCGTCTGGGCTTACCCGACACTCCCATAGATTCAAGTGTAAAGTATCTACGTACCTCCTCATGTAGTTCTCGCAGTTCACGTTCTGTGGAGAAAGACTCTGAGACATGCAGCACAACATTGACATCGTCGCGGGCACCGGCGGCCACGCCGCGCGCCCCGCTCCGTACACATACACTTCCGTGAATAGACCAGCCCAAGGGGGCGAGTGTCGCTGACGGCTCATTCGTTTTACCTAGTAACACATTCAGAGGTAATAACAAATTATAATTGTCTTGCCCAATTAAAATCTCAGGTTTTAAATCATCGTTACATAACTTATTTTTAATATTTTTTAAGTGTGAATATTTACTACAATCGACAACAGATAATTTTTGTGAAGGCAGATTTAATTCTTTAACGCTACGTGCTTTGATATTATAAACCTTATTGTCCATACCAGAAAGACGCAAGTCCAATATTGTAGTGTCGTAAACCAGTTCGTTATCGGACCACGGGCCGCACACTCGCATAGTCTCGCGGCGGCCGCGCAGCCCGGCGCGGGATGCGAGCCCCGCGCTCACCATAGTCACTGTCGACCCGTCGTCGAGTAATGCACTTGTTTTTATGCAACCACCGTTACTAGTATACACATTTATAGGCACAACTTTTAGCAACACTTTACATACACTCGCGTTAACGTGCGTCACAGCTTCGATCGTAGCGGGCTCAGCTTGCTGTGCGTCTGGCTGGCGAGTCCGACCTTCGCTGTTGTTGTTCGGGTAATGAAGTAACATGTGATGCTCTCTGCCACAGTTGTCTTTATTGCAGACAGGGGCGGCACAGGTATCTCGACTGTGCTTCGATTCCAGACATTTGTAACAAATACCATTACGTTTTGCGTATTGCCATCTCGTCTTACATAATGTTTTCTTAAACTTTTTGCAATCTGTGAGCTTATGAATCGACATACGACAGAACTGGCAATTAATCTCAGCGTTATCAGCTTGTAACAACACAGTTTGCGATCGAGCATTACTGTCGATTTGTTTATTTCTATAGTTATCAGTGCGTGCAGTTAAAGTATACATGTTTGCAGTAGTTGATATTTTGATTGCTTCCGCGGTTAGAAAATCGGACAAAATATTTAATCGTGGCTTTGCTTTGGCTTGTATTAGTGGAAAACTGTAATCGGACCACTTCGAGATAAGTACAGTCGGCAGTTTAGATAAAATTAAAGATGCTATATTCATACCTTGAGCATATTCTTCTCGGCCGAGAGCACGCACAGCTTCCACAAAATTTTGCACTTTTACACTGAATGCCACTATGTCCTTATGATATTCATACGATACCGGCTGAAGTCGTCTAAGGTCCTGTGTCAAGCGGGATAGGATGTACTCAGGGTCGCCGAAGCGGAGCTCCAGTGTAGACATTATGTGCTCCGGTGAGGCGGCACTCATGAGTAGCGCTGATACAGCTTCCTTCGCCTGTCCACGTAAACATTTCCGCAATCTCCATAAATTCTCTTTCTGGCTAAAACTGCATACTTGTGTGGATTCTTCAAATGCTTGTTTGAAATTAAGCCACTCTAGAGCGTCACCTGAAAACTCTGGTAAGTCTCTTGGCGTACACATACGGCTCAAGAAGTGGCCTTGGCTGGGAGTGGCACTTAGGTTTTTTACTGCTGCCGCCAACGACTCGATTGTGGCGTCTGCAGTGCCGATGGTGACTGCCGCCGCCGGTGGTGGCAAGGCGCCTCCTGTAGGTTCATTAGGGGGAGTCGCCTGCTTATTCAAATCGAGCTGACTTTTCTCCATCCAGTTCTCGACTTCACGGCGTTTGCAGTCTTCGTTACTGTTATGTGAACTGTATTCTTCTTCTTCAAGGTTGGCTAGATTTGCTGCGTGCTCTCGGCCGAGAAGAATATGCTCAAGGTATGAATATAGCATCTTTAATTTTATCTAAACTGCCGACTGTACTTATCTCGAAGTGGTCCGATTACAGTTTTCCACTAATACAAGCCAAAGCAAAGCCACGATTAAATATTTTGTCCGATTTTCTAACCGCGGAAGCAATCAAAATATCAACTACTGCAAACATGTATACTTTAACTGCACGCACTGATAACTATAGAAATAAACAAATCGACAGTAATGCTCGATCGCAAACTGTGTTGTTACAAGCTGATAACGCTGAGATTAATTGCCAGTTCTGTCGTATGTCGATTCATAAGCTCACAGATTGCAAAAAGTTTAAGAAAACATTATGTAAGACGAGATGGCAATACGTTTAACAAAGAAAATAGGGACGGCGCGCGGTCACGCCCAGTAGTACAGACCGATGGTTTAACACTGGCCGATGTTCCCAGCATCTACCTTACATAAACATTTATAAATATTTATTTCCTACGCCGCACTTAAACATAAACATCAAATATACTCGTATAACAAAGGAGCCTGTCGCTAACACAAGATTCCCTTCCCAACATTTCACAAATGTCATGTTCATGTTTTGTCTAGCGACGGAACACCTAAATCTAGCACTGTGCCGCATTCAACCACGGCAATTGCATAGAATTCCAACCAAGAACTCACATTGTCACACGACCCATTTGTCGTAAGTACGTCCATTTAAAAAATTATAAACAAAGCAACACTTACTATTATTCAGAAGTTTTCCATAATCGTTTTTACATATTCATCGCAATGTCAGGGTGCGTTTGTGACGCGCCGTCTGTACGAATTTGAATAACAAATGGCTGACATCTGCATGTTTCTAGCCGGGATTTCTACGGTTCCCCTCAAATCCCAATTCACTGGGAACAATACCACACCCGACCTAAGAACCAGAGCACGAGCTCATAACTCAGGATTATTAGCATCAACCATAAAAGAACAATACGGCTTTAAAGATTTTACGGCCTTGTAGGTGAAGATCAAAACCTTGATTGCGAAACTTTTCGTTCTAACAACATTAAGTTTAAAACACCAATAACTCATTACGACACAATGAAGGTGACTACTTGAAAGGTCACAGTGTGAACAAAGAGTTTGCCTGAGTACAATAAATTTGGATACTGGAGTGACATCGTCATGGCCAGTATTTTTTCAACGAACACAGAGTACAAGGCCGCGGGAGCCTAAAGAATCTCTAAATGGCTACATCTTAAGGAACGCTTTGTAAAGACTTTTCGAGTGACGAATTCCGTTCCCGAACAGGAGTTAACATAAGGAAAGTTTCTTTAATAATCGTTCCCTCGACCCTCAGGCATATTTTGTATCTCCCTTAGGGTTCGATAACTTAAGGGTGAAGTTATTATATCTATTAAGTCAATCATTTTTTTACCTGTAAATGATTTGTGCGTTTTAATTTCATAGTACACGAGGCTAGACTAGACAAACAGGCTGGAGGTCATCGGTCCACGGCACTACAAATACTTAGTCATTACGTCATCCGATCGCCAGACAAACGTCTCTTGAATACCAATTGTGTGGACTGCCTAGAATGATTATTAAATTTCCACACGCGTAACTCAACGCCGATACGGAACGAATTGAGAAGTTTCTCGAACTCAACACTACAATTTAAGGCAAGTATAAAGAAGTCTAATTCACTGTTTATGATAGCAAAGTTTTAACACCAACTTATAGTTGTTAACAATATAAAAACTGAAAACTAGAATCACTAGTTTATGGCGTTATGTTTTAAGAATGTCGTCGGATATTTTCGCTTAAAATTTCAATGCCAAGTGAGTTGTGAATACTGAATAGGTTTTAACAATAATAACGACTTGGAAAATAAGAACGTCAAGCGCTATTATTGTTGAAATTTTAAATATTCAAATTCGACTAACTAAAAATGTTAACCGAGAAAAAAATTCGTAGTATAGACTCATGCTAACTATAGATGTGATTTAAACTCATGTTTAAATCACATAAAAACAGTAAGTTTCCTAAGACATTTTATACCACGAATTGTGAAATTGTGGAATCAACTTCCCTTCGATCGATTGGACTCTCTCTCTATACGCAGAGATGTAGCGTCTCTTTGCGTTCTATACAAATTATATCACGGGGAGTGCTCGGATGAGCTGTTTGATTTAATACCTGCCGTTGTATTCCATTATCGTACAACTCCCCATAAATTAAAATGTACGTTTCCTAAGACATTTTATACCACGAACAGTGAAATTGTGGAATCAATTCCCTCAGCGGTATTTCCGAACAATTACGACATGGGAGCCTCCAAAAACCTTTCTTTCCCTTAAAAGGCTGGCAACGGATCGGCGACCCCTTGGTGTTGCTGATCTCTATGGGCGGTGGTGATTGCTTTCCACTAGGTGACACACATGCTGGATTGACCCCCTCTCATATAAAAAAAATCTATAATTAGCTCATGCTAATTATAGATTTTTTTATACTATGGTCTCATGACCATAGTTGAAATAGTTTATAAGTTTAAGTATATAAGAAATAGTATAAAGTTAGTATTCTTTAGTTACGTAAGAGTATAGTTTAAATGACCAATGATATGGATCCTACATTAACGAGGAGATATGGAATTACATATCTACTTTTTCTTATGTTATAACGACCTACATCCTCGTTTGCCCTTTTCACATAAAAAAAATCTCTCAAGAATGTCTTCTATAGACTGAGAGTTCTTATTAAATACCTTTCTTAGCCTTGAATCGTATATGTATATCATCCACACCTTCTTTTTATTTAACGAAGATACCGTGGAAGATAATAATCATGCAGTATACCTGTAACAAAAGAAAAACTCATTAAAATCTTCAACAATTTATGCGTTAAGTATGGACTATGAAACCGAACGCCGCACCGTATAGCGTGTTAGCGTGTATTGCAAATCTCAACATTGACACTTCCCAAGGCCGCGGCCTCTTGTTCGTATTACCGGTTCATTTTATTATTGTTCATGTGTATCGTGTTTATTATGTATATTGTTTCTGGTCTTCCATTATACTGCAAGTTTGCTCGATTGTTTTGTTTTTGTCTCACTGATGATGTAGTTTAAAAAAATAAAATAAAAAATGATAATCGGGTAAACTTCACCTTCACCCAGCTGACTGACAAACGAGGCTCTGGCGAAAAGAGAGGCATAGCGTATTTTTTTAATTACCCGACTGGGGAAGTAACTACACCTCACAGAATACCGCAGCTAAATAACAATTCCCTTGAGGGTTGTTGTGTTCCTGCGAGTGAGTGAGGGCACCAGAAAGAAAGAATTAAGTATCCCCCCTCTTGTAAAGAAAAAAAAATACACAGGTAAATTACAGAGGTTAAATCCATCTCTGCTTCTCCAAAGACATTGTGAGGTAGAGTAGGTGGGGGGTTGATGCTACTGGCGTCCGTAAGCTTTATCATAGTTTATCCTGCACGTAAGCCCTCGGGTGGTGTCAGCCGATAGAGTAGTAGTCTTTGCATCAAAGTCAAAGTCAAAATTCTTTATTCTGTGGGCCCTCGCGGGCACTTAGACACGTCTTTTACAATTAGGTATATTTTTTTATCTACCAGCATTTCGGAATGACCATTGACGAGAAGAAATGCCGAAAGAAACTCTGTCAATATAGGTCTTTTTTTTTTAAATAGCCATACAATATTATCATATTACAATAAAAAGAAAAATGGTATTCGACCAAAATAAGAGAAAAAACAAAAAAATTAAAGTAAAATAAAATAGTAAAAAAAATAAAAATATAAAAAAAATCATAGTATAGAGTGTATATACATATTGTATAAAGTCTAAATATGTATATCCACAATACTACTTGTAAAGATAAGACGCCTGTGCTTCACATCCTGTGCCGAGAATTTGCCATACATTTTTATCATTAAAGTAATCGTCGGTCCTGTAGTAAGCCTTTTTACATAAGGTGGTCTTAATAAGCTGTTTGAATTTAGTGTCGGATAAAATCAGGACCGACTCCGGCAACTTATTGTAGTAGCGGATGCAATTTACGACAAACGAATTATTGACCTTCCCCAGTCTATGTTTTGGAATAACCAATTTGTTTTTGTTCCGCAAGTTGACATTAGTTATATCACATACTTTTGTAAAATTAGAAATATTTTTACGGACGTACATAATATTTACATAAATATATTGAGAAGCGACAGTGAGGATGTTTATCTCCTTAAATAACTCACGGAGTGAATCCCTAGAACCCAAATTGTAAATTGATCTAATGGCTCTCTTTTGTAATACAAAAATTTTATCAATGTCAGCTGCTTTACCCCAAAGCAATATGCCATATGACATAATGCTATAGAAATAACTAAAATAAACGAGCCTAGCAGTTGTCTCGTCCGCTATCTGTCTTATTCATGCTGCATGCTGGTCGAAATCTTGTATTCGCATCTTTAATCTCAACGTTACCATTCTTAGTACTAAATAATAAAAAATGTAGCATTTTCAAACAGCAAATATGGATAATTATGGGTGAAATTTAATAAATAAATATTCATGGACGATTACATAATGTCATCTAGTCCCAAATTAAGCAAAGCTTGTACTATGGGTACTAACTAACTGATATTATAGGTACTTAAATACATTTTTGTTTTTGGTAAATACATCCATAGAAAACACCCAGACCAAGACAAACAGACATGTTCAGTTAATGTACACAAATATTTGCCATATGCGAAGATCGAACCCGTGATCCCGGAATCAATGTGGACATAGTTAGCCATTCGACCACCACTGGGGTCGTTAAAAATAGTATCTTAACAATTTACTAAAAATAGTACATTAGTGTAAACTTTGACAGTTAATGCCAAGAACAAATTACACTGAAGCTAACTTGCGAATAAGTGTTAAATGATATAGGAATTATTACAAGAACGTCAAAGTTCATTGCCCTCCAGCTAAAATAAAGACTTTTCATATAATGATGTGGAAACGCGGAGGATTTGTGGCGCGGTTTGAAGGCACGAGTAGTGTTGCAAGACATTGGTACATTGCGAGGAGATGTGACGGCAAATTGCTCATTTGTCAGTCGCGACACTCGCAACTGTCGTCGAGATTGTAGACCACAGTATAAAGTTTATGTTGTAGACTTAAACATCGCTATGAATACAACTGCAGACCTAAGCAAAAGCGCACATCAAATATCTACCAGTGATTTTCAAACTGTGGGTCGCGACCCCCAGGGGGTCGCCAAGTTATGTTCGGGAGGGTCGCGGGGGAAAAACGCAAAGCAATTATTGTTCAATAATTCATCAACTCAAGTCTTTAACAAAATCTTTTTGCAATGGAAGCCTATTTCTCTTCTTAATTTTTATGTCAACAAAATCGAATGCAAATGGCACTAACAATTTTGAAGATTTCATTGCCAGCTGAATTGTTGAAGTTTGGAGGAGGAGGAGGAGGAGGAGGAAGGGGGAGGGAGGAGGGGCTCGCCTGAAATTTCTAACTTGTAAAGGGGTCCCGTATTCAAAAAGATTGAAAAACACTGGTCTAGACTTAGCAGAAAAGATTTTATTAGACCAATGATACAATATCTTTAACAATGTGTTACCGGTGTAGGCAAAAAGTCATACGGAAGTCAAAAGGGGTTATGCGATATCGTGTCTCGCGTATGTAACACAATTTTTGTACGATATATCGCATTTATCGGAGTTTATAACGTAGGGACCAAATCGATTATCATTTTATTTCACAATTTGACATTCATGATTGACGAATTGCAGTTGCATAATTGTTTATTGATAAAAATGGAAAATTGCATTGTACAAATAGCAAACATATAATAAATATGAAATCAATTACGCTACTAGTGCTGCGAATTAGCAAGATTACCATGAAATGAGACGCTAAATTGATGAAATTTTGGCTAAAGTTGTTAGTGTGATCAGAATTTTTAGTAATTTTAAAAAATATACTGATTTTATGTATATGTTTTGCTAATATTTGTCTATAATTTTTTTTAATGCTCTGTTTCTTCTCTGCCAATCATAGATTCCGTTTAGGGACTCAAAGTTGATCTTTAAAGGGTCAACTTTGAGTTTTTTTTCTTTTTCAAATAAGTGCGCCCTTGTAGACAATATTTATTTTATAATATTTGTTAACTAATTTTTATTCCAATGAAGTTTTACAAACGAACAAACTTTTATGAGAAGACCTTCAAAGGATTTTTTTATAAAGACAAAACTAAAATCGATAAAGCCCAATATGTCTAAATACGTAATAAGAAGAAGCAAAGAGAACGCGAGAGAATAAGAATTTCATTTCGTACATAATCTGCTCGTTAATCGAGGATAATAACGCCTTATGTATACTTGCTATACTCTCATCACGAAAACACCGTCAATAACTCGTCTCGATATTTATTAAAAAAAACCTAATGACAGTGAACTTTTGCATTGGTACTGCTAAAAACGGCGCGCAACTGCAGAAAATCTACAGCTTAAAGACGCCTTTTGAGCACCAGAGGTTTTCAGCCATCTTATCCACGTGGAGTGCACTGACGTCACAATGGCCCCGAGCGGCCGTCCTGAAAAACGTTAATTGCACGACACCGACCGAGGCGAGGTGCCTTCTATCTCACATTGCATCCAGAATTCCAGCAATAAATGCCATCCCGCGAAATTAAACCTTAGCTTACCGGTATAAATCACAAATTACGATAAAATGCCATCAAAATATTTAATAAACTCTAACCTAAAATGAACTTTAGCCGCAAGGCTGATGTTCTTTAAAAAGTGTGATTTTAAAAATAATAATATCGAATGCGATGATGCGACGGTTCAAACGTGGTAAATATGGCTGCTAAAATATTACGCCAGCAATTTAGACAGTGAAGAGTTTTGAGAAGGCTAAAATGACACATGAAAAATTTGAGATAATTTGGAAGCAAGGTAATGGATCTCTTAAAAAGTAAATAAATCCAAAACACACGAATGTCATGCCCACATTAAGACAATGTACAAGAGTAGCGAAAATAAAAATACCGTTATTTTCTGCTACACAACGCGGCGCATAAATATAACGTTAATAAATAAATTCTTTGGACTTAAGACGGCATCATTCTGTTAATAAACGATAATATTTGTTCCTACATTAATAAGTATCTTATTATTTCGCAATTATATTATATATAATTTTATATACGATGTCAGTGGTATTTCTAATTTGTCTTGCAAGAATTTTGACCGACTGATGAAATTAAATACAAATCTTATTACAATCACGCTCGCGTGCGATAATGCATACAGATGAGATCAATTATGTTAAATTTCTATAGATATGCCACTAAGCGTCAGAAACGTTTGTTTCTGACGCTTAGACTTCGGGTGTTTACCCGAAGTGAGCCTAACTGCCTCGATTCGTAACTACTTCGCACAACCAAATTGACGAGTCTGACGTTTATGACAATTGATTAAAATAGGTAAAAATACCGTCTTCTATATTTCGTAAATGCAAAATATTATGCTGATAAATTTATTAAATCCCACATCACAAGAGATCACATATCACACGAAAGTGCACAATAATAATTTATTTTAACACGTATTTCAGTTAAATTCATATATTTCCAAGGAGAATTGGCGTCATTTTGCTCTTGGTGAGAAAAAGAGATAGCAAGTATATTAAATCCCGGATGGCGATAGATTATGCCCCAACCTAGGTAACTAGTTATAGCTAGCGATCCAAGCAACAGCAGGAACCGTTTTCAGTGGCAATTTAGCATGCGTATGCCATATCTATAGAAATATAACATCATTGGATGAAATGAAGACTATTAAAGTCAATGAGACATTAACGCAACATGCGTGTACATTCGTTAGTGAGCTAAACAAATGGAAACCGAGTCAATATCCCAACACAACAACCACGACCATCAACAAATAAGCAATGTATATAAAACCATCAGAGCGCACCTTACCAAATCCCGCCATTGTTGACAAATGAAATAGAACCTAAACGCAATTAAGAATAGAATCTGATCTCGCCCAAGCGTGTAACCAATAAAGGGAAAGAACGGAGCAACAGATCCCTGCGAATATGTTCGCAGGCTCACTCGGAGTTACTAACACTCGCAATTCATTTTGTGAACTGAATATATTATACCAGTGCAAAAGATAAAGCACCTTTTCGTGCAGCGTATAAGGGTGAATATCAGGGTAATGCGAAGTCGTAGAAATAAGCGTGAATTTTCTCCAGTCACTACAAAAGATTTCCGCTTCTATGTCAATACGGAAAAGTCGAGAATAGATTGGGGGAAGGGTGTATTTTTACAAATCCCAAATCGTGATCATATGGCAAGGCAGACGATAAATATGTTCGGTGTATTGAAATCTTACACTGTCATAAGAAGTCGTAAATTGATCCCCCTAAATTTAAGCAACTTTATTATATAAAAATAAGGTATAGATTTAGGGCACTGATTATTTATTAGGGGTAATCATGTAGAAAATAGCGACACGATTGAAAAATAAGATGTCGATAATGAATTTAACCGCAGCTCTAATCCTCCGACTGATGTACTGTGTTCATAGCATAAATAGAAGTTTTTGTTGGTTAACCGTAAAGAGACTTGTACTTCACCTCACTTTGTGATAAATTGTTGAGTCGAATTTATTTTCGTTAATCATCCAGATTTGTATTAACAGCGTACTAGTAATGTAGTTATCCGCTTAAATGAAAGGTCAGGAACTACAGCAAAGTTTGCAAATGAACTCAGACCGTTTATATACCACAATATTTTTAATTCGGCCGTTTTTAGCAGATTCGCAAAAAACAACTATTGTGAACCATGTCGTCTAAGTGACGTAAAAATACTCTACCGTCTTTGTGACATATTTATGGAATTTATCTTCCTTTATTATCCGTATATTTTTTGATAGCGGTGCTAGATTTGATTATTTAGTTGAAATGAAACTGCAGGAAGCTCCAGGTGTGTTCAAACTACTATAATTTTAATTCATCCGCAAGATTCAATCTAACAATTACATTTTCAAATTTTAAAATGACACGGATCAGATTTTCATAATTATTATGGTCACTTTTATGACCTTTCCCATTCTGGGGCCCTACCTGCCTAAGCTGTCTAAGCTGAAGCCGATTCCGATCGAATATTTTGATTCCAAAAATTGGTCTTAGCTAAGGCATTTCATTCAAAAAAAGGCGACACAAACAGGCCGCGTCTGTAAATGTGCAAATGTGTGTATAGATGCTAATGCATTTGCACATTCGCTATATAAAAAAGTACTCATCATCAGTCACCACCTCAACACTAAGGTGTTGACTGATGATGATTACTTTTTTTACAGCGCGTCCAAAAAGACAAAACAGAGGTGTCAATTTCATCGTAAGAACAGATGACATATGGAAACCGTGGCAATCCTTCAGCGCATTCTTTAAACTAATACAAACTATTGCATTTGTATTAATTTTAAGAATTTTTATATTGTCTTTGTTAGTAATAGTTACACTTGTTATGTATTTTATTTATAAGCAATAAAGAATATAATTTTGTATGGAAAAAGTAAATGTTGCTACTACCAATAAATGTAGTTCAGTTTGCACTCCTTTTGTTCACACTACAACGTTCGATTTTTAGAATCCAAAAATCCGTGCAAATTTGTCTTCGCGGCATTCGATAGAGCTCGGGCCCTGTCAACGCTAAAGTACGGGCTTAACGTAGAAAATCTGTATCGCAAATTAAATTAAAAACATGAGCGTTCTTAAGTAATTACGATAAAAAAATATTCGGTGGGCAACAATACGTGTTTTATGCACAACTCATAACCATTACAGCAAAATTGATTTCAATTTTATGGTTTCTGCTCCCCTGAATCCAATCATTGTTATCGGTCTTGTGTGCCATTAAAATATAATGAACCTAACCATTTTACCGTGACCCAAATATCTATTTTTCTTAGTTTTCGTAGAGAAATGTGATATGATAAGCTTTGCATTGAACCTACCCACATCCCGACCACTCCATATAAATGTCGCGTCGTTAACTATTACTACTATTACTTATACTGTGCTATTACGTAAACGATGACGTCTGTGCAAGCGTGAAGCGTGTGTGCGTGCGGCGACAAACAATCTGTTCCAGATTCGTCTCAGAAGGGAGGTGGTCGGTACGACAAAGCGGCAAGGAGTGGCCATACTCTACGTATTACATATACTGTGCCTTGACTTAACATTTAAAATATTTCAGACAACAAAGATCCCGTAAATATATTTGTATTAATAATAATGTATCAACTACCTATTGGCCTTGTAATTTCCGGCAGACTAGAATAGAATCACTCCGATTCTTCCCGTGGATATCGTACAAGGCGACTAAGGGAAATACATTATCAAATATCGATCAGGCCTCCCCAACCCGTTTGGCCAGCGTGGGGAGTGTAGGCCAAATTTTTCAAAATTCTTCCGTCTAGGACGGACGAGAGAGGGTCGTGCTCCTGTAGTGGAGACTAAAATGGACCTGATGATGATCAACTACCTATAGTGTGGCAAAAGATGTCACCCGAAATTTTTTGGCTGTATTTTTTTTATGAACTAAAAGCTGTAAAAAATGGTTTATTTATTAATTTAACATGATCTATTTTGCCACAATTGACAGATTTTGCGTCGTCTATTTGCCGACCAGGACTATAAATGTCACACTAAGTGCGACATGCCCAAAGTTGCGTTTGTGAAACCCAAACATCAATATCGGTAACAATTTGCCGTCCTACTTCGTACTATAACGTATCACAAAAGAGCTATCCGCCCAAGCGGGAAATTTCACGGGAATCAAAAAATATATACAGATCAAAGTAATAATATTATATATTATACAGAATGGCCTTTATTGGCTTTCCTTGGTGAACAAAAAGGTCGACATTGAGGAATTTAACAGAGATTAGACTTTTTCGCCGTCAACGTCTCGTTCTCGTCTCGGCTTTATTATAAGGTAAAATCCCAACGATTTATTTTAAGTCATACGATAATAGGACAAAATGGAATTCTTTGACGTTATTTCTCAGCCGAAATGTAAGTCATCTATATCTGTCTTGATAAACTATCAGTAAGATGTATGATCTTGGATGCTTTTATTGATAAATGTGTCTACTTATCTTGTACTGGTGTGGCACAACGTGACATATTTCCTGCGATTGATGTACAAATAATGCGTAAACATTAGATATCCATTTAGCTAATATTACTTAATAAATATTTCTGGACAATTTACACAGCGCCATCTAGTCCCAAATAATGCGTAAACATTAGATATCCATTTAGCTAATATTACTTAATAAATATTTCTGGACAATTTACACAGCGCCATCTAGTCCCAAATTAAGCGCAAAGCTTGTGTTATGGGTACTATATAACTGATAAATGTACTTAAATACATTTTAATACATACTTATAATACATAGAAAACAACCAGACCAAAACAAACAGACATGTTTGTCTTGTGCCGGAATCGAATCCGCGACCTCGGGAGTCAAAGTGGCCATTGCTAACCATTCGACCACCGAGCTCGTCTAATTTACTTACATTACTTACAGATCAGTCTTGGGGGTGTAAGCGGTTCATCATCATCTTTGAGCTAGTCAATCGCACCTGCGCTTGGTGCACCCTGCTGACTGACAAACGAGACTCTGGCAAAGGAGAGGTAGCGTATACATAAGCTGCCTGATTGAGAAATTACCTTCACCTCACAGACTATCGCAGCCAAATAACAATTCCCATGAGGGTTGTTGTGTTCCATGGGTCAGGACGAAAGGAAGGGTAGCGGCGCACAAGCGATATTTTATATTTAGAGCACATGGCTATGTTGTAATTAAGTTATTGCTGAATCTAAAGCTGCCATACGAATTATATTTTTTAAAGTTTGTATAATACAATTTCATCAGTGTTCAGAACTAAAAGTAAATTTCATGGTTTTATTATTTCATTTCAATAAAACGAAACCGTAAAAATATTATCGCTTTTACTTACTAGTGATCGCCATGTGGTCGAAATTTGCCCATGATTAATTTAATTATGACTTAACAATAAACGAAAGAGTATAAATGTGTGTGTGTCAAATACTTCGTATGGAGTCTGATATTCAGCGAAATTTATTGAGCTTATTTTATGAGCTCAATAAATTTCGCTGAATATCAGACTCCATCGTCCGGTCGTTCTGCCTGTCCATCCGTTGCCATGAAACTCAAAATTTCGAAATTCTGACGAATCGGATTCGTGTAGAGCATCAAAAAGTTGTAATGTAAAGTGACCTTGGTTTTCCGATATCAGTTTGAGAAAGTGGCCAAAATAAATAAATA
Organism: Hypsopygia costalis; assembly: GCA_937001555.2. NCBI lineage: Eukaryota > Metazoa > Arthropoda > Insecta > Lepidoptera > Pyralidae > Hypsopygia > Hypsopygia costalis. Next base: position 22,034,571 of record OW443332.2, read on the forward strand.
AATTTCGCTATGGTGGCGCATGCTGCGCGTCCGATGTTTTATTATTGTTTTAATAATATTTTTTTCAGGCATAATTTAAAAAAAATATTAGCATTCTGCACTACTTCTCCGCGTAATTTTCGTAAAAAGTTTTTGCTTCACGTAATAATATATAGATAAATCAACCAATTTAATTTCAACTTCGATCGTGGACACATTTCCGTATCAATAAGTATGGAACATGTGCAGTATCGTGCTATAGTATCTTGATACAAAACGTTCAAGCAGGCTGACGCTCCGTTGGCCGCCGCCAACACTTACTCGTGGAATCTTGCCAGATAATTTCTACATAGGGTGCAAGGGACAAGACAGTTGGAACTGTTTCAATCACTTCTGCAGAAGGCGATGTATTGGGTGAGAAAAATCCCAATTTCACTACATGTCATCTACCAGTACTACAGCTATCATAACCGCTTCCAGCCGACGTAGTATAGAAAAATGGTTTTCTAGGGCATGTAGAATATGCTTGAACTACGCCGATCCATATCTACGTATGCATCCAAAGTACGGCTTCTCATGCACGCAAAAAAGAACGTCGTTCACAGCTAACCACAATTTCGAAAGCCAAAATCGTAAATTAAATCGTAAAGAACGACATTGTAAAAAATGTAGGTATGATGTTTGTGGTTTGGACAACGAAAATAATGTGATTTTACAACACTGTCTGTCATGTGTCAGAAATGATGAGTTGAACGAAATTTATGATGTATCATTCATTCTGCATGTGTTATAATTTTATTATATTGTAATCAGACGAACCCGATGATCGAATAGTAATGGCTAGTTCAGTAGAAATGAGCTCGTCAATATCGTCAAGTATCGGTCGTGGGTTTGATACCCGCACCACAGTATATATGAAAAATAGTAATACTGTGGTATAAGTAATAGCACTACGTGCATTATGGCCACTCCCTGTCGCTCTCTCATATTTACCTCACCTCCCCTCTGACACAAATCTGGAACAGTTTGTATGCACAGATGCTATTGTTTATGTAGTAGTTATCATCCTGACCTATGAATAGAATTGAAAACTATGACTGGCTTGGAAATCACAACGAATTTAATCACAAGAAATTTGTATGAGTGGGAAGTATTTGGAATTTGAATTCTCATCTTGGCAAACAATGTGAGAGAGCAATATAGCAAAGCATTAGCCTAAACAGATGGCTAGTCAAGTAAAGCTGAAAATGTTAATAAGAAAGCTATCTAGCAAGAGAAAAGTGGCTTCTTCCTAAGCTATATATACATTTAGAGTGACAGATTGTTTGTGTGTGTTTTTTTTATATGAGAGGGGGGCAAACGAGCACGTGGGTCGCCTGATGGAAAGCAATCACCACCGCCCATGGAGATAAACAACACCAAGGGGTCGCAAATCCGTTGCCAGCTTTCTGCTGGCCTCACTCACAAATTTTCCCATTTATCTCTAACTTGAACCGCTTCAAATACGGTTTTCTGTAAAGGGTTTGTGATTCATAGGTGACGGTTGTTACGAAGGTGTTATGGTGTTAACTCGCTAACAAGTTTTGCTCGTTAAAATGTGTTTTAGCTTTAAATACATTTTCAATTACAAAATTTATATTAATCGAAGGTTTTTTCAAGATAATGAACCTTGTAGAAGTTGTGTACTTCCGTGGTAGATTCAACATTTTACTGATAGTAAAGACACGTCCTAGCCACTCTATACAAATGTCGCATCGTTTATTACTACATAAACAATGGTGTCTGTGCAGTGTGCGTACGGCTAACTGGTTCAGATTCTTCTCAGACGGCAGGTGAGGTTGATACGAGAGAGGTAGGGAGTGGTCGTACTGTGCATAGTACTATTACTTATACTGTGGAAAAGATCTGAGCAAACTGCTCGTCTATGCGTAGATGTCAATGTCACGTTTGAATTCCATCGCGTATTGCGATGACAAAGCCACACATATCGACATTAACTAGTGTGAAAACGAAAAAAGGAGAAGTTTTCAAAGTACATTTTTTATTATTTTCATTTATTATCTTTCACGTTTTGTTACGTCACACATTATGGGGGTCATCATCATCATCATCAGGTCCATTTTAGTCTCCACTACAGGAGCACGACCCTCTCTCGTCCGTCCTAGACGGAAGGAGGATTTGGCCTACACTCCCCACGCTGGCCAGACGGGTTGGGGAAGCCTCCCCAACCCGTCTGGCCAGGTATGGGGGTATGGGGGTAATGTGTCTTAAAATTAATGTTACTTAAAAGTTGTAACTTAAAAGTGACAATGTTTCATTTAAATACAGTGATAAAATGTAACAGAAACGTGCACCATACGTGTTCAATAAACCGTAAATATCATAAAGTTAGAAAAAGCCCATGAATATTTTTAATTATCATGATATTTAATTAATAACAATGTTAAAATTTAAATCCGTAATCCTATCAAAGTTGTTAAAAAATTAAGGGCGTGCGTGACAGAGTGGGACACACGCGACTTAGAATGGCGCAGTGAATGACTACGGGCATGTGTGACTGGGTTCTTCTCACATACATTTTGTACCTACTAAGCTGAAGCCAATACACCATCACATCACCATCATCAGGTCCATTTTAGTCTCCACTACAGGAGCACGACCCTCTCTCGTCCGTCCTAGACGGGAGGATTTGGCCTACACTCCCCACGCTGGACAAACGGGTTGAGGAGGTCTGCTCGATATCTGATAATGTATTTCCCTTTGTCGCCTTGTACGACATCCACGGGAAGAGACGGAGTGATTCTATTCTAGTCTGCCAGAAACCACACGGCATTTGGCAGAAGCCAATTCATAGCGAATTATTTAGTTCTGAAAATTACTTAGTTTTAGTTCTCACTTTTAGCACAGTATAAGTAATAGTACTACGTACAGTATGGCCACTCCTTGCTGCTCTCTCATGTCGACCTCACCTCCCCTCTGAGACAAATCAGGAACAGTTTGTATGGCACCGCACGCACACACGCTCATTCTCGCTCTGCACAGACGTCATTGTTTATGTAGTAGTAAATGACGCGATATTTGTATGGAGTGGCCGGGGTGTGCTTTTAGTTTCATTCTCACATTAGTCGATAGAGCTTCGGGCTCGGAGAAGCTAAGCTAAAACGATTTGGTATACGTGTTATCCATGCTTGAATTTTTGATTTTGAGAACTATCACAATCAGAAACTCTTATAATATAATCGGAATCTTAATCGGCCATAAGTTTTCGTGCTTCACTGGGACACGTTAACCAGTGCAAGAAACACGTCTATTTGACTTGATCTGGGTGTTTTCTATGTATTATGTTTAAAAAAAAAATTAAGTACATTTATCAGTTGTCTAGTACCCATAGTACAAGCTTTGCTCTTAATTTGGTACTAGATGGCGCTGTGCCAGAAATATTTATATATTATTATTTATTTATTAGTTTGTTAACTTAAGAAACGCAGTGTCGCGTCGCCTATCGCGTTGTGCTATATTCTTCATAATACTCATTATGTTACAACAAACTATAGTAGGTGCCGCGCCACGTCGCGTCGTGCCGCTGTCGCGCAATGACGCATAGTGTGATCTCACCTTATAACATATTAATTTCGTACCTTTATTTTATCGTACCGAGAGTCGGGACCGGAAACCCGTCCATTGTCACATCCTTTTACGGTCTATAAAGTTGAATAAATAAATAAACACCTAAATAAAATCATCATAACACTCTCAAGTGACTTTAAACTGAGTTTATTAAGTAACAAGCACTCGGCAACAAGCTCATTACTCATGATTAGTCTTCGCTAACTTTTAGACCCTTCCTACAAACGTTCAAACAATATTGCGAGCTCATATTTTATACCAAAATTTACTTAAGTTACCCACACGGAGTAATGTGCATGTTTTACAACCCCGCCGTGATATTTATACTAGCTGAGCCCGCGACTTCAGCCTTGCTTTTAGCGCCTAACTATACCTATATATATAGTAGAGCGATGTTAAGCCTTTTTCAAAATTGGACTTTGCTTTTAGCGCCTAACTATACCTATATATATAGTAGAGCGATGTTAAGCCTTTTTCAAAATTGGGCTGTCAAATGCATTTTTCCTTTTTCATCTTTCGAACTACCAGGTGAATGACCAATTGGTAGTAGTTCGAAAGATTAGTGGACAATGCTAACCATTCGACTACCGGGTTCGTCATGTACTGTTATGAACATCAATCCCCCCATTCACTAAGACGGTGAGCTACCACTGGTAGCTACCAGACCCTTTTTTTGTCTGTCATAATTTTGAATGAAAAGTGCCCTAAAACCCGCATTATGCCGTCAGTTTTTGTCTACTCAATTGAAGTTATTGGTTTATTTGTGATAATAAATACAATTATTTCTAAGAAATTAAATTAAAAACTAATATAAAAATAAAAATAAAACTACATATTATCTAAAAAAGGCCCCCGTGGCATTGTACCGAAGATGCTGGCAGCGTTTCCTCGTTGTATGGCAATACTAATGCGTTGTGCGAGAAAGCCGCCAGCTCTTCGGTCACCAGTGGTCTCGAACAGGCGCTAATTATAAAAAGCTAGAGGACTTTCTACCTACGTTTTCATAGATGGTTCATGTTATTTATTTTAGCAACGCTTAATTAACCTAACCTTATGCAGACTAAACCCTAAGATCGACTAGATAGAGAAAATAGTAACGTAAATCAGGTAAATAGGAAGATAGGTAGAGAATGCCTCCATCGCCGCCTTTGTACATTATTTTTTGTGCAAGAAGATTCAATAAATAACTCGTTTTTTTTAGTATGTAAATCTATTCATTCCAAATATGAAAATCCATCCCTATGGCGATTGAGGCAATGTTGCCTTCTCTCAGGCACTTGTATCCAGGAATACGCCGCGCTGGCAAGAAAGTGCAGACGTGTAGACCACGATAAATTTGGACTCGCAGAGGAAACTGCCGTCGTAAAAACTCTTAATGGCGCATCATGTTTTGAACATTAAAAATTATATCAAAGTTAACTATTTTTGACGAAAAATTAAATTTCTGGTATGAAGCATTGTAAAAATCCGAATCGTTGCAACATTGTAAAATAGAATAAAAAAGAATTCACTTTATTGCACCAATATGACAATACATACAAGAAACACGCAAAATGAAAAGTACAAAAGGCGGACTTATGGCTAGCAATCTCTTCCAGACAACCTTTAGAAGAGAAACAAACATAAAATTAGGTAGGTGGCGCATCATTAATAGTTACAACCTTATACAATAGGTATAATACAAATATATACAAAAAACCGTATCCTTGCAATATTAGGAATGTTTTTTAATTAATAAGTATTAACTTATAGATAAAGACACCTTAGACAAAAAGACGGGGGCCCACAACACATTTACACCACTGTGTCTCCCGTGTACCCAGGATTAACAGCAGTGATCACCAATTAAGGCAATGAACAATGAAGTCCACTGCATTCCCGGGAGTAAAACTACGGCTGCCATGGAACTCACAACGTATTTAATCAGAAAGAATAGTAGGTGTAAGAAGGTTTTGGCATTTTATTTCCACCTTAGACAAGTCTGATTTGGGGTGTAAGTGGTTTATCAACATCTTTGAACCAAAGCCAAATTCACCTGCACGTGGTGCACCCTGCTGACTGACAAACGAAGCTCTGGCGAAAAGAGAGGTAGGGAGCGTAATTGTAAGCTACCCGACAGGGGAATGTACCGCCAACCCACAGAATACCGCAGCCAAATAACAATTCCCTTGAGGGTTGTTGTGTTCCTGCAAGTGAGTGAGGTCACCAGAAAAAAAGGAGATGCTGCGTTGGCAGTGGGGGTGGCGGCGCGCAAGAGATATATTATGTTGCGAGCGTTAATACGGTTACGGTAACCGCTTCACATCAGGCGGGCCGTATGCTTGTCTGCCACCCGACGTAGTATAAAAATAAAATAAAAAAAACAATGTCTGATTTCAAATCTGAATGCGTATAACAAAAAACATTACAGTCGACTACAGATCAAATGTAGTACTTTTACAGCAAAAACCGTAACTAATCGTATTACAAAGATAATTTAACTGCATAATGCAGTGTAAAACTCGCTAATATGCCACTAAGTAACCTAATGGCGTCAAATGAAACCCTTATAACAAACTCTTACTCCTTTTTCCTTTTTCCTTAGCAAACGACTCTGTTAACAAGTTTTAATATACATCTATATATATAAAAGAAAGTCGTGTTTGTTACAACACTTATAACTCGAGAACGGCTGGACCGATTGCCATGGTTTTTGATTTGTTGGATTTGTTTCCGTCCCGAATAGCTGAATAACTCTTAAAAACATTGGAAAATTCTCGAAAAAATAAAATAAAAGAAAAAACATTTTCCCATACAAATGAAAGTGTCAGTTGAAAAAGGGATTACGATATTTATTGGTTGTCAAATATCAAAACGTCAAATCGATTGGTGTCACTTTTATGTCGCGAAAGTTGTCTGTGATTTGTTATGAAAATTTAAAAATGTCAAATCGATAGGGGTGAAAACGCTTTTCCCATGGGGTTCGAGCGCAAGAATCAAATCAGAGTAAACATCAAAAGAAATGACAATTACAAATCACCAAAATGATAAAACCTATTTCAAAACTAAAAAAAATAAAACAAAACGTTTTTTTTAAAAAAAATTAACAATAAGGAAATCTTTATTTTTATGAAATCTTCAGTTTTTATGGATACGGGTCTTCTCTCAACCGAATGGGTTTAGAGCGTACTCCTCACGCTGCTCAACTGCGGGTTGGCGGAGGCCAGTGTTTTCGAACCGCCTAAAGGCCACTGACTTAACTTAACGACTGTCATTAAATGATAACAACCGGGACCGACAGCTTAACGTGCCTTCCGAAGCACGGAGGAGCTCAAGATGAGCTAATGATAACAACCGGGACCGACGGCTTAACGTGCCTTCCGAAGCACGGAGGAGCTCAAGATGAGCTAATGATAACAACCGGGACCGACGGCTTAACGTGCCTTCCGAAGCACGGAGGAGCTCAAGATGAGCTAATGATAACAACCGGGACCTACGGCTTAACGTGCCTTCCGAAGCACGGAGGAGCTCAAGATGAGCTAATGATAACAACCGGGACCGACGGCTTAACGTGCCTTCCGAAGCACGGAGGAGCTCAAGATGAGCTAATGATAACAACCGGGACCGACGGCTTAACGTGCCTTCCGAAGCACGGAGGAGCTCAAGATGAGCTAATGATAACAACCGGGACCGATGGCTTAACGTGCCTTCCGAAGCACGGAGGAGCTCAAGATGAGCTAATGATAACAACCGGGACCGACGGCTTAACGTGCCTTCCGAAGCACGGAGGAGCTCAAGATGAGCTAATGATAACAACCGGGACCGACGGCTTAACGTGTCTTTCGAATCACGGAGGAGCTCGAGGTAATATAAACCCATCCGTGTACAGGCTACGGTCGACGTTGCTTAACTTGCGTGTTCAATTAGACTGACACGCGCAATGACGCCATCGAGCTTCTCTATTATTTTCTACTATTCATTGTTTTAATTCCATAAAATCATAAATTTAGTTCAGCTAATATGTACCACGACATTCATTGATTGTTAGGCGGTACGAAGTTCGCCGGGACAGCTAGTTGTATAATAGACCAGTCTTAGGTATTCTGTGGCTTTAGTTTAAGAAAAAAAATACTACTTGTACTTTTTTTTCTTAAACTAAAACCACAGAATACCCAAATAATAGGACGACGAAATAGCAAAGATAAGCTTCTACGTATGGTTACCATCCGTCTGGATTTTCACGGATTTATTCTAGTTTGAAAGGTACCCGGAGAGCATTAAGGCAGTGTTGTACGAGTAAAGGTGCATAGTCCGGTCTTACAGATTTCATTTGTTCTTTTTCAAAATTTGTTTGGTTGGTTGAACGCGCGAATTTCAGGTACTACTGGTTAGAATTGATAAATTATTTTAGTCTTAGATAGATATATTGATAAATATCAAGGAAGGCTATATAACATCACGCTAAGACCAATAGGAATTGAGCACCGACGAAAAATGTTTCAAAAACGATTTTTTTTTCCTTTTAAGAACGTCCGTTTCGTGCGCTATGCAGTTACGAGTAAAGTTACGCAACAATCAGGCATGATGGAATTGTTCTTCTTAAAAAGTTCTAAAAAAAAATCCCGCGATAGCATACGTGTCGAAAATGATACTGGGTAATCAGTAATTCTTCTTCATTATATAACAATTTGTCTATCTTTTAAGATTGGCTCACTATAACCTTCTCAATGGTACGCTTTACTTTCAACCCTCTCTCTCACACGCAGACGAAGTTGTGAGGGTCAGCTAGTTATAAAATCGTTCGCATTGATTGTCTTAGTGGCATAACAAAATATTAATAATAACACTTTTTTTTGACGTGAGTGTAGACGTGATCTTATAAATCGATGAACGCCGGCTGCATACACGAAAAATCATGACTCACGTTCCGCCTGAGCCAAGCGTGCAAGCAAGAACGCGGCCTAAGCGTTCGGCTTGTGTCATCTATCTGTCTTCCACTCCATCGGCCGATGATTTCTTATGACGTTATCACGTAAAATTATCGTATGTAAACCGACTTTACAGACAACCATTTTTTTTTTATCACAAAATATCAGAATTAAAGAAATCAAAAATCACCCTGTTTCATAAATTGGTCACCCTATCGTTACGCAATATTTTATATGCAAAGTAGTAAATGATATAAAGCAGCAGCCACATTGTAAAAACTACACCAATACGACACAATACAAAACGTCACCATCACAAAGCGACGGGTGTGGTCCGCGCCTATTTTATTACCAAACCCCGACATAAAAAATCATGGTTGTTGTAACGGAACCGTATTTCTTTGACTGCGGTTTTTATCCCAGATGCGAATGGCTTAATTTTTAACCCAGATTCATATATCAATGGGAGTATTTTTAGGATCGTAAAAATAAAGATCTCAGTATAAGCAACAGGATAATACCGTGGAAGGGACGGGCATGTGTAGTTTACAACGGCCTAAAGTAAAGAAATAAATATTCCTGGACGAATATTTTTATCAAGGTCGGGGTGTAAGTGGTTCATCGACATCTTTGAACCAAAGCCAATCTTACCTGTACGTGGTGTACCCTGCTGATAGACAAACGAGGCTTTGGCATTAAGAGAGGTAGGGCATCTTTCTACCATGTATGCGACAATGTTAAGAAGTCGTCCCGACCCGTCCGGAACGAGAAAAAAAAATGTGGTCTGTAAAGTCGGATTATGGACGATAATTTTACGTGAAAACGTCATAAGAAAACATCGGCCGATGGAGTGGAAGAGAGATAGATGCTTGCCAAGCCGAACGCTTAGGTCGATCGTACCTCTCTATCGCTTGTTCCGCGCTCAGGCTTGCACGCTCGCCTCAGGTGGAACGTGACAATGAGTCATGCTTTTTCGTGCGTGCAGCGTTCATCGATTTTTAAAACGTCATCAAGTCAAAAACACGTCGCGTATATAGACCTTTACATGTTACAAAACAAAGTTTAACGATTATCTCGGGATATACTCGATCAAAACAATAAGCATAATAGCACATAGTCAACACATTATAACACTAATTATGGAGATTACGAATAAACGGTTACTGTTTATTTTTAGTACACAGGTTAAAGTAGTACAGTATATTAATAATACTATTCTTAACTTAATAGTACTATTTACATCATGATTTAGGAACGAAAATAAGTTTTTTTTTATTTCACTAAAGTAACAAACAGGCATACGGCACGCCTGATGAACGCCTATCACACCAGGAGTATCACACGCGTTACCGACCCTAATATCTCTTTACGTAAGTACGAAGTAAAATCTCTTTACGTCTTTTATGAAGAACCTGCAACTAGGACTGGAACTGGGTATACCGCGAAAGGCATTTCTCTGCACAGGAGAAATCTTCTCTGGAACCGCACAGTACGTGACCACTTAGGTTCTAATGTGTGGAGATGGATTCCCTGTCGATAAAGATGAATGTAAGATGACATGGCGAAAAATTTATATTGTACGGAGTATGTTTCTGCTCTCTGTCAAGGCAAAACGGGGAAAAAGGAGTGATGAAAGGAAAGAAGAGTTATCAATCCCCATTCAATCAGCAGAAATCAATCAGTAGACAATTTCTTAACTTTATTTATTTAAAACTAAATCGAACATAACAATGTTTGATATTAAGTGTGCGAAAAGATATCCTAAAAAATCTTACGTGAAATTTTATGAACCATCTTCGTTAAGGTGACATATAAGACCTGGAGACCTCCCATCAGTTTTTTTATTGTGAAAATCAAACTTCAGTTTAGATGTATAGTATTTGTAAATATATCTAAATTTTATGATTCTTTAGTGCTTAAAAATAGGGAGGGGGGTGTTAGGGTGAGTTAGCTTAGTGGGGTAGTGAGGTGGCGGTGTCATAAGATTTCATTTAAGAATTCTAAAATCCAGTTCGTTGGATGCGTTCGGCTGGATAGATGTGCGTTCATCTCAAGGGCCCTGAGGCAAATAAGTAATTTTAATATTATTTCATTTTCATGCAAGATTATGCGTCCGGCATCAGCGATAGGAGTTCCTACCAGATAAGCTAAAGCCAGCTTAGCTTAGTGGTAGGAACTCTGCAGATCTACCGCCTAAGCTGAAGATATTTGTCACTAACTAAAATGAAAGACCTATTTTTGGAATCAAAGTATTCGATGGAAATCGGCTTCAGTATCGGCGATAGGGCTCCTAGGCAAAAATATCAAACTAATTATTGTTCAGAGACTCACTAACTAACAGCACAAATTATACAGACTTTTTATTTTATCTATTACTTTGATTACAACTTTCAATGTGTTAAATTCTTATTGCTTGTAATGTCTTAAATTATATTTGACACAATCAAAACCTATTATTAAAGCTATTTATAATATTATAAACATAATAAAATCGAAATCTATTCTTTTTTATTTTTTATATGAGTGGGGTGAAAACGAGCATGTGGGTCACCTGATGAAAAGCAATCACCACTGCCCATGGAGATCAGCAAAACCAAGAGGTCACCGATCCGTTATCCAGCCTATACTCCTTCTTTTCTTTCTTTTTTTTTTATCTCAAATAAAATGCTCAAAGCAATAGTCTTTGATTGCATTATTGCTTTGAGTACGTAATTTTGGGGTAAGTGGTTCACCAACATCTTTGAACCAAAGCCAACTTCACCTGCACGTGGTGCACCCTGCTGGCTGACTGACAAACGAAGCTCTGGCGAAAAGAGAGGTAGGGAGCGTAATTGTAAGCTACCCGACTGGGGAATGTACCTCCACCTCACTGAATACCGCAGCCAAATAACAATTCCCGTGAGGGTTGTTGTGTTCCTGCGAGTGAGTGAGGTCACCAGAAAGGAAGGAGATGCTGCGTTGGCAGCGGGGGTGGCGGCGCGCGAGCGGGCCGTATGCTTGTCTGCCACCCGACGTAGAATTTAAAAAAAAAAATACAGTCAATATTTAATAGTAAGTCTCTTTCAGTATAATAGCTTTAGAAGGCGGTAATGGTGCACATTGCACTCCGTTTCGGTAAGTGTGGCCACAGCCTTAACGTATCGATCATGCGTTGTCCTGTCGCAGAGCCCTAGGGTACACACGGAGCCCGTCAGTCTCCGGCTACCTTCCCGTTCACTATGTTAATGTATCTATTTACAACGGATAGGCATTCATGGCTATATTGCTTAGTAATCTTCATTTGTTTTTTGTATAGAGATATTTGTTTTGCCGCCAAAGCTGGCAATTTGTTATACTGATAGGCACAGAATAAGTAATAGTATGGTACGGAATGCTTGTATAGCATTAAGTTACTTGTTTAAATGTATTATTTATGCTTGTATTTGAAATAAACAAATATGACCTTTTAATCCTTCTGTAATATATTTCATAACTAGCTAAGGCACGCAATTTCGTAAGTACTTTTTAAGAGGAACAATTCCGTCGTCTTTAACCGTTTACGCAGCGCACGAAATGGAAGCTCTCAAAAGGGATAATTTTTCAGCGTTTTTGTAACATTTTTCATCGGTCCTCTTAGTCGTTCCTAAGATTAGCGGGTTCAACCAACCACACAAACTAACTCTAGCTTTACTATTAACTATAAATGACTACAACAATTGACATTGCAACTATATCAAGAAAAAATGGTGAAATTCAATTTATCTTATTTATTAGCTGATCCGACAGACATTAAGTAAATTATTGTAGAAAAAATCTATAAAAAATACATTAAAAATTAATAAATACCTATCATGAAAAATTTTCCTGACAGATATTTTTAAAATACCCATCAGGAAAAACTTTCCTAATAGGTATTTTAATTTTTTTTAGGTAACTTACTTATTCGGACTATTATGAACTTCTAAAATATTACAAATCTCAACAACGGTACGTAGTTAAATTTTTCGATGAAATTGTATTTCTCCTTCAATTTATCATTGTAATAGAGCAGTCAAATTAAAGAACCGAAAACCTCATTCCCATATATTTTGCCTGCCATTTTGCTGTTTACGCCAGCTTATTAATGTTGCGTTTTTACGTAGCTCCTTTACGTCAGCGTTGACTGGGGGTCGATACAGACCAATAAAGCGACCCCCAGTGACCGATTTAGGTAATAATAACGACTTTATATATGGTATAAAATAATTTAATGCATTCCCTTGAGGAGCAATCTCAGTGCATGTAAACAACCACCTTTTACTATAAAGAATATGGTCTACTTGCGAAAACAGAAGTTGTTCCTTGCTATTTATTCAGGTAATAAACCGAGCAATTAAAGTTGTGAAATTGGGCGACTTTTATACTAACTTGGCGACTAAAGATGGTACCTATAAACATACTAAAACTTAACCTAACCTACATTCCGGGCGACTGGATAGTAGGTTAGGTAAAGTTTTGGATTATTTAGTATTTTAAGTCACTCGACTTATTATTTTCCAATTTACTCCAGTAGTTGATAAGTTTTGTATAGAACAGTTGATTTTTTGCAATGTAAATAATATTTCGTTTACTTCATTGTACTGTCACACGCCGGTCACTCCATACAACCGTTGCGTCGGCAACTATTACATAAACAATGAAGTCTGTACAGAGCATAAATGAGCGTGTATGCTTGCGGAGCCAAACAAACTGTTCTAGATCCGTCTCAGAGGGGAGATGAGGTCGATACGAGATAGCGGCAGTGAGCGGCCATACTTAACGTAGTACTATTATTGTGGTACTGTTTTACATGTACTAAATTTGATCCTGAAGGGAATGCAGTAGATTATTTAACATGGCGAAGAAACAAAGTTCCGCGTATCGTATCCTTATAGTGAAGTGAATATAAAAACTCATGTATTTCTAAAAAACCAACATTATAATAACAAAAAAAAAATATATGCATGGAGCGGGTATGTAACCTATGAAAAACCGCACTTGTTTGATATAAATACTTAACTGTTTAAAGATACATTAAGATTAAGTTGAGGTTTTCCCAGGAGAGTACAACATGGGGTTCTTCAAAACGTGCGTGTAGAGGATTTTACAGAGTCGGCAACGCGCTTGTGATGCCTCGGTGTTGTGATGTTGTGATGGCACAAGCGTCTATAGATATATATATTGCTTGTTTGTTACCTTAGTGGTATAGAAATATACATTATTGCAGAGTGAGAAAAGCTATATTATATTCAACTCGGACGAAGTGGCGGCGAAGTGCTAGTAAGGAATAAAATACAGGCGGGTCCGCGCCCATATTTCGTGCTAAGTAAATTATTATCAACGAGTCAGCATATAAATTAAACCCAGTGACTCACATTTAGTGATTAATTATCTGAAACAGATGAGCGGTTGTATAAAACCGTTCATAATCAAGTCACTATGTTGAGGAACATCTGGGTGTGGAAGGTCAAGTGTTCAATGTTTAAAAATTAACAAAATTACCCGACGTAGTATAAAAAAACCGGCCAAGCGCGAGTCCGACCGAGGGTTCCGTACCATTATCTATAAAAACGGCAAAAAAAATCACGTTTGTTGTATGAGAGCCCCCTTTACATATTTGTTTTATTTTTGTTTAACTATTTATTTTTAAAGTGAATATATAACTAAATATTATGTGAGTATTTCAAGCGTCTACCTATTGCCATTATCAATTGCGAGCAAAAACGAGCAAAAAAATCACGTTTATTGTATGGGAGCCCCCTTAAATATTTATTTTATTCTGTGTTTTAATATTTGTTGTTATAGCGGCAACAGAAATACATCATCTGGGCAAATTTCAACTGTCTAACTATCACGGTTCATGAGATACAGCCTGATGGCAGACGGACGGACGGACGGACAGCGGAACCTTAGTAATAGTGTTCCTTTGTACCCTTTGGGTACGGAACCCTAAAAATGGTCTGTCACCCGACGTAGTATAAAAAAATGTAACTAAAATAAAAGTATACCTAAGCACGGAGTATACGGATCATATCGATTTAAGTGTAGAGCTGGGCTGCATTGCATTCGACCTACTCCTGTCTATTGCGTTCAGGATTTACCATTCAAGTCCGCTAAAGACGACTGCGGTATGGTAGGCTTATGTACTGAAGCTGCAGTCAGGTCAGGGTTCCGCAAACTTTTTTTTATTTTTTTATACTACGTCGGGTGGCAGACAAGCATACGGCCCGCCTGACGTGAAGCGGTTACCGTAACCGTATTAACGCTCGCAACATAATATATCACTTGCGCGCCGACATCCCCGCTGCTAACGCAGCATCTCCTTCTTTTCTGGTGACCTCACTCACTCGCAGGAACACAACAACCCTCAAGGGAATTGTTATTTGGCTGCGGTATTCTATGAGGTGGAGGTACATTCCCCAGCATATAATTACGCTCCCTACCTCTCTTTTCGCCAGAGCTTCGTTTGTCAGTCAGCAGAGTGCACCACGTGCAGGTGAAGTTGGCTTTAGTTCAAAAGATGTTGATAAACCACTTACACCCCACTTTGTGTTTAAGATACATCTGGAAAAACGAATTATTTTGGATAAATAAAAAATCTGTTTTTATTTGTGTATTTTTTTCCGTCCGTCTATTTAGCTTTATGAGATAACCTTATTTTTCCGAGGCACACCAGCTAATGACCACTGTACACCAGTGTGCCGCAGCACACACTTTGCGGAACACTGTCCTAGGTTACAATGATAATATGAAACGAAAATAGAACGGAGATCCATCACCTAAGGCCGACCTTACACAGCCGGAATCCGTCACGGAATTCACAAACTGAATCTAAGAATCTGAATTCCGGCGTATGTGAGTTCGCTCCTTAGAATTGTATGGAAAGATGTGCGTCCGGAATTTAGATTCTTAAATTATACATACCGTTGTCAGTATTTTTTGTCCTATGGATCTGAAAATATCGGACGCGCAGCATGCGCCACCATAGCGAAATTTATTTATTTTGGCCACTTTCCTGAATTGATATCGGAAAACCAAGGTCACTTTACATTACTACTTTTTGATGCTCTACACGAATCCGAAGTCAGAATTTCGAAATTTAGAATTTCATGGTATCGGACGGACAGACAGAACGACCGGACGATTTTATAAGCTCAATAAATTTTGCTGAAAATTAGCATGTGTGTGGTGGATAGGTGTTTTATAAGGATTTACTTGCGTCCGGAATTAAGATCCATATATCAGTTTCTGAAATTCCGTGACGGATTCCGGCTGTGTAAGGCCGGCCTAACACTGTTGCTATTTTCCGGTTTTACACGCATCATTGAGAGAAGCGAGCGGAGCGAGGGCAACGCATATAGTATACTCCAAAAAGTCACTTTTGGAAATAAATAGGCTCCAATACCACTGAAAAGATTTTGATAAATCTTGTCACAATTAAAGACCTCGACATGCGTTTGTGGTGAAAAAAAATTGAGATCGAACATGTCCTTGAGGAATAAGGAACATGACTCCCACCATGGTAGAAATACATATGGTATGTTCTTTAACGTTTATAGCCACGTGATTTGAACCCGCCTATGTCATCAGCTATATTTTGTATAGACAAATAAATATAATAAATTCGTGACATAGTCTTGGCAGCATACGGGAAGAACATACCTTATGTCTTCCTACCATGATTCCCACTGAACTGAGCGCAAGTTTGATTTTCGGAATCAATAAATCCAATCAAAATTGGCATCAGCTTAGGCGGTAGCGCCTCTGGGCACTCAATTGTTCGTTTTATTGGTTTTCCCCTGGTTTAATAGAATTACTAAATAGATTAACTTTCTGCATAAACATTGTAAGCCTCTCAAGACCTGTTTCCGTTTGCCGAGATTACCGCAGTATTTTAATATAATTAAGAGCTTACGAAAGAATTAAATAAATATTTTTTTACAAGAAAATTTGCGGCAAATTAAAATAAATTAAATAAAGCCTTAGTAGAATAGATTAACGTCACATAAAAATTAAGTGATGGCAGGAGGCATTTTTACCCGGCTGAAGAAAAGGGTTATGTTTTTCGAGTGAATATATCCCTACTAATAAATATGAATGAGAATTTGTGTTGATTAAATGTGAAAGTGAATTTGTTTGTTACGCTTTCACGCCGAAACTACTCAACCGATCGTCATGAAACTTTGTACACTAATTCTGAAAGGCATTAGGAAGGACATAGGATACTTTTTATTAAAAAAAATAAAAAAAAAAATAAACGCATGCGAAGACGGCTTTGCGTGGCGCGACTGGTGTTACGTGGATGGGTTTGACACCTTCTACAGCCTATACCGCTTTATGGATTTCAACATTTGAGGTGTGATTCGATTCATCACAGCCATGAGATGAGAGTGACATGAGTACATTATTACAATATGGCGTCCGCGAAAAGACAACTTGGAGGGTTAAAACAAAAAAAAATATTAGAGTTTTTTTTTTGTTTCGGTTAATAATTACGTGTTTACTTATTAATAACGATGCTTATTAGCATCGTCTTTGATATGGTTTACTATACTGTAATAATAGTGATATATTATTACCTATATATCGCTTATTATTGTTCGACGCAGCCTGGCTACCAGAAACAAACCTTCCTGGTAGCCTCATTTGGATGGTGACGAATTTTTGCATTTTTATTTACTACTACCGTAAACTCACATATTTTACTACAGTGATCTTCACCTATGACCCGTCCAAATATAAAATGTCATGGTTGACAATGTTTACCAATTTGATGCCATTATTTATTCTGAAGTACTGCTTACTGCTTTGTTAAGTCTACTGTGATAGTAACAGCACATAAATACTCTACGGTAACAGACTCTGTAGTGGAATGGTGTCGGCAGTCGTGACTCGTGACGTGACACCCTTGAGACATGTGTATTATTCCGATACTAGTAGCGAGTTCATTCGATCCGACGCATTCACTGCAGTCGCGTGCACAAATGCATTGTTTCAATTTACCTACATTGCAACACTGTTGTAAACAGAAATAGTGTCGTATATTTACTTGTTCTAGTTTATAATATATTTTTAACATCAAGATCGAGAATTTTTTGTGTAAATTAACCATATATAATAAAAGTGATAAAAGGAGGAAAGCATTCGGAAAGACATATATCCAGCTGTGGGTAGATACAGTCTGATGATGATGATGAATCGCTACGTTTTTAATTTCATTTTCGTTGGCCATCGATGGGCTCAGGTCGATCCCCGCTAAACCACTTACAAACAAATATTTTCCTGCGTATGTTTATTTGTCTTAGTCTGGGTGTTTTACTACATAAATTAGTTGTAAACAAGCACGTGGGTCACCTAATGGAAAGCAATCTCCACCGCCCACGGAGATCAGCCACACCAAGGGGTCGCCGATCCGTTGCCAGTCTTAAGGGAAATACAGACTCTGTTTATAATCTTTTATTAATTGGTATGGAACCAAAATAATACAATTATGCATATTACTTATTGTTTTATATATTGGTACAACTATTAATACAACTGGGTATTTAGTATCGTATCGTATTACAATGAAAAGAGACAATAACGTATTTCTGTACTCTTATCATGCTTAGAAATATAATTAACTATCCGTATTATCAGGCAAGCCAGTTTACTACTCCTCAATTTGGCCGGCTAAAACGTCTACCCAGTTACATTCACAATAAATCCGAATTTAAGTAATGCAAGATATCACCGATACAATTGGAACTAAAGTTGTCGACGTAGCTCCCAAAATCAGCAAGCTAAAGTGGCAATGGGCCGGCCACATTTGCCGAGTCAGCGATAACAGATGGAGGAGGAAAGTCCTGGAGTAGAGTGCCCCGTATGTCGCAACAAAGCGTTGTCCCCCGCGCCCCTCCCCCTCTAGATGGACTTCAAAAAAGTGGATGGAAGCGAGTGGATGCGGAAAGCAGAGCATCGCATATGGTGGAGAGCAGTAGGGAAGGCATATCCAGAAGTGGATAGATACAAGCTGATAACGATGATGAATTAGATTTAAATCAATTATTCGATTAGCCTGTTGGAGTAATCGAGAGTTCACCACTCCCTCCGTTCCGAACCGTCCGTAGAAGCGTCCACAAATTGTGTTTCCTATCTCCCCTCCTAATTCCCGCTAACACATTTATAGCAGTGATTTCTTTACATGTGAAAAAGTAAGTGAGTCTGTTCTCACGATATAAATCTGCTAGTTCAATTAGAAGTGTTTATCGAAACACTTGTACTACATGCATACATGCATTGTCTTCTTTATATTTATATATATTTTCACATACTTCAAAATATACTAATGTCGTATAGCTGTAGAAATTAAATAAACATAATGGAGTTGGTTGTCCTATAAAAACTAAGTATGGCTTGAAATAGATATTCTTTTTTTTTATATCTGAGAGGGGGCAAACGAGCATGTGGGTCACCTGATGGAAAGCAACCACCACCGCCCATGGAGATCAGCAACACCAAGGGGTCGCCGATCCGTTGCCAGCCTATATTCCTTCCCTCATTTCTTTTCATTGAAGAAATAGCTGATATTTTTAACAGAAAAAAAACTTTTGTTTCCAATTTTAGCACTTTAAATAGATATTATTTCTTCTCATATTAGCTAAGCAGTATGGAAATATTGGATAACTGTTCTTTCGTTAAAAGGAGGCTGTTAGGACGAATTGCTAATAGCTGATAAATGCTACGCAATGATTCAAAGTAATTCTAGGCCTCCTAAGTTAGAATACTTAATTTATTTCTATCTTAGCCTAAAAGGTAGCGTTCAATTTGTTTCTATACTGCACTACCTCTAGCCGGTTGTTGGTTTCTAACCGCAGGTCATCCTCCGCTATGTCGTTTTTCCTACATTGGACACCATGTCATTAAACATCGACCGCTATACTACTATATCCTACCCATCTACATCATAAATGTTGTTGGAGCGAGAGTTGTGAGCGTCTACACTATCTTGGCTATGTCTAACAGGGGACGGAAAGATGGTCAGAGTGCCAGAAAAGCGTTATATAACAATACTATTATTTAATAGTAACCTCCGGCGATTACATATGCAAACTTCATAAAATAAATAATTATTATTCATAACTCCGCTTTTACTCGACGTATGAAGGTGAAATATGACCCAGATTTTGACCTTTATCAGTACAACTAGATACCGCAACTTAGGATACCGCATCCAATTTTATGTAGTAGTTTTGTGTGAAACGTTCACAAACATACAGGCAGCAGACAAACAAAAAAATAACTTCTATTGCTTTTTTTTCTACAGCTCCTATGTTCCCATGTCAGCCAGTTCGATATTTATTACATTATGCAACCAATGCATATTGTGATAGAACATAATTAATTGTTGAGGCACAGCACGGCGAGTACTGACCTGACATTGGCTACTAATGATGATTATAAAGGTTAATAAAAACTACAGACATTTAAATTAAATGGCTTTAAGATCGTGCATGCCGTATATCAAGATCAGTAATGTAAATTTTAAAATAACCAATGATGATGTCATTATTTGCGTAAGTAAGACCGATGAGTTCATACTACATACTCGAGGCCTATTAGTTAAAACGTACCAAATCCAATTAGACGTTACTTATAGGTTTTCTCGTGCTGAATTATTGGCCTGCTTTGGTTGATCTTGTTTCACAAAAAGTAAATTAGCCCATGGACATATGTACACATACTACTAAAATGTTTGCCCAAATCAATTTATCATTGGCACGACTGAAGGACCAATTGTAAATCGCTTTTGTTCGCAAATTGGAATGCAGTTGATGTAAAAAAAACCGGACAAGTGCGAGTCGGACTCGCCCACCGAGGGTTCCGTAGGTACGTAGTATCATTATTAAATTTGATATTTTTCATTATAAATAAGAAATAACGCGTCGAAAAAAATAAATAAAATATATTTTGCAATGTGTACATCAAGCCCTTTCATATGATACCCCATTTGAACTAGTAGTTTCAATTTGAAATTTCGACACCCTATAAAAAATATAGACCCCCTATTTTTTAAGATCTATTTACAAATTTATAGTTTTGAGATTTATTCCTGTACTTGTAGTCAACGGGAAGTACCCTATAGGTTTTGATTCCCTTGAGTGTGTCGAAATATGCGTTTTTTGCTGAATAAACGGCCGTAACTTTTTTCTACGTAAACTTAGCAGTTTGATTTTTTTTTAACTTCATGGGACCGTAGACCTGAGTATACAGTTCAAATTTCAGCTTGATACCTCCACGCATTCTCGAGATAGAAATTCTTGACAGACAGACAGACAGACAGACAGACAGACAGACAGACAGACAGACAGACGGACAACAAAGTGATCTTATAAGGGTTCCGTTTTTCCTTTTGAGGTTCGGAACCCTAAAAACCGGTAAAATGCAAGTCGGGCACGTGCGTTAAGAGTTCCGTATCATCAAAAATAATAAAAAAAAAGTGTCCTAATTACTACACCATTTACGATTAGTATAAAACAATAAATCTAAGACTTTGGACACTTTGGCCACATGATGTTTGGAATTGATGATTTTCGAATTAATTTCTTTTACATGTGCTGTGAATCCTGCTTTTTGTCAGACATGATTCTATAAAAGCTGCCATACATTAGTCAACATGTTACCCGTGTCACGTTGCCTAAGAATATATCTGTGTATGGATGCGTTGACAATCATGTTGGTAGATATTTTAATTGACAACACGTCCATACACAGCTAACTTGTTAGACAACAGACCAATAGATACGGCTAACATGTTGGTTAATGAATGGCAGCTTTTAGTTTGCATTTCCTTGCGAGTGTCAAAATAAAAGTGTGATATAAACGGCTGTACCTTTGACTGCTTTGACTTAGAAGTTTGATTTTGATTTCAGCTCCAAGGAATTGCAGACCTGAGGATTGAATATTATTTTCGACTTGATACCTCCTCATACGCATCTCTGAGACCCATTTGGGTCACGAGAGAATGACAATGAAGTGATCCTAGATGAGATGATTTTTTTCTTTTAGAAGTACAGAACCCTAAAAAGTGAAGAAACATAGAAGAAACTAAGTTTCATTAAGAACGACACAGTGGACTAGAGTGTGGCTATTTCTGCGACACAACACAATGGTGTTTATTCTTGTAGCAATTTATTCGACAATTTGTATCCATTAACGAAGTGAGCAAGAGCTCAATAGGTGCTCGTAACCAGGATTTAACGTCTTACTTCCCGGCGGGGCCGGGCGGGCTGTTTCGAGAATTTTGCCAAACATTCCGGGACAAATTCCCAACAAAAGTTGGCCGTGCATCCTTGAAATAGGTAGCGATTACGTAGGAGCGAGCAATTCATCAATATAATTTGATGGTTCATTATCTGTTGGGTTTATGAACAGGAAAAAGTTAGATACGTAGTCAGCGGTCTCGGTGTAATTTCTGTTGCGTTACGCAGTAATTGTAAGGCAAGACGTAATTTATAGATCACTCAATAGCATACGCGGCAAGAGATGCTCAGAAAACATGTATTAATTATTTTACATACTAAATTCCAAGCGCAAAACGATCAAATTATTTATGTCGACGTACGCAAATGTCGATTTTAATGAATTGTTCATAAAATTCGTAAATAAGGCAGCGATGCTGGCAATTACTATTTTTTGTCTATACGCTATGGCATCCATTTCTCATCAGGCGGAAACGTTTTTGTCACCCGACTTGGTATTAAAAACTTCGATAAACTGATCTTTAGGGCACCAAAAGATACCCCTATCCTACCTATATATAACATAAAACTACGCCCCGTTTGTTTGTCTACGTAAAATACATGACTCAATCACGGCAACCTTCGTTAAGTGACAATTTACATATAAAAGGATAGTGAGGATGCTTGTGGGTGCCACAAAAAATAACCTCCGTCGACGACACTTACTTATTATGTAAAATGTCCAGTCATTTTGAATTGCCTTTTCGTGTTAATAATATGTGTAAGATTGGACGGACTTTTTGGACAATAGCAATGTGATAAAAACTTACGAGGTTATTTGACGAGCTCGGTGGTCGAATGGCTAGCAATGGCCACTTTGTCTCTGTCGCGGGTTCGATCCCCGTACAAGACAAATTTTAAAGATAAAATTGTCTGTAAATATTTGTGTGCATGAACATGTCTGTTTTTTTTTAATGAGAGGGGGATAAACGAGCATGTGGGTTACCTGATGGAAAACAATCACTACTGCCTATGGAGATCAGAGGTCCCTTGTCAGCCTATACTCCTTCCTTTCTGGGTCTTTTTCTACGTTCTTACCTCTTCCATCCCCCTCTCTCCTCTATATTTTTTCCTTCACTCGCTCCGTACTCCTCGCATTCTGTTTTACATTAGATCTCCCGTCTAAATCTAGTAAAATTTCCTAGATACGAGTGAGTCTGAGTGCAATCTAAATAATAGGTTACAAAATCACATCATAACAATCGTATTCAGGTACAATATCTAGTTAGTTCTATAATCTATATAAATAAAAATGAATGTTGCTAAGCGCTTAACTCGAGAACGGCTCTACCAATTCTGCTAATTATTTGTTTTAGTATTTTCGTTAAGGTATACAGAAGATTCTTATAGAGAGAAAAGACGTAAAAATTGCGAGGAATATAAAACACCACTTTCTACCCGTGCGAAGCCGGGGCGGGCAGCTAGTTTGGATATAAAGAAGTGCATGAAATAGTGTTAAAATTATGTACTAACGTCTTTTACATTATAAGCTCAGTTAAAATTACGGTCTTTATCGGTTTTCTATCATCGCTAAACATAGACTAGAATCAATGATGGATCACACTTCGAGAGGTAATCCAAAACCAGTTCTGGTTTACACGCACATAAACAATTAGGGTAAATCCATGATGTTTTTACCTATAGATGCGTTCTACCTGCCTGTATAGTGGCAAGGAGAAAGCAAGGTAATTGCCTGGCATTCTCATAGTCACGAATCGTTTACCGTCGCGGCTAGACGTTAGCGCTAATCAAAAACAATTGAAAAGTATATATGTTTACAAGTTTTGACAGTGTACTAATTATACTGCCACACTAAGAGATGTAGAGATATAGTTGGAGTGTGGTTGGAGTAAGCGCTCTGTCGCTACTTTTTAGTGACGTGATGTTAACCACAGTTATAAAAAACACAGTATAAAAAATAGTACCATGTAAAGTATGGCCACTCCTTGCCGCTCTCTCGTGTCGCACTCAACTTTCAAATGGAATAGAGTCGCTTATTCATTGGTATGAATAAGCAATCTACTCAATTATTGAATCGCAATAAGAGATGGTGGTAAGGGGGCTGAGGCGAATCTGGAACAGTTTGTATGGCGCACGCACGCACGCTGTACACAGACGCCATAGTTTATGTAGTAGTAATCGACGCGACATTTATATAGAGTGGCCAGGGTGTGCCCACGGCATGTTTATAATAAAGTGTCATATTTGATGCCCGAAATTATCATTACGTAGACGGCAATTTTTTATGAAAATATCTTTAAAAATTATGCAGCTTTACAAATTATATACCGCTAATGAACTGATGAGCTGATTAGACAACATGAATAATTTGCAAAAATGTCCGCAACAAAATGAACCACGTAGATAAGCGACTGTTGTCGCCTAAATAAAATTAAGTGTTTTAGGTGACTGGATACATTGTACAGATTATATAATCAAGTCACAGATCTGGGGGCCTACCGCCAAGCTGAAGCCGATTGCCACCGGGTTTTTTGATTACGAAAATCGGACTTCTATTTGAATTTATAATAAACATTTTCAGTTTAATCGGCAGAGTGTCTTCGTCCCTACCGGCTAAGCTTATTATTATTAGCATCAATTTTATGTGCACTTAGATTTTCGCAATCAAAAAAAAAACAGCGTAATCGGTTTCAACTTAGGCAATAGGGCCCCTGGATCCTATCGCCGAAGCAGAACCGATTACCATCCAATATTTTGATTGGAAAAATAGGTCTTACGTTTCAGTTATTGACAAACATCTTTATCTTAGTCGGTACAGTTCCAGAATTGCTACTAGCTAAGCTAAACACATATACCATTGATCTAAGCTGAAGTTTGATTTTCGCAATTAAAAAAACCTATAGCAATCGGCTTTAACTTCGGCGGTAGGGTCCCTCGACGGAACAGCCCCTTACCACCATATCTTATTGCGATTCAATAACTGAATAGAATGTGTGTATATACTTTAAGTATGTGTATTAAGTTATGTTTTTTATTCTCATTATTTATTTTAAATTGTACTAAATATACCTGCCCCGCGAAAACTCTGTCTCCTGTATTCCGTGGTTGACTGGAAGAGATCCCTGATGGGATAAGTCCGCCATTGTACTAGTGGTTAATATTACGTATAAGTGTATGTATTACTGTTATAGTGCAATAAAGATTTACAAACAAAGAATGCTTATTCATACCAATGAATAAGCAATCTATTCAATTATTGAATCGCAATAAGAGATGGTGGTACTTCAACTTAGATATAAGATACTTGTATTTTCATTGCCTGTTTTGGCGGGAGCCGCTGTTAATCCTGGCTACACAGGAAATACAGTGGTGGGAATGTGTGGTGGGTCAAATTTAGCTTAGCTAGAACGATGAAGATCTACCGACTAAGATGTTTGTCAATAACTTAAACGTAAGACCTATTTTAGAATCAAAATACATATTGGATGATGAATTGGCTTCAGCTTTGGCGGTAGGGCCCTAGATATGGATAGTGCGTTGGCGGATTTTCATATACAAGCGCTGATTCTATAAAAAATCAATACCGTAAGTATTTATATGCATAGCTTATTAGATTTTATACAAATATATGTATATACTTAATAATATGTTGTATTTGACACTATAAAAGGGTCGCATTGGTGTAAATCTATTTCTAAATCACCCCTTTCTCGTGGGGCGATTTTATTGACAAATATTCCTCGTTGTCACGGTGGTGTGACGCGTTGGTATGCCAGCGAGTCCGGCATGGACAAGCTTGTTCGGCTTTTATATTTTGATCTTTTTTATTTATGTTGGCAACAAACAGTCAAATACAAGAAAACAGTAAACTGACTTTGTCTGACGGATACATGTAACATTTTCGCTGGTAAACGGAATTGATTAAACTCTTTGATAAAATTTGGCGTTTTTATTATATAACTAGCTGTTACCCGCGGCTTCGCCCGCGTGGTCCAGGGAAGCAGCCATTGATTTATGTATATTTTTCTTTTGTTGTATTTTTTTTACTTCGTGAGATATAAATAGTACAAATAGGTACAAATTTTAATGATGATCGGCTACATAGAGCGTTAAGAAATAACAAACAAACGAATTTACTTACTTTAACACTATAGTATTAGTATGGATCAAGACAAAAAAAAATTGTTCACCACGTAAATGATTGCCCTCTGCGAGGATCGAATTATTTTTTTCCGTGGGAATAAAATGTTTTTCCTGGATAAATAGCCTATGTTACTTTCCAGACCGGATACTATCCCCTGTTAAAAATCATGTCGGTACTTACGTTCTTTTCGACGTGATCGAATGCCAAATGATTACAAAGTTTAATTTTTCCCATGGGATTAAGATGTTTTTGCGGGATAAAAAGTAGCCTATGTCACTTTCCAGACAGTATACTATCCCCATTTTAAAAAGTCATGCCCGTACTCTACTACGTAACTATCCCGTTAAAAAAATCATGTCGGTACTTAGGTTCTTTTCGACTTAAACGAAGGGCAAATGATTACAAAGTATATTTTTTCTCGTGGAAATAAGATGTTTTTCCCGGATAAAAAGTAGCCTATGTCACTCTCCATACAATAAACGTATGTTATTAAAAAATAAAGTTTATAATCATTTGTCCTTCTTTCACGTCAAAAGGAACCTAAGTACAGACATGAAATTTTAATAGGGATAGTTTGCGGTCTGGAGAGTGACATAAGCTACTTTTTATCCCGGAAAAACATTTTAATCCATTTAATGGGAAAAAATAAACTTTGTAATCATTTGTCCTTCTATCACGTCGAAAGGAACGTAAGTACTGACGTGATGTTTTAACAGGGGACAGTTTTCGGCCTGGAGAGTGACATAGGCTACTTTTAATCCAGGAAAAATATTTTATTCGAAGGAAAAATAAAGAGGGCAAACATTCATGTGGTGAACAATTATTTTCTCTTGAGTGTGAGCGTTCCATCCATACAAATATTATAAGTGTTAAAGTAAGTAGATTCGTTTGTTTGTTATTTCTTCACGCATTAACTATGCAGCCAATCATCATTAAAATTTGTACATACTGACTTTTTTACCCCACGAAGTAAAAAAAAATACAACAAAAGAAAAATATACACAAATCAATGGCAGCTCCCCTGGACCACGCGGGCGAAGCCGCGGGTAACAGCTAGTTTTAAATATAAAATTAATCATAATAATTACTATCTAATTCTATACTAATATTATAAAGCTGAAGAGTGTGTTTGGTTGAACGCGCTAATCTCAGGAACTACTCATCCGAATTGAAAAAATATTTTAGTGTTAGAAACTTAGCCTATACTTCAAGGAAGGCTATAGGTTATATAATATCACGCTACGACCAATAGAAGCACCAATGAAAAATCGGAAAAAAATATTCCTTTTGAGCGCTTACTTTGCGTGCGCTGCGTAAACGGTTGAAGTTACGCAAAAATCATGTATGATGGAATTGTTCCTCTTTAAAAGTTCTAAAAAAAAGTCCGTATTTATCGTATCCGCGTGGTCATATTAATAAATTATTATTAATATGACCACGTGGGCGAAGCCGCGGGTTATAAAACTAATCTATACTATCTAATTCTATACTAATATTATAAAGCTGAAGAGTGTGATTGGTTGAACGCGCTAATCTCAGGAACTACTCATCCGAATTGAAAAAATGTTTTAGTGTTTCTACTTAGCCTATACTTCAAGGCAGGCTATAGGTTATATAATATCACGCTACGACCAATAGAAGCGGAGCACCAATGAAAAATCGAAAAAAATAATCCTTTTGAGTGCTTACTTTGCGTGCGCTGCGTAAACGGTTGAAGTTACGCAAAAATCATGTATGATGGAATTATTCCTCTTTAAAAGTTCTAAAAAAAAAGTCCGCGACAGCATATGTCTATCTTTTAAGATTGACTCACTATAACGTTTTTTATGGTAATCAATAGGAGAAAGTAGGTAAAAAAAGGTTATAGTGAGTTAATCTTAAAAGATAGACATATGCTGTCGCGGACTTTTTTTTAGAACTTTTAAAGACGAACAATTCCGTCATACATGATTTTTGTGTATCTTCAACCGTTTACGCAGCGCACGCGCCATAAGCCCTCAAAAGAAATATTTTTTTCCTATTTTTCACCGGTGCTCCGCTCCTATTGGTCGTAGCGTGATGTTATATAGCCTATAGCCTTCCTTGAAATATAGGCTACCTAACACAAAAAGATTTTTTCAATTCGAACCAGTAGTTCCTGAGATTAGCGCGTTCAAACAAACAAACAAACAAACAAACTCTTCAGCTTTATAATATTAGTATAGATTGGTGATTGTGTGCTGTAAAAATATACATCGTACGCTATGTTTGTTTGACCATACGACTTTGGAACCTATGGAAATCAGTATAGGGAATCTCCAGACACTGCATCGCCGATGCTTTTAATTTTAATAACAGTGTTGTTCGTAAACAATTTTCAGTATGTAAAAAATGAAAAGATTAAATAAATACACAACTAATAAATAAATTGGCCATGTGGTTTCCGGCAGACTAGAATAGAATCACTCCGTCTCTTCCCTTGGATGTCGTATAAGGTGATTAAGAGAACTATATTATCAAAAATCGGTCAGGCCTCCCCAACCCGTTTGGCCAGCGTGGGGAGTGTAGGCCAAATCCTCCTTCCGTCTGGGACGGACGAGAGAGGGTCGTGCTCTCTTGTATTGGAGACTAAATTGACCTGATGATAATGATAATAAATAAAATATCACTTTCAATTATACCTACATCGCACAACGCCGTGACGTCACATGTAGAATGAGGTTAAAACATTGAAACTAAATTGCTTGAGCATTGAATTCTCTCCATTATTATTGTATTGGATAGCGCTCGTGGAACAATAGCTAGCCTTGTTAATGAACGTTTTCATGATCTCAGTGCGGGCGAGGTCGTGGGATCGACACGATCCATTGACATGCCCCTTCTGATTCATTTATGTATCGTAATCTATGTTTTGTAGATAGTTGACACTTGAGAACTCTTCTGTATGTTTGATACTCAACGCTCGGAAATGAGCGAATCGTTAGATGTTTTAGATAGTCGTAGGACCAACACGAGCCGTTAAATTGACATGTCGTGTCTGTTTCATTTATGTTTCGTAATCTATGTGTGTTTTATAGATACTTGATACTTGTGAACTTTGTTCTTGTTTGTTACGAAGCTCGGGAAAGATCGAAATCTTTAGGTCTACAAGATTTATGACAGTGAGATCGTATTAATCTTTCGCGTGCCGCGGTCCCGTGGTGGGTACAGCGTTGGTACAGCGCTCGGTACAGAATTGACAGGTCGCGGCATTTAAGGGGTTAAATAAGGTATAAAAATTCTTTTAGTCTAAGTCGTCAATCAAAGATTTGTGACCATCGTGGTTCTGAAAAAGACGAAATCTATTGTAGTAACATTTAAGTACTTATAGTCATAACTTTGTCAACCACTGTTTTCTTGTGTACATTTTGTATCACATCTGTCAGAGTAGAGACAATTTTTACACAGACGAATTATGTCAAATCTGAAAGAGTTATAATTAAAACGTATTAAAATGAATAAAAGGTACCAATCAAAATTCATTGAAGTCGATGTCAGAGACTTGAAACAAACATTATAAATAGCAGTCGACTTCAATGAAGGTAGGTAGGAGGGTCTCTCTTTTATTTCACAGCATAGCGCTAATGAGAGTCTAGACTAGAACAATGAAAATAATAAGCCTTCGTCCTACTTTGCATCACACAGGTATTAAATTGTAAACGCACTGTGTTATGTACACATTCATACTGTGTTAATATTCTGTTAGGTATAGTAGGATATTTATATAAAAACTAGCTGACCTGCTGAACGTTGTTTTGCCATACAAAATATTCCTAGGATTATCAAATAAAATAAAAATTAGACTAAAACTGTGATACGAGAATTTTATTTATTAGATCTAGCAACAAAATCAAGGAACTTAGAAAAGTCATTTCACGGAGAATTCATTTCATTAAACAAAACATTGCTTGTGGGCGGCGATAGGAAAGTGTATCTTTATAATTACACTATAGCATTTAACGCGGTTATGTCTGCATAATGAAAGGTTTCATATTATTAGATCTCTCTCTCTCTCGAGTCGGTCCCTCATATCTGAGGATCGTGGTCAGCATCAGGGTTGCATCTGGAGCGAATGATCTGCTTCCACCGGTTTCTGTCCAGCGCGTCTCTTACAGCCGTGTAAAGTTTAGAACACGACGAGTCTTTTACTTGATCGGCCCATCTTGTTGGTGAACGTCCGCGCGATCTCTTCCCTTCGGTGTTCCCAACCACCATCAGCTTTTCCAAATTATCGTGGCCTCGGCGCATTATGTGGCCGAAATAGGAGAGAGTGCGCTGTTGGCATATGGTGGACAGGCGAGTTCTTATTTGGAGCTATGTTAGAACTGATGCATTGGTGCGTTTCGCAATCCAAGGTATTCTCAGCATTCGTCTCCAGCACCACATCTCGAATGCATCAATTCTTTGCCTTTCTCGGGCCAGGATTGTCCACGTTTCTACTCCATATAGGAAGATAGGGAAAATGAGGGCTCGTACCAATATTTTATTATTAGATACTAACGGCTAAAAACGCAGCTATACACATGGTGCCGCAGCATGTTCCGCGCAGTGGCTTGGTTCGGCGACGATTCGCTGCCACTGCGGCTCCGTCACAGACATACGCGCATTGTATACGCACCTCCCATTTATATCTAAACGGTAAACAGAAATCTAACAAAAAGATTGTTGACAGTACAAACGGCACTACTGCCTATTGTGTCGTGCTCTATGACATTGGTTCATATGAACAATGGTTTGTTATCTATCACGATGTACAAACATGAAATAAATCACACAGAAGAGCCACTTTCTACGACGATTTTAGCTTTGCTTGTAACTTCATAGTATTGTAAGAAAATAGGTACCTTTACTTGCCATCGAATTATTATTGGACAAATCACTGGATTGTTACTCTCGGACGGTTGTTTAGAATTTGACGAAATTGAGTGTAAAAGTACAAATTGTATATGTGTACCCGACACTAATTTATTATTATAGTCGTTATGTACTGTACTGTTTGAAAATATTTGTTACCGTAATAATTTAAAAGCAATTATTATAACTGTATTTAAACTTCTGGCGTATTACATATTACTCTTATCTTACTCTATATTTTACCATCCGAGAAATTAATTGAGAACCGACTACGATGGTACGGTCATGTCATGCGCCGCGAAAAAGAACAAATGACGAGCCGAAACAAGGACGGGGATAGAAGAGCCGAAACAAGGACGCGGTCGACCCCCGGCCACCTGGGCCAGAACAGTGCAGAACGATATGAGGACGTTGGGACTACACCCTGATATGACGCAGACACGATCGGAATGGCGCAATAAGATTAGGAGGGCCGACTCCAAAAGACATGGGACATAGGCATGGAAGAAGAAGAAGACTCTATATTTTACCAACGCTTGGTACAGTTAAGAGCACATCATGCTTGCCGCTCCAGTTCGATGGTAAATCTATTGAGTGATAAGAAAACAAATGTTAGAATATAATCCTGTACCATGATGTATGGTGAGAGTTTTAGTATTAGAATCGTCGTATCGCGGCAATTTTTTTTTTTTTTTTTTTTATATGGGAGGGGTCCAATCCAAACGAGTACCTACACCTGATGGAAAGCAATCACCAAGGGGTCGCCGATCCGTTCCCAGCCTTTCTTTCTGGTGACCTCACTCACTCGCAGGAACACAACAACCTTCAAGGGAATTGTTATTTGGCTGCGGTATACTGTGAGGTGGGAGGTACTAACCCAGTCGTGCAGATTAAAAAAATAACTATGCCCTACCTCTTTTCGGCATAGCCTCATTTGATAGTCAGTAGGGTGCACCACATGCAGGTTGGCTTTGGTTCAATGATGTTGAGCCACTTACACCCCATATTTGAGAACAATATTTGACTGGAAACAGTGATTTCCAGCGATGCGACGATTCTAATAGTAAAGTGATGATATCATATTGCGTGTTCACACGGCATCACACTCGCGGCCATGGTTAATGGGTTACATGAAGGTAATCAGGTTTTAATGGCATTTGTTCGTTTTGCAAATATATCGTGTCGCGATTCAGTGTTTTGATGCGCTCCTATACTGGCGTAATAGGTAATTTTGTCTGCTATACTAGCTGGCCCAGTTTATCTTTGGTTATTTTGATTTTTCCTAACTAGCTTTACTCGTGGCTAAGCCCCGAGTGTAAGTGAGTGTGTGCCGCCCCCTTAGCCCCCCCCCCCCCACTTTTTTTTAGCGTGCAGTATTAATTAACTAGGCTAGAAATTATATTAAATAATCAACTAATTCAGATGTTTTATTCAACCAAGAACCTGTTTTATGGAATTTACCGTCTGAATGGTCGTTAGTCTGCAGATTACCTAGGAAGTCTGCAGATTATCTAGTTAATGTGAGAACTGAAACAATTTTATCCACTTTAACTGACTTAACCAAATAATCTGCAGAATACCTCGTTAATCTGCACTTTCACTGATTTACGCAAATTAACGGTAACATATATACTACTCAGATAAAATCATAAACAAATAAATGTAAATAATAAATATCTCTGAAGTAATTACACACTGCCATCTAGTGCCAAACTCAGCAAAGCTTCAACTGTAGGTATTAGATATAAGTCATTATAATACTAACCCTACATAACATATAATACATAGAAAACACCCAGACAAAGGCAAACTTATTCATGCATTTAAATATTTGTCTTATGCGGGGATCGAAACCGCGACCTCGGAGTCAAAGGCGCCATTGCTAACCATTCTACTGGTTCGTCTGTATATGGGCTCGTCGATATATTACCCCAGAACATATTCTATTAGGTTGGGGAAAAAGTCTTTTCGTATTTTATATGAAAATTCAAAACATTTTTTAATAAAGTTTATTTACATTTAACTAAAGTATGTAGGTGCCATTATGTTCGAAAACTTTTTGTCATCTTGTAGGTAGAGACATGATCCCATTACTATAGAAATCTTGGGACTTCTGTTAAAAAAACCGCGACAAGTGGTTTTGGCAGTCTTCTCGTGATGTTAACCTGACATTGCCTAAAGAATTCTTAAGAGACCGAAACAGGTGGAAATCAGAAGGTGCAAGGGCAGGACTATACGGCGGATGCATTAACACCTCCCAGTCAAACTCTCTTAATTTTTGCTGAGTGGCTAAAGATGTGTGAGGTCTAGCGTTATCATGATGAAAAATCACACCCCTTCTATTAATTAATTCCGGCCGCTTTCTCTCAACTTTTTGCTTTAATCTCATCAGTTGTTCACAGTAGAGTTCAGAATCTATAGTCCTGCCTGGCGGTAACAGCTCATAATGAATATCTTCCCTTCCAATCCCACCATACACACAGCATCACCTTGTTGCGGGTTAACCCGGATTTCGCCAGAGTCTGTGAAGCCTGGCCGGCCTTTGACCACGACCTTTTTATGCGCCAAAACTGTTATGTGGTCAATTCCTAGTTCTTCAGCTACGTCGTAACTACTGATATGCCGATCTTGCTCCACTTTTTCAGAAATGGCATCCATTTTATCCGTAACAGGGCGAACAGAGCGACGTGCATCTTTGACATCAAAATTTCCGGATTGAAAACGCTTAAACCAAATTTGTGCTACTCTCACAGACACTGCACTAGGTCCATAAACGTCACAAATTTTTTTCGCAGCTTGCGTTGAATATTTACCTTTTTTGTAGTAAAATGTTAAAATGTATCGAATTTCTTCATTAGATTCACT
Organism: Hypsopygia costalis; assembly: GCA_937001555.2. Taxonomy (NCBI): domain Eukaryota; kingdom Metazoa; phylum Arthropoda; class Insecta; order Lepidoptera; family Pyralidae; genus Hypsopygia; species Hypsopygia costalis. The sequence continues at coordinate 22,068,203 of OW443332.2, forward strand.
CATCTTGACAGTAAAAAAAACAAATGAAAATCACACATTTACCTAATTTGAATTTGGAATTATCTTTTTTAAAATTTAAACTTTTTAAAGATATCAAAACCTGCTAGATACAAATGGTATAACCAAAGAGATTTTATTACAAGTTCATACATACTATAATGCGAAAAGACTTTTTCCCCTACCTATCTATACTAATATTATAAAGCTGAAGAGTTTGTTTGTTTGTTTGTTTGTTTGAACGCGCTAATCTCAGGAACTACTGGTTCGAATTGAAAAAATCTTTTTGTGTTAGGTAGCCTATATTTCAAGGAAGGCTATAGGCTATATAACATCACGCTACGACCAATAGGAGCGGAGCACCGGTGAAAAATAGGAAAAAAATATTTCTTTTGAGGGCTTATGGCGCGTGCGCTGCGTAAACGGTTGAAGATACACAAAAATCATGTATGACGGAATTGTTCGTCTTTAAAAGTTCTAAAAAAAAGTCCGCGACAGCATATGTCTATCTTTTAAGATTAACTCACTATAACCTTTTTTTACCTACTTTCTCCTATTGATTACCATAAAAAACGTTATAGTGAGTCAATCTTAAAAGATAGACATATGCTGTCGCGGACTTTTTTTTTAGAACTTTTAAAGAGGAATAATTCCATCATACATGATTTTTGCGTAACTTCAACCGTTTACGCAGCGCACGCAAAGTAAGCACTCAAAAGGATTATTTTTTTCGATTTTTCATTGGTGCTCCGCTTCTATTGGTCGTAGCGTGATATTATATAACCTATAGCCTGCCTTGAAGTATAGGCTAAGTAGAAACACTAAAACATTTTTTCAATTCGGATGAGTAGTTCCTGAGATTAGCGCGTTCAACCAATCACACTCTTCAGCTTTATAATATTAGTATAGAATTAGATAGTATAGATTAGTTTTATAACCCGCGGCTTCGCCCACGTGGTCATATTAATAATAATTTATTAATATGACCACGCGGATACGATAAATACGGACTTTTTTTTAGAACTTTTAAAGAGGAACAATTCCATCATACATGATTTTTGCGTAACTTCAACCGTTTACGCAGCGCACGCAAAGTAAGCGCTCAAAAGGAATATTTTTTTCCGATTTTTCATTGGTGCTTCTATTGGTCGTAGCGTGATATTATATAACCTATAGCCTTCCTTGAAGTATAGGCTAAGTTTCTAACACTAAAATATTTTTTCAATTCGGATGAGTAGTTCCTGAGATTAGCGCGTTCAACCAAACACACTCTTCAGCTTTATAATATTAGTATAGAATTAGATAGTAATTATTATGATTAATTTTATATTTAAAACTAGCTGTTACCCGCGGCTTCGCCCGCGTGGTCCAGGGGAGCTGCCATTGATTTGTGTATATTTTTCTTTTGTTGTATTTTTTTTTACTTCGTGGGGTAAAAAAGTCAGTATGTACAAATTTTAATGATGATTGGCTGCATAGTTAATGCGTGAAGAAATAACAAACAAACGAATCTACTTACTTTAACACTTATAATATTTGTATGGATGGAACGCTCACACTCAAGAGAAAATAATTGTTCACCACATGAATGTTTGCCCTCTTTATTTTTCCTTCGAATAAAATATTTTTCCTGGATTAAAAGTAGCCTATGTCACTCTCCAGGCCGAAAACTGTCCCCTGTTAAAACATCACGTCAGTACTTACGTTCCTTTCGACGTGATAGAAGGACAAATGATTACAAAGTTTATTTTTTCCCATTAAATGGATTAAAATGTTTTTCCGGGATAAAAAGTAGCTTATGTCACTCTCCAGACCGCAAACTATCCCTATTAAAATTTCATGTCTGTACTTAGGTTCCTTTTGACGTGAAAGAAGGACAAATGATTATAAACTTTATTTTTTAATAACATACGTTTATTGTATGGAGAGTGACATAGGCTACTTTTTATCCGGGAAAAACATCTTATTTCCACGAGAAAAAATATACTTTGTAATCATTTGCCCTTCGTTTAAGTCGAAAAGAACCTAAGTACCGACATGATTTTTTTAACGGGATAGTTACGTAGTAGAGTACGGGCATGACTTTTTAAAATGGGGATAGTATACTGTCTGGAAAGTGACATAGGCTACTTTTTATCCCGCAAAAACATCTTAATCCCATGGGAAAAATTAAACTTTGTAATCATTTGGCATTCGATCACGTCGAAAAGAACGTAAGTACCGACATGATTTTTAACAGGGGATAGTATCCGGTCTGGAAAGTAACATAGGCTATTTATCCAGGAAAAACATTTTATTCCCACGGAAAAAAATAATTCGATCCTCGCAGAGGGCAATCATTTACGTGGTGAACAATTTTTTTTTGTCTTGATCCATACTAATACTATAGTGTTAAAGTAAGTAAATTCGTTTGTTTGTTATTTCTTAACGCTCTATGTAGCCGATCATCATTAAAATTTGTACCTATTTGTACTATTTATATCTCACGAAGTAAAAAAAATACAACAAAAGAAAAATATACATAAATCAATGGCTGCTTCCCTGGACCACGCGGGCGAAGCCGCGGGTAACAGCTGGTTATATAGATAAACGCGAAAGTTTGTGACTTTGTGAGTGTTTGTGAGTGCTGTAATCGGACTGATCCATCTGCACATATGCATTTCATGCAATAAATATACTTTGACTTTGATAGATTATGTGGATTAGCAATAAATAACATATAGGTATTTTTATCCCGGTAGTGTGTTATAAATCGATGAACGTCGGTTGCATGCACGAAAAAGCATGACTAATTGTCACGTTCCGCCTGAGCCAAGCGTGCAAGCGAGGTGGGGAACAAGTGACGCACCTATCTCTTTTTCACTCCATCGGTCGATGTTTTCTTGTGACGTTATCACGTATAATTATCGTCCGTAAACCGACTTTACAGACAACCTTTTTTTTAATACAACTAAGATGGAAACAAGTATACGACCTGCTTGATGGTAAGCAGTCATCTCAGCCTATGAACGCTAGCTACACCAGAGGTAACACGCGGTGCCGATCCTGTAAAAACCTCTTCACGCCTTTCCTGAAGAACCCCATGCTGTATTTTCTTAGGACAACCTCGGCAGGTAATTCATTCCAGAACCTGAGAGTCCGTAGAAGAACACCTCTCTGGAATTGCACAGTTCATGACATTCTTGGCTCCAATATGTGAGAATGAATTTCTCGCCGATGGTGAGCGATGTTCACGTGAGAAAGGTGAACAGTCAAACATGAATGAGTACGTAATGAACATACGTATGGCGGTTTGTCTCATTTCTATAGTTGGTAATAATATACATTTGGACAATTAAGACAAATTGGAACTCTATGTGTTCTGAAGTAGTAAAATTCTAAATTTGAAAAGTCCTAACAAAAAACTGGACATTGATGAAACAGTCGGGTTTTTAGTACTGAAATGATGCGGTCATCGCGCGCGATTTTGACCAAAGGCCAAAATCCGTACATGTATCCGAAACTCAGCCTTGTATTAAAAACATTAAGCTATTAGCAACAGGAGAGTTTGGGGTGTAAGTGGTTCATCAAGATCTTTGAACAAAAGCCAACTTCACCTGCACGTGGTGCACCCTGCTGACTGACAAACGAAGCTCTGGCGAAAAGAGAGGTAGGGAGCGTAACTGTAAGCTACCCGACTGGGGAATGTACCTCCACCTCACAGAATACCGCAGCCAAATAACAATTCCCTTGAGGGTTGTTGTGTTCCTGCGAGTGAGTGAGGTCACCAGAAAGAACGGAAGGAGATGCTGCGTTGGCAGCGGGGGTGGCGTTGCTAGCGTTAATATGGCTACGGTAACCGCTTCACATCAGGCGGGCCGTATGCTTGTCTGCCACCCGACGTAGTATAAAAAAAAAAAAGGAGAACCAACCAATAAGCCCGCTCGGATATCGTGTAACGAAGTATACAGCATAGCAACATATTTTGCCACTATATGAATACAAAATGGGTCTGTCTATCTACAGTCACAGATTGATTTATAAGGTCAACCCAAAATACTGATATAGAAGATTGAATTTTGTGCGGACGATTCTCAGATAAGGTATGTCTACGAAGGGGCTTTGAAAATTCTCTAGGGAGTGTACGAGCACACGGGAACAACCAAATTTACATGGGTCCAGTTATTTTGGCAAGTGGACTGATATCAGTTGCTTGACTTGTCTAAAATTATGTGATTAATAAATGTTCAAATTACTTTTAATAAATGTATATGTTACGACCAATATAATAAACTGAACTTTATTTATAATGGCCGGCCAAATGTAAATTATTAATAATTAAGTTTACATGGCACCACATCATTCATCAACTAGGTTGACGAAAGCCCCGCAAAGCAGGGCTCCTATTTCGGGTGGCAAGAAAAAAACACGTTTTATTACATTTACCAAGCATCGCTCGGTATGTGTGCGTAATGACATATTAATTATATTGACCACTTATTTTTTATTATTTATTAATAAAATTGACTATACACACACTTGGAATAATGTTGGGGCATAAGATTATCAAACAAAAAATGACAAATGTTATGTTGTTAATAAACACTAATTAAAAATTGAAACACTCGTCTTAGTCACATAATACTCTGTATTTTGTGTCTTAGTTTTCCAGGAATGGTTATGGAATTACCTCATTGCCTTTCCGTATGTACAACTGTTTATCGCACGCGTTTTTATCACACCATTAGACATAGGAAGCTTAAACATTTTTTTTTTAACTAAGAGGGGGGCAAAGGTGCATGTGGGTCACCTGGTGGAAAGCAAACACCATCGCCCATGGAGATCAGCAACACCTAGGGGTCACCGATCTGTTACCAGCCTTTTAAAGGAAATATAGATTCTATTCTTGAAGGCTCCCAGTCGTAATTGTTCGTAAATACCGCTGAGGGAAGTTGATTCCACAGTTTCACCGTTCGTGGTATAAAATGTCTTAGGAAACTTACTGTAGTAGATCGCCAATTATCAAGATGATATGGATGGAATTTAAATTTATGGCGAGTTGTACGATAGTGGAACTCAGCGGCAGGTATCAAATCAAACAGCTCATCCGAGCACTACCCGTGATATAATTTGTATACACTTTTAATTTACACTAGTTGAATTCTTAAACGTCTGCTTCTTATTACTGTATTTTCAACTCGCTCGTCTACTAAGACACATGAAAAACAGTTCCGAATACTTGTTTGGTAAATAATACAAACTGGCCAACTTCACTGTTTTCAATTATCAGCTCCGTGTTTTCGGAATCTTTTATTTTCCGGACCGCCATTTATTGACTTAATGGCATTTAGTTTGAATTTGTGAATTTGTTGTTTATCCGGAACACTAAGTGTTTCGAGTCCCGAGGCGTTTCTCTCTTTATTTTCCGGGAGCATTGGAAGACGGATTTTTAAAATAGCATGTAATGTTGGCCAACTGCGATCCAGATGTTCATCAAATTGTTGAGTATTAAAACAAACTATAAAAAAGTGTGAACTTTTTGGAACGCATGCCAGAAGTAATTAGAAAACAAGAACAAACAATACTTTTTTAAACCAGATTTTATTAGTAGAGAATATAAAAAGAACTAAAAAGTTTACTTATTGTGTTCAGCTTACAAAGCTCTTAAGTTTGATGCCCATATAATAGGGGGTAACGTGGAATTTATAAATCACCATATGGCATGGTATTTAAAATGGTGGCATTGATGTAATTGTTTATTGTCACGAGAACCAACCTAGTGTGTCAAATATCAGCTGAATCGGGCACTGGCAAGTGGGTTAAATTGAACTTGAAACATTTGATTACAGATAGGTACTGCAGAGAAACTAAATAAAAGCTTAAATAGAGCAATAATAGCGATGCCTGTGTGAGATTTAAGAATCGCAAAAAAATTGTAAGACCACAATATAGAATATGATGACGAAAACAACTAAGGTGTAACTGATGTGTAGTCAAGTCTTTGATTTTTTTTGTCTACCGAAGTTTAAGTTTACCGAAGTGTACACACTGAATAATACCATAGAACTAAAAAGAAGTTCCATCTAGGAAAGATTATTAATTACATTAATAATGTACAGAATTTGCTCCATTGTGATAGTAATTAATATAAGATTTCCACTTTATGTGAACTTCAGTAGGTACGTGTATTTGAACAATCGACAATAATTATTGGCTCTCCAATCAAATGGACAGACAGCTACTCCATCAATGCAACCCTTAAGCAAGAAACGTCAAGAGTGAACGGCGAAATGTTAAATTATTTAATTTCATAGAAACTGTTGATATTATCAAAACTGATCTCTTGAAATGTCGTGAAGATTGTAAAATTTGTAGATACTTATTTTAATACTCAACCATAAAAACGACACGGATGATAAGGCGATAAAATTGTCAAAATACCGACATATTGACAGCTGCCTCTTCAGACGTAGGTAAATCCAAGGCATTTTACATCGGTGCGAACTATGATAACACTCGAGAAGCAAATATTGACAGTGCAATCATATTCGCCAGATAACAATAACCACAGAAATAATATTCGTCAATACTTTAAACCCAACGGCTTATTTGAAGCAGGTATAAATAAGAAAAACAATATCAACATAAAAACAATGAAGATGTAAATGATAACGGGACGGGGGGCCCACCACACATTCCCACCACTATGTCTCCTGTGTAGCCAGGATTAACAGCGGCGACCACCAAAAAAGGCAATGAACAGTGAAGTCCATTGCAGTCCCGGGGGTAAGACTACCGCTGCCTTGGAACTCACAACGAATTTAATCAGAAGAAATTAGTAGGAGTAAGAATTTGACTTCCCCTTTTAGCAATGTGAGAAACAGCAATATGGCAAACAAGGCATTAAAAGCCTAAAGAGATGTAAATGATAGTTACATAAGAAGTGTAAAGGTAGTGTGATGCCGTGCCGTGTGATGACACAAATTGGTTCCAGCCCAGTGTGCCGTGGAATACGTTAGAATCCGGCCCTTATTTTCAACTAAAACCTGTGACACTACAAACGAATAACTGAATGTTTTTAATGAATGGATGTTTATTATATTACGCATACACATCATAAAACCAACTATAAGCCATAACAAATCATAAATAATGTACACAGTAACTGTATTCCGACATTAAAGAAAAGCACAAAACAACATAACATTTTAATCAATGTCAGCCATCTAAATGGTCACGGTCGTTGCAATGCAACTCACTAAGTAAATGATTAGCTAGTGCCTGAAAATAAAAATATTAAAATTTTATTGAAACGTTTATTAGGCATTATTACAAGAATTGTCATATTTGATCAGAAACGACTGCCCCGTGGATTTATTGAAGCAGATGTTTTTGTACATAACATAAAGATTCAATCAATCAGGAAATTAAAATTCAGCAAAATGCCAGCAAATAATTTCTAGATCTTCTTAATTTATGTTTCTTCCATTTTCCGCTAATCTAAATATATGTATAAAAAGGACGTAGTCCACGAAGAGCACCCGTCTGAATAGCACCTGTGCGAATAGCACCTAGCCTAGTCCACGAAGGGCACCTATCAATATTTTTGGCAGGTGCTCTTCGTGGATTCAAATTTATTTTTACATTTTTGTCCACGAGGAGCACCTACCGACTCAGCAGCCTAGTGCTGGGGTGTATATGTTGTACAGGACGTTACTAAATGAAAAATATCGATAAAAATCGACGATTATCAAGGTATACAGATTGTTTTTGCGTTTCTACAAAAACCATGTTAGTAAACGTGGTTATTAGGCAACAAAAAAAAAATTACAAACTTATTTTTTCATTTTCTTCAAATATTTCTGACGCTGATAATATGACGTTCACAATTTCTTTTTAGCTCTTTAAGTTTTTCTACTCTCTTGCTCTTCGTGATGGTGATGGCTGATACATCAACGCGTAGTTGAAATCATTAGATGAATCGTGCTGGAATTTGGTATCTACAGGAAGTTATTATAACGTCTCCTACGTTATAATAGCTACGTCGCTAAACAAGGATTTTTAAATACTAGTGGTCGCCTACTGATCGAAATTCGACCATAAAATAAACAATAGAGTATATATGCGATAATAATAGCACAGCATAGTAATACAACCAGTAGTTTGACTTCATACTAGCGCCCAAATCGGCGCACGCACACAGCCAAGCGTCATTTACACGACCGCTCAGGAAGTTTTGGTGCGCAGTTAAAGTACTGGTTGTATCACTATGCTGTGATGATAGTGTGTGTAATATTTTTTCATTGTTTTAATCTATTTTTTATGCATAATTTAAAAGAATATATTAGCATTCTGCACTCTTTCTGTTTATAAAATATAAGTGTGCGAAATGCGCGCAATTTTCGTAAAAAGGGGTATAAAGTTTTTGCTTCACGTATTAATTTAATAATAATAATTCTCATGGGTTACGAAATCACACGCTTATAATATTAGCTTTGATCTGCAACTTCGTATTGCAGGGCAAAGCTAATTCATACAATTAATGTTTAAATAATTAATGCAACATCGCTCGAGTACGTATAGAAATAGCAGATAGTAATTAATAATGAAATAGGCATGATTTCTTATTTGTTATTAAAAAAAAATATAGTTTATTTCAAGAATACATTGGAATCAATGTTCGCTTTGAACTAACATAATCGAATAATGAAATAAATCAAAAATAACGTATTTTTAAACATTAAAGATGGCATCCGATGTAGATATACGATCGTTTCCTGTTAACGATGGAGTAAATGTAATCGATTGTTGGAACGCATCCAGGTTTTTTTTACATTCGCCGGCTGGCACTAGTTATCACTGAACGATATTTGATTCCCTCAACAAAATTAATTCTAATTTTATGATGTTACATTGCCAGTAGTCGTGGTGTCCAGTGCTGACACTGATGTACCGTCTTGTTTGTAAGAAAAAATGCAGGGTTTTAAATGGAAATTGAACACGCAATGTCTAAAAATAAATTAGTTTGCATTTGGTCTTTCCGCGTGAATACTTCTTTAAAGTTTCTACCATACAGTACAGGGGCAATCCAAAAAATGTAATACTAACATATATAATAATATAACAAAAACGGGTCTTTAGTCGATTCGCACCACGAGTGTTTCGGACCGCGGTGCGAATCGCCCAAGAGCTCATTTTGAATGGGTCCATTTGCACCGCGGTGCGAATCGCCCAAGAGCTCTTTTTGAATGGGTCCATTTGCACCGCGATGCGAATCGCCCAAGAGCTCTTTTTGAATGGGTCCATTTGCACCGCGGTGCGAATCGCCCAAGAACTTTTTGCAATGGGTCGATTCAGACCGCAGTGGGGAACAAACAGGGCATACAGTTTCGCGTTGTAGGTTCGAATCTATGTACATCCAAAATTCAATCACACCACTGGATAGATGAATCACGAAAACTCTAACCAGACTTAATAAGAATCTGTCGTAGACAACATTTCAATTATAACAAATTTTGGTCTGAAACCTATCTCAAGATAGGCTACAATAAACAAAGGTACCAAGACTTTTAAATTTATTTCGCGTTTGACAAATGGACGGTTCGCAGCTTCGCAAAATACTGTTAAATACAACCTTAAACAGTAGTAGTGAAGAGCTCGCTGGCGTTGTTGCCAGTCTAATCGAACACGCAAGTTAAGCAATGTCGACCGTAGCCAGTCAATGGATGAGTTTATTTATATCGTGCTTCGTGCTTCGGAGAGCACGTTAAGCCGTCGGTCCCGTCTGGTGTCATTTAATGACAGTCGTTAAGCCAAATCTGTGGCTTATACCAATCTATACTAATATTATAAAGCTGAAGAGTTTGTTTGTTTGGTTGAACGACCTATCTCAGGAACTATTGGTCCGAATTTAAAAATTCTTTTAGTGTTGGATAGTCCATTTATCGAGGAAGGTTATAGGCTATAACACTGTGCAACGACCAATAAGAGCAGAACATCAATTAAAAAATGTTACCAAAACGGAGAAAAAATATTCCTTTTGAGAGCTTTTGTTATGCAACAATCATGTATCGCGGAGGTGCTCCTCTTAAACAATAAAAAAAAGCCTGTGATAGCCTATGTGTTTTTAGGGTTGGCTCACCATAACCTAATTAATTGCAATCCCACGCTTCACTCTCTACCTCCTCTCTCACACACGCAGACGAAGTTGCGCGGGTCAGCTAGTAATATTACTATGTATTACAATACAACAATGCGTTCGAATTTTCGAGTTTCAACTCAATATGGGTACTATTTCCTTCTAAGAGATGCAGTATCAAAATCATAAGTTTAAACCGACCATAATCACATATTGTACATTCTATATTTAGGTAGTTTAGTCGGTAACTGAAGGTCACGAAACCGTCACGCGGAGCCAACAATTTTCGGACATTAACCGCCACGCTTCGTGATTCACACACTAGCCCTGCTAACGACAATGTCGTCTTGTTATACTGTTCACTTTTGATTCTAGGGCTGTCTATTGGCAATAAATAATAATAAAAAATTGGTCTGTCAGTCTGTAAAGTCTGTAAAGTCGGTTTACGGACGATAATTTTACGTGATAACATCATAAGAAGGCCGATGGAGTGGAAGAGAGATAGATGCGACACAAGCAGAACTGTCGCTTACACGCTCGACTCAGGCGGAACGTGACATGCTCTTTCGTACGTGCAGTCGGTTCATCGATTTATACGACGTTATCACGTCAAAAAAATTACAAATCTTTAAAAAGAACTCATAATATAGACAGCAAGGACTATACTTTTTTTTAAAATTATTTTTGATACAACGCCAATTTCGAAGAGTAAATAATAAAAAAAGAGTAAAATATGTTAGATTCAGACAAATCAAAAGTATAAGTAAGATTTGTTACAAATAAACATTAAGTAAATATAAAACATACAAAGACAATCTCTGTTGAAACTTTGTCTTTTTAACCGACGAAAAAACAGAGGAGGTTCTCAATTCGACGCGTATATTTTTTTTATTTTTTAGGGTTCCGAACCTCAAAAGGAAAAACGGAACCCTTATAAGATCACTTTGTTGTCCGTCTGTCTGTCTGTCTGTCTGTCTGTCAAGAATTTCTATGTCGAGAATGCGTGGAGGTATCAAGCTGAAATTTGAACTGTATACTCAGGTCTACGGTCCCATGAAGTTAAAAAAAAATCAAACTGCTAAGTTTACGTAGCAAAAAGTTACGGCCGTTTATTCAGCAAAAAACGCATATTTCGACACACTCAAGGGAATCAAAACCTATAGGGTACTTCCCGTTGACATAGAACTATGAAATTTGGCAAGTAACATCGTTATAGACTACAAGTACAGGAATAAATCTCAAAACTATACATTTGTAAATAAATCTTAAAAAATAGGGGGTCTATATTTTTTATAGGGTGTCGAAATTTCAAATTGAAACTACTAGTTCAAATGAGGTATCATATGAAAGGGCTTGATGTACACATTGCAAAATATATTCTATTTATTTTTTTCGACGCATTATTTCTTATTTATAATGAAAAATATCAAATTTAATAATGATACTACGTACCTACGGAACCCTCGGTGGGCGAGTCCGACTCGCACTTGCCGGTTTTTTTTATATCAACTACAGTAATCCATATTTGTGGGGTTTTATGCTTTAGTATGAAATATGTATTAACATTTACCATACCCATATATTTATAATTAAAATAAAAACGTAAAAAGAACTGAGTTTGTGTTCTAAAAGAAAAATCTAGAAACTCATCACAGCAAAAGAGATGAAGACGCGAAAGCACCTACAATTAAAGTGTTTATACAACATATTATAATAATAAATTTCAAAGCGATTTCAAAGATACTATTAACATTCAAAATACACACGCGTATTTTATTTTTTAAATTTCGTAAAACGAATTCGGCTTCAAACAGCAATACGCAGGAATATAAGAATGGCAGCCCTAATTTCGTCCATTACGAAGAAGGTACGTAATGATAAGAATTCTCCTTAAACTTGGGACTTGAAATTGTATCGGTCACATTCATTTAAGGTAATGGATGAGTGTACTCAACGTAACTGCTTTAAAATTACGGGAAGATACTAAACTATCTAGAATTTAAATGTCATTTAGGAGAGTAATGTTTATTTGTACAGAAACAAGCGAATTGCCGCGAGTTTCTTCTTGTGGTTAGTTCGGAACAATGTATAACTAATCTGAATATGATTCAGATTCGATTCGAATCAAGAAATATTACAATTCGAAAATCGAACTGTTACGTTTGAGAATCGTCGTCAACATAGGCGGCGTTATACCGCCTATGTTGGCCACGAGAGAGATCCTAGTTTTGGATTTCAAATTACAATCGCTGCTTTATATATTATTATAAGTTAGATAGCCATAGTAAACTGTGGCTCTCTTAAGGATCAACCTGATCCCGACGTTATAATTCTTTTTCTGGTGCCATCTCGATCACTAGGGCTGTTCTAACTTTCGAGAAACGGTTGCCCTAAGTAGGGATCTGGTACTTAGCCCAAAGCAATATCTAAGATTTCGAAGCGATGCGCGTGCGATGTACGTATTCGATCAGCTGACCCCTTACCACCATCTCTTATTGCGATTCAATAACAGAATAGAATGCTTATTCATACCAATGAATAAGCGACTCTATTTCAAATGGAATAAAGTCGCTTATTCATTGGTATGAATAAGCAATCTATTCAATTATTGAATCGCAATAAGAGATGGTGGTAAGGAGGCTGGTCTACGGCCCCGTATATTTCCCTGAATTATAAGCTGCAGGAAGTCATATTTATTTCGCATTATGTGCCTTATGTCTTCTAGCTTTCTGATTTTGATAGTCTTCATCAGTTCCAAGTTTAGTACATTATTTGCAAATATACTACCAATTCTCGTAATTAAAATGTAGTCAAAATTCAGTTCCGATGCCGTAAAAATGACAAATGTGCTATTCTCGTATCACAATATACGAATACGAAACTACAAAGTTTCATTTGAGTGGGATTAGATCGAAATAAGACCGAAAATTAAACAAATTAAGAATGTTATTTTGCCAGTAATAAGAATTGATAATAATTAATTAATTAAATTATATATTGGCCGTGTGGTTTCCGGCAGACTAGAATAGAATCACTCCGTCTCTTCCCGTGGATGTCGTACAAGGCGACTAAGGGAAATACATTATCAAACATTGATCAGGCCTCCCCAACCCGTCTGGCCAGCGTGGGGAGTGTAGGCCAAATCCTCCTTCGGTCTGGGACAGACGAGAGCGGGTCGTGCTCCTGTAGTGGAGACTAAAATGACCTGCTGATGAATTATGTATAGTTTTTTTTGTCAAGTCATAATTTATCTCGATTCGGTAAACTTTGATAATGCGACCGTAATATTATTACGAGAATTGACCTTCAGGTCATTAGTTTAACAATACAAAATAACATCGAAATCGGCTAAGCTGTTGTCAAGGACAAACATCCAAGGAAGAATTAAAATGTTTAGGGTTCCATTTAATGAAAATTAAATGAAATGTCGTACTCATGCGGTACGGACCACACAATAATCGAGATTCGACTCGCGGCTATACGTAATGTATTCGTACAAAAATATTTTTTATATTACGATGCGCCTACTACGTTTCAAACGCAGCAAAATAGCGTCATTGTTGTATTTAAAAGTTTTTTAATTTGAAAATATTCTTATAGGCAATTAGTTTTGGGATACTATTTGAGACCTCGCGATTTTTCTTTTTCAATTGAATTATAATAAATCTATGTTATACAAGACCACTATAAATGGACATTAATTCCAACAATTTTTAATTACATACTACTCTACTTTACCTGAAACACAGGTTCAACCTAGTTCAGGTATTTGTTAGATTGTTATCTTATAAATATTTTTCTCTATGTTGTTTTTATAGCTTAAGTTATTTTTATAAAGATTATTATTATTAGTATTACACATATCAAGTTTTAACCAGAGATGATCCATCGAAGCATCGGTTTAGTAGTTTGCAACTAATTTACATCATGCATGCTGGCGGGGCTTGCGAGAACCCATAATCGGAACTCACCTCCCAATTACAACTTCTACTGCATTACAACTTATTTAGCAACCACTTAACACATACTTTGAGATGGAATTTTTGATTTAGAACGTCTATATGATCATGAGGAGCTTGTTGGCGTCGAACACGCAAGTTAAGCAATGTCGACCGTAGTCTGTCGATGGATGGGTTTATTTATCTCGAGCTCTTCAGTGCTTCGGAGAGCACGTTAAGCCGTCGGTCCCAGCTGTTGTCATAGATGACAGTTGTTAAGTCATGTCAGTGGTTTTTAGGCGGCATGAAAACGCTGTTGAGCAACGTGGTGAAGTAAGAAGGATCCGTTCTGGAATATAGATTCCCAACATCACTGTGTATACATGAGAAAGATCAAAATGTTATTTTTTTATAATTATCCTTATTTACAAATCAATCACCTTCGTACCATATCATCATCATCTCATTCCATATCATCTTGATAATTGGCGATCTACTACAGGACGTTTCCTAAGGCATTTTATACCATGAACGGGGAAATTGTGGAATCAACTTCCGTTAGCGGTATTTCCGAACAATTACGACATGGGAGCCTTCAAGAATAGAGTATTTAATTCCCTTTGGTGTTGCTGATCTCCATGGGTCGTGGTGATTGCTTTCCACCAGGTGACCCACATGCTCGTCTGCCCCCATCTCATATTAAAAAAAAAAACAAAAACAAATATTCAGTCTAATTATTAAGGTTTTTGTACGATCCAAGCAATTCTGGGTCTGTCCCTGCGTATGATGAACTCAATTTGCTCCGAATCTACTGAACCCTAATGTTGAAATTTAGTACACATAGGTATGAATAATGTAACCTTAACAAGGACGAGTAATGTAAACAAATATTGAGATAGTTGCCCCCTCAATACTGGTTTGCATTTTCAAATATAGATGTCACTTTAAAGGCGCAAACTGTTCGATCAGAAATATTAGGCAAACTGGCTTTATAGAAAAGTCTTGCAAACTGTACCGCGTGTCATATAATATAAAAATTACTAATATAAATACTAAATGAATACCATAATAAATATCAATATATAAATACCAAATATAATACATACCTAAATACCAAATGAAAGTCAAAGTCAAAATATCTTTATTCCTTGGACTTTATAAAGCACTTAGAGACGTCATACAAATTAAATATAAGACATGTATCTAAATCATTACTATCTACTTAAATCCGCAGAGCTTAGATGCACTTTCATCACACTATCTGTGAAAGTGAATTTAAGTGCCAGTTCCGGCGAAAGGGTTATAATTTATAAATAGTTTTAATGCAATCTAAGAAAATAGATGAAAATTCCCCTCTTATATAATATACTCGTACATAGCTAGGGTGACAAACAAACATAGGTCCTGCGTGATGGTAAGCAGTCATCGTAACCTAAGTCTCCCAACACAGCCGTAGCCATATAGACACTTAGATTACAATGAGAATGAGCATTATCTACGTGCTAACGCAGTATTTCCTCACATTTGGTAACTCAAGGGTAATTGTAAATTTACAAAACAGCTTATCAAGGTGACGTATCTATCCCATAGCGTTGCTTCATAAAATAGCTAGCTATTTTATATCATAGCAAATTCTATTTGACTACTAAGTAAAAATATTGTTCATTCATTTTATTGATGGTGAAATAATTACTAAGAGTAACCCTTAGTAATTATTTCACACCTTTAGCACACCATAGAGCATTTTTTGGTAACACAAGTAAACTATTGTGTCAATCATTTAACGGGCAAGTGGAAATTTTGAAGAAATTCATAAAATCTTATAAGTTTATATGGATTTGGGGGAGGAAGGTATTAGAGTGGAGGCCGCGCGTAGGACGACGAAGCGTTGGACGCCCTCTTTCTAGATGGTCCGACGACCTTAAGAAAGCGGCTGGATGCGAAAGGCGGAGGATCGTATTTGGTGGAAAGCATTGGGGAAGGATTATATCCAGCAGTGGATAGATACAGGCTTATGATGATGATGATGATTATAAGTTTAACTACGCGAGACCAGCTTACAATGGATGAGTACCCCTCTAGTACATTTTTCAGGGATTACTTGAATATTACGACATGGGAGCCTGCAAGAACAGTCTTTAATCCCGTTAAAAGGCTTTTTGCCCCTTTGGTGTTGCTGATCTCCATAGGCAGTGATGTTAGTTGACTGTGACCTGCTATAAGGTGGAGGTTGGGAAGTATCACAGTCGGGTTCGACATGCCCTTCCTCTCATTCACCCGAACGTCACTAGTTGGAAGGGTGCACCACGCGCAGGTGAGGTTGGCTTTGGCCCTAAAGATGCAGTAATCATTCCTAAGTTAATTTTAAATTTCTCATCAGTCAGTCTTACCTTTAATTTGAATGTCAACAATCCTGCACGCATCTACAACTGTTCAACAAGCAACAGCACTTTAAACTTGAGTTAATATTGATCTTATTACGCCAAGTAAGGAAGGATTACCGTTAAGAGCTTGCTAATTATAGAGATAACCTCCTCGAAACCGCCGATCCTAACTAAACAATCTCTGTTAAGACTATTATGTCTGCTCGTATAATACCCGAAACTACTTCTATGGTTAGGGTTGAGTAATCAATAATTATGATGACTTAGGGATGACATTCTTGATCTCTTAGATCAGGGCTGTCCAAGGCACGGCCCGCGGGCCGCATGCGGCCTTCGGCTTATATTTGTGCGGCCCGTGACGTGTTTTACATATACCGGTTTTTATACAGTTTTTTACCGCTATAGGTTTTGTACAACGAATCTGACTGAAAATTATATATTTTTAGAAAAGTTTAAGTTTACTAAAGTTACTAACTAACTAATTTCAACTAAGGTTAAACTTTCAAAGTAGGTATTAAAAATGTCAAGTAGGCATTTGTTTCTGCTGCCCCCTGATATGTTAAGTAATTTGTCATTACAAATTACTTAACATATTAGGGGGGGTCCAAACCAATACAATACCGGGCCATTGCCCGGTATTGTATATGGTTTGGACAGCCCAGCCTTAGATTATCGTGATGCCAGGTAAAAATGACACGCGTTTTTGATGTAATAACCTCTTTATAAATCGATGAACGCCGGTTGCATGCACGAAAAAGCATGACTCATTGTTAATTTCCGCCTGAACCGAGTGTGCAAGCGAGAGCGCGGAACAGGCGATATAGAATTATCTCTCTTTCACTCCATTGTCCGATGTTTTATTATGACGTTATCACGTAAAAATATCGTCCGTAAACTAACTTTACAGACAACAAATTTTGTTTTTCGTCTTTCTTTGTCTACTGTGATTCATCTGCTACTACTGCGCATCTCCCGCGATTCGGCTCATATGACCGCGAGGTCGGTGGAACCATGGGAAGGTGGAGGGTTTGTCTACTGTGAATGATCTTCCTATTTATTATGTACAATGTATGTTTATATGTATGTATGTATATTTCCTGTCGAACTATATAATATTGTTATTAATTTATTTTTGTATGCCGCTTTCGTGTATGGGCATACACGAAAGCGGCATACAAAAATAAATTAATTCCCAAAGGTGTCTGGTAGAAAATGCTATTAGCATTAAGACCCTTATATACCCTTAATAAGACGCATATGTACCATTAAGTTGTGGTAAATACATATAAAGATTTTTAGTGAAGTCTAAAAAGGCCCACTTTGGTTGGAATAATGATGATAAGGCCCATTTTAAGATGCTTTATGGATATAGTATTTACTCCTATATGTTTTGAACCTGATGCTAATATGAATATCTTTTGTGATCTGTAGTCCATCGTATAGGATAAATCTCTAGCATGGAGATAAAAGACTTAAGACATGACTTCACCTCCATATTAGGAAATTGTTTCTGTGGAATGATATAAGCACTTAAGGCCTTTTGTCCACTACATCCGTCACCGACCCGGTGTTTTGACGAACCGAAGTAGCGGCCTAAATATTTGTATTGTCTTGTCCACTCGATCCGTCAAAAATCCAGTTGATGGATCTCAAACGCGTGGACAAACGGTCCATACATATGGGCTGCTGCTAAACGCCGCCAGTGCTGTAAAGGACAAGTGAACAAACGCTCTAATACGACATTAGCCATTGTTCAGGCCGTATAGTTTATGTCACATGAAATTAAGTGAAACTGATTTTTGACATGATTACATCTTATAAATCGATTAACGCTGGCTGTACACACGCAAAAGCATGAATCATTGTCACGTTCCGCCTGTGCCGAGCGTGCAAACGAGAGCGCGGAACAAGCTATCTCTCTTTCACTCCATCAGCCAATGTTTTTTATGACGTTATCACGTAAAATTATTATCGTCCGTAAACCGACTTTACAGACATTTTTTTATTTGTCTCTTAGCCCTTGTGCCCACAACTTAGACAACAAAAATAAAGTAATCTA
Source organism: Hypsopygia costalis (assembly GCA_937001555.2). Lineage (NCBI taxonomy): Eukaryota > Metazoa > Arthropoda > Insecta > Lepidoptera > Pyralidae > Hypsopygia > Hypsopygia costalis. The sequence continues at coordinate 22,086,698 of OW443332.2, forward strand.
TCTATAGCACGACTTTTTTTTTTTTTTTTTCTATACTACGTCGGGTGGCAGACAAGCATACGGCCCGCCTGATGTGAAGCGGTTACCGTAGCCATATTAACGCTCGCAACATAAAATATCACTCGCGCGCCGCCACCCCCGCTGCCATCGCAGCATCTCCTTCCTTTTTGGTGACCTCACTCACTCGCAGGAACACAACAGCCCTCGAGGGAACCGTTATTTGGCTGCGGTATTCTGTGAGGTGGAGGTACATTCCCCAGTCGGGTAGCTTACAATTACGCTCCCTACCTCTCTTTTCGCCAGAGCTTCGTTTGTCAGTCAGCTGGGTGCACCGCGTGCAGGTGAAGGACTTTGGTTCAAAGATGTTGATGAACCACTTACACCCCAAAACTTGGCTACGTAATACTTGCACTAGTTCTAAATAACATGCCTTGATCTTCCTCTACCACCAATCTTACTGATATTTCTTACACCGTGATGGCCTTTTAGATTCTCAACAGCTTTTATTGTAAAGTATACCTACTTGAAAAGTATTTCTGTTCTGTTACTAGTACATTTGAAGTATTTTAACGATGTGAGCCGGTCCTTGTGAAATCCGTAGAGATCAAAGATTATCTGGTAAACCTGACGGTGCTTCTTAAGTCTGGATTACTCACATATCAAACAAGACGGCATTATGTCAGAGATAAGAGGCTCAACCTCAATAGACTCGCAAGTACGAACATAAGATATATTCATATACTGTAGAATAAAATATATAAAATGTTTGTCAGTATTGATCATGCACATAATAGAACAATAAAAAGATTGAGCCGTCACGGGACGCCTGACGGACGGACTGATAGATGTTAAAGAATGAAGAGAATGACCAGCGGAGTGGGGAAGAATACCAGAGTTAAGAAGCACGTGGCAACGCGTCGCCACGCTAGTGACCGGCCGACCTGACCCGCTGTTTTAGCAAATAACATTTAAAATAAAAAATATAATAATAATTGCGACGCCCTAACTTAACGAGTACTACGGCATGCTACTGCACTTTGTAGTATTATGTGGCGGTCACTTGGTTTTCAGCATGGACATCCCGGACCGGACCATTAATTGACCGAACTGAATTACCGCCTCATTGACCGCTACGCCACCGAGATGAGCTCGGTGGCGTAGCGGTCAATGACGCGGCTTCGACACCAACGCTCGTGGGTTCGATTCCCACACAGGACAAACATTTGTGTGCATGAACATGTCTGTTTGTCTTGGTCTGGGTGTTTTCTGTGTATCATAAGTATGTATTTACAAAAAAAAAATGTATTTACGTATGTTTATCAGTTGTCTAGTACCCATAACACAAGCTTCGCTTACTTTGGGGCTAGACGGCGCTGTGTAATTTGTCTGACAATATTTATTTATTATTTATTTAATTATAATTATTATGGCACAATTCTGTTCGGTCGTTTTTACGTGACTGAGTAATCATACTTACATAATATTATAAATATGAGGGTATGTTCGTTTGTCCTTCTTTCAAGTCGAAACGAACCAATGGATTGAACTTTACAGGGATAGTTTAAAGTCTGGAGAATAGTCTCAGTAGACTACTGCATGGGGGTTTTCAAAGAGGTTTTTAAATGGTCGGCAACGCGCGTGTGATGCCCCTGGTATTACAGGCGTTCATAGCCTACGGTAACTGCTTCCATACCGTACTTCCATGCCACTTCAGTGGTGTGTGTATATATATATATATATATATATATATATATATATATATATTTATTTTTATATATATATATATATATATATATATATATATATATATATATATTGGGATAAGTTAGGTTACTGATACACACGTGTCAGTAACCTAACTTATCCCAAATCCCGTAAAATAATGACCACGAGAATGAAGCCAAGGATAACACCTGGTAATAACATAAGCATCAAAGTTCCAAACACATACACCTTCACATTTACAATTTTGGTAGACCAGCAGGATACTGTACAGAACTCACTCTAGAGGTCTGAAAAATATCCTCGTTATCAGTAACTTTATACTCACACCATTTTCACTCACCGGGCAACGAAAACAAAATAATGATATTTAATGTTTCTTCGACATATATCTTACAAATTCTTTAGAATTATTTATGGAATTAAAAATAATTCGTCGGTCACTGAATGAAACCATATTAAGAAAATAACCGGGAACTGGGTCAGGGCAAAAAACTTTGGAAATCCCTGGTTTGTACTTCATCAACTCCCACGCTGAAATCAATGCTACCTAAGAATACAATGGAGGATTTTTCTTGTGTGTCACGCGAATCTGAACGCTACACATCCCCAGTTAAGTCCATTTGTTATTTGATTACCATGGAGTTTTAAAATTTTGAGTACAGCAAAGCCATTTGATAGAGGTGTACACGCCAAACTATACTAAAATGTTATAAACGCCAAAAAGCCTTGTAGACAGAATGACGGATAGTAAGTAAGGCTGGTAGACAGATGGTCGCAGCCTAGGGATGCTTGCAACACCAGAAGCATCACACACGCGTTGTCGACCTTGTAAAATCCCTTGTACTTTTTCATGAAACCCCATTGTGCAAATTCCTTATAAAATCTCATTATTATTGTTATATAAATACGTTAAGCAAAAACTTTGTGCCTCTTTTTACGAAAATTGCGCGAACGAAGCAGTAATTTCGCACACTATTAGCACACCCCGGCCACTCCATACAAATGTCGCGTCATTTACTACTACATAAACAATGAGCGTGTGTGCGAGTGGCGCCATACAAAACGGTTCCAGATTTGTCTCAGAGGAGAGGTGAGGTCGACACGAGAGAGCGGCAGGGAGAGGCCATACTGTACGTAGTTCTATTACTTATACTGTGCTATTAGTTTGTATAGTGAAGGACTGCTGAATGCTACTATTTTTTTAATTATGTATAAAAAATAGATTTAATCAATAAAAAAAAATTACACACACTACCATGTATTAGGACACGCACGCCTAAATACTCTTTTGTTTATTTTATGGCCGAATTTCGACCAGTGGCGACCACTAGTCTTTATAATACGCGGGATCTTCTGTAAACTTAAAGAGTAAATGTTGTTGAAACAATAAAATTTATCACACTCATGTCATTGAAAATCAATGCTATTAAGAAATAAAAATTCCCTTCGTAACGTTTTATCGTGAATATAAATTTCAGCACCTTAAACTTCTCGACTAGAGCACTTCTTTCAACTGCGCGTTAGTCCGTCCACATTCTAATGTGCGCAGGAATTTATGGGTAAAGCGCGCTCCATAATACGAATGCGAGCTAAAGAGGCCACTCGATTATAATGCCCGAACTGAAATGGAAGTGGGGAACTATTTTTAGACAAATTTTAAAATAGGAATATTCCGTGTTCTTTAAGACCATTGTTTTGAACTGGGATCGATTTGAACTATTATTATTTATGTTTGCCTTATAGTACTTGTAAAGAATAGAATGAGATTTTATTTGTTTTAAATAGTAGCACGCAACTTTGCTAGAGAAAGTAAGATTAGAAGATGAGTCAATTGTCGCTCTTGAGATAATATGTACCTACATTGGTCAACGAATAGTACTCGTTGGGTAATTGCGTACGGCAAATTCATTGAGCCCACAATTGGGCCAGTATAATTGTCCCTATTCCAATATATAAATCGTGGAAATCGTTTAGTGATAAAAATTTAAGATGAATATTAGAAATTCTTATGTACAGATTATTATTAAAAATGGCCGTTTCTGGCACTTTTCGCTGCTACTTCTAAATGGTCTACTAAAAAAAGCGTCCAGTCAGTCAGTTGTCCAGCGTCAGAAGCTGAGGTAATAACTCCCGCAACGGGTAAAACAGGGATTCTGTAGGTAATCAAATTAAAGATAACAAATTAGTTCAGACCATTAAGATCTAATTTAAGGAGAGTAAAATCTGTTTCCCTGATTGGTAATAGCTTACCGCTAAACATTAAAGAAAGTGTAAGACGGTTCTATGTGCCCACAAGGACAAGATGGTAGGATAATGAACATTTTATCTCATCTCATCTCGTCTCATCATATATTTTTACAAGTTTTTATTTTATCAACATCAATTGAAATCTTCCTGAATCCTGAATTAATGTCACAAAGTTCATTCGTCGTAAACAATTCTAGCTAATCTCTAGCGTTAAATGTAGGTATCACGATATCACCCAACACTCAAGCATGTTTATACATGTGCGCTGGGTAATTAGAAAGTCGGTATGTTTGATTTACAAACTGGTATAAAAGCTTAAATTAGCTAGAAACACAACACATTATTGGCAGGAGTCTCTCGTATGATACTCTTTGGAAGGAATTTTAATTATTTGTTACGAACGTTATTTAATTGACGAGCTCGGTGGTCGAATGGTTAGCAGTGACCACTTTAACTCCGGGTTTCGATCCCCGCACAAGACAAACATTTGTGTGCATGAACAAGTCTGTTTGTCTTGATCTAAGTGTTTTCTATGCATTATATGTATGTATTTACAAAAAAAAAAAAAAATAAGTATTATGTCAGTTATCTAGTACCTTAGTACAAGCTGTGCTTAGTTTGGGACTAGATAGCCGTGTGTAATTTGTCCAGGAATATTTATTTATTTAATTTTTGACAAATTGGTGACAAATTGAATTGTTATTCCCTTAGGTAGGCCTCGGTCGGCGTTACTATTGGGAGAGGCTAGCATACTGTATTACTTAAAGCACTTACGTTCTAGTGACAACATGGTGAGAACGCATCGCACACGCGGACTTCGCGGCACATGAATCGAAACACGCGATCGTCGCAATCACTTTGATCTTGTCCGAAGTGCGAGCGGGCGCGTAGGTACGTGATGCAGCTTCATAGCAGTTTCGTGCGCCACGCCACAGGCATCCACAGGCCACGCCGCGGATTACACGTGCGCGATGCGCCTTCAATCAGAACGTTTACTAGCCTCTCCCATGGTAAAAGTACGAAAATTACAATTTTTTTCCAATATGCATGGATTCCCGTGAATGGAACCAGGATTCGTAGTAAACAAGCGGGCATGATAAGGTTAACATAATGAGCAGCATGATTTTAAACCACAGCTAAATTACATTTACGATCACATTACGTGCATTGACACAGGCATTTGATCAAGCAAAAAACAACAAAGAGCTTGTAATGGCAGAGGTGCTCTTAGATTGTCAGCACACTGTACAGAACCTATGTGCCTGACTGACTGATCTATAGAAGCATAGCACAAATCATTGCACTTGATAGATCGGGATGAAATTTAGCATACAGGTAACTATGTATTATGTCGTAGGCATCCGCTAATAAAGATTTTTTGAAAACATATACGAACAAGAAAGCGATAGCGCGTACGATGTTGCTGGCAAAAAAATAGTAATATTTTGTACGCACAACCTCTGTGCCTAGCGTTAAGTGCTTGCAATCTGCGCTGCCTAGAATCGCAATTAATCGCAAACCACAATCGCTGCCCGCGCGTGTAGAGATTTATGTCAGCGGGTGACAAGGATATCAAAAAAACAGGTATGCAAATAATATTTATAACGTAGACATCGGTTAATAAATGAGTTTTTTTAATTCTCAAAGGGTTACGCGCGTACGAACCCGCTCGCCAAAGCTAGTAAATATATTCCCGTGCCCACAAATCCTGTAACCGCATTGCAAACCGCAATCGCTTCTCGTACCTGGTCCAGGGATTTCACTGTTAATGAACAAGAAGGGTTTCCACAACACAGGCACGCAAATAACTATCTTTTGAAAATTATTGCCGATGCCACACAACACCACTCAGGCTGTGCCCTGATCCTGAGCCTGCCATTAAGTAAGCGCTCATTGCACAAGTGTAATCTGTGGCACATGAAACTTCTATGGAATTAGATCATATTTTTTTGGCTAATAAGCATCAGTAAACATCGTATGCTTGTTAGCCAAAAAAATATGTGCCCGTGGGTACTTATAACAAGTCCAAAGTGTCCAAACCATACCATAGTCCATATTGTAGTCTAATATAGAGTAATTTTTAAGCAAGTAAATAAATTTCATATTATCTGTGCATTTATCCAATAAACATTAGTCTTAGTATAACGTTCGGTGGTTTCATTACTCCCAACTATACATGGCGACCCTGCCAGGTTACAGTAGCGTACAATCAAAGTACCGCGGATACCGCGTGCGTGAGCGCCATCACACTCAGAACATGGCCTCAGTCTACACTAGTAGTAGTGGGTAACTGCAATAACACAAGTCAATCTATCTGCTTGTTACAATGTTCTATCGTGCCAAAGATCACAATCTTTTGCACGATAGAACATGTTTAAGTGGTTTGCAATCCATTGTTTTATGCGAATCATCAGATCGTCAGTACATCTTTGGAGGACAGTTCTACACTGCGTTTTCCGGTTGTCGCCATTTTCGAACCTATCCAACACATCGATAATTGACTAAATCTTCTAGAAGGCGTTAATTCTTTGCTAGAGAAGTAATCACGTATAAAAGTATAGATTGTCCGCCCTTTTAAATTTATAGATAGAAGAGCGACTTTGGGCAAATGTAATTCGTATCTAATAATAGGTTTTATATTTACTCCATGTACGTAAGAACTCATAAGATTTTTAAACAAGGCACCTCACTAAAAAGACAAACTATATATGTAGTGAATATCGCAGGGAGCCGATGGATTCAAATGAGATAAAAATCTATCGCTGTGGAATACCAAAGACCTCATTTTTGTTCAGCAGTGGCCTCCTTCGGCCGGAAGGATGGTGATATAGAGATAGCTTCACTAGCACTTGCCTAACAGCGATGGAGCCTTTGTTGCTCCATACTAATATTATAAATGTGAAAGTTTGTTTGTTTGTCCTTCTTTCACGTCGAAAGTAAGAAACGGATCGACATGATTTTTTTTTTGGAGATAGTTTAAGACCTGGAGAGTGTCATAGGCTACTCTTTATCCCGGAAAAACATCTTATTCCCACGGGAAAAAATAAAGTTTATAATCATTTGTCCTTTTTTGACGTCAAAAAGAACCTAAGTACAGACATTATTTTTTTAATGGAGATAGTTTACCGTCTGAAGAGTGACATAGGCTATTTTTTATCCAGGAAAAACATAAAATTCCCACGAGAAAAAATATACACAAATCAATGGCAGCTCCCGTGAACCACGCGGACGAAGCCGCGGGTAACAGCTAGTATTCTATATATATATAGTCTATACTGAACAGAGTTAAAAAGATGATACCAAGAGCAGGAACAGCAGTAGTCATAGTAGCAGTATACACTCTCCACTATGTCTACTAAAAGTTCGGTAGCTAACAAAGGTTAATAGTGCTGGTCTTGTGGTAATAGGTTGGTGAAGAAAGCGAACAAATTACTAAGGATCTAATTGCCTCAAATTCTTACTGTCTCGTACACTCATGTAAAATGGAACGGATTTGCTATTCTTGTACTCGTGGTTTAGTTATATTCTCCGCTACACTACATTCGCGCTGCGAATTCTTTGTTCATTTTTACCTTTGGGCTTCAAAAAGTCTCCAGGGAATTGTGTTGTAACAAAACCTTGTTTCAGTGCCTATGTCCTGTGAATAAATGCGATCTGAATGTATTATCGGGTGCATTACGTACGACTCGCTTGAGGCGTGTATCTCGCTCTGTACAATTCAGATGCACACTTTTCAGACTGCGTCCTCGCTTACAAAGACGTCTCCTTTCAGAACCATCTTTATAGATATAAAGTTGTGTTTCTGCTGGTTTGAGGATAACAATTGATAGGCTTTTAGTTCATGGCTCTTTTCTATTCATGTATTGTTTATTATACAATTTATTTATTTATTTTCACATTATTGGCCACAAAATAAAGGCCCTAGCATTCTACCTGTAGGAAAAATAGTACTTGAACTCAAATGTACTACCACACCCCGGCCACTCCATATAAATGTCGCTTCGTTTACTACTACATAAACAATGACGTCTGTGCAGAGCATGATGGGGCACACGCCCCATGTGCATGCGGCGCTATACAAACCGTTCCAGATTTGTCTCAGAGGGGAGGTAAGATCTGCACAAGAGAGCAGCAGGGAGTGGTCATACTGTACGTAGGTAGTACTAATATTTATACTGTGGTACTACTACAAACTAACAATATAAAATTATATGACAGACTAACATATAAATAAGAAATACATACATATAATGTACAAATGTTAATAAACGGACACATGTTTATGACTACCCTCAAAGCTAACGTCCGTAGTCCATAGAATTCGAATTTGAACAATCAATATTCGAAATTCGAATCTCAGAAGAGATTCTTTAGTTTAGCCTTTGGTACTATTACTTATACTGTGGTTCAGCGGTATTATACAATACATTTTTTTTTTATAATTTATTTTTAAAACTCTCACACATACGTTTCAACACATTAATGCCGTACCACGAAAACCTCACAGGGTTTATCTGGGTAGGCGAAAGTAGATGTTTTTTAGATTGTAGATGACAGTCCTTAAGTAAAGTCAGTGGAAAACACTGGCCTCCGCCAACCCGCAGTTGAGCAGCATGGTGGAGTATGCTCTTCCTTCCATTCAGGGGAGACATAACTCAGTAATGGGATGAATAATAGTTGACGACGATACCGTAGTAGTACAGTAGTTAAGAGACATGTGACAAACACATAAAAAAACATGTAAAACATTATCTTACTTCAGCGCTATTATACACATACATATTAACGGACATGTTAATATTAAGTAAAGATAGTAATAGTTTGACGAACTCGGTGGCGTAGCGGTCAATGACGCGGCTTCGACACCAACGCTCGTGGGTTCGATTCCCACACAGGACAAACATTTGTGTGCATGAACATGTCTGTTTGTCTTGGTCTGGGTGTTTTCTATGTATCATTATTATATATTTACAAAAAAAAAGTACGTTTACGTATGTTTATCAGTTGTCTAGTACCCATTACAAACACAATTAAAAACACTATTCCGCCAACATCAATAAAATTAGCGTTTTCTCCGACGATAGAAAGACGATAGATTCTTGAGATTGTTTCTAAATTCAAAAGGTACTAAATGTTATCCTTCTCTAAGCTGACACAGTTCAAAGGGTCCTATCGAATGTCAAAACACAACTAAACGAACTACGCTTAGTTAGCAGCGATCGGGCGACGCGACGCGGGTGGGGGCGAGCAATAATTAATTACCGCTGTTGCTGACAAGCGAAGGTTGTTAAATACATGTCGCTAAAATATACCACAGACTAGGTAGGCGCTTGATACTGATAGGAAATATGGGAAAAACGAGTAGACACAATTTTCGGACAAAGATTTTTTAAGAGAGAAATTTTAAGAGAGGTAGGGAGCGTAATTATAAGACCGTAAGTGTAAATGCCCAATAAGACGCCAGTTTAGCAAGAAAATGTAATCATCATCATCATCATCAGCCTGTATCTACCCCCACTGCTGGATATAAGCCTTCCCTAATGCCTTCCACCAGATACGATCCTCCGCCTTCCGCATCCAGCCGCTCCCAGCCGCTTTCTTAAGGTCGTCGGACCATCTAGAAGGAGGGCGCCCAACACTTCGTCGTCCTATGCGCGGCCTCCACTCTAATACCTTCCTCCCCCATCTGCCATCACTTACTCGGCAGATGTGACCGGCCCATTGCCACTTCAGCTTACAAACTCTGAAGGCTATGTCGACAACTTTGGTTCTCCGTCGAATTTCTTCGTTCCGGATTCGATCCCGCAGAGAAACCCCGAGCATAGCCCTCTCCATCGCTCGCTGCGCGACCTTTAGCCTGTGGACCAGTCCGATGGTCAGTGTCTAAGTCTCTGCACCATATGTCATTGCAGGGAGGACGCACTGATTGAAGACTTTTGTCTTCAAGCACTGGGGTATCTGCGCGGCGAAGATGTGACGAAGCTTTCCAAAAGCTGCCCAGCCCAGTCGAATGCGTCTATCGATCTCTTTGTTGAAGGTACCCCTAATAAGAAGAAAATATAATAGTTGACAATAATTTTAAAATTTTTGTGGGGTGTAAGTGGCTCACCACAATCTCTAGAGCGAAAGTCAACCTCACCTGCACGTGGTGCATCTTGCCGCTTAGCGAAAGAGGATCTGGCAAAAGAGGTGTAAGGTACCTACTGCATATTTGTAAACTACCATACCGCAGCCAAATAACAATTCCATTGAGGGTTGTTGTATTACTGCGAGTGAGTGAGGTCACCAGAAAAGAAGAAGATGCTGCGATGGCATCGGGGGTGGCGGCCCGCGAGCGATGTTTTATGTTGCGAGCGTTAATATGACTACGGTAATTGCTCCACATCAGGCGGGGCGTATGCTTGTCTGCCACCTGATGTAGTATAAAAACAAAGTTTCGACGAAACGATATTACGTTTCAATAAACATTCCCCTCTACTGCTACACATAGTAGACAAAACATAATCTCTATCTTTAAGGAAATAAATTTTATTTGAAGTTCCCGTGACTTTGTCGTCAATTGAATTTACACGTTATTAGGAAATAACGTGTAAATTCAATTGAATGATCGAAAGTGATTCTTCATAGTTGATGAAATTGAAAAGAAAATGAGGTCAAATAATGAATGCGGGACCTAGGCATTATGGTCAGCGCATTTAGAAGAAATTTATATTTCCCATGATTTAGATGTAGACGAATAAACGGCTCAACGGAATTGGAAGTGTAAGTGGTTCATCAACATTTTTGAACCAAAACCAACCTCACCTGCACGTGGTGCACCCTACTGACTGACAAACGAGGCTCTGGCGAAAAGAGAGAACGGGCATAGTAGAAGTATTCACAGAATACCATACAAACTGATCCAAGATTCGTCTCAGATGGAAGGCGAGGTTAATACGAAAGAGCGGCAAGGAGTGGTCATACTATATGTATTACTATTATTTATTTTTTAAATATAAAGTATAAGCATACGGCCCGGCTGATGTACAGCGGTAACCGTATCCATATAAACGCTCGCAAAATGAAATATCGCTTGCGCGCTGCCATCCCCTCTGACGATGCAGCAACTTCTTCCCACATGGAGACTTCACTTACGCGCTCGAATACAACAACTCTCAAGGGAATTCTTATTTGGCAACGGTATTCTATGAGATGGAGGAACTTCCCCAGTCGGGCATTGTAAATACGCTGCTCTACCAATCTTTTGCCAGAACCTCTTTCACTAGTCGGCAGGCTGTACCACGTGCAGATTGGCTTTGGCTCTAAAGATCATGGAGAGCCGCTTACACCCCCAAACCTGTACTAATACCACATCCAAGCCACTCCATACAAATGTCGCGTCGTTTACAGCTACATAAACAATGGCGTCTGTGCAGAGCGTGAATGAGCGTATGTGCATGCGGCGCCATACAAACTGTTCCAGATTCGTCTCAGAGAGGAGGTGATGTCGACAAGAGAGAGCGGCAGGGAGTGGCCATACTGTACGTAGTACTATTATTTATACTAATGTGCTAATACTGTGGCATAGGTACTGAATAAATGGACTACTCTAAGGTTAAGCTATAGATATATTACAATCTCTCTCACAGTGTCCTCGCATCAACATCGCTCAAGATTAGTCAAGTGGGAGCTCACGCACTAACCATAACTTTGGATTATTTTACACAAAACCCTCCTATAATAAACAACGAGTCTATACATCTACGTAGTCTATGCCCCGAAATAAATCACATTTCAATTTAACCAAAAGGTGGGTCAAGGCAAACAGACGTCCTAACAAAATAAGGATTGTAAATAAATGTGGTTCTTTTAAAGGCTCCTTTGTGTAAGTTTTTATGAAGCGTCTTCAATTTTTAAAACGACGTCTTGACAATTTTATAGCCAGGAATCTGGATTATTTCTTTGCAATTATAAAATACTATCTGCCCGTCCCGGCTTCGCACGGGTGGACAAAATATTGCAATTTTCTTACGGATCCCTAATTTTTTCGAAATTAAAATATAGCCTTTGTTACTTCCTGATAATGTAGCTTTCTATTCGTGAAAGAATTTTTGAAATGTAGTTTCGGAGCCTATTCGTTACAAACAAACAAACAAACAAATCTTACCTCTACAGAATATTAGTTCAGATAAAATATATAGGAATGTAATTTTGACGTGATTACGTCTTACAAATCCATTGAACGCCGGCTCCAAGCACGAAAAAACATAACTCAGTGTCACGTTCCGCCTGAGCCGAGCCTGCAAGCCAGAGTGCGGAACAAGCGATAGAGAGGCACGATCAGCCTAAGCGATGGCTTATGACGCATCTATCTTCCATTCCATCGGCCGATGTTTTCTTATGACGTTATCTCGTAAATTATCGTCCGCAAACCGACTTACAGACAACCACTTTTTTTTACGACCTGATGCTTCATGTAATTGTTAACGTTTATATGTAAAGAGAGGGTATAGAGTATAGCGTATGTATGAGCTGCCCGGCCGGGGAAGTACCTCCACATCACAGAATACCGCAGCAAAATAACAATTCCCTTGAGGGTTGTTGTGTTCCTGCTAGTGAGTGAGGTCACCAGAAAGAAAAGAAGGAGCTGCTGCGCTGGCAGCGGGAGTGGCAGCGCGTGAGCAACATTTCATGAGAGATAACCCGAGCAGCGCAAGTTTTAGTATGAAAAAAATAGACGTCATCAGTATGGACTATAATTGTTTATATATGCGTCACCTTAATCTATTGGATGGTTCTTGTTATATTTAACTATTGAGAGTATTTTGTAGAGAACATCTTTGTGACGCTCCGACTTTGAACTCGTTGTGAACAAAATAAAAACGCTGTTGAAGCGGGGCGATGAAATTGAGAGTGGACGACTTTAGTCGGCAAATTGACCCCAACTGAAATCGAAGTCTTGTCCCCTTTAAGTTATTTTTAGCATGTCGTAAGTATTTTTTCTTATATTCTACATCCTTGAAACATTTCAAAGTTTCCATTTAAGAATACATTCGTTTTAATGAGTTTTAGAAGCGAGAGACAATGGGTATTATGCACATTTTTGACGTTAATACGTCTTTAAAATAAAGGGGGGCAATTCGAAAAAGCGAATGATAACAAAATCGGCGGATACAGTTTCGTGTTGCATCTACATATCTATCATCTCCATCCAAAATTCACACCACTTGATTGTTGAAGGATCAAAGAATTTATTACGTTAAGTAAGGACTATGAAACATCGCGTACGGGGGAGGGGGAAGAGCTGCCATTTTGAGATAGTTTCAGTGCATATAACGTACGATATATGGCCATATACATGACACAGTTACACCCAATATTTTTTTGTTTGTTATTTAAGGACGTCACAGTAATAGAAAGTAACTAAAAGTGGAAGAATTACTTCAATAGCATAAAATTTTCTCTAGATATTTCAATTTCAAAATCTCAATTTTGGACTTGTTGCTTTTTTCAAAATGTTCCAATCTGCTTCAAACAAAAGAATACTAGACTTCAATGTCACTTGTTTTGTATGTATTGCTCAGTAATTTGTATGATAGCAGCTATGTTAACTATTGCGTTTATGTAGCTAGTGTAACGTAACAAACACTATAGTATTTTTGAAGTGAAAATTAAAATTAAGGTTAGGAAATGAGGTTGTGCCGTCACGCTTGTTTCTGTAACGCTCGTTCGGGTAAAGTCGGCATTGAGGGAACGAGACGGAAACTGAGAACAAGTTTTCATTTCTGTCGTATGGTCGAGCACACACCGTTTTTTGTTGTTTATCCAATGGTAATTACGATATTGGAGATATTTTTTATTTGTAAGTAAAGTTTTGCTAATTTTTGAACGCATAACTTTTTCATTTGTATATAGATAAAATATAGTTTTTTATATTAAACAAAAAAAGATAGCAGTCATTACGATATTGTTTCAGTTATACAATTTTAGAAAATATAATTACCCCATTAATTACAACGTCTGAATGTTACGTAATTAAAACGAACGAAAAAACCTGCGGTCGCCTAATATGGGTTTAAAATCCTACCTGGAGTGCACGCGCCACAACTCGGAAAAAAAACAACCTTTTTTACTCTCAGACACGTTAAAAGCCGGTCCAAGTTTTTGTGACTCGTTTTTACATACCTACCATGTATCTGTTACCACGTCATAAATTCAATGAGTTAAAAAGATTTTAGAGCCAACATTATACATTTTTCATATTCGCGAAATAATTAAGCCGGTTCAAACAGCAAATGAGTAAATTCTATTTTTGTATCCCTCCTCATAGCTATATTTCATTACCGCGATATATATTTTTATTTTGTCTAGATAAAGCCAGCAATGCCGTACATCCACTTCAATCGATGATATCACTAAATAAATCAGTCGGTCTGTTTCTACCGGGGAATAGGACGGCGGGACGCGCCCGGATCCGGTTGTTAAGCTCAATCGAATCTACTATTTTTATTACTCTCAATGTTGGCATAAAAGCTATTTTAATCATTTAAAATATTCAACTGATGGCACATCACGTTTAAATATATGACGTGTTTTAATGGTTTCAAGCAACATTAGAAAAACTGTGAAATCTTTTACATCAGTCGTTGATATATTATAAACGACGTGTTTCCCGTCAGGAAAGTTTTAAATGTGAGTTACGCACCAATTAGTCGTGAGCTATTAATAAGTGGACAAATCGATTGCTTCATCCGAATCTTTATTTGAATTTGACGTAACTGAATGCACGAGCCGGGCGATTTCTGTTTTATATCCGAATGTCCAATTTCAACAAGTGTCAGGATTATTTCCGTGAGATGTGAGCTTAAAAATTCTGAGCGCCAACTGACTGCATCGATTCACGTTTCGGCTTTGTTCGAGAAACTCTAGAGTCTAAAATAGCGAGTATCTAGTCTGAGAATATCGTTAGAACTTGCTAGCGTCTGTTTGCGATGTGCACTTTCGAAAGTTTCAAGACATTATAGGAATTTGCTTAGGAGTCGCGAATGCATTTGACCTCGACTGTGAACGGAAATGACTCGGGTTTCAATGGCTTCTTATAAGTGATAATAAATAAGCAATCAGCAGCGAATGGACGCCGATATATCCGATGACAGCATGGAAGCGCGAATAAACAATTTTGAAAGATTTCTATGCGTGTTCTGACGGGATAACGTTTTATAAATTGATGAACGCCGGCTGCACGCACGAAAAAGCATGTCACATTGTCACGTTCCGCCTGAGCCGGGCGTGCAAGCGATAGAGCGGAACAACCGATAGAGAAACAGGATCGGCCTAAGCATTAGGTTTGTGACACATCTATCTCTTCCACTCCATCGGCAGATGTTTTCTTACGACGTTATCACGTAAAATTATCGTCCGTAAACCGACTTTACAGACAAGCAATTTTTTTTTAGACGGAATCAGAGAGCTAGGATTTTTCGCTTGTGGATAGAATGAACAATTGAGAAAGAAAGGCGTGGACTCTCTATAGATATATACGCCGTTATAATCTATGATAACGTTGACCTTTTCTGAACTGTCTTAAATGAACATCGGTGTTTTGATGACCTTTAAATAATTTTCGCAACCGCTGTTTATAAAACGACCAGTTATCTACCTGTCTATTTAATGGAAGAGTTCGGTTTTTATCAGTTTGTCTATCGTTAGATCTTCATTATAATAACGAGGTCGATTTTATAGACAGAATTTTCATTTGTATAATAAATTTCCTTGTAACATGTTTTTTTCTTTATGAGGGTAGCCATTTCGAGAATATAATAGCCTTATACTTGAAACTATCAGACATGGTGTCGTTCTGTGCCATTGAAGAGTACACTGTCTCGAGCTCTCATTTGTACTCCTTGCCAAAGTTTTTCTAGGGGACTGCATTATTCAGGTTCTTTAAAAAAAGGCGTTTTTACACGATCGACAACGTTCAAGTGATGCCCCTGGTATAGCAAGAGTTCATCCAGGCAGGCAGGTCGTACCCTTGTTTGCCAAGTTAGCGGTATAAAAAAGACATAAAATAATATTAGTATTATACTCATCAACAACACCTTCGCTTCCACCACGATTTCAGTGTTTTCAGAATTCTTTATCTAACTAGGAAAAAAGCCTCCCAATACATATTTTATCCCACTTTCTTGTCATTTTCATTAAATGCTTAACAAAATAAAATAAAAATAAAAATATAAAAATGTATTTATTGACTTTCCACAAAAAAAATTAAACTTAAAGCTAGATGTTGGAGCCTCCTTTTAGGCAAAAATGTGCCTGTACCAGGAAACTCCACTCTTCTTATTCATGTTTCTACATGTATTTTGTGGTTTTAGATTATAACAAAAGACTTTAGAAATCACGTATCTGTATGTATGTATGAATGTAAACGGTGAACCAAGCCCCTAACGAAACTCGGGAAGATGGAGGACCGGTTATGGTAATAAGAGAGTCGAGACAGAGGTCGGCAGTTGTGTAATATAAAGATAAATATTATTTAGCGCTAAACTGGACGATTTCTATAAACCAGTCAGTGAGATTAAATACAAAACAAGGAAACACAGGTATTAACTAGAAGTTTTCTGACCTTAACATTGGAACTAAAGTTGGAATGCTAAGAGTTGAAATAAGTTTTTTTTTTAAGTCAGAAAACCGCAAATTAGAGTGATAGAGTTAATGTACACTAGTTAGGCAAGAAAACCTCTCTGATTTCTTCGATAAATGATTACTGTATTGGTTTTTTGAAGAAACAGCGCTTATACGAGTATATGAAAATCCGCCAGGACACTATCCATATCACCCTACCGCTGAAGCTGAAGCCGATTACCATCGGATTTTTTTAATGCCAAAATCAAACTTCGGCTTAAATTTGTGGGAATGGTAATTAGCTGGTGGAAGTCCTAGAGCTCTACTGACGAGATGTTTGTCATTAACTTTAACCTAAGACCTATTTTTGAAATCAAAATATTCAATCGGAATCGACTTCAGCTTAGGCGGTTAGAACTCCAGGGGCCCCTGGAGTTCTACCGCCGAATATTACCATCGGATTTTTTGATTGCGAATATGAAACTTTAGCTTAGATTTATGGTACCTGTGTTTAGCTTAGACTTAAAGTGACTCTTTTGAGATGTGGTGTTGGAGGCGAATGTTGCGAATTCCATGGACTGCACGCCGCACCAATGTATAACCACAAGGCTATCCTCTGTTTGCTGCCAGCGAATACTTAAGTATTTCGGACATGTCGCTCGTAGAAACCCTGACAGCCTTGAGAAGCTTATGGTAGTTGGCAAGGTCGACGAGAAAAGACCACGCGGTCGCTCACCTACCCGTTGGTCAGGCCTAGTCAAAAGGCTAACTCGCCTGCCAATAGCCGAAGCTTTTAAGACCGCCGAGGCGCCGAGGACAGGAAAACGTGGAGGAGTATAGTGCACAGAGCGACCAAGACTTCCAACTAGACACGACCTCCAGCAATGAAGAATACGACTAAGAAGAAGAAGAAGAAGTTTAGCTTAGCTGGTAGGAACCCTAGAAGCTGAAGATGTTTCTCAATAACTAAAACATAAGACCTATTTTTCGATCAAAATATTCGATGGTAATCGGTTTCAACTTCGGCGGTAGGGCCCCTGGTCTATTGTTGATTCTTCTTATCTGTTTTGATATGTCTGACGAGAATGGTTGGTTAGTTACAAGCTGGGCAGGTGTACAATGGACAACGTAATGACGCGTTTTAGATCTTGATTTCTGTTAAGTTTCTAACGGGACAGAGGTCACGTGCCTGTGGCCGAAATGGGAGAGTCGCAATATGCCCTTGTCCAGTCCGGTGGCACTTCTGGGATGTCTGTTTAATATACTTGTTCTTCAGCAATACTTAGGTAAAACCATGGCGCAATTTCATTGTCGAAAGTTTTTTATAATAGTCTAGGTTATTCTGACACACATGGTTCTTTAAACGAATTTCCGCACTTAAGAGAAAAAATGTAAGCGCTGTTGATCAAACTCTATAAATGTTACATAAAAAATGCAATATACCTAATATATTTTATGAGTTAAATTCATAAACATAAATTATATCCTTTGATGAGTCGGTGGTCGAATGGTTAGCAATGTCCACTTTGACTCCGGGGTCTCGGGGTGTCTCGGGGTCGATCCCCGCACTCGACCTATATTTGTGTGCATGAACATGTATTATGTATGTATTTACAAATGAAAATATATTTAAGTATAATATCAGTTATCTAGTACCAATAGTACATGCTTTGCTTAGTGTACGAGAGGCAGTGTGTAATTGGATCAAGAATATTTTTTATAATTATTTCTAATTCTTTATAATTTCTTTTCCTGCGTATAATCATACATTAGGGTGGTCTCCATTATTTACTTTCCTTATCTATTTCAAAATGTTCTTTAGATAACTGACATTTACTCTGATATTACCACCTGCCTTAGCTCAGCCTCTAAACCCGTCAACGAGGAATAAATATTAAATAAATAATATTAAATAAATATTCCTTGACAAATTACACACGGCCATCCCAAACTAAGCAAAGCTTGTCCTATGGATACTAAATAACTGATACTATACTTAAATACATTTTTTTTTGTAAATACATACATATAATACATAGTAAACACCCAGACCAAGACAAACAGACATGTTCATGCACACAAATATTTATCTTGTGCGAAAATCGAACCCGCGACCTCGGAGTCAAAGTCGCCATTGCTAACCATTCGACCACCGAGCTCGAATAGACATTTGTAGTGCCGAATTCCCTACGTAGTTAGGTGACCTTTCTCTTCACATAAAAACTCTCGAATCCACATATGGACTACGACATTACGCATCTAGGTTTCCTTGCACGCACTCGTTGCGAATTTCATCGAATTAGGTCGCGATACATTCTGTAGTTCTACAAAATGTGCACTTTATGTTGCGTCGAGAATTGCTATAAGAATGTAAGAAGTTTTTATTTATAGATGCATTCTAGCTGCCTCATTGTGGCAAGACGAAAGCGAGGTAATTGCCCGGTATTCATTCGGTCGCGCGTCACTTACCCATCGCGGTAAGGCGTTAGCGCTTATCAAAAACAATTATATACCCTGTTATGCATAATAGATCCAACCGACAAACTATGATAAATTAAGAGATATACTCGTATATAGCAAAAAAAATTTAATTGACTTTTTTGAATTCGCAACAGTTTGATGACATATGCTTCTGAAAAGTTATTTTGCGTGATATTTTTATTCCTATTAAACTTTAAATTAATTTGAAGAGGTTTTTACAGGGTCGGCAACGCGCGTGTTTTTACAGGGTGCGCAACCCCTGGTGTTACAGGCGTTCATAGGCTATGGTAACTGCTTTCCATCAGGCGGGCCGTTTGCTTGTTGGTTACTTTAGTGGTATAAAAAAAATTAAAAAGTACCAAAATGTCGGTTGGACCTATACTGCATAACAGGGTCCAATTATTGAGAAGTTGTAGATAAAATATCTTCCTGTTCCTTTCTTTTCACTGCGTACTGCATGTACACATGCTTAAGTATTGAGTAGGCGCTTCATAGCAAATTTTTACTGCCGTGATGTAGGCCTAAAGCCCATCTATATATGTTTCGTTACAACACAAGTAATGTGTCAGCAACACTACGCTTTTTTTATGCAAAGCTGCTTTTGTAATTCGTGTCTAGCGTTACAAGTTACAACACAATCTCATGATTACGCATAGGGTTAAAGTATCTAATGAATTTGTAATCGATCATTATGCACTTAATTTATAATGCATTATAGCGTTGATGGAACAGGAAAGCTTGTCGCATATAAGAAACAACAAGTCAGAGGTGAGAGAACTGTTAATTCAACTACTTAGTGAAAGTCTACCTGCGGGTTTTATAACTTATAATTATTTTCCAAATAACAATAAAAAAATTACGGCAGTTTAATGGCAGTTTCTATGAGGGTCATCAAAAATTACTGAGTGAATGAGATTCCAGATAGACCGATTCTAGATAATCCGTAAGATCGAGGTCGACGTCTTTTCGGTTCGCAACGTTCAAATCCTAATTTGTACTACTTCCTAAAACGCCCATTTTCTAAAAGAACCATTTCCTATATCGTCCACTTGTGCCACTGAAATTTTATAGGCGCTTTTAGAAGTTCGTAGCCATTTTTAAATATACACGTCAAATAATGAAAAAAAAACAAATTGATTTTTTTTTTCATTATATGACACTATACTAAATCGAGATAAAACAAAAGATACCACATAGTAGACTGAAAGAATAGCAACAGACTATTTATAAATAACATAGCTATTTGCGAAGTAGTGACGTAGTCCACTGTCATGTATACGTATACTCGTACATCTCGATTCTACTATCACAAATACAGGAAACGGCAAGGAGGAAATTAAATAAAATACGATGGGCTGTAACTAGATCAGCCAATCGAAGATTTGGAAACCGTCGCAAGTAACCAAGGACATCAAGGTTAGAATGACATGAATAGTTATTCGAACTAACTCAGAAAAATCGCAAGAAAACAGTGTCCCTCTGTTTTCTTGCTTTCTCGTAATTAAAATATAGTCAAAATTAGTTTCCGATCCTTCGATCGTATCGATCTCACAAACGTCACATTTGGTATTCTCGTGTCACAATACAAATTTTCAATAATAAAGTGGGATTATATCGAAACATGACCGAAAACTAAAGAAACTAAGAGGAATAGTTTACACTATGAAGTGATAATAATTACCTAATGAATGAAATGAAATATTCATTTTTAGTCAATTCACAATTTAATCCTGACTACGTCAACTTACATGGTGCGTTCGTAAAATATTTACGAGAATTGGTCTCCTGAAGCCTTGATATATAGTGCTACAGATATCTGCTGAGTTTAAAGCAGCACTGCACATCGCACGCACACAAAGACGTTGATTATGCAACTTCGAATCCTCAAAATGTTTAGTCAATGGATATGTCTCTCAGAATGTCGACTTAATCTAATGTATTATTGGTGCAGGGACGAGTGGAAGGTCAGCATTTTTGCTGGCAGGGATACGCGCCTCCACTCCATCGAAGAGGTTTAGACTATACTCCAGCACGCTGCTTAACTGCAGGTTGGCGGGGGTCAATGTTTTAAAGCCGCCTAAAAGCCACTGTCTTGATATGTCTAATCGCGCGAGCAGTATTATATGTTGAAAGCGTTAATATGGCCTCGGTAACCGCTTTGCGTCAGGCGGACCGTATGCTTGTCTGGCACCCGAAGTAGTATAAAAAAAAAATTGTCGGCCGTCGGTCCTGGCAACCTTCAGGCGGCTTGAAAACGCAGACCTCCGCCAACCCGCACCTGAGAAGTGTCGTGGAATGCTCTAAAGTCGAAACAACATGAATATGGGAATGAATGAGGATTGACAAGGACGACGACATCGCTGAATTATTCTTTCAGTCTACTATATGGTATCTTTTGTCTTAACTCGATTTAGTCTATTGTCAAATAATAAAAATAAAAATAAATATTCTTTGACGTGTGTATTTAAAAATGGCTACAACTTCTAAAAGCCCCTATAAAATTTCAGTCGCACAAATGGTCGATGTACTCGTAGGAAATGGTCCTTTTAAAAAAGAGGCGTTATAAGAAGTAGGTAGGTAGTACAAATTAGGACGTTGTGAACCGGAAGGACGTCGACACCTTCGTACTATTGCGAATAAGTATTACACACAAGATAACAGGGAACGCGGTAAAATCTATAATTTGTTCCAATACATTCAGCAAATTTATTATTTGTTCCAATATTACCCCAAAAAAACCGGACAAGTGCGAGTCGGACTCGCCCACCGAGGGTTCCGTACGTAGGATCATTACAAATAGTTCAGGAATCTAACCCCCCTATTTCTTAAGATTTAACTACAAATGTATAGTTTTTAGATTTATTCTTGTACTTGTAGTCACAAATTCATAGTTCTAGGTTTGTACAAATTCATAGTTCTAGGTCAACGGGAAGTACCCTATAGGTTTTGATTCCCTTGAGAATGTGTCGAAATATGCGTTTTTTGCTACATAAACGACCATAACTTTTTTTTACGTAAACTTAGCAGTTTGATTTTTTTACAACTTCATGGGACCGTGGACCTGAGTATACAGTTCAAATTTCAGCTTGATACCTCCACGCATTCTCGAGAAAAAGGGTCTTGACCGACAGACAAGCAGACAGACGGACAACAAAGTGATCTTATAAGGGTGCCGTTTTTCCTTTTGAGGTACGGAACCCAAAAAATGAAACTGTAGTTTAAAATCAATATGAACACAAGGACAGCCGTATTCCTCAAGTATATTTGATCAGTCTAATGCTTTATTTGCATTGCAATATTCCTGAAAGCGAACCCAGGAGCGTCGCGCGATGAATTCTAAGTAGGTAAAATGTCACAGTAAAAGTACTTAAAGTAATGGAAGGTACTCTACTATTCATTAAGTAGTACAGTTTGTTAATGCAATCTTGTAATTAATTATCTGTTACAATTCCCAAATATTAAGTAATTATTGGGTTCCTACTTGGCTCTCATTAAGACGGTACATCGTGAAAAGTTAGTCTTTTTTTATTATACTAAAGTGCCAAAGAAGTATACGGCCTGCTTGAAGGTAAGCATTTCATTTCTTGCAAAACAATGATACGAGTTTTCTTGTTGATTTTTTTATACACTCATCCAGTTACCACTCTATACTCGAAAATGAATTTTCAATTAAAATAGTTACTGAATGAGTCTTTTTATCTTAATTTCAAGAGTGTCAACAGAATAGAACCCCTTTTAATTTCACAAATTTATCGTACAATATTACAAAAAGTAACATCGTTTTAAGCGACACTGAAAATTGTATTATTTCCCGTTATTTTTTTACTTAAAATAATCTACTTTAATTTACTGCTACGAAAATAAAATAAATAATGCCGCGACCAATCTTTCTTCACCGTTTCCTTATAACCCAACATTCTCACGCTATTCTTTTTTTATACGACTAAAGTGACAAACAAGCATACGGTCCGCCTGATCGAAAGCAGTTACCGTAGCCTGTGAACGCCTGTAACACCAGAGGCATCACACGCGCGTTGCCGACCCTGTAAAAACCTCTTCACGCTCTTCTTGAAGAACCCCATGCAGTGGTCTCCTGCATAGAGCTCTTCAGGTTCAGTCTAAATAAATACTAGGAGTCTGTCTACACGGGATGAAATCGAGGTTGAGTGGAGTGAGTAGATTCGCTGATTGATTGATTGAGTTCAATGGAAATGTATTTGATGATCATTCCTCAAGGACATGATTGATCTCAATTTTTTTTTTCGACACAAACTTCAAGCATGTCGAGGTCTTTAATAGGCTATTTGACAATGTTCAAAAATTGTATAAATAAAAAACAATCAATATCATAAAATACACAAAACTATAAAGATCTGCAAACTTTCATTCTAATATCTTCCGACTGACTTATTTTAGGGTCGATCAAAGTTTGGCGGGGAAGTCCATTTCAAAAGTATGAAATTATTAAAAAATAATATTTCACTTGGAGAAACAATAAAAAATACTGGAACTTTTATTATGATACTAATTACATTTATGTAATTAGTTGTATTTAGTATTTAGTGTTGTAGTTAGTATGTTAAATATTACGTTTATAAACGTAATATTTAATATAGCTGTCGTACAAATTTCTGATTTGATGCATACAAAATACAAACCTGTGACGTCATAACTCGGTAGCCTTTTGTATGGAGCGTTTTCGGGAAAGTCTCAAATTTTGATTTTCAAATTAACATATCTCGAGAGGTTTTCGTGCTATCGAAGTAATTCTTTCACCTATGGTTATATTGAGACGTCCCTACATATCAAACCGAAAAAAATGTTGGTCAAATAGCCTATTGTGACAAGTTTCATCAAAATCGGTTCAGAGGTTTTGGAGCCTATTCATTTCCAAGACTGACTTTTCGGCGTATATAAGCGTTTCGTTCAAAGTCAAAGTCAAAGTCAAAATATCTTTATTCCTTGGACTTTATAAAGCACTTAGAAACGTCATACAAAATTAAATATAAGAACATGTATCTAAATCATTACTACTCTAAATCCGCAGAGCTTAGATTCACTTTCATCACACTATCTTGAATGTGAAAGAGAATTTAAGTGCCTAATTGTGCGAATTTAAGTGAATTAATGATTGAATGAAGAGTGTTCGCTCCACTCAATAAAGCCTAGTTTAGCTTATATCTACATTTCGTAAAGAAGCAATATTCAAGTAACCCCGTGTACGTATGTGGTAACAGCGCAAACAACAAGAGTTCTTGGGTAAATGTTGACTGAGGGTTACGTTAAAGTTCGTTTATCTCATCGACGTATTTGAGAGTCGAATTATCAAAGTTCATGCTCGCTAACACGTCTACCAGTCATTATTTTCCGTTCATCCACATAATTGTCCACTTATCTACTGTTTTAATAATATAAGTACCTTCTTTTGCAATAATCCTGATGTAGAGATCTTCTTTTTTAACAACTCCTTTGGGACAATAGAGTTGTCCCAAAGGAGTCCCATCCGACAAGTCGAGTCAAAAATCCTACGCCTATCTAGACAATGCCTAGAATTATTTGGCTCGACTTGTCAGGGTCACTATTGTGCCCTCAGATTGATATTTACACCTTTGGTCCTTCGAGCCGGGAACGACTAGAATTCGACCTAGTTTTACCAGTTCGGGGGCAGTATCAATGCTAACTCATCTGCATTTCTACAATCGTAATTCCGTGTCCATTATAATCTATCCTATTATGGGAGGCCGGCGACCATGACGAATAGAAGGTTCCGTGGCGTAATGACTTTTTGTAATGAAACGTAAAACATAGTATGTAACATGCAGTTAAAATAAACAAATCGATATTATTCAGTTCGGAGATTCAGATATTTTTGCGAAGGTTAAATAAAAAAAAACAGTGCTCCCTCATTTCCCAGATACATGTTTCATAGAATTTCGTTTCGCAGAAAATTTTTCGTAGAATATTTGCTTCTGGTGTTTTCGATTAAAATACTACGAAAAAAATATTATTTAAAAAAAATCATCAATTTGATTATTTTGTAAAATAAAAAATATGTGATATAAAATTATTCCGTTTTCTGTATTTCCGTAGAACAGAGTCCGATGTGATCATGAAAAAAAAAACGAGTTAATAGCAAGGCAAGATAAGGTATGTGAATTCTATAGACAAACGGTCTTCTATATTTTCTTATCTGATTTATCTTTCGATATTGAATCGAATAACTTTCAATCTGCCATTAGCACATATGAAGTAAACTATACATACAAAAATAGAGATTGGACTGTATTCTACATATTATGATTCAATGCTCTATTAAATAAATATAAATATTCTTGGACACCCACACGGCTATCTAGTCCTAAACTAAGCAAAGCTTGTACTATGAGTATGGATAACTAATATAAAAACATTTTTTTTGTAAATACATACATATAATAAATAGAAAACACCCAGGACAAGACAAACAGACATGTTCGTTCATGCACACAAATATTTGCCATGTGCGGGGATCGAACCCGCGACCTTGGAGTCAAAGTGGCCATTTCTAACCATTTGACCACCCTAAGTGTTGCATTCTGCTCATCTCTCTACATTCAGTCAATGCAACTATCAATTAGCTGAATACTTGACGGAGCTACTTTATATAAACTGGAGCTCTAACGCCAAAGTTGTCGAAGCACTCTACCGCCAAAGCTGAACCCGATTACCATACGATTTTTTGATTGCGAAAATAAAACTTTAGCTAAAATTGGCGGTAATTGTGTTTAGCTTTGCTGGTAGAAACCCTAGAGCTCCATCTACTAAGCTGAAGATATCAATAACTTCAAGCTAAGACCAATTTATGGAATCAAAAAATCCGGTGGAATACCACCAGATTTTTTAATAAGGCCGGATTTTTTAATTTTTTAATAAAAGCCTAATAAGGCTTCAGCTTCGGCGGTAGCACCCCAGATCGAATATTTCCAAGTCGAAAATAGGTTCATAGGTTCAGCGTTTATGACAAACATGTTTACTTAAGTCGATAGAGCAACAGAGTTCATAGCACGGGCAATAAAAGTAATCTAACACTAAAGTTTATGACAAACTTCTTCAGCTTAGTAGAGCTCTAAAATTATCAGTAAAGTCTCAAATTTCTATCAGATTTTTTCAATAAAAAAATACGAGGATAATCGGCTTCGGCTTCAGCGCTAGGGCTCCAGCTAAGCTAACCTCAATTACCACAAACCAATGCTCAAACACAGTACTATGTATACAATATAGCGACAGCACCTCCCCTCTGAGATGAATCTGGTACAAGGAACTGCCTGCAGCTAACGTGCTCCGACTTTCCGGTCAAGTCATAGAATTGCGAGTCTCACCCAGTATACCAAGCAGGCACTCAAACAGTTTGGTGGAGATTGAAACGGAACAAAATCTGGAACTGTTTACTTAGCGCCGCACGCATACATGCTCGGAATAGACATTAATGATTATATATGTAATAGTTAACGACGCGACAGTCGTATGGAGTGACCGGGGTGTGGCAGAGTTGAGTTTTTTTTGCATAAATCTGCTAATCAGCTTCAGCTGTGCTGGTAACGCCCTTAGTAGCGGAATAAAACGAAGTATCTGGTTAAATAAAAATTGCCTATTAATATTTATTAGGTACCTATTACCTACTTACTTTCCAGTTTTGTAATATTTAACATAACAAGTTACATAGGTAGGTACATAATATGTTACGAGTTATTCGATTTCTCAATATCGGTACATGATACTTTATTTTGTGTCAAATTCACAAATATCTTCATCATCATCATACCACGGACGAGTTCGGTGGTCGAATGGTTAGCAATGGCCACTTTAGACTCCGAGACAAACATTT
Organism: Hypsopygia costalis; assembly: GCA_937001555.2. NCBI lineage: Eukaryota > Metazoa > Arthropoda > Insecta > Lepidoptera > Pyralidae > Hypsopygia > Hypsopygia costalis. The sequence goes on from OW443332.2 coordinate 22,113,618, forward strand.
GTGTGCATGAACATGTCTGTTTGTCTTGGTCTGGGTGTTTTCTATGTATTATAACAATGTATTTACAAAAAAAATGTATTTTAGTACATTTATCAGTTGTCTAGTACCCATAACACAAGCTTTACGCTTAATTTGGGACTAGATGGCGCTGTGTAAATTGTCCAGAAATGTTTATATTTTATTTATTTATCATCCAGCATCTACCTACTGCTGGATATAGGCCTTTCGCAATGCTTTCCACCATCCTCCGCTCTTTTGAGGCCGCCGGTCCATCTAGAGAGGAGACGTCCTATGCTTCGTCAGCCCTTTTTTGTTTCATGATCACATCGGACTTTGTTCTAGGGATGAATCAATTTTATCGTAGTTGTACTAGATATTGAATCCACTCAGGGCAAATTTTGGGGTGTATATGGTTCATCAACATCTTTGAACCAAAGCCATCTTCACCTGCACGCGGTGCACCCTGCTGACTGACAAACGAAGCTCTGGCGAAAAGAGAGGTAGGGAGCGTAATTGTAAGCTACCCGACTGGGAAATGTAGCTCCACCTCACAAAATACCGCAGTCAAATAACAATTCCCTTGAGGGTTGTTGTGTTCCTGCGAGTGAGTGAGGTCACTAGATAGGAAGCAGATGCTGCATTGGCAGCGGGGGTGGCGGCGCGCGAGCGATATCTTATGTTGCCAACGTTAATATGGCTACGGTAACCGCTTCACACCAGGCGTGCCGTATGCTAGTCTGCCACCCGACGTAGTATAAAAAAAAAAGTTTTTTTTTATTTTGAAATGAAACTTTAAAATTTATAATATAGGCCTGAATCATCGTTAACATTGACTCGTTGGATCTGTTCATAAGTGAATAAAAGTAATTTGACCATTCAAAGATCACAAATCTTTTGTCAGATAAACTTCACTCGCAATAAGCCAACGCCGACCTTGAACCTTATGCTTATGTTCCTACAATCAGCAGCAGTCAACAAATCAATTAATCCTTGAATTAAAAAAAAACCTGTAATCCGACTGAACCCAAGTCAGTCGGGATTCGGTCTGGATCTGTTCGTAATTTAACAAAAGTAATTTGACCATTCAATGATCACCAATCTTTTGAAAGTCAGATAAAATTCACTCACAATAAAGCCGACGCCGACCTTGAACTTTATGCTTACGTTCCTACACTCACGGAACAAGCAACAGTTAACAAAATAATTAATCCATGTAGGTATTAAAGAAACCTATAAACCGACTGAATCCGACTGAACCCAACAAGGGATCTTGTTGGGTTCAGTCGGGATTCGGTCAAAAATCGAACTCAAATTAAGTGCCGATATAAATAAACAGATGGAGATGGAAGTTTCCTACAATCGCACCTCCCGCTCATGTCAATAACCTTGATCCTTTATGTGAGCGAGATAAAAATATAAAACTGTAGTGACGTCATAGAATACACATAAAGAAATTAAGCAACTGGTTGTTAGACAAAAAAAGTTTAACATAAGCGCGCAGACAGGCCTCGTAGGTACGAAACCGACCGATGCATTTTATGAGGCACTTTTTATAACACACCTGCATGCAGGCTGGTTCGAGTCGACGGGCATTATGCTAGCGCTGGGGGGCTCCGGAATGAAAACCAAAATTTCGGCCGAAACATCGGTTTTTTTAACATTTTGATCTTCGAGAAAAAATATCAAAGTTTCATATTGCGTTCCTCCGTAGAATAAAGTCCCATTTGACGACCTCAGTGGTCGAATGGCTTGACCTTGAGTCCGAGGTCGCGGGTTCGATCCCCGCACAAGACAAATATTTGTGTGCATGAACATGTCTATTTGTCTTGGTCCGGGTGTTTCCTATGATTTAACAAAAAAAAATGTATTTACCTATGTGTTATTTCAATTATCTAGTGCCCATAGTACAAGCTTTGCTTAGTTTGGAACTAGATGGCAGTGTGTCCAGGAATATTTATTATTATTAGAATTGCTGGTACCTAGTTTATACCCACCTTCGTACAGTTTTGTGTAGAGCTAATGTCAGATTGACCATTATTCGATTCAAATATCGGAAGATAAATGAGATAAGGAAAATTTTCTGAAGAATTCATATACCTTATCTAGTCTGGCTATCTTAACTAGTTTTGTTCCATGATCACATGGAACTCTGTTCTACGGATAAATGGATTTATTATGTTATTAAGATAATAAATTAATCCCAGCTGGATGAAAAGTCTACATCTACCAGCGCAATGAAATGAAATTCCGTGTCTAAAAATCGCCCGAAAATTGGAATTTTAGGCCCCCTGCTTCGACAGTACTATGGAAAATAATAATTAAAAATCTTTTTTGGTAGGTCCCTCTACGTACTGATTTAAAATTCGATTTATGACAACTCTCATTACTATCTCATTGATTTACAGCACTACGTGCGAATAATATAATTTTATACCTAATGAATGAATAATGAATGAATGAATGACTTCGCCATCGTAGTTATTAGCACGGTTACCATAAAGCCGGTTCCACACACAAAAGTTAAGATGATAACAAAGATGCGCAAAATCTTTGTGTCTAGAAATTGTAAATATGTTTAATTTGTTGTACTGATATACGTACAAGCTTCTGCCCGCAGCTTCACTCCGCGTGAACAAGTACAGATTAAGTGTGAGTTGGACTCGTACACAATCTGTACTTTGTTCCGTACCTCCGTAGGTACAATGTTCTCCGTAAACAAAAACACATTTCTTCAATGAGAACTCAGTTAAATTTAAAACTTTGATTTTATTTTTAGTATTTGTTGTTACAGCGGCCACACTATTACGGTTCAAGAGATAGAGCCCAGAGAAAGACGGACGGACAGACAACAGAATCTCAGTAATAGAGGGTGGCAGCCTTTGGATACGGAACCCTAAAAGGGTCTTGTTTTTCAATGCAGATTCATATGTCCGCATCTATATCTATTGAGCCATATATCCAATAGAGAGCATGTACGGAGACGAGGTGCCGCCTAACATACATCCATACACAGTGGGTATAGATGGATGGATGTGTGTATTACACGCATTCATCCATCTATACATACTCATAATCTTTCACATACAATACCTTCCTATTAGGCATAGATATCGAAAACATGATACTGTATTCAACGTTGTTATATTTCTAATTGTATAGTTTAGTAAAAAGTAATATTTTCCACCATATGTCGGTTTTTGGCATATCTACTTAAATAAGGGCGCAAACCACAAAATATTTTGACTCACAAACTCATCGCAAAATTACAAGCAAAGAAAGAGTTTTGCTATTTAGCGATATATGGAACGGACGGCTTTATTAAAACTAACTCAAAAATATATTCGGAACGTGTCATTCTTTGCAAAGATTTTTTCCAACTTTCCTAAAACATAAACATATAATATACCTATTGTAGAAACATGTGTAGATATTTTGACACATGTCTGGAACCTCCTTATTAATCGTAATAAAAACGTCTTCTTATTTTAAAATATTTTGAATTTGTTTGATGATCTGCTGATGCTGGATACATTCAGATAGGTTAGTGCACTTTAAGTACTCACCTTATAAAGAAATCCGGTGCGCGCGCAGCTAAAACACCGAAATCCCACAGGTGAACGTTATCCTCGATTTGAAAATCCAAATTTTTGTAACTCGCTCGTGAGCAGCGGTCGCAGCTCGGGTCCCGGCGGCGAACACTCGTGCGTTTCCTATTAGCGACGCACCACGACACAGGTAACCACAACGTGGTCTGTTTGTTTATAAAATTATGAGCCACTTATTAATAATTTCGATGACCAGGACTGCGCATGCCCGTGCAACACGCGCCCCTTTCGAAATAAGGTTATGTTGTAAGTTGTAAGCACTACAGACTTCACTCACCGGCACACGCACTTCGCATTTTCCGAGAAGAATCCTATTGGAAGAGATCCGTGCGAACTTTTACCGAGTTCGCGAAACACCGAAACGGCACAACTTTAGTCGTTCCCACGAGAATTCCTCGTTATTACCACTCAGAAAACCGACACTACTTCACCTTTTCAACTATTCGCCGGCTCTACCTGCGGTAAACGAAGGCCGTGTGTGTATAATAAACACTTGAAAACTCCGGAACCGGTAATAATTTGATTCCGCACGTGAACGTGACACTGTCAAAATAAAATTCAGGTAAATACAACAACACTCGAAACTCACTCACCGACGACAACACATTTCATGTTTATAGCGCAGTGGGGTCCGAGCGACAAATTAAACGAATAGAAAAGAAAATAAACGAAGAATACTAAGGTCGTCGACTGTGTAGCCGAGCGTCCGACACTCGCTGAGCGCTGTACTAAACGCGAGAGGCCGCGCGACCCGCCCCGCCGCGCGCCCGCCGGCTCCCCGCCCGCGCCCTGCGACCCGCGCCTACAGCGTATGAAAAAGATAAAGTAGCAAAAAAAACCTCCAGGAGTGCATGGAGTGAAGGAGTACAGACCACAGAAATGACTCGGTAGGTGGATAATATGGCCTACATTTGTTTGTTTGGATAGTTTTTGCAGCGCGGGGCGTGGAACGGGGCGCCGGAGGCGGATGGCATTCAATTAATCTGACAACACGTGCGTGATGCACCCTCACCGGCGGCGGCGGCGTACGCGAGGACCGAGTTTATCATTCGATTCATTGAGCGACGGTAACCGACTTAGGTACCTGTTTATTTACCTGCAATTAACATAAATAAGCTAACGTAATTTATACTCAGTGATATCTACCTACGTAATGCTGAATGCGACCACAGGGCGACTGAACGAAGATAAGCTGTAGCATCTATTTACTGAAACTATTAAAACAATTTTCCTATTAACTAAAGATACACGAACAATTATGTGTAAATACATAATTGTTCGTGTATCTTTAGTAAATAGGCAAAATTGCTACGCAGAAAAACGTAAGTGTATATTTTTTATAAATCCATGAGATTTGCTCGCACCACTCTATAAAAAAACATATACCTAAGTGTGACCCCTATACAAGTAATGAAAGTCATTTAGTTAAGTAACGCTATTGGTATACGATAAAATTGTTTTTTTTTTTCATATACCGCTAAGGTGGCAAGTAAACACAAAGCTCACCTGTTGATAAAGCAGTTATAATAGCCAGTGGCCTATAGATGTTTCGAACACCACGGCATCATGCGACAACCTGCCCTTTAACACCTTGTTTGAAGAACCTCATGCGGTGGCTCGCTATTGTCTTTAAAGCCAAAGCTACGGCCGCGTACCACCACTCTACCGGCAAGTAAACAAGGCTCTTCTGAAAGAAAAGTAGTGCCTATCGAACCGTACCTACTGCACCGCAACCTACCTAAGAGTGCAGCTCAATAACCATGTCCTTGAGGGAAGTCGTCTCCCTCCTGCTAGTGAATAGAGTCACCATACGTATTTTTTTTTATACTACGTAGGGTAGACAAGCATACGGCCCGCCTGATGTGAAGCGGTTACCGTAGCCATATTAACGCTCGCAAATATCGCTCGCGCGCCGCCACCCCCGATGCCAATGCAGCATCGCCTTCCTTTCTGGTGACGTAATGTCACTCGAACTCTCCTTCTCTCTTCTCGAACTCGAACACTCACTCGCACGAACACAACTAACCTCAAGGGAATTGTTATTTGGCTGCGGTATTCCGTGAGATGGAGGTACATTCCCCAGTCGGGTAGCTTACAATTACGCTCCCCACCTCTCTTTTCGCCAGAGCTTCGATTGTCAGTCAGCAGGGTGCACCGCGTGCAGGCTTTGGTTCAAAGATGTTGATGAACTACTTACACCCCAAACGTAACGAAAATGATGCCATAGCACGTTCAAACATTACTACTTATTACAAACTTGCATAGGCTACGGACTCACCCCAGCCATTTCATATGTTGCATCACTTGCATCGTGAACTACATCATAAATAGAGTTACCATCCGTCCGGGTTTGCCCGGATTTCGCCTAAGCTTGGAGGGCCTCAGGGGATACTCCGAGCGAGGTTTCGTTTGTAGTCCAGGGATAAAAGTTTTAAATCATTACCGCCCGCTCCATGCTGCGAATAACCGTCTTATCACAGAACAAAAAATAGTACTAGTACAAAGGGTCCCGTACCATTATCTATAAAAAGGGCTAAAAAAAACACGTTTGTTGTATAGGAGCCCCCTTAAATATTTATTTTATTCTGTTTTTTAGTATTTGTTGTTATAGCGGCAACAGAAATATCTGTGAAAATTTCAACTGTCTAACTATCACGGTCCATGAGATACAGCCTGGTGACAGACGGACGGACGAACAGCGGAGCCTTAGTAATACCCTTCCTTTTTACCCTTTTTGGAACTAGGAACCCTAAAAACACTGATGATATGTCCGGATAAGATTCAAAATCTGGAGTTTTCGCGCTTCTTGTCCTGGTTGCTAGTGTTTAGAGAAGGCAACCCTATACATAAACAATTACGTCTCTGCAGAGCGTGAATGCGTCTGCGCGTGCGGCGCCATACAAACTGTTACAAATTTGTTTCGAGGGGAGGTCAGGTTGATACGGGAGAGCGACAGGGAGTGGCCATACTGTATATAAATAATTATATATAAATAATAAACAAATATTTCTTGACAATTTACACAGCGCCATCTAGTTCCAAATTAAGCGTAAAGCTTTTACTATGGGTACTAGACAACTGATAAATGTATTTAAATACATTTTTTTTAATATGTACTTATTATGCACAGCAAGGCACCTATCGGTGGGATGCAAGCTGCTCCTTAATAGGGGTCATTACTCACATCGCCATAACAGAGTACTTCAAATCATACGTGAAGCCATAAGCTTTTCAACAGCTAGAGCCCAAAAAGGATTAACGACAAACAAAAGACAAATTATTAACTTTATAAAAGAAGGCTCAACTTCAAACTCCAAGAACAAGCCTTACTCAATCCTGAGTGCAGCACCTAACTGGACTATTTTAATGGACACGTATGAAAAGCACTATAAAATCCCAGAGGATGTGGGTGTTTCGACATCCAGACCGGACATTTTCCTTTTTTCCCAGAGCTACAAAATGCATAGTACTTGTAGAGCTTACCGTTCCGTGGGAAACTAACATACCCAAAGATACGCGATAAAACAAAACAAATATTATGACCTCCTAAACGAATTAACAAAAAGCGGCTATGTAGTTAATCTATATGCTGTAGAAGTAGGAGCGAGAGGTATACCTGCAAAATCTCTCTATAACCTGCTGAAAGACCTTGGCTTGTCCAAAAGTGCAGTAAGTTATATACTAGAACAAGTATTTAGAGCTGCATTAGCTTTATTACATACCAGATTTGGCTGGACAGGGAGAGAAACACAAGTAGTGAAGGTGAGTGTTGATGTACGTCGGAAAGGGGCCCCTTAAACCTAAACCCGTGTCACAAGTCTCTGGATCTGCTTGGGTTTCTCTCTCTGCCACACGATGGACCCGGCACCCGCACGGTGAATCCATGGAAGCTAAGAAGTTCGTCTCTCTTATAATACATAGAAAACACCCAGACCAAGACAACCAGACATGTTCATGCACACAAATGTTTGTCTTGTGCGGGGATCGAATCCGCGACCTCGGCGTCAAACTAGCCATTGCTAGCCATTTGTCCACCGGGCTCGTCTAATACTGTGCTAATGGTGAAACTTATTATACGAGTATGATACCAGCTTGCACCCGCGACTTCGTACCCGCGTATCCCGTGAAAATATTCAAAAATCCTTTCTTAGCGAATACTTACGTTAAACAGCCATAGCCCCCTTACCACCAACTCTTATTGCGATTCAATAACTGAATAGATTGCTTATTCATACCAATGAATAAGCGACTCTATTTCAAATTGAATCGCAATAAGAGTTGGTGGTAAGGGGGCTGTACGCATAATTTCAACCTTGTCAACTTTGGTTTGAGCTATGCGTTGATTCCCGCCTGCCACTTCGTACACGCGTATCGTAGAGCGCGTAGGAATTTTCAAAAAACTTTAAAAGTTTGTATTTTTTTTTTATACTACGTCGGGTGGCAGACAAGCATACGGCCCGCCTGATGTGAAGCGGTTACCGTAGCCATATTAACTCTCGCAACATAAAATATCGCTCGCGTGCCGCCACCCCCGCGGCTATCCCCGCATCTCCTTCCTTTCTGGTGACCTCACTCACGCGCAGGAACACAACAGCCTCAAGGGAGCCGTTATTTGGCTGCGGTATTCTGTGAGGTGGAGGTACATTCCCCAGTCGGGTAGCTTACAATTACGCTCCCTATCTCTCTTTTCGCCAGAGCTTCGTTTGTCAGTCAGCAGGGTGTACCGCGTGCAGGTGAAGTTGGCTTTGGTTCAAAGATGTTGATGAACCACTTACACCCCTAAGTTGATTTTCTCAGTCAATGAATCCGAAGGGAATCGACTTCAGCGGCCCTACCGCCTAAGCTGAAGCCAATTCCGGTTGAATATTTTGATTCCATAAATAATATCTTAGCTTAAAGTTAATGACAAACATCTTCAGCTTAGGCAGTAGAGCTCTAGGAGTTCTAACAGCTAAACTAAACACAATTACCGCCAATCTAAGCCGAAATTTGAGTTTGGCAATCATAAAAATCCAATGGTAAGCGGCTTCAACGTCGACGGTAGGACCCTTGGTCTGATTGCGAGCAATTGCAGAACGACATAAATAACGTCGTTCATTGGAATGAAAATAATCGCTTGGTGTTCAATATTACCAAATATTCTATACTTACTTTTGACCGATCGCATTGTAACCTTACAGCTAATTCTACAATAGGTAGTGATGTTATGGCTATCGTAAATAGTGTGGTAGATTTGAGTGTTAATATGTGTGAAGATCTTATTTATTTTATTTAAATAATAAATAAATAAATAGGGACAATTTACACAGCGTCATCTAGTCCCAAATTAAGCGCAAAGCTTGTGTTATGGGTACTAGACAACTGATAAATGTACTTAAATACATTTTTTTTTGTAAATACATACTTATAATACATAGAAAACACCCAGACCAAGACAAACAGACATTCATGCATACAAATGTTTGTCTTGTGCGGGAATCGAACCCGCAACCTCGGAGTCAAAGTAGCCATTACTAACCATTCGACCACCGGGCTCGTCAAATTTGTTTTAAAACTTTAGTGACCACAAATTATATAAGGCTACAAAAGGCGGACTTAACGCTAAAAACATTCTCTACCAGTCAACCTTCGGGACAAGCAGAAAACAACGAATGCGGTTCTGAAGACGCAAAAGCATATATATTACTACGACTAATAAAATAGTATAATTACTGCAGAAAATAAATTAAACATACATACCGTAATTATATATTTAATAAACATATATATGCATACAAAACAGATACATAAATACAGCATTGATGATGATGATGATGACTTAGTGCTTAGATAAATCGTCTAAAAGAATTGAATGGGTTTTCTTTTACTTTTTCTCTTAACTTGACTTCTATCCGTAGTCAAGCATATCGCAATTTAAGATTTGTTGTGAGACATGTCCATATTTAAGTAGTAGCACAGAATAATATACACGAGTAGTAGTGACTTATAGTGATGTTACGATCTGGAATTTTGTCAAACCGAGTTGAATCGGTTAGACAATTCATGCAAGTCGATTCCAAACCGAATCGACGAAATCGCGATTTGAATCGGTTTGATAGCGAAGATCGGTTTAAAAAGTCGAGTCGTTACTCGACTTTTTAAACCGATTAAAAAGTCGAGTCGTTACTCGACTTTTTGCTCTTTTGGCCGTTTGCCCATTTGGCTGTTTGCGCGTTTGCCCGTTTGGCCGTTTGCCCGTTTGGCCGTTTGCTCGTTTGCCGTTTGGCCGTTTGCTCGTTTGGTCGTTTGCCCGTTTGGCTGTTTGCTCGTTTGGCCGTTTGGCTGTTTGCTAGTTTGCTCATTTGGCCGTTTACCCGTTTGGCCGTTTGGCTGTTTGCTCGTTTGCCAAACGTCCAACCGGCCAAACGGTCAAACGGCCAAACGAGCAAGCGGGCTAACGGGCAAACGAGCAAACAGCCAAACGGCCAACCGGCCAAACGGGCAAACGGGCAAACGAGCAAACAGCCAAACGGGCAAACGGCCAAATGAGCAAACTAGCAAACAGCCAAACGGCCAAACGAGCAAACGGCCAAACGGGCAAACGACCAAACGAGCAAACGGCCAAACGGCAAACGAGCAAACGGGCAAACGGCCAAACGGGCAAACGCTCAAACAGCCAAATGGGCAAACGGCCAAACGAGCAAACGGCCAAACGGGCAAATGACCAAACGGCCAAACGGCCAACGAGCAAACGGCCAAACGGGCAAACGCGCAAACAGCCAAACGGCCAAACGAGCAAACAGCCAAACGGTCAAACGGGCAAACGGCCAAACGGCCAAACAAGCAAACGGTCAAACGGCCAAACGAGCAAACGGCCAAACGGGCGAATGCGCGCAGAGTGACGCGAGCGAGATGCGTAAGTAAGTTCGACTCAGCCAAATCGGTTTAGTAGACGCAAGACGCGCTGACGCGCTAATCGACGCAACTCGGTTTATGCTCAAATCGGTTTAAAAAGTCGAGTCGTTACATCGCTTTCGACTCGGCCAAATCGGTTTAGTAAAGGCGCTAATCGACGCAACTCGGTTTATGCTCAAATCGGTTTGAATCGGTTTAAAAAGTCGAGTAACGACTCGACTTTTTAATCGGTTTAAAAAGTCGAGCAACGACTCGACTTTTTAATCGGTTTACAAAGTCAAGTAACGACTCGACTTTTTAATCGGTTTAAAAAGTCGAGTCGTTACATTGCTTTCGACTCGGCCAAATCGGTTTAGTAGACGCGCTAATCGACTCAACTCGGTTTATGCTCAAATCGGTTTGAATCGGTTTAAAAAGTCGAGTCGTTACATCGCTAGTGACTTAGGGGTGTAAGTAGTTCATCAACATCTTTGAATCTAAGCCAACTTCACCTGCACTCGGTACACCCTGCAGACTGACAAACGAAGCTCAGACAAAAAGAGAGATAATATATAATAAGAGCGTAATTGTAAGCTACCCGATTGGTGAATCTCCACCTCACAGAATACCGCAGCCAAATAACAATTCCCTTGAGGGTTGTTGTGTTCCTGCGAGTTAGTGAGTCGAGCGATATTTTATGTTGCGAGCGTTAATATGGCTACGGTAACCAACCGCTTCACATCAGGCGGGCCGTATGCTTGTCTGCCACCCGACGTAGTATAAAAAAAAGTATCTCTGCTATAATATCACTTTATAGTTCTTTTGTTCATCGCAAACTAGAGAGTAATGCGGTTATTTGAAATCTCCAGGAATCTAAATACGTAAACATGGTAGAAAAAATTCAAAGGGAATTTATAAGAAATATAAAAAAGGTATGGATATTTTGTATGTTATCCTACTATATATTCAAGTATGGTTGGATTAAATTCCTTAGAGGTAAGGCGGACGGTAATATTATTATTCTTTATTGCAAAACTAATATAAAACAATTTCATATTATACAGGTAAATACAAAGATGAATATTGATTAAAATTTACATCTGATACAGGATTAGTGTACTGGCTCTGAGGTCTCCGGGTATAAACTAAACGAAACTCAGCACTAATGATGAATTATTATGATAATAATAATAATAATTATGAGCACTAAACTCTACCAGATTGGCCGAGTTAACGATGGCAGATGGGGAAAGGGCGTAGGGCGCCCCTCTCTAAATGTACCGCAAAGTTTAAAAAAAGTGACTGTAGCGGTTGGATGCGGAGGATCGCCTATGGTGAAAAGCATTGGGAAAGGCCTATATCCAGCAGTGGGTGATCATGATGATGAATAAATTATAACCTATGTTTGTCAGTTGCTTTCTAGAGCAACATGATCAACGCGTATTAGGCTACAGAATTTTTAAATAAGTGTTTCAGAATTGTTTAGTAGATTTTTACTTTAACCGTTACAAATGCAGACATAGGGTATAGAGATATAGAGGTAAAGCCAACATCAACTGTACGTTACGCTCCCTGCCGGCCGACTAATGAAAGAGGCCCTGGCAAAAGACAGGAAAGGTACAGTCTATTTGTAAGTTGCCCGACTGTGGAATTGCTTCCACCTCACAGAATACCACAGCCAAATAACAATTCCCTTGAGGATTATTGTGTTACTGCGACTGAGTGTGGTCACCATATAGGAAGGAGTTGCTACGTCGGCAGCTGGGATGGCGTCGATATAGCTACGGTAGCCGCTTCACATCAGCTTGTATTCCGCTGGATGTAGTATAAAAAAAACAAATAATAATCCAAAAATACACTTCTTCTCTCGTAACAATATTAATATAGTGTATAAATAAATATTCCCGCTACAGACATTTGAAGGAATTCTTTAAGTTTCTTAATGTATGCTAATGCTTCCACCTGTCTTATGAATAAATAAATATCTTGCGCAAGTAATGTAATATTCTGCCAAACAAAAGTATTCAGCATTTCAGCTGAGGTACAGTCACCATGAAAAATAAGGACATTACAAATTCATATAAATTTTGCAGAGCTCGAGAATTGTTTGAAAATACGGACGACGACGTTTCAAGTGTCATTGCAAAAACCATCACTACGAAATGGTCCAAAGGTTTTATTAACCCCCGATCAAAAAAGCGTAGTGTGTGGTAGTAGTTTTAAGTTTCACGTGTGTATTTATATACCTATCAGAATCTACGCATCTGTAGTATCTATCCGTAGCATAGTAGACGAATGAACAGATTTTGATTTCCGCCATTTTTTTGTTTCAAATGTCACTTCGATCGCCTAGCCTTAAGAAAGTCTCTTCAGCTATCTGTTTATCTGGGGATTATCAGCTCTTTTGTAGATTCGTCAACTCTCTCATCAATTTGAATAGACAAAATCGATTGTTTGTTATCCTAGCAATGAACCTCGGCGCATGGAGTTGCCACTTGCGTCATTTTATTCTATGGTTTCTTTCTTTATTCGCATGCAGAAGTAATTAGCCTCGTCTATTTGTGGGCGAAAGCGAACGCTGCGGGAAAGATAAATACCTAATATGAATTGGCACTTTAGTTTACCTTTTTTACCGCCGACTGTACACAGTGATGTAAGGGGATCACACTCGGAAACCAGAGAACCGTGTTTTATTTACATTCGTAATGTGGTACAGATTTATCCGCATTATGTATGTTTTAAATAAAATCTCTTCACCCTTTCCTTCAGCTCTGAAATATTTTTTAATGTGAAACATCTAATGCGACGGATCAGGCTGGCTGTTGGAATGGCGACGCGACGCCACATGCTTATAACTCTGCAACTCTCTCCCCACTTGGCTAGGCTTTTCTCATCTGTGTCAACGCGCTGATAATTTCAATGTTTCATCATGTGCTCTACCTCTCTTTTCGCCAGAGCCTCTTTTATTTAACAGTAGGGTGCACCACGTGCAGGCGAGGTTGGCTTTGGCCTTGAGGATGGTTATGAGCCACTGATTATGTTCAACAGTGGATGTCCTTTGTTTGAAATGATTACGATATGACTCATTAACGCCCAGCGTAAACCGCTGATCATCCTAACTTAATTTTTTTGTGCGTATAGGTAGATGAAGAATGAAAGGATTTATGAACATTCCCGCAGAATGCTAGTATACATACACACATATAGTATATATGTATATGTTACAGTTAAAATCCGTTTGTCGTTTGAACGCGTTTTCCTTAATTAAAACTAGTTTTTACTAAAGGCTTTTGTTAAAACTAAAAATACAACAAAACTTGAAGTGTTTGATTATTTTAGTCGCTTCTGGCACTCGCCGGCCGCTACCGCGGCACGCTCGCTTCGCTCGCTCGGCTTGTGCGATGTGTTTATGTCAACCTAACCCGCTCGTCGCTTCGCTCTTCGCTAACCTAACAGAATTTATAAGCGACATTTTTTAATTTCAACTCCGTTAGAGTTGAAATTAAGGTGATCTTTGGCGCACCCTGTTTTCCGCCCCAATTTAGTTCTCTAATTCTAGTTTTAACTAAAACTCGGTGTGACAACTAGTTTTATCTGAAAGTCAAGTACACCACTGTTAAATTCTAGTTTTTATTGTTATTTCTAGTTATATCAACAGCGTTTAGTAAAAACTAGTTTTAACTAGGGAAAACGCGTTCTAACGGCAATCGGGTGTTAATGGCATTTTATATATATTAAAAAATGTTCAAAAATCAAAAATGTATAGATGAAGGAAGAAATTCCTTCATTTATACGCATAAAAAATTACGGACAACAGCAGTACGTTTTGCAAATTAGAATGAATTCCTACAAGGTTTTCTCCTGCGTACTGTCAAATTGTGGAATAAACTGCCTATCTAAGTTTTCCCACGGGAGTATGGTTAGTCGTATTTTCCAAAAAGGCAGTGAAGGTTTTTTTCAACAAAGTCTAGGATTTGTTTTTAAAATATATGTAACTAGCAAAGTACCCGTGCTTCGCTACGGGAACACTCTTGATTTGCGTCTATTTTTGTTAATATTTTATAAAGAGATAGAGATAGATTTTTCCCCATTAAGGACTGTTTCGTATTGACCATTATTACAAACATACACCATTTAGGTTAAGACGTCCCGGTAAACAATATTTTTGGCATTCGCACCAGGAGCCAAAATTGCAAGGCTTCCAAAAGAACTTACTCCTGAGCAAGCTACATAAACTAATCATGAGAGAAGCAATCCTGTCTCCAAGTCAACCCCAGTAACCTTTAAAGACTGCCTCTGAGATTTGTTAATGGTCATAGCGAAGCATATCTTTATGGGAAATTGAAGTCTCTTAAATTGAACGGGGTGGTCTAATGGAATAATGGGAATGCGGGGTATAAAGAGAAATTCCTCAACAGCGCATCCCTTACTGTCCTCACTCAACAACTCATCGTTTCAGTTGTTTAATACGTGAACAATAGCGGCACGAACCTCCTGATGATACACCTCCGTTCCATGCAAGTGGAAGGAGATGGAGCGGAACAGACCAGCTCCATCACCTTCCACAGCTAGTATGGGGTATCATCACACATTCCACAAGTATAAATTTAGTCAATCTTTAGGTCATTGTTTGAAAAATACCGAAATTCTTATATTAAGTAGGTATACCCCTTATAGTCGGTACTTAGAATAGGGTTTTCAATTAGTTTTCGGCACCAGATGTAGCTTCATTTGAAGGACGCAGTTTTTTTACGCACTACGCGCGCGATGGCCAACCTCCTGGGGTAACTACTGGGATGAGGTGAGCTATAAACCGTCACGGATAACCCCATGGTTTGAAATATTCTCTCGTATATACCCTTTCCTTAATAACGAAACCATAGCGCGCTGTACAAATGCTAGGTATAGCGCCATCTAGTGATGAGTTAATTAAAATATAAATGTAACATTTTTAGACATTTCTTGGCTAAGCGCTGGTCAAAAGTTAATAACTCACACATAAACATCCCCTTTTTTATGAACAACTATTCCAGTAAGTCTCAAAATCGTAGGTGAATCGATTTCTAATCAAATAAGAGGGTTTATTTTCAACCCCCTTAGGGGTGAAATTTCGGAAAATCCCGTCTTAGTGTGCGCTTACATTGTATAGGGAACACATATCAAAGTTTCAGGTTTCTAGCTTCAGTGGTCTGGGCTGTGCGTTGATTAGTGAGTCAGTCAGTCAGTCAGTGAGGACAAAAGCCTTTTACTATCTAGCTTTTCCCCGCGGCTTCGCTCGTGTGAACTTCGCGCATTTTAGGTTATCCAAATCAAGTCTAACATGCAACGCAACCTTCATGTAGAACCTTTAATTGTACTAAATACGGATGCAAGAACTTTCCAGATAACTACTACACCCGTCCCGCCCTATACAAATCTAAAAACCTATTAGGATAACACTTCAGTCAACACACAAGTCTTATTCCATCCGCTTAAAAAGGATAAATCAAAGTTTAAAAAAATTACATGATGATGGTGATTGTTGTTGCTTTCGTAGTCAGCGACCCGATAAAATATAAAAACAATAATATCCTTGATGATTTTCAGACTTTTTGACCCCATTTTACTACTTTATTTAGGTTGAATTTCGAAAAATCATGAAACACGTTCACTCATTTATCTATAGAAGTACTCGTGTAAAGTTTAGGATAAAATAGTCCAACTAATCTCGTTTCCCTACACAAACTTTGGACCTCCGTTTCACCCTCTTAGGGGTAAAATCCTTTTAAGTAATTTCGTATCTACTATGTTATATTTTCAAATCGATGCCATTTTCGTAATTGACGTCCTAGAAAACCTTAGAATCAACACCCATATTGATATTATGACATTTCAACCCTTTCACACCCCCATAGGGGTGATTTTATGTCACGTCGGCTATGTTGGATTATAAAATAGTTGTATTTTTCGTAATCAGCGACCCGATAAACCATGAAAACAATACGTATGACGATTTCCAGACTTTTTTACTCAATTTTACCCCTTTAGGGGTTGAATTTTGAAAAAACCTGAAACACGTGTTTACTCATTTATCTTTAGAAGTACTCGTGGAAAGTTTTGGATAAAATAGTCCAACTAATCTTGTTTCCCCATACAAACGTTGGACCTCCGTTTCACCCCCTTAGGGGATGAATTTTGAAAAATCCTTTCTTAGTGCAGCCCTAGACGCCATAAGGAACCTACTTGTCAAATTTGGAATCTTTAGACCCAGCGGTTTGGGCTGTGCGTTGATTAGTGAGTCAGTGAGGACAAAGCCTTTTATTATTATAGATTGACTATGTACCTGCCTGATTCCTTTAAGTATATAATAGGTAGGGGAAAAAGTCTTTTCGCATTATAGTATGTATGAACTTGTAATAAAATCTCTTTGGTTATACCATTTGTATCTGGCAGGTTTTGACATCTTAAAAAAGTTTAAATTTTAAAAAAGATAATTCCAAATTCAAATTAAGTAAATGTGTGATTTTCATTTTTTTTTTTACTGTCAAGATGAGTGAATCTAATGAAGAAATTCGATTCATTTTAAAATTTTACTACAAAAAAGGTAAAAATGCAACGCAAGCTGCGAAAAAAATTTGTGACGTTAATGGACCTAGTGCAGTGTCTGTGAGAGTAGCACAAATTTGGTTTAAGCGTTTTCAATCAGGAAATTTTGATGTGAAAGATGCACGTCGCTCTGGTCGCCCTGTTACGGATAAAATGGATGCCATTTTTGAAAAAGTGGAGCAAGATCGGCATATCAGTAGTTACGACGTAGCTGAAGAATTAGGAATTGACCACAAAACAGTTTTGGCGCATTTGAAAAAAGCTGGGTACACTAAAAAGCTCGATATTTGGGTGCCTCACGATCTCACTGAAAGAAACCTAATGAACCGTGTACTCATTTGCGATTCTTTACTATGACGTAATGTAAGCGAACCGTTTTTGAAGAAGCTTATAACTGGTGATGAAAAGTGGATCACGTACGACAAGAACGTGCGAAAAAGGTCGTGGTCAAAGGCCGGTCAGGCGTCACAGACTCTGGCCAAACCCGGGTTAACCCGCAACAAGGTGATGCTGTGTGTATGGTGGGATTGGAAGGGCATTATTCATTATGAGCTGTTACCGCCAGGCAGGACTATCGATTCTGAACTCTACTGTGAACAACTAATGAGATTAAAACAAAAAGTTGAGAGAAAGCGGCCGGAATTAATTAACAGAAGGGGTGTGATTTTTCATCATGATAACGCTAGACCTCACACATCTTTAGCTACTCAGCAAAAATTAAGAGAGTTTGACTGGGAGGTGTTAATGCATCCGCCGTATAGTCCTGACCTTGCACCTTCTGATTTCCACCTGTTTCGGTCTCTTCAGAATTCTTTAGGCAATGTCAGGTTAACATCACGATAAGACTGCCAAAACCACTTGTCGTGGTTTTTTGAACAGAAGTCCCAAAATTTCTATAGTAATGGGATCATGTCTCTACCTACAAGATGGCAAAAAGTTATCGAACAAAATGGTACCTACTTACTTTAGTTAAATGTAAATAAACTTTATTAATAAATGTTTTGAATTTTCATATAAAATACGAAAAGACTTTTTCCCCAACCTAATATATCGTCGTCAACCCTTAGTCATCCCACTGCTGTGATACGGGTCTCTCCTCAATCGAAGGAGTTTAGAGCATACTCCGCCACGCTGCTCAGCTGCGGGTTGGCGGAGGCCAGTGTTTTAAAGCTGCCTAAAGACCACTGATTTGGCTTATATTATACGACTGTCATCTAATGACAACAGCCCCCTTACCACCACCTCTTATTGCGCAATAAGAGTTGGTGGTAAGAGGGCTGTTCGATTAGACTGACGCACTCAACGACACCATCGAGCTCCTCAATAAAATTATGGCCTCGCTCTCATGATTGTCGGTTACGAAAGATGTTTTTTAGGGTTCCGTACTCAAAGGGTAAAAAGGAACCCTATTACTAAGGCTCCGCTGTCCGTCCGTCCGTCTGTCACCAGGCTGTATCTCATGAACTATCATAGTTAGACAGATGAAATTTTCACAGATGATGTATTTCTATTGCCGCTATAACAATATAAATAAATAAATAAATAAAAAGAAAACAAATATTAAAGAGGGGCTCCCATACAACAAACATGATTTTTTTTTTGCCGTTTTTATACATAAAGGTACGGAACCCTTCGTGCGCGAGTCCGACTCGCATTTGGCCGGATTTTTTCTTTATTTTTATTCATAACAAAAATACAAAACGGCAATACAATATTAATACATAGAAGAAAATTCCAATATTGTCTTAATTTATAACGCCCACAACATTATCCACGAGTTACAATAAGATAGATAAGCTTTCCTCAGGACATGTTCATGCCAAATTTGCCAAAGCTGAACTCAATTACCAATTATTCGAAAAATAGGTCATACGTTTAAGTTATTGCCAAACATCTTCAGCTTCGTCGGTAGAGCTCCGTCGTTTCTACCAGCTACGCTAAACACAAGTAGCATAAATCTAAGTTGAAATTTTATTTTCGCAATCAAAAAATCAGACGGTAATCGGCTTCAGCTTCGGCGGTAGGGTGTCACCCGTCGTAAAAAGGTACGTTCTTTTATACTACGTCGGTTGGCAGACAAGCATACGACCCCTTGATTTGAAGCGGTTACTGTAGCCATATTAACGCTCGCAACATAAAATATCGCTCGCGTGATGCCACCCCGGCTGCCAACGCAGCATCTCCTTCCTTTCTGGTGACCTCACTCACTCGCAGGAACACAACAACCCTCAAGGGAATTGTTATTTGGCTGCGGTATTCTGTGAAGTGGAGGTACATTCCCCAGTCGGGTAGCTTACAATTACGCTCCCTATCTCTCTTTTCGCCAGAGCTTCGTTTGTCAGTCAGCAGGGTGTACCGCGTGCAGCTGAAGTTGGCTTTGTTTCAAAGATGTTGATGAACCACTTACACCCCAAAGTGTAACCCAGAGTGGCTGATCGTATATCACAGAAAGCATTGGGGAAGGTCTATTACCAGCACTGGCTAAAAACAGGCTGATGATATTGGGGTGTAAGTCACCCCAGTATCAAGTATCAGAAACACTTTCGCATTTATACTAATAAAGTAGTTGAGTAGTAAAGTATATGAAGCCGATTCCCATAGGACTTTTTGATTGCGAAAATCTATGCTTCAACTTAGATTAGCGACAATTGCGTTTAGCTTAGCTGACTAAAACCCTGACAAACATTTTTGGCTTTGTCGGTAGAGCTCGGTAGCTCTACTGACAAAGTCAAAAATGTTTGTCAATAACTTAAACTTAAACACACCCCGGCCACTCCATACAAATGTCGCGTCATTTACTTCTACATAAATAATGACGTCTGTGCAGAGCGTGAATGAGCATGTTTGCGTGCGGCGCGGTACAAATTGTCTCAGAGGGGAGGTGAAGTCGACACGAGAGCGGCACGGAGCGGCCATAGTATACGTAGCACTATTACTTATACTGTGTTAGGCACAGTATAACCTATTTTTTTGGGAATTAAAATGTTCGACGGAAATCGGTTGCAGCGCGGGCGGTAGTGCCCCTGCTCGAATAAATCAAACGAAACACGTTCGTATTGTTACGCACGTTTTATGAATTCATATATAACATAATAAGATTTCCAATCCAATCATCTGTGTTTGATGTTTGTACAAAATGGATAACGCATGTAAACAAGAATAAAACGTGGGTATGGCTGATCATAAATTATGCATATTTTTATAGATACAGGTGGAATTGTGAATGTCTTGTTTGATTTTAGTCGATTTGGTTGTGGCGGACGAAAATGATTGTAGTAATAGCTGTCATGACGTAAGTATTGTGCTCCGACCCCGACTCAGTTTGGAAATTGGGATGAAATTGGATAATATAATGTAATTGCGTGTTGGACGTTCTGTCTACACACTATTCAATTTCATGCCAATTTTCAAGTTGAGTCGGGACTGAGTTGGATGATGTAATAAGCGCTCAATAGTAGACGTATAATGTGGATTGTGGACACTCGCTCCCTGCCGCCCTCTAAGGGTGCGTTTACACTAAAGCGGAGCTGGGCGGAGATGAACAGTGTTTTCTCCATTTCATATCATAAGCGAAGCACAACGAATTGTTAAGTGTATAAAAACACAACACATATCATCTTCTAACGCTGACTAACTTGACCTCATCTCCTTTCTGATCGACTGATTCTGATGATTGAAGAGATCGACATGAATGCCCGAAATACATTAGGACAGTGGGCAGTGCTGAAATGAGTAGAGAAAAAGATATTTTTGACTTGAATACATCTTTATGTTGCTACCATAAGGGGGGGGGGGGGGGGGGGGGTAATCCAAAAATCTAATGATAACAAAATCGGGGGATACAGTTTGGCGTTATAGTTTCGAATCTATGCTATACATTCAAAATTCAATCACTGTATAGATGAAGGATCAAATAATTTATTACGCTAAGTAAGGATTGTTGAACATCATGTGCGGGGGAGGGGGAAGCGCTGCCATTTTGAGATAATTTTAGTGCATATAAATTACACAGCGCCATCTAGCAAAGTAAGCGAAGCTTGTGTTATGGGTACTAGACAACTGATAAACATACGTAAATACATTTTTTTTTTGTAAATACATACTTATGACACATAGAAAACACCCAGACTAACACAAATAGACATGTTCATGCACACAAATGTTTGTTCTATGTGGGAATCGAACCCACGAGCGTTGGTGTCGAAGCCGCGTCATTGACCGCTACGCCACCGAGCTCGATATAACGTACAACATACGGTCATGTCCATGGCACAGCCACACCCCATTTTTCCTTATACCAGTAAGGTGGCAAACAACCAAACGGCTTGCCTGATGGGAAGTAGACGCCTGTAATAAAAGGGTCATCATATACGCATTGCCGGCCCTGTAAAAACCTCTTCACGCCCTTATTGAACAGTCCCATGATGTAGTCTCCTTTGAAAACGTCGACTCTCAGTACATTCCACAGCTTTATAAAACGTGTAAGACATCTCTGGAACCGCACAGTACGTGACCAATTCGGTACTAAAGACAGTGCGAGGATGAATGATGAATTCCCTGTCAATAGCGAAAACGGTGCGGCTGTAGGATGCCGAACTGAGCAAGTCAACTGGCTAGTTTCTTTTTTATACTACTTCGAGTGGCGGACAAGCATACAACCTGTCTGATGTGAAGCGGTTCCGCAAGCTGACAAACTGTTCCGGGGTGTAAGTGGTTCATCAACATCTTTGAACCAAAGCCAACTTCACCTGCACGTGGTGCACCCTGCTTAGTGACAAACGAAGCTCTGGCGAAAAGAGAGGTAGGGAGCGTAATTGTAAGCTACCCGACTGGAGAATGTACCTCCACCTCACAGAATACCGCAGCCAAATAACAATTCCCTTAAGAATTGTTGTGTTCCTGCGAGTGAGTGAGGTCAACAGAAAGAAGGGAAGGAGATGCTGCGTTGGCAGCGCGGGTGGCGGCGCACGAGCAATATTTTATGTTGCAAGCGTTCATATGGCTACGGTAACCGCTTCACATCAGGCGGGCCGTATGCTTGTCTGCCACCCGACGTAGTATAAAAAAAAAAAAAGAAAAAAAAAGTGTTTAGGGTGCAAAAAAGATGTATACGAGCAATGTGCGGATTAAAATCTAGAGACAGTTGTGTGACCATTTTTAAGTCACTTAAAATACTTACTCTACCAAGTATTTACATAATGGAAATATGATTGTTTGTAAAAGAAAATTCAGACTTATGTATTAAATTTGCAGAAACAAGAAGCAGGCCAGTTCAACTTAGGTCACAATACAAACAGAAGTTGGCATATGTTGGACATAAAACAGCTTTGTTGTGTAAAAATGTGACTGGTATGGCCCCCATTATTTTTAATATAATAAATTACCAGATCGTTTTAAAGTTTTAGATTTTGTGACATTTAAAATTAAATTGAAATTATTTTTGACTAATTAATGCTATTATAATATAAAAAAATATTTAGACGATAATGTGACGGAATTTTATTGACATTTTAAATATTTTTTTTATTATTCATGTAAACATTTATTAAATTATTGTACGTCCATAAGGACAGGTCATGATGATACACTACTTGTTACAGTTGTACCTTAATACATGTGTTCCACAATAAATACATTTTGATTTTGATTAGATTTTTTGATTTTAGGCATATTCAAGCTCGCAACTTCATGTCACTCGTGCGCAGGTACTTTTCTGGTGACCTCACTCACTCGCAAGAACAGAACAACCCTGAGGGAATTGTTATTTGCCTACTGTATTCTGTGAGGTGGAGGTCTCTTTTGCCAGAGCCTCTTTCGCTTGTCGGCAGGGTGCACCACGTGCAGATGACGTTGGCTTTGTCTCTAAAGATCGTGGTGAGTTACATTACATTAAGTTGATGGGACAAGTGACTCCCCCTTTTCCCCAATCCTCCAAATCCCCCCGCCCCCCTTATTACCTCTCATTCGTCAAAATATTGTCCGATTAAACATATTCACTTTTCTCTCTGTACCCCACTGATTAATTCCCAACATAATATAGTCACACATATTAATTTACCACATGCAAAGAATTACCTTCTGTCCTACGGTACTAAAGTACGCCGCGGCATTAAAGTGACCCAGGTAATCCTTTGCTCATACCTTTGCACGAAATTGACACGTTTTTCAGCAAATAAGATTAAAATGGGCGTTGACGTGCTATGAGCGGTAAAGAACAACTGCCGACTTGGATAGATATGTAGAAAAGTGGTGACAAATAAAATTTTACGGATTTATGTAACGTTTATTTTTTATTTTTTGTTACTTAAGATTAAAATTATTAATTAGTAAAATGTTAATTATTATTGTAAATACTAATCGTTACTCTTTGAGTGCTTTGAGTTTATTTCAGATGCTACCTTGACATAATCGCGATTATGTAATCATCGTGCAACTCATTTTTTTATATCAACTTTATATGCATGCCTTTACCTATGGCCCCCACACGTCGGTGATATTTCCGCGGCGATTTTTACCGACTTGTTGCAATACACTCGCTAGTGCAGGTGGCGATTAAGTTCATAATTAGGTGGCGTTTTATTATTTGTCCGAAAAGAAAATTATCGCATTAAATATTTGGTCCCATCTTTTCGTTTTCATACCATGTCAGGGACCAAACAAACGTGCGTACCTCTATTGTACATGCAACAGAAGGAGTATTTGCTCCCGCATTGATGTTGATACATATAAGAAGATCAAAATAGTGTTGTAAACCACTGATACAGCAGTGTTCAAACGTAAAAATAAATACATGTTCTAGAAACGTTAAAACTTTTAAAGCAAAAATGTATATTATATCAAAGAAAATAAGTAATAAGTCAGCGAGTGTAAAGATAAGACGCGAAACCGTGCGATTAACAGTGCATTTTCTTAATTGCGATAATGTGCCCAACCCCAGCCCTCCAATCTCGCGGGTCCGATAAAGATGCTTCCCGCCTTCGCTCCTCTTTGATGTCACCCCCTTTTGTACATTTTTCTGCTTTCATTTTATAGTGAATGAATATTCCAAATTTTGACGTGAACAAAGCGAAATAAAAGTGATATCAGTTGTATTTTGCTTTTAATTTACTAGCCTCCCCGCGTGATTGTCGGTTATATCGCGGCAAATGGTAGTTTATGTCTTTCCTCGGGATTTAATTTATGTCCGTGGGAAATTTCATTCAAATTGGTTCAGCGTTTTAGTAGTGAAATGGTAATAAACAGACACACTTTTCATTTATTATTATGGAATATCTTAGTATGGAAAGTATGGATTTGTTCATTGTAATATATTAAGGTATAATAAGTTATATATTAAGGTATAAGTTATATATTACTGATACGTGGTGAAATTTGGCAGATAATTTATAAATAATACATACGTTTCGTACCATTCTACATATTATGACTTATTTTAAGTGATTTTAATAATAACTAGAGTCATCTTTGAACGCTTTATTAATTCAACTATTTTTTAACAAATTTTATCTGAATACAAACCTATACGCAATAATTTCAGAGCATACTTAAACTCTAATAATAAGATTAACTAAATCGTCGTTTTGTACATAAAATTCATAAGAAAATCTACAATATCATTCTAGTAGGAATGCTATTAGAGTAAATTGGAGTTAGTAGTTTCAGTTTTTTTTTCAGGCTGCAAATAATCTTACCTGTAATAAAAATACATGATGTTATTTATAGCACAACTCGCAGGATAATATAGGTGTTTGTAACATTATTAGTAGCACTTCTGTCTAGCCTTCCGGTGTGGGACTTCTGGAAATGGAACTTGACATCTTTGATGTGAAAGTAGTCATTACAAACCACCATTACAAGACCACCGGGCTCGTCCTTACCTACACATTATTATATAGTCCCTATACATATATACATGTTAACTTGATTTTTCAAAAATGATTTCTGTAGCATAATACCAAATGTATGCTACATCACTATGATAAGTTATTTTTGCTTTGTTATTATAACAACACATGGCAACAACAGTGTGCTTTTGATTAATAGTAACCGCCTTTCAGTCTACCAATAATCAATCCCTACCACTAACCACGGAAAATTAAATAACAATGCTTTATAAACGGAGGCTCACCGCTCGTCGACGACGCTATCTGTCATCAGTTGTTTTCATACCATTTTATTGTAACTGAAAACGTTTGATATGACATAATCGGTTTAAAATTCATTTTGTTTATATTAAATTTGCATTTTCCCTTTCTCTAATTAACTGTTGTGTTCATTGCTTTCTTTTTTTTTTCAAAATATAAACAAAGTAGGAATAAATCTCGGGTAGATTTGGAGTTACTTCGGGTAGTTTGGATAGACAACTATATTTTTACACGTTACGCCATATCAATTTGTTTTAACTTTTTATTCATAAAGATAAAATAGTAATCCGTAGTTTCGTTATAAAACTTATATAAAATACCTAATTTCAAAATCTAGTGTCGGGTAAAGTTTGGTCCCACGTTGAAACGATGGTTATACAAATGGTTGAATGGTGTTTCATACTTTTGACAATGCCGCAATGTTTTGGCGGGAAGCTGGTTTTGCCAACTTTCGTGAGAGTACATTATGCGGCATAAGTTGTACAATTATGGTCCGGCAAGATCAACTGAATATGTTGTTTATTTGAAAATTATAACTATCTTGTGAATTATAAATTTCAAAACAGCTTTGTGGCATTGAATTTTTATATCCCTGAAAAGATTTTGGAAATTAATTCAGTTTTATGCAAACAGTTTGATTGTAATATTGATTCAGATACTTGAACTGAGTGTCGCCCTCACAAATATCACATTTGGTATCTTCTCTCTTATTACAATATGAAATTTAAAAGTTTATTTAAAGTGTCATTATATTCAAAAATATTTGTAATATTCTGGCAAATTGGCCAAGACAACTATTTAAATAATAATAATTAAATATTTTTTTTATCAATTTGTTATTTCGAAATACTTTTAAACAGTTATGTCACACACAGAAATGTTAACACTTGTGTATTCGAATGTATACGAGACTAATTATTTTTTGTTGAGGGACTAAACACAACGTGACTCGCAGTAAAGGAAAAATATAGAGTTGTTCACTTTACTAAATTAAAAATATGAAGATGATTGAGGACTACAATGCATCTTGCTGTGGCTTCTTCACGCCATTTTAAGGTTTGGGAGTCATCAAATAAGGAATCATAAGAGTTTCACTGTTATTATTTATTTTTATTCTTTTATACTACGTCGGGTGGCAGACAAGCGTACAGTCCGCCTGATGTGCAGCGGTTACTGTAGCCATATTAACGCTCGCAAATTGAAATATCACTCGTGCGAAACAATGTAGGTGAGAATATAGATAAAAAAAGATAAATGACATTTGACTTCAGCCTAATAGCTGCTAGGAGCTGTGGATCTCTACAAAATCAAATCTGAATATGTTTGTCATTATGATGACAGATGCGGAGGAAGGTATTAGAGTGGAGGCCGAGCGTAAGATGACGAAATGTTGTACTCGCTCCTTCTAAGTAGATGGTCCGATGACCTCAAGAAAGCGGCTGGAAGCGACTGGATGTGGAAGGCGGAGGATCATATTTGGTGGAAAGCATTGGGGAAGATATTATATCCTATATCCAGCAGTAGGTCGACATATGCTGATGATGATGATGGCCCCTGATACACCTACTTTTTACCACCTCAACGGTAGATAAACTCTGCCGCTGTAGAAGTCAAGGACTCCTTATAATTAATCTCTCCCAGAAAATAACAATTTATATGCAAATCACATGCCATAAAAATAATACGACATGGTGTACCACGTACAAGTAGGTATAACGCAGTGTTAAGTATCAATGGTCTAGTAAAGCTTATTATTTCACGCTTGTAATAAACGCTATTTTTTTTGTGCCAGAGTTTACTATAATGAACGGCGACTCTAGGTTTTCAGTTTAATTAGGGTATTTGTAAGTGGTTCATCAAGATCTTTTAACCAAAGCCAACACGTGCACTTGGTGTACGGGCGTACGAAGTCAAAGTACAGGAATACAACATCTCTCTAGGTCTCTAGGAAATTATTTGGCGACGCTCTTTAGTGAAATGGAAGTACTTCTCTGGTCGAGCAACATAATTTGCGCTGTGTCTAGAGTCTAGAGAAGAGAGGTATCACTTTTGCCAGTTTTATGTATTTGTGTAACTCCCTCTGTAACTGTCCCGTTACAGTGTACAGAATTTTACCCAGAAGTTCAGTTGCACTTATGACTATATAGTCATAACTACTCTCTGCCACCTTTATAGTCCAAACTAACTGCACTTCCACATTGTATACCCAGAGGCGCAATTCTCGTAGTTAAAATATAGTCAAAATTCAGTTTCGATCCAGTCCCTATCTCACAAATGTCACATTTGGTGTTCTCGTAACACAATATGTAACTTCAAAATTAAATTTAAGCGGGATTATATCGAAATATGAGTGAAAATTAAACAAACTAAGAATTTTACTTTGCCAACAACAAGAATTGATAATAATTAATTAATGAAATCAATTAGATAATTTTAGTCAATTCACAATTCAATCTCGATTCGGTCAACTTTCAATCTGCGTTCGTAGAAAAATTACGAGAATTGGCCTTCTGATACTCTATTATCATAAGAAAAACATGATGTCGAGAAACAACCGACCCAAGTGAAGCATATACTGTAATTTTATACTCGTATATGTACGTTAACGAAATGGGTAGTTCACGGTGAGAATTTCTTTTGTTACCAAGTCCAAACAAGTAGCTTACAACCTCTTCATATCCGGACGAGCCCGGTGGTCGAATGGCTGTTTTAACTCCGAGGTTGCGGGTTCGATCCCTGCACAAAACAAACATTTGTGTGCATGAACATATCTGTTTGTCTTGGTCT
Source organism: Hypsopygia costalis (assembly GCA_937001555.2). Taxonomy (NCBI): domain Eukaryota; kingdom Metazoa; phylum Arthropoda; class Insecta; order Lepidoptera; family Pyralidae; genus Hypsopygia; species Hypsopygia costalis. The sequence continues at coordinate 22,141,612 of OW443332.2, forward strand.
GGGTATTTTCTATTTATATGTCTGTATTTACCAAAAAAAAATGTATTTAGTACCATTTATCAGTTGTTTAGTAGTAGTAGTTAAGCGCAAAGCTTGTATAGTACAAGCTTTGTGCTTAATTTGGGACTAGATGGTGCTGTGTAAATTGTCTATAAAAAAAAATTGAATTTGATAGACAAAAGATGTGGAGTAACGTCTTCGGCTATCAAATTCGGTATATGGAGAGAACGCAATGATGTAGAAACTACGGTTCAAAATGCTAGAGGTACTATTGGGAAAACTTCTCGGGCATTAAACTGGATATTTCCCAGTTCCCGAGTGACAAGTTAATTGCCCTGTACTGTAAGTACGTTTTAACTGTTTTACAGCTTCTCCTTTAATTAACTTTTATTTTTAATTAAGCAACTTTTTGGGGCGGAACCTACTTTCTATAGACAACGAATGTTATTAGATGTCACTATGCTGTAAGAATAAATGTAATGTAAATATTGATGAACGAATTACATACCGCCATTTACTTAGTCCCAAACTAAGAAATGCTTGTACTTTGGGTACTAGCACACCCCGGCCAATCCATACAAATGTCGCGTCGTTTACTACTGTTATAAACAATGACGTTTGTGCAAATTCGAATGAGCGTGTGTGCGTGCGGGGCCATAGTAACTGTTCCAGATTTGTCTCAGAGGGGAGATGAGGTCGACTCGAGAGAGCGACAGGGAGAGGTTATACTGTACGTAGTACTATTACTTAAACGGTGGTACTAGATAACTCATATTATACTTAAATACATTATTTTGTGAATACATACATATAATACATAGAAAACACCCAGACCAAGACAAACAGACATGATCATGCACACAAATGTTTGTCATGAGCAGAGATTGAACCCGCGAGCCTGGAGTCAAAGTGGACATGGTTAGCCATTTGAACACCGGGTTCGTCAAGAATATCCGTACTTAAGTATAAATGGGACGGGGGCCCACCACACATTCCCACCACTGTGTCTCCAGTGTAGCCAGGATTAACAGCGGCGACCGCCAAAAAAAAAGGCAATTAAAAAAGGTACTTAAGTATAATGGAATATTTAAAATAGACGCTCCATCGTGAACTACATTTTTTATCTGTGTGTCACTTTGATTGCAGTCTCTGGTTCGATCGATACGACTGGACGCAAGTGTATGCATTTAAATGCTGGTATGAGCTTCCATTCGTTCCTGCACCAAAATACGTTCCATTGAGACGACATTCCAAGATGATCAGGCATCAGGGAAGGCTTTATCACGTAGTAGATGGAACACGTACGTTGGTACGTTGTAAGTGGTTCATCAAGATCTTTGAACCAAAGCCAACTTCACCTGCACGTGGTGCGCCCTGCTGACTGACAAACGAAGCTCTGGCGAAAAGAGAGGTAGGGAACGTAATTGTAAGCTACCCGACTGGAGAATGTACCTCCACCTCACAGAATACCGCAGCCAAATAACAATTCCCTTGAGGGTTGTTGTGTTCCTGGGACTGAGTGAGGTCACCAATAAGAAAGGAAGGAGATGCTGCGTCGGCAGCGGGGGTGGCGGCGCGCGAGCAATATTTTATGTTGCAAGCGTTAATATGGCTACGGTAACCGCTTCACATCAGGCTGGCCGTATGCTTGTCTGCCACCCGACGTAGTATAAAAAAAAATACAATGTAGGATATTAAAATTAGTAGTAATACTACTTACTACTACTAAGAGTAGAAATAAAAAACCGGACAAGTGCGAGTCGGACTCGCCCACCGAGGGTTCCGTAGGTACGTAGTATCATTATTAAATTTGATATTTTTCATTATAAATAAGAAATAATGCGTCGAAAAAAATTAATAAAATATATTTTGCAATGTGTACATCAAGCCCTTTCATATGATACCCCATTTGAACTAGTAGTTTCAATTTGAAATTTCGACACCCTATAAAAAATATAGACCCCCTATTTTTTAAGATCTATTTACAAATGTATAGTTTTGAGATTTATTCCTATACTTGTAGTCTATAACGATGTTACTTGCCAAATTTCATAGTTCTAGGTCAACGGGAAGTACCCTATAGGTTTTGATTCCCTTGAGTGTGTCGAAATATGCGTTTTTTGCTGAATAAACGGCCGTAACTTTTTTATACGTAAACTTAGCAGTTTGATTTTTTTTTAACTTCATGGGACCGTAGACCTGAGTATACAGTTCAAATTTCAGCTTGATACCTCCACGCATTCTCGACATAGAAATTCTTGACAGACAGACAGACAGACAGACAGACAGACAGACAGACAGACAGACGGACAACAAAGTGATCTTATAAGGGTTCCGTTTTTCCTTTTGAGGTTCGGAACCCTAAAAATGCTAATAGGTTTGATTGATAATGTTCAATCGTAATGGATTATTTCTTTATCACAGTATTTTGCATTTACACGGCCTTTATCATTATTTTGACGTGATAACGTCTTATACATCGATGAACGCCGGCTGTACGCACGAGAAAGGATGACTCATTGTCACGTTCCGCCTGAGCCGAGCACGATAGAGAGGCACGATCGGCGTAAGCGGTCGGCTTGCGACGCGTCTATCTCTCTTTCACTCCATCGGCCGATTTTCTTATGACGTAAACACCTAAAATTATGGTCCGTAAACCGACTTTACAGACAAACAGTTTTTCTTTTTAAAACAGATCATAACTATGCAAGCAGCTAATAACTATATATAACTTAGATGTATTAAACATGGACGTTGCATTGCTAATGTTATAATGTATTTACATATGCGTGATATGTAGAAATTAGTTAGAACACCCAACCACGTTGTGTGTTGAACCGCGGTTTAAAGCCTTCCCTGATGCCTGATCATCTTGGAATGTCGTCTCAATGGAACGTATTTTGGTGCAGGAACGAATGGAAGGTCAGATTCTTCAGAACTAGTTGAATGGACTTCAATAAATACGCGACTGGCTGTTCTCTGATTCAGCGGTCTCATGTTGTTGGTAATAGAGAAAGGTGGAAATGATTGAGAAGATATACCTCATCATTATGACACTCCGCTTCTTACATTCAACTAATTCTAGCCGCTCTTTTGAGATCATCGCTTTATAATAGAAGAAGAGGTCCAACGTTTCATCGTTTATACGTGTCCTGAGGCTTGTAGAGATGGTCGAAATAGAGTGGACTCCAGGATTCCGTAGAATATGGTTACGCTCGTAAAACCTACAGCTAAAACCTGACCCTCTTGTTGTGACTAATTTCCCAGTGTACGAATTCATCAGGTCATAATTTTAAGAATTTCTTACGTTACATGCTATCAATATTTCAGATGTGATGCGATGTTGAAAGCTTCAGAATTTGAAACATGGATCGCCCATTCAAAGGATCTGCGCTGAAAAGTATGCGAACCAAAAGAGAAACAATAGCGCGCCAGTCTTCACACGACTGACGGATTACACTTTCTTAATGCGCCGTACTGTATCGTGAAAACTTGTAAAAACTATTTAAGTGTGAAATAATGATGATGGTATGATGTGTCATATTTAATTAAATTTAATTTAAATTTTGGAATGTTTGTATAAATATATATAGCGAAGTTTGTACAACAGTATACACTGAACTCTTTTTTTTATTTGTATCGAACCCGGCTTCCATTTTGATGGTAAGTAAACGTAAGGTTGAAAGCTGTAATCGTAGCAGTAGATAAAATAATTGAGTTATTTCATTCATCCATCTACCATCTATTAATTTGTTCGTTCGTTAATTCATTCGTTTATTCGTTCGTTCGTTCGTTAATTCATTTATAAATATTAGTAAATTGGTACAAATTGCGGACTTAATGCTATTGGATTCTCTACCAGTCAACCATTGTTCTAACATAATCAAAATCGACTTGTGATAGTATTAGATAGCGTTACGAGGTAGGTCTGGTCATAGCTTCATGGCTGCGTTGATAACTCACAAATAATAGAAACAACTACAATGTGGATCGTTTTGCGTCACGCTTTCATCTTCATATTGTATGCAAATTACGAAGCTACGCCCCAGTGGATAATAATGCAAATAGATGATATATAGCAATGATATATATGTCCATACAGCAATCGCAACATACGTGTTCGAATATAACTGAGGATAATCCAAAGAAGCGTCTACTTCCTTGAACTTGTATATTCTTATATATATATACATATAATGCAGTTCAAATATGTAAATATTGCTTGTATCACTAGTACCATTAATGGTCCTAGTGATACAACCAATATTTATGATGGTACAACTGATCGCAAATTAGTGTCACTAGTACCATTGATGGTACTAGAGATACAAAGTTGTGTCACTTGTACCATCAATGGTACTAGTCAATGGTACTACTGATCCGGAGGGTATATGTTTATTTATATAGTTTAATACCTTAGCGGCTTCTCATCTCCAGGGAACCAGCTTTGAGGCTGGCTCAGCAGCACGTGGTGCCGAGCGCCTTAAGTGTGGCAAGTACTCAGAACTGAGTACTTCCCATATATTTAAGGCGTTAGGTGTAGACCCGTTGGGACCGTGGGGACCATTGGCACGAGAATTGGCACAAGGAGGTTGCCAAGAAGCTGGTCTTGACTTCGGGTGACCAAAGGGCTGGCCAATATCTAGGCCAAAGTATTGCCATCGCTATATAGCGTGGACATGCGGCCAGCCTTTTGGCCACAATCCCGGAAGATTGTCGGGACAATTGATATAGGTATTGCTTTTTTTTTGTTTATTTTGTTAGTTTAGTTGTTAATGTAGTTATATTAATTTTATTTTAAATTTAATTTTAACATATTTTAGTATTTTATTTTGTTGAGGCGAATAATAAATTCAGTTGAAATTAGCATAGGCCTTAATTTTGATTGCAACATCGTTCGATCCACATTGTGGGGTACTCAGACGTCACCAATACGCTTGAGCATGGACAGCTATCCAAAGATATTAGTAGTCTGAATGTCCTCTGCGTTATATATCATAAGGAAGAACTCTTGTCTCTCTTGTCCCTCCTTCTCGATTTCTCCCTAACGTCACTCATGCTGGTCTGAAATCTATTCCTCATAGAATGTATTTCTATTCTATAAGGAATAGATCGAGAAATAGATAGATGATAGAAAATAGCAAGACTATACAATGACTGACTATGTTTTTTATTTTTTGTGGCTCACCACGATCTTTAGTGCCATAGTCAACCTCACCTGCACGTGGTGCACCCAGCCGATTAGCGATAGAGGCTATGGCAAAAGAGGGGTAGGGTACAGCATTCCTGAACGAATTACGCACTGCCATCTGGTCCCAAACTAAGCAAAGCTTGTACTGTGGGTATTAGATAACTGACATTATACTTAAATATACTTTTTTTTTAAATACATACATACGTACAATGCATAGAAAACACCAAGACCAAACAGATATATTCATGTACACAAACATTTGTCTTGTGCGGGGATCAAACACGCGACCCCGGAGCCTAAGGTGAACATTGCTAGTCATTAATTGACCAGCGGCACAGAATAATATACTCTACCAGCGGGCTCGTCTTTCCCAAAGATTGGTAATGAAATATATTTTTTTATACTACGTCGGGTGGCAGACAAGCATACGGCCCGCCTGATGTGAAGCGGTTACTGTAGCCATATTAACGCTCGCAACATAAAATATCGCGCGCGCACTGCCACTCCACTGCCAACGCAGCAACTTCTTCCTTTCTATAATAATATCTCATTTCATCTCATAGATCTATTCAATAATTGAGTTTGTAACACTGAAATATCTTTTCAGTAATTCAGTCTGTCGAAGCATATGAGTATGATTTCAGCTGCGATTAGCAAGAAACCCGCCGAATGGGGCGGATTGTCCCGCGTACCCATTACTACGATTATTTGCACCACTGAATTTCAATTTCACGCTGTATGCTACTCTCAATTGTTATGGAATTTATTTACAGGCTTAAAAGCAAACCGAGCGACATGCCTCTATTGTAACTAGTCAGCGACAAAATACAGTACATTATGTTGAAACTTTTTCTTTGTAATCGTAAGGTTGTAACGACAACTGTTCCACACTTGTAGCCCGTACAAGTCACAATTGTAGCCCGAGTGGAACAGCTGTTGTATGTTTATAGTCTAAGAAAAAAAAATGTGTCAAACTGAACTGTAGTAGATTTCAGCTTTACAGAACCTTTTTTTTAGTAAATTTAATAAACTTATAGTTCAGTTTTCTACAACCTTTTTTTTCTTAGCATACAAACACAGAACAACTGTTCCACGCGGGCAACAACTGTACAAGTCACAACCTTTACGGTTTTTTTTTTGTAACCGTAATGTTATGACTTGTATTACGCCCAATTCTGTTACTTTCTATAACTAAGGTAGCAGAGAAAATGTTTTTCTTTGTAACCGTAATGTTGTGACTTGTAGCCCGCCCAATTCGGATACTTTCGATAACTAGGGTAGCAAAGAAATTTTTTTTCTTTATAGCCGTATGTTGAGACTTTAGCCCGCCCAATTCGGATACTTTCTATAACTAGGGTTGCAAACAAGCGTACGATTTGCCTGATGGTACCTGATGGTATTGGCGTCATTGGAGCCTATGGACGATGTAATTGCGACACCAGACCAGAGGCAACACTCACGCGTCGACCCTAGTGATTGTAGGTAAATATTCAATTACTTCAAAAAGTGCATTAGTAAACGATGTTATGGGCGCTGATGTTACAAGCGTCCCTAAGCTACGGTAACTACTTTTTTTTCGGTCGGCAGCGACGGGCCGTATGCAATTAACCAAGACAAAACATGTCAGTTTGTCTTGGTCTGGGTGTATTCCATAGTATTTAGTGATGTAAATATTTCAAAGGATCTTTATGCATGACAGCCCCCTTACCACCATCTCTTATTGCGATTCAATAATTGAGTAGATTGCTTATTCATACCAATGAATAAGCGACTCTATTCCATTTGAAATGGAGTCGCTTATTCATTGGTATGAATAAGCAATCTAATCAGTTATTGAGTCGCAATAAGAGATGGTGGTAAGGGGGCAGTAATGTTGCAGGATGACAATACTGTTACCGATTTGATTGACATTTGAATTACATTAACAAAATTGATACTAATAACATCCATCTGGTTATGACTTTAAAATTGACATTGTTAATATTATTATTTCTATTTAAATTGATATAATTTGACATATTATTAATCTAATTTTATTGTATATTTGCATGCCTAAATATTTCTGGCAAATGTGATAGATCAAACAGCAAATTATTTTTTTTTGTTTACACTACGTACGCCTGATGCGATGCGGTTACCTTAGCCATATTAACGCTCGCAACATAAAATACCGCTCGCGTGCCGCCACCCCCGCAGCTATCGCAGCATCTCCTTCCTTCCTGGCGACCTCACTCACTCGCAGAAACACAACAACCCTCAATTGAATTGTTATCTGGCTGCGGTGTTCTGTGAGATGGACGTAATTCCCCAGTCGGGTAGCTTACAATTACGCTCCCTACCTCTCTTTTTGCCAGAGCTTCGTTTGTCTTTTAGCAGGGTGCACCGCGTGCAGGAGAAGTTGGCTTTGGTTCAAAGATGTTGATGAACCACTCATACCCCATAATGTTATTTGTACACCTATATACCCACATTTAAGCAACTAAAGGATTCTATTCTGTTCTATTATCTTTAAATAAATGCCTCATAATCACAGATGTACATAGCGTACTGAAAGTGCAAATATTTTCATTGCAACGCTGCCGCTTATCTAGCCTGCTTAGTATACTGCTTCTAAACGCGCCAAGAGGTGCATTTCATGCACTCACTCAGAACTACTTTAATATCCGTAACTACGATCGCTAAGCGCGGTTACTGGAAAAAACTTTTTAAAAGTGTAAACTTTTTTAAAATTTACATTTCAACAACTTTTTATTTTAATGTAAATCGTGTACATAGTGCCTCTTTACGAAATGTGTTTTACAGTAGAGTAGCTTGCGACCGCAACTTTGTACTCGCGTATCCCAGTAATCCGTGGAGATTCACAAAAAATCTTTTTTAGAGGATGCCTATGTCAAATTTTAACGTGATCCGTCCAGTGTTTTGATCTTTGCGTTGATAGCTCAGTCAGTAACAGTTGCCTTTAACATATACTCAAGAAGACTAGGGACCCGCCTCGGCTTTGGCTGTGTGAAATAATCTAAGTATATGTATAAAAATGAATGTACTATACTCGTACATTAAACCTCTCTTTGTTGCGCGTCTCGGTCTAATCGAACACGAAAGTTAAGCAACTTCGACTACAGTCGACGTTGCTTAACTTTCATGTTCGCATGTCCATGAGTGGGTTTATTAATCTCACGCTCCTCTGTGCTACGGAGGGCACGTTAAGCTGTTTTCATTAGATGACAGTCGTTAAGAAAAGTCAGTTGAGCAGCGTAGTGGAGTATGCTTTAAACCCCTTGGACTGTGGGGAGGCCCGTATCCCAACAGTGGGATGAATAAGTTGAAGACGACTCTCCATCCGTAAATACACAAAGTAAAGCTTGCATAGCTTGTCATGAAACTATTAACAGACATAAAAACTTAGAATAGTAAATACATATCAAACCCCAAACACACATCCCCTGAGCTGAATAAATAAAATCAGCATACGGAACCCTCGTTAGCCGGCACATACGTCTCGCGTTCGCAACACGAAACCCCGATCGAATGTAATATGACATTGAGCGGGCAAATTGGCACTTTTCAACGTAATAAAATGTCCCGAACGTATAAATTTATTATTTATCGGTTTGTACTCGTCGAAAAATACCAGCTGTGGTTTATATAGAGTGTTCCTACCACATAAAATGCTCGCAAAATTTCATTGTGTCTCGGTATGAAGTCATACTCTTGTCCGCGAATTCGTTTGTATAGTTTTTTACTTAATGCTTAAAGGAACTTTATATTAAAGAAAGGTTATCGTCGACTATACAGATACGTATACTGAAGTTCTTCGGGCATATTACCAGAAAAGAAAATTCTATGGAGCGTCTTGTAGTTTAAGGCAAGGTGGAAGGCAAGAGACCCCGCGGCCGCTCTCCAACCAGATGGGGAGATTTAACTAAATCTCTCACAAAATCCTCCATGTCCAAATGCTCCTGCAATGGCTCCACAAGAACCAAATGGAGAAATATAACGGGAGCCGCCATTCGTATGATCCCGACCAATCTGCCAACAGTGTCCGACTGAGAAGAAGAAGTTTTTTACTAATTTTCATAAGATAAAGATTTCCGTTCCGTTTTCTGTCATGTTACTGCTCATGTTTGTACCAATTCACTATACCTTTGCCGATGGTTTTCTTAGAGTATTTTATTCCACTCCCTCTATTCAGCCAGATAAATAAATAAATATTCTTGGACGAATTACACACTGCCATCTAGTCTAGTTTAGTCCCCAAACTAAGCAAAGCTTGTACTATGGGTACTTGATAACTGATATTATACTTAAATACATTTTTTTTAATACACACATATAATACATAGAAAATACCCAGACCAAGACAAACAGACATGTTCATGCATACAAATATTTGTCTTGTGCGGGGATCGTACCCGCGACCTCGGGAGTCAAAGTGGCCATTGCTAGTCATTCGATCACTAGGTTCGTCAAAATGTAATGAAACTATGAATAAAAATCAATCAATGATCTAAAATTAAGAGAAATAATAAATTCTGCCGAGAAATTGAATGAGGATCAAAATGATAAAAAACTGTTATTATGAAAACTGCAAGGCATTTTGGGATGTAAGTGGGTCATCAACATCTTTGTATCAAAGCCATCTTCACCTGCACGCGATGCACTCTGCTGACTGACAAAAGAAGCACTGCCGAAAAGAGACGTAGGGAGCGTAATTGTAAGCTACTCGACTGGGGAAGAAATGTACCTCCACCTCACAGAATACCGCTGCCAAATAACAGTTCCCGTGATGGTTGTTGTGTTCCTGCGAGTGAGTGAGGACACCAGATAGGAAGGAGATGCTGCAGTGGGGATGGCGGCGCGCGAGCGATATTATAAGTAGCGAGTGTTAATATGGCTACGGTAACCGCTTCACATTAGGCGGGCCGTATGCTTGTATGCAACCCGACGTAGTATAAAAAAAGACAATGGTGTAGTTTTCGTGTCTCGCTTTAACGCAATCATAAAACATACCTTTTTATTCAGTTATTCGTCGTAAACAAACAACTTGTCCCAAGAGTTCAATATGGGGCTATTTATTTTCGCACCCCAAGAAATTACTCCACTTCAAGGAGCCCTATGAATATTCACACATAGGCGAAATAAAATACATGAGTACTCGGGACGAGAACAAAACGCTTTGCTGAAAATACTGTGTAAGTAAGGCTTTTGTTTTGCGTTTAATTTGCAATGCACTGCATTTTCTGACCTTCATTCTTGTAGCTTAGACATACGTATTTGTGTCTATGTATTAATGCATTTTCTTTATGAGTCGACATGAAACCCATAATCGTCCTACTGTTGACTTTATCTGGGATACAGATCTCCCCTCAATCGAAGGGGTTTAGAGGGTACTCGTTGCTTAACTGCGTGTTGGTGGAAGCAGCCAGTTCTTTTTCTAACCAAAGGCCACTGAGTTGGCTTAACGATTGTCATCTCATGACAACAGCCCATATCGACGGCTTAACGTGCCCTCCGAAATACGGAGGAGCTTGAAATAAATGAACCCATCCATGGAGAGGTTATGGTAGAGTCGTTATGAATATGTATAGAAATTTTATAAACTGGCTTAGGCGCGCAGCTTCGCTACGCGCATACAGAGTACCTTACAAACATTTATGATGTTAGTAGGGTTTTTTTATATTACGTTGGATGGCAAACAAGCATACGGCCCGCCTGAGCTGAAGCGGTTACCATAGCCATTTCAACGCTCGCAACATGAAATATCGCTCGCGCACCGCTACCTCCGTTGGCAATAATAAATAAATAAATATTCCTGGATTCCTGAAATAAACACTGCCATTTAGGTCCAAACTAAACGAAGCTTGTACTACGAATAGTAGATAACTAATATAACACTTAAATATTTTTAAATACTTACATAGAAAACACCTAGACCATGAGAAATAGACATGTTCATGCACACAAATATTTGTCTTGTGCGGGGATTGAACCCGCAACCTTGGAGTCAATGTTTCGATTGCTAAACATTCGACCACCGAGCCCGTCAATGTATTAACCCTTTTCTTCCTGGTGACTCACTCCGCAAGAACACAACAAGCCTCAAGGAGGATAGGATAGGCAGTTAATTGATTCAAGTGGCAAGTCAAATTTGCAGGCAGCCCCCTTAACACCATCTCTTATTGCGATTCAATAATTGAATAGATTGTTTATTCATACCAATGAATAAGCGACTCTATTCCATTTGAAATAGTCACTTATTCATTGGTATGAATAAGCATTCTATTCAGTTATTGAATCGCAATAAGAGATGGTGGTAAGGGGGCTGGTCAATTTAAGATGCATGCGAATACTGTGTCTGTGGCTGCAGAAAAAAGACGACCAAAGCCGCCACGGTAATCGCATGCAGACTAACGGTAGTGGGTGGGTGCCGGCCTGCAATAGTTTGCATGAACTAACTGGTGCCGGAATCACGCAAAGTAGTGTAGATCAAGTTACCTAATAGGATAGGCTTTAGACCTCGCAAAGTTTTTCCATAAATAGTTTTGTATGAATGTAACTGTTTACATTGCGCAGGGAATTTCATTTAGGTTCAGTATACTATTATATATATGTGTGTCGTGGACACGGCCGTGTGTTGTACCTACGTGAAAACGTTATATGCACTAAAATTATCTCAAAATGGCACCGCTCCCGCCTCCCCCGCACGCGATGTTCAATAGTCCTTACTAGTGTAATAAATTCTTTGATTCTTCATTAATAAATTCTTTAATTCGAAACTACAACGCCAAACTGGATCCCCTGCTTCAGTTTCAGCGGTAGGGTCTTTGATTTTGTTATCATTAGAATTTTTGGGTTGCCCCCGTATGGTAACAAATTTAAAGACGTATTCGCGTGAAAAGTTAAATACATAAATTGCATATATCTGTACAGCCTTAGATTCTTATTCAGACCGCTTACACTACCGTACCTTGTCCTAAAATAACCTGAGTATTCTCAATATTCGTATTTTGAACGTTATCCATTCACTCACAAGGGAAGGTTGCTCAACTACCATCATTCACTGGACATAATGCGAATAAATCTTTTTACAACAAAATAAACGTTACCAAATACATACAGGCATTGAAAGATTTTTTATAAGAAGTAACATAACATGAATCGATTTTTTTTATGTTGATAGACATTCTATTAACACTATTGTACGTATACGTATATTTTATGTGAACGCCATTTTTTTTTATACCACCAGTGTGGCAAACAAGCATACGGCCCGCCTGATGGAAAGCAGTTACCGTAGCCTATGAACGCCTGTAACACCAGAGGCATCACACGCGCGTTGCCGACCCTGTAAAAACCTCTTCACGCCCTTTTTGAAGAACCCCATGCTGTAGTCCCCTGAGAAAACCTCGACAGGCAGTTCATTCCACAGCTTGACAGTACGCGGGAGAAAACTTCTCTGGAACCGCACAGTACGTGACCACTTAGGCTCCAATGTGTAAGGATGAATTCCCTTCGATGGCGAGCGGTGCGACTGTAGAAGGAGGCCGTTGGCATCATATCAAACAACTCCTCTGAACACACCCCATTGTACAGACGGTAGAACACACAAAGGGACGCAAAATCTCTTCTCAGACTTAAAGGTTCTAAACCGTCTGTTAGTAATAGCCATTGTGTATGTATGTTTGTATATTTGTATATATATGTGTATGTATATGTGTGGGTGTATGTGTGTTTATATTTATGTATGTATATCTATATTGAGACTTACCGCTTAAATATACACATGAATATTAATATTATTATTTTTCTTTGACTACCTATATAAGTCTATTGAATCTTTTAGACTTCGACTCAAAAAATTATATACATTTAATTAGGAGGCATTTTGGATGGTGTGAGCTATGTTTAGGTATTGCAATTGATTATAGGTATTGTTATTATTATGTATCTTTCACTAAAACAACTAGTACTGTATAAATTATGTTATAAATGTTTTATTGTATTCTCCCAAATTGTATTTATATTTAAATTATATTATAAATGTTTTAGTACAGTTTATAAATATTTGTTCCAAAATCTATATGTAGTAAACTTTTCGGTACTGAGTGTAGTTAAAATTGTTGTATAACTTTAATTGTGTATTGTTATTAATCAACATGTATTGTTAATAGCAAAATGTGTGCTTTCTCGCCTTTGATTGAGCTCCTTTCAATGACTGTAAGGTTGACTGGAAGAGATCTCTATTAGGGATAAGTCCGCCTATGTATTACTCTTTACTTTTAAGAATTGTATTACATATTGTTATTGCATTAAAGAACTTACAAACAAACAAACAAACAAATAAGTGTAAGTGTATATAGAAGTCCATGCGGACAAAGACGAGGGCAACAGCTAGTTAATATCGTCGTCAACGCTTATTCATTCCACTGCTGGGATACGGGTCTCCTCTCAAATGAAGGTGTTTAGAGCATACTTCACTACGCTGCTCAACTGCGGGTTGGCGGAGACCAGTGTTTTCAAACCGCCTACTGCTACTACTCCTAAAAGGCCACTGGCTTGGTTTAATAACTGTCATCTAATAACAACAGCCGAGACCAACGTCTTAATGTGCGTGAGATAAATAAACCCATCCATGGACAGGCTTCGGTTGACATTGCTTAACTAATGTATTTGATTAGACTGACACGTGTAACGACGCCATAGAGCTCTACTTCTAACTAATTAATATATATATTTTAATTATTTTATATGCACTTTAGAAATCATTTAAATAAATAAATATTTCTGGACAATTTACACAACGCTATCTAGTCCCAAATTAAGCGCAAAGCTTGTGTTATGGGTACTAGACAACTGATAAATGTACTTAAATAAATTTTTTTGTAAATACCTAATTATAATACATAGGAAACACCCAGATCAAGATAAACAGACATGTTCATGCACACAAATGTTTGTCTTGTGCGGGAATCGAACCCGCGACCTCGGAGTCAAAGTGGCCATTGCTAACCATTCGACCACCGAGCTCGTCAAAATGTCTTAATTAAAAATTACACCTTCCCAACAGTTGTAAAAGGGATTAAGTAGTTGAGAAGTGCCACACCTTTGATGGCATAAACCTCTTTTACAGCTCCTCACAAACGTCTTACCCAGATTAAGTAACTTACAGAATGCCGTATAAACGTTAAGCTGCGGTTACATTTGCACTATATTATTTAAATGGACTTGTAAGTTGGTTATTGACATCGTAAGAAGTTTTATGGGGGATATAAGGGGTGTATGTATGGTGGTACCAGTTGTCATAACAAAGGAAACGATTCTTCAAATTGCTAATAGCGCTATACGTACTATTACTCATACTGTGTCTGTACAATGATGTTACAAATACTATATATACTAAATAGATATGCTACAAACGTCAAACACGTACTCCCGAAACCTTGCGATTAGTTCCTAAGGCACCGTTCGACGAAACTGACGTTTGTGACAATTGATTGAAAATGCCGTTTTATGTATTACGAAAATAAATTAATATAAATATAAAAATGCACAATTTATGTGGATAGCGCAAATACAGCCCAAGGGATAACATATCAGACTAAAGTACACAATTATATTTGATGTTAACGCGTATTTTAGGTTAATTTCATATTTTTGCAAGAAAAAAGACGCCATTAATTACGCACTCAGCAGGGAAATAGATAGCAAGTATATTAAAGCGCCGAAATGAAAAGGGACAGCGATAGTCATGGATCTCCCAGGCGATGGGAACCATTTTCTGACGCAATTTAGTATGGGTATGCCATATCTATAGTATTTATTACATCATTGGTTCTATATAAAAAAAAATAGTTGGAAGTTATATTGTGAATATTTTAATAGATAGAGTCAAGAACTCTGCCTAAATCCATTACATTATTTAGCGAATAAGTTTTTCGATAACTTTTTGTGAAATTGATAGCGTGTAATATGACAAGGTGTCGGAAAACTATTCACATGAAATAATGGTTGTTGGTAAGCCTTAATTATTTCAAATTTAGTTTTATGTGGAATTCTTTTAGCATGATTTTAATCGGTATAAACTATAATTAAGTTATTTATTTATTATTTGTATTGCTCGAGTATTCTTAAATAACCAACTAAACTTTATACATATATAAAAAACAAAGACTGGTTAGGTTACACCATTTATAACTCAAGAACGGGTGGACTGATTTTTATGACCTTTGATTTGTTGGGTTCGTCTCCGTCTCAAATAGCAGAATAACTATTAAATCAATGCAAAATTACCGAAAAAAAAAGAAGAATTCATTTTTTCGCACATTTCGCGAGGCCTAAATTTCGCTTATTTTTTTCTGTTGTGTTCGAAATTGTAAATTGTATATGTTACATCCAATGTGGTAAATTAGTAATTATTTATAATCGCTGGCTAAAGTCATAAATTGTCAATAATTAATAATCAAGCTTACTTGACACCACATCATTCATCATCTAGGTTGACAGAGCTCCTATTTCCGGTGACAGGACACAAGAAAACCCTAACCTAATCAAAAATTAACTCAAACCTAACCAAAGCATGATTTATCACAATGACCATAACCATTTATAGACATAGTTTGTATCGAAAACCCACAGGAATTTGAATGACAACGGGAAGACTGAGCCACATCGAAACGTGGGAGGGCCGCTGTGTGTGTGCGTGTAGTATTTAAAACAAACTGCATTTGAAAATGCAATGGTTCCATCCACCAAACATTTAGTATGACGACATGGCACCCGTAGAGGGAGATACAATTACATGTGCATTTACTATCTATTCCAATTATGTACAGTTGTATGTACAATGTCTGGTTACTACAAGAACATAGTATCTTTTACCTACCTAAATCTTACTCTATGAGTGACATGTCGCTATAATAAATGTATGGTAGATGGAAACATCGAATTTTCGTATAGATCCATTTTATAAACTACTCTTGATATCTTTTGATAGTGATCAGTTATTAAATTTCTTGTCAAGTTTAGAAAATATCCTAATGAGATGAGAATCAATTTAGCCATAGAGCGAGGTAATGCTGTAGTATCTTATCTTAAGTACAAATCTATATTTTTAAAAATTGTATTACATTTTGTTATTACATTGAAGAACTTACAAAAAAAGAGAGGAAGGAGAATAGGCTGGCAACGGACCGGCGACCCCTTGGTGTTGCTGATCTCCATGGGCGGTGGTGATTGCTTTCCATCAGGTGACCCACATACTCGTTTGCTACCCTCTCATATAAAAAAACAAACAAACAAACCCCATATGCCGCTAGGATTTGTTATTTGGCTGCGATATCATTTCATTTTAACTCTATAGAACTATTCCATAGCATTCGCGGTTCTAACAAACTATAACTTTTAGTTTATCTACCATTTTTTTACAATAACGTATACTACTGACGTCAGCAGTCAATTCAGTGGCAGTAAGTTGCCATATCCCACAAAGTCCGCAATAAACTTACAGCAGAAAGGGGATAGATTAAAAATCGAGCAACTCGCAGTCACAATGAGAATGTTTTCCATAGGCCCCTTTCAGGCACGCGCTTTGTTTGTGAAACGAAGTTCCCGTTTTTTCCTCTATACACGCTTCATCGGAATTTTTTTCCGGGGAAAATGTAGCGTAATGAATATTACGCTTTGATTTCAAGCGTATTTGATGCAGTTGTATCCGAACGCATCGCAACGTTAATTTAGGTAATAAAGCGCTACATTATGCTGGCCCGTTTGATATGCCTGTCCGACTGTTCGAATACTTATTGAGAATTTATTGGGGTGCAAAATTTCAGAATGCATTTTGAGTGGTGCAAGGAAAACACTCGTACATTGATATGTAGCAACAATAATTTTATATCAGCAAATGGAGACTGGGATTAAAAAAAAGTTAGCGGTAAACATAATAATCGCGTAATATTACTATTAGACCAACAACCCGCAGTTTAGCAGCGTGATTGAGTATGCTGCTGGTAGTACGAGATCCTAGGTCTGTGGTCTGTACTATTATTATTTATTACTTAATCCAGGGCTGTCCAAACCATATACAATACCGGGCCATTACAAATTACTAAATAAATTAGCAGGCAGCAAAAACAAATACCTACTTGACATTTATACTACCTACACTAAAAGTTTAAGCTTAGTTATAACTAGTTAGTTATAAAACTTTAAGTTTTCTAAATATATATAATTTTCAGTCAGATTCGTTGTATAAAACCTATAGCGGTAGAAAACTATATAAAAACCGGTAAATGAAAAACACGTCACGGGCCACACAAATATAAACCGAGGGCCGCATGCAGCCCGCGGGCCGTGCCTTGGACAGCCCTGCTAATCTATATACTGTCACATACCTGTAGCCTCAAAAAATATTGGGGTCTTTGAACTTAGGTAAAGATTCATACAGCGAAGTAAGATCGAGTATAATATATCTCTTTGTTTTTTCAATCCTTACATATATTCAAACATACTATAAATAAATAAAATAATATTTATTTCAGACCAATAAAGTAGTCCATAATAGTTTAGTAACATTGGAACCTTATAATCTACGTTAGTACATGGAAGTTAATTTAATTTGAATTTAATTTGATCAATTTAACACAATTTAATTTAATTTAATACATACCATATACAATACTATTAAATAATACCTAAGCTGTTCAATTAGATTTTCAACATGTTGTATAAATTTGGCTGAGACCTTTCCTAAAGAAACTATTTTGAAAATATCGTGTGTGTGGACACCTTTAAGTCATACTTTACACTTTGTTGTATAAATTATTATGCTAACTTCAACGATTAAAGGAAGCCCTTAAGTTGCGTCTGTAAATTCAATTCGCACATTAAGTACCCAATACTATAGTAGTGGAGGTTATTTATGAATATATAACTCGACTAAGAGTTAAACTACCTCTGCTAAATAATTTATAGGATCCCCCTGGCGGGTCTCAAGATTGTTCAAGAGGTCGGCGCGCGACGGCGCGGGATCACGCGGGCGTTACTTCATGTCGCCAGTTACCGAACCGGAAGCAGTTTATTAATGCTGTTAACTCGAAGAGCGGAATCGAGACTATGTTATATCGATATTCAATAATTCTTGTGAAGAACTTTTATTATGATAAACATGATAAAACAAGCGCAAGTCTGAACATAAAGTAAGATTATTGGTGTTTGCTGTCAAATTTCGTTTTTATTTTTTATTTGTTTTAGAAACATACGAAACTTATTTAATTTTAATTATTTTGACATTGTAAAATTCTTATTGACTTTCTTATATTAGATTGATAATTGTAATTTAATGGTCGGTGACGAGCCCGGAGGTCAATGGCTAGCAATGGCTATTTTGATTCCGAGGTCGCGGGTTCGGTCGCAAGACAAACATTTGCATACATTACAAAAAAAAAATGTATTTAAGTACATTTATCAGTTGACTAGTACCCATAATACAGTTTTGCGCTTAATTTGGGACTAGATGGCGCTATGTATATTGTCCAGATATATTTATTTATTAAAAGGTAACTTTATTTTATATACCTACTGTTTGTCTTATGTATTTTGATTACATAATACACAAGAATTTACATAATAGCCTTTGACTCATCTACTACCGAGAAGTACCCGGCGGCCAGCCAGAAGAGCCTAGCATGGCGGCCCATCCAGTGCCAATTCTGAAGGGATGGCGTCTACTAACTCTGGAACTAGATGGAGCTGTGTAAGTTGTAAGACTTAAGTACAAAAGTATTTACGAAGGTTAGAAACTATCATCAGAGATGGTTAACTGCTAAGTTCAAAATTATGGTTCATTTGAAGTTATATTTTGCAACTGTACTCCTATCTCGTGGAAATTTGGCAGAAGCATCAGATATATTATATACCTACCTATACTTATTTATGGTAAAGAATTATTAAGCCTGAGAAGAAACTTTGCCTCTTTTGGGTGTTCTGTTGTACCGTGTTTTTTTTATAATATAAACCTCTGATAACTTGATATTGTATTAAGATTGGACCTATTTGTTTTACTTATATATATTTATGTCACTAAAGATAAATATAATATTTTCTTTTTTACGTTATATTGTGCTGTGCTCTACCGATTATACAGTGGTTCAAGTTCTGAGCTTGCTTTTTATAATCGCAACGCTCGCCTTCGGCGGAGTATTCATCCTCATACCTTATAAACTAATTAGTATCGTCCCTTGTCGTCCTCTTGATATACGCATGTAAATAAGGTATTCTTCTACGTACATCAAGATGTGGAGCGAACCAGCTACTGTTTCCCTGGAGACTACAACATGGGGTTTTTCATATGGACGTGAAGAAGTTTTAACAGGATCGGCAACGAAGGTGTGATGCCCATTGTGTTACAAGTACTCATAGGTTGCTTACTATCAGGCGGATCATAGCGTGGTAAGCTTGTTTGCTATCTCAGTAATATAAAAAATGATTGTAAATAGTATCAAATATTTTGTGGGATATGATAAAGTCCCCAAAAAGAATTAAAGTTGTCATTTTTCTTTCTTGCGAATCCTACCTACTTCATGGATTGTTTCGTTAGCTCAAGGTTGCCTTGAAAAGATTGCTTTCAGCAATAAGGCCGCCTTGTTGCACATAAACGTTTTGTCAATAATTTTAGTTGTAATCTTTGTACCTTTATCGTGCAAATTAAGCATATTTTATCTATTTATCTAAAAATTTACTAGCAAACAATAATTATGCATAGTTAATAATTTTGTAATTAGTTTCGATTAGAGATTAGAGTAAAATAATGTGCTGCATCTAGTAATATTTTATTGGCAATTTATACAAGATATAACTTATAAGATACAACCCTAGCTTCGTCCCAAATTCTGTAATGATATTAGCGCTGCAGGGAGATATTAGACAGGCAAAACCTAAGGGCACACTAGAGCTTTGTCATGACCTCGTAAAACTGCTTGAACGTGCCCTTTTTATTTTTGTTTTATTATTATACCGAGTTTACTATGAAGATGAGTGCCTCACCGAGTGTTTGCTCGATGAAGATAACATACTTCATATTATGATACCACCACAACAATTTCTTGAGTTATTTGTCAAGAAATAGCTCTTTAGAGAAGATTAAGATTTTGTTAGACTCAAACTGTTCTTACCGTCTTTTTGTTTTAAATTTTACTAAATTTAGAAACATCCTCATCAGCTCAGCAATCTTGATTTATAAAGATCTTTATATAGACGATATTTTGGGATGTAAGTGGTTCAACGACATCTTTGAACCAAAACCAACCTCACATGCACGAGGTGTACCCAGCTGACCTGCTTCTACTCGCCAGAGCTTCGTACAAAAGCTGTGGCGAATAGAAAGGTAGGGCATAGCGTATTTTGTAAGCTGCCCAACTGGGGAAGTACCTCCACCTCAACGAATACCACAGCCAAATAACGATTCTTTTGAGGGTGAGTGAGGTTACCAGAAAAGACGGAGTTGCTACATTGGCAGCAGGGAGGGGGGGCGAGAGCGATATTTTGTATTGCTATTTAATATGGTTATGGTATCCGCTTCACATAAGTCGGGCCGTATTTTTGTCCGAAAAAAAAACCCCAAAAAATACGATTTCGATTTTGTTTAAAGTTTGCTGATAGAGTTTGACCAAACCAACCCACATTTTCGTACGGTTGACCTCACCTCAACGAACCGAGTACCTATTCGCAAAATGATATTGATTTACCAGCTATTTTGTCTTCTCTTCATAGTATTAGAGATATGTAGAAAACATTTCTAACGCAGATCTTAATGTTAACGGGGTCTATGGAACAGAGGGCAAAAATGCTTAGATAAAATAGTGAATAGCGACAGTAAAACAAAAACACAAATGATATTTAGACTGAGTATGCCATCTATAAAGGTGAAGTGTTAAAAGTAATTGAGTGAGTTATGGGTTCATAAACGTGCGAAATAGTGTCGTTATGACTTACTCGTGACATTGTGTATGTTTACTTTCCACATAATACGTTACCAATAATTATTGTGTCACCGAAAGAAACTGTCGTCTAAGACACACACAGGCTACGCCCAGTTTAGACAGCAGTACCCATGAATGGATGATATGATATGGTTACTGTTTATTCCTAAGTCGCAATGTACAAAATATTTTCGTCAAATAAAAAAATATTAATATTATTTATTATATCTTCGGTGCTGTTTATTCGATAATATCAGTAATATTGTTCATTTCGGTCACACCGATTGGATCAATCATCGTTATTGCAATTTCATGGAAAAGGAACAAATCAACCTAGCCAATTTACATACAATACACAACATATTCGTACTTCTTAGACCCTACATTTATGATCAACCCATCATAGTTTGGTCCTCCCCGAAGCAAGAAAATTATATTACTTTTCTTACCGAGAGAGGGTAGTAAGGGTTCTTTTTATTTTGGTTATTTTTCGTGTGGGAGATACGAGGATCCACTTGATGTTCACTATGTTTTATTCATTGCTTTAGGCTCACTTCACACCAACGCAGGGGAGGAGAAATCCAAAAGTATATTTTTGATAAAAATGTCAGCCATTCCGTATAGACAATACGATCGTATTGTCGATACAAAGAGGAGCTCCTCTTCGTCCTCCAAGGCGTGGTTGTACGTGTCTGTCTGTTCGATCCCGCAAGTTAAGCAATGTCGACCGTAGTCTGTCTATGGATGAGGTTATTTTTTTTTTTTTTTTTATACTACGTCGGGTGGCAGACAAGCATACGGCCCGCCTGATGTGAAGCGGTTACCGTAACCGTATTAACGCTCGCAACATAATATATCACTTGCGCGCCGCCACCCCCGCTGCCAACGCAGCATCTTCTTTTCTGGGGACCTCACTCACTCGCAGGAACACAACAACCCTCAAGGGAATTGTTATTTGGCTGCGGTATTCTGTGAGGTGGAGGTACATTCCCCAGTCGGGTAGCTTACAATGACGCTCCCTACCTCTCTTTTCGCCAGAGCTTCGTTTGTCAGTCAGCAGGGTGCACCACGTGCAGGTGAAGTTGGCTTTGGTTCAAAGATGTTGATAAGCCACTTACACTTATTTATCTCGAGCTTCACTGTTAAGCTGTCGGTCCCGGCTATTGTCACCAGATAATAAATAATATCGTTAAGACAAGTCAATGGTTTTTAGGCGACTTGACAACACTTTTCAAGCCAATCATTTAAACTGAAGAATCATGTTATCAAGAAGTACAACTGGGCTCGACCCACTCCCCCCCCCCCCCCCACCTCACGTAATTTATGGACGCCCCCGATGAGTAAAAATATACTAACAAACTTGCACACTTCTAATATTAGTAAAGTTATATGCCACACTATAAAAATTCCAAGTAAGATTAATTTAACATAAAAAATTATGCATATAGTTATTTAATAACTATATTGCGTGCAACACTCCCGTGTTAAACACCTAAATAAACCAAGAAAGCGTCAAAGTATTTGCACGAAAACGATAAACGTGCACTAACGACGCGTTCATTGTTCACACATAGACTTATAATAATACCTAGCATTAGTAAAACTTAAGAAAACGTTAATAAAGATATTGACATTATGAAACAAAATCGTAAAATTTCCAGATCGCAAGATAAACATGAAGATGAAGCATTATTTCCAAATACTGCTACATGGGAGCCTTTTTAAGAACAGAGTCAATTTTTCCCTAAAAAGGCTGGCAACGGATCGTCGACCCCATGGTGTAGCTGATTTCTATGTGTGGTGGTATTATTTTCCATCAAATGACAACACCACAAGCTCGCTTGCCCCCATGTGAAATAAAAAAAATATATTTAACTTAAATACACCGACTCAATGAAAATATCACGTACTTACTCATCACTACTTTTTATATTACTCGAACTGTTTACAGTCTTCAATATGTTACTAGCTGACTGACAGACGTTGTCCTGTGTAAACCTTACCGTGGTAACTTCATACAAACGCACCGAGCGCGGTTTGTATGTGAGCGCGCCCGTACGTATGGCCGTCGCACGCACACACTGACAACATTTATAGGAGGTTATTATATGGTGCGCCAGTCGGGGTCGGAGCTGCGCCGTACGCAAAACCGCGCAAGATTCGCACCTGCGCTGACGTTCGTTAATAATTTGAACATTTAGGTACCTACCTACGTCGTATACATATAACTACAAATTCGTTAAAGATGGCTACAAAGTCGTCTAGCCATAAAAAACATTGCAGTGTTCATGGATGTCTCAATAACAATTTGTCGGATACCCTAACCATTCGGCCACCGACATTCCTAATAATCACATGATAAGTGTGTAAATTAAAAAGTATTAAAAATAGTTTAGTGTAAAAAATAATATATAATAGGTACTTAATAAAAATATATTTTCATAATAATTTAGATTATTTGAATAAATATTATTATTCAGTAAAGCTACGTTTTAATTAATCCTATTCCTATTTAGACCGTAATTTTTCAAATCACTAAACAGATAACATGAAGTAGGTTTTATCAAATGATAGGAGTCCGCCTGGGTGAGGACCACTGCCTTATATCTATTTCTGCCGCCAAGCAACAATGCTTGCATTGTTGTGTTTTGTGTTCCGGTTTGAAGGACAACGCACCTGCGATTCTGCATTTTTGTTGCCAACAGCTTGAATGCGTGAATCGTGGATGTTATGGGCGACAGTTACCGCTCACCATCAGGTGGGCTGTCTGCTCGTTTGTCACTGAGTAAGCATGCATTAAAATGTAGGTAATGAAAAAATTGCAGTCACTCCTGGTGTATGTTTATTCTTTTTAGATTTCCACACCCAAAGGGTAAAAACGGGACCCTATTACTAAGACTCCGGTGTTCGTCTGTCTGTCCGTCTGTCACCAAGGGCTGTAGGTATCTCATGAACCGTGGTAGCTAGACAGTTAAAATTTTCACAAATGATGTATTTCTGTTGGCGCTATAACAACAAATAATAAAAACAGAATAAAATAAATATTTAAGGGGGGCTCCCATACAACAAACGTGATTGTGTGTCGTTTTTGGTACGGAACCCTTCGTGACCGAGTCCGACTCGCACTTGGCCGGCTTTTTGTTACAGATCCCTAACACTTACCCTACTTAATTTTGTATTTTGTACCTTACTTAATTTTGTATAAGAGAGATTGACTAAGTATTTTTGACGGTTGAATAAACTATTAAGCGACAGCCCTACGTGTTTAGGCTATTATCTCCCGCTCGGGGCTTGAGTTCTCCTACTTCTCTATTTTTATTATGACCTTACCCAGTATACCCAGAATATCCCACCAAAGTTGCATTGCAATCGGATGAGCGGTAAACGAATGCATAAAGGACATACAGACAAACATTCATTTTTAGGGTTCCGTACCTCAAAAGGAAAAACGGAACCCTTATAAGATCACTTTGTTGTCCGTCTGTCTGTCTGTCTGTCTGTCTGTCTGTCTGTCTGTCCGTCTGTCTGTCCGTCTGTCTGTCAAGAATTTCTATGTCGAGAATGCGTGGAGGTATCAAGCTGAAATTTGAACTGTCTACGGTCCCATGAAGTTGTAAAAAATTCAAACTGCTAAGTTTACGTAGAAATAAGTTACGGCCGTTTATTTAGCAAAAAACGCATATTTCGACACACTCAAGGGAATCAAAACCTATAGGGTACTTCCCGTTGACCTAGAACTATGAAATTTGGCAAGTAACATCGTTATAGACTACAAGTACAGGAATAAATCTCAAAACTATACATTTGTAAATAGATCTTAAAAAATAGGGGGTCTATATTTTTTATAGGGTGTCGAAATTTCAAATTGAAAGTACTAGTTCAAATGGGGTATCATATGAAAGGGCTTCATGTACACATTGCAAAATATATTTTATTTATTTTTTTCGACGCATTATTTCTTATTTATAATAAAAAATATCAATGATACTACGTACCTACGGAACCCTCGGTGGGCGAGTCCGACTCGCACTTGTCCGGTTTTTATATATATAGATATGATCTAGGACAATGTTTTACACTATGACATATCTATTGTTATATTAGTCTTAAGTTTAATTTATCATTTATTTAAAATTGAAATTATGCATTTTCAACACAATACTGTATTGTTTCAAAATAAATTAATATGAATATGAATACTTACAAATGCATATCGGACCAGTAGTCATACATACGAGTCAAACAAAGAACCTCATCTTTTAAAATCGGTTAAAAATAATGAAATGCTCATATTCATAGTAAAAATAAAGTCATATTGTACTACTACAATATGAGCATTTCATTATTTTTAATCGATAAGTACCTACGTACTTATGGCAATTTCGTTACCAAATCGATAATGCCTAAGTCGAGGAATCGCAAAGTAGTCAAATGTCAAGATCATGGTAAAATGAATAAAATAAATGATTGGAAACAAAATATAAAATCAAATTTATAAACTTAATGAAATACAGTTCATTTCATATTCGTCTTAGGTGTCAGACATTTAGACGTAATTTTGACATTTTATGACTTTAATGGAAAATCGTAATAAATACAGTAATATTAAAATTAAATTAACTAATCCTTTACTTGCTCTCATTTTTTTTTTCAATTTTAAATTTCCTTATAGTCGTTACAAAGCATTTAAAAGATTTTTATAATTACCTGTTTATTCCCCTAGGCAGCTTTTTTTTTATACCACTAAAGTGGAAACAAGCATACGGCCCGCATGATGAAAAGCAGTTACCGTAGCCTATGAACGCCTGTAACACCAGGGGCATCACACGTGCGTTGCCGACCCTGTAAAAACCTCTTCACACCCTTCTTGATGAACCCCATGCTGTAGTCTCCTGAGCTTAGAAAATACGCCACGCTCTTCTCTCATATGCTCATGCTCACCTCTCTTTTCGCCAGAACCTCGTTTGTCAGTCACCAGGGTGCACCACGATGAGGTTGGTTTAGGTTCAAAGATATTGATGAACCACTTACACCCCAAGTCAAGGATTTGTACACCATACCACTCCATAATTTCTTACTCCAAATCGCCGCGGCATTCCAACCTTGCGTTAATAACGTAATAACAATTATTAAAGCAGTTAAACTAACCAACGAAAGCATGAATATATTTAAAGGCGTTGTTAACCAATCCATTAGTGAAACAACTCATAAATAACTACATTAAAACTAAAGAACCAATTACCTAAATTAAATACCTAAGCGTTTGAAGAAATACAATTCACTTCGCGGAAAATGAATCAAACATGATGCAGTCTACTACGAAATGCTATCACTCTTCTGTAACACTCTTTAAGAATCTACTGTCCGTTGTTCTTTCACTACGTTTTTGCTATGAATATATTTTATTTACAAGGAACAACAAAAATATGCAGGGTTATGGAGGTATTTAATTATAATTTAAATAACTGAATTTATTGAATTAAAACTAACATGGAGACTGTGGGATTATTCAATAAAGGATCAGGTTTTAAGTTTTAACTGGTTTGATAACGGGCGAATGGTGTCTTTGTGTAGTAAACGTCCATAGGCTGCGGTAACCGCTTACCATAAGGTGGACAGTTGTCTTAGTGGTATAAAAAAACAATATAATCATCATCATCATTATCAGGCTGTATTTGAGAGGACAAAGCTTCGTTGCAATATATGGGGCCTCCACTCCAGGACTTTCGTCCCCCGTCTGCCATCGACAAATGTGGCCGGCCCAGTGTGGGCCCATTGCCATTTTAGCTTGTTGGTTTTGAGATTTGAGAGCTGATGACAATCTGAGATTTGATGACAATGGCTACCATTTACGCAGGCATAGAAAAAAAATTCGACTCCTCCGTAGAATAACGTCCGAACTGTATTTTTGGTAGTTCAGTGCGTTTTTACGGGAGCAGCTTCAGGTTCAGCTTGAACTTATTCGATTCTAATTAATTAGAATTTTCTTTTGTCATTTATATACTCGTATACATACAGATATTAAAAATCATATATTTTGGGGCGTAAGTGGTTCATCAACATCTTTGAACCAAAGCCAATTTCACCTGCACGCGGTGCACCCTGCTGACAGACAAACGAAGCTCTGGCGAAAAGAGAGGTAGGGAGCGTAATTGTAAACTACCCGACTGGGGAATGTACCTCCACCTCACAGAATACCGCAGCCAAATAACAATTTCCTTGAGGGTTGTTGTGTTCCTGCGAGTGAGTGAGGTCACCCAGAAAGGAAGGAGATGCTGCGTTGGCAGCGGGGGTGGCGGCGCGCGAGAGATATTTTATGTTGCGAGTGTTAATATGGCTACGTAATCGCTTCACATCAGGCGGGCCTTACGCTTGTCTGCCACCCGACGTAGTATAAAAAAAAAATCTTATTCCTTATTTCGTCTAGCTAATTATCTTGTTTTTGCTCCATGATAACATCGGACTCTGTTTTATTTGTATACGCACGCACATCTATGCGAATATACTCCCAATTGTATACTTATGCATTTTGCATGGAATCAGCAAGTCTGTAGATCAATTTGACGAAATAAAAACTAAGTGTTTATCTAACTGAAGGTGACATTAATATCGTCACTTTATTTTATTTATGTACATGTATATATTTGTATGTACATATATGTGTATGTATATTTGTATTATCTGTGCATGTGTAAGTATGTATGTTATGTATGTATATTAATGTTATTTCTATATTATTTATCTATTAAGTTATGTATCATGTATACAGTATTAGGTTATTTGTTAGAATAGCCGCAATCGTGTTACTCTCTACTCCAAATGGTTGACTGGTAAGAGAATGCAATATTATTAAGTCCGCTTTTTTAACAATTTACTGTGGTCAATAAATAATAATAAAAATTATAAGTTTCATAAATTAAAAAAAATAATACTAATGAAAAAGAATATGTTGATGAAATAAAAAAAGCAATTAGTTGCTGAAATTAAACGCTTAAGCGTTTCGTTAGTGCCACTTGCCACTTCTCAGTTCAGTAATTATGAATAAAACATAGGGCAGTACTCAAGAGCGGCTATCTGTCTTCGGTACAGTGACGGCATACCATTCTACGGTCTGTATTGTATTTGCCGTGTGCCTCGTATGCCTCTCTTAAGGGCCATTCAAAGGGCCTAAGTATATTGTTAGTATATTTTCCAGTATTGTCTTTGTGAGACCACTTTCCTTTGTATACGGAACTTGGTTATTTTTCGGGTTATAATGATTGATTTTTATTTCCTAGGTGTAAAGAGTTTACGATTTTATATTTTCTATTTAAAAAAATAATTTTCTTATTTTAGAATATAGGATTAGGGTCTGTACATACAAATCAACATCCATCACAATCACAATCTGTAAACAAAATGGATGAAAATAAATCTGTCTGCATATGTGCAGAGATATATGTGTGCTGCATATGTCCACTGAGCTCAAATTGTAACTGAATTTCATGAAAAGTGTTGATGAAATTATAATAAAAACCGCAATGATAGGAAAGACGCGTAGCCAGCACTCTAAAACATGGTCATCTGTCTGACCAAGCGGAGCGAAGAATCCTAAGTCTATGGTCACAGTATAAGTAATAGTACTACGTACATTATAGTACCCTGCCGCTCTCTCGAGTCGACCTCACCTCCTCTCTGAGATGAAACTCGAACAATTGTTCGAGGTTCGTCTCAGAGGAGCGTAAATGAGTGTGTGTGAAACACACTATCTGTACAGACGCCATTGTTTATGTAGTAGTAAACGATGCGACTTTTGTATGGAGTGGCCGGGGTGTGCTATGGTCTGACCCATAGATATATAGCGAAGAATCCTAAGTCTGTAGTCTGACCGGTGATTACACCGATAAGAATTATCTTATATTCTTGTCTGAAGTTTAAAAAGGTGAGCTTACATCTAGAAGAGATCTTTTCTTCTTAAGCTCTAGAGAAAGCTTTATATATATAAGGCAAAAGCATATACCTAATGTGTGAAAGTATAGCTGTACATTAAGTAACAAAACTTTTTCACAGCAACACTCCTTAAAATTGACAAGTGTGAGTGTAATAAAAACAACCCCGCATTTTTCAGTGAACATTCGACCGCATGACGACGAGCCGGTGATCACAGGACCGTTACAAATGGAATTACACTGAAACGCCAGGGTTCAAATCCGTTGAAATGGATTCACCATTGCAGACTAAAATCTGTTTTTATTTACCTGTAACTGAAAGGCGTGATTTATTATACAATCGTCGGTAGCTGGAAATGCGTTCGTGAGTGAGGTGTACAATAAGAAAGGACGATGTCATCGGAGAACGGGATCGAAGAACAAGTGAGTCAAAGAAGGAGAAATGGAGAAGTAAGCAGAGAGGGTAACGAAGTCTTAGATAACAAAATGGGAAGCAATGAAAGTTTCTAACCACGGTTTGGCTAGCTGTAAATAAATAATGTATTTTTTTATATAAGAGGGGGGCATACGAGCATGTCAGTCACCTGATGGAAAGCAATCACCACCGCTCGTGTAGATCAGCAGCACCAAGAGGTCGCCAGTCCGTTGCCAGCCTATACCCCTTTCTTTCATTCATATGTATAGAAATATATGTGTGAATAAATAATAATTGCGTCCTCCCTGCAATGACCTAGAGTGTATAGACTTGGATACTGGCCATCGGACTGGTTCACAGGCAAAAGATCGCTCAGCGAGCGATGGAGAGGACTATGCTCGAGGTTTCTCTGAGGGATCACATCCGGAACGAAGAAACTAAACGGAGAACCAAAGTTGTCGACATAGCTTTCAGAGTTTGCAGAGGGTTTACAGAGCCGAAGTGGCAATTTGCCGGTCAGATCTGCTGAGTAAGCGATGGCAGATAGCGGAGAATCGTATTTAGTATAAAGCATTAGGGAAGGCTTATATCCAGATGTGAAGGCTTGTTAGATACAAGATTGCTTTAGGTGAGCTGATAATGATGTAATAAATAAATAATAATAATAAATAAATATTCCTGGACAATTTGCACAGCGCCATCTAGTCCCAAATTGAGCGTAAAGCTTGTGTTATGGGTACTAGATAACTGATAAATGTGCTTAAATACGTTTTTTTTTGTGTACTTATAATACATAAAAAACCCAGACCAAGACAAACAGACATGTTCATGCACACAAATGTTTGTCTCGTGCGGGAATCGAACCCGCGACCTCGGTATCAAAGTAACTGCTCATCAGTCACTGCTCATCAGAACAGTGAGTGAGCACTGACACTATTTGTATTGGAAAATGTTATTTGATTTATTTTATTTTTTCGTCAATTTTCCACTATTTTTAATACTTGTTATCCTATTCCCGACAAAGACAAATCCAAAAACATAAAAATTGGTCCACACGTCCTTGAGTTATAATGGTGTAACTAAAACGACTTTGTTTTATAAATACCTATAGATAATATGAATTTTTGGCCATAAATAACATTGAAATAGTTTGAATGTTGAATTACCAAGTACGCACAACCTTTTCTTTCGTCAATTTATGTATTATTGTATTTTTTGCGTTACTTGTAAACGAGACAATGGAAAAGTTTTTTTTTTATACTACGTCGGGTGGCAGACAAGCATACGGCCCGCCTGATGTGAAGCGGTTACCGTAGCCATATTAACGCTTGCAACATAAAATATTGCTCGCGCGCCGCCACCTTCGCTGCCAACGCAGCATCGCCTTCCTTTCTGGTGACCTCACTCACTCGCAGGAACACTACAACCCTCAAGGGAATTGTTATTTGGCTGCGGTATTCTGTGAGGTGGAGGTACATTCCCCAGTCGGGTAGTTTACAATTACGCTCCCTACCACTCTTTTCGCCAGAGCTTCGTTTGTCAGTCAGCAGGGTGCACCACGTGCAGGTGAAGTTGGCTTTGGTTCAAAGATCTTGATGAACCACTTACACCCCAAAAATTCCAAGTAGATCATTACTTACTTTATTTCTTGTTTTCGTGATATCTCTTTCAATACTTTCTTAAGGAAACTTGGGAAGTATTAAGGATTATATTAGTTTTATATATTCACTACCTTTAGCCTGCGAATTCGTCCGTATCTCACTGTCGGCATCAACCAAAAATTGCTCCTATAAGATCAACTTGCCCACCAACTAAACTGTTTGTCGACAACCCATATTAATTATTTTTTGAAAAATGGAAAAATTCACCCACGACCTCTCGATGACCAGTCGAGTGCTCTTCCAACTGAGCTACCAGGAAGGTTTGTGTTGCTGACGAATTTTTGCATCTTATATATTGTACTGCGTGAGTCACAGTGTGGCGTCATCAACCTATTAAGTAATTAATTATACTACAAACAAGGCATAGCAGTCCATCGTTGCAAATGAAATTCGGCTATTTTTAGGGTTCCGTATGTCAAAAGGAAAAACGGAACTCTTATAAGATCACTTTGTTGTCCGTCTGTCTGTCTGTCTGTCAAGACCCTCTATGTGTCTGTCTGTCAAGACCCTCTGTGTCGAGAATGCGTGGAGGTATCAAGCTGAAATTTGAACTGTATACACAGGTCTACGGTCCCATTAAGTTGTAAAAAAATCAAACTGCTAAGTTTACGTAAACAAAAGTTACGGCCGTTTATTCAGCAAAAAAACGCATATTTCGACATTCTCAAGGGAATCAAAACCTGGCTACTTCCCGTTGACCTAGAACTATGAAATTTGGCATGTAACATCGTTATAGACTACAAGTACAGGAATAAACCTCAAAACTATACATTTGTAATTAAATCTTAAAAATTAGGGTGTCTATATTTTTTATAGGGTGTCGAAATTTCAAATTGAAACTACTAGTTCAAAAGGGGTATCATATGAAAGGGCTTGATGTACACATTGCAAAATATATTTTATTTATTTTTTTCTACGCATTATTGCTTATTTATAATGAAAAATATCAAATTGAAGCAACTAGTTCAAATGGGGCATCATATGAAAGGGCTTGATGTGCACATAGCAAAATATATTTTATTTATTTTTTCCGACGCATTATTTCTTATTGATGATGAAAAACATCAAATTTATAATGATTCTACGTACGGAACCCTCGGTGGACGAGACCGACTCGCATTTGGCCGGTTTTTAGGGTTCCGTACCTCAAAAGGAAAAACGGAACCCTTATAAGATCACTTTGTTGTCCGTCTGTCTGTCTGTGTGTCCGTCTGTCTGTCAAGAATTTCTATGTCGAGAATGCGTGGAGGTATCAAGCTGAAATTTGAACTGTATACTCAGGTCTACGGTCCCATGAAGTTGTAAAAAAATCAAACTGCTAAGTTTACGTAAAAAAAAGTTACGGCCGTTTATTCAGCAAAAAACGCATATTTCGACATTTTCAAGGGAATCAAAACCTATAGGGTACTTCCCGTTGACCTAGAACTATGAAATTTGGCATGTAACATCGTTATAGACTACAAGTACAGGAATAAATCTCAAAACTATACATTTGTATTTAAATCTTAAAAAATAGGATGTGTATATTTTTATAGGAGGTCGAAATTTCAAATTGAAGCTACTAGTTCAAATGGGGTATCATATGAAAGGGCTTGATGTGCAAATAGCAAAATATATTTTATTTATTTTTTCCGACGCATTATTTCTTATTTATGATGAAAAACATCAAATTTATAATGATCCTACGTACGGAACCCTCGGTGGGCGAGTCCGACTCGCACTTGGCCGGTTTTTTTTGATAACACCAAACTAATTAAATTATTATTATTTAAATAGTTGGCCAACTTGCTAGAATATTATATTTTGAATTTGACCCTTATTCATGCAAATGTTGGGATACGGGTCTCCCCTCAATCGAAGAGGTTTAAAGCTTATTCCACCACGCTGCTCAACTGCGGATTCGCGGAGGCCCATGTTTTCAAGCCGCCGTAACGCCACTGACTTGGCTTAACGACTGTCACCTAATGACAACAGCCGGGATCGACGGCTTAATGTACCTTCCGAAACACGGAGGAGCTCAGAATAAATAAACCCATCCATACACAGGCTGCGGTCGATGTTACTTAACTTGCGAGCTCGATTACTCGATTTCGTATTGAATATCTCGCGGTGGATGCTTACGTCATGCTTACGTACTTACCTTATGCCGAATATCATACTGATTTGAAATAAATTTGACATAAGGAATATTTTCATGATTGAATACTTTTTACCCCGGTGAAGCAAAAAACGGGTTGCGCGTTTGATGCCTGATTATGATTTGACGTATTGTATGCCCGTCTATTATGTGCTCTAGCAATTGGTAAAGCTGAAGTAAATATGGAGAATAAAAATCTTAAATTATAAAAATAATTACGGATTTACGGCGTGAAAATGTGTCTCAAAAAAAAATATCTCAAAACCCGTATGGGTATCCAAAGAACTAAAGACGTAAAAAGTGATTTCAAAACCATATCGCATGTTGAAAAGTGTGTAATTTGAAATCAGAAATTGACAATTGGAATATTTGAATGCACAGCAGTCGAGATTTTTTAGTTTTTAATAAATTTTACTTGTTATAGCTAGTAAAAAAATCTTCTCAATTAAAAATACTCAATTACTAAACAAATGTTTCAAAAATAAATCAACTTTCATTAAGAGAAACATGACGACATAATTGACGACCCCGGTGGTCGAATGGCTAACTATGTCCACATTGATTCTGGGGTCGCGGTTTCGATCCCCGCACAAGACAAACATTTGTGTGCTTGAACATGTCTGTTTGTCTTGGGCTGGGTGTTTTCTATGTAAGTATTTATAAAAAAAATGTATTTAAGTATAATATCAGTTATCTGGTACAATAGCTTTGCTTAGTTTGGGACTAGATGGCAGTGTGTAATTCTTCCAAGAATATTTATTATTTTAACGTTCTTATAAAAATATTGTTTACACATAATCGTTAGTCGCTGTCATCTTCTAACCATAAATTCTATCACAAATATCGAAATGTAGACGGAAAATAACCTATTTTCTAAAGGGGCTCATCATGCTGAAATATAGTGTTATAAAATTGACCGAAACAGCCGTCGGTCGTAAATTATACTCCCGTGTGAATACTCACAGCGCGGAGCCGTTGAGTTCACAATACCGCATTTGTAGTTCACTATTTCCAGATGTTACACAAATTTTATTGAATTATTTTACGGATGAAATATTGGTGACTTAGGGCGGAACTACACGACCGGTTACTAACCAAAGAAACTGCTATAGTGCGCATAATAACAATCTTCGCTTGAGTTACCC
The DNA here is from genome assembly GCA_937001555.2 of Hypsopygia costalis. NCBI lineage: Eukaryota > Metazoa > Arthropoda > Insecta > Lepidoptera > Pyralidae > Hypsopygia > Hypsopygia costalis. Next base: position 22,176,066 of record OW443332.2, read on the forward strand.
TAAATACCAACACAAATAACAATTCCCTTGAGGTTGTTGTGTTCCTGCGAGTGAGTGAGGTCACCAGAAAGGAAGAAGTTGTTGTTATGGCTGCGGGGGTAATATGGCCACGGGAACCGCTTCACATCAGGTGGGCCGTATGCTTGTCTGCCACCCGACGTAGTATAAAGAAAAAAGATCGTGATGAATCTCTTACACTTACATACTCTACGCAAGGATAGGCACGAGCAGTAGCAAGTAGACAAATAAGTTTAACTTTTTGTTTTTTTTATACTACGTTGGGCGGCAGACAAGCATACGGTCTGCCTGATGTAAAACGGTTACTTTAGCCATTAATATGGCTACGTTAACCGTTTCACATCAGCGCTAATGCGCTCGCAAAATAAAATAAAGCGCGCGCGCCGCCACCCCCGTTGCCAACGCAGCATCTCCTTTCTCTCGGTAAACCAACCGAGCACGCAAGCGGAACATTAGCAGGTCTTACTCCGCTTTCACCTGCATGCAGGCTACTTGCGTACTCTTAAGTCGAGCCACGTAAGAGAGTAAGCAGAGCCACGGGCAATACCAAGTAGACAAATAAGATCAAACTCGACTTGTATGTAGAGACTCGACTCGACGTGTAGAAATTCTTTCCACATTTGTCGTGCCCATGTTATATTTGCGAGGCAAAATTCGTCCCACATCGACCCACGAACCTCTATTTACGTGTTAGGTAAGGAGGGTGCTTTACCTTTGTCCGCCTGATCAATTTGTAACTTGCACAAAATCACTCCATCGCGAAGGGATAAGTCGATTTACGCTTTTATTCGCCGATGATTTTGCTGCTTTTGTCGTAATGTTATTTTCTTTTGCTATTTTGCATTTAATCTTTGAGTGGAGTGGTTCATGTGAGAATCGGTCATGTTTATAGGGTTCCTTAACACTTCGAGTTAATTTTAAATTTGTTCTAAAGACCTAAAGCTGCTACTCATTATAGCACCTTTCTATTTACAATAAAGACATTTTAGTTAGAAGTATTCTATTTGAGCTGGGGTAAAATCTCTTCCTTTGTTATATAAGAGGGGCGCAAATAAGCATGTGAGTCACCTGATCGAAAGCAGTCGCCACCGCCCATGGAGATTAGATATATATAGATAGAGAGATGGAGGTACTTCCCCTGTCGGGCAACTTAGAAGACCTTTTAAGATACGCCATACCCTATCTCTCTTTTCGCCAGAGCCTCGTTCGTCAGTAACCGGGTTGCACCACGTGCAGGTGAGGTTGGCTTTAATAATAATAATAAATCTTTATTTCCTCTCACAAATAAAAGGCTTATAAACTAATCTTAATTAAACTAAACATTTTGCTCTCATTCATAATAAGCCTTTGGTTAAAAGGATTTGGTTCAAAGATTTATGGTGTATGAACGATTTACACCCCAAAACCTTCCTGTATTTACATTTTTTTTGTTTTTTTAATATCCATACAAAAAATACCCGTTCATTCAAGTAGACATTTCTATATAAGTAGTAGTTCCTCCGCTTACTCGCAGTTGAGCAGCGTAGTGGAGTACACTCTAAACCCATTCGAATGAGGGGAGACCGTTAGTGGGTTATCCGTTTTCTCGGCAAAAGTTAGCATTAAAAGAAATTCAATGATTTTTTCATCAACATCTTTGGGGTTCATCAACATCTTTATACCAAAGTCAACCTCACTTACACGTGGTGCACCCTGCTGACAGAATAAACGAGGCTCTGGCGAAAAGAAAGGCATAGCGTATTTTTTAAGCTGTTCGACTGGGGAAGTACCTCTACTTCACAGAATACCGCAGCCAAATTCCCTTCCCAATTCCCTTGAGGATTGTTGTGTTCCTGCGAGTGAGTGAGATCTTCAGAAAGAAAAAAGGAAGGAGTATAGGCTGGCAACGAATCGGCGACCTCTTGGTGTTGCTGATCTCTATGGGCAGTGGTGATTGGTTTCAGGTACTATATAAAATATATATAAAAAAAAAAACAAATTGTCCAACCATTTCAAAGTGAAGTATAGTAACTTCAACAAAAATGTCTCCGCACAGAAAAGTCGGGAAGGGATTCATAAAAAATGTATCGAACAGTGTAAAAGTGTGTCAACGAGGTATCAGGTAAATGAAGCTGCCCCTTAAATATTCACCGAGTATCATTGACATTCGATACGCAGGGCCTGGGCGCCGTAATCGACGAAGACCACTGAAATATCAGTTACAACGTTTTATTGTATCAGGTAGCAAGTGCAATGACTTAAAATCATCTTAGAGCCAAAGCCAACCTCGCCTGCACTTAGCTTCTGCTGATTAAGGCCCTATTTCCACTGCCGCGGAATGGAACGGAAGCGACTTTTTGCAACGAAATTGTACATAGCACAATGAACTTTATGTCAATTGTATAACATAAACGAGCCGAAAAAGGTTGTACGTCTTCCAGGGAATCCTTGCGCATTCTCGAGAATTCCCCTAACTACTGTCGGCGCTGCCTGTGAAATCTGCGGGAAGTGGTGCGAACGGGGAGTCTATCGGGTTGGTCACAGCAATGGAATACGCGAGAATACTCGAGCATTCCATTTTGACGAGCTCGGTGGTCGAATGGTAGGAATGGCTACTTTGACTCCGAGGTCGCAGGTTCGATTCCCGCACAAGACAAACATTTGTGTGCATGAACATGTCTGTTTGTCTTGGTCTGGTGTTTTCTATGTATTATAAGTATGTTTATACCAAAAAAAATGTATTTAAGTACATTTATCAGTTGTCTAGTACCCATAACACAAGCATTGCGCTTATGAAAATTGAGCTTATGGCCTTTGGTGCAGCGAAAGTGGCCTTAACTGACGAGGCCTTAACTGACTTGGCTCTGGCAAAATACCTCTCTTTCATCAAGTATTTCATCTAGAATCTATCTTTCATCTCTCTCGTCAATGCACAACGTCGATTAAAGGCTGCGCTACTGGGGCAATAACAACACCTGAATATCGCAGCCAAATAAATAATAAATTTATAAATATTCCTGGACAAAATACACACGGCCATCTAGTCCCAAACTAAGCAAAGCCTGTACTATGGGTACTAGATAACGATAATATACTTAAATAATTTTTTTTTTGTAAATACATAGAAAACACCCAGACTATGACAAACAGACATGTCCATTGTCCATGCACAAAAATATTTGTCTTGTACGGGGATCGAACCCGCGACCTCGGAGTCAAAGTGGCTAATCTTTCGGCCACCGAGCTCGTCTAAATAAGGTCTAGAGATTGTCGATAATCTAGAGGTATATAGGTAGATTGATCTCTTTCTGCGGCTGTGGAGACGCGCGAGCGATAGCTCATGAGGGAGATACTTATCATAGTGGTAGATATTTATTTATTTATCCAAACTTTATTTACCACACTTGTACACCAACGGCTTGTAGACCGTACCGTAACACTTCCAATATAATAATTCTGCGTAGCAAAGAGACACGTAGTACGCGGGACCTTCTTATACTGGAATTTTTATGGTCTCCATGCCGTTGACTGTACTTATTTGGTTTGTTTTGTAAAACTTTATTGTATATAAAACATAATACATAAAATACAAAAATCATTGTATACACTGTATACAATGGCGGACTTATCCCAATAGGGATCTCTTCCAGTCAACCCTAGAATGCTTGAAAGAGAGTTTCAATTTTGGGCTTTGGAGCAATACATGCATACCTACCATCTTGTTTTCCATGATAAGTATGTATTTACAAAAAAAAATGTATTTACGTATGTTTATCAATTGTCTAGTAGCCATAACACAAGCTTTGATTACTTTGGGGCTAGATGGCGCTGTGTAATTTCGTCCTTCGCGTCGTCGCTTCGTTCCTTCACGTCAAGTGTCCATGAAATTTTTAATTAATATAAAAAAATATAAATTGAAGAACATAAAAAAAGACCTATCTTTTCGTGCTCGATTCTTCAGGCAACGTTTCGTTATTATGTTTATTTTCTTCTGAATAGTGGCTTTTTATCCGCTTTTCGCTCGCGTATTTTGTCCGATCTCCCTAGAGACAGGTTGAATGACTAATTCAACCTAACGTAACTTACTTACTTTATTTTTATACCACGCCGAGTGCCAAATAAGCATACGACCCGCCTGATGTAAAGCGGTTACGCTTGCAATAGCAGTATTGCTCACAGGAAAACAGTAATGGTCAAGTGTACTGTTATTTCACTATGGTCTCTTGTACGGTGGAGGTGCTACGACCATGACATGCCCTACTTCCCTTTCGCCAAAGCCTCATGAGCTAGTAAACCGGATATACCTTGTACAAGGTAAGCTTTTGCTCTAAAAATGGAGCTACACAGTTACACTCCAAAGGCTATAAAATTTATAATGTAATTTAAAAAACCTTTCCACCTAATCCTTTCGTGTATTTGTTATTGATTCGTGTTTTGTTTCGAGTATTTGATATGTATTTTTGTTTCTATTACGACAAGCTTTATGTATTTTGTAGCTTATTAGATGTTTTAAACTTTAATTCACAAGTTTTGTCTCTAACTTATACCGTTTAGAACTTTAGAACATATAACGGTGTGACCATCAAATTTGAGCTTCGATGAGAAATACCCAAGTATACTTCGTGTTACTAACGCCATCTGTCAAGACGTCATAGTATGTGGAAACTGTGATCGATGGGGGAAACAATAAATGAATAAACCATTCGATAACCAATATCACCCAAGGGTCATTAATATGAAGCAGGTGTATTGTATCAATGTAATGGAAATTGTTAAGACAGTTTATAATAAATTGATTGATTATGGGCACTGACGGCTCGAGTTAACGCTGAATAATAGATCGGATCAATTAGCCAGGCATTGCCGAGTTGGGCTGAAACTTTGTGTAATTGCATACCTTCGCCTCTCGGCTTTAGTCATTACGTATTCAGTAAAAAGTAACTAAATGAAGTATAAATGGCAACCATGAAAAGTAATAACATTTTTTTAAAGGAAATGCAGCAGAAATGGTAATAGGCAAGTCATGATACCAGCAGATGGGAGTGAAAAGGCCTTGAGCGGAGAATACATTTGAGATAAAGAGGTATTGTGTGTCTAATGTTGTATTTGGATGTCATAAATACAATACACCAATATTGCCAATATCCACAAATTGGTTACTAAAGAGGGCTGGATACGCAAAGCGTTAAATCACATGGGATAAAAAAGACACACTACGGGGAATGTATAAGTGCAATCTGTAGATGTTAGTCGTTACAACAACAACCTTCAAAAATGTTCTAACGATCAACATTTACAGATCCCCTGATGATGCTTCGGGTCGGCGAATCACATGTCACAGAGACAACTATGGCAGCCAGGACGGCGGCTGATGCATGTATCTTTTGTTCCAGAAATTAGAGAGGCGCAGAGACGAGCACATCAACTGGAATAGAGAGGACCAAGCCACCCACGCCAGTCGCATGCATGCAGTACTAACGGTGAGGGATGAGTGTCAATAGCTTACATGAACTAACCTTTGGCGGAAGCACGCAAAGTAGCGTATAACAAATTGGCTGTAACGTTGACTTCTGCGAAATAACACCTGAATCAAATAACTTTTATATGCTATTAAAAATACTCATCTTGTAATAAAAAAGCGAACGATTACAAAGGAAGGAGCAAAATGTATCGATCCGAAACCGTTAACGGCGAGGCAGCTTTGAACAGTTGTTCTCATCGACTTTGTTCAATAATGGACATCCTACGGAGTTTATCCGGCAGTCAGCCATCCGGCCGTCCGGTTTTCTACCGGGTTATGCATTACACAGCGATAAAATATTCTATTTAGAGTGCAAACTGTATCAAAGGGATATAAATTAGGTACTGGAGGTTGGTGGACGTCAAGGGTACGAACTTGGCTTGAGAAATATGATCTTAAAACGACAGAAGAGAGAGAGACAGAGAGAGAGAACCGGGGCTGACTGAAAAGTACAGAGACCTGTAACTAATTAAGTTAACAAAACCAATTCAAGACTACATGCGAGGGGCAATCTTGCTTCAGTTGCACGTACAATTAGACGGGCCCACGCAACGAGACTATTGTTGTTGCTGTAAGCTGTTTGGTACTTTTATAGTTTCCGTTGATCTTCATTATACTTTGAAGAAATTCAGTCAACACAAGTCAAATAAAACTAATGCTGTCAGGCTTTCCACCAACCCGTTGATGAGCAGCTTGCCAACAAAAGGGGTGTAAGTGATTCATCTTTGAACCAAAGCCAACCACACCTGCACGTGGTGCACCCTGCTGACTGACAAACGAGGCTCTGGCGAAAAGAGAGGTACCTAGAGCATAGCGTATTTTTTAAGATGTCCGACTGGGGAAGTCCCTCCACCTCACAGAATACCGCAACCAAATAACATTTCCTTTTTGTTGTGTTCCTGCGCGTGAGTTCACCAGAAAGAAAGGAAGGAGGCAACGGATCGTCGAGCCCTTGGTGTTCCTGATCTCCATGGGTGGCGGTGATTGCTTTCCATCAAGTGATCCCCTTGCTCGTTTGACTCCTATTCATATTAAAAAAAACACTACAACAACAAGGTTTTGTAGTAAGTGTTTCTAACACACAGCTATTAAAAGATATCTATACGTTAATAGCGTTCACCACCAACATTAATGAAGTTTGCACTCTGTTCTAAATATTTTCTTCCTGGCATTACAGCCATTTTTTCCATTAGCGCCGTGCCGTAGTCTGAATCTATAGCTGATAAAGCGGGCTCTCGCGTCCATTAGGATTACCTAGCTATTGTTGTGAATTATTTACTTTTCGGGCGCAGTACAAAGTGCATAAATGGCTTTTGTAACGCGCCTAACCGCACTGTAAGCTGGAATATAAACAAAGTGCTAGGGGTGACTGTGATGATGTTACTATATATAGCTTTAATATTTATATGTATAAAAATGAATGACTATTCCCCTTTATCACAGCATCACGCGTGAACAGCTGGATCGACTTCGATAATGATTTTAGGTGAATAGGTCTTTAAAACTGCTTACATAAGGAGGCAATAAAAAAAACGAATGATAACAAAATCGGGGGATACAGTTTGGTGTTGCAGCTACAAATCTATCATCTCCATCCAAAATTCTATCACACCACTGGATAGGTGAAGGATCAAAGAATTTATTACGCTTAGAAAGGATTATTGAACATCACGTGCGGGAGAGGAGGAAACGCTGCCATTTTGAGATAATTTTAGTACATATAACGTATTCACGTACAAGTACAACACACGGCCGTGTCCATGGCACACACCGTGTTTTTTTCTTGAGTTTCTTATTGTCAAGAGAGAAAGAAGTTCTTATAAAAGAAAAAGATAAGAAAGTTGCTTGGAAAATTAGAAAATTTAAGAAAACTGAAAGATTATATTAACTTTTTTCATGTAACTTTATGGCATTTGACAGAACTGTCAGTCATTTGACTGCGAACGCAAAACCATTTTAATATACATAGTTAAGAAGACAGAACGTCTGTCGGGTCAGCGAGTATATATTTAAAAGTATGATAACATTTTAGCGTCACATAATGAGACTGAGCTTTCTGCTGTGGCTGCGTCGGAAGATGAATTGCAGCCAGCTGAGCCGGCCTCTTCGGGCTCGACGGCTCCCACAGACCTAACTACTAAGTCGAAAAGGACAGCCAGAACGAGGAAGTAATCATTGTTCGTATATTTGCATCTTCATTTCCTTAATTATTGATAATTACAGTTCGTATTTTATTCTATTTACTTGTACCTCCAACATTTTTAATTTGAATACCCTTCTTTGGTTTGTTTTTAATTTGTTTTGGTATTGTTATTGTTCAATTCAACTCAATCACATTGTATAGAACACAATCACAGCAAACAAATGTCACTGTCAAATATTTCTTTTTCTTTTTTCGCTATTGGCAACTGTCAACCCTTTTTATGAAATGAATGTTCTTTTTTTTTTTTTTTAATTGTAATTGGTTCTGGCTTCCTGCACAGCGGCACATTGAGATTATTGTATGTTTTTATTGTGTTGTTCTGTTTCTTTAAATTATAATTATTGCAGTCAACCGGCAGGACTTGCAGGTCACATATTTACTTGTATATTGTAAAATATTGTTATAATATTCCTATATTTATTTATTTATTGTAATTATATTATTGTAGATATTATTTATATATTGTTATGTCGGATGATGATTCGTTCCATTCTGCTTTGAATTTAAGCTTCTCTTCAGGAGATAGCACGGGGTCGTTTAATGAACCTGAAATGCTAGGCACCCTTCTTGAGACTGCTATTATAGATACTCCCTACTGCTTCAACACCTGCCACCTTAATGCTCAAAGTATACCCTCTCACTTCACTGATCTTCTTGAAACTTTCTCTTCAAACTCTTTTCATGCTATTCTCGTGTCGGAAAGCTGGCTTAAGCCATGCCTATCTTCTCTCTCCTACTCTCTTCCTGGGTATATTTTGATCCGTAATGATCGTACTGGTAAAGGCGGTGGAGGTGTTGCTATTTATTTACGTAGTGACATACCTTATACGATCTTGACCTCGTCACCGTCACCATATTCTGGTTCTGCTGAGTATCTTTTTCTCGAAATCTCTATTAAGGGGACTAAAGCAGTTCTCGGAGTCGTATACTGTCCACCTTCCATTGATTACTTTTCTCACTTTGAATCTATCTTAGAGCCACTCTGTTCGGATTACAGGCATCACATAATCATGGGCGATTTCAATACTGATCTCATAAGCGATACTGCGCGTTCTCTTAGACTATTGAATATTATTAAGTCAGTCAATCTTTCTATTCTGCCTTCTGAGCCTACTCATCATAACCCTACTTCAAATGACACTTGGCTTGACTTAATTATTACTTCTTCTCCTGAACTTGTTACAAAACATGGTCAATTCCCTGCACCTGGCTTCTCCAAACATGACCTTATTTTTCTCCAGTACAAATTAAGACCGCTGAAACTTAAACCTACAATCGTGTGGATGCGAAGTTACGCGCGAGTAGTTCATACTAAATTAAAGGAAGACGCATCCAAGATTGACTTTTCCTCGGTTTTTGCAGCGTCGACAGTGCATGAGAAAGTCTCTCAATTTAATAACAATTTGCTCAAGCTGTTTGATGCTCATGCTCCATTAAAAGCTGTTAAGGTTAAGAGGCCGCCCGCACCCTGGATCACTAGGGATGTACGCTTGGCCATGACAAAGCGTGATCGCGCATTTCGAATCTTCAAGCATGACAGGTCTGACAATAATTGGACCTTATACAAAACTGCGCGTAATAGCTGTAACTGCATGGTAAGAGCAGCCAAACGGCAATATTTCCATAAAAATGTCATTAATTCTTCTTCAGCCAATATATGGAAGTTTCTGCACTCTCTAGGTATGGGTAAATGTCCTTCTCAACCGCACGTAACTTTTTCTCCTAATGACTTCAATAATTACTTCGTATCTTCTCCTTCTTTTGACCCTTTACTTAAATCTGCAACTATTGCTAAAATATCTTCCATGGCTCATCCTGACACCGAGTCTTTTGCTTTTTCTCCAGTATCAATGGATGAAATACGTAAAATAATCATGTCAATCAAGTCAAAGGCAGTTGGCTGCGACGATGTGAGTAGGGATATGATTATTTGCATTTTAGACTTAATTCTACCTATAATTACTCATATTGTTAATTTCTCATTTTTAGAAGGTGATTTTCCTATTTTATGGCTAAAAGGTTTTGTTATTCCTGTTCCTAAAATTCCCACTCCTATCCTGCTGAAAAATTACAGACCTATCTCAATTTTGCCCTTCCTTTCGAAAATCTTAGAAGCCGCTGCTCACAAACAAGTATCTTCCTTTGTCTACTCTAACTCTCTGCTCTCCCCTCATCAGTCTGGCTTTCGCTCAGGGCACAGCACTACTACTGCTCTTCTCAAAGTTACAGAAGATATTAGGTTGGGTATGGAGGATAAAATGGTCACCATAGTCGTTCTTATTGATTTTTCTAACGCATTTAATATGGTTGACCATGACATTCTACTTGCCATCCTGAAAAACCTGAACTTCTCATCAATCACGTTGGATTGGTTTTCCTCATACCTATGTGGTCGCCAGCAAGCAGTGCGTCTGGGTCGAGAGTTATCTGATTGGAAAGATCTGTCTTCTGGCGTGCCGCAGGGTGGGATCCTATCGCCTTTAATGTTCTCTTTGTTTATTAATTTCCTTTCCTTGTCGTTGTGCTGTTCTTACCATTTCTACGCGGATGACCTCCAGATTTATGTTCAAACTACTGCAGATGATGTAAACCTAGCAATTGCTCGGCTAAATTGTGATTTATGCAGCATTAGTAACTGGTCTAAAGGCTTTGGAATTTCTGTGAATCCTGCCAAATGTCAAGCCATTGTTGTGGGCAGTTCTAAGCAAGTCGCAAAAGTGGATTCCAGCTCTGTCTTACCTGTCATGTTTGAAAAATGTGTAATTCCTTTTAGTCATAGTGTGAAGAACCTTGGGCTACACATTGATTCCACATTGAGTTGGACTACACAAATCGCAGAGGTGAGTCGCGCGGTCATATCTTCTTTACGATATCTCAATCGGTTTCGAAATTTTCTCCCCATCAATATTAAGGTCACTCTTGTCACATCTCTCATATTCCCTATCATTGATTATGCTGATGTCTGCTACCCTGATCTAAATGAAGATCTTCTTAATAAGCTGGACCGGCTTATCAACAATGCTATTCGTTTCATCTTCTGTCTTCGTAAATTTGATCATGTCTCTTCCTACCGGTCACAGCTCAAATGGCTTCCTATTCGTCAGCGCAGGCAAAAGAGGTTGCTCTGTTCACTTCACTCTATTCTGAATAACCCTCTCTCCCCTGAATATTTAAAATGTAAGTTTCAATATCTTTGTGACTCTCATGAAAGACAGCTTCGATCTGGCAACTCCCTTGCGCTTTCTACCCCGCTCTTTCGTACTGGCTTTATGTCAAACTCTTTCACTTTACAATCTTCACGACTCTGGAATGCGCTACCCGATAGCATCAGAAGAATCGAGAATAAATTTAACTTCAAAAATAAAGTTCATGCTCACCTCTTGGACAAATTGTCAAAACTATGAATCATCCTCCTATTGATTAAGTATATGTAAGTTTATATTATTTTATATGTATCATATATTTTGTATTTATGTAATGTGTATGTATGTATATTGTTATTAATTTATTTTGTATGCCGCATTCGTGTATATCTGCACTTCCCCAAGGTTGTCTGGTAGAGAATGCTTTTAGCATTAAGACCGCCTTTGTACCCTTAAATTGTGGTAAATAAAGTTTAAATAAATAAATAAAATAACAATTTTATTAATGACGTGGTATTGATACAGTGGACCGCCAAACGCTTCACCTTATTATGGTCTAAGAGGCGGCAACGGATTGACTATCAATAGGCTATCAATAGGCTAGCCGATTCAAAGATAATATGACACTAAGTAAGTATGTTGGCCCGGTTTCTGGCAGACTAGAATAGAATCACTCCGTTTCTTCCCGTGGATGTCGTACAAGGCGACTAAGGGAAATACATTATCAAATATCGATCAGGCCTCCCCAACCCGTTTGGCCAGCGTGGGGAGTGTAGGCCAAATCCTCCTTCCGTCTAGGACGGACAAGAGCAAGTCGTGCTTCTATAGTGGAGACTAAAATGGACCTGATGATGATGATGAAGTAAGTATGTATGTTTTAGGTCCCCAATAGTGTTAGATATTTAAAATCCGTGGTGAACGGCAGTTTTGCTTCACTTGACTAGCCGTCTCTTTAGGTTTTTAATGTCTTATTTGTCACATTGATATGAGGGGAAGTCAAATTCCAAAAGGTACATACTCCTACTAATTTTTTCTGATTAAATTCGTTGCGAGTTCCAAGGCAGCCGTAGTCTTACCCCCGGAACTGCACTAGACTTCATTGTTCTTTCCTTTTTTTGACGAGCTCGGTGGTCGAATGGTTAGCAATGACCACTTTGACTCCGAGGTCGCGGTCGGTTCCATTCCCGCACAAGACAAACATTTGTGTGTATTTTCTATGTATTATAAGTATGTATTTACAAAAAAAATGTATTTAAGTACATTTATCAGTTGTCTAGTACCCATAACACAAGCTTTGCGCTTAATTTGGGACTAGATGACGCTGTGTAAATTGTCCAGAAATAGTTATATTTATTTATATTTATATTTTTGGTGGTCGCCGCGTGGTGGAATGGGTGGTGAGTGAGGATTGGTTACACACAGTCTAAATACTAACGTGATTCGCTGTTGCGTTTCGTACATATAACTTTTCGAAGGCGACAACGAATTTTACTAAATTCTCGTTATGACGGGTGATTTTATATCTATAGATAGCGTGTAGATCAGTTACGTAGATCGCAGCATCTCCTTCCTCTTTGGTAACTTCGTTCACTCGCAGCAACACAAAAACCGTGTAGGATACTAGAAATTATAATTTGGATGTGGTCTGTAATGTGGAGGTCCTGCCGGGCAACTTATAAATACACCGTGCCTTTCCTTTCTTACGTTAGAGCTTCGTTGGTTAATCTAGAGGGTGCACCACGTATAGCCAAGATTGGCTTTGGCTCAAAGACACGAGCTTAAATTAATATAATAACTATCTGACCCGACAAACGTTGTTTCGCCATTTACATTTAGGGGTTGGTGTTAGACGGATGAAAATTTGAAATCGTAATAAAATAAAAAAATAAAAATTGACATTAAAATAAAAAATAATATTAATAATGTCACCCTTATCATATAGGGGTATGAAAAATAGGACATGATAGAGGTTTATCTTATTTAGTTAGAGCTTCGTTGGTTAATCTAGAGGAAGCAACACGTATAGCCAAGATTGCCTTTGGCTCAAAGACAGTTTTATGGGGTGTGTGTGGTTCACACATACCCTTTAAAAGTGGCTGATCGTATACCGTCGAAAGCATTTGGGAAGACCTATTTCCAGCAGTGGCTAAAAACAGGCTGATGATGATGATGAAGGTTATCAGTATTCAGAGCGTTGTCGTTGCAGTAAAATGTGCGTGAAATGCTAGGTAAGTAATTCATAACCTACGTACACGAACGTATTCACGCACGGGTTACAGAGGCTCGGCTTACAGAGGCTGTCGGGGTATTTAGGTGCTGAATGAATTACCATTATAATATGACATGTTTTTCTGCTACTGGGTTTTCAAATCATTTTGTGATATTTGTCCATTTATGTATATATCTGACGGCCTGTCGGATGGTTTAGTAGAACCTTTGAGTCTGAGAAGGATTGTGCGTCTGTATGTGTTCTGCCGATTGTGCAAGGGGAGGTGTTACATCACTTATGCCTACGGCCACCATAAGCGATGTAAATGGTTCAATGGATCTTTACAGTCAAAGCCAACCTCAGTTGCCCGACTGGGGAAGTACGTCGACCTAACAGATTACCGCAGCCAAATAACAATTGAGGGTTGTTGTGTTCCTGTGCGTAATGAGGTCACCAGAAAGAAAGAAAGGAAGCAGTATAGCCTGGCAACAGATCGGCGAGCCCTTGGTGTTGCTGATCTCTATGGGCGGTGGTGATTGTTTTCCATCAGGTGACCCTCATGCTCGTTAGTCCCCCACATACGAGTATAAAAATGATATTCGCCTGTTAAAAAATGTATAGCAAATGTCACTGAAAGGGTCGAAATTTAATGCTGACAAAGTCGCGGTCACCAGCCAATTTAAAGAATAATTTTGTTATACTCGAATTCCTGAACCCGTAGCGATTCGCTAAATGAGGGCGTCAATTTCCCTTGGGACTCCTGTCTCCCCTAACGGCCCCCCTCGGGGACACATCAGGGGCCTTACCACAAGCTCTAAACGCAGGAATGGAACCATCATGGTTGCGAATTTATGAATGAAATTCATTGATAAATACGCAACCATCATAGTTCCATTCCTGCGTTTAGAGCTTCAGGTAAGGTCCCAGAACTTCTACAGTACTAGCGTCTCCCCAAAGTTGGAGAGACATCCGAACTTACTTTTAACATAATATTTTTAGTACTCGTATATCCCCTGTTACTGGCCACTTGCAAATAAATAAGTAACTAGACTTGTAATGTTTATAGGAAATACAACATTTATGCAAATTTAAATCTGAAATTTTATATCTTAACATATCTAGACTCTTGATACGCAAAATTTAAGAAATCCCTTTCCAATTTACTGAACGATTTTGTTTATAAAAAAGTTTTTACAATTGAACAAAAAACTTTTTAAAAAAATCTCCTGGTAATACGAATACTATAACATACCTTTTGGTTTGAAACCTGTCCCATAAATATTTCTGCAGTTACAGCGAAATTTATCACCGTTGAACAACTTGCGTACAGTTCCGGCGCGCACTGTATTTAATAGTGGAAATTCTATCATCAACTATTCCCCATTTTCAGCAAATTGGATCGCTTTAAAGTTCAGCTGTTCTTGTTCAGTCAGTTATATTATTTCATGGGTCGATAATTGCATTTAAATTACCTTTTGGTGGTTTTCAAATGATAGTTTTTCTGTACACTGTGTTTCTATGTTATAAATTACTGTGTATTTATTTGAGCAGATATCCTCGTTAATGGGTTTCCTTTCCTCTGTACCCAACAGCTTTATATTAAATGTGGCTAAAGTAGTTTTTAGCCCATTTTACATTAAAGTAAAATAGCCTTAAAATGCTTTAGCCACTACATTTGATATGGTTTATGTATGAAACCCTTGACAAAGTGCGTATAGCGCCAGTCGAGTCAGCGGAAAATGTGTTAAGTATAAAAACATGTTTAGAAGACACTCTTTCAACTACATATACAAATGGAACTATTAATCTGTATCTATAAATTTCAACCGTTGCTAACTGAACTCACAGTATAAGTAATACTCCCTGCCGCTCTCACATGGCAACCTGCCCCCTTACCACCATCTCTTGTTGCGATTCAATAACTGAATAGAAAGCTTATATATATATATATATATATATATATATATATATATATATATATATATATATATATATATAGGTAAGGGGGCTGCCCTCTGAGTCGAATATGGAACCGATCGCAAGGGCTACCACGCGGCGTATTACGAAAGTTCGTTCGTAGTCACACTGTTGACACTAGCTACATCTGTTGACACTAGCTAAATAAACTCTATATTTAACATAGCTGTCGTTAAATTTTATGCATACAAAATAATCGAGTAAACTTTTGAATGGAGCGTTTTTGGGAAAAGTCTAAAATTGTGATCTCGAAAAGTTTTTATGCTATTAACATTATATAAGTTTTGACAATATTATTTTTGATTCTAATCAGAATGGACTTTCACACTAAAATTTGATCGAGAATCAAATAAGTCGAACGCAAAACATTAGAATGAAAGTTTGCTGATCGTTATATTTTCTATCTATCTATTATCTAAGGAAAAATCCCTAAAATAATGTTATAATAAAGCACTTGTACTATTCCACGTTATTATATTTAATATTACCGACCGGTTTCGCCGCTAAGGCATTATCAAGGTAAACAGATGGTGTTTGTGTTTCTACAAAACATTTTTTGAACTTTTATTTCCCTAAAATAACATAATAAATTCACACACACCTCGCACAGCTATATATAAACAGGTTTACAAGTCATTGTTACGTATTATATACATGTGTTGGTGTACCGGAGAGGTTGCCCCAAATTCAGCGTAGGTATTCAACACAAGAGCCTCTTCGCCTCACTTCAAGCACTATTGAATGATATTGCTCGTGAAATTGGTAGCGAGACGCCTTGTGACGTCGCCCGCCCTGCGGACACCCTCAATTTATGGGGCGGCACTGAAATATAGAAGATGCATCGAAATTCCTGTGAAAACCAATTATTTTGTGTAGATGTTTTGTTCTGGTGAATACGTGACGAGAGCGTTACGGAAATTGCGAACGAAAATTGACAGGGAGATATGAGTTAGTACAAATAAAGAAGTTTTACTTCAGTCGTGTGGTCAAAGGCACACAAGTTTTTTTTGTGTGCGCTAAAGTTATAAGGTACAGGTTATAATATTGAATTTTACCGTTTCTTCAGGTTAAAATGGTTAATATATAAACTATCTAGTTTAAACGGTAAAATTTTTGGGGGCTGTAATATCTTAATTCTTGTGTAGGTTGGAGTGTATGCACTATCAAAGTTAGAGTCAAAGACAATCTCCCCTGCACGTGGTGCATTCCGTTGGACACATAATGCTCTGGGGAGAGAGAAGTATTTTAACAGTAGCAGACCTACGTTACGCTAAGATTACAGCCAAAATAACATTTTTTTTTATTTACATTAATTTCTACTACTGTTTAAGAAGAATATTATGTATTTTAACCAAACCATTACCACGTTACTATCATAAAAGAAACCTTAAACACAGTACAAGTAATAGTACTATGTATCTAAAGAACTGGGTCCTACTATCACGGAGGAGGATTATTTCAAAGATAAAATCCACTTCAGGAGAAAGTTTGTAAATTTTCAGACATCTACAAATTTCAGTTTAATCAATCCGCGGGGATTTTCCATTTAGCATAACTTAATTTATTGTCCAAATTACATAATCTTTTTTTATTTTTATTTATACAATTTAGGTGGCAAACATGCATGCGCCCTATCTACAACAATGACATCATGGCTACCATAATCATCATAATAATAAGGCATTTATATTGTCCTCCACCAACCCGCAGTTGAGCAGCGTGGTGGAGTATGCTCTAAACCCTTTCGATTGAGGGAAGACCCGTAACGCACTTGTGGGATGAATATGTGTCTCAAAGACCAAAACTATTTATTCTACAGATTTTCATACGGTTTGCATTGATTGTAAAATATTTTTTATAATAATAACAATAGGGAGTTATGTCAAAAAGGCGTTTCGAAAATGTATCGCAAAAATAACTACATCTGCTTTGGAACTGCTTTACTACGCTGCTTTACTACGGATATACATATTTAAACGAAAACAGTTGTAGTTGTACTGGTTCACAGACCACAAGTCGTAGTAGCGATGGAGAGAGAGCAATGCTTGGAGTTTCTGTAAGGGATCGAATCCAGAACGAAAAAAATCGATGGAAAAACAAAGTGGTCGACATAGTTTGAGAGTCAGCCAGTTGAAGTGACAATGGGCTGGCCACATCTGCTGAGTCAGCGATGGCAGATGGGGAGGAAAGTCCTAGAGTGGAGGCGATGTATGCGGCCACGAAGCGTAGGGCGCCCCGTCTCTAGATGGACCGACGACCTCAAAAAAAGTGGCTGGTAACTTTTGGATGCGGAAAGCGGAGGATCGCATATAGTAGAAAGCATTGGCAAAGGCCGATCCAGCAGCGGGTAGATACAGGCTGATAATGATGATGAGATAAAGTAAAAATGTATCAGAATTTTCTTTCTTTCTCGTCTATAAAAGATATTACAACATAACCAAGCCTTTTGGCCGCGGCTTAAACACGCGTTAACTCAGTATCAATCCAGACATTCTATCTATCTGCCAAATATTTATAACCTAATTCGTTGGGCCGTTTACTTATAAAAGTGTAACAGACATCCTTTCTTACTTTTCTTCCATACATTTATTCTCACTAACTTGCGAATGTAGGTATATCGTATTCGTAATACCCGGTATGTATTACTCGTATTTAGGTTAGTGAGTTACAATTTCATTACATTATAATGACGTTGTAACTGGCTGTTGTCTGTACATAGAACATATTCAAGAAAAAGTAGTATGAGAGGTATATAAGCAAAAGAAGCCTTTATTTTCGGTCTGTCCTATATTTTCTAACTGTCTGTCTCTATTTTTGCACTCGTATCGGAGAAAAACTACACCACGAAATTGGATGCGTTTTTTACGTTTGTATCGCTAGAAACCTAACGTAAAATCTGGTGCAAGTTTTATCTTTACACGGTGAGTAGAAACGGGGTTATTACATAGGCGCGTATCCTGGTATCACGTGGAGATTTTCAAAAATCCTTTCTTAGCAATTGCATGCGTCATAATAATTAAGTGTATCAAATTTCAACCTGATCCGTCCAGTTATTTGAGCAGTGCGCTGATAGATTAGTCAGTAACTCTTTATAGTAAATAATAATAATAAATATTCCTGGACAAATTACACACCGCCGTCTAGTCCCAAACTACGCAAAGCTTGTACTATGGGTACTAGATACATTTTTTTGTAAATACATACATATAATACATAGAAAACACCCAGACCAAGACAAACAGACATATTCATGCACACAAATATTTGTCTTGTGCGGGATAGAACCTGAACCTGAATTGCTAACCAATTGACCACCGAGCTCGTCATCTATCTGTTTATAGATACAGGAGAAGACAATTGTCTGTTTATAACGTATACGCGAACGAATTCGCGGGCGCCCGCTAGTATATGTTAATAAGGCATGCAATCCCCTTAATGAAAGACATGTGTAATATTTAAATAGCTTGCATAGGGATTTACAACACGTGCAGTTGTAATTGCAAGCTAATCCGAGCGCACGATGCTAACCGCATGCCGCTGTCTCTCCGCCACATCCACCAATGTTGTGCTTTGTTAACGTATTTCATGAACAATGTGTATGATTGCATGTATGTACATTGTCGATATGTTACGACTAAAGATGATTTTTTTTTTTGGGCCCACCACACATTCTCACCACTGTGTCTCCTCTGTAGCCAGGATTAACAGCCGCAACTGCCAAAAAGGCAATGAACAATGAAGTCCATTGCAGTACCGGGGTAAAACTACGGCTGCCTTGGAACTCATAACGAATTTAATCAGAAGAAATTAGTAGGAGTAGGAAGCTTTTGGAATTAGACTTCCCCTCTTAGCAATGTGAGAGACAGCAATATTGCAAATAAGGCATTAAAAGCCTAAAGAGATTGCTAGTCAAGTGAAGCTCAACTGCCGTGCACCACGGATTTTAAGTTTCTAACATTATTGGGGACCTAAAACATTGAGTTGTTACCTAACACATCGATTCCAATAATATGAATTGCAAAATCGTCTGAACGCTTGGTAATTCTCCCTTGTTGCTACCAAATGTGAATGAAGATGAGTTTGAAAGTACATAATTTTAAGTTTTGTCAACTTATTTTAACGTTACGCAAGTATAGAGAAGCTTCTTCTACAGGTCCGAAGACATAGCAATCCAAATTAATATTAGAAAGCTGTATTTCTGTTAATCTTTCTATTTAATTTTCCATCTCCGTCCATAATAAAGCTGCCAACTCTAACGCTGGATAGAAGCCGTCTCAAAGCCCGCATCAGTGCCGTACTGTAACAGAGAGCACCTTTGACGTATCTAATCTCGAACAGTAATCGGAATCGTCATTGGACATGGACACGTATTTCAGTATTATTGCAAGCACTGGCGTCTAGTTATTCAGGAGTACGCCAAACATCTTCGTTGGCTTTAATCCAGGGGGTCTGTTCTAAGGAGCTATAGATAAACTGGAACCGGCAAAATGTTAACATTTATCTCCAAATAATTCAAAATGTCAAAGTCAAAATTTCAAGCACATGAGATTTGGCTTTGATAACAATGAAACACTTATACCTCATCATCACTCAACAAGTTTTTTGAAAATCATATATCTTACATTACAAGCTTTGATTACAAGTAATAGACAAGACACAAGTTCACCGTTTCAAAGTGGTAAATAATAAGTTTTTTTGTACTAAACAATAATACGGCCCACCTAGTGTGGAGTAATTACCGTAGATATTTATAAAGGCTCGCAACCCCTGTTTTGACATAAGAGAGTTAAGATACAACCAACGTATTTATAAACTAGGCAGGATTTTAGTAGATTCGCTGAGTGTATGTTTTCCATGGATTTCAATCGAAAATGTATTTGATGATCATTCCTCAAGGGCATGCTCGATCTCAATTTCTTTTTTGATACAAACCTCAAGCATGTCGAGGTCTTTAATTCTCTACTCAACTACCCGACTGAGGCTTTTTCTTTTTCACAGAATTGCGGTATTCGATTAATAAAAATACCCTGGGGTATTGTTGTGTCCTTCGAATGAGATCGCTAATCGTGAGAACATGCAGGTTACCAGCCGGTTATTAGCCAGGAAGCAATACTCTATTTTTTTATTTCCAATAACTATAAATCACGATATATAAGTACTTTAGATCGGGCAGGCAATATGCTTGTTTGGCTTCTGGTGTGGTAAAAAAATCTACCAACTTTAAGACGACGTTTTGGCAATTGTGGAGGCAAAAAGATATTTAGCAGCAATTGCAAAATGGTTAATCAAAAATATCGAATAATTTTATTTTTGATTACACGAGCGTTAGCCTAGCCCGAGACTTTATTTTAACAGTTACCTTTACACGAATGGTTAATTTTTAGAATAGAAATGATCTTCTTATCTTCGTTCCCGCTCCCAAGTCCTTCCCACTAGACCTCACCCTCTTCGCCAGTGCATTAGAAAAACGCATAGTTCTTCCTACTGCACATACTATTTTCATCTATAATTATTTTTCTTATCGTGCTGCACAATTACATAACGTAGTATTTTTTGTTTATATATGTGGTTTAGACTCTACAACATAATATAAGGTGTATACGGTAGTAATATTCTTCTTATAATATATCTACTTTGCTATCCGTTATGTCACAAATAATTCCACAGCACAGGTTAGCTGCAAGAGATCTTTTGAAGAGATAAGCTTGCTTTTATATTATACTATGTTATATATACTACCTGTACTATATGATTTATATGCAATAAAGAATAAAGATAATCGCAAAGTACAGCTTTTTAAACGGGGAAATTCTTCTGAACCAGTATCAGCGCACGTTTTCGTTTAAAATAATACCAACCCTTCAGTATGGAGTATTTCAGTTCAAAGCGTCACCTTAACACTACCTATTGAAGTACTATCTAACGATAGTTTTCTATATTATGAAGAGCTGTCGTATAAACAGAGCAAATGCATCGGGAACCAGCGCTCATTATGCGCCAGTAGTGAGGAGACAAAAGGCGTCCGGTGCACACGGCAGCGACGCGACGCGACGTTGTCTTCAATTGCGACGTGCATGCTGTTTGTAACAATATTCCATTTCATTTATGTAGTTACTGTCGATACATGTGTGTACATTAAATAATATTAGAAACAGTATATTATAATAACTTGTCATGAGCATTCATGATTTATTTTGTAATGACAAGTTCCCTCCTGAGACAAGTATAAGACGTTCGACTAACAATACTTGTATAGAATGATACATACTTACATATACTTTGGAAATATAATTTAAGATTGTTCATACTTAGGTATGCAATCCTGTGATATAACCGGAAGGTTGGTGCACAGGGGCGCATTAGCTGTCAGCACAGGATCCGTTGTTCATATTTAGGTTTTCCTTCTGATTTCTTCAATTGTCTAATATTTAATTCTTACACAATAGACCGAAATGGTCACGTTGCAATTCCAGTAAGGTCTACTCCAATGTACTAATATAGAGAGATTTATAAAGACAGTAATATGATAGACTTATTTAACGTTTATAGGCTGCGGCTACTGTTTACCATAGCTTGTTTATCACTTAGATAGTATAAGAACATTATTGTTCATGTAGTCACTAATTCGCTATACGAGTTCGACAACAAGAGTATCAAATCTAGTGGGCATCAGTACGTTTGACATCAAAGGCTCATCTGCGCATTTGCCGCATAAAACCATCGAAATTAATCATACGTTACTGTTTACTGTTCTATTAACTTTATATCCGTGTTGTATAGCTCTCTTGCAATTAGTTTCTGCTCAAAGCACGTCTCCCACAGACCGAAGTCTATGATCCTGGCTAAGCCAACGGAAAACAGAATTCCGAGAAGTGCCGCTGCAAAGTAAACGAACGACCTGCAACTTCTGTAATGTTCAAATATTACCAAAAGATCATTTGTGATGAACACCAGAACTGCCGTTGAAAATATAATACTACTGATTAGGTATATAAATGCTTAAGTTTGTGAGGATGGATGTATACATATTTGATATCTTTCACGCGTAAAAGTTGATCTCCATGGGCGATGGTGATTGCTTTCCATCAGGTGAACCACATGCTCGTACCCCCCCCCCCCCCCCCACTCATATAAAAAATGGGCAAATCGAGCATACATAGATAAAGGATTTATCTATGTATGAGAGTTATTCCACGTAGTCTCAGGATGCGGAATGATTTACCTGCCGAGGTTTTATTATGAGACTACAGTATATGGTTCTTCAAGAAAGGTGTGAAGAGGTTTTTTCAGGGTCGGCAACGCGTGAGTCGCACCTCTGGTGTTGCGAGCGTCCATAGACGACGATGACTGCTTATAAGCAGGCAGGTCGTATGCTTGTTTACCACCTTAGTTATAAAAGTTTGTATGACAGTCTACGCGGGCTACCGTTAGTCGTAAATAAAAATAATGGTACGTCCGGTCCTGACACTGAACATGGTTTGCATTACAACAAACGGAATATACCACTCTAATTTGGGTGTATGTGGTTCATCAACATCTTTGAATCAAAGCCAACCTGCACGTGATGCACCCTGCCGACTGATAAACGAGGCGCTGGCGAAAAGAAGAAGAAGGGGTTTAGGGCATACTCCACCATTCTGCTCAACTGCGGGTTGGCGGCGGCCAGTGTTTTCCAGCCGCCTAAAGGCCACTGATTGGCTTAATGACTGTCATCTAATGACAATAGCCGGTACCGACGACTTAACGTGCCCTCCGAAGCACGGGGAGCTTGAGTTAATATAAACACATCCATGGACAGGCTACGGTCGGCATGGCTTAATTTGCGTGTTCAATTACGCTGACACGCGCAACAACGCCATGATATAGTAGATTGTTTACTAAGGGAGCAAAGAACTATTTTAAAGACGAGAGAGTTTTTCTTAATCCAGAGTGAAGGGAAGGATTCTAAAGTAGAATCCTGAGCGCAGCGAGTGATTTAAAGTACGTCTCTCGAGCTTTAAAATGGTATTGCTCCCGATGATGTGGACACTAAACACCCTCTATGAGAAAATAAATACCTAGATGCAGCTATGAATATGTAACAAAAAATAATACTTCCATTCTCACTACCTGAGAAAAACAAGTGTAAGCGGTTTGGGGTGCAAGTAGTTCATCAACATCTTTGATTTAAAGCCAACCTCACCTGCACGTGGTGCACCTTGCTGACTGATAAATGAGGCTCTGGAGAAAAGAGTGGTTAGGCATAGCGTATATTTTAAGCTGTTCGATTGGGGGAGTATCTCCACCTCACAGAATACCGCCGCTAAATAACAATTTCCTTGAGGGTTGTTGTATTCCTGCGAGTGAGTGAGGTCACCAGAAAGAAAGAAAGGAAGGAAGGAGTGTAGGCTGGCAACGGAACGGCAACCCCTTGACATTGCTGATCTCCATGGGCGGTGGTGATTGCTTTCTATCAGGTGATGTGCTCGTTTGGTCCCCTCTCACATAAAAAACACTTCAATTTATTATAAATCTAAACAAAATTCGAATTTGAGTAAATAATTATGAACGAACGCGGAATGCATTTCGCGCGTTTTTGTTTTTTCACAAACTTTTCATTTTCAGGGTTCCGTACCTCAAAAGGAAAAAACGGAACCCTTATAAGATCACTTTGTTGTCCGTCTGTCTGTCTGTCTGTCTGTCTGTCTGTCTGTCTGTCTGTCTGTCTGTCTGTCAAGAATTTCTATGTCGAGAATGCGTGGAGATATCAAGCTGAAATTTGAACTGTATACTCAGGTCTACGGTCCCATGAAGTTGTAAAATAATCAAACTGCTAAGTTTACGTAGAAAAAAGTTACGGCCGTTTATTCAGCAAAAAACGCATATTTCGACACACTCAAGGGAATCAAAACCTATAGGGTACTTCCCGTTGACCTAGAACTATGAAATTTGGCAAGTAACATCGTTATAGACTACAAGTACAGGAATAAATCTCAAAACTATACATTTGTAAATAGATCTTAAAAAATAGGGGGTCTATATTTTTTACATGGTGTCGAAATTTCAAATTGAAACTACTAGTTCAAATGGGGTATCATATGAAAGGGCTTGATGTACACATTGCAAAATATATTTTATTTATTTTTTTCGACGCATTATTTCTTATTTATAATGAAAAATATCAAATTTAATAATGATACTACGTACCTACGGAACCCTCGTTGGGCGAGTCCGACTCGCACTTGTCCGGTTTTTTTTAATTTGGCAAGCACACGCTGTGACTTGTTTATACAATGATTTAAACGCTATTTTAGTAGTGTCCTAGAACAAACTAGCTCTTTTCGAATAAGTGTTAAAAAAAAATAGATTTTGTATTTAGGAGTTGCTTATTTTAAAGAAAAACCATACGCCACGTATTCACCGTCAGAAAGGGTATATTAACAAAATGAAATCTGTTGAATGGGGCGACCTCGTTTCTTGGCACAGATAAACGCATTTTACCTCATTAGCGTAATGAAATTTCGTAAATTTGCCCTAAAATTAACTGTCTGATAGAAGCTTCCTTTAATACGTGGGGTCTTATAAAGAAATCGGAGATCCGGCTCTGCCTTGATGCTTGAAAGTATGGAGTGAGACCTTTGTGAATAAAAATTTGAAACTGGTATTTAGGTGGTCTACAATTTTTGACGTGACAACGTCTTATAAAAAAGTATGACTCATTGTCACGTTCCGCCTGAGCCGAGCGTGCAAACGAGAGCGTGGCTTGTGACGCATCTATCTCTCTTCCACTTCATCGGCCGATGTTTTGTTATGACGTTATCGCGTAAAACTATCGTATGTAAACCGACTTTACAGACAACCAATTTTTTTTATTATGTTGTGTCAGATTTAGGTACTAGTTTTTGGTTATACTGTTTTGGATTATTTTATTGATGTTTCACCAGTTCTGAAATTTACAACCTGGAGAAATATCACATTGGTTGATGACACTTTATGAGTAAAATATATCGTGTGCGTAATAGTATTAATGCATTGATGTATGTAC
Source organism: Hypsopygia costalis (assembly GCA_937001555.2). Taxonomy (NCBI): domain Eukaryota; kingdom Metazoa; phylum Arthropoda; class Insecta; order Lepidoptera; family Pyralidae; genus Hypsopygia; species Hypsopygia costalis. The sequence continues at coordinate 22,201,140 of OW443332.2, forward strand.
TAGCTAGCTAGGGTTACCCGCAGGTTCACTCACATAAAATATTACAATTCGAGATAAAAGTAGCCTATGTCACTCTCTAAACTATGAACTAACCCCAGAGAAAGTATACGTAGAAAGTAATTTAATGTGATTTTTTTTTTTAGTTTCTATAGGATTAAAATTACATAATTAAATAAATAGTTTAATATAATAATAAATATACATGTTTACTTACATTAATAATATAATAAATTACATTAAAAAAAAAACACAGTTGAACAAGTGTCTAAAACCATGCTATATTTTAGATTCGTCGATATTATTATGAACGATTTTTATGATGATTTTGCTCTCATTATTTTAATCTATTTATGGGAAGGTTTCAGGAAATATTTTTACCAAGTTCTCTGTCTTTATGAAGTCGATTGTATATTTTTTTTATTTTTTCCCTTGGTACTGGTAGTCCCATGTAAACTACAGGAGACTTCAGTACTACAGAGTAAAAGGGTTTTCCATGGTCGGTAACACGTGATTGATGCCTCTGGAGTTACAAACGTCCATACGCGATGATTGCTTATCATCAGGCAGTTTGTACGCTTGTAATTTTATGACATAATCAATCACATAAAATCCATCTCCACACTAGCACGCGGAGTCGGCACAGTAGCCCACCGACCGCCATTCACAAAGCATCTCCAGAGAAATCACGGGAGGTTATTCTGCTCCCCTGCTCACCTGAATACACAGGCTATTGTATAAGATTTTACCATTTATATACTCGTATGTAGAAAAATCAATTTTACATTAGAACATTATATTTAAATTCTAAGGTGACATCGTAAAATTTTGCCGAAGTGAAGAGAAATTAAAAAAATAAAACCGGCCAAGTGCGAGTTGGACTCGCGCATGAAGAGTTCCGTACCATTATCTATAAATTGTTGTATGGGAGCCCCCTTAAATATTTATTTTATTCTATTTTTTAGTATTTGTTGTTATAACGGCAACAGAACTACATCATATGTGAAAATTTCAATTGTATATCTATCACGGTTCATGAGATACAGCCTGGTGACAGACGGACGGACGGACGGACGGACGGACGGACAGCGGAGCCTTAGTAATAGGGTTCCTTTGTACCCTTTGGGTACGGAACCTTACAGTACTAATAATAAGACGGGGGCCCACCACACATTCCCACCGCAGTGTCTTCTGTGCAGCCAAGATTAACAGCGGCGACCACCAAAAAAGGCTATGAACAATGAAGTCCATTGCTCTCCCGGGGATAAAACTACGGCTGCCTTGGAACTCACAATGAATTTAATCAGAAAAAAAAATGTAGGAGTAGGAATAGGAAATAACTAACAAAAAAAAAAATTGGTTGCCTGTAAAGTCGGTATACGGGCGAAAGTTTTACGTGACAACGACTTTGAGTGGTAAAATGTTTTCGAGTCGAAGGGACGCATGCCTTTCACTTTTTATGTCTGTCTCTCTCGCTCTTAGAAGGGACGCGTGCCTTTCACTCGCTCTCATTGTAAGCGCATAACGTGAGCCAGTTTCTTGAAGTGTCACCCGGCTAACCAATTTATAAGACGTTGTCACGTCAAAATACAGATTAAGTTAGAAAATACAAGTTAAAAACGATATTTTTTTCTTATAATATAATAATTTGATATTTATTCCATGGGAATATCAGTACTCGTAAATCAGGAGGTAAATAATTACAGAAGTTCAGGTTTTGTATCGTTTAAATTCGGGAAGATCCTCTTAAAATGATCTATTATTGTTCCCTTTTAGAAGATCTAAATCGCCGGCAAATTATGGACTAGTGTTTCACTAAATTACACTGTAGCTTTCTATTACTCGCTAATAAACGTCAATTACTGCGGTGTACAGTTTGGCCAGCGAAGGATTTAGTTACAGTAATGTGATTGAAGCGCTGGCTGTAATAATACAATAAAATAAATTGTGTATAATATTAAAATGTATAGAGCACATTTTTAGCAAGAGACTAATATATATATATATATATATATCCTCCCTGGGGTATATATATGGGTCCTCCTCAACCCGTCTGCCCAGCGTGGGTGCTGTAGGCCAAATCCTCCTTCTGTCAGGGACGAAAGAGAGAGGGTCGTGCTCCTGTAGTGGAGACTAAAATGACCTGATGATGATGATATATATATATATACGTATGTATACATTTCTGGACAAATTACACACTGCCATCTAGTCCCAAAATAAGCAAATCCTGTACTATGTGTAACCTATATAATACAAGACAAATAGACATGTTCATACACACAAATATTTGCCTTGTCAAACTTCCAACTTCGGAGTTATAGTGGCCATTGCTAATCATTCGACCAACGTGAAAAATATTTATGGTATTAGGAAATTATATATTATTTTGAGGGATCTCACCATCATCTGGGGGTGTAAGTGGTTCATCAACATCTTTGAACCAAAGCCAACTTCACGTGCACGCGGTGCACCCTGCAGACTGACAAACGAAGCTCTCGTAATTGTAAGCTATCCGACTGGGAAATGTACCTCCACCTCACAGAATACCGCAGCCAAATAACAATTCCCTTGAGGCTTGTTATCATCCTGCGAGTGAGTGAGGTCTCCAGAAACGAAGGTGATGCTGCGTTGGCAGCGGGGGTGGCGGTGCGCGAGCGATATTTTATGTTGCGAGCGTTAATATGGCTACGATAACCGCTTCACATCAGACCGTATGCTTGTCTGCCACCCGAGAAGCATACGGCCCGCCTTATGTGAAGTATAGTATAAAAAAAACGTCTTTGAGCCGAAGGCAATCTCTCTTGCCCGTGGAGCAGCCTACGAGGCTCTGGCAGAAGAGAAGTAAGAGACAGCTTTGAGATTTGTTGTGTTCCTGCGAGAGAATGAAATCACCACGAAGGTAGAAGTTGCTACATTAGCAGCGGGGGTAGCTGGATTAACGGACGGAAGTCTCAGTAATAGGGTCCCGTTTTACCCTTTGGGTACGGAACCCTAAAAATGAAAGTCGAGACACAAATAACTCGAAACCATTTTAACAGCACAATAGTCCTTTCCAAGTTATTACGTAACCATGAGGTGGTGTAATGCCTACCAGTTCCAAGATAAGAATGTTCAGTTCGTCCTCAAATTGCCGACATACTGTCTAGAAATCCAAAGCTATGAAAGCGGTTATTAAGGAAACTGTTCACTAGACTTTAGAACGTAACTAGCAACTACATTGTATTTACCTTGATCTACCTCAGAAATTAAATTAATATCAAACAAATATGAGGAAGGCAGATCAGAAGTGCGGCGGCGCGCGCGTGTTTGTATCGTATCGTGCACTGTGGGTTTTTTACATTACATAGAATGGCAAACAAGCATACGGCCTGCCTTGTTTGAAGCGGTTACCACAGCGGCGTAGTCATATAAACGCTCACAAAATGAAATATCACTCGCACGCTGCCACCCCCGCTGCCAAAGCAGCAACTCCTCATTTCCTGGTCACCTCACTCACTCGCAGGAACGCAACAACCCTCAATGGAATTGATATTTAGCTGCGGTATTCTGTGAGGTAAAGGTAGACTTCCCCAGTCGAGCAGCTTACAAAATATGCTATGTCCTACCTCTATTTTCGCCAGAGCTTCGTTTGTCGACAGCACCATTTGCAGGTGAAGTTGGCTTTGGTTCAAAGATGCGGATGAACCCCTTACGCTCCACTGCTTGTAAGAGTGATAGTGTAAAGGGGTGTTTACATAATTTATGTAATAACACCGCGATTCCAAGTAATGTAAACGCGCTCGCGTCAGATATACGCCGGCTGTGTTACGTGTCAAAGTCAACTAAGTGGCGTAATTGGTTGCTAATCCTACCTTTCGGCAGCTCGCGTCGCTGATAGCTCTCGACACTGTTTTAGTTATCTGCATTGGTAATCTAAACAAACGGTTAACAAAAAGTTATATAATAAATATCTTATGTTTATTCTTTATCTTATATCAGAGGGCCCGCGTTACTCAACAATTTATATCCAATACTCAAAGGTTGGCTGCTATAGATCTCTTATTATATTATAATAAAATATAATAAAAGATAAGCCCGCCTTTGTACATCTAAATTTTAAGTGTTTTTATCTATTCTCATACTGAAATTTAGACATTACAAAACTAAACACAGTATCTTAATGACAGTCTTTACGCACAAGCTATCAAAATATATTTAAAAAGTTATTTTTCGATACAGTTGTCTTATTGACAACTGTATCGAAAAATAACTTTTTTCCATTTCGATACTGCTTCAGCTCTGGATACAGGTATTTTAAACAAGTTGCAATGCAAATACATTGCAACTTTGCAAAATTTTTCTACATAATCTGTGAACGCGGCGCCGCGCGGCGCGTCGCGCATGCGCTCTACGCTTGCTCGATCTGCAAATGGATTCCTAGGTAAGAAATAAAGCTGTTAAATTAACTTCATGGTTGTATTTAAAATATTATTATCATATATTTCATGAGATTAGATAAAGTAGTGTATGAAACTGCACATAATTAGGTCTTAAAATACTCGTGTGGTCTATTATAACATTCGCCTTCGGCTCATGTTATAAACTCTTAAGAACCCTTATTATGCAACAGTTTCATAAACTACTATTATGTATATAAATTTATTATCTCATTAGCTCATAAAGATTATTATCTTCTCGTCAAGTCGTTATTATTTGTTTGTTTGTATTCAAACAAACAAATAATAACGACTTGACGAGCTCGGTGATCAAATGGTTAGCAATGGTCACTTTGACTCCGAGGTTGCGGGTTCGATCCCCGCACAATACAAATATTTGTGTGCATGAACATGTCTGTTTGTCTTGGTCTGGGTGTTTTCTATGTATTATATGTATGTATTTACAAAAAATGTATCTAAGTATTATATCAGTTATCTAGTACCCATAATACAAGCTTTGCTTAGTTTGAGACTAGATGGCAGTGTGTAATTTGTCCAGAAATATTTATTTCTTTTTCGTAACACCGCCGGCGGTGAGTCAAGTGCCTAATAGTATTTTTCTCATAGCTGTACTTAAACTTCTTTTTTTTAATATTAGTAATTTATTCATATTTAGAATAATTATTTATTAACATTTGATCATTAATTTAAATTGCTCGCAGAGATGTTATTCGAGATGACAACATTGTTTGTTCCAGTCTTGAAATCACGTTTGAAATGCAAGTTTCATCATAAATTCACCCGAGTAGTGTAATTGCTAGCTAATCCATGCTTCCGCCGGCTTATACGAGTAATTGCATTTCTGTGGTAGATATGTAATGTAAACAACACAATTCTTTCAATGCACTCTACACGCATACATAATGATTCGCATTTCTGTACTTTTTACACGATTGCGCTGAAACCCACAAGAAGATTTTGCATTTGCACTTGAGAGGCAAATATAATATTTATTGGCGACATTTGTGCATTTAATATACAACACTATACTATACAACACTATACTTCAACTCATTCGTAGAACAAAGTCCGATGTGATCATGGAACTAAAACGTGTTTAAACTAGCTTGACTATATAAGGAATATGAATTCTTCAGACATTCGTTTTTAGAATTTTCTTATCTCATTTTCCGATATTTACAATTAAATACCGTTCAATCTGGAATTAATTATGACTCCCCATAAAATGCTCGAAAGTGCACCAACCACACAGATTTTGAGAGGTGGACATACGAGCATGTGGGTCACCTGTTGGAAAATAATCACCACCGGGCAGTGGTGATTGTTTGCAGATCAGCAACACCAAGGGGTCGCCGATCCGTTTCCAGCCTGTAGGTACTTCTTCCATTCTTTCTTTCTGGTGACTTCACTCACGCAGGAACACAACTACCCTCAAGGGAATTGTTATTTGGAAGCGGTATTCTGTGAGGTGGAGATACATCCCTGGTGGGTCAGTGAGTGAGGACACCAGTTGTGAGGAGATGCTACATTAGCAATGGAGGTGTCATAAATAGGTGCCATAGACGCGAGTAATGCTTCTTGTATTAAGAGGGTCTATTAACATTATGAGTTAAATAAACAATCATCATCATTATCATAAGCTTTTCCCAATACTTTCCGCCATATGTGATCCTCCGCTTATAGAATGGACACGCACCCTATACCTAACAGCTAATGCGCCCCGTGTGCCAACCTTCCGGTTATATCACGGGTTGCGAGTCTCTCGTCCAGTAAATCAACCAGACGAGAGGACCTTTACCTGCACCGCTTTTGCGCTCAGTAAACCAACCGAGCACGCAAGCGTAGCAGTAGCAGGTCTTACTCCGCTTTCACCTGCATGCAGGCTACTTACGTACTCTTAAGTCGAGTAGCTCGTGGCGACCGACGCTCAGAGAACCCAAGCATCGGGGCCCTACTACCACTCCCCATTCTCCATGATGGGTAGCCGGAGCTGTATGGCACGATCACATCCCGGCGCACAAGTACAAGTACAAGCGCGCCTAGTGTTTCTGTACCCACACTGGGGCGCCGGATAGCCGGCTCCCTGATTTCCTTGACAGGTACCGGAGCTGTATAAGGCGCGCTCACTTCCCGACGTCCTTCAAAGAAGAAACGCCTACCCCGAGCCTACGGTAGGGTGACCGGGGTGACGGAAGCGATCGCCCATCAACCTCCTTGCTCAGCAGGCAAGTACCCGAGCCGCGACGTCAGCTGGGAAGCCGACGGCCGCTATAAGGGCCGCTCCAAGCCCCGTTGAGAACCACTGTGGCGGCCCTTCGCCTTAGGCCAGTGATAACCAACTCGCTACGCGCGAGGCCGAGCGCCCGGCCGACAATATGGCCAGGCAGACGAACATGCCCGACCTCTGCAGCTAAACCACATGCGCGTGAGTGATTACACGCACATAAAGCCACCTCGAATCCGAACCCATGACTGGCAAATTGGGCTGCCGCCAGTCCCCGAGGTACCCTGATCCAAACAGGGGGACCCGTAGTTCCCCCTGCGAACTCTCCACAGTCGGGTACTCCGTGGAGAGTATAATATAGAATGGACAATCAAAGGCATTATTTTGTCTCTGGTTTCTTAGTAAGAAAAATAAAAAACTTTACTGACAACCAATTTTTTATACAACGCCAACTGCCAGATGACGCACCTGATTTTAAGCGGTTATTTTTTTTAATTGGTTTACGGACAATAATTTTACGTGATAACGTCATAAAAAACATCGGCCGATGGAGTGGAAGAGAGATAGAATGCATCACAAGCCGTTCCGTGCTCTCGCTTGCACGCTCGGCTCAGGCGGAACGTGACAAATGAGTCATGCTTTTTCCTGTGCATCCGGCGTTCATCGTTATCACGTCAAAAAATAAACAAAAATATTGACAAAAAAGAAGTTTAATACCAATTAGAATCCTAAGCTAACAATCTATTTACTTAAACAGGTTGTATAAAGCCACCAATAATTTATGTGACTTTTACGAGTCCCGCAATAAGCCCACGAATAAATAATATTAAGTAATCTCAAACGGATTTATTCGAACATCCAAGTGCGTTTGAAGTGAGCGAATTATACAAACTTGGTAACTTGTCGTTTTTGTTTGGAAAGTAATTAAAAGTTGGGGTTCTGTTACGAAATAAGTTGATGCCCGTCACAGGGAGGCTGATATTATTTATCTATAAAGCTTTTTTTCAAGTAAATAAAATTGTAGTGACATTTCTAGTACAGTCTTCTTAAAATATAAGGAAACTGACTGACCCATCTGAACTCTGTAGTGTTTTCTCGACTTTCTGTCGGTATTGAATTAAACAACATAAATGACGATAGCATTAGTAATGTAGAGCATATAAGAAGAAGTTCTAAAATAATTAAAACGATTAGACGACGAAAGGAGCCGGTACAAATAACATTCCTCCACGTTTTCTAAAACATGCTGCAAATACATTATGTAAGCTCTGCATTATTTAAATAATCTTATTTTATATAATCTTTTCGTATATAATCTCTTATTTTATATAATCTTTGTTTACGTGAAGGATTCTGTCCATCTCAATGGAAGTCAGCTCGCATTGTATGTGTCACAATCACAAATATGCCCCAAGGATAACGTTGAAAATTATTGACCAATTTCTATATTACCAGCAACGGCCAAACTTTTAGAAAGGCTAGTTCATAAGTTAATTTATCCAGCAATGCATAATAGTATTATAGCGCAAACATGGTTTTGTCCAACGACGCTCAATGGTTACAAACCTATTAGTTTACACTACACAATTATTTGAAAATTTAGATTTAAATAGACAATGATTTTAGAATAGCGTTTGACAAAGTGTGAAAATGTGTATAGTTCTAGAGTACTCCAGGGCTCGATTTTGGGTCCTCTTCTCTTTATTACATACATAAATGACAATTTATCGAATGATAAATTTTGCAATAAATTTTAAATTTTGCAATTGAGTCCACGAACTACGGGGCGATTGTGGCCAACTAATACACTGCTACAACTAAGGCCTGGTTATAACAAATTTACTTAAACACTGCAGTTAGATATATTACACGATAAGTTCACATTACGTGCTTAGAACACAAAGACTATTATTGTCTAACACACATTTCGCGCAATGAAATGTTGATTTTGCTTTCGACATGCCAGTACCAACTTATATAGGGGCTTTCTTCAAAATACAATATATTCAAACTACCCACTAATGGATATAAGCCTTCCCTAATGCTTTCCACCAAATACAATCCTCCGCCTTCCGCATCCAGCCGCTTCCAGCCGCTTTCTTAAGGTTATCGGACCATCTAGAAGGAGGGCATCCAACGCTTCGTCGTCCTACGCGCGGCCTCAACACAAGCTCGTGCAACAGCTAAAATTAAAATATTTACATAATACAAATGGCAAGAACCCGGATAGCTTCTCAATATAAACAGTGCAGCCGTAACAATTACATAAAGTAGGCATTCCGAGAAATTTTCATGGCGCGATCATGTGCCGGGTAATTTGGGACTAATGTGCTTTTTACGATTTGTTGTGTAAAACAGTTTTGATGTTACCAGCTGTTTGATACCGCCACTGAAATATGACCAACATTTGGGTTGCTATTCATGCAGATGTATGGGCACTAAACGTTAATGTAATCCTTGGGTTTTGACGCCGTAGTACAGCCCCATAATGTTCACGTCCACTCGTAGCGTTCATAATTCTTTTTACAGATCTCGACCTATTTACAAATGGATTGATGGGTAATAAAATCTTTCACAATGCTTAGGAATTCATTATGGATAGCGTTACATGCGAGTGAGCCACAATAGCCGGATGGTACTTTAACGCTAACCAGCGTAAGTATATCTATATACTACGTATATTCATAGTACACAGGTAACAACTCACTGTTTTAGATCCTCGATAGTGTTAGATACTTAAAATCCGTGGTGCACGGCAGAACTTCATTTGACTAGCCATCTCTTTAGACTTTTAATGCCTTCTGCATTACCATATTGCCGTCTCCCAAATTGCCAAGAGGGGAAATAAAATTCCAACAGCTTCGTACTCCTACTAATTTCTTGAGATTTAAATGTTCCAAGGCATATTTGTATATATCTGGGACTGCAGTGGACTTCATTGTTCCTAATCCTAGTTACCCTTTTTTGTTCCTAATCTTAGTTGAGATGCAGTAGTGGAAATGTGTGGTGGGCCTCCGTCCAAAAAAATACATAGTACACACTACACTACAAGTATGTGTGTGTACTGTGATATTGTGTGTACTAAGCTATAGCCAGCTGTGGGTGGGCGGCGGTAAGACGGCGCACAGTGGGATTGTATCCTAAAACTTACTTACCTGTTTTAATTATTTTACCTTACCTACCTTACGTACAATACACGTCAAATATTGAAACTCCATACTAATTCTAAGACCTCATTTCTTTTTAATTATAACTACTATAGTAGTAACTGGCTGGTTTAGTATAGTAGTAAATTAAATTGTTTTTATCATGAGTTCTTTAATAATGACAAATGACTTCAAAATTAATTTCTATTTTATAACCATTGCCAGATGCTCGAACAAATGACACGTGGATGACGTGGATTAATTACCGTTCGACTCATCCTAGAATAGAGTCCGATCTGTATTGTTGATAGTTCACTTAGTACGCTTTCATGGGGAGTTGTTGTCAGATTGAACATTATTCGTTTGAAGGTAGATGAGATAACAAAACGTAACGTCTGTAGAATTCCTATTCCTTATCTCGTCTAGCTATATAACTCATTTTTGTTCCATAATCACATCGGACTCTTTTCTACGAATGAGTCGAGTTATGCCGTTTTATTTCGTACGTTAGGTGGGAAACAACCATACGGCCCACAATGATGTGAGAATTGGTTACCGCAGGCATATAAACACTCGCAACATGAGATACGAACGAGTACACACTCGCTGCCAAAGAGCAACTCCTTCTTTTCTAATAACCTCACTCAGTCACAGGAACACAAAACCCTGAAGACAATTGTTATTTGGTATCCTGTGAGGTTTATGAAATATAAGAACGGGAATTAACGCGATCATGCAAGGGTATTTACATACATTTATTATTGCCTAACGTTTCGACCAGGTTGCACCGGCCGTGGTCACAGGCTGACTGTCTGAGCGGTGTTACTCTGTCTCCGTTGTCGAGGTCGATGAATCTTCATCTACCCCCGTTCGATATCCATGTACCGCCACATACTACACTCCCGTTCTTATATTTCATAAATCATGCAGCGCGAAAGTTTAAAAGTTATCCTGTGAGGTTATTTGTTTCGCCGACTGTACCAATAACACTTATTTATAGTTTTTATGTTTAGTGAAATCATCGTTCTGTAATGAAGTGTCACGTGCACAAATTACGAAGTAATATCCGAGACGAGCGCGGTCCCCGGCACCGCGGCACCGGGGCCCGTCCGTCCGCGGGGACTCGTAATTGGAATCCGTCAGGGCTCGTCCTCTCTCATGACAAATGACAGCTGTTCAAGCACATAAACTAGGCTAGAACGTATCTTGCTCACGAGCAAGCCGTTACATATACGTATTCGTTCATTCTTTTCCACCGAAAAACTCCAAAAAAGGAGGAGGTTCTCAATTCGGCTGTATTTTTTTTTATGTTTGTTACTTAATTACTCCGTAATTTATAAACCGATTTGAAAAAAAACCTTTTTTAATTTGAAAGAGTATACTTCCAGATTGGTCCCTTTTTTCATCATCATCAGCCTGTATATACATAAATGTAGAGTAATGTTTGGAGTAGGTTTTTTTTTGTTATAATTATATTGGTACAAATCTGTTACACTCAGTACTACAAAATCATAACTCAAAGTCAAAATTCTTTATTCTGTGGGCCCTCGCGGGCACTTAGACACGTCTTTTACAATTAGGTATATTTTTTATCTACCAGCATTTCGGAATGACCATTGACGAGAAGAAATGCCGAAAGAAACTCTGTCAATATAGGTCTTTTTTAAATAGCCATACAATATTATCATTATACATAATACAATAAAAAAATGGTATTCTACCATAATAAGAGAAAAAAAAAAATTGTAAAATAAAATAGTAAAAAAAAATTAAAATATAAAAAATCATAGTATAGAGTGTATATACATATTGTATAAAAGTCTAAATATGTATATCCACAATACTACTTGTAAAGAAGAACTTATTATTGATATTATTCATCACGTACATCGTTAATCGTTCATGGCATCGATGGGTTCGATGGCATCGTTGCGCGTATCAGTCTAACCGAACACGCAAGTTAAGCAACGTCGACCGTAGCTTGTCCATGGGCGGGTTTATATTATCTCGATCTCCTCCGTGCTTCGGATGGCACGTTAAGCCGTCGGTACCGGCTGTTGTCATTAGATGTCTTTAAGCCAAGGCAGTGATCTTTAGGCGGCTTGAAAACACTGGCCTCCGCCAAGCCACAGTTGAGCAGCGTAGTGGAGTATGCTCTAAACCCCTTCAATTGAGGGCAGCCCCGCATCCCAGCAATGGGATGAGTAAGGGTTGACGACGACGTCTATCCCATAACGTTATTATTAAAAAGGTTACAATTGGGGGTGTAAGTGGTTTATCAACATCTTTGAACCAAAGCCAACTTCACCTGCACGTGGTGCACCCTGCTGACTGACAAACGAAGCTCTGGCGAAAAGAGAGGTAGGGAGCGTAATTGTAAGCTACCCGACTGGGGAATGTACCTCCACCTCACAGAACACCGCAACCAAATAACAATTCTCTTGAGGGTTGTTGTGTTCCTGCGAGTGAGTGAAGTCACCAGAAAAGAAAGAAGGAGATCCTGCGTTGGCAGCGGGGGTGGCGGCGCGCAAGTGATATATTATGTTGCGAGCGTTAATACGGTTACGGTAACCGCTTCACATCAGGCGGGCCGTATGCTTGTCTGCCAACCGACGTAGTATAAAAAAAATTGGATTTTTGATGCTAACTGAATTTAATTGAAAATAATCTTCGACTGAGGGAAGACCTGTATCCCAGCAGCAGTGGGATAGATAAGGGTTGACGATATGTTAACTACAACAATTTTCTTTAATTAACAAAAGGTCCATTAGGCCCCAACTCAATTTAACGGCATAAAATATTTTCCAAATACCTTTCGTTAACGTAAAACTTTCCAGAAGCCATTATCCATCAAAAGCAGGAATGCCTATAAAATAGTTTCACAAGCGTTTTACATGACAAAAGAGTATCACCGTGGCCGCCGGCGTCTCACGGTTGACAAATGGTATCTGAGGCGAGTCGCAAAAACGTCCCAAATTTATGTTTACATGTAACCCATCGTCTGATTCCGCGTCTAGACTGAACAGTGATAATATGTTCAAAGTATTTTTTTTTTACTTGAATATGTCTTTAAATTTCCTACCTTACGGGTGCCATCCGAATAATTTTAACAAAAAAAAACTGACACTAAACATTACATTTATGCATGTAGATACAGGCTTATGATGATGATGAAAAGAATATGGAACCAATCTGGAAGTATACTCTTTCAAATGAAAAAAGTTTTTTTCAAATCGGTGTAATTCAGTAACAAACATTAAAAAAAAATCACGGTGTAATTCAGTAACAAACATTAAAAAAAAAATCGGTTGTCTGTAAAGTCGGTTTACTGACGATAGTTGAACGTGACAACGTCATACGAAAACACTGATAAAATGTTTGCATTTTTCAAAAAAAAAAAATTTTATGGAACGCCTCAGAGCGAGGTAACGCCGCATGAGTCATGTTTTTTCGTGCGTGCGGCCGGCTCCATCGAATTATAAGACGTTGTCACGTCAAAAATCACCCACAAGGTGGACAGACGACCTCATTAAGACCGTGGGATCGCGCTGGATGCAAGCCGCTTCCAACCGGTCTTATTGGAGATCTAGAGGGGAAGCCTATGTCCAGCAGTGGACTTTCAATGGCTGAGATGATGATGATGATGATGATGACGTCAAAAATATACAACTGAATTGAGAACCTCCTCCTTTTTTGGAGTCGGTTAAAAATCTAAAGATAACACAATCGGGGATACAGTTTAGCGTTGTAGTTTCGAATCTATCCAAAATTCAATCACACCACTGGATAGATGAAGGATCAAAGAATTTATTACGCTAAGTAAGGACTATGGAACATTGCGTGCGGGGGAGGGGGAAGCGCTGCCATTTTGGAGGTAATTTTAATGCATAGAACGTATTTGCATACAACACACGGCCGTGTACATGATACAGTCACACCCCATTTTTTATATGAGAGGGGGCAACGAACATGTGGGTTACCTGATGGAAAGCAATCACCACGGCCCATGGAGACCAGCAACACCAAGAGGTCGCCGATCCGTTGCCAGCCTATACTCCTTCCTTTCTTTCTTTTTGGTGATTTCACTCACTCGCAGGTACACAACAACCCTCAGGGGAATTGTTATTTGGCTTCGGTTTTCTTTGAGGTGGATGTACTTCCCCAGTCGGCCAGCTTAAATAATACGCTACGCCTTACCTCTCTTTTCGCCAAAGTCTTGTTGGTTAGTCAGCAGGGTACAGCACGTGCAGGTGAGGTTGGCTTTGGTTCAAAGATGTTGATGAACAATGATGGAGGCAATGATGTTGTATTTCTGTATGTAGATTGTATAAAAAAAGACACCCGGAAAGTAAGCCAACTGCCTTACCTCGCAATTAGTTGGCATAAACAAGCCGACGAGTCTGACGTTTGTGACTATAGATTAAAATAGGTAAAAATGCCGTCTTCTATATTTCGAAAATGCATATTTTTTGTTGAAAAATTATTTACAGCCCAACACATTTCATATCACATGAAAGTCCACAATGATAATTCATTTTTAACTTCAGTTTCAGACATTTGCCGGAACAAACAAACAGACAAAAATTGTAAAAATATGTTATTTTGGTATATGTATCAACCGTGTATATTTTATTATTAGAAACAGACACTCCAATTTTGTTTATCTGTATAGATTGCGTTTATATAGCTAGCGCCGTAACAAAAGATTTTATTGTTTCTCCAGTAATAATTATTTTTAATAATTTTTGTCCTTTTAAAATAACCTTTCCCATCAAACTTTGATTGACGATAAAACAAATGGGATCTATGTTATTAAAAAAAAGTTCGCATATAATACCTTTGTATTTAACGATATTGATAAAAAAATAAAAATTGACAAGTAAAATAACCATAATTAATTTGAGTATATTGCACTGATAGGATAATATTTGTATAACGATACTCATTAACATAACAGTATGAAATTAAATACACTATTTGAAGAACAATCAAGTAAAATATTAAATTTCACGAACAATATTATTTAAATTAATTTATTCTATTCCAGCTATAATGAAATGATATTTTACGAGGAATCACAACAGGAGGGCTAAGTAATTATCCCATTGAAAATAATACTATTCAAAAAGGCCAAGTCCTCGTTCAGAATTTCGGTCGGTATAATATAAATTATAGATCATTTATTTTAGCGGATTAATTATTTTAACGAATTATAAATTCGTGTTATATTTTTTTTTAGAAAATTCAAGATGTGACGACGCGTCACCACGCACTCGTATTAACGACTAAGCTAAACGATATTTTCTATTAAATCATCGTACGATTCGAAACCGGTCACCCTGATTCTCGTTGGTAACATCCAATACAGTGTGATAAGTGCTAAGTGGGCATGTGTCAATACTACTTTAGCGTGGTTGAGGAGCTGATGAATGGATGGTTGTTTGAAGATTAACAACACAATTCTCCTTGTATATAATAATTATATAATTCGCTATCAAGAAATATTTTACAATGAGTAATGACAGTGAAAATTTATGACAAGTCAAATAGAAAAACGAACGCGGTGATATCTATGACTATGTACAACTTTTTACATGGAGGTTCCGCCACATCACTCCCCTCCAGAGACCGGGTTACGGGCGATAATAATGAGGAAAGTTGACTTTCCTGCCCGACCGAGTCCTTTTTTCGGTAGTCATGGGGACGCTTTTTGGTTCCGTTCGTTGACTATGGCTACTGCAATCGTCATCAAGTAGGATGTACGCAGGCTTCAGACGATCTATACTCACAGTAGTTTCTTTTCCGTTCTTTAGTATTTTCATGACCTTGTCACTGCGTTCCACGATAGCATGCGGGCCTGTATATGCAGACTGTAGTGGACCACGAACTGCATCTTCTCGCAGAAAAACATGTGTGGCTGTGCTAAGGTCTTTGAATATGAACGTAGTCTTGTTACCATGGCGACTGGCCGGCGTTGGTTGAAGTTTTTCCATCAATGAGCGTAGTCGTGCAGTGAAGTCTGTAACGTCTGTTGTGGTGACTGACTTGGGATGGAAAAATTCACCCGGTAACCTTAGAGTTTCGCCGTAAACAAGTTCGGCGGATGATGTTTTAAGGTCTTCCTTATATGCGCTTCGTATGCCTAGAAGTACAAGTGGGAGATTCTCGACCCAATTCTGGTTAGCGTGACAGATTATGGCCGCTTTCAGATGTCTATGAAAGCGCTCAACGAGGCCATTACAAGCGGGGTGGTAAGCGGTTGTCCGTCGGTGGTGAAATCCGGCTATAGTTGACAGGTGCTTGAATAATGCCGATTCAAATTGACGTCCTCTGTCAGTGACTATATCAGTAGGGCAACCGAAACGAGAGATCCATCCAGATAAAAGGGCTCTTGCGACCGTTTCTGCAGTCATGTCAGGAATGGGAATCACCTCAGGCCAACGTGTATATCTGTCAATGGCAGTGAGGCAATATTTGAATCCTTGCGAAAGTGGCAGAGGTCCAATGAGGTCGATGTGAACATTTAAAAATCTCGCTTGAGGTAATTTGTAAGTGCCAGTGGGTGATGATACATGTCGGGTGAACTTTGACTTCTGGCAGGCTAGGCAAGTGCGAGTCCATTCTCGACAATCTTTCTTTACATGTGGCCAAACAAAACGCTGTGCTACAAGTTTAGCTGTTGCATTAGCGCCAGGGTGGCTAAATGAATGGAGGCTATTGAATACTTGACGGCGCATGAACTTCGTGACGAACGGTCTGAGAGTAGGCGTGCTTTTGTCACAATAGAGCTCGGTATTCGTACCAGGTAAAGCGACTTTCTCAATCTGCAGTGATGTAGATCCATTCAGGATTGTTTTCAGTTCCTCGTCTGTTGCCTGTGATTGAGCTAACGCTATGAGATTGATGGGCTGTTCTATCTCATTCACACGGGATAGTGTGTCAGCCACAACGTTGTCATTACCTGTGATGTGACGAATATCAGTTGTGAATTGTCCGATAAAGTCTAAATGACGAAATTGACGCGGTGAGCAATTTTCTTTACGGGATTCATAAGCGTAACACAGCGGTTTATGATCCGTATAGACTGTGAAGTTTCGTGCTTCGAGCATATGGCGAAAATATTTTATAGCTTCGTATATTGCGAGCAGTTCACGGTCGTATGGTGAGTACTTTTTTTGTGTTGTGTTTAGTTTCCTGGAGAAAAATGCTAGAGGTTGCCAATCTCCATCCTTAAGCTGTTGCAATACAGCTCCAATTGCAGTATCCGAGGCATCCGTGACAACAGCGAGCTTTGCTTCACAGTTTGGGTGTGCCAAGAGTGCTGCTTGACATAAACTAGTCTTGCAGTCATCAAAAGCCTTTAAAGACTCTCCTGCTAGGCTAATCGGAGTTGAGCCTTTGGTGGATCCAACCAGAAGTGCGTTGAGAGGCGATTGCGTTTGAGCAGCAGCAGGGAGAAATCTGCGGTAGAAATTTATCATCCCTAAGAATCTGCGCAATTCTTTCGCCGTTTTGGGAACAGGGAAATCTTTTATAGCCTGTACCTTCTCATCAAGTGGTTTAGTGCCATTTTCGGAAATGTGGTATCCAAGAAACTTGACTTCTCGTTGACCAAATAGTGACTTGGCTACATTAATGACAATACCATACTCCTTGAGTTTCTCAAATAACTGACGCAGATGATTTTTGTGTGTTGCTTCATCTTTTGAAAAGACAAGGAAATCGTCAAGGTAGACGTAAACAAAGTCCATTCCTCTCGTTATTTCGTCAACAAAGCGCTGAAAAGTTTGACCAGCATTTCTGAGACCAAATGTCATGTATGGAAATTCATATAATCCAAAAGGTGTGGTGATGGCAGTCTTACAAATGTCTTCTTCAGCAACTGGAATTTGGTTGTAGGCTTTTACGAGATCGATGGTAGAAAATATCTTGCAGCCAGTAATGGAATGAGTGAAGTCATGGATGTGTCGTATAGGATAGCGATCTGGTATGGTCCTTGCATTTAACATTCTATAGTCTCCGCAAGGTCGCCAACTATTATCTTTCTTGGGAGCCAGATGGAGTGGAGAGGACCAAGGGCTTTCTGAAGGGCGAGCTGTGCCATTGTTGAGCATCGCCTGGAATTCACTCTTCGCTATTTTCAGCTTATCCGGTGCTAGGCGTCGTGGTGAGCAAGCAACCGGAGGTCCTGGGGTCGTGCGGATGTGATGTGTAGTGTGATGCTTCGGGAAGTGCTGTGATCCTGATGGACGAGTGAGTTCAGGAAAATCTCGAAGTATTTCATGATACATGGTGTCGCCATACAGTGTCTTGATTGAAGAAATGGTGTATGACGAAGTGACAGGCGCGGCTAGTGTGGAAAGTGTAGTTTTGCTGTCTATGAGGCGTTTGTTTCGGCAGTCAACGATGAGGTTATAGTATGATAAAAAGTCGACACCGATAATAGCCTTGGTGACGTCTGCTACTATGAAGCGCCAGGAGTATGCTCGACGGAGTCCCAGGTTTAGCTCCAGATGTACATAGCCGTATGTAGCTATGGTCGATCCGTTGGCAGCGAAAAGTTCGTAAGTTGTCTTTGGTCGGCGTTCCTTCAGTGCAGATCGCGGATATACACAGAGATCGCTTCCTGTGTCAACTAGGAATTCCATTTTGGTATTTTGGTCTGTTATGAACAGGCGACCTGAGCTAAGGCAATCGTCGGTCGCCATTACCGAATGCCTTGACCGTTTCCCGGTGTATAATCGCAGGGCTTCAGGCACTTGGTTGCATTGTCTCCGTGTCGTGAATGATACCAACAAACAGGATACTTGCGGTAGCTAGAGTGAGATCTGGTCTTGCTACAGTGACGTTGCTGCTCGGTGTTTTTAGTCCGTTGACGTCCTCCGGGTCTTCGCTGCATTTTTAATGACTGGACTTCTTTAGTTAGCGCGGCTATTTGTTCAGCCATCTGGGCAAAGAGTGGGTCTGTAGGAGTGGTCGACGTGCTGGTAACGTAAGAGTTGGTAGGCGCTATATCTTGAACGCGGTCAGCCAGTTCCGCAAGATCTTCCAATGATGCTTTGGATTGAGAGGCAATCACAGTTTGAATGTTCGTCGGAAGGCGGCTCGTCCATATACTTCCTACGAATTCGTCAGGTACCTCGGTTCCAGCCAACTTTTGAATATGTCGCAGAAATTGTGAAGGCTTCCGGTTTCCCAGCTCTTCATGAATCAGTAATTGTTTCACTTGTTTTTCACGCGACGCACTCAAACGCTTTATGAGTTCAGTTTTGAGCTTTTCGTATTTATTGGTTGCCGGAGGGTTAATAATGATGTCCCTCACCTCTGCGGCATACTGATGTTCTAGCTGCGACTGAACATGAAAAAATTTTGTTTGGTCCGCAGTAATTCCGGATAGTGCGAATTGACTTTCAATCTGTGCGAACCAAAGTGTCGGGTCATGGGGCCAGAATGGTAAAAATTTCATTCCGACGCGGTAAACATCGTGTGGGTCAATGGTGCGCTCCGGTAGTTGTGATGCCGGGTTTGTGGAATGTGGCTGAGACGTACCTTGGTTGACGTCATGTGCATCCCTAAAATTCTCATTTTCATTCTGCATACTCGTAATGTAAAATGTATTTGCACAACACTATTTTTTGTTCAGTGCGGGGTCACCAGTTTAGCGTGGTTGAGGAGCCGATGAATGGTGTTGTTTGTAGATTAATAAC
Organism: Hypsopygia costalis; assembly: GCA_937001555.2. Classification (NCBI taxonomy): domain Eukaryota; kingdom Metazoa; phylum Arthropoda; class Insecta; order Lepidoptera; family Pyralidae; genus Hypsopygia; species Hypsopygia costalis. Next base: position 22,220,653 of record OW443332.2, read on the forward strand.
ACAATGTTCTCCTTGTATATGATAATTATAATTCGCTATAAAGAAATATTTTACAATGAGTAATGACAGTGAAAATTTATGACAAGTCAAATAGAAAAACGAACGCGGTGATATCTATGACTATGTACAACTTTTTACATGGAGGTTCCGCCACACTACCAACAACGGTGCATTGAATTTGTATCGCCTACTGCATCTGAACCCAATTTCTGTTTCAACCTTTTCTCTTTCCCAAATTGGCTTTTGTTTTAAAACGGGAATATTTTGATTTTTGATCATGTTTATTTACATTATAGAAATTATACATGAAACGATGAATGGCTTAATAAATTAAGCCATTCATTGTTTCATGTATAATTTCTATACAAAATATTTCGAGGCGTCCGGAGATGGATCTTTTTTTTATATATTTATATATAGGGACCAAATTGAGTCACAGTTAGATTTTTTCCATTAGTCCGATTTAGTTAAACTTGGTGTGTAAATGGATAACGTCAATGTAACGCGTACAATGAAAATATAATTATATATTATGTATATATACATATATATTCCAATTATATTTCCATTGTAACATAATCGGTCCAATACTTATTTACATACCGAAAATGATTTGGAAAGACAATCGTGAACAGCGTGTACTGTACAACATTTTTATTTCTTAATTATATTAAATTAATCTCTTCTTATTACTACTCTTTATACATTTCATAAAAGAATATTCTTAATAAATACATTATTTGATATCAATATGTTCATCTTTCAGTTGAACTTATATGACTAAAACATTTGAAACAATGAAAGCAGTATGATATGATAGGATAAGCATAAAAAGCTATAAGATTGGTATAATGTTTATGGAACTTGGCAGCGCACTGTCTCGCTCTCAGATAATAATAATCTTAGTAATATTTATTAGCTTTGTAATGCTCATTGTTTTAAGTAATATTGGCCAAAGTACAAAAGGAACTTTTAATAGGCTGTAGCTGCGTATTTAGTTTGAAACTCAAGTCCCAGTTTAGAATCTATACTAATATTATGAAGAGGAAAGCCTTTTTCGCGTGACTGACTTTATACCCGCAGACCTAAAATTAATGAAGATAGAACTAGATCTGAACAGCAGATTCCTTTTATGGCATTTAGGCAAACATTAAGCGAAGATTTTTGAAAAAAAATACACCTTACGTGGGTTGAAATTTGTATGGAGCGGGTAAAAAATATGGTGTCTTTTGACTTGAATATTTGTAATTAGACTCTTTAGGCTCTAATAAAAATAATGTGACAGCATTTATCAAAATCCGTCTGATAAGTATAAAATACTTATATATTGAAGGTCTTTTTATATTCCCGTGGATGTCGTATAAGGCGACTAAGGGAAATACATTATCAAATTTCGATCAGGCCTCCCCAACCCGTTTGGCCAGCGTGGGGAGTGTAGGCCAAATCCTCTTTGCGTCTAGGACGGACGAGAGAGGGTCGTGCTCCTGTAGTGGAGACTAAAATGGACCTGATGATCATGGTGATGATTATATTACGTCTGGTGGCAGACAAGCATACAACCCGCTAGATGTAAAGAGGCTATCGCAGGAATCAAATGGTTGTAATGTAAAATATCGCTCGAGCACCGTCACCAACTCCTTTCCTGCTGACTTTGCTCATTCGAAAGAACACCACAACCCTCAAGGGAATTGTCGAGTGCTGCGGCGGCTGCGATATTCTGTGAATTGGAGGTACTTCCCCAGTTTGGCAGCTTGTCATTAGCAGGGTGTGTCACATAAACTAAACACACTAAAGATGGTGGTGAGCCACTACACCCTAAAAAAAAATTAAAATTGGAATTGAAGAAAGAAAGTTCAATGAAAATATTTTTTGTTTATCTATTACTAGCTGTCCCGGCGAACTTCGTACCGCCTAACAATCAATGAATGTCGTGGTACATATTAGCTGAACTAAATTTATGATTTTATGGAATTAAAACAATGAATAGTAGAAAATAATAGAGAAGCTCGATGGCGTCATTGTGCGTGTCAGTCTAATTGAACACGCAAGTTAAGCAACGTCGACCGTAGCCTGTACACGGATGGGTTTATATTACCTCGAGCTCCTCCGTGATTCGAAAGACACGTTAAGCCGTCGGTCCCGGTTGTTATCATTAGCTCATCTTCAGCTCCTCCGTGCTTCGGAAGGCACGTTAAGCCGTCGGTCCCGGTTGTTATCATTAGCTCATCTTGAGCTCCTCCGTGCTTCGGAAGGCACGTTAAGCCATCGGTCCCGGTTGTTATCATTAGCTCATCTTGAGCTCCTCCGTGCTTCGGAAGGCACGTTAAGCCGTCGGTCCCGGTTGTTATCATTAGCTCATCTTGAGCTCCTCCGTGCTTCGGAAGGCACGTTAAGCCGTCGGTCCCGGTTGTTATCATTAGCTCATCTTGAGCTCCTCCGTGCTTCGGAAGGCACATTAAGCTGTCGGTCCCGGTTGTTATCATTAGCTCATCTTGAGCTCCTCCGTGCTTCGGAAGGCACGTTAAGCCATCGGTCCCGGTTGTTATCATTAGCTCATCTTGAGCTCCTCCGTGCTTCGGAAGGCACGTTAAGCCTTCGGTCCCGGTTGTTATCATTAGCTCATCTTGAGCTCCTCCGTGCTTCGGAAGGCACGTTAAGCCGTCGGACCCGGTTGTTATCATTAGCTCATCTTGAGCTCCTCCGTGCTTCGGAAGGCACGTTAAGCCGTCGGTCTCGGTTGTTATCATTAGCTCATCTTGAGCTCCTCCGTGCTTCTGGAAGGCACGTTAAGCTGTCGGTCCCGGTTGTTATCATTTAATGACAGTCGTTAAGTTAAGTCAGTGGCCTTTAGGCGGTTCGAAAACACTGGCCTCCGCCAACCCGCAGTTGAGCAGCGTGTTGGAGTACGCTCTAAACCCCTTCGGTTGAGGGAAGACCCGTATCCATAAAAACTGAACTGATTTCATAAAAATAAAGATTTCCTTATTGTTAATTTTTTTTTAAAAAAACGTTTTGTTTTATTTTTTTTAGTTTTGAAATAGGTTTTATCATTTTGGTGATTTGTAATTGTCATTTCTTTTGATGTTTACTCTGATTTGATTCTTGCGCTCGAACCCCATGGGAAAAGCGTTTTCACCCCTATCGATTTGACATTTTTAAATTTTCATAACAAATCACAGACAACTTTCGCGACATAAAAGTGACACCAATCGATTTGACGTTTTGATATTTGACAACCAATAAATATCGTAATCCCTTTTTCAACTGACACTTTCATTTGTATGGGAAAATGATTTTTTTTTTATTTTTTTTTTTTCGAGAATTTTCCAATGTTTTTAAGAGTTATTCTGCTATTCCGGACGGAAACAAATCCAACAAATCAAAAACCATGGCAATCGGTCCAGCCGTTCTCGAGTTATAAGTGTTGTAACAAACACGACTTTCTTTTATATATATAGATTGTCATCATAGTAGACATAATAATATGTTTATAGATCTGTTTTACACGCAAACTCTACTTCTTCTTCCTCCGTGCTCCATCTCACTTCTGTACTTCATTGTTCAATGCCATTTCGGTGGTCCCCGCTGTTGATCCTGGCTGTGTAGCCAGGATCAACAGCGGTAATAACGAAGAGCTCTTGTGTAAGAGACACAGTGGTGGGAATGAGTGGTGTGAGCCCTTTCCGTTAAAAAATCCTTCTGTAATAACAGGCTTCGCCTCGGCCGTTTAGAGAGGGCGCAAAGAGGTTTACAGGTTTAGCAACGCACGAGTGATGCCCTTGATACGTAATCACTATCATTTATTCTGTGCCACTGGCGTTGCACGCGTCCAATTCCTGCTTTCAATCAAGCAGGCCGTATACTTGGTTTTTTTTTTTTGCGGAACGGGGGCTCACCACACATTCCCATTATGTTGCTTGTTACCTTCGTCGTCGTCAACCCTTACTCATCACACTGCTGGGAACCGAGTCTCCCCTAAATCGAACGGGTTTAGAGCATACTCCACCACGTTGCTCAAGTGCGGGTTGGCAGACGCCAGTGTTTTCAAGCCACCTAAATGGTCAGTGACTTGGCTGTTGACTGTCATTTACAACAGCCGGCACCGACGGCTTAACGTTCCCTCCGAAGCACAGTGGAGCTCGATATAAATAAACCCATCCATGGAGAGGCTACAGCCGACGTTGCTTAACTAGCGTTTTCGATCGATTCGATCTCAGTGGTATTGATACCATGACAGTCGTTAAGCCAATTTGCATTTGGATGACTTGAAAACACTGACAGCACAATCCACAACGCGCAGCGTAGTGGAGTACGCTCTAAAACCCCTTCCTTTGAGAGGACACAAGTATCCTGCAGTAGGATGAATATGGCTTTTTTTTTATATTAAAGGCTCATCATATTGGCTCCGCTTCGCCTGATGGTAAGCGAATAGAGGAGCCCCAATCGCATCGGCAACGGACGAGAGACCTTGATGTCTTGTCAGTTGACGCTGCCATGCTGGTCTACAAGACGCTTCTTCACGCTTCGCTTGAAGGATCCCATATTTTATGAATGAAGAAACATATATGCCGGCAACGCGTTCCACTTTTTAATAGTGCGACATAGATAGGAGTTGTTAAACTTTTTAATACGAGAAGGAATGAGTAAATTTGTGATATACCGTAAGGTCGGGGTACTTTAACCCTAGGGTGTTACTTTGTCCCAAACCGAAAAAAATTTTGAATTTCCCGCCACGCTTTTGCAGTGCGAGCTATCGAAGTATTTCGCGCTGTTATCGATAGATGGCTTTATAGTTTTGTCGGTAAAGCAGTTCAATGAATGACAGCGAATGCGCGAGTAATGTTATTACCGCCAATAATTGACATCTTTTGACATTCGTGAAACTGTTGTGTGCAAACTTTCTATTGAAACTAAGTTCTCAGGTAAGTGTAAGCTATTTTATATTATTCATCGTAACAGACATATCGTACCTTTAATAAAAGCCAATTTATAAAGAGAGTCTTTTCCTTTTATATAATATAATCGATTTTAACAGGTTACTTCAGCCCATCATAGTAAATCATTACGTTTTCCATACAAAAAAATACATGGGCCATTGAAACCACTTTCAAAGTACAACTTTGGCCCAAACTTTGCAAAAAAAAAAAATACAATACATAGGTACTTTTCCTGGTTTTACTGGTTTATATGCGTCGTATGTATATAGTACTAGACATACGTTACCATTAGACAGATCTAGAACTATTAAGACGGAGATTATCAAACGAAAACCAAAAACTAGTATAATTTTGGGACAATGTACCCCGACCTTACCAGTAGTTATATATGCTTGAAGTAATGTGGTATTGAAATGTAAAAAAAAAAAGTTTTTGTAATAAATATGGGCCATTGACACACGTGGCCGTGTGGTTTCCGGCAGACTAGAATAGAATCACTCCGTCTCTTCCCGTGGATGTCGTACAAGGCGACTAAGGGAAATATATTATAAAACATCGATCAGGCCTCCCCAACCCGTTTGGCCAGCGTGGGGAGTGTAGGCCAAATCCTCCTTCTGTCTGGGACGGACAAGAGAGGGTCGTGCTCCTGTAGTGGAGACTAAAATGACGTGATGATGATTGTCACACGTCATCGATGGCTTTATTTCACATAATTTGGAGGTCTAATTGCCCAAGTGACCCTGTAAACATAGCTTTGGTGTCAATTTTATCTATGAGCTCTTGTACATACAACAGCTTGCAAACTATATATATACTATTCTTTCTACGTGTGGTTGACGGTACACACAACAGCTTGTAAACCGTTAAATGTCCAGTATAAAATGGTCATCCGTAGTACTACGAATCTTGGCTACGCCGGATCATTTTATACTGGACATTTAACGGTTTACAAGCTGTTGTGTGTACCGTCAACCACACGTAGAAAGAATAAGTAATACTTACTCTTATTATATACAAAAATGTCAATGCCATAAGAATAAGTATTACTTATTCTTATGGCATTGACATTTTTGTATCATCTAAGAGACAAGTTGGACCAGTTGGACAATATAATTATATTTTTTTATACTACGTCGGGTGACAGACAAGGATACGGCCCGCCTGATGTGAAGCGGTTATTGTAGCCATATTAATGCTCGTAACTTGAAATATCGCTCGCGTACCGGCGGCATACCCACGCTGCAAATGCTGAAATTATTTATTTGACTGCGGTATTCTGTGAGGTGGAGGTACTTCTACGCTGTACCCTACCTCTCTTTTACCAGAGTCTCTCGCTAGTCGGCAGGGTGCACCACGTGCAGGTGGGATTGGCTTTGACTCTAAAGATCGTGGTGAGACTCTAAAAATATTCTACTTTAAAGCGTAATTTTTGCTGTTGTGGAAATTAAAACAGTGTAGTATCTTCTCTTCAGTTTAGAAGCAGAATCTAGCAGCCCTAAGAAATTAAGAAATATTTTTTAAACAAAAAGCAAGTCTATTTTTGACCTACTAGCGACACCTAGACTCACATTTATTAAAAACAAAACAGTGTTGGCTTGTGTTGTAGTTCTCCAATGCTGTCACAGATGGCGCTAAAAGACTATTCTCATGAAAGAATCCAAAACATTGAAATTCTCTTTGTATTAAAAATTAATTACTGTTTCACGTATTTAGTAATTTATTAAATAATAATTATTTTTTAGTAATTTTGTAACTGGGCCAGCATATTGGGAACTTTGCCTATTAGATTAGTTTTACTTTTAATTTATTTATGATATACATATAATTAGTTTTAATTTAGATGTATTAATTTAATTTTATTTATTTGAAGCTTAATTTAAGTATTTACGCTTTCACGCCGAAACTATTTACACACAACCGATCATCATGAATCTTTGTACACATATTCTCAAAGGAAGGATAGGATACTATTTATTACAAAAAAAGTAAACGCGGGCAAAGCCGCGGGTGGAAGCTAGTATATAGTAGTACATCTATCTATATATACTTAGTAATAGTAAATGAATCCCTAATTGCCTCGGTCAAGGCATCACGTATGAACGGCTGGATCGATCTCGCTAGTTCTTTTTTTGTTATGTTTTTTATTATCAGAAGAGGTTCTTATGAAAGAAGAAAGTAAGAAAGATGCGTGGAAAATTAGAAAATTTAAGAAAATTGAACGATCACATTAACTTCTCTAATGTAACTTTAGGCCTTCCAGACTCACGCGAGAAGTCTCGCACAGAAGTCATGCCGAGAAATTGCGCGAGAACCGAGAAGACCTTCTCATTCGCATTCTCGATCGTTATCCGGAATGGACGACAGTGCAGCAGACAGGCTTTGGTTTTGTGTGCATTAGCATATTATAATCTTGTGTAATACTAAAATTAGAAATTACAAATGTAATTAAATAATAGCTTGGCGATGGCGACCACAGACTACACAACAACACTCTATCAAATCAATTCCACCGAACATGAGACCGAACCGAACAAGAATATGACTCCGTTCTCTTTTCTCGCCCGAGAAACCCTTTGAAGCGGGCAAAAATACCGACAATGTTCGGAGAACAGGCGAGCGCGAGAACGAGACGGCCAGAAAGCGATCACATTCACGCTTCTCGGCGTGAGTCTGGAAGGCGCTTATGGCTTTGACAGAACTGTCAATCATTAGACAGCGAGCGCGAAACTTAAGAAGACACGACAACTATCGGGTCAGCTGGTAAATTATATAAAAAAAACTGTAAAAAGTCTCGATTTATCCTTGTTAGGTTGTGTGGACTTTTCTGACAGTTCACATTTGAATATAACGAAATTGGTAGGCTAGTAATAAGCGAGTAATACAACTTATATTACACACATACTTACAATAACAAGTTATAATTAAATTGAAGAAAAATATAAATATTTTGGAGAAAAATAAAAAAGAAATTGTTATATATGAATTAAATGAAATTATTTATTCTGCCATTGAGCACTTGCGGGCAATTTTTTTATACTATATCGGGTGGCCGACTTAGACACGTCTTACAAATTATATAAATAATATTCTTATTTCATCTCTTTTATTTTATCTACTACCATTTCGGTATAGATATATTACATACGCTAGTTGCATAAAGAGTGGTAAAAACCGGATTTAGTTCAAATATTTCAGCTCAACAACCACTTCCAAACTGCTTTTAGGAAAATTAGACATCGCCTTAAACCCTCGAATCTCGGTCCGGAGAGAGATGAGGGCCACTTACAAGGGAGCTGGCCAAGCTAATATTTTATAAAAGTTTCCGGAAGTCCGGCATACGGGCTGCAGTTTGCACTTTATTTCCACGGGATAACAATGAACAGCTTGACGTTGACAGATGACGCTGCCCGCCGAAGCGTACGTACAACCCGTTTCCAAGACCTACCATTCTTTATACTTAGTACAACGTTTACGGATATAGTACCTACTACAAGGAGATTAAGGATTTTGCATGCTACACTAAAGCCGTGTTGGCACATTTCGTCAACAATACATTCTCGTTCCACTGTTGGGATAAGGGTCTGCCTTCACTTGAAGGGGTTTAGAGCATAATCCGCCACACTACTCAACAACTGTGTTATGTAACAACTCAATGTCTTATGTCTCCAATAGTTTCAGATACTTAAAATCCGTGGTGCACGGCAATTGAGCTTCACTTGACTAGCCATCTCTTTAGGCTTTTAATGCCTTATTTGCCATATTCCTGTCTCTCACGTTGCTAAGAGGGTCAAATTCCAAAAGTTTCTTACTCCTACTAATTTCTTCTGATTGAATTCGTTGTGAGTTCCAAGGCAGCCATAGTCTTACCCCCGGGACTGCAATGGACTTCATTGTTCATTGCCTTTTTTGGTGGTCGCCGCTGTTAATCCTGGCTACACAGGAGACACAGTGGTGGGAGTGTGAGGTGAGTCCCCGTCTCGATAAACTACTCATCAGCACAGTATGAGTACTACTTCTTACGACAACATGGATACTCCCAGGAGCTCTCTCGAGCCGACCTCATCTCCCCTCTGAGTTGAATCTGGAACAGCTGACAATTCATTATTTGTAAAAACAGCGTTATATTATGTACGAGCTGTTACCGGCGGCTTCGCTTTATTATTTTAATAAAAGTTTTTTTTCCTATGGATTTTTTTTTCGGGATATAGTATCGGGAGTAGTAGCGTAATATGTCGCTCAAGACCTTAAACAATCCCGTAAAAAAGTATGTCAATCCATTGGTTCCTTTCTACGTGAAAGAAGGACAAACGAAAACACATTCACATTTATAATATTAAAAGTACGGATCAAGCCTCCCAAAGGCACTTGACATAAACACTGTCATCATCCCTTTCATGGTCATCTAATGGCAACAGCCGAGATCTCAAAGGATTAACGTCCTCTTCATAAAAATAAGAATGGTTAAGTATTCTGTGGTCGCTTCCGAAGCTTAAAATAAATGAACCCATTCTAAACAGGCTATGGTGCTTGCGTGATCGATTTGATTGGCGCGCGTAACTGCGCGCTATCGAACTCTTGTTGAGCAGCGTGGTATGACATCGGTAGCCATAAATGTTCTTGATAGCTTCCGATGTCATACCACGCTGCTCAACAAGAGCTTGATGGCGTGTAGTTGTCAATATTTCCCTGAAAAGGCTGGCAATGGATCGGCGATACCTTGGCGTTGTTGATTTCTATGGGCGATGCTGATTAGTAAAAATATTTTTAAAATGGAAAATTCACCTACCAGCGTAGGTGGAATTTGAATCCACGACCTCTCGATTACCGGTCGAGTGCTCTTCCAACTGAGCTACCAGAAAGGTTTGCGATAATGGCGAATTTTTGCATCTCATATTTAACTGCTGTGAAGTCGCAGTGTGGCGCCATCTACCTATTAATGTTGATTACTGTCCGTCATATAACCCACATAGTCGTTTCATCATCATCATCAGGTCATTTTAGTCTCCACTACAGGAGCATGACCCTCTCTCGTCCGTCCCAGACAGAAGGAGGTTTTGGCCTACACTCCCCACGCTGGCGAGACGGGTTGGGGAGGCCTGATCGATGTTTTATAATGTATTTCCTTTAGTCGCCTTGTTTATCCACGGGAAGAGACGGAGTGATTCTATTCTGCCGGAAACCACACGGCTAAAACGTAATACGGCATGTTTAAAGGGGGGCAAACCATAGTCGTATATCCCCTTTAAAAATGGCATTGGTACATTACATGCCTAAAAAATTAAATGTAAGTAATGAGACGAGAAGTGCAACTTCTTCGTTGCGATAAACTGCATCCATCGGTCGGCACAAATAGCGTTTTTGTGTCGCCGCAGGCCGCCGTGGTTACACACTAAACGGTTGACTCAATTGCCTCCAACCGGCAACGGCCCCGTTTCCGTGCGTTTCAGCCCCTACTATTTTACTAAAGACGCATTTTATTTCTCGTCCAGAGTGAAGTTCTTTGGTAATGATTGAGATTCGATGTACAATCGTATGGTCGTATTTTGGGGTGTAAGTGTTTCATCACGATCCTTGATCCAAAACCAACTTCACCTGCATGCGGTGCACCCTGCTGACTGGCAAACGAAGCTGTCGCGAAAAGAGAGGTAAGGAGCGTAATTGTAAGCTACCCGACTGGGGAATGTACCTCCACCTCACGGAATACCGCGGCCAAGTAACAATTCCCTTGAGGGCTGTTATGTTCCTGTGAGTGAGTGAGGTAACCAGAAAAGAAGGAGAGCTAAAAAGCAGAGAGAGAAAGCGATAACTTTAAAGGGAGGTAGGGAGCGTAGTTGTAAGCTACCCGAGCGACTGGGGAATGTACCTCCACCGCACAGAATACCGCAGCCAAATAACGGTTCCCTTGAGGGCTGTTGTGTTCCTGCGAGTGAGTGAGGTCACCAGAAAAAAAGAAAGGATGCTGCGATGACAGCGGAGGTAGCGGCGCGCGAGCGATATTTTATGTCGCGAGCGTTAATATGGCTATGGTAACCGCTTCACATCAGGCGGGCCGTATGCTTATCTGCCACCCGACGTAGTATAAAAAAATAATAATAATTAGTTCTACTTTTAGTATTATAAGGAGCATCATCATTATTATCAGTTTGTATCTACGTATTGCACGACCTTCCCCAATGGTTTTCACCATAATGCATTTCGCATTTAGCACTTCCAGCCGCCTTCATCAGATTATTATCGGTCGATCTAGAGGAGAGGTGTTCCTGCGTGACCTTCAATCTAGTACTACATAAGAAGTATGCCACTTTTCTTCTACATAGATATACTATAGATAACTGCCATCTTCAAATCCGACGACTTAAGCCCAGCAAGCAACCTTTCAGATCATTAGCGTCAAAATTTAATAAAAAGTTGTTTTGCATTTTAGTCTTTTGACCGCCACAATCTGATTTTTCGTTTATACAGCTACCAACTACATATATTAAAACAGTAAATATAATAGAGACTGAACATACAACAAACGTTTGCAATATTTTAAAACTACTTAATATAGTGAGAAGCATGCATCAACATCCTTGTTTGTCAGAGGAATTTATTTGTTGATTTATAAGCCTGGAGCTAGGGACACGACATCTGATATGAATCCAGGCGGCCAAAAGATTAATTGGTTCCCGAATACTGGTGTCTATAACAGGTTTACTAATTTTTTTTTTTTTTTTTTGATTAGTAATAAAACAATACTGTGACTAAAACTTTTGATTGACACTAGTCCCACTGAAATCCCAGGCATTCGACAAATTATATTTTTTTTTTTTTACATAATTATAGCTGTAGGAATAGAAGGTAATTTAGGCATAAATAAAAACATAAAATGTACTAAGCACGTCATCAGCATTCGTTCCAGTGATTGAACCAAAAACACAATAACTGCACAAAATATAGTAAAAACGCAGAACATCACTGAGAGAAAATGAATTTATACCGAAAAACAATCGAGAATCAATGATGGGGCCGCAGTAGTTTCCCCAGTGCAACTTTTCAATCGTTCGATAAGAGGCTTGCGGGGACGTCTCCCTATATTTATTTACCACGATGCGGTGAAGAAGCTCACTCCCTTTGTCGACAAACTGAATTTGTTCATTACTCCGTTGTTTCACTCTTTTAAAATGTAATGCGGCTTTGCGACTTTTGTTGGAAACAGTTATTTTTCGATTTACTTCATTGGTGGCGACTTTATTGTATTACCACAGTATAAGTAATAAAGGAGAGTTTATATTTTTATTGACCACAATATAACTTTCTAATAGAGTACATTGTCAAAGCAACTATTTGTATTATTTCTTTTGCGACTGCAAAATATTCATTAAATTATAATGCCATCATCGGTATGTACTGTAATAATATGAAGGTCGCTGGTGGAAGGTGCTGTGTAGAGTACCAATGATATGCTCTCTTGTGTGTTATGTAAAAAACAGAACCTTTATTATAAATTTTATAATTACGAGTCCGGTGGTCAAATGGCTAGCAATGGCCACTTTGACTCCCAGGTCGCGGGTTCGATCCCCGCACATGACAAAAATTTGTGTGCATGAACATGTGTGTTTGTCTTGACCTGGGTGTTATAACATTATGTAGTATGTGTATGTATTATACGTATATAAGACAATATACGTAAATAAGCCCTTTTCAGTTTAATTTGTGATGACTAAAACTATATGCGTTGCTCTGTAAAACAAAGAAACGACATTTAAAGTCCATTAGTCAATCTTCAAAGTATCTAAATGAATTTTCCAATATTATCGATCACGTAAACTTTAGCCATTATGTTAAAATATGCTGATAAAAATATGTTATATATATATATATATATATATATATATATAACACATACGAGTACATGTAAAGACATGTACTCGTATGTGTTTACAAAAAAAAAAACAAGTATAGTATCAGTTATCTGGTACACATAGTACAAGCTTTGCTTAGTTTGGGACAGGTGGCAGTGTGCAGCTTGTCCAGGAATATGTATTTCTTATTTATAACAGTGGTTTGTAACATGAGTTCCTTACTCTTCGAAGGGCTAATAAGCCACGGAGCTGACTCTTAGTGTCCTGCCCCTGCGATTGTCTCGGAGGGTTCAAATTTCGCTGCCTTCGCAACTAGTTTCGATTAGATTTGCGCAAAAAATTACAAAATTTAATGAGGAAATACATATGCCGCCAACGCGTTCCACTTTTTAATAGTGCGACATAGATAGGAATTGCCAAAGTTTTTAGTACGCGAAAGAATGATCCCAACGGTAAAGTTAAGAAGACAGGACGACGTCTAAATCAGCTAGTCTATATATATAAAAATGAATGTTTGTCTGTATGTCCTTTATGCATTCGTTTACCGCTCATCCGATTGCAATGTAACTTTGGTGGGATATTCTGGGTATACTGGGTAAGGTTTACACAGGACAACGTCTCAGGACAGCTAGTTTGAAACAAATGCCGATTTGTCTTCATTTAAATTGTTAAAACAAAATTTTATTAATCTTAATACATTTTCAGGTAAACAGTTAACGTACTTTCGCCTGTAAGGTGCATTATTTATTCGAGTATGCCTGGGAGGGAATCCTAGCATTAAGGAGGTTTATGCGGGATGATCCGCGTTTACGAAAGAGCAATTAACGCTTTTGAATCATTGAGTAGCTTCGAGGATTAATTCTTTAAGCTTTTGCTCTCAGGTACTGCCATATCTTTGTGTGAATATCATGCGTACTTACGTACAACCACACCCTGGCCGCTCCATACAGAAGTCGCGTCATTTACTACTACATAAACAATGGCGTCTGTGCAGCGGATAAATAAGCGTGTGTGCGTGCGGCGCAATGCAAACGGTTCCAGATTCGTCTCAGAGGTGAGGTCGACATGAGAGAGCGGCAGGGAGTGGCCATACTGTACGTAGTACTATTACTTATACTGTTGTCGGACCACACCCCGACCACTCTATGCTATTTTTTCGTTGTTAACTACTACTTGAATAATGGCGTCTGTGCAGAGCGGAAATGTGTACGTGCGGCACCATATAAACAGTTCCAGAGTCGTCTCTGAGGGGAGGTGAGGTCGATACGAGAGAGCGGCAGGGAGCGGCCGTAGGTACTGTACGTAGTACTATTGTTTATAATGTGGTACTACCTTAGATTATGAATTGGTCTCCGCTCCGCTTCGACTAGATGCCGCAGCGCACTTGTAAAATGCGGCAACAAATACTACGACGAACTCGGCGTACCCGAGCCAGTTGCAATACAATTCTTCACGCACACTAGCATCTCTGCACATCAGTTGCAATACAATTCTTCACGCACACTAGCATCTCTGCACGTCAGTTGCAGTTGCAATACAATTCTTCACGCACACTAGCATCTCTGCACATTGTTTTACGCACACTACAATATTGAGTTGCCGCTTTCACGGAGCTGCCCCCTTACCACCATCTCTTATTGCGACTCAATAACTGAATAGATTGCTTATTCATACCAATGAATAAGCGACTCTATTTCAAATGGAATAGAGTCGCTTATTCATTGGTATGAATAAGCAATCTACTCAATTATTGAGTCGCAATAAGAGATGGTGGTAAGGGGTCTGTTGTTTTTAGATAGTGCGGCATCTAGTCGAAGCGGAGCGCCGCGCCGACCAATTGTTAATCTATGGGTATTAACTAATCGAAATCGAGGAGCTCGATAGCGGCATTGGCACTCTAATCGATCACGCACGTTAAGCAGTGTCGACCGTAGCCTGTCTCTGGATGGGTTTATTTATCTCGAGCTCCTCCGTGCTTCGGAGAGCACGTTACGCTATCGGTCCCGGCTGTTATCACCAGATAACAGTCGTGAAGTCAAAGTCAGTGGACTTTGGGCGGCTTGAAAACACTGGCTGCCGCCAACCTGCAGTTGACCAGCGTGGTGAAGTATGCTCTAAACCCTTCGATTGCGGGGAGAAAAGGCTCCGTTCGTGTACCAAGGCCTCCTGCAACACACGGTTCCCATCCACCCATTATATTCTTCTCCTAGGAGTACATATGTATTTATAAGTGTAAGTGTTTGATACCCCTCTTGCCTATTCAAGAAATCCTCTCAGATACTCTAAGGTTGGCTGGAAGAGATCCCTGTGAGGGATAAGTCCGCCTTTGTACTTTTCCTTTAAATTACTGTGTTGTAAATTTTCTTCGGCCATATCTCGTCGTGGTGATGACTCCATGGAGCGTCTCGTAGTCCAGGGTAAAGTTGAAGGCACCAGACCACGTGGTAGGTCACCCATGAGATGGACGGACCATATCAAGTCCTCAACTGAGTGTTCGGTTTGCGAATGCACCAGGAAAGCTGCAGTCCGCGATGAATGGCGCTGTATTATCAAAATGATCACTCATCGTGATTCATAATGATGACCACGACCACTCTGACAACAGTGTACCGACTAGGAAGTAGAAATTTATTTTATGTACAATAAAAATATTACAAACAAACAAACACACCCATGATGGCCGTGTGGTTTCCGGCAGACTAGAATAGAATCACTCCGTCTCTTCCCGTGGATGTCGAACAAGGCGACTAAGGGAAATACATTATAAAACATCGATCAGGCCTCCCCAACCCGTCTGGCCAGCGTGGGGAGTGTAAGCCGTATCCTCCTTCTGTCTGGGACGGACGAGAGAGGGTCGTGCTCCTGAAGTGGAGACTAAAATGACCCATATTCTTTCCAGCAGTGGAATTCAGTGGGCTGACGCATATAGACAGAGCTACTCATACTGCCATGTTGCAACATTATGTAGATTATAAAACCTTCAATTAGCATAAGGTTGCATTACGTAAATGCAGGCCCTTAATTATGTTAATGAATGGATCGTGTTATTCATGAGCCGTGTCGTTGGTAACGAGATAACACATGGAGGTGTCCTCGTATCTGACGGGCGACAGGTCACATTAAATACACTTCTTTTACACATTTCTTCTTCTTTATTGTTTCTCTGTTAACCTTAAATTTATCGTGCCTTATGCACAGCCCAGGTCTCAGATCTTGATTTTAACTAGACAGAAAGTCGCTAATTTGTCGAACTTTGTCGCCATAGGAGAAAATTTGTCGCTCTCCTGTCTAAGAGCTATAAATAAGGTTTTTTTTTGTGGCTGAAATAAGCTTATTTCGACACAGCCCACTCGGGATCCATTCAACTACATAACATAGCGAATATAGGATTTCCCCCTGCATTAGTCGTCAATTATTCGAATTCAGACACCAAGAATCAGAATTACTCGACCTCCCCTTAAAAAGTTATAAGTATTTTTTTGTGGCAGTGCTTATAAAGCCTGCTGGCTTTTTAGCATATTGTTTTTAACAAACAAGTTAAGTTAATTAAAAAAATCAAAAAAACCCGACTGCACCTACAACAGATTTATTAATGACGCGCAACAATAATATAATTCCACACAAGCAAAGCTGCAGGCAAAAACTAATATATCAAATATATATTTGAAATCAGGTCATCGAGACCTTTATTTTGATACCCATATCGATATATTTATAAGAAAAAAAAAATACTCCGACAAGTTTGCGGCTCACGGCCGCCATATCGATTTTTTTTATATTTGATATAGCCTATGTCACTCGCGTGATTAAGAGGAATCTAACGACACCTCTTATGTTGAAATCTGTCAAACGGTTTAGGCTGTAGAGCGTGCCAAATAATAAGACATACATACATACGCCTGAAAAACATAACCCTCCTTCGGCAGTCGGGCAAAAAAATACATTTGAAGCAAGATTTTACTAGTTGTTAATAAAAATAAAAACCCGTCAAGTGTGTGTCGGGCCACGCTCAGTGTTTAGTGTCACAATGTTTCATCTAAATCAGTATAGCGGTTTAAGCAAGAAGAGGTAACAAAGAGACCGTCACTTCTTTCACATTTTTAGTAAACTAGCTGCCCGCCCCGGCTTCGCACGGGTAGAAAGTGGTGTTTTATTAAAAATATCATTGACAGTACCAAAAAAAAAATGCTCCGTTCTTCTTTGAAATCGGTCCAGCCATATATATACTTTCTCTTTTATAGGTATATATAGATTACTCTGATTAAATTTACATGCTAAAATAGCTAAATAGGTTTAAGCAACTTTGTTATATTATCAAATCAAACACCCTCATTTACTCACCCTATTTAATGCAAATAAAGATTATGATTGTAATTATGATTATCAATTATATATTAATATGGAGTTTCGATTAAATAAAGTTGATTTGCTAGTTGGGTCGTTAGGTCATCAAATTTTTGTGTTGTATTACAGTATAAATAATAGTACTACGTACAGTATGGCCACTCCCTGCCGCTCTCTCGTGTCGACTTCTCCTCCCCTCTGAGACAAATCTGGAACAGTTTGTATGGCGCTGCACGCACACACGCACATTCACGCTCTACACTGACGTTATTGTTTATGTAGTAAACAACGCGACACTTGTATGGAATGGTCGGGTTGTGGTTGTATTGTGAATTGTGTAATATGCCGAAAATATGTGATGTCACAGGTTCTAGCCTTATTTATGGTTTGACAAATCACAAACACAAAATGTAGCTCCGCCTTTTAAATTATGAATTATTTTGATGGTGGCGTAGCGGTCTCGACACCAACGCGGCTTCGACACCAACGCTCGTGGGTTCGATTCCCACATAGGACAAACATTTGTGTGCATGAATGAACATGTCTGTTTGTCTTAGTCTGGGTGTTTTCTATGTATCATAAGTATGTATTTAAAAAAAAATGTATTTACGTACGTTTATCAGTTACCTAGTACCCATAACACAAGCTTTGCTTACTTTGGGGCTAGATGGCGCTGTGTAATATGTCTCACAATATTTATTTATTTATTATTTTCGTTATTAGGTTTTTTATTTTTAAATTTACATGATTCATAAACTTATGTTTTATACCTATTTTACACAACTAACAACTTCTTTTAGGTAATTTTCAATGGAATTTGCAATGATATTAGGCCAACGAAAACGTTTTTGAAAGACATAACCGACCACTTTATTTCTGTGTAACCGACGATACCCCACACCATGTGAGAGATAAGGTAATTTTCTTTTTTTTTTTCATTTTTATTTTACACTTTTGTAGGCATACCGACATAGCTTTAAGTACCAACTGTCTGAAATGGCAGTGGGCAGCCACATCGTAGTAGAACCAACTAACTAATGAGGCAAAACAGTTCTGGAATGGGTAAGGCCAATTGTAGTAACTATTTTAAGATCACAGAATGAAATTGGCTACCGAATCGAGACTGAATACAAATATGAATTGACTTAAAACTATATACTTGATTATTAATATTAATTATTATTGCTAACAAAATCTTATTATTAGTTTTAAAATATTAAAATATTATATTCATTAAATTTTACATCATATTTCGATATGATCACACTTTAATTAAACTAAATATTTTCATATAATGTTATATGAGAATACTGAATAACTGAATACTGTAACATCGAGACTAGATCGAAACTGAATTTAGACATTTTAATTACCAGAATGGCCCCTCGCTCCGATACAGTCCTCAGGGAGTCGACGAAAGTAAATGACATAAAACCGATCATTGGGGAAGTTTTTAGGGGGCCCTATGTTCAGCAGTGGACTTCTCTTGACTAAAATCATGATGAAGCACAAACTCTGGGTGGAAGAGGCAAACAGAAATGTATTTGTCATTTATTAGTCAATTGTTCTAGAGGAACTCGATGGTACCATTGCTCGTGCCAGTCCAATCAATCACATAAGTTAAGTAACGTCCGTAGCCTGTTTATAAATGAGTTTATTTATCTTGAGCTCCGCCATAATTCGAAGGCCACATTAAAGGAACCGGTGGTAGTCATTGGTGACAGTCGTTAAACCAAGTCAGGGTCTTTACGTGGCTTAAAACACTGGCCTCCGCCAACCCGCTTTTGAGTACTACATACATACCCTTTGACTGATAGAAAATGCTTATACATATAGCATTAAAACCGCCTTTGTATTTTTTTTATGGGCATGAAGATTAAATATATAAAAAATAAGTGTTTTGGAGTATGCTCTACACGCCTACAGTGACGGGGAAAGCCATATCCAAGCAAACCTTACCGCCGAAGCTGAAGCCGATTACCATTGGATTTCTTGAGCTCGAAAATCAAACTTTAGCTTAGATTGACGGTAATTGCGTTTAGCCTAGCTTATAGAAACCATAAAACTCTACCGACTAAGCTAAAGAAGTTTATCAATGTGAGGATCAATCGATTACACTACTAAAGAAGGCATAGCTGTCCATCATTGCTGATGAAATTCGGCTATTTTTTGATAACACCAAACTTTGAAAACACCATCGATTGAGTGATAGAATGGAGTTTCTGATTGTGTATGAATGAAAGTACTTCATTATTATTGTTTTGTTTTTTATTATTATTTTTTATTAGTGGTACTGGGAACACAATAATGTTTTTATTATTATTATTCTTTTTTTTGTGTATAATTCGTTTATTGTTTCTTGTTGTTTCTAAGCATGTATGTCCGTGATGGCGCAACTGATCCTAACTGAAAATCAGTGCCGAGTCTATTACAGATTTCGGTTTCCCAACTCAGTATCTGAGTTGGGACCATTTTGCGACATTGCACAGTGCTTTAAATTCTATTCTGTTATAATCTTATTGTGTCTGTTGAACTTGTTTGTATTGTGTCTGTTGAACTTGTTTGTATCTTCTTTCTTTCAATAACTTAAACCTAAGATCTATTTACGCAATCAAAAAATCCACTGGTAATCGGCTTCAATTTCGGCGGTAGGATCCCAGGTTCGATGCAATGACAGTTATCGACCTATTATTTCATACTTACGTTTGAATAACAACTTTACACTACCGGAAAACCCAAAGGTACATAACGTGTAATAACTAATTCATGAAATCTAATGGCGAAATCCGTTCAACGGCTTACAGAGGATAATTTTGATGACAGTACATAATTACCACTGTTGTCGTGACTCCTCAGCTAATTGGGACCTGGTTAAATATTAATCACCTGATAGTTCTATAGATGATTATAATAATATAAACTTAATATATAATGTATAAACATACATAGCCTAGGCAAATTCATTTAAAATATCGTCAGACAAATTACACAGCTAGCCCCAAAGTAAGCGAAGCTTGTGTTATGGGTACTAGACAACTGATAAACATACGTAAATATTTTTTTTTTAAATACATACTTATGATACATAGAAACTGTTTATGCACACAAATGTAAGTCCTATGTGGGAATCGAACCCACGAGCGTTGGTGTCGAAGCCGCGTCATTGACCGCTACGCCATCGAGCTCGTCAAAGGGACTTATTTTCAGTAGTTAAATCCTCTATCAAGAAGTAGTTATTTTTCATTGCAATTTAAGCTTAAGTCATTGCAATATAAGTTTAAGGTTATGGTAAAACAACTTTAGTTTGGGTGGGGTGTAAGTGGTTCAACAACATCTTTCAACCAAAGCCAACCTCACCTGCACGGGGTGCACCCTGCTGACTGACGACGGCTCTGGCGAAAAGAGAAGTAGGGCATAGCGTATCTTTAAAGCTGCCCGATTGGGGAAGTACCTCCACCTCACAGAATACCGCAGCCAAATAAGAATTCCTTTGAGGGTTACTGCGAGTGAGTGAGGTCACCAGAAAGAAAGGAAGGAAGGACTGTAGGCTGGCAACAGATCGGCGACCCCATGGTGTTGCTGATCTCCATGGGCGGCGATGATTGCTTTCCATCAGGTGACCCACATGCTCGTTGGCCCCCTCTTATATAAAAAAAATCAATGAGTTAGATAACTTTTTTATTTGCACACTGAACACACAAAATACAGTAACTTAAAGTTCATACATACATACGTCTTATTTTACTCTAAACCGGAGACTTACTGTTTACTATACCGTTATTGACCGTTAAATAAAAAAAAATGGTTTAAAAATATCTCAGAAAAATATAAAACAATTTATATTAAACATTTGTGTGCATGAACATGTCTGTTTGTCTTGGTCTGGGTGTTTTCTATGTATCATAAGTATATATTTACAAAAAAAAATGTATTTACGTATGTTTATCAATTGTCTAGTACCCATAACACAAGCTTCGCTTACTTTGGGGCTAGATTGCGCTGTGTAATTTGTCTGACAATATTTATTTATTTCATTTATTTATTTATATATCTTATTATGTATTACATATTGAGAAGCTCGATGGCGTCGTTGCGCGTGTCAGCCTAATCTAACACGCAAGTTAAGCAACCTCGACCGTAATCTGGATGGGTTTATTTATCTCGAGTTCCTCCGTGCTTCGGAGGGCACGTTAAGCCGTCGGTCCCAGCTGTTGTCATTAGATGATAGTCGCTAAACCAAGTCAGTGGCCTTTAGGCGGCTTGAAAACACGTTGAGTGACGTTATCGTAGCCTGTTTTATACATCTCGATCTCCTCCGTGCTTCATTAGATGACAATGAGGCGCGGCTTGAAACCACTGGCTTCCTCCAACCAGCAGTTGAGCAGCGTGGTGGAGTATGCTCTAAACCCCTTCGATTGAGGGGAGATCCCAGCAGTGGGATGAATAAGGGTTGTCGACGAGTTAAATATAATGAGATTTTATGATGTGCACATGGAAGAGTGAACTAAAGCATACACTAAATACCTCATTAATGCATAGAGAAGCAGCTTCAATCACTGGCAAAACACCATTGTAAACATAAATATGTGAAAACAGTTTTCTACGGTTTTCTCTATTTAAAATATAAACATCGGACGCGCAGCATGCGCCACCATAGCGAAATTTATTTATTTATTTTGGCCACTTTCCTGAATTGATATCGGAAAACCAAGGTCACTTTACATTACTACTTTTTGATGCTCTACACGAATCCGAAGTCAGAATTTCTAAATTTTGAGTTTCAGGGCAACGGACAGACAGAACGACCGGACGATTTCATAAGCTCAATAAATTTCGCTGAAAATTTATACATTTAGTTTTATCACTAGCTAGACAGTTTTCTAACCATGTAACTGGCCCAGATTTTATGGAATGCAAAATTAAACCGTTTCAATTGCGAAATTTTACGAGGGGGTGAAATTTAAAACGCGTTTCGGGGTGTATAATGTGCTCACCTAAATGTTTTATGTGGGATTTTATTAGCTGTGTCGTCGACTAGTCTTTATTGCTCGCGGCAGTATACAGGTAAGGCATGTGCTATAAATTTCATGTACGAATCTTCAAAGTGGGTGATATATATTTTTATGGCCCCATATTCATCCCAATACTAAAATACGGACTCGCGTCAATCGAAGGGGTGTAGAGCGTACTCCACTAAGCTGTTCAGCTGAGGGTTGCCAGAGACCAGTATTTTTAACCAACCAAAAATGAGGTTCTCAATTCGGCTGTATTTTTTTTTAATGTTTGTTACTTTATTACTCCGTGATTTATAAATCGATTTGATTTTTTTTTTTATTTGAAAGAGTATACTTCCAGATTGGCCCATATTTTTTTCATCATCATCATCATCAGCCTGTATCTATACATGAATGTAGAGTAATGTTTGGAATCGGTTTTTTTTTGTTAATATATTATAAAATGATAAATCAAGCCGCCCAAACGCGCTGACTTAGCTTAACGACTGTCTTCTACCTAATAAAATCAGTGGAGCACGATAGTGATGTTGCGGGAGTCAGTCTAATCTATCACGCAATTTGAGGAACTCCGAAGGTAGCCTTTGTGTAGATAGGTTTATTTATTCTCGTCCATGTTTTGGAGGTCCCGGTTGTCGATTTTATTAGATGACAGTCGTAAAGCTAAGTCAGCGGCGCTTAGGCGGTTTGAAAACACAGGCCTGTGGCAACCCTCAGGTGAACAGCTTAGTGGAGTACGCTCTAAACCCCTTCAATTGATGTGAGTCCGTAGTTCAGTAGTGGATATAGTGTGGATTGATGGAATAACAGTTTTTTTTATGCCACTAAAGTGGTAAAGAAGCAAACGGCCGGCCTGATTTAAAGCAGTCACGGTAGCCTATAATCGCCTGTAACACCAGGGGCATTACAATCGCGCTACTGACCTGTAAAAACCTCTTCGTGCCCTTTTTGAAGAACCCCATGCTGTAGTCTCCTGGGAAAACCTCGACAGGCAGTTCATTCCACAGCTTGACAGTACGCGGGAGAAAACTTGTCTGGAACCGCACAGTACGCGACCACTTACGCTCCAATGTGTGAGAATGAATTCCCAGTCGAGAGCGAGCGGTGCGACAGTACAAGGAGGCCGTGGGCATCATGTCAAATAACTCCTCTGAAGACACTCCATTGTACAATCGGCAGAACACACAAAGGAACGCAAAATCTCTTCTCAGACTTGGAGTCTTAACCGTCTGTCAGTTTAGGATCGTCAACAAACCTCACAGCACGCCTTTGAATTGAGTCAGAGGTAGGCGCTCCCGTAGATGACAACAGTACTCCATATGCGGCCGTGCTTGAGCTTTGTAAAGAAGAAAATCTTTGCCGTATACAGTTGTATTGCTACACAAAACTTATCATCATCATCATCATCAGGTCCATTTTAGTCTCCACTACAGGAGCACGACCCTCTCTCGTCCGTCCTAGACGGAAGGAGGATTTCGCCTACACTCCCCACGCTGGCCTGACGGGTTGGGGAGGCCTGATCGATATTTGATAATGTATTTGACAAAACTTATACAATAGGGTATTTGACAATGTTAAAAAATGAGACGAACTTCTTAGCTTCCATGGTTTCACCGTGCGGGTGCCGGGTCCATCGTGTGGCAGAGAGAGAAACCCCAAGCAGATCCGAGACTTGTGACACGGGTGTAGGTTTAAGGGGCAGCAATATCTTAAAATACTCAAAACGATAAAGATCTGCAAATTTCATTCTAATATCTTCCGTCCGACTTATTTTAGGGTCGATCAAAGTTTGGCGGGAAAATCAATTTTAAAAGTATGAAATTTTAAACAAATATTATTTACATTGAAGAAGCAATAAAAATACTATAAATTTTATCATGATACTAATTACATAAACGTAATATTTAACATAGCTGTCGTACAAATTTATGATTTGATGCATACTAAATACAAACGTGGTACGTCATAACTCAGTAGGATTTAGTATGGAGCATTTCCGGGAAAGTCCAAAATGGAGATTTTCAAGTTAGGTTAAGGTTTTGTCCTATCGAGAGTAATTCTTTCACCTATGGTTATATTATTGAGAAGTCCCTACATATGAAACTGAAAAAAATGTTGGTCAAATAGCCTATTAGCGACTTCATAACTACCATCATGCGCCTACGAGATAGACGTCGACAAAACCACTGCAATAAAAATATCTAATGAAAAGTAAATATTAAAGCAGTTATTTTCCCGCAACATACAATATTTTATGTGAAAGGATTGAAAGGCCCAATTTGATAAAGGTTTCCAATGTACTGTATTTAGATAGGCACTCAATCCGAGCTGTACTTGTTTGATCGCGAGAGTACACAAAACAGTTTGCTTTTTAACAAAGAGCTATTGTGTTGGTAATGCCATTATGATTAGGTACGATATGAATTTGTTTTTATATACTAGTTGTGGCTGCGACTTTGCTCTCGTGGAGTTAGCTCTATGTCTTATTCAGCAATACACCGACCCTCAATACCACTCGCTCTTGCGGCAAAGTAGTTACAGTAAGTAGCATGTGTATAAGTATGTGGCATGCGGCCAAGCCGCGCTGACAAGCACCTGTGCCAATAGGAACCTGGCCACTCCATACAAAAAACGGTAACACAAACATATAGTCAAAATCGCCATACAATATATAAAATTCATTGTTTTAAAATTCATTATCAAATTCATTGTTAAACTGGCAAAAATAAATTGATTTTGTAATGATCAAATAAATAGTTTAACGATAATGTTTAAATATTATGAAATACTTAAATCATTTTACCTTTAAAAGTTCAGTTGAGAACAGATTATGTTTCATATTCGACGTAAGTTAAAAATTTGATATCTTCTTATTCTGTGGGTCGTATTTGACGAAATAAACATTAAATGTTATAATGTTATCTTGAATAAAGCTTCATATTTTTCAGTAATTTGATTTAGAATACAACAAGTGGCTTTTCCTGACGCGTATGCAAACAAATGAACAAACTCAGTTGTATTTGATTTTGACAAACAAAATTTCAAAAATATTTTTAGTTTTGTTCTATTATTTCTTCTTCATGTTACCCAGGAAAAAACTTTAATTACAGGCACGGAATGTATATTAACAGTGGGCGTGCCAACGCGTCTTATCACCTTGTATTCTAAATCAGCAATATCCCTTTGTGTTGCAGACAGACGTCTACGGGCTAAGGCAACCATGTTACAACAGGCGGGTTTTTTCGATTAGGTTCCAGTCGGGTAGCTTACAATTACGCTCTCTACCTCTCTTTTCGCCAGAACTTCGGTTATCAGTCAGCAGGGTGCACCGCTTGCAGGTGAAGTTGACTTTAGTTCCAGGTGTTGATAAACAACTTACACCCCAATGGGTTGCTGTTGTTTGTCACTAGGTATTATATAAAAACAAATCATTCATCCAATATGTTAACATATCTGTATCTGATTTCTTTTAGTCGGTATTCATTTATTTAATCAACTATGCGCGCAACGATTGGTGCCGTGATATTTACACTTGGCAATCGAATAGCCAATTCGCCAAATGCCAACTGTTTGTACTGCAAAGATTTCGAGTTACCAATCGCTAACAATCACCGCAACCAACGTTAATTAAGAGTGGCTACTTTCAGTATTCCGTACCAAAATTGGTGAAACGTTATTCTTCTGTTATCTATAGGGCCTATTATATTCTGTTATGGTGCCGTCTCGCTTACACCTCACAAATACAAACGAGACGAAGCCATTTTAGAGTGTCTGAAAAGGTCAAAATATTCCTCCTCATAAAAGGCAACCTGATATTTAGCCAATAACAGGTTGTCTATTATACGGGCCTATTCAACGTATCATCATCATCAGCCTGTATTTACCCACTGCTGGATAGAGGCCTTCCCAATGTCTTCCACCATATATATACCAGATCCTCCGCTTTCCGCATCCAACCGCAACTAGCCACTTTATTTGAGATAGTCGGACCATCTAGAGAGGGCCGCGCCATACGCTTCGTCGCCCCATACGTTGCCTCTACTCTAGGATTTTCCTCCCCAATCTGCTATCGCTGACTCGGCTGATGTGGCCAGCCCACTGCGACTTCAACTTGCTGACTCAGAGAGCTATGTTGACCGCTTTGGTTCTCCGTCGAATTTCTTCGTTCCGGATTCGATCCCTTAGTGAAACTCCAAGCATTGCTCTCTTTCCATCGCTCGCTACTGCAACTTGTGATCTGTCAACCAGCCCAACTACTCTCCATCGGTTGCTGTGCGACTTTTAGTCTATGAACCAGGCCAACGGTCAGCGTCAAAGTCTCTGCACCGAAGGTTATAACGTGGAGGGCCCCAGAGCTCTACCGCAAAGGCATACCGCAAATACCTTCCCATGAGAACGCAGAAATGTATACACAATGAGGAATACTTTGATTGAATATGTCCTTACGTTTAGTACTATTATTATTTATCCTGTAGTTTAGTATAGAGCCAGTTGGCTTTTGTTCATTCGTTGATCACATTAACTGAACCCTAAATACGATGCAACGACTCATAAAAACAACTGTGAAATTTACCAATGGTCACATTTATGTTATTCCAAGTTTACATAGTACATATTTCAATTAACTAAGTTTATTTTGAAACGCAAGTTATATTCACAAAGCGTGGAGCGCAGCGCCGCGGGGCCACCGCACCGGCGCGGGGCCCGCTAACTAAACTAGTTAACACACTAACCGGACAAATGGAATCATAATAATTTACGGACAGACGGACCTACATAAACATTGCAAACATACTGTCGAAAATTTTTGATGTATCTCGAAATATATACTCGTATGTATGATGTTATAGTGTTGTTGTTTTCCGCGATTGTACTCTTTTTTACATATTACTGATGTACATATTACTTACCTTTAGTACTTTTTTATATTTGGGGTGTAAGTGATTCATCAACGTATTTGAACCAAAGCAAACCTCACCTGCATGTGGTGCACCCTGCTGACTGACAAACGAGGCTCTGGCGAAAAGAGAGGTAGGGCATAGCGTATTTTTTTAGCTGCCCGACTGAGGAGGTACCTACACCTCACAGAATACACCGCAGCCAAATAAGAATTTTCTGGAGGGTTGTTGTGTTCCTGCGAGTGAGTGAGGTCACCAGAAAGAAAGGAAGGAGTATAAGCTGGCAACAGATCGGCGACCTATTGGTGTTGCTGATCTCTATGGACGATGGTGGTTGCTTTCTATCAGGTGACCCACATGCTCGTTTGCCACCCTCTCATATAAATAAAAATACCATTATAGCAAATAAGCGTACGACCCGCCTGATGGATACTATTTAATCTTTGAAATGCATAATGGACGGTTTGTCGGCATAATTGGGGATAGATTAAGTTATGCTCGTGATTAACATGTTTGACTTGTTTTTGTAGGAAGAGAGGCGAGTTCCGCCCTTTTTAAAAGCAATAGCAAGGCGAAAAAAATTGGTATAACCCAGGCACATTGGCATAACCACCAGGATATGCTATAACCCAGGATTTCTTCCAAACTAATCTAGTCAGATTCGTGGGAATTTTACTCTCGCGTTCAGAATTTAGAGCTATACCTGAATCAGCTATGATCAAGGGAATAGTAATTTTGACGTGAAATAAAATAATATGCACGGACGGGATACTTGACTCCCCTCAGTCGAAAAGGTTTTAGAGCGTACTCCACCACACTGCTCAACTGCGGGTAGGCGAAAGCCAGTGTTTTCAAGCTTACCAAAGCACACTAACTTGGCTTAAACTGTCATCTATTGACATCTAATGTCATCTAATGTCTGTACAATATTGTATTTTAACATTATGTATTTTGTTCTTCGGAGGGCACGTTAGAACCTTGGTCCCAGCACATGGGACCGAGGTCATAACGTGCTCTCCGTAGAACCACAGTATAAGTAATAGTACTACGCACAGTATGGCCACTCCCTGCCGCTCCCTCGTGTCGACCTCACCTCCCCTCTGAGACAAATCTGGAACAGTTTGTATGGCACCGCACGTACATACGCTCATTCGCACTCTGCATAGACGTCATTGTTCATGTAGTAGTAAATGATGCGACATTAGTATGGAGTGGCCGGGGTGTGGTAGAACGGTGGAGTAAGAAATAAATAATCCCATCCATATTTTTAATGATCAGGGGGCCTACCGGCTAAGCTGAAGCCGATTCCCATCAGGATTTTTGTTTCATCATCATCATCATCAGGTCATTTTAGTCTCCACTACAGGAGCACGACCCTCTCTCTTCTGTCCAAGACAGAAGGAGGATTTGGCCTACACTCCCCACGCTGGCCAGACAGGTTGGGGAGGTCTGATCGATGTTTGATAATGTATTTCCCTTAGTCGCCTTGTACGACATCCACGGGAAGAGACGGAGTGCTTCTATTCTAGTCTACCGGAAACCACACGGCAATTTTTAGTAGGATTTTTGATTGCGAATATCAAACTTCAACTTAGATTTATGGTACCTGTGTTTAGCTTAGGTTATAGTAACTCTGTACTTTTTCCGACTAAGCTGAAGATGTTTGCCAATAACTTAAACGTAAGACCTGTTTTTCGAATCAAAACATTCGATGGTAATCGGCTTCAGCAGCGGCGGTAGAGCCCTGTTTGAATTTCCACAACTGGATCTGTTTAACACGAGGATCACTAATATGACAAGCTTCTTATCTACACATTGGTTCCATTAGTCTCCTAATTCTATAATGGGCGGTCTACGTGCGATTGCATGTACCCAAATTAAAGACTCCAAAAAAGGAGGTTCTCAATTCGAAGAAAACTTTCTTTACTTGAAAGAGTATACTTCCAGATTGGTCCAATATTTTTGAAGTGAAAACTTCTTTAGCGGCGCTGTGCACTTTTTTGGGATGGGTAAAAAATGTTAAACTCACGTCAGGGTCACGTGCCCTACGTAAGAACAAGCAATTACAACATTTGAACAATTAATTATATGACTATCACTTTAACCTAAGGTGTATTTAATAGAGCGGTGTTTTAGCGCACCTGCGTTTAATGGAGGGCCCTAAATAAGCACAACACTAAATGAAATCCAAACTGCAAAGGGCAGTAATATAAATAGAGTCGTTTTAACGACCACCCGGCGGCGACTACAGCCTCATTATGTACATTTACATTGTTATTTTTTACTTTAGTCCAGTGTTAATGACTAGAAACTTTAAGAAAAAGTATGTTTTGTACCCACAAGAAATCTATGAAATTATAGGTACAATAAATAAATAAATATTTCTGGACAATTTACACAGCGCCATCTAGTCCCAAATTAAACGTAAAACTTGTGCTACGTTTATTAGACAACTGATAAATTTACTTAAATACATTTTTTTTTGTAAATACATACTTTATAATACATATAAAACACCCAGACCAAGACAAACAGACATGTTCATGCACATAACTATTTGTCTTGTGCGGGGAGTTTTACACAACTAAGGTGGCAAACGAGAGTACGAGTCGCCTGTTAGTAGACAGTCGTCATTGCCTATGGACGCTCGCAACGTCAATCAATCATACGGTTTCTCCAAGAGTTTCTCCAAAATATTTTGGACGAGCTCGGTGGTCGAATGGCCAACAATGGCCACTTTGACACCGAGGTCGCTGGTTATATAAATTATCGAGTACGTATAGTACCAGCTTTGCTTAGTCTGGGTCTAGATGGCGGGGTCTAATTTGTCCAGGAATATTTATTTTGTGCAAATTAACATTAATACAATAGAGCAGTGTTTTTCAAACTATGGGTCGCGACCCCCAGGGGGGTCGCGGGGATCATACACTACAACAAAAATACGTAAGCAGGCCTGATTATTGTTCAATAATTGATCAACTCAAATCTTTAAACAAATCTTTTTCCAATGGATGGAATGGAATTTCCAATGGAATCGATTTCTCTTCTTAATTTATATGTCAACAAAATCGAAAGCAAATGGCACTAACAATTTTAAAAATTTCACAGCGAGCTGAATTATTGAAGTTTGGAGGAGGAGGAAGGGGGAAGGGAGGGAGGAGGGGGGTCGCCAGAAATTTTTAACATGTAAAAGGGTCCCGTATTCAAAAAGATTGAAAAACACTGCAATAGAGTATACTGATCGTATACTGAGAGCTGACTAAATAGTAGAGAAATAACCAATAGAATATCACGTTTATACCCAGAACTCAGTATATGTGACCTATACCTACATGTAATTTCGTCGTCAACCCTTATGATGCTCGGATATGGATCTCCCCTCAATTGAAGGGATCTAGAGTATACTCCACCACGCTACTCAACTGCGTGTTGGCGGAGACCAGTGTTTCCAAGTCACTGGCTTAACGACTGTCATCTATATTGACAACAGCCGAGACAGACGGCTTAACGGCCCTCCGAAGCACGGAGGAGCTCGAGATAAATAAACCGATCCATGGACAGGCTACGGTCGACTTTGCTTAACTTGCGTGTTCGATTAGACTGAGACACGCAACGACGCCACCAAGCTCCTCCTACTTGTAATTGAAACATTGCTATCTCCATAGCAGGAACAGTGAGAGATTTTTATCCACGTACATCTGTTCTTTCAATGGGTAACAGATAGATTTAATAAGAAGAGGTTAGAATTTTAGCACGATTTTGTGAATTAAAGCAGAATTACCAGCCGTTTAGTTAAGTCTGCAATCTATTCTATTGAAATCGATATGATAGGTAACTAATCACAAGTCCCAATGATATTAGATATTTAAAATCCTTGGGCCCCGACACTTCAGCTTCACTTGACTGGCCATTTCATGATTTATTTACCATACATTATGTCACATTGCATCCCCAACCCGTTTGGACAGCGTGGGGAGAGTAGGCCAAATCCTCCTTCCGTCTGGGACGGACGAGAGAGGGTCGTGCTCCTGTAGTGGAGACTAAAATGTACCTGATGATGATGATGTCACATTGCCAAGAAGGAATATGAAATTCCACAGCCTACTCCTCCTAAATTCTTAGCTGATTAATAATATTTCGTTGTGAGTTTCAAGGCAGCCGTAATTTTAACTTCAGTCCTCGGGTTCACTGTCCATTACTTATTTAGTGGTCGCCACTGTATGTCCTGGCTACACAGGAGACACAGTGCTGGGAATATGGGGTGAGTCATCATCATTATCAGCCTGTATCTACCCACTGCTGGATATAGGCCTTTTCCAATACTTTCCACCATATGCCATCGCCCGCTTTCCGCATCCAACCGCAAACACACCGTTAAGGGTGTCTGTCTATCTAGAGAGGGTCGCCCTACCCACTTTCCTCCCCCATCTGCCATCGCTGACTAGGCAGATGTGGCCAGCCCACTGCCGGTTCAACTCGCGCATAGGGTGTTACATACTTATTTGGTAGAAATAAGTAAGCGCTTCAGACCCACCGTACCCCTGGCCGTACCTCAGGTGGTACGGTGGGTCTTTAAATATTAAACCACTGAATAAATTTTAATCACCATAGGGCTGTGCTGAGGTACCAGGCAGACAGACAGAAGGGAGTAAAGGGAGTTATTTCTTATAGTGAAATGCTTTCGAGTATCGTTTTGCGACCCAAAAGTCGCCAACTTATTCAAATCACCACTGCCTAACTAAAACACTATCCAACACAATATTTTTTTATAATACCGCAATTATTTCCAGTTGAGCGCTAACTGCTAACGAATAAAGACGTACCCTTTTACATTGAATTATTAAAATTAAACCGTTTGGAGCGTGCGGTCTCAAAGTCTCGTTTGGGCCACAAGAAAGTTGGAAATTCATCACAAAGGACAAAGGCTGCCACCGCGGGCCATTTGCTCAGCGTACGTATTTGTTCGCGCCTAATTAAACATGAAACACTGAGCAGGTGCGGAGTTACGAATGATGTAGGGCTGGCCCAAGCAGCCGGAGTTAGGGTTACTGCCACATAATCCGTCTTAAGTTCCTTGTTAATAGGCTAATTGAACTTAGCTTAGTATATCGGTGGCGTCGCACCGTCATGTCTTGTATAAAGCGGAACATCACTTGTAGTCAAGGGGGGATCCAGGGGGAGGGTTCAGGAGGTCATGACCCCCCTGGGCTGGGTCCACGACCTATATGGACCACTAATTAAAATTGTTAAACTTAATGTTTTTATATATTTTTTGTCACAATATAGATTAAGTGCAGTACTTACATACATTAATAATAAACTACCTACTTTTTACCTTTATCTATTATTACCAAAATTAAATTATAACTGTGAGTAACCACCCCCCTTGTAGTGATGTATCTTTTGGATTAGCGCGCGACGTCCTGACGAAAGAGAAGCAGATTAAAATTTATTTAATCATTTTAAGGTTAACCTTTATTAACATCATTATTAAAGATTCATCTTAAGATGAATCTTTAATAATGATGTATCCAATATAATATTAAGATTTCTGTGTATGTATCTTAGTATGTATAAGGTGACATTTAAATAATTATAAAATACAAAATAATAATAATAAAATTACAATAACGTTGTTATCGTTTTCCTGGGAAAGAGTTGATGACTCGAAGAGGTTCATTTTCCAAATTTTTTCACAACAGAGTAAATATTTCCCTTAAAGGGCTAACAACTGATCGGCGGCCCCATGGCGTTGGTGATTAGTTTCCATCAGGTGACCCATATGCTCGCTTACCCCTTCAGTCATGAAATAAAAAAGGTCCTTGGTAGTAGCACAAGGAGTATTGTTATTGGCAATCCGCCTATGGTATTCCTCGTGTTGTGTTGCAAGCATTTATTGTCTACGTTTGCCGATTTCCCATCAAAAGGTGGTATGTATGCCAATCCAAATAAAATAAAAACATTCACTCGATCTTTCTAAAAAAAACATAATTTATTTGAATCTAACCGATAGATCAAGCCTATTGGAAAATCATAATCAGCGATTGGTCAAAAATCGTACTAAAAGCATAGAGAGAAATCGAATGTAGCTCATAGCAGTCAACGTTCGATACTTATACAATTACCTTATACAAGTGACCATACGTTTTGAACGGGACTGTCCCTTTTCTCAATCACCCGTCCCGTTGTCCCCAAACAAAGCGCCGGGACACAAAATAGTCCGGTTTTCCGAAACTGCGCGAAAATTTAAATTACGAAGCTCCTAAGAAATATAAATTCAGTTAAATAAAAATTGTTCATTTAATTTAATTTGATAATTACTATCAAAAATCAATCACCAGTTCACCAGCTTTTATTAAAGCAAAGTTGCTTTAATAAAAGCTGGTGAACTGGTGATTGATTTTTGATTTTTCACAACTTTTTCTATAAAAAAATAATGACAATTACATAATAATAATAGTTATACTAATTGCATTTACTTACGCTTTTTCTTAATAAAGAAAATTAAGAAGTTGTGTTCATTTTCATTATTAACCTGCTAACTGGGGTATAAAAACTTATGCCCCGTTTTGAGTTCAAAAATAAATGGACAGTTTACTTATACCATACCTCATATACATTTATTATTCACATATCGAAATAGCTCCCCGGTACTATATCTTTTACTAGCATCATAAGGATACAACTTAGATGTATACTAATATAAGAACGTACATGTTACATAAAATATACATTTTTTGAAAATAAACCTCCATACCTGTGATGTAATGGTTGTCGGTTTACGGACGATAATTTTACGTGATAACATCATCAAAACATCGGCCGATGGGTGGAAGAGAGATAGATGCGTCACAAGCCGAATGCTTATACGGATCGTGCCTCTCTATCGCTTGTTCCGCGCTCTCGCTTGCACGCTCGGCTCAGGCGGAATGTGACAATGAGTCCATGCATTTTCGTGCGTGCAGCCGGCGTTCATCGATTTAAATAAGACGTTATCACGTTAATAAGTGTATGAAATAAATATACAATTTGCTTTGTACACCTAACGGCTACCTGTAAGCGTAAGTGTAGGTAATCAGGTTCTTTATGTAAGCACCCTTTGACGTGAGTAATGTGAACGGAGTTGCAGTTGGACGCACTGCACCCAACGTACATAGCAAACACGAGCTGCACCGTTTGTTACACAACCTGACGTGGAAATGTTCATTAGTTACAATTCATATCTGCGGCTCATTCAGTAATGAGAGCAATCGACAAACATTTACGTTCAGTGTTTACTGGCAAACATTTGCGAGAGAGCCGATACGCCGAACACTAACAGATAACTTTGGGAATTGATATTGGCCGCGCGGCGATATACGAGTATCTATGAATGAATATCGGGGCGCAATCTAAAAAGCATTATTTTGGTTAATGCTAGGACCTTAATTGCAATTGGAGGGGCTCGATGGCATCGTTGTTGTGTCAGTCCAATCGAACACGAAAGTTAAGCAACGTCAACTGTAGCTTGTTGTTGGATGGATTTATTTATTTCGAGTTCCTCCGTGTCATTAGATGATAGTCGTTAAGCAAAACAGCCCCCTTACCACCATCTCTTATTGCGATTCAATAACTGAATAGAATGCTTAATCATACCAACTAATTCGAATAAGCATTCTAAATGAATAACCAATGAATAAGCGACTCTATTTCATTTGAAATAGAGTCGCTTATTCATTGGTATGAATAAGCATTCTATTCAGTTATTGAATCGCAATAAGAGATGGTGGTAAGGGGGCTGTGGCCTTAAGACGGCTTAAGAACACTGGCCTCAGCCAACACGCAGTTGAGCAGCATGGTAGAATATGCTCTAAGCCACTTCGATTGAGCGGAAACCCATATCCCAGCAGTGGGATGAATAAGGGTTGTCGACGACGACGACTGCGACGAGGACCTTAATTACGGAGAGAATTCTCTACTGCCTAAGCTTAAGACAGTTCAAAGCGATAATTTAATTTCGATATTCTAAGTACTGGTCGTGTGCTTTCTAGCAGACTAGAATAGAATCACTCCGTCTCTTCCCGTGGATGTCGTACAAGGCGACTAAGGGAAATACATTATAAAACATCGAATAGGTCTCCCCAACCCGTCTGGCCAGCGTGGGCCAAACCCTTCTTCCGTCTAGGACGGACGAGAGAGGGTCGTGCTCCTGTAGTGGAGACTAAAATGACCTGATGATGATGATGATGATTCTGAGTACGATTCTACTGAGAGAGTCATTGTCCTTAACTCACCATAGTAGTAATGCACATTCTCCCAAGACTCGACCTATATTCAGACATTGGTTCATCCGAGTGAGGCAAAGCTTTACGCTTTCAATATAATCTGGTTCAGCTCGGCTACAGAGCAGACCGTAGCTTTATGGCAGTTGTAATGCTCATGTGATTGACTGTACATATAAAATAGTTTCTGGTAAAACAAACAATTTTCAGAAAAATGGGGGTTGGGTTGTAAGCGGATCATCATAATCTTTGAACCGAATCCAACCTCACATGCACGTGGTGCACTCTGCTGACTGATAAACGAGATTGACGAAAATAGAGGCAGGGCGTATTTTTTAAGCTTCCCGACTGGGGAAGTACCACCACCTCACAGATACTGCAGCCAAATAACAATTCCCTTGCCTTCAACGGAATTATTATTTGGCTGCGTTCCTGCAAGTGAGTGAGGTCACCAGAAAGAAAGGAAGGAGTATAGGATGGCAACTGGTCGGCGATACCTTGAAGAAGAAGAAGAGGAAACATTTATTAACCCATAAATAACACACAATAAAGAAAAAAAAACACGTTCACAATAACAATAATTAGACTTATTCTAATAAATACATCAAATATGGGTTGAAAGGTCAGCTCGACATATGCCACACTATCGTGCAGCGCCGATTTTCAGCTGAAACCTGCTGTAAACCTTGGCGGTACTGATCTCCATGGACGATGGTGATTGCTTTCCATCAGGTGACCCACTTGTACGTTTACCCCCCTCTCATTTAAAAAAAAATGTTTCCTTCTCAAACATTTTACAATACAACAAAATAGCAAATTCAAAATACGAAACAATGGAAGTAACAATTCTACGTCGCACCACAGGACATTTCTATCTCCCACTCGATATTCTTGGAGCAATTTTCGCGAAAACAAAAGCCGCTTAACCAGAGTCTGGTGAAATAAAATATTCTATTAGCAAAATCCGTTACCTCATAATTCACTCAGAGGTGCGTAGCGAGAGCATGGCAGGTGGTCTTAATAAATACGAAAATTCTCTATCGTGGAGTTAGTAATAAATTCAAAAGGCAATCAACGCCGTGGGTCGAGTAAAAATATTAATAGCTGGGAAATAATTATGTATTCATGAGTTCTGTGCCGGTTGGAACAGTGGGGTTTAACTAAATCCTAGGGGATTGGGAGAAACTTTGCGACCTTCGCCCTGACTTGATCTTGTATTAACCTTTGGTTGGTAACATAATTTATACATACATCGTCAGACAGGGGTAATTAGTCACCCCACTAGGTACACCCTGTAGGTACATAAAATCTTTTATTTTTTCGTTTTGATTTACTTACTTAATTTGCGTTTGTTGTTTTGTGGATATAAATTACCTACTATGTAAACTGCTGCCAGGCTTCTGCAATTTCGCTAGTAGTTATCTCGAAATTTGTACTTGCACAAATGTTTGTATCAGGGGTGAAGAAAGACCCCATATGTGTCTATCACGCCTCGTTCCTACTAATGCAGAATCCCTTCGATAGAAGAATACGAGGAATGTGAAAACTAGAAAGCGGATAGTTGAAAAAATCTTTAACTACTGGGGTGACAAATCACCCCTGTTAATATCCGGAGATTAAGTATTATTAGTTGAAAAGTTGGAATAAATATAACTGATGACAAAATTTGGTAACGGTGGTTGTAGTTTATTAAGTAGAGACAAAGTTACAGCTTATCTATCTGTAACTTTGTGCGTTGTATTCTCTCTTTGTGGGCTTAAACTATTAACGAAACGCCAAGTCTATGAAAACTTATGAATTCTTAAACATTTGTTGACAGCCAAATAAATAATCTTATTTGTGGGATAAAACGAAAGTTTAACCACTTAATCTTATTGTTGTTTTGGGATTTAAAAAGAATCCTCAATTGATTACAATCGTTTTTCGAGCTTTGTGCTTAGAATGTCAGTTGATTATTCTTATTAAAGGCTACCTGCTACTACTCGATTGAATTTTTTACAACACTAAGGTGAAGTAAAGAAGCATACCGCCCGTCTGATGGAAAACAGTTACCGCAGCTCATGGACGCGCGCAAAACCTAGGCTGTTTTGACTTTCGAATCTAGGCTATTTTGCTCTGAATAGGGATCAGGTACTAAGCCCTAACCAATCATTACGAATTCGAAGCTAAGATGTCCGTCTTCGCCCAGGTGGTCTTCTGCCTTGTATATATACTATTTTGGATATGTCGGATCCGGTCCCAGAAATGACTATTTACATTTAGTTTTGTAATATTACACAACAGCGATTAGATAATTATTTAAAGTAGATGACAGAACATACTGCCATATTGTAAAAAACAAAGTTAAGTTAAACAGAGCATATACATTGCCAATAAACTGATTTGCAATTTGGCGAATTATTGTTTATTTACCAACTTATTAAAAAATAATATATAAAAAATCCGTGTCCTAGATATGTGGCTGAAATCACTTTCTAAATCATTTCTGGACATTTATTCCTACTGCTACAAAACCATCTTGGTATCCGTATCGCGTGAATTAACATTACATCGCATTAAAGTCAGCGTGACTGCTCATGCCAAGTTCAACAATCAAAATTAGAAAATTTATAACCTAGTTAATTAAGATGCTGAATAAGCTGCGCCAGTGGGTTTGCCCGTTTATAATATATAGTTTTTATTCACTTGTAAAATCCTTTCTAAATATTAGTGAAAAATGTTTTGAAATTGGATGAGTAGTTGCAGAGTTCATGTGCTAGATCAAAAGATAAACGCTTTGAAAGTTAAAATCAAAATCAAAACATTTATTCGGAGAGTAGGCCTTCACAAATTCATTAAATAAATAAAACTTAAAATAATTCCATTGTAAATTATAATACTTTGCATTAAAAAAATCATAACCTCACATTAATATAATAATTAATAATTGCTATAATAACATCAAAATATATAACGAAGAAATTCGACGGAGGACTAAAGTTGTCAATATAGTCTTCAGACTTTGCAAGCTAAAGTGGCAATGGGCGGGTCACATCTGCCG
This sequence comes from Hypsopygia costalis, assembly GCA_937001555.2. Taxonomy (NCBI): domain Eukaryota; kingdom Metazoa; phylum Arthropoda; class Insecta; order Lepidoptera; family Pyralidae; genus Hypsopygia; species Hypsopygia costalis. The sequence goes on from OW443332.2 coordinate 22,258,989, forward strand.
AGTAAGTGATGGTAGATGGGGGAGGAAGGTATTAGAGTGGAGGCCGCGCGGACGGAGGCTTATATCCAGTATTGGGTAGATACAGGCTGATGGTGATAATTATATCATGTCAAACGTGCTTAAGAAATGCGTAATTTTTTTGTATTGAAATACAGTTCATTCGTATTTTGTACGTAACGTGCACGCGGTGCACCCTGCTGACTGACAAACGAAGCACTGGCGAAAAAATAGATAGGGAGCGTAATTGTAAGCTACCCGACTGGGGAATGTACCTCCACCTCACAGAATACAGCAGCCAAATAACAATTCTCTTGAAGGTTGTTGTGTTCCTGCGAGTGAGTGAGGTCACCAAATAGGAAGGAGATCTGGCGACGCGCAAGCGATTTTTCATGTTGCGAGCGTTAATATGGCTACGGTAACCGCTTCATATCAGGCGGGCCGTATGCTTGTCTGCCACCCGATTTAGTATAAAAAAAATAAAGTTCATTCATTAATTCGACAGTGTGATATGCTTTATTCACCAAAATGTCTTGACATAAGATTAAACCTTTTGCATGTTTACCATCTACATGCATATTCATTCAGGATGCATATTCATATGCATTTACTAATTTTATTATATACTAGCTTCCACACACAGCTTCGCCCGCGTTCACTTTTTTTTTAAATAAAAAGTATCTTATGTCCTTCATCTTTTAGAATATGTGTACAAAGTTTCATGATGATCGGTTGAGTAGTTTCGATGTAAAAGCAACAACAACAAACAAACTCACATTCATATTAGTAACATTAGTAGGGATGTGTAGAGGTTTTAAACGTAAACCTAAAATCATCAACTAAAATAGGAACTTTCTTAGATAAACCTAAAATTAGGTAACACTTTCATTTTACTACGGCGTATATCTTGTCGTCTCATCTCGGCCGTTAGGCTGTCATGAACGCGTAGTATCTGTTGTTTTCGCATTCGTCGACCGGCTACCATTAGAAGTTATTGAACCGGATACTTGAATTTTGGAGCTCGCGTCCCTTCCCTCACGGGTAGGCCTGTCTGTCATTGTAGTGCCATCGGGATTCGGGTTTAGCCAACATAAACAAAAATTAATACGAAATCTGGAGGTAGCCGTTACACACGGCTGATATGTAATTTAAGCAGCCATGTGTGAAGTGAGTTTTAGTGAATGCCTATCAATGTTAATAGGAACAGAATGCTGAGCGAGCGAGATATTAACAGTCTCACTTTTTGAAGTGAAAACTTCTTTAGCGGCGTTGTGCACTTTTTGGGAGGGGTAAAAAATGTTAAACTCGCGTCAGGACACGGCCTGATCGAAAATTCGTAAGACAGAGCGGCGTGGACCGACGCGGCGTAGGAGAGGAAGTAATATCCCCCTCTCTTCTACCGCGCGGCGAAAATGTATTCCTGCTCCTGCTGTTTATTTTTAATCTATTTGTATATAATAATATATATATATATATATATATAACAAAGTCGGGTTTGTTCGAACACTTATAACTCGAGAACCGCAGGACCGATTATCATGGTTTTTGTTTATTGGATTTCTTTCTGTCTCGAATAACAGAATAACTATGAAAAATATTGGAAAATTGACAAAAGAATAAAATAAAAGGAAAAACATTTTCCCATACAAATTAAAGTGTCAGTTGAAAAAGGATAGCGATATTTATTGGTTGTAAAGTATCAAAATGTCAAATCGATTGGTGTCACTAAACGCTTGGCCTATGGAGTCCGAGCGCAAGAATCAAATCAGAGTAAACATCAAAAGAAATGACAATTACAAATCACCAAAACGATTACACCGATTTCAATACTAAAAAATAAAACAAAACGTTTTTTTTTTAATTTTGTGATTACACAATAAGGAAACCTTTATTTTTATGAAATCTTCAGTTTTTATGGATACGGGTCTTCCCTCAACCGAAGGGGTTTAGAGCATATTCCACCACGCTGTTCAACTGCTGGTTGGCGGAGGCCAGTCTTTTCGAGCCGCCTAAAGGCCACTAACTTGGGTTAACGACTGTCATCTAATGATAACAACAGGGACCGACGGTTTAACGTGCCTTCCGAAGCACAGAGGAGAGCAAGATAATCTAATGATAACAACCGGGACCGACGGCTTAACATGGCTTTCGAAACACGAAGGAGCTGGAGTTAATATAAACCCATCCGTGTACAGGCTACGGTCGATGTTGCTTAACTTGCGCGTTAAATTAGACTGACACGCGCAATTATGACATCGAGCTTCTCTATTATTTTCTAATATTCATTGTTTTAATTCCATAAAATCATAAATTTTGTTCAGCTAATATGTACCACGACATTCATTGATTGTTAGGCGGTACGAAGTTCGCCGGGACAGCTAGTGTAATATAAATTGTCATGTTTGTGTACGATAGCTATGTTCAAGTTTTCACTTCTGCCAGTACTCCCGGAGTGCAACCCGTTTTTTTTTAACACGCTTTTATTAGCTTCACTTGTAACTAACTATGTATGTAAGAAAATCTTGGAATCTTAATTTGACCCACTTCCCGGTCTCCGATTAGGATGAAATTTTGCACACGCTCTGAGTTCTGATGACAATACAATAATATGGTACTGTCGAACTGATCTGATGATGGAGCCGGAAGATATGAACTGGAACTTCATGATGGAACATCGTATCATAGCTGTTTTTGGATTTCTTAGATAAGTCTTATAATGAACTTCAAATCTTATATTTCTTCATACTAGTCAGTATGATTTTGTTAATTCGAACTGAAAAAAAATAACTGTAGATGTGTGGTGTATAACACACACATGCTGTTGAATACACATGTTGGTGAATAAGGAATTCCGTGTGTACAGAATTAAAATGAATTAAAATGAAGACTCTTAATTTAAGATTCTGAAATTCGTGACGAGAGTCCCAATTAAGGCCCGTCTCAACGAACGTAAATGTTTCTTGGGTTGATCTTCTTTTATTTTTGAGAGTAAAAATAGATTTTAATTCGAATAGTACAAACGAATGTCAATGTTAAGGCGATGAACCATTTATTTGGCCTGCTCTCGTCGTCTTCAACGGAATCATCCCACTGCTGGGATACGGGCCACCCCTCAATCGAAGGGGTTTAGAGCACGCTCCTTAACTGCGGGTTGGCGGAGGCCAGTCTTTTCAAGCCGCCTCATTACTGACATCTAATGACAACCGGGACCGACGGCTTAACGTGCCCTTCGAACCACGGAGGAGCTTCAGATATATAAAACCATCCAAGGACAGGCTACGGTCGATATTGCTTAACTTGCATGTTCGATTAGACCAGTGGTTCCCAACCTTTTTTTATTCACGGACCACTACGAGGTACTTGCTAGGTGTAGGGTCCTCGACTATCACATAAATCCATTATTCTATAACTCGTTTTTTCGTATTTTGTATAATACTGCTCAATATGTTTTGATATAAGTTTGTATCACAGACCATAATTTACCTCTCACGGACCACCGGTTGGGAACCCCTGGATTAGACTAAGACGCGTAACGACGCTATCGAGCTACTCATTTTTGGCCCGCTCCACTATCAAAATATACGGAATTTACATTGCTGCATTCGTCTTAAAACATGAGGAATAAATAGAAATCAGTCCGGAATCGGGCACGAGTCATCAATCAATCGTTAATCCGGTCGATGCAATATCCATAAAATGAATCTGGCGACGGAGGGTGCATTCGGTGGGTAATTCCGCCGGTGCGAGGCCGACAATGCCGCAATCGCGCACCAATCTGCATAATGGATTGCTCGGCCGAACGCGTCGTCCGGTCGCCGCTCATTCAATTGTCGCGGTCGCACGATGTGTCGCACGGTTATTACGGAATACGGAATTAATAATTTCGCGGTATGGCTTCCGATGACTTTCAGGTGGTTGGGAATACCCTAATAGCAAATTTTGGGTGAGCTGTCTGAAAATATTGATAAATCAATGTGATATGTAAATTTATTCATGTTATAATACAATAGAGGGAAACACATACTTTGTGCTATTTATTGGCTATTGAATTTGAAATAAATAATTTGAAATAAATAAAAATATTGAAATTGACCTCAGTCAGCGCCAGTCACACCACCCGAGTCACACCGTCAACTGTCACATTGGGTCTGGTCGGGAAAATAAATCCCAACGTGTCACAATGTTTACTCGAGGGAACAACTTTTTATACTTGTTTTTTGAAAAATCGAAAAATTCACCTGCCCCCCTAGGTGGGATATGAACCCACGACCTCTCGATGACCGGTCGAGTGCTCTTCCAACTGAGCTACCAGGAAGGTTTGTGTTGCTGACGAATTTTTGCATCTTATATTTCAACTGTGTGGGTCCATTTTTCAAAAAATATTTATCTGGCAAGTTGGCCAAGACAACTATTTAAATAATAATAATTTTTATTCTTGGTCCCAACAAGTCACACCCTAAAATTTGTTGGGAGTTGGGGGAAAAATCTTCCCAACCAATTAGACCAGTGTTTCCCATTTGCCGGGTCGCGACCCGATACCGGTCCATCAAAATAAAATACCGGGTCGCAACCTTCCCGCCTTGTTTTGAAAATAATACCTACTATCGATGGACGACTGCAATGACATATGGTGCAGAGACTTGGACACTGACCATCGGACTGGTCCACAGGCTAAAGGTCGCGCAGCGAGCGATGGAGAGGGCTATGCTCGGGGTTTCTCTGCGGGATCGAATCCGAAATGAAGAAATTCGACGGAGAACTAAAGTGGTAGACATAGCCGTTTGAGTTTGCAAGCTGAAGTGGCAATGGGCCGGTCACATCTGCCGAGTAAGTGATGGCAGATGGGGGAGGAAGTTATTAGAGTGGAGGCCGCGCATAGGACGACGAAGTGTTGGACGCCCTCTGCTAGATGGTCCGATGACCTTAAGAAAGCGGCTGGGAGCGGCTGGATGCGGAAGGCGGAGGATCGTATCTGGTGGAAAGCATTGGGGAAGGCTTATATCCAGCAGTGGGTAGATACAGGCTGATGATGATGATGATGATGATCGATGGACGCATCGTGAATATTCGTACGATACCAAAATATGTAGGTATTTAATAAAACATTTTCACTAATAATAAATTTGTATTATTTTACTTAATGGAACCAGCTCGTGTTTTAAAAGTATAAAGTGGGTCACGAAGGGGCAGTGTGAAAATTACCGGGCCATGGCAGAACAATGTTTGGGAAACACTGAATTAGACTATTACAAGTTATCACTACTTTCTTCCCATTCTGTAACACCGTAACACCGAAAGAATATACAAAGTACATAGTCATTTCATTAGCTAATCATAGAACACTCCTAAAGTTCTGCACTCCTGGCTGCTGGAAAATGTTTGAATTTCGAACGTTATAATTTTTAAAACATAAAAAGTCATTCATTACTTTTTGACGGGAAATCACTTGTTAATTCTTTTTAACACAATTTTGAAATTCGTCGTAACAGAAATAGGGCGACGATTTTTTTAGGATTTTAAAAGTTTACTGTAAGACTGGAGAAGCACCTCATTTGAGCATCATACGCATTCTCACCGCCTTTGTACGCAGAAGTTAATCGTGACCATATTTCTCCCCATTATAAAATTCAAGAAGGACGGTCCTCAATTGTGATCATTGAAAAAAATGTGGATGCTGTCAGGCAAATTTGACGAAAACCGGCGTATCTATATTTGAGGATTGGTGTGAGCCAAATGAAAAAAGCACCTTAGGTACATACATCATCATTGAGGAGGTCAATGGCATCATTGCGCGTGTTACTCTAATCGAACACGAACAGCTTAACCAACGTGGTCCTAGCCTGTCCGTGGATGGGTTCATATATCTTGAGCTCCTCCATGCTTGGGAGGGCACGTTGAGCCGTCGGTCCCGGCTGTTGTCAGTAGATGACAGTCGTTAAGATAAGTCAGTGGCCTTTAGGTGACTTGTAAACACTGACCTCCGCCAACCCGCTGTTGAGCAGCGTATGCTCTAAACCCCTTCGATTGAGACCCGTGTCCCAGCAGTGGAATGAATATGGTTGACGACGACATCATCATTTAAAACTTAGAAAACATTGTTTGCAAGCCAGCTAAAAACCAAGCCAGTGGCTTTTAGGTTGCTAAATAATGGTCTATTACATTTAGATTATTATTATTTAAATAGTTGTCTTGGCCAACTTGCCAGAATATTATAAATATTTTGAAAAATGGTAAAAATAAATTTAGGGTGTAAGTGGTTCATCAACATCTGTTAACCAAAGCCAACTTCACCTGCACGCGGTGCACCCTGCTGACTGACAAACGAAGCTCTGGCGAAAAGAGAGGTAGGGAGCGTTATTGTAAGCTATCCGACTGGGGAATGTACCTCTACCTCACAGAAATACCGCAGCCAAATAACAATTCTCTTGAGGATTGTTGTGAATGAATGAATATTTATTTGCCAGAATAAGGTTTTTTTACAGTTGTCGATTTGTCATTATGTTCCATATTATTCTGCCATCGACAATGGCGTGCAAATATTAAAATCCTGCGAGTGAGTGAGGTCACCAGAAAGGAAGGAGATGCTGCATTGGCAGTGAGGGTGGCGGCGCGCGAGCTATATTTTTAATGTTGCGAGCGTTAATATGGCTGCGGCGGTAACCGCTTCACATCAGGCGGGCCGTATGCTTGTCTGCCTCCCGACGTAGTATATAAAAAAAAGAGTTTAAATGTCCATATCCCAGAATGTCCATATACCAAGATGTCCATATCCCAGAACATCCATGTCCCAAAATGACCATATCCCAAAATGACCATATTCCGGAATGACCATAATTATCATGACAGTAGAGGGAAGGACTTCTCGTATATTTATTTATAAAACAAAGCAAACCTATTTCATGAATAGTTTGTTTGATTATTGATTTATTCATACAAAATTGTGTTAACCGTTGTGCTAGGTACCGGTAAATAATACAAGTTAGTAGTTTTGAATTTCAAATGCGGATATGAAGTGACAGTCCAAACATCAGCTTACTGGGGCATGTCCCACTGGACTTCTTTGCATATTTGACAAACTGTTTTGTCATATCGCCTGCTCGCTAATAAAGCACTATGAATGTATTTTAAAGGCGGCTCCACACGACTGAACTGAATTCAATTTAGTAGCTTAGAATTGACGAGCTCGGTGGCGTAGCGGTAAATGACGCGGCTTCGACACCAACGCTCGTGGGTTCGATTCCCCCACAGGACAAACATTTGTGTGCATGAACATGTCTGTTTGTCTTGGTCTGGGTGTTGTCTATGAATCATAAGTATGTATTTACAAAAAAAAATGTATTTACGTATGTTTATCAGTTGTCTAGTACCCATAACACAAGCTTCGGTTACTTTGGGGCTAGATGGCGCTGTGTAATTTGTCTGACAATATTTATATTTATATTTAGAATCTACTCAGGATTGTGTATCAAAGGGTAAGAAGTGAAAATATCTACATTACCTATGACGTGAATACGTCTTTAAAATTGCTTCCATAGCGCGGAGATTAAAAAAAACCGGACAAGTGCGAGTCGGACTCGCCCACCGAGGGTTCCTTAGGTACGTAGTATCATTATTAAATTTGATATTTTTCATTATAAATAAGAAATAATGCGTCGAAAAAAATAAATAAAATATATTTTGCAATGTGTACATCAAGCCCTTTCATATGATACCCCATTTGAACTAGTAGTTTCAATTTGAAATTTCGACACTCTATAAAAAATATAGACCCCCTATTTATTGTGCACATTGCAAAATATATTTAATTATTTTTTCTTATTTATAATGAAAACACGTACAGAACCCTCGGTGGGCGAGTCCGACTCGCACTTGTCCGATTTTCTTTTATGTAAAGAGAAACATGTGGGGGGGAGACGAAATACTGTAACACATGTTATCCTAGTACGGGTACCGCTCCCTCACAATGGTAGATGACCAATCGTCCGGTGCACTTGCAGTTCTAGCTCTAGTTTATATGAAAACTAAACAAACCATTAGGACCCCGTGGAGAAATAACCAGCCAGGAGAAATAAATGATTTTCCATTGTATTGTATTTGCAACACGCGCCAGGACTGCCCAGCAGTCACACTTAAGAATGCCACACAAGTACTGCTGCGCTGATGTTTTATAGCGCACTACGGTAGCGGCGGTTGTGGTAATACCAGGGTTGGGTGTGCCAGAATCTCCGCAAAAGGTTCCCGCAACTACCAGCTAGTTGCGGGAACCTTTTGCAGAGATTCTGGTATGGACTGGACGGATTAGGTCTGACGATCAAATACAGATCACAAGGAGCAGATAACTGTAAACGATACAAAATTGTTTACTGTGGAAATCTAATGTAGAGGTAGATGGTAACAGTGGGCGTACTTTGATAAAAAAAATGATTACATTACTCAATTGTGTGACTGCGCCTTAATCAGATGTCAATTTTATCGATGCCAGAAGATGCCAAGTAAGGAAATCGTGTTGGGAAAATGGGAATACATTGGAGTTGTTAAAGTCACTTTATAAGGATAATATCTCTTGCAATGATTAAGAAATAAATATTACTGGTCGAAAATCTGGTTCAAAACTAAGCAATGCTTGAACTAGATAACTAATAAATATACTTTGTTTAATATGCAAAATACGTTTATTTTTTTGTATATTTGTAAATATATACCTACATAACATAAATACATAATACATAGAAAACACCCAAACCAAGAAAACAGACATTTCAATCCCCGCAATACACAAACATGTGTGTGCATGAGCGTATCTGATTGTCTTGATCTGGGTGTTTTCTATGTAATATTATGTATTTATTAAAAAAAATGTATTTAAGTACTGGATAAATACACTTATACAGTATTCACAAGCGCTGCTTAGTTTGCGACTAAATGGCGGTGTATAATTGGTCTAGGAATATTTATTTATTTATTATTTATTGAGAGGGCATGGGTTCAGTCCCGCATAAGGTGATTGACACAGTAGCTTGCTCATATATTATGTTTGGATTGATCGTTCACTATCAAATATTTTTGGCTTAGACGCAATTGAAATTAATTCTTAAATTAATTCTTTTCCCAAATTAACAATTACATAAATATTAACCCACTTGTTACTACTGATCTTTATTTATTTTTACTTATTAAATAATTTATTTTGCAATAAGAAGATAGATACGTCAATTTTGACGAGCTCGGTGGTCCAATGGTTAGCATTGGCCACTTTGACTCCGAGATCGCGGGTTCGATCACCGTACCTAATAAACAAACATTCGTGTGCATGAACATGTCTGTTTGTCTTGGTCTGGGTGTTATCTGTATATTATATGTACGTATTTACAAAAAAAAATGTATTTTATCTAGTACTAATAGTATTAGCTTTGCTTAGTTTGGGACTAGATGGCAGTGTGTAATTTGTCCAGAAATATTTATATTTCATTAACTTGTTTCTCATGTAGATGAACTACATGTGAAATAAGTGTGTAATTTGCATCTAAGACAAAAATGTTTGTTTAATAAAAGAACTTTCCAAATATAATGCATGAGCAAGCTAAATCACCTTAAATGCGCAAGAAACATAAAGTTAAATTCTGGCTTTTGATTTTTTTTTATTTTTTTATTTTGTAATAAATGGAAGAATGAAAGATCACATAGAAGTTTTATAACAACACTACTTTTAGATTTATTTTTTTCGCTATAATTATAAAGTTACATATATCAAATTGAAAATAATTTATTTAACTCGGTACCAAAAACACGCCGACCGTTTCCGAACAAACGCATATATGAAATATCGATTTAATTAAAATTTAAATCAATTTAATAAATAATTTATTTACATCAACTACTACATAATAATTAAGATGAAATGGCTTAACATTTATTATTTCTAGAGTTTCTCAAGGCAGTGTGTGGACGGTCACCGCGGGCGCTCCACAAGATGTACGGCTCAATAACGGACCGTAATCTAAGCTTAGCTTTCGACCTGAGATTTACCGCCCCACATATTATATACGTGGAACAGAAACACCCTGTGACACCGAGTTTAGCTAATGTTTTTCATATTTTTTTTAACAGTACGGAGGCCCACCACACATTTCCGCACACTCCATGCACAAATTCGTTACCCTAAGGTTGCCTTGAAAAGATTGATCTCAGCAATAAGGCCGTCTTGTTGCATATATACAAGTCTGTAATAATTTATTGATTCACTGTACTTTTACCATTTACTTTGTATTATGTAAATAAAGCATATTTTATCTATCTATCTATTTCCACCACTGAGTCTTCTATACAGCCAGGATTAACAGCGGCAACCGCTACAGCTGTCTTGGAACTCATAACGAATTAGAATAAATTAGCAGGAGTAAGAAACTTTTGGACCTCCCATCTTAGCAATGTGAGAGATAGCCATATGGCAAATAAGGCATTAAAGCCTAAAGAGATGGCTAGCAAGTGAGGCTCAACTGCCGTGCACCACGGATTTTAAATATCTAACACTATTGGACCTAAAAGAATGAGTTTTTTTCCATACACATAGATCCAATTTACGTTTTACTACATATGTTTAATATTCTGTTCTCTTAATGTGTTTATTATTTAATTTATCATGAAAACATGATAGTATTGTCAAAAACATAGGGTTCTTACATAAAGGAACTAGTTATTGCAAGCTATCGATAAAATAACTGTATGGTATAAAGTACATTTTGCTTTCTATTCCAAAGTACCCTTTTTTAAAAAAAAAAAAATATCGAAGCTAATCGCAATATGCGCACACTCAGCGGTGTAAAGTGTAGCTGAGTATGCGCAGATCGGCTTACTTCAGACATCGCACAGCCCTGTCGTGGACAAGGCCTTTCTATATCTATGTTAAATTATGTATATTGACGAATATGAGGTGAACACATGTACCCGTTACTGGTAATCAATCAGATAATCGGGTTCTTTATGTAAGCACCCTTATAATAAAAAAAAATGGTTGTCTGTAAAGTCGGTTTACGGACGATAATTTACGTGACAACGTCTTATGAAAACATCGGCCGATGGAATGGAAGAGAGATAGATGCGTTACAAGCCGCACGCTTAGGGCGGTCGTACCTCTATCTTGCTTGTTCCGCGCTCTCGCTTGTCTTGTCGGCTCAGGCAGAACGTGACAATGAGTCATGCTTTTTCGATTGTGCAGCCGGCGTTCATCGATTATAAGATGTTATCACATCAAAAACATATCACTACAAAACTCTACGAATAGAATATAATATAATATATTATATCACCCATAAAACTCATCTCATAAGAGTTTCGTTCGACAAACGACTCATGAAACGAATTCCATCTCAATTCAGATACAAACGAACTTTCAACTCACAATAGCAAATAAAACAGACTAACAACGTAGCTACCAAACGCTACAATAGCGGCAATAAGCTCCAATACGCCACTTAAAATAACTAATACTGGAATTCAGTTACAATTACGTAGAACTGTAATTGGAGTCCGTGAACTGCGCAGCACCGTATGAGCCGCGCCGGTCAATAGAAAAACACAATAGGACCAGCACAATGGACCCTATTCAATGGTCTTAAACGGCCGAAGCCAAATGGAAATTTTAGAGTTCGCGAAACTACGTCCAGTTAGATTTTTTTTTACATTGGTAATGGCCAATGCGAACGATACGACTTTAACGATACCATGTATGTAATGAGCTTAGTTTTCTATTGAAATGAAATGAACTGTGGATTAATTGGTAAATGCATGTGCATCCTTTGTTTGGGACACTCTTTATACTTCAAAGCAAAGCGAATATTTAATAAAAAATATTGAATGTCTTCAAAGTTAGTGAGAAATATGCAGAGGTATAATGAATGAGGGAGGAATGAAAAGGATTGCTAAAATACCTATTTGGATTTCTTTACTATTTTTACTTAATTTCTTCATTATTTAAAATGTATTTTTTTTTATACTAATACTACGTTAGTACTATTACTTATACTGTGCTAATACGGTTCGCCTGATGTGAAGGGGTTAGCGTAGCCATATTAACGCTTGCAACATAAAATATCGCTCGCGCGCTGCCACCCCCGCTGCCAACGCAGCATCTCCTTCCTTTCTGGTGACCTCACTCACTCGCAGGAACACAACAACCCTCAAGGGAATTGTTATTGGCTGCGGTATTCTGTGAGGTGTAGGTACATTCCCCAGTCGGATAGCATACAATTACGCTCCCTACCTCTCTTGAAATTCTCCCTCGCCAGTATCACGCCCAGTAGGTGATTTTTTCCATTTTTCAAAAAAATCTAAGCTATAGTTTTATTATCACAAATAAAATATCCGATGCGAATCGGCTTCAGCTTGGCCGGTAGGGACCCAGATCGGTGACGGATCTTACGCCCCTTTAATTGCAAGCAGACGCACTTTCACTTAAAACGACAAAATTTTAACACAATGTAAGACAGTTAAAACCACTGAAAAAAAACGGTGTATGCTTGAGACGTGGTTTCCGGCAAACTAGAATAGAATCACTCCGTCTCTTCCCGTGGATGTCGTACAAGGCGAATAAGGGAAATACATTATCAAACATCGATCAGGCCTTCCCAACCCGTTTGGCCAGCGTGGGGAGTGTAGGCCAAATCCTCCTTCGGTCTGGAACGGACGAGTCCTGTAGTGGAGACTAAAAATGACCTGATGCTGATGATGATGATGATGCTTGGCACACGACGGAAGTGAAAACTTCATCTCTCTCTCTGTCTTTCTCTTTCCTTGTTCACTTAGTCCGAACGAGCATTAAACGTTATATACCCAACGGTTACGGGTTATATGCCCAACCGTGACAGCTCAGTTTCGTACACTACTAACCAAAAAATAAAGTGCAAATCGCGCCTAAAGAAGTTTTCACAAAAAAAAAATATGGCCCATGATTAATTAAACAATCGAACACATGATTGAACTACGGGCAACAAAGGAATCTGTTATTTTATTCTGTCTACGCCATGCATTCGGTTAAGTGATCAATATTCACTTGTAACCAATAAAGCGATACGCTAAAGGAATATGTATCGGAAATAATACCTATTCGGCAACCGCAACAATATTGGGTAATAATGGGGTATCCTTCAAGCTCCAGCCCTCAGGCATAGACACAATGATATCCCGCAACTGGTTAACGTGAATCAACAAAGTTTGCTAGTCGTGCCCTACCATCATAACTCGATCGAGAGTCGATGTAAAATGACGATTTGATATCGATTTCTCCTCGAACCTCCCCTGCACGTGGTGTACCCTGTTGACTAGAGAAAGATGCTCTAAAAAAAGGTACAGCATAAGAGGTAGGGTACAGCGTATTTGTAAGCAGCCCAAATGGGGAAGTGGAGGTGCTTCCCCATTTGGGCTGCTGCCCACAGATTACCTCAGCAAATAACAATTATCTTGTGGATTGTTGTCTTCGTGTGAGTGAGTGATGTCACCAGAAAGGAAGAAGTTGCTGTTGGTTATCGCTCGCTATATTATCGCTATATTAACGCTCGCAACATGAATGTTGCGAGCGTTAATATGGCTACGGTAACCACTTTACAAGATATAAAAAATAATGGTAGTTCAGACACTAAATCTCACCATTTAGATATACAGCATCAAAAATATTATAAAAAACATAGAGCATTGGATATAAATAAATGTGTAATTTAGAACATTTCAGATACAGCGAAAGAACAAGCGTAACTTCTAATCGAAGTAAATAAGGGTTACTAGTTGATTTCCCTTTTGTTAACTCTATATCTCTTTTGTTAATTCATAATTTTGGTGAATTTTCTTCTAAATACACCGAAATTATGAATTATTGTCTGGGAGAGATGTCTTATAGAAATTACATATAAGATATTCAACAGCATCGTGATGTATCAGCATCTTTATATCTAAATAGGCTATTTGACAATGTTCAAAAATTGTATAAATTATTTAACAATATAGTAAAATACACAAAACGATAAAGATCTGCAAACTTTCGTTCTAATATCTTCCGTCCGGCTTATTTTAGGGTCGATCAAATTTTGGCGGGAAGGTCCATTTTAAAAGTATGAAATTATTAAAAAATAATATTTCCATTGGAGAAGCAATATAAAAATATTATAACTTTTATTATGATACAAATTACATAAACGTAATATTTAAACATAGCTGTCGTACAAATTTCTGATTTGCTGTATACAAAATACTTGCTTGGGCCGTCATTATCTAGTAGCCTGTTGTATGGAGCGCTTTCGGGAAAGTCCAAAATTGTAATTTTCAAATGTTTTATTATTGTGAAAAGGGAAGGTTTTATTATTGTGACCTCCTTACATTTAAAACCGAAAATAGGTTGGTCAAAATAAAAAGTAGCCTAATCTGTTAATCTTCTTATTTCCCGCCATTAATATTCTTATTATCCGCGGTTTCCACTGCGACAATGTCATCAGACCAGCGGGCTTTGAATGTGTCAAGATCCTGCTGCATTTTCTAGGCAGGGGCTTGGCTGCTGCCATGTTAACAATGTCAATGATACAGGGCCCTGTATCATAGGGCCTTGTAGCCTGGGGGCGCCCAGGCTACAAGGTCCCCGGCCCTGTCGTGTTTGAATAGAAGAGAACCTCAGTAACTCGTCTAGCATAAGCTACGCCCAGGAACATAAACGGGCTGACTGGACGTTCTAGGTCATCCTACGATAAAAAACGGGTTGCACTCCGGGAGTGCCGGCAGAAGTGAAAACTTGAACATTAACGTTGTGCATTTTTGAATATTTCGGAATGGTTAGGGAATAATTTCGTACGAATTGCTTTATTTATTAGTACTGTATAAAAGTACTTTAATTTATGTGGAGTACAATATTAATTTATTGCGCTATCGTACGGAAACATGACAATTTATATTACATCAAAAATAAACAGCAGGAGCAGGCATACATTTTCGCCGCGCGGTAGAAAGAGAGGGGGATATTACTTCCTCTCCTACACCACGCCGGTCCGTCTAACGAATTTTCGATCAGGCCACGTGCCCTGACGCGAGTTTAACTTTTTATACCAATCCCAGAAAGTGCCCAAGGCCGCTAAAGAAGTAATTCTTCTTTAGCGGCCTTGAAAAGAAAAAGAACTAAAAAGAAAAAAAAAAAAAAGCCTAAAAAGAACTTCAATAAAATATTATGAACAAATAAACTCGATTTACTTTCGATGCGAGTGAAAATGAACTTTAGATCGAATAAATGGTAGTGGCAGAGATTGTACTGCGAGTCCTGCGGGCAGCAAGCGGCGGTCGGCAGTAGCCCTAACGAGCGTAACATATCATTTGCCTTCGAGTGTGAAATCCGAAATGCCTGCCTCTGTGGCCGGTTAACGATGTGATTCCAATGTTTGTAGGTTTATTGCGCTCATCTCACCATATTGCTCGTGTAGTTTGTATGTTGACTCACTGGGTAGTTTAATTATGAAGTAAAATATGCCTTCCATTGGACTCGCTAGTTGCGCTGTGTTCAAATTGCGGAAACCATCTCTACTGTTATTGCTAATAATTGCGTACCTGCTGTACGCATTCCGTTATAGGTTCTCTGTGTTATTATTTAAAAACTGTGTTTTAATGTATTCTTTAACAATTTACGAATAAGTTTTATCGGAACTAGAATCGATGTACAAACTAGCTGAAACCACAGTCCGAAGTCACGGAAATAGAGCAAAAAGTCTATGGTTGCATAATTATTTTTTTTGTAATAAGATATAATGCGAACGTGGTATGTGAAATATTATTTTCATAACAGAATACTGCTTTAACAACGTTAGTTTTTCAAAAGCAAAGTAACCAAAACGGCACATTTGTACACAAACTAATGTATAAAAGCGGCCATTTTGATTCTCTGGGGTCGACCGTGACTGAATTCCATCGGTAATGTCGTGCCCTTGTACCAGATGCACGATCAGTTTTAAAAAAAATATTCTCAGAACTCAATCAGTTAAGCTATTTATAATTTCATGTAAAACAAAAATTCATCTCCAGGTTTTACAATCTTACTCGTAACTCAAAACATATCATCACCATCAGGCTGCTTTTACCTACTGCTGGATATAGGTCTTTCCATTGGGAAGTGGCAGAATAACTATAAACAAAAACCCGACAAGTGCGAGTCAGACTCGCCCACCGAAGGTTCCGTATGTAGGATCATCATTATAAATTGTTCAGGTATTTAACCCCTTATTTTTTAAGATTTAATTACAAATGTATAGTTTTGATATTTATTCTTGTACTAGTAGTTTATAATGATGTTACTTGCCAGATTTCATAGTTCTAGGTCAACGGGAAGTACCTATGGGTTTTGATTCCCTTGAGAATGTGTTTATTGCTGAATAACGACCGTATCTTTTTTTTACGTACACTTAGCAGTTTGATTTTTATACAACTTCATGGGACCGTAGAGCTGGGTATACAATTTCAGCTAATACCTCTGCGCATTTTCGAGATAAAGGGTCTTGACAGACAGACAGACAGTCAGACAGACAGACGGACAACAAAGTGATCTTATAAGGATTCCGTTTTTCCTTTTGAGGCCCGGAACCCTAAAAAAAACAGTACGATTGCCTTAATATTTTGCAAGTGTAAACATATACGTTTCTCTCGGCAAGGTATTATTACTACTACTAAAACTACGTACCTTTCACATTCAAAATCAGTTACCAAAATGCCAAAGGGCACGAAAAGGTGCCTTAATAAAACAACCATTCCAGTACAATGATATTTTAATATTTTTAAAAACACACCCTGTACAGCGAAATTAACTCGTAACCTTGTTCAACTGTTTGATCAAAACCTAGGTACCTTGTAATTACATTAAATATAAAAGCAATGAGCAATAATCATACATAGATGGTTATTATCTATTTGAAGTAACGCTTTAGTAATATTTAAATTACCAAATGGACGTTGTGTTCTCGGTTGTTTATATCGCTATTATTTTGTACTAGCTTTCATCTTGCCCACCACCACGATGCCCTTTCAAACAAATAAGAATGATTATAATTGCTGTTCAATTAACGGAGAAATCATTGAAACTATATTTAAAAAATACATACCGTCGAACATAGAACCGCCCTACAGGTACAATAAATAACATTAACAGGTAATTTCTGGGATAAAAACTATCATGGGTATGTCGTTTCCCAGGACTCAAGGTATCTCTCAACCAAATTTCTTTTAAATCGGTCCAGCGATTTAAGCTTGAAGAGGTAACTGACATTCTGTCGCATTTATAATATTAGTATGGATTGGCGTTCCGAAAGCCCCTAAAAACGACACATATATTAATATATATATATATCTTTCAAACCTATGGCACCCGAACAGATGATGATGATGGTCATGTTAGCCACGTTGAATTTTAAAATCGTTGTTGTTTCCGTAATCAGCGACCCGATAAACCATAAAAGCAATACCCATGACGATTTTTAGACTTTTTCACCCCATTTTACCCTTTTAGGGGTTGATATTTTCATATCGATGCCATTTTTGTAATTGACGTCCCAGAAAACCATAGAATCAACACCCATATTGATATTATGACATTTTAACCCCACCGCACCCCCACAGGGGTGATTTTATGTCATGTTGGCTATGTTGGATTATAAAATAGTTGTTGTTTTCGCAATCAGCGACCCGATAAACCATATAAACAATACCCATGACGATTTTCAGACTTTTTCACCCCGTTTTACCGCTTTGGGGGTTGAATTTTGAAAAATCCTGAAACATATGTTCACTCATTTATCTATAGAAGTACTCGTGTAAAGTTTCGGATAAAATAGTTCAACTAATCCTGTTTCCCCATACAAACTTTGGACCCCCGTTTCACCCCCTTCGGGGATGAATTTTGAAAAGTCCTTTCTTAGTACACCCCTAGACATCATAAGGAACCTACGTGCCAAATTTGGAATCTCTAGACCCAGCAGTTTGGGCTGTGCGTTGATATATATCAGTCAGTCATTCAGTTTCCTCTTTTATATATTTCAACCCCATCGCATCTCCACAGGGCTGATTTTATGTCACGTCGGCTATGTTAGATCATAAAGTTGTTGTTATTTTCGTAATCAGCAACCCGGTAAACCATAAAAACAATACCCATGACGATTTTCAGACTTTTTCGCCCCATTTTACCCCTTTAGGGGATGGATTTTGAAAAATCCTGAAACACGTGTTTACTCATTTATCCATATAAGTACTCATGTAAAGTTTCGGATAAAATAGTCCAACTAATCTTCTTTCCCCATACAAACTTTGTACCCCTATTTCACCCCCTTAGGGTTTGAATTTTGAAAAAATCTTTCTTGGTGCACCTCTAGACATCATAAAGAACTTACTTACCAAATTTGGAATCTTTTGACCCAGCGGTTTGGGCTGTGCGTTGATATATATATCAGTCAGTCAGTCAGTTTCTTCTTTTATATATTTCAACCCCATCGGACCCCCTCAGGGGTGATTTTATGACACGTCAGCTATGTTGGATTATAAAATAGTTGTTGTTTTCGTAATCAGCGACCCGATAAACCATAAAAACAATACCCATGACGATTTTCAGACTTTTCTCCCCATTTTACCCCTTTAGGGGTTGAATTTTGAAAAATCCCGAAACACGTGTTTAGTAATTTCTCTATAGAAGTACTCATGTAAAGTTTCGGATAAAATAGTCCAACTAATCTTGTTTCCCCATACAAACTTTGGACCCCCGTTTGACCCCCTTGGGGGATTATTTTTGAAAAATCCTTTCTTAGTGCACCCCTAGACGTCATAAGGAACCTACGTGCCAAATTTGGAATCTCTAGACCAAGCGGTTTGGGCTGTGCGTTGATATATATGTCAGTCTGTCAGTCAGTTTCTTCTTTTATAGATTTAGATTGTATCGCTATTATTTATATCGCTATTACATATAAAAAATCTATTGCGGTAAGTCCCGTCCGATAAGTCCCGTGTGTATACACGGTAGATTTTTTTTATATGTCCAAATTGCCCAATAATTTCCACGGTTAATTTGATTATTTTTTTTATACAATGTCGGGTGGCAGACAAGCATATGGCTCGCCTGATGTGAAGCGGTTACCGTAGCCATATTAACGCTAGCAACATAAAATATCGCACGCGCGCCGCCACTCCCGCTGCCGACGCAGCATCTTCTTCCTTTCTGGTGACCACTCGCAGGAACACAACGACCCTCAAGGGAATTGTTATTTTGCTGCGGTATTCTGTGAGGTGGAGGTACATTCCCCAGTCGGGTAGCTTACAATTACGCTCCCTACCTCTCTTTTCGCCAGAGCTTCGTTTGTCAGTCAGCTGGGTGCACCGCGTGCAGGTGAAGTTGGCTTTGGTTTAAAGATGTTGATAAACTACTTACACCCCAAAGTTTTTCATTTGTTTCATATAATAAAAGTACTCGATATTGATACTTATTGCATATACTAGGAGCTCGCTGGCGTCGTTGGGTGGGTGTCATTCTAATCGAACACGCAAATTTAGCAACGTCATCCGTAGCCTGTCCACGGATGGGTTTATTTAACTCGAGCTCCTCCGTGCTTCGGAGGACGCTTTAAGCCGTCTGTCCTGGCTGTTGTCATTGGATGACAGTCGTTAAGCCATCTCAGTGGCCTTTCGGCGGCTTGAAACCACTGGCCTCCGCCTACGCGCAGTTGAACAGAGTGGTGGAGTATGCTCTAAACGCCTTCGATTGAGGATAGACCCATATCCTAGAAGTAGAATGAATAAGGGTTGACGAAGAATGACTAAGTAAGTAGTATGCTCGGAATAACATTACTCGACTAGAAACGCAGTGACTAGATTCAGAGTACAACTAAAGTGAAGGCAATCACAGCAAAGATAAAGTGGACATGGACAGGGCACATAGCTAGAATGGACCCGCATCTTTGGACCAGGAGATCTGTGGAGTCTTTGACGTACCCCGTTGAAGTAGCCCCCGCTGCAGTTGAATAGGACTACTGATTCTGGACGCGGACAGTCATTGTTGCAGCATTATACAGACATCTCAGCACTTCGATATAGCGCTGGTCTACTTGACATCGCTGTAAGGATTGGAATCCTTACAGCGATTAATATATTGGTAAGTGTCCTGGAGGACACCTACAAAAGCTATACAGAACGGTAGATTGTACTCAGTAGTTTTCTGTACAATCTGTCACTGTGTAGAGTCACAGGTTAAGTGACACTCGGGGGCGAGGCTGACCACCTAATCGCTGAGTGGATAACATCAGACGACACGGAGGTCACGATTGGATGAGACGGGTCCAGATTGCCAGGAGTAGGGAAGGATGGTGGAGGCCTATATCCAATACTGCATTTCATGAAAGCCACCATGATGATAAGTAATATTACTACGATGTATAGGGTTGGTATATGAATTTTGGAGCAGGAGTGCATGTCGACTACGTGGTCATTATGCTGCAAATTTCTGTTATCCTAGCATTTTATTAGCTATTGTGAAACTACAAGGCAAGAAGAGGTCTGTGCACGTAATGCATTTAATTTAAATGAACTTCTTAAGGCAAACCACCACCCACTCCACCACGCTGCTCAACTGCGGTTTGGCGGAGTGATTGGGTGTATGCGTCCATATGTGAAAAAGGCAACCGTTATAGACTGATTGATCAGTCTATAACGGTTGCCTTTTTTACATACGCACTGCTCAAACCACTGGACCGATCAGGGGCCCTACCGCCGAAGCTGAAGCCGATTACCATTCGAAAAATAGGTCCTACGATTTTTTTTTTTTTTTTTTTATACTATTTCGGGTGGCAGACAAGCATACGGCCCACCTGATGTGAAGCGGTTACCGTAGCCATATTAACGCTTGCAACATAAAATATTGCTCGCGCGCCGCCACCCCCGCTGCCAATGCAGCATCTCCTTCCTTTCTTTCTATTATTGACAAACATCTTCTGCTTAGTCGGTAGAGCTCCAGAGTTTCTACCGCCTAAGACAAACACAATTAGAACAAATCTAAGGCTAAGTTTGATTTTTGCTATCAAAAATATTCGATGGGAATCGGCTGGTTGAAATATGGCAAACTGGTAACTATTATGACGAAGCTTCAACTAGAAGCACTTTTGAAAATAACTAAACATAGCATTTAGAACATAAATAAAGTTTAAATAAATATTTAATCTCTAGACTTTGTTGAGCAGTGTATGATTGAATAATGTTCATTACTTTATCAAAATGAAATACATTATTTATACAATTAATGTAAAAAGCCCAAGCCGAAAAAAGATTGAACGGAATGGTGGGTAATCTACAGATTACGGAGGGATTACGTACTTGCAGATTTTGAATTCAGTGAACAAAAACAACATATTCAGATAATTTGCAAATTATTTAATTATAAGCATTAAAGTTTATGTAAATATGTTTAATTAGCTGACTCGTGCCTTCGTTGGGTGATAAACATTTTTACGAAAATGTATTTTCATATTTCGTGTTAATATATAGCCTATGACACTCACAAAATAACATGGCTTTCTATTGGTAATAGAATTTTCTAAATTGGTTCAGTAGATCCAAAGTTTTCCCCTACAACCTCACAAACTTACAAACTTTTCCTCTTTATATTATTTGTTTAGATTACTCTGAGAAATAAACAATAATATTTCAAATGATTTCCTACTTAGTTTCTTTCTAATTTGTATTTATTTATAAGTTTTCATTTCAATTTCCAGATTTTGACATCAGCGTGAATAACGTGTAGGATGATCGCGCTATCTGTAAAATAAAAGGAAATAATTATTCATCTTGTAAAGATGATTTTTCTGGGACGTTTTTGGTGCCGGGCAACAAAAAATGACTGATATCGTTAGAACTGACTATGTGTAGCAATAGTTCCACCAAAACCGTACGATTACTCTGGGACCTGATAATGAAGTTCAACAAATCATTATTTTCATACAGTCATGGCAATCCTATAGATTAAATGGCGGGAAAATAAACTTATTCTCCGAACACCATTGTTCGATTGTTCGTAAAATAACAATACCTACCTACAGTTGTAATGTTTAAAAGTTTTAAGTAGGTTTAAAAAGGAAAAAGTAAGTAGATAAATTGAAGAGTAGAATGAAAATAGAGGTAGAGAGAGAATAAGTAAAGTAATAGTACTGAAACCTGAAATTGGAAGTATAAGTAACAGTAAGGTAAGAGACCCGCTTATGGAAAGCGCTCTCTCAGTATAAGTTTAGTACACAATTCTGAGGGTGGGAGGTAAATGAAAGTTACAAATCGCCAGACAGAGTTTATTCCTGTGGTTCAAAGCCTCTCCCTTGTCTCCCACATACAAATTCACATTTCATATATATTAAAAGCTAATTTTACAATTTTCAGTTAACAAAATATCTAATGGGCGCCAGACCTGTTTATGCCAGGTCAAAAATACAGTAATTAAAAGCAGCGGCAGAGCAAGTTACAATTTAGTTTCTCAGGGCGATGAGTCAGAAAGCCTACATTCCTATTGCGATCATAATATAAATGGTTTGGTACAGAAATTCACTATTACGGCAAAAGTCCACATAAATTGCTCGATCGGTAACACCACTTAGCTGTATGCAAGCGATACGGTCTTGAAGCCGCTGTATCAAGCTGCCCCGAGTGTCGGAGTGGCTCGGACTGCGTGCCACGTCACCACTGCGCAGTCAGTCTCACGACCGGAGTGAAGAGGAAGAGGGTATATTAAAAAACCTCCCGACTGGAGGTTCGATCCACGGCCTGGGGAATAGCGCGGCCGAATGGCGCCGCAGAAAGCGCGTTGATGCCCGCGCTGCAGGTTGCGCGAGGAGCACCGTCAAGGGGAACGCGACAGGATATGCACGTCGAACCCGGAGTGACGTAGTCCACTGAAATTCACCATTTTCACAATTCACTAACAGTACGGCCAATGGTTCCTCGCCCCACGCCTATTCGCAGATACCAACTCACCGGTTCTATCGAACGAGGTTATGTGGACCGTCTCGGGCGGGCTGATTCGTCAGGCGCTTCGGGCTGACGTCCAATTCTGCAACAACACACCGCCTCGGTAACACGACTATACCAAGAAGACGACGCCCCAACCGCTTGCGAATCGTGCTTACCGGGTGCCCGGAATCACAGTCTTCGACGTGTCCTGCCGACGTTCAGCGGGTCTGGTGACTTCTACTAGGGTGCTCTCAACGGCAGAAAAAGGCCGCCCCGAGCGCGCGGACCCGTTTTGTCATTGCCACCAATCCCCACTCCACAATGTATATGGAATCTTCCAGAACATTAAAGATACCTCCTTTTAACAATAACAAAATTATTTTTTTTAGAATTTCAATAAATCTATTGCACGCTTCCGCCACCGACAATACGTTAGTCTAGTGTCAACGCCAACGCGTCTTTTCGTAAACTTGGCAACCACCTTCAACAAATCACATATTACTGAAACTAACAGAAGCGACCATCACAACTTGAATTCGGAAGCCGAATCACGCACTCCATTCACGAATGGAACTCTCCAGGCTTCTTGCCTTCCGTCACAAAGCACGACAGCTAACAAACACGAGTAGAAAAATCAAAACTACTTTAAAATTAAGATTAGAACAATAGGCTAGATTATTCCATTCGTAAACGAAAATCTCCCAAATGGTTTCCTTTCAAGGGAAAATCCAACTCGCGCGTCAATTCCTCTCAGCAACTCCAATATCCCTTTAAAAAAAAATGATTAACGAATATCTAAATCTACGAATGAGAAACAAAACCGTCGGGCCGACTATCAACAAGTGCGGGCTTCCAGGGTCCTCAATCCTGCAAAAGCCAAAATTAGATCAGCTGTCGGAACAGCAGACTGTCAAACGAAAAGTCAACATCTCTCTTCGTAAACAAGAAATGTTTACACATTCCCAAAACAATGTAATATGTATTTAAGCCTGAAATTAGTGCCACAATTAGAAATTCACGCGTTACAATATCCCCCAAGCCAGGAAAAATTTGCTCCTGCAAATTTCCTGCTGTCCCCAGCAGTATACTCCTGAAACAATACTGCCATCCATGAAACGAAAAAACCAATGAACAATACTCTGCCTTTACGAATATTATAAAAAACTAAAACTATGCGACGATTTGGTAGAAAGATAGGTAGGTCGGATATGATATATGACATGGGATGAATATAAATAAACTAAGTAACTGGGCTATTGTTGTCTGAAATAAATACTTTATAATACTATAATATAATCTCGAACCAAATTCATACTCCTATCATACATGGTCTGTGTCATGGTTAGGGAAATCAGGAAAATAAAATTAAAGTGTTTAAAGTAGACCCCTGAAGAAAAAATAGTATACACTGACTCGCTACCCAATCCACAACAACTACAAACTTCCTTTTCATACTTTCTCTTAATCAAATCAATCAATCACACTGTCTCTCTATCATTCTTACCTCTAATCACCAGCATACCTGCATCCATAAATATTAAAATGACATAAATAAGTTTGTATATATGGGAATAAATTATAAAATATGTTAACTCCTTATTAGATAATTTACCCACTTAAGATGTATTGAGTTACTCTATTCAATTTTAGAGATAACTCGTAGTCTAAAAGCTTCCCCTTATTAACCAATAAGTTATGAGTGAAAACCCCAAAAAAGTTGTAAATGTAGTTAATGTTCATCTAGTATCCTAAATATTAAGGCTTATTTAATGAGTTATGACACCGCTCTGATATAGATGCACATTAAGTATGAAGGAATAACCTGAGTCCTTGTTTAAAAATTACAAGGACTCACTCGCTTGAGTTAAAGTTATTCATGAAAAAGGTTAAAGTCCGTATACTAAGGCTTATGGCTTTATTTTATAAGTAGCCTGCACCGCTTGTACTATTGCAATCATGACAATTAAAATAAATAAACTATTTTTCAATGTAAATAAATAAATATTGGTATTTTAATATATACTGAACATATAAATAATAAATATACATGTCTTTTAACTTTCCTCGCTCAGTCTACCAAATCCACCTGATGGTAAGCTTCCCTCCACCTAAAATAATTTAAACTCAAAATATAAAAAAATCAAGTCAGTGCAAGTCCTTTGTACTGACTTGTTTGCCTCATTCTTCCAGTGATCATTCCTAAAATATTCCAACAACCAGGACCAATCTTTTCCTAACCATAATTAATCTCTACACGTCCGGGTATTTGGTTTGCTTAATCCATACAGTAATACATTCCTAATAATTCCAACGACCAGGACAAATCTTCTCCATCTCAAAATTATTCCCTACACGTCCGGGTATGGTTTGCTGAATCTAAACCACCCGCACAAAGTGATGAAAGAGGCACCACTATACCCCTGTGGATCAATGAGTCCTAGGAGTTGCCGATAGACAGGTAAAAATATAAAAGAAAGAATTGTCTTTAAAACAAAGTAGACAACCCTATAAACACCAGCCTACCCAATGACAACTCAAGCTAGGTTAGTCTCTCAAGGAACCAAAAAGAAAAATAAGAAACGTTTTCCTAACGTCCCCTAAAAATAATTGCTTCATCTCTAAGATGACTCAATTAAAAGAAAAAAATATATAAAACCCCGACGAAGAAAATCCTGTTGAAAACCTGGTCGCTGAAAAAATGGAAAGAATACAATCGCCTATATGACGTTAATAAAATGGAATGTACTGAGTGGACACATGGAATAAAATGTACATTTTAGTTATGCACCATTAAAGAAATAGCAAACTACCAAATACCCAATAACATCATCTCAAAAAAAACAAACAAATCTATCCGTCCCGGTAAAATTGGTTGACTAGATTAATCAAACTAATACTGCCTGGTTGTTCAAACCCTGTCATCGCAAGAAAAAAAAATATTATGAGCTGAAGCACCCACTACACCTACATACTCAATTAAGAAATCTATTTAATTTTTCAATTAACTATATCTCATAATATGAAAATTATTTCTTACATGAAGACAATACAAAACATGGAATGCTCAAATATTTATATTTATTAATTGTGAGCACATCCAAAGTTATTATAATATTTTTCTCAAGGAGCGTCAAATTAAAAAAATATTACTGGTCATTAAAAAAATAATTAATTGTATTGTAAATAACCCTTCATTAAAAAAAAATGATTTTCTTGTAATAAATACTAACATATATTTTACATACGCTTCACTTATGTCAAAATAGTGACAACAAAGATCACCTATAAATCAACATAAATGAGTATATGTAAGTCAAAAGCCTTCCCCAGCAGCAAGCCAAAAGCATCTCCCAGCCAAACGTCTAAAGGGTGTCCTAACCGCATGCCTACTAATATTTATGTCATAATTATATCAAAAAAAAATCTTTTTAAATTTAAGCACCACATAAAATTTTAAAATACTATAAGAACCAAACTCCATTATATAAAAAATATGGGACCAATCTGGAAGTACACTATTCAAAATAAAAAAAATCTTCAAATCCGTTCACCAATGCCGGAAGTGATGAAGCAATAAATATAAAAAAATTACAACCAAATTTAGAACCACTATTTCTAAGTCGGTTAAAAATATCATTTTGTACTAATGATGCTTTGTAAAAAAAATCCCTACCAAACTCATCAATTAATCAAGATAAAATCCAACTGTGAACTTTCTTAAGTGAATTTATCCTGTAAATTTCAAGATAAATAACAAAAAAAACACAATTGTTTCATAATTTCCGAAAAAAAAATCCACCCTATCAATATTCATATAATTCTATACCAATACTATTCAATCAATTCTATACAAAAAAAAACCACCCTATCAATATTCATATACTTCTATACCAATACTATAGGTTGTGTAATAATATTGGCATGCGGCACTCACTGACAACACTGTTTAAAAAATTACCCCCGAGGACAACCACTTCCTGCACTATGGAAACTAAATTCTGCCATGTAAAAATAAATTCACCCGACCGCACCAGAACCGACTTTGTATTAAGAGTGTATCGCGAGCCATTCTTCAAATATTAAAATTTAAGTTTAACTTTTATGTAAATAATAAAAAATTATGATCGCAACAAGTTACACTTGAGTCTCACAATAAATATGCCGTTGATAAACAGGTATTCAAGTATTTCAGAAAAAAAATATTTTATCGCTACAAATACACACAAATTTCAAAACAGATATGCCCTCAATAAATTAAATTCACTTGAATTTCAACATAAGTATGCCCTGATAAAGAGTTAAAATTTAATAGTTAAAAAAACTTTTTTTTTAAAAAACTTAAGCGTTAAACAAAAAATATTTGTTCCCCTTGAGTACACTTGAATTTAAAAAAAATATACCCTCTCACTATAAAAAATTAAATTTCAGTTAAAATTGTATTTGCCGCAATAAGTTACACCTGAATTTCAAAATAAGTAAGCTAAAATAGTGGTACACTGTTACACTGCTACAATAAGTTACACTGTTATACTAAAACGCAGGTAGTTACACAGTATGAAAAAAAATTTTCTAAAAAAAATTCACAGTAAATGTTAAACACAGGTTAAACACAATAAATATTATGTTAAATCAATACAAAACCAATACACAATTGCATAAAATTAAGGTATGATCGCAATAAGATTTACCAGTTAAGCGCCACTGTAATGTTTTTAAATAAATTGAAGTTGGTTGAAAGGAAAAGTAAGTAGATAAATTGAAGAGTAGAATGAAAATAGAGGTAGAGAGAGAATAAGTAAAGTAATAGTACTGAAACCTGAAATTGGAAGTATAAGTAACAGTAAGGTAAGAGACCCGCTTATGGAAAGCGCTCTCTCAGTATAAGTTTAGTACACAATTCTGAGGGTGGGAGGTAAATGAAAGTTACAAATCGCCAGACAGAGTTTATTCCTGTGGTTCAAAGCCTCTCCCTTGTCTCCCACATACAAATTCACATTTCATATATATTAAAAGCTAATTTTACAATTTTCAGTTAACAAAATATCTAATGGGCGCCAGACCTGTTTATGCCAGGTCAAAAATACAGTAATTAAAAGCAGCGGCAGAGCAAGTTACAATTTAGTTTCTCAGGGCGATGAGTCAGAAAGCCTACATTCCTATTGCGATCATAATATAAATGGTTTGGTACAGAAATTCACTATTACGGCAAAAGTCCACATAAATTGCTCGATCGGTAACACCACTTAGCTGTATGCAAGCGATACGGTCTTGAAGCCGCTGTATCAAGCTGCCCCGAGTGTCGGAGTGGCTCGGACTGCGTGCCACGTCACCACTGCGCAGTCAGTCTCACGACCGGAGTGAAGAGGAAGAGGGTATATTAAAAAACCTCCCGACTGGAGGTTCGATCCACGGCCTGGGGAATAGCGCGGCCGAATGGCGCCGCAGAAAGCGCGTTGATGCCCGCGCTGCAGGTTGCGCGAGGAGCACCGTCAAGGGGAACGCGACAGGATATGCACGTCGAACCCGGAGTGACGTAGTCCACTGAAATTCACCATTTTCACAATTCACTAACAGTACGGCCAATGGTTCCTCGCCCCACGCCTATTCGCAGATACCAACTCACCGGTTCTATCGAACGAGGTTATGTGGACCGTCTCGGGCGGGCTGATTCGTCAGGCGCTTCGGGCTGACGTCCAATTCTGCAACAACACACCGCCTCGGTAACACGACTATACCAAGAAGACGACGCCCCAACCGCTTGCGAATCGTGCTTACCGGGTGCCCGGAATCACAGTCTTCGACGTGTCCTGCCGACGTTCAGCGGGTCTGGTGACTTCTACTAGGGTGCTCTCAACGGCAGAAAAAGGCCGCCCCGAGCGCGCGGACCCGTTTTGTCATTGCCACCAATCCCCACTCCACAATGTATATGGAATCTTCCAGAACATTAAAGATACCTCCTTTTAACAATAACAAAATTATTTTTTTTAGAATTTCAATAAATCTATTGCACGCTTCCGCCACCGACAATACGTTAGTCTAGTGTCAACGCCAACGCGTCTTTTCGTAAACTTGGCAACCACCTTCAACAAATCACATATTACTGAAACTAACAGAAGCGACCATCACAACTTGAATTCGGAAGCCGAATCACGCACTCCATTCACGAATGGAACTCTCCAGGCTTCTTGCCTTCCGTCACAAAGCACGACAGCTAACAAACACGAGTAGAAAAATCAAAACTACTTTAAAATTAAGATTAGAACAATAGGCTAGATTATTCCATTCGTAAACGAAAATCTCCCAAATGGTTTCCTTTCAAGGGAAAATCCAACTCGCGCGTCAATTCCTCTCAGCAACTCCAATATCCCTTTAAAAAAAATGATTAACGAATATCTAAATCTACGAATGAGAAACAAAACCTTCGGGCCGACTATCAACAAGTGCGGGCTTCCAGGGTCCTCAATCCTGCAAAAGCCAAAATTAGATCAGCTGTCGGAACAGCAGACTGTCAAACGAAAAGTCAACATCTCTCTTCGTAAACAAGAAATGTTTACACATTCCCAAAACAATGTAATATGTATTTAAGCCTGAAATTAGTGCCACAATTAGAAATTCACGCGTTACACAGTTTTGATGCCTAACTGTTACCCCATATAGCTATTTCAAATAAAATAAACCCACTTTTTTTGGTGGCCGGCACTTTTAAAAAGGGCCCAAAAATGTATGGAGGCTGAATGGTATCCTTTATTTTTGATATTGACTGAGTTAAATGACAAGTCGCAGTACATTTTTTTTCAAACACGTAGTTACGTGTGCGCCAAAAATTTTGTTTCTTTTTTTTATTTCATCTCAGAACTATGATAGATATTTTTACTCATTTTTTTTTCATTACTCTAGCCAATCTACTTTTTTTTGGTGTAACCTTGAATTGTAAATAGTAAATAATACTTTATTATAAACAAACTGAAAACACTAATAGTCCTCTATAGAAACTGCCTGCCGCTATAGAAGTTACCTGAATTGAAGTAGTGATGGCGAGGGGAATCACAACTGAGACACGATTTTTCATTGTTTGTGTCCAGCGAGTCATAGCGATGAGAAGGCTGCGACGAAACCGTGGCGACAGTGCCACCCAGTCACTATGAAACGCCGACTGACATACTGATTCGTGCTGCAACAACAACGCGTAGTACACAGACAGTTTTGCGTAACTCTTAAATAAAGCAATTTACATATTTATTGCAAACCTTCCTGGCTTATTAGCCCATAAGCTAGATCGTAATATTTTAAAGTATAATACTTTATATAAAAAAAAAATCCTTCCTGGTAGCTCAGTTGGAAGAGCACTCGACCGGTCATCGAGAGGTCGTGGTTTCAAATCTCCGACTCTTCCAAAAAAATGTCGCTTACATGGCACCAAAATTATTTAACAAGTTGCCATCAACATTTGTCTAGTGCCGGAGAACAAATTTAAAAAACAGCTCTCCCAGTGGCTTCTCCATAATTCTTTTTATACTGTTAATGATTATTTGAATTATAAATTTTAAATTATTCTGACATTTGATCTTCATGGAATTTGACTACTAATGATAATTAATTTGACATTTAAAATATGAATTATTTGATATATTTATTTGACATATTTTTTTTTTTGACATACTTGATTATGACTGACATTATTGTTTTATATTCTTTTCTTTTTTATTAGAATATTTGATATTATCAGTAATTATTGGAGTGATTAATATTGTCAAGAAGTACATTTTAGAATGCAATGAAATATATGCTGAAATACTGGCTTCTAACGTAATTGTGTTGGCCTAGAGAAGTACAGTAGTATTTGCGTTTTGGGAGATATTTTTGTGACTTCATTTAAACATGTACCTATTATATCGATTCTGAACTACACTGCAAAGCCGGATAGGCTTTGCAATGTAGTTTATTCCATTATTTTGCATGCCTACATTCTAAAGGCAATTTACAGTTGCCTAACTATGTGACATTGGCCTAATATCTACAATAACGACTGTAAATGAGCAAATAAAGAATTTCATTTCATTTCATTTCAAGTGTCGTGAGTGTCGTGGTTATACAATATTCTGGCAAGTTGGCCAAGACAACTAATTAAATAATAATAATATAAAATATTTGTATTGCTGTTCCATATGAGCAGCGATCTCTAATATGCTGTTATAATGATGTTTATATTGATTGTAACCTGTCTTGTATGATAATAAATAAATAAATATACAGAAACCCAGTAAAAACTTGCGTCGGGACTATTAAAGATTCAATAATTACCTCATACTCAACAAGGCTCCCATAATAACAGTATAGAAAAACTTGGAATTGAAATATTAATAATACAGCTAGCAGAAACAAAAACTGAGCTGTCATCCTGGGTGTCTGAAAGGTAATAAAACGTACTCGTTAGGCTCGATTTACACCGTCGTGGAATTTACTGGAAGCGACTTTTTACAACGAAATTGTTCATAGCATAATGAACTTTGTGTCAATTGCATAACATATAAACTTAAATTTGAGCTAAAACAGGTCGCGCGTCTTACGGGGAATCCTCGCGCATTCTCGAGAATTCCCCGAGCTACAGCGCATTTAAGTTTATATGTTACGCAATTGACATAAAGTTCATTATGCTATGTACAATTTCGTAGCAAAAAGTCGCTTCCATTCCGCGGCGGTGTAATTGAGCCTTATTATGAAGTTTGTCAAAAAGATTATTCTAATAACAGTAATCGGTATTTACAATGCTCATGTTGTAAATTACGAAGCAGGAGGTCAACGTGGCTGTGAAGATTTGAAAGGACATGAAAATATTGAACACGGAGTTCACTTCTGAAGTAAACCTGAAAGATATAAAAAGCAGCAGTTAGAAGGTTGGTTGAAAGTAACTTATATTTCAGCCAAAAAGAACGCGTTACTAATACGATGTTCCGTTGGTTATGATGACACTAGGTGTGTAAGATGCCTACCACTTTTTGTCAAGAAAACACGTAATTTGCTCTATCCAAATATTAAGACTCGATGTGGAAGAACTATATTTGACGCATTGTCCCATTTGTAGAATTTATCGCTCTACCTATTTATTCCCACAATCTTGTCACAACACTACTTATTATTGGAGTAACTAGCAATTTCACCAAGACAAACATTTGTGTGCCTGAACATGTGTGTTTATCTTGGTCTGAATTTATTCTATATAATTTATGAAAATATTAACAAAAAATATAATCTAGTAACCAGCTGTGCTTAATTTAAATTTGATAAATGGCACTATGTCATAATTATATGCCGGAATATTTATTTATATTATTTCTCTTGAGGGTTGTTGCGTTTCTGCGAGTGAGTGAGGTCACCAGAAAGGAAGGAGTTGCTGCGTTGGTAGCGGGGAGTGCCGGCCGGCGAGCGAGATATATCACAATGGTGAGTGTTCTGAAGAACTGTTTTCCCTTATTCCTTCCTCCCCTTTCCGTCACAGAACATGACGTGTAGGCTTGCGATTTCACAAGTTCACCTATGGAATCATTCCTTCGTGCACTAAAGAATTTGGCACCATTAAAAAGTGGAACATACAGGTTCATACATACAGGAAATACATATGTAATTCCTCATTCATGCAATATGGGATCCTTCAAGCGAAGTGTGAAGAAGCATCTTGTAAGCCAGCATGGCAGTATCAACTCTGACAAGACATCATGGTATCTTGTCCGTTGCCGATGCGATTGGGGCTCAACTTTCCGCTTACCATTAGATGAAGCGGAGACAATATGCTGAGGACATATAAAAAAAATTCTTGTCTGCCACCAACCAACCAACGTAATAAAAAATATATAAAGAATGTCTTCCCGCGGATTGCGCAATTATGTATTTTTCTCCATATTCGTATAAAACCAGCTATTTGTCTCTACTTAATCAGCACCAGGATTACATGTTTATTACAGAGGCACATCATTCTGGCAATTTGATCTACACTATTTTGCGTGCTTACGTCATCAATTAGTTCATACAAAGTAGCAATGGCGGATTTGGTTTAAGGCCAAGTAGCCTAGGGCGACCAAATGTTAGGGGCGGTCGGAGCAGGGTATTACCGAAGGGTAATTCTTACAAATTACAGAGTAGCATGGCGGTTTTGCGGAGAAGTATTGTATAAATAGGTATGAAGCTGATAAATAAGAACCAAGATACTAAGGAATAAGGAGTCAGCTAATGAGAATCAAGATACGAAATAAGGCGACCACGATACTACACCTAGGGCGGTGAAGGCACGGCCTAGGGCGGCCTCCTGGCCGCCCTATACTACTACAAATCCGCCTCTGCAAAGTAGTGTAGATCGAATTGCTTATAAATTTTACTTTCGTTAAAAAACGCAAGAATCAATTAACTAGCACATCTTTCTTCCAAAATTACAAACTTACCACACAATTTTACTATATCGTTGAACATAGTAAACGAAACGTTGTTGTAACTTCTCATCGACAACATCTCTGTACACAAACGTTTGTCGTTCTGTTGTTGTAGCTTCCTTTTCTTCATCAAACATATGTTTTAAGTTGTATTTAATAATTTTTAGTTGTACGGTAGCTTGGGAATAGTAAATTGCAATGAGGCAATCTGATGTTATATTACCTATGCCGAGATAGGCTGCAGTGCCCACTCTTATGAACACCAACATTAAAAATCTGCAAATTATTTTTTTCATTTACATAACAATTCTCATACGTAGATCACACTAAAAGTTTTGCGTAACTTAAAAAAAACAACATGTTATAACCAAAATATTATGTCTATTGCATTTCAAAATACTCACCTTTACATTTTAAGCATTTTTTCATGCGATCGAACCATTTTTTAAAACAGGACACCCACAGATCTGAAGGCATTTTTTCTACGTGCTGATTGAACGCTATCACTGCCTCTTCGGAGTTGGTAAAAGTGAAACCTGTCATCAAATCTCTGATTTTGGGGAAAATACAGATATCACAGGCTGCTAGGTCGGGGCTATGTGCAGGATAGGTGACGAGTTGTACTTTTTCGGAAGCTAAAAATGACTTTGTTTTGTTGGCCGTGTGTGAAGAAGCGTTGTCATGATGTTGGAAAACGCGGAATTTTGGTCGTCTTTCGCGAATTTCTTCTAACACCCTGGGTAAACAAATAGTAGAATACCACTCGGCATTAACACTCTTCTGATTTTCAAGTAGAATTGTGTAGATGGGACCCGTAGCTGAGAAAAAAAACGCGATCTTTTTTTTACCAACGTTTCTCGCCTGCCTCACTTTTGTTGGCCTGTTCTCATTTTCAAACACCCATTCACAAGATTGCTGTTTTTTTCGGGTTCAAAACAATAAATCCACGTTTCGTCTTCTGTGATAATGTCATAAACAGCATTAGAATGTCCGTGGTCGTACTTCAGTAGCATCTGTGAGCACCATTCCACGCGAGTCCGCTTCTGCTCCGCTGTCAGTTCATGAGGGATCCAATGACAACAAAGTTTCCGAACTTTTAATTCTTCGTGTAAAATTTTCTGAATTTGGCTCATACTAGTCCTCGAATTGTCTCATAGGTAATCCACGGGTTTTCTTCAATTAGCCGCTTAACAGTAGCCACATTATTTTCGTTGAAGGCAGTTGAAGGCCGCCCTTCACGAAACTCGTCATGTAAAGAAACCCGACCTCTCTCAAATTCAGCAAACCATCGCCTCACGGTGCTTAAATAAGGTGCTTCTCTCCCAAAAGCATTTTGAAGACGAGCGGCACAGTCTTGCGGAGAGAGAGAACTTTTAAAATCATAAAAAATCAGCGCTCTAAAATCTTTTCGACTTAATTCCATTTTCGTTGCGTACGTAGAACTTTGATGTGTGATAAAAAACAATTGACAAATGATTTCCCGCCAATTTTTTTTATTACTAAGAAGGTTGTAAGTCGTTTTAAAAAATATAACATTCGAAATTAAAATAGTTCCGATTAGCTAGAAGTGCAAAACTTTTAGTGTGCCCCATGTCAATCAGGAAGGGTTTCGTCAGCGGATGGATGAATTTATTATATAGATGTCGCAGCCAACTGGTTAAAATAGCCGTTCAATCAAACAGCTGGCCCTTTGACTGAACAACGCCATTCAATCACACGGCTATACGTCGTTTAGCCGACTTGTTGACTGCAACGTTCAACACTACAGCTAGATGACGCTTAGCCAACTGGTTAAATGGCAAATTAACTAAGGTGACCATTAGTTTAGTATGTAATTTGAGAGAATAATAATACCTACCTAATAAGCAAGCGGAGTTCTGGGACGTCTCCGGCGCTGAGGAAAGTGCAGCCCCTTCACCTTTGCGTAACGAAGGGCAGGCACCATGCGAGCCGTAGCGGCGGAGGCTGGCCACCGGAGGTGGCCCGCCAGAGATGACGGCAGGCCGGGGCTGCACTGCCTCAGCGCCTCCGGGCTTACAAAAAGCACTCTAGTATCGATCCGGCAAGTCTACGTGAAGTCGGGGTTGGCAATATTTATCTTATATGGCGAGCCCCAAGGAATAGGGGCTGCGCCCCTAGTTTATGTATTTACTACTTTCTTTCCGAAAAGTATCTTGAAACAATCACAAACACCGGCTAGTTGACGCCATATTGAAAACAAAACGCACCTAGCGCCGCGGTGGTGAGCGCTGAACTACTTCAATTAGACGGCGGCTTTTCCATCAGCTGTAGTGTTGAACGTTTTGAGCCACTCAAACATTCAATTAAAAAGCTAGACGTGTGATTGAATGGCGTTGTTCAGTCAAAGGGATAGCCTAGATAGATCTAGCCCTTTGACTGAACAGATTGATTGATGATTGAACGGCTAATTTAACCAGTTGGCTGCGACATAGATACCGTTAATGTGTGCAAATCAGTTATAGTGCTTAGATTAACTCGTTAATGTACAGATTACTACTAGGATGTGACAGTGGAAAAAATATTTCAATTCTTACAGCAACGGGGAACTTTAGTCCCCGAAATTAACGAATTCGCATTGGCAAGATTGAATAATAAG
The DNA here is from genome assembly GCA_937001555.2 of Hypsopygia costalis. Classification (NCBI taxonomy): domain Eukaryota; kingdom Metazoa; phylum Arthropoda; class Insecta; order Lepidoptera; family Pyralidae; genus Hypsopygia; species Hypsopygia costalis. Next base: position 22,295,001 of record OW443332.2, read on the forward strand.
AGCCCAGCCTCAGCCCTAATAAAAAGAGGAGAGAAGTTGCAGTCGCTCTTTACACGAAGAGATGTTGAATCCTTTTTTTTACACCACTAGAGTGGCAAACAAGCATACGGCTCGCCTGATGGAAAGCAGTTACCGTAGCCTATGAACGCCTGTAACACCAGGGGCATCAAACGCGCGTTGCCGACCCTGTAAAAACCTCTTCACGCCCTTTTTGAAGAACTCCATGCTGTAGTCCCCTGAGAAAACCTCGACAGGCAGTTCATTCCACAGCTTGACCGTACGCGGTACCACTTAGGCTCCAATGTGTGAGGATGAATTCCCTGTCGATGGCGAGCGGTGCGACTGTAGAAGGAGGCCGTGGGGATCATGTCAAACAACTCCTCTGAACACACCCCATTGTACAATCGGTAGAACACACAAAGGGACGCAAAATCTCTCCTCAGACTTAAACTTTCTAAACCGTCTGTCAGTTTGGGATCATCGACAATCCTCACAGCACGCCTCTGAATCGAGTCACAAGGTGCAAGCTGGTATCAAGGCGCTCCCGCCCAGAGATGACAACAGTACTCCATATGCGGCCGTACTTGAGCTTTGTAAAGCAGAAGCCTTTGCCGCGGATTGAAGTACTGCTTCGCCCTGTTGAGGACACCTAGTTTCTTCGACGCCAGCTTGACCTTCCCCTCTAGGTGACAACGAAACTGGACGTCGCTGGAGATTTCAACTCCTACAATCCCAATACTTTTGGCGATGGTAAGGGGTGTATTCTAGAAGTGTGGAGTCACATCAAATGGGGTTTTCTTAGCGGTGAACGCGCAGATTTGAGTCTTAGAGGGGTTAAATCGTACTAAGTTCTGTCGCCCCCAGTCGGACACTCTACTTAGTGTGCCCTCGATTTCCGACACAAGTTGTTCGCGGCTCTCCTCCACCAGAGAGCGGGGAACATTAGAGCGGCCCGTGTAATAAGTATCCCCGGTGCTGTCGTCGGCATAGCAATGAATGCTATCAATAGATAACATATCATTGATATGCAGCAAACACAGCGTCGGGGATAATACAGAGCCTTGCGGGACGCCAGCATTAATGTCCATGCTATCGGAGCAACTACTATCAACAACGGCTCTAATGCTTCTGCTGGACAAAAAACTAGCGACCCATTCGCATAAACCCTCTGGTAGACCGTATGCAGGCAACTTCGAATGAAGACTATCCTTAAAAGAACTTTTAAAGAAGATCCTTTGCATTCTATATAAATTATACCACGGGGAGTACTCGGATGAGCTATTTGATTTAATACCTGCCGCTGAGTTCCACTATCGTACAACTCGCCATAAATTAAAATTCAATCCATATCATCTTGATAACAGCACGCTTTTTAAGACATTTTTCTACCACGAACTGCGAAGTTGTGGAATCAACTTCCCGCAGCAGTATTCCCAAATTAATACGACATGGAAGCCTTCACAGAGACAATTTTTCCATTAAAACGCTGGCAACGCATCGGCAACCCCTTGGTGATGCTGATTCTATGGGCGGCGGTGATTGCTCCATCAGGTGACCCACATGCTCGCTGCTCCTCTCTCTATATAAAAGAAAACCTATTTGCTCAATCGTGGAACGATGTCAAACTCATCTTTATTTAGTAGCTCAAGCACTTTATAATTTATAAACGTTTTTAACACAGATAATAAATTTACAATAATACCTACATTACTATTAAATTACTATTATTGATTACTGTGACCTACCCCAGCCATGACTCCGTCTCAAAGGGCACATACATTGGTATAGCGACAGGTTCATTTTGCAGCCGCCTCATTACATACGCTAGCGTCCAAATGATTAAGATGACTGTCACGCTAGCAATAACAATTTTTATGAGCTTATTAACATATGTTTTATTCTGGTTCAGGAGTTCTTCGTCTTTGGGCCCTTTGGCAGCAAAATATGGACCTATTTAAAGAAAAAAACTATCACTATTTCTTTGTTTTTTTACGACAAAGCTGATTTTAAAAATCGTTTCATCTGTTGGAAGGTCATCATCATTGTCAGCCTGTGTCTACACACAGATTTAATACTTTCCACGAATGCGACACTCGACTGCGGTCCGCATCCAACCGCATCCAGTATTTTTTCTGAGATATCGGTCCATTGTATGAGGGAGGGCATGCAATGCTTCGTCGCTCTATTCTACTCTAAGACTGCAGGCCCATGGAGAGGAGAATTTAAGGAGTGAGGACAAGAAACATCTTAGAGAAAGAAGGACAGAGATAGAGCGAAATGGAAAAATAACGTTCAGAAGGGCAAAACCCACGAAATATTATAACGCAGAACTTTTGGGGTGTAAGTACCTCACCATGATCTTTAGAACCAAAGCCTAGCGAAAGAGGCTCTAGCGAAGGGGAGGTAGGGTACAGCGTTTTTGTAAACTGGGGAAGTAACTCCGCCTGACGGAATACCGCAGTCAAATGACAATTCCCTTTAGGGTTGTTGTATTCCTACGAGTGAGTGAGGTTACGCAGAGAGTGAGCAGAAAGGAAGTAGTTGCGATGGTAGTGGGGGTGGTAGCACGCGAGTGATATTTCATGTCGCGAGCGTTAATATGGATATGGTACGCTTCACGTTAGGGGGCGTATGCTTGTCTGCCACCCGACGTAGTATATAAAAAAAGAACGCAGTACAAAGTAAGTAAATGGTCTGCAATAGGCCTGTAGTATTGCTAGCGGTACAAACTATAAATAACATGCTAATGACAATAATGATAATATCTTACCACTTATAACCTCATGTAGTTTGTCTATTCTCGAGCTTCTGAAAGACAATGTGAATGCCTTCGCGATGAAGTTCAGCTGAGGTATCTCTGTTGCTAAGGTCTCCAAAACTGTGCTCACGTCTTTGCTCGACTATAAAAACAATATGAGATAGTTAAATAATATTTTATGTTTACTACACTTGCTTTGTAAATGCTATATTTGTCAAATTTCTATCTAACAAGTGGAGAGAAATTGCTCTTTATTTGTTCTCAAATAGTGGAAGTTATATGCCGTTTTAAATTTTGCTAAACCAGATGCAGGATCGTGAATTAAACTGAACAGCGCCTTCTATTGCCCAAATCGACCAAATAGGGTAACTATTTTTGTTTCTTGTTAAATCATTGTTGCGATAGATGGCGCTTACTAATAAATAGTCTTTTTTAGGGTTCCGTACCTCAAAAGGAAAAACGGAACCCTTATAAGATCACTTTGTTGTCCGTCTGTCTGTCAAGACCCTTTATCTCGAGAATGCGTGGAGGTATCAAGCTAAAATTTGAACTGTATACTCAGGTCTACGGTCCCATGAAGTTGTAAAAAAATCAAACTGCTAAGTTTACGTAAAAAAAGATACGGCCGTTTATTCAGCAAAAAACGCATATTCCGACACATTCTCAAGGGAATCAAAACCCATAGGGTACTTCCCATTGACCTAGAACTATGAAATTTGGTAAGTAACATCGTTATAGACTACAAAAACAAGAATAAATCTCAAAGCTGTACGATCGAAATTTCAAACTGAAGCTACTAGTTCAAATGGGGTATCATATGAAAGGGCTTGTTGTGCACATTGCAAAATATATTTTATTTATTTTTTCCCACGGATTATTTCTTATTTATAATGAAAAATATCAAATTTATAATGATCCTACGTACGGAACCCTCGGTGGGCGAGTCGAACTCGCACTTGTCCGGTTTTTTTTTTAATATTCTGAATCTGTTTGGCGCACTAAAAAAGCATAAAATTAAATGTTCCGCGCGTACGAAGCATAATGAATTGCATTAAAATAGTAATTAATGCTATTGCAAATGACGTGAAGATCGTAATATTTCAGTCAATTTACACAATGAATTATTAGTTTAGTATTATTAGGTAGTTGGCACTTAATGAATTATGCATATATCTAAACCTTAGTTTTTTGAGTTTTGAGTTTAACGTGTTAAGACTGACGCGACAGGATCTTTGTTTTCATAGTGAGTTAAGAAATACTTACGACAAAAATGTATGTGAGCTGCTGAATATTGTACATCGCAAGCATTGCAAAAAATATAATCCTGTATATAATATGGCAATACAGCTTTAACCGACTTGGGTGCGGGTCTAAGAGTTTGTAAGTTCCACTTCCGACTAGTAATTTAAAAGCAATTTTGAAAGAATCAAACGGGTCAACCTTTTTTATAATTTTTATTTCGTTACTCATGTTTACGACTGTCGTTGGAGGCGAAATAATGAGTAATCAGTAAAGACTTCATTATATATTTTTTTTATAAAATCTTATAGGTATAACGTTACAATACAGGATGTTTTACAATATGAAAAAATATTAACAAAATAACAACATAATCATAACAAAAATACAGACCAGACTTCGGATTACTGTTAACTAGCTCGTGCCCGCGGCTTCGCCTTTCTTTAACATTTATAATATTAGTAGGAGTAACGACGGACCCGGCTTCGTCCATATATTATATACACATATAAACCTTTCCGGCAGTCGTTATCTAAATAATACTAAACACTGAACATGTTAAGGAGTTAACATAAGTTAATAATGAAGAAATGCATAAGAGCAATGGAAGGGATTCCACCCGACGAGTCGTGTAAACCACTGTTCAAGAGTTTCGGTTTGTTGCCACTACCAGCCCTTTACATATATGAAATCTGTAATTTTGTACATAACCATAAATAATTATTTAAATTATCGGGTACAGCAAATCTACGAGCTAAAAGGAATCCACAGAAGCTTATATTTAACAATAACACTATAACAGCTAAATATGTAAAGAGTTGTGTCGCTATGTCTGTAACCCTCAAGGGAATTGTTATTTGGCTGCGGTATTCTGTGAGGTGGAAATCTTTCCCCAGTCAATCAGCTTAAAAAAATACGCTGCTACGCCCTTCCCTTTTCGCCAGAACCTCATTTGTGAGTTAGCAGGGTATGAATGAACCACTTACACCCCAAATTTATTTCCAGTGATATGACCGTAAGGTTGGTGCACAGGGGAGCATTAGCTTTAGGCATAGGGTCGTTCCTGTACAATGATATTTTAGTGTTACTAAAAATACATCCTGTATAGCGTAATTAACTCACAACCTTCTCTAACTAATTAACAAAAAGCTACTTTGTAATTACATCAATGTGAAAGCAATGGCCAACGAGCAATAATCATATATAGACGATTATTGACTATTTTAAGAAGCTATTCTCCTTTTGTAATTTATTAATGACTTAACGGACGATGGATAATTATTCACTACTAGCTATTGCTCGCGACTTCGTCCACGTGAAATTTCGACGCTGTTAGTATCTTTGGCAACAGGCCAATTTTATTTACTTTAAGTGATAATAAGACCCAGGTCTTCAACCAGTGTGTCTGCAATGACCTATGGTGCAGAGACTTCGATACTGACCATGGGACTGGTCCACAAGCTAAAGGTCGCGCAGCGAGCGATGGAGAGGGCTACGCTCGGGGTTTCTCTGAGGGATCGAATCCGGAACGAAGAAATTCGACGGACCGGATAGAAATGAGACGGATGGACTACCTCTCTTTCGCCAAAGCTACTTTCGCATGTTGGCAGGGTGCACCACGTGCAGGTGAGGTTAGCTTTAGCTCTAAAGATCATGGTGAACCACTTACCCCATAATATTTTTTTATAAATTTATTATATGTACACACAACATGCTTGTGTGTCAACACTGAAAAAAGTTTCAATTTGACAGCAAAATCCCCATTAACAAAATGATCCGCCATTTATTGAATTCATTTGTTACAAAAAATGTGATAAATGAAGAACCGCTCTACCAATTTTGTGCAAACTTCACATAAACCTTCTACTAAATAGTCCGAACAAAGCCTAAACATTTGGTTTGGATAGTTGAGCCCGTTCTTGAGTTATAAAATTACAACGAAAAGTGGCATTGATTTTTATATATATAGATATGTACATAGATGTATTGATCGTTATAAGTATACTTGTGATTACATTTTATAATTAATTGTTGAAGGTATAAATTTAGGTATTTGTGTAAGTCTAGCTAGTCGTCCCCTCGACCTGAGACCTAGCAAACTCATTTCAAACTCGCTCGCTTCGCTCGCTCAGTGAATAATTGCAAAGTCGCTTACCATTTCAGCACTCCGTTCAATGAATTGCTAACAACACAATTCAGAGCCCCGCCGAAGCTGAAGCCGATTTTTCGTCATCGTCATCAACATCGGAATTTTTGAATGCGAAAATGAAACTTCCGCTAAGATTTACCTACCGGCTATCCTGGGAATCGTCCCATCGAATTTTTTGATTGCGAAAGACAAACTAGCTTAGATTTATAGTACTTGTGTTTAGCTTAGCTGGTAGGAACTCCAGAGCTTCTAACAACAAAGTTATTTGTCAATAACTAAAACGTGAGGCCTAGTTTTCGAATTAAAATATTCGATGGTGTTCGGCTTCTGTTTCCGCGGTAGGGTTGTAACAAACTTAGCTCACCGCCATGTTTAAGCCAAATCCGACCTCACCTGCACGTGGTCCACTCTGCTGACTGACTAACGATGCTCTAGCGAATCCGAGTTACGGTAGCGTAATTGTAAGCTGCCCGACTGGGGAAGAACCTCTACCTCACAGAAATCCGCAGCTAAATAACAATTCCCTTGAGGATTGTTGTGTTCCTGCGAGTGAATAAGGTTACCAGTAAGGAATGATTTCCAGCAGTGGCAACGGGGGTGCCAGAAATTTCATATTGCCAGCGATTATATTAGTAGGTAACGTTAATTATATATATATATATATATTTTGGACGCTCCGAACCATTTTAAAAAAAAACCATTGTTCATAGCATTACATGTCATAACTGTTAAATTAATTTTATACCTTATGGAATTAAAATATAGAGCAACGTACCCTATACCTAACAGCTAGTGCCCCCGTGTGCCAACCTTCCGGTTATATCACGGGGATGCGAGTCTCTCGTCTAGTAAACCAACCAGAAGAGAGGACCTTTACCTGCTCCGCTCTTGCGCTCGGTAAACCAACCGAGCACGCAAGTAGAAATAGAAATAGAAATATATTTATTTCAACATCAGACATAAACAAAGTTTTGGCCCACCCTCAGGTATCATTGCTGGGATCACTGGGTGATCTCAGCCCTGTTTTTCAGTGCACAGTACAAGTACGCTATGATCGTGTTGCCGCTGCAGTCCCAGTACCGCGTTTCCTGGTAACTTGCCCGCGCCCCATAGCCTCGTTCGCACCGTCGAGAGCCGCCGTCGCGCGCGTGTGTACTCCTCCGTCGAGCCGACGCTCCGGAGTTGAGGAAAGCGTCGCCGCCGGGACGCTTTGCAATCTAGCTCGCGCAACCTGCGTCTCACTCGCACGCTAGCGCTCCTAGTGTTTTCGTTAGGGAGTTGTGTTAGGGTTGCCTTAGCCTACGGTGTACTCCGTAGATTAGGGCAGGTACTAATTGGTGTTTTTATTCCAAAAAACATCAATTAAGTCCAATATTTTTTTGTCTCTTGTGAATTTGTCTGTTCCCCGTTGGGATTCGTACGCCCTGTACCGTGTATTGTGTTTGTGCAAATTTTGTTCCTTGTTCGTTTCGTTCGTGGGTTACCTTGTCTGTGGTGTTGTTTGTTTGTGAGTTGTTTCCCCGGGCTCGATCTAGCCGAGCCGGGCTTGTATCGTATCATGCTACAGGTTTTGATTAGAGTTCAGCGTTTGAGTTCGCCTAAGGGGTGGATAGAATTCACTGAGTTATTTATTCTAAATAAAGAGGTGAATTTCGCGCCACCATTTAGACGGGTGTGTATTGTTGTCACCTCAAAGGGATGTCTAAACCGTTGGGGGGGAACCCCCCCCCCCCCCCCCCCCTCCTGCATCTTCCCCCTCCCCCGCCGCCTGCGGGGAAAGGACGCTTGTCCGCTGCTCCCCAAAAAGGGAAGCAAATCGTTCCTGCCATGTCGCCAAGGAGTGGCAATTTCACAACGCATTAGGCCGTCCTCCCAACGCGCGCCCCTACAAGCAAGGGGTGCGGTTCTTACCGACGATGCCCGAAAAAACCGTCTGGTGCAAGCCTACCTGAGAAAGCTGGGAGAGAGAGAGCCAGCTCTCTCTTGGTTTTTCGGTGGCAGAGGAGCTGCCCACCAAAATAGCCATAAGGGGCCTGCCACTCGATACTAGGGAGGACGATGTTGCGGCCACCCTAGAGGAGTTGGGCTACAATTTTCGTCTGGTTAGAACTGTTAACTCAAGCAATTACTAGAGAAGTCCGGCTGTATTTTCCACGTACAGCTGGACCATTTGTCTCAAGCTGAGCTTGTGGCACTTTACAACGTCGATGAACTACTTTGTATGCCCGGAATAACCATCGATGTCGAGAGGCCATGCCTCAACCAACTGTTTCAGGCCCTTCAAGTGTCTGCGGTGCGCTGGGGAGCACCCAGTGTCCAGCTGCCCGGTGGAGAAGGAGGGCGCGTCTGCATGCGCCTACTGCGGCAAATCGCTGCCCGGTGTTGCGGCGTGAGGCGAGACGCAGGGGTATACAAATCCCCGGCGCCCCTCCGCCGCGCCCGCAGACAAGCCGCTAACCAGCTGCGCAGCCGCAGGCCCCTCAACTGACTGCAGATGAGGTGGCTGGCGGCTAGCAAACAGCCACCGGTAGACGCCAGCGCAATGCTACGGGCGTCGCGGCGGCGCAACAGCGCTTGCCAACACCGTCCAGCCAGTCTGCCGCCTTCATGGGCCAAACGGGGCAGCAACCCACCTCGCTCGCCGCCCCGGCCTACCCAGGGCGGACAAGGCAGCGCCAGCATAGGTCGAGGAGGCGCAGGCGAACCTCCGAGTCGCGGCCGACGTCGTCGGACTGTGTCGCGACGATCATCGCGTCCGGCGTCGCCTGCACCTGGTAATAAAAATCCAACTATTAAAAAACACCGTGTGACTGTTGTCTCGCCACAAACATCGAACACACCAAGTGAACAATCAAGTGGCGTACCCCAACATGTAGTAAACATCAATACTGAACGTGTAGGCTGCACAGGAGGCCGTAGGGCGGCGTCTACAAATAGAGGCCGTGTAGAGACTCCGGTGGCCAACGTCGAGACATTCAACCGCAATAGTGCACCCTCCAGCTCTAATGCCCGGTCGGCTAGGGACCCCATAGCAATTATTGTGGGGATTCTGTTAAAGGAGATAGCCGCCGGGGTCGACATATGATCGGCGGGGTCCCACGCTCTTACGCAGCTCCTAACACAACATGGTTGAGGAGCTGCGAGCAATATACTGGAACCCCAAGGGTGTAGGTAGCAGGGCCCAAGAACTCCGACTGATCAATAACAATATAAACCGCATATTATATTGTTGGGCGAAACAAAGCTCTTGCCTAATAAGAACTTTCGCATCCCCAACTTCTACGTGTACCGCAGAGACCAGCTATCGCCGAGGGGCCAGCCATATAGAGGCACGGCGGTGCTGGTCAGGCGCGACTGCGTGCACGAGGAGTTGGAGCATCCGCCCTTCGAAACACTAGCAACTTTGGGGGTTGATGCTACTCACGTCCGCAGGCTTTACCCTAGTTTCCCTGCACGTGACCCCTGGGTGGTGCTAAACGAATAGCCATTTTCCTGAAGTGGTAGAGCCAAGCTGTAGTCGTTTAGTGTCTAGAAAATCTGTTGTAGTGCAGTCGGGCTTTTTGATTTTTTTAATTAAATTAACTTGTTAACATACGATATTTACTAAGATTTTCTATTTTTTTTGCTCCTATATTGTAGTCCGACGGTACTGAGCTATCTAAAAGGTAAGCTTTGTTTTCGAGTTTGTTTATATACACTTCTGGACACATCTATTGGCCCACCTTAGAATTTAGGTTTCGATGGCCCCTACCGAAATATGATTGCTAGATTGAACAAAAACTATTGATGCAGTTTTAAACCTGATACATTTTACCATCTTTTTCGATCATATTGTTTTAAATTTGAATTCAGAATACCACACGACATGGAGCTACGCATAATCGGGTATGCGCCTTGATTAAGGCAGTTGATTTTTGAATAAAAAACATTTTTTATCAAATAAAAGTTTAATTTAATAACGCGTGTTGCCTCCATGGGCATCTACCACAGCTCTCATACGATTAGGCATAGAGTTTATCAACCGCTCTATGAAATTTTGAGGGATCCTCCCCCATTCCTCTTCTATGGCAGTTTTCAACTCCTGCATCGTCTGGGCAACTGGCTGACGAGCCCTAACACGTCTTTTTAGCTCGTCCCACATGTGCTCAATGCGGTTCATGTCTGGGCTTCTTGCTGGCCAGTCCATAACTGTGATGTTCACATCCCGAAGATATTCCCTGACGATGCCGGCCGTATGGGCTCTTGCATTATCATGCATAAAAAGGAAATTTGGGCCCACATAGTCCGCGTATGGCATCACGTGAGGTTCTAAGCACTCACGAATGTACCTTTCAGCATTTAATGTTGGCAGCCGTGGTCCCGTAACAACCTCAAGTTGAGTTTTGCCGCTCGCGGATATACCGCCCCAGACAGTCCATAAGCCACCGCCATAAGCAACCCTCTCTTCAAAGCAGCATTGTGCGAAACGCTCTCCCTTACGTCGGTAGACCTTCTTCCTTCCATCATTGCCATGTAACACAATTTTAGACTCATCAGAAAAGAGTACACGGCTCCAATGCTGCTGAGTCCAATTTAAATGAGTGCGCGCGAAATGAAGGCGCGCTGTTCGGTGGGCTCGCGTTAGTTTGGGGCCATTAGCTGGCTTGTGTGGTACCATATCGCGTTCTTTTAACCTTCTCCGAACAGTTCGAGCGCTCACAGATACTCCGTGGAAGTCACGAAGTTGGTTTTGTATCTCAATGGAGGTAAGGTGACGATTTCTCAAACTGGTCGTCACGATGAATCGATCCTGCCTTTCAGTTGTGACCCGAAATCGTGGCCTTCCTTGGCGACGAACAAAGCCGCCAGTCTCTAGGTACCTCCGATAAACATTTCGGACCGCAGATCGACTTAAATTAAGTTGAGCACTCACATTTCTTTGGCTGTGTCCGGCCTGGATAAGTGCCACAGCTTGGGCGGCGACTTCAGGCGAAGTATCAATAGATTATTGATAGAACCTCACTTTAATGTTAGGAATAAGTAATGTTTGTTGCAAAACCAAAGAGAAAAATCACACTTTCAAGAATTAAATCCAAGTAAACCAATAAAATCAAGTTTTCTTAGTATTCGATTGTTGGATATCAACGAACAGGCTCCAAATTGTCTTTTGTTTCTTTAAATTCTGTGTTCGAAATTCAAAAAAAACTATTGAATGAAATTATGAATGTGCCAGGTTCAAAACTGCATAAAAACTTTTTGCTCGACCTAATATAAAATTTTAGCTAGGACCAAACGAAACTGAAAATGCTTGGCCAATAGATGTGTCCAGAAGTGTATTATATCCGGCCTATTGTGTGCAATTGTTATATATGTTTGAACTGGTGATCTTCTACATTAGTTTCTCTTTTTCATTTTCTTTTACTTGTGGTAGATTAACTGTTCTTTCCACTACACCTTCGCTACTTCAAATTTGTGTTTTTTAATAAGGACCAGTAGATGTATGTAACTAAGTTGTTGTGTCTCTTTACATTACAACTGCCGGCCAGCTTCTTAAATCCAGCAATTAAATGTTGTGTAGTCTCTCTCATCTTTGTTTGCGCACAGCCTACATTTTCAATCTACTAGTCTTTTTAATAGATCCCTTTCGTGTTGTCTTGTTACTACTGCTTGGTCCTGTATCCCAAAGACTGATGACTCTGAATGATGATGCCGGATGAATGCCAGACAGACAACGGTTGTTTTTTACCATCTAAACGGGGTTTCTCTGTCGGTGTTGGTTTTTGCTATTACTGCGGTAGGGAATTGACCATGCAATGGCTTTGCTTGCCATGCATTTATTAGTTTTTTGTCGGTATCTTACTACTATGAGCGAAATAATAAATCTGAATAGCTCAAAAGGTTTTATTGTCCCCGTAATTAATAATCAGAATAGTATTCTGATTACTAATTGAAGAATTACCAAGCGTTCAGACGATTTTGCAATTCATATTATTGGAATCAATGTGTTAGATGACATCTCAATATATTAGGTCCCCTATTGGGGGCCTATTGGGGGTATCACTATTGTGTAAATCCATGGTGCACGGCAGTTGAGCTTCACTTGACTAGCCATTTTTTAAGCTTTTAATGGCATATTTGTCATATTGCTGTCTCTCACATTGCTAAGAGGGGAAGTCAAATTCCTAAAGCTTCTTACTCATTACTAATTACATTCGTTGTGAGTTCCAAGGCAGCTGTAGTCTTACCCCCACGACTGCAATGGAATGTGTGGTCACAGAATACCGCAGCCAAATAACAATTTCCTTGAGGGTTGCGAGTGAGTGAGGTCACCAGAAAGGAAGGAAATGCTGCGTTGACAACGGGGGTGGCGGCGTGATTATAATATTTTATGTTGCGAGCGTTAATATCAGGCGGGCCGTATGCTTGTCTGCCACCCGACGTAGTATAAAAAAAAAGAAACAATTAATGTAAAGGGCCAAAACCGAAAAAAGATTGAACGGAATGGTGGGTAATCTACAGATTACGTAGGGATTACGTACTTGCAGATTTTGAATTCAGTGAACAGAAACAACGTCCTCAGATAATTTGCAAATTATTTAATCATAACCATTTAAGTTTATGTAAATATATTTAATTAGCTGACCCATGGCCACTTCGTTGCGCGATAAATATTTTTATTATTATATTTTGTGTGTTCTACCGATTGTACAATGGGGTGTGTTCAGAGGAGTTGCTTGACATGATACCCACGGCCTCCTTCTACAGTCGCAGCCCTTGCTATAGACAAGGAATTCATCCTCACACATTGGAGCCTAAGTGATAGCGTACTGTGCGGTTCCAGAAAAGTTTTCTAGGCGGACCTATGCTTGTTTGCAAGTTTAATGGTATAAAAAAAGCTTTCTTATTATGGTTTTGACCAGTGGCTATACCGCCAAAGCTAAAGCCGATTGGTGGTTATAAGGCTGACTTTCCTGCGATAGGTTTTTAAATAAAACAACACTGTGATTGCCTCAATTGTAAGTCGACGACTAGTTTATTTTAAAATATCATTGTTTTTTTATAATTATGCAATGGCGCGTTTTACCCCCGGGACTGCAATGGACTTCATTGTTCATTGCCTTTTGTGGCAGTCGCCGCTGTTAATCTAGGCTACATAGAAGACACAGTGGTGAGAATGTGTGTTGCCAATGAAAAAAATGTGTAATTGAAAAATTATTCCTCTGTTACTTGAAATAAATCGACACAATTCACTGATAAGAAACAATTTATTTTTTGGAATTTTTGTAAGTTTAATATTGATATTGAATCTACATTTTCTATAGACGACTACGATATTATGTTTAGATTGTATAATAATCATTACAACTAGGATTGCCACCTTTTTGTTGCAATTAAAGTACATTGGTTATTATAGGTAAGAAAAAAGTACATAGTATCAAAATAAAGTATAATAAATTAATTTTTTTCTTTATTATCATGTTTAAAAACATATTTGTATCGCTTTTTGCGGTTTGTATCAAAATTGTATTTCTACTAAGCAATTGAACAGCATCTTTACAGTATATATTTTAATTAAAGTAAATAAGTAATTCATATAAACGTTTCATAATCTCACAGAAATTACTCGTGCTAAATAAAATATTTTCGTGTACTTTATTATTCTCATAAAGTATAGAATACAATTACCTTAAATAACATACAATACTTTATTATAAAGTACGGGTGGCAACCCTAATTATAACCCGCGCGAAACAATTAGTGTATCACGGTAACATAACTGGGTTTTTTCCAGTCTCAAAATAATTCAAATAAACTTTTAAAGATATTAATTAATAAAATATTACCTACAATATTTAAAGTATAACATCTTACGTCACAACGCGAAGTACATACCTACTTTGTTAGCTTATATAGGTTGAATATTGCAGGTAACCCTAGGGCATCTACACACACACTTACACGTATACATACGTCGTCTGTTTATGTAGTATTTACTCGTAGTTGTATAGAGTGGCCAGGGTGTGGCCATACTTACAGAGAGGTACGTTCTCACAATACAATAAAATTAATAAACTCGAGTTTATAATTATGTAATAATCACTTATGTATCTTGCACCTTAATGAAGATCAGCTGATGTTTTATTTACAGTCAAAATTTGTAACCAGTCAAAACCACTTTTGACTGCAAATATTGATCAAAAATAATTTTGACTAAAGACGTTGGTCAAAACCACTATTGACTCATTCAATCTCATGCGGTCAGAAATAGTTTTGACCGAGGATGTTAGTTAGGTTAGGTCAAGCTTGCAACCAATAAAAGTCGAGCGAGCGAAGCCAGCGAGGCTTAACAAGTTGTATAAGAAGTCAAACCTAGAAGCGCCTAGATTCGGATATAGCGCCGAAGCTGAAGCCGATTCCGATCGGATTTTTTGATCGCGAATATCAAACTTCAGCTTAGAATTTTGATACATGTGTTTAGCTTAGCTAGTAGAAACCCTGGAGCTCAACCGACTGAGTTGAAGATTTTCAATAACTATCGAAAAATAAGTATTACGTTGACTTATTTTTCGAATCAAAATATACGATGATAATTGGCTTTAGCTTCGGCGGTACCCCTGAACTTAAAAATACTTAAAATCAGTCAAAACCAGTTTTGAGTAAAAAATTTGAGGAAAGTGGTTTTGACGTTAGTCAAAACCACTTTCGACTACAAAAATCGGTTCAAAAGTGTATTTGACTAATGACGTTAGTCAAAACCATTGTTATCTGATTTTTTCAGTCAAAAGTGGTTTTGATCGATTATGAGTTTTGACTGTAACACATACATACCTACATTCTTATCAACTTTATTAATAACTACAGATACACGTGCTAAGATTAGTCATAGTGCAGATGAAATTATATATTTTGTAACAAGATATTATTATTATATTATATTTGTCTTTAAGTGCTTTTTTCAATATCTTTATTTAGACATAATTGTGAATAACGTGTAAGCTGATCGCGCCATCTGTAACATAAAAATAAATTTAATATTCATCTTGTCAATAAAATTATTAGTTATAATACAGTTTTTCGAGAGTATGTAAGTATGTCATGTATTAACTAATCCGTAGAATAAAGTTCAATCTGTATTGTTGGTAGGTCACTTTCGTGCGTTTTTATGGGCTACTAATGTTAGGTTTAGTGGGCGTGTGGTTTCCGGTAGACTAGAATAGAATCACTCCGTCTCTTCCCGTGGATGTCGTACAAGGCGACTAAGGGAAATACATTATCAAACATCGATCAGGCCTGCCCAACCCGTCTGGCCAGCGTGGGGAGTGTCGGCCAAATCCTTCTTCTGTTAGAGACGGACGAGAGAGGGTCGTGCTCCTGTAGTGGAGACTAAAATGACCTGATGATGAATGTTAGATTGAATATTAACCTACGTATATTTTGGTGAAAAATAATGGGACTATTAATTAGTATATTGCAGAAAATACTCGGTTTGAGTAAACTTATACGCACACAGGGCTCATTTGAGGTGTTCGATTGAATGTTTGGTGACAATGTGCTATTTACTACTATTAGTACTTTGTGTAATTTTATACGTCTTTATTTCTGAATTATTTTAATAATTGTTTAGTTATAAAATACGTTGTAGTCGAATTTATTGTTTAACGTTATGACGACCCCGGTGGTCGAATGGTAAACAATGACCACTTTGACCCCGAAATCGCGGGTTCGATCCCCGCACAAGACAAATATTTGTACAACAACAATTCTTGCATTAAATTACCTGAATTGAAGTATTGATGGAGAGAGGAATCACCACTGAGATACGGTTTCTCATTGGTTGTGTCCAGCGAGTCATAGCGATGAGAAGGCTGCGACGAAACCGTGGCGACAGTACCGCCCAGTTGCTATGAAACGCCGACTGACATACCGATTCGTGCTGCAACAACATGGAACGTGGATACAATTCTCAGTTAGATTTATTTGACACTAAACCGACTGCGATAAAGCAAATTTATTTTAAAGACTTACTAATTTGTAGAACTGTTACTTTTTTTTTGTTTTTTTTTATACTACGTCGGGTGGCAGACAAGCATACGGCCCGCCTGATGTGAAGCGGTTACCGTAGCCATATTAACACTTGCAACATAAAATATAGCTCGCGCGCCGCCACCCCCGCTGCCAGCATCTCCTTCCTTTCTTCCTGGTGACCTCACTCACTCGCAGGAACACGACAACCCTCAAGGGAATTGTTATTTGGCTGCGGTATTCTGTGAGGTGGAGGTACATTCCCCAGTTGGGTAGCTTACAATTACGCTCCCTAACTCTCTTTTCGCCAGAGCTTCGTTTGTCAGTCAGCAGAGTGCACCACGTGCAGGTGAAGTTGGCTTTTGTTCAAAGATCTTGATGAACCACTTACACCCCTAAAACTTCCTTTACTTAACTGTTCTTCACTCTATTTTGTTATGTAGAATCTTTTAGCTTCTTTTTTAGGGTTCCGAACCTCAAAAGGAAAAACGGAACCCTTATAAGATCACTTTGTTGTCCGTCTGTCTGTCTGTCTGTCTGTCTGTCTGTCTGTCTGTCAAGAATTTCTATGTCGAGAATGCGTGGAGGTATCAAGCTGAAATTTGAACTATATACTCAGGTCTACGGTCCCATGAAGTTAAAAAAAAATCAAACTGCTAAGTTTACGTAGAAAAAAGTTACGGCCGTTTATTCAGCAAAAAACGCATATTTCGACACACTCGAGGGAATCAAAACCTATAGGGTACTTCCCGTTGACCTAGAACTATGAAATTTGGCAAGTAACATCGTTATAGACTACAAGTACAGGAATAAATCTCAAAACTATACATTTGTAAATAGATCTTAAAAAATAGGGGGTCTATATTTTTTATAGGGTGTCGAAATTTCAAATTGAAACTACTAGTTCAAATGGGGTATCATATGAAAGGGCTTGATGTACACATTGCAAAATATATTTTATTTATTTTTTTCGACGCATTATTTCTTATTGATAATGAAAAATATCAAATTTAATAATGATACTACGTACCTACGGAACCCTCGTTGGGCGAGTCCGACTCGCACTTGTCCGGTTTTTTTTTATATTAGCTCAGCATATTGGCTCCGCTTCGCTTGATGGTAAGCGAAAAGAGGAGCCCCAATCGCATCGGAAAATGACAAGAGACCTTGATGTCTTGTCAGTTGACGCTGCCATGCTGGCCTTCCAAAATGCTTATTCACGCTTCGCTTGAAGGATCCTATATTGTATGAATGAGGAAATACAATGCCGGCAACGCGTTCCACTTTTTAACAGTGCGACATAGATAGGAGTTGCCAAACTTTTTAGTACGCGAAGGGATGATCCCAACGGTGAATTTGTGTTATCGCAAGCCTGTACGTTCTGTGACGGAAAAGGGAGAAAGGGATAAGGGAAAACAGTTCTTCAGAGCACTCTTCGTGGTATAGGCGGTAAAAGCTACATGCTGATTTGTTATTAGTTTTGTAAATGTCTGCGATTGCCTATTAAAGGCTTTGTTTATACTTATCTCATCTGTAAACCTCTAGTTGTAAGATATGTTGTTGGCAATCCAAATAAAAAAAACCGGCCAAGTGCGAGTAGGACTCGCCCACCGGGGGTTCCGTACGTAGAATCATTATAAATTTGATATTTTTCATTATAAATAAGAAATAATGCGTCGGAAAAAATAAATAAAATATATTTTGCAATGTGCACATCAAGCCCTTTCATATGATACCCCATATGAACTAGTAGTTTCAATTTGAAATTTCGACCTCCTATAAAAAATATAAAAATATAGACCCCCTATTTTTTAAGATTTAATTACAAATGTATAACGATGTTACTTGCCAAATTTCATAGTTCTAGGTCAACGGGAAGTACCCTATAGGTTTTGATTCCCTTGAGAATGTCGAAATATGCGTTTTTTTCTGAATAAACAGCCGTAACTTTTTTTTACGTAAACTGAGCAGTTTGATTTTTTTACAATTTCATGGGACCATAGACCTGAGTATACAGTTCAAATTTCAGCTTGATACCTTCACGCATTCTCGAGATAAAGGGTCTTGACAGACAGACAGATAGACAGACGGACAACAAAGTGATCTTATAAGGGTTCCGTTTTTCCTTTCGAGGTACGGAACCCTAAAAAGAATATAGTATATGACATGGACTTCATTCTCTCACGTTATAAAAGAAATAGTTCTGTACAGTGCGGTTACAAAACGATTTTCTTCACATGTTACCAAGCTTTGAAATAAGTCTGTCGAGATTTTCCCAGGATAGTACAGCATGGAGTCTTTTCTTTATAAAAATAGCGAAAAATCGTCAAATTCGCAATGCAGGAGCGATACCTGTATTGGCTACATCATCTTTATCAGCCTATATCTACCCACTGCTGGATATAGTCCTTTCCCAATGCTTTCGACCATATGCAATCATCTTTCCGCATCCAACCGCTACCAGCCACTTCTTTGAGGTCGTCGGTCCATCTAGAGTCAAAGTCAAAGTCAAAGTCAAAATTCTTTATTCTGTGGGCTCTCGCGGGCACTTAGACACGTCTTTTACAATTAGGTATATTATTTTTTTGTCTACCAGCATTTCGGAATGACCATAGAGAGAGGGCGCCCTACGCTTCGTCGCCCCATACATGGCCTCCAATCTAGGACTTTCCTCCACTACCTGTCATCGCGGACTCGGCAGATGTGGCCAGCCTAATGCCACTTCAACTCGCTGACTCTGAGAGCTATGTAGACAATTTGGTTCTCCGTCGAATTTCTTCGTTCCGGATTAGATCCCCTAGAGAAACTCGAAGCATCGGTCTCTCCATCGCTCGCTGTGCGACTTTTAGTCTGTGAACCAACCCGACGACGATCAGCGTCCAAGTATTGGCTATAGCAACTGTATAAAGTTTGACGAGCTCGGTGGTCGAATGGTTAGCAATGGCCACTTTGACTCCGAGGTCGCGGGTTCGATTCCCGCATAAGACAAACATTTGTGCGCATGAACATTTCTGTTTGTCTTGGTCTGGGTGTTTTCTATGATTATAAGTATGTATTTACAAAAAAAAACTGTATTTAAGTACATTTATCAGTTGTCTAGTACCCAAAACACAAGCTTTGTGCTTAATTTGGGACTAGATGGCGCTGTGTAAAATTGTCCAGAAATATTTATTTATAAAGTATAAAAAAGCTGGTTTAATGTGATCGCCTCTATAGTTATAGACAGTATCAAGAATAAGATGTACACCCAGTACAAAGTTGGGTCGGATATGTTAAATATAAAAGTCAATTATTACCTCATACTCGACAAGGCTTCCATAATAACAGTATAGAAAAACTTGGAATTGAATTAATATTATTATAGTCAGCAGGAACAAAAACTGTACTGTCATCCTGGGTGTCTGAAAGGTAACCAATCGTAGTTGTTATTTCACAGTTTATCAAAAAGGTTACTCTGTTGTAAATAATAGGTTTTTACAATGCTCATGTTGTAAATTACGAAGCAGGTGCTTAACGTGGCTGTGAAGATTTGAAAAGACATGGAAATATTGAACACGGAGTTCACTTCTGAAGTAAACCTGAAACATAATAATAAGTGGATTTAGTTAGAGGCTCATCTGAACATAACTTCAAATTACTTATTCTGTGTACTTTCGATGTCACGCTGGTATGTGTTTGTTTGTGTATGTGTATGTGTATCTGGATGAGTATGTGTACTCCGTTTAAGTGTGTTAGACAACGCTGTGATCCGGAATATTTATTTATGTATTTATAGAAAGTATGTGTTTGCTGAGGCGCGTGTTTGCATGGATAAAGCATTTGTCTCTACTCAATTGGCATCAAGTACTATCAAGCTGTGGAATGAACTGCCTGTTGAGATTTTCCCAAGAGACTGCAGCATGAGGTTCTTCAAAAAGGGCGTGAAGAGTTTTTATAGGGTCGGCAACTTCGCATGTGACGCCAGAGGCGTCACATGCGAAGTTGCCGTGTTACAAGCGTCCATAGGCTACGGTAACTGCTTTCCATTAGGCGGACCGTATGCTTGTTTGTCCCCTTTGTGGTATAAAAAAATTGGTTGTCTGTAAAGTCGGTTTACGGACGATAATTTTACGTGATAACGTTATAAGAAACGGCTCAGGCGGAACGTGACATGCTTTTTGGTGCGTGCAGCTGGCGTTCATCGATTTATCAGACGTTATGATGTCAAAAAAACTGGCAGATACGGCCTCAAAAGAACATCTTTCTTCCAAAATTAAACTTACCACACAATTTTACCATATCGTTGAACATAGTAAACGAAGCGTTCTTTTAACCTTTCATCGACGACATCTCTGTACACAAAGGTATGTCGTTCTACTGCTTCATCTTCTTCATCAAACATATGTTCTAAATGGTATTTAATTATCTTGAGTTGTATGGTAGCTTGGGAGTAGTAAGTTGCAATGAGGCAGTCAATCATAACATCACTTATACCGAGATAGGTCGTTGTGCCTACTCTTATGAACACCAACGCAGAAAATCTGCAAATTTTTAACACGATTTTATTAGCTTCACTTGTATTTTTGCTTGTTTGTCTGTTTGCAACCGATTTCTTTGAATTTGATTTTGACTCACTTTGAACGGTCAGATTTAATTTAAACTTTGTATACTTATCAAGGACCGATAAGAATACAATAACTTGAAAAGTTTATTTAATTATCCAGTTAAGGATCGCCAGTATTAATTAATTTCCTCACATATCACATCGTACTAAAAAGTGAATAAATAAATACAGTTAAAAAAACTAAAAAACGCGCTTTAATGATCAATCGAACTAGAAAACGAAAAATATTTTTTAATATAGGCAGAAAATACAAATGAACGAAAAAGATTATTAATTATTGTGGAAAAAAAGCGTAGGGTGCTTTATGCCATTATTTTTCATTTATGGCGTCATCTCTAACTACGGATGGTTTTGTCATTGGACGGATCAAGTTAGTATATAGGTTAGTTTTCGCTAATATGTGGGGTGTAAATGGCTCTCCAGAATCTTTAGAGCCAAAGCCAACCTTACCTGCACGTGGTGCATGCTGCCGACTAGCGAAACAGGCTCTGGCAAAAGAAAGGTAGGGCACAGCGTACTTGTAAGTTGCCCGACTGGGTAAGTACCTCACAGAATACTGCAAACAAATAAAAATCCCTTGAGGGTTGTTGTGTTCCTGCAAGTGAGTGAGATCACCAGAAAGGAAGGATCTGTTGCGTTGGGATGTGGCAGCGCGAGAGCAATACTTCATGTTCCGAGAGTTAATATGGATACGGTAACCGCTTCATACATCAGGTGGGCGGTATGCCCTCTGCCACCCGACGACATAGTATAAATAGTATAAATAGAGAAGTAAGATAACTTCATACAAACGCACCGAGCGCGGTTTGTATGGGAGCGCGCCCGTACGTTTGGCCGTCGCACGCACACACTGACAACATTTATAGGAGGTTATATGGAGCGCCAGTCGGGGTCGGAGCTGCGCCGTACGCAAAACCGCGCAAGATTCGCGCCTGCGCTGACGTTCGTTAATAATTTGAACATTTAGGTACCTACCTACGTCGTATATAACTACAAATTCGTTAAAGATGGCTACAAAGTCGACTAACCATAAAAATATTGCAGTGTTCATGGATGTCTCAATAACAATTTGTCGGATGCCCTAACCATTCGGCCACCAACACTCCTAATAATCACATGATAAGTGTGTAAATTAAAAAGTATTAAAAATAGTTTAGTGTAAAAAATAATATATAATAGGTACTTAATAAAAATATTTTCATAATAATTTAGATTATTTGAATAAATATTACGATTCAGTAAAGCTACGTTTTAATTAATCCTATTCCTATTTAGACCGTAATTTTTCAAATTACTAAACAGATAACATGAAGTAGGTTTTATCAAATGGTAGGAGTCCGCCTGGGTGAGGACCACTGCCTTATCTATTTCTGCCGCCAAGCAACAATGCTTGCATTGTTGTGTTTTGTGTTCCGGTTTGAAGGACAACGCACCTGCGATTCTGCATTTTTGTTGCCAACAGCTTGAATGCGTGAATCGTGGATGTTATGGGCGACAGTTACCGCTCACCATCAGGTGGGCTGTCTGCTCGTTTGTCACTGATTAAGCATGCATTAAAATGTAGGTAATGAAAAAATTGCAGTCACTCCTGGTGTATGTACAAAAATAATTAATTTTATTCTTTTTAGATTTCCACACCCAAAGGGTAAAAACGGGACCCTATTACTAAGACTCCGGTGTCCGTCTGTCTGTCCGTCTGTCACCAAGGGCTGTAGGTATCTCATGAACCGTGGTAGCTAGACAGTTAAAATTTTCACAAATGAAGTATTTCTGTTGGCGCTATAACAACAAATAATAAAAACAGAATAAAATAAATATTTAAGGGGGGCTCCCATACAACAAACGTGATTGTGTGTCGTTTTTGGTACGGAACCCTTCGTGACCGAGTCCGACTCGCACTTGGCCGGCTTTTTGTTACAGATCCCTAACACTTACCCTACTTAATTTTGTATTTTGTACCTTACTTAATTTTGTATAATAGAGATTGACTAAGTATTTTTGACGGTTGAATAAACTATTAAGCGACAGCCCTACGTGTTTAGGCTATTATCTCCCGCTCGGGGCTTGAGTTCTCCTACTTCTCTATTTGTACTTGTACTATGCCGACGACGTATAATATATCTATGTGCAAAACATAATATGAGCTTTATTTATAGATTGCATTAGATTCCTTGGAATGTGTGTATGTAACCTACCCCACCCATGACTCCGTGTCGAAGGGAACATACACAGGTATAGTGACATCACCCTGCAGCCTCCTCATAAAATAGGTTAGGATCCAAATGATTGCCATGACGGCCACTCCAATATTAACAATTTTAGGGATCTTATTGGTAAATATTTTATTCTGGTTCAGGAATTCTTCGTCTTTGGGTCCTTTAGCAGCAAAATATGGACCTATATGAAGAAAAAACAATTTTATATATACAGAAGAATATACATACAGAATAACGAGCCCTCGGGGCCGAAAACAAGGTTGAGTGGAACGAGTAGATTCGCTGAGTGTATTGTATTTGTTCATGATTCCAAATCAAATCAAAAATTCTTTATTCCTTGGACTTTATAGAGCACTTAGAAACGTCATACAAATTAAATCTATGAACATGTATAAATCATTACTACTCTAAATCCGCAGACCTTAGATTCACTTTCATCACACTATCTTGAATGTGAAAGTGAAATCCTCAAGGACATGATCGACCTCAATTTTTTTTCGACACAAACCTTAAGCATGTTATGGTCTTGAATTGCGACAAGTTTTAATAAAATCAGTTTAGTGGTTTTGGCGCCAATTCATTTCCTAGATTGGCTCTTCCGCGTATTTAAGCATTCCGCTGCTCCGCTCGCTCCACTCAATTAGTAACACAAATCACATTTGTTTAAGTGATAACAATATAAACTTCTTCACAGGACGTGAACAAGTTTTTAAAGCCCCCTTACCACCATATTTTATTGCGATTCAATAACTGAATAGCATGCTTATTCATTGGTATGAATAAGCATTCTATTCAGTTATTGAATCGCAATAAGAGATGGTGGTAAGGGGGCTTTAAAAACTTGTTCACTCTATTTCAAATGGAATAGAGTCGCTTATTCATTGGTATGAATAAGCATTCTATTCAGTTATTGAATCGCAATAAGAGATGGTGGTAAGGGGGCAGTAGCAAGCGGCCATAAAGTACGGTAACTGCTTATTATCATATGATGGGCTGGCTGGCTGAATTATGCATGCTCATTTGCCATCTTTATATGTGGTGTAAAATTCATCTTACCACTCATAACCTCCTGTAGTTTATCTAATCTCGAGCTTCTGCAAAATATTGTGGATGCCTTCACGATGAGATTCAACTGAGTTATGAGATCTATTACTAACAGCTCCAAGAGTGTATTCAGATCTTTGCTGGACTATAAAGAAATACTTGACAGTTAATAATACATTATTGCAAAGAAATAGGCAATTGCAGGTCGAGTATGAGTTTCAAGGCGAACCGCTGGCAAGGACTCATACGAGAGAGGCAGTTGCCATTATCGCCTAGACACATACTTATAATGATTTTCTCAAAAAAAACTACAAGCAAATAAGAAAGGTTTTTCGTATTTTTATTTTATCGCCAGTGCCGAAAGGTAATCTCATCTGTGGCTATACAACCTAGATCGACTGTCTAAATTCATACAAAACCGTAGCATCGCCGCTACTACATCAACCCAAATTCATCTGCTGGAATGCGGGTCTCCCCCTCAACTGACGGGGATTAGAGCGTACTCCACCACGCTACTCAACTACGGGTTGGCAAAGGCCAGTGTTTTCAAGCCGCCTAATATCCACTGACATGACTTAAGTATTAAAGTTTTATTAATGGTAGATAATTCTAAAGTGGATACTTATTACAATTCACAAATTTTATTCATGTCAGGTAATTTACACATATTTAACGTAAGGAACGTTAAATATATTTTTTACGTTCACGAACGTTTAATATCACTACGGAATTTGGTGAAAAACTTTTTAGAAAGGTTTTTGAGTTTATCGTGATCAGACAGAAAGACAGACCCTCGCCTCGTCTGTCTTTCTGTCTGATCGCGATAAACTGGTGACTTATTTGGTATAGTTTTCTATTATGTTTGTTGCCACTCAGGTGGTAAACAAGCATACGGTCATAGTGCTATGTATACTTACGTAAAAAATAAAGGTGAGCTGCTGAATATTGTACATAACAATCATTGCAAAAAATATAATCCTGTAAATAGTATGGAAATACAGCTTCAAGCGATTTGGATGCGGTTCTAACAGTTTATAGCTTCCAACCCCAACTAATACTTTAAAAACAGTTTCGAAGGAATCAAATGGGTCAGGCTTCCCTATAATTTTGATTTCGTTGCTCATTTTTACGACTGTCATCGAAAGCGAACTAAAGAATAATCAGTAAAATATAAGTAATAATCTATTTTTATATAACATTTCAATACAGGATGTTCTTCAATATACAAAATTATTAATCCTGTATTAATTATAGAACAGACCTCGAACTATTCTTAACTAGCGGCTAACCCTGGCTGCGCCCGTTTGAGTATTATAAATAGACTATAGACTTAAAAACCTTCGGGGATACATTCCTTATATATAACATATGACCTGTATAGCTTTGTCCTCCTTTTGGGGTAGCTACATTCACGCCTAGCCTAAGCCTTCGTCGCAGACCATACTGCTCTTCTCGTCGATCCTCAGTAAGATCTACACCTGCCTTTCCACATGGTCCTCTGTGCACCTTTTCGCGTGCCACACATGGGCGAGCCCACGCATTGCGGCAAAATTCGCCGTCGTAAAAACGAGGTCGGGGTGGTACACCGGTCCATGCTCCGCCTCGGAGCACCGAATCCTCTACAGCACCCTGATTTTCCTGTATTGAAGACAAGACCACAGAATGTGGTCTCTGTCCTCCTCATCTTCCCCACATATGCAAGTCCTTCGCTCGTATAATCGTATCTAATGTAGTTCCTGCAGATCGCATGACCCAGGAGCATCTGCGAAGTCTGGTAATCGGGCTCAACACTATTATATAGCCTTGTAGCGATATAGCCTTGCCTCCGGGATTGATGCAATTCCTTTCCCTTCGTGTCATCAGCCCACCAGCTCTGCCACTCTCGGGTCGTTACGTCCCTAATATCGTCTACACGACTCCACCTGCGCACCCCCTCAAGGTGATTAGCCGGGTCACCTCCAGATCGATGATGATAACACTCCCCACAACAGAAAGGGCAGGGCAGCCATGCTAGCGGACCTATAGGCCTATATACAACGAAGAGCAGTTCGAATCGTCTCATCGTGCATCTCTTTACGTACTAATTAAATTATACCACGGGGAGTGCTCGGATGAACTATTTAATTTGATACCTGGCGCTCAGTTCCACTATGATACAACTCACTATAAATTGAAATTCCATCCTATCATCATGATAAATTGGCGTTCTACCACAGTACTCTTTTTAAGACATTTTCTACCACGAACTATGAAATTGTGTCATCAACTTCCTTCAGCAGTACCTATTCCTAAAAAAAAATCGATATTTCAAGCGTTAAGGATAGGCTGTTTTTAAATACAAAAAAAAATCTGTCAACCGATCGGCAACCCCATCGTGTTGCTGATTTTATTTATTTATTTAAACACTTTATTGACCACAATAAGATGAATGGTACAAAAGGCGGACTTAATGCTAAAAGCATTCTCTACCAGTCAACCTTCGGGAAGTGCAGACATCCACGAATGCGGTTTAAAACTATATTTACAAGAAACATGAAAAGTGACTAATATACGAGTCGTACTATACGTAAACTATACCTCAGCATACACATATTACATTCATAAATAAGTACATACATATTCTATC
The DNA here is from genome assembly GCA_937001555.2 of Hypsopygia costalis. Lineage (NCBI taxonomy): Eukaryota > Metazoa > Arthropoda > Insecta > Lepidoptera > Pyralidae > Hypsopygia > Hypsopygia costalis. The sequence goes on from OW443332.2 coordinate 22,321,638, forward strand.
ATACATACACATACATATACATTCATACATACATATATTTATATATATATATATATATATATATACACATATACACATAAATGCCAAATAAGATGACTCAGTGCTGAATTAAGCTATTTAGAAGCTTAGCATAAACTTTCTTTTTAAAATTAAATTTATTCGATATTTTTCTCAATGGGATAGGTAGTGCGTTCCAGAGTCGTGACGCCTGTAATGTGAAGGAATCAGACATAAAAACTGTGCGATAAAGTGGAGTAATGAGCGAAAGAGAATTATCAGATCGAAGTTGACGGTCATGAGAATCACATAGATACTGAAATTTACTTTTCAAGTATTCTGGAGAAAGGGGACTAGTAAGGATAGAGTGAAGAGTACAGATCAACCGTTGTTGTCTGCGTTGACGAATGGGAAGCCATTTAAGCTGAGACCGATATGAGGAGACATGATCAAATTTACGAAGACAGAAAATGAAACGTATAGCGTTATTAATAAGTCGGTCCAGTTTGTTAAGGAGATCTTCATTTAGATCTGGATAACAGACATCGGCATAATCAATGATAGGAAAAATAAGGGATTTGACAAGAGTGACCTTAGTAGTAATAGGGAGAAAATTCCTAAACCGATTAAGAGATCGTAAGGTAAACATGACTGCACGGCTTACCTCTACAATTTGGGTTGTCCAACTCAACGTAGAATCAATATGCAGGCCAAGGTTTTTAACAGATTGTCCAAAAGGTATAACTGAGTTTTCAAACACGACGGGAGATACATAATTTAAATCAATTTTGGCAACCTGTCGAGAACTACCCACTACAATAGCCTGACATTTAGCGGGGTTAACATGTATACCGAAATTAGCGGACCATGAACTAATACTACAGAGATCTTTATTCAAGTCGGCTATTGCATTGTTAATGTTTTCCACGGTACTTTGAACATATATTTGGAGATCATCCGCATACAAATGATAAGGACAACTGAGCGAAAAGGATAGGTAGTTAATAAAGATGGAAAACAGTAGAGGAGATAAAATTCCCCCTTGCGGAACACCAGTAGTTAAATCCTTCCAGTCAGACAACTCGTGACCTATACGTACTGCTTGCTGCCGACCATGAAGATATGACGAAAACCAATCTAACACAATTGGTGAGAAGTTAAGATGTTTTAAAATGGCAAGCAGGATATCATGATCAACCATATTAAAGGCATTGGAGAAGTCAATGAGAACAAGAATGGTGACCAACTTACTCTCCATGCCTGCTCTGATATCTTCTGTGACCTTGAGAAGTGCAGTAGTGGTACTGTGTCCAGGTCGGAAACCAGACTGAAATAGGGAAAGCAGGCCGTGAGAAAAGATGAAGGCAGAAACTTGTTTGTGTGCAGCAGCCTCTAAGACTTTAGAAAGGAATGGCAAAATTGATATAGGCCTGTAGTTGTTCAATTGCAAGGGCACAGCGATTTTGGGAACAGGAATAATAAAAGCTTTTTGCCAGAAAATTGGGGTACTACCTACCAAAAAGAAGAAGTTGACGATATGAGCAATGACAGGGAGAATTTGTTCAATAATACAGATAATCATTTCTCTACTCACATCATCAGAGCCAACTGCTTTTGATTTAATGGAGAGAATGATTTTACGTATCTGATCAATAGATACTGGAGAAAAAGAAAATGACGTTGAAACAGGGGAAGCCATGGAAGATATATATGAAATACTTGTGGATTTAGTGGAAGGGTCAAGAGATGGAGTAACAGAACAGTGATTATTAAAATCATCAGGAGTGAAAGAGGGGACATGAGATTGGGCAGCACATTTGCCTACACCAAGTGAATGAAGAAACTTCCATATGTTGGCTGAACTTGAATTAAGGATGTTTTCATGGAAATATTGCCGTTTTGCTGACCTTACCATTTGATTACATCTATTACGTGCCAATTTATATAAGTTCCAATTCGCATCAGACCTGTCGCGTTTATATTTACGAAAAGCCCGATCACGCCTAGACATAGCTATGCGGACTGTGCTAATCCAAGGGGCTGGTGGCCGGTTTACTTTAATAGCTTTAAGCGGTGCATGAGAATCAAAAAGTTTAATAATAATGTTATTAAGGTGAGAAACTTTCTCATTAACCGTCGGAGCTGTGTAAACTACAATGAAGTCGGTTTTACCAGCGTCTTCCTTTAATTTGCTGCGGTCTAATCGCGCATAATTACGCATCCAGATTAAAGTCGGTTTAGGTTTAGGTGGTCGGAGTTTGTATTGGAGAAAGATAAGGTCATGTTTAGAGAAAGCAGGGGCTACTACTTGGCCATGTTTAATTACATGGTCAGGTACAGAGGTTAAAATTAAGTCAAGCCATGTGTCAGGAGACGTAGGATTGTGATGAGTAGGCTCAGAAGGCAGAATAGACAGATTGACTGACTTGACAATATTTAGAAGTTTGAGAGACTGTGTAGAGTTATTTAGGAGATCGGTATTAAAATCACCCATGATTACGTGATGTCTGTAGTCCGAGCAAAGGGGCTCTAAGATAGATTCAAGTTGAGAGAAATAATCTATAGTGGGTGGACAATAAACGACTCCAATAACACACTTAGTACCCTTGATGGACACTTCAAGAAAATTATATTCTGCAGAAGCAGAATACAGTGACGGAGAAGAGGACAGAATTTTATAGGGTATATCACTTCGCAGGTATATTGCTACACCCCCACCACCCTTGCCAGTCCGGTCATTTCGAATTAAAACATACCCTGGAAGAGCATAAGATATTGATGAGAGGCATGGCTTCAGCCAACTTTCAGAAATTAAGACAGAGTGAAAAGAATTGGAAGAGAAGGTGTCAAGAAGGTCGGTGTAGTGTGAGGGTATGCTTTGAGCATTCAGATGGCATATATTGAAGGAATGAGGTGCGTCAGTGATAGCTTGCTCAAGTAAATTGCTAAGTGTCAGGGGTTCGTCGAAAGAGTCAATGCTAGCCGTCGAAGACACGCTAAAGTTTAGAGCAGAATGGAACGAATCATTATCTGACATATAAAATTATAATATTTTTAAATAATTATATTATGAATACAAATAAATAAATAAATTTATATATATATTTATACAATATGCTAAGCATAACTGCGTGATTTCTGTGGTCGGTGGTGATTACTTTCCATCAGGTGACCCACATGCTCACTTGCACCCCTCTCATATGTAACAAAAACATTATTATCATTAAGCATCGACTGTACGTTTTTATGACACATCTACATATATTGTTTACTAGCTGATTCGCGCAACTTCGTCTGCGTGTGACATAGCGTTGAGAGTGAAGCGTAAGCTTACCACTTGAAAGATTATAGTGAGCCAATCTTAAAAGATAGACATGTGCTATCACGGACTTTTTTTAGAAGACTTTTTTTTTAAGATGAATAATTCCGTATATAATTGTTCCAACGCAATAATTATATATTTCCATTGCAACGGATGCTCTCAAAAGGAATATTTTTTCCCCCATATTTGCAATATTTTTCATTGGTGCTCCGATCCTATTGGCGGTAGTGTGATGTGTGTGTAACCTATAGGCTTCCTCGAAAAATTGGCTATCTAACACTAAAATAATTTTTCAATGAGTAGTTCCTGAGATTAGAGATCAACCAAACAAACAAACTCTTCAGCTTTATAATTTTATCTATTCATTAGTATAGTATTACATGATTGTGGTAAACACATCCTATATATCGAAATTAACTCGTAACCTTGTTCTACTGTTTGATCATAAGCTACTTTGTAACTACATCAAATATAAAAGCAGCGAGCAATAAGCTATAATACATAGATGGTTATTATCTATTTGATAGAGCCATTATTCTTTTAATTATGCAATGGATATTGAATATTTAGTAATAATCAAATGAACTGAATGTAAAAAACACTTTATTGTACTTGATTCGAGCCACCACTTGGGTTTCCCAGGGGTTTCTAAAACTTTATAATAAAAAATTAATAGTAATTTCATATTACTTGTACGTTAATAAATATCTAATGGCTAAGTCCATTCTAAAATTTCTAAACACGACTAAAATTTCTTCTAAATTGTTCACTTATGGAGCTCTAGTAGTTGCGTACCTGCTCCATCATCTGAGCCTGGAACCCATCCGTGGTCAAAGTATCCGCAGGCCATTAGCTAAGGTCGAAGTAGCTTGACTGGCGTTTTTACAATAGTTAGGCCGACACGCGCAAATACCGCCATACCATACCGCGGTAGATAGCTAGTAAATAAATAGATCATTCCTTATATATAACATATGACCTGTATAGCTTTGTCCTCCTTTTGGGGTAGCTACATTCACGCCTAGCCTAAGCCTTCGTCGCAGACCATACTGCTCTTCTCGTCGATCCTCAGTAAGATCTACACCTGCCTTTCCACATGGTCCTCTGTGCTCCTTTTCGCGTGCCACGCATGGGCGAGCCCACGCATTGCGGCAAAATTCGCCGTCGTAAAAACGAGGTCCAGGTGGTACACCGGTCCATGCTCCGCCTCGGGGCACCGAATCCTCTACAGCACCCTATCCCTGATTTTCCTGTATTGAAGACAAAACCACAGCAACCTATAGCAATACGACCATTTGGGCCTATAATATTCCATTCTACAAACTCCATACTCATAAATCAAGACCTAAAATCCTCATGCAGCGTAATTTTTAACCGGCTCCAAAAAAGGAGGAGGTAATTCAATTCGGCTGTATTTAATTTTTTATGTACCTAATAAACCGATTTGAAAAAACTTTTTTTATTTGAAAGAGTATACTTTCAGATTGGTCCCATTTTTATTTTCATCATCATCATCAGTGAAATAACAAACCTAACAGTGGGTAGATACAAGATCTACCCACCGTTAGGTTTGTTATTTCATTACTCAGTCATAACCTAATAAACCGATTTGAAAAAATCTTTTTTTAATTTGAAAGAGTATACTTCCAGATTGGTCCCATATTTTTTTCATGATCATCATCCTGTATCTACATACATAAATGTAGAGTAATGTTTGGAGTCGGTTTTTTTTATGTTAAAATTATAGTGCAATCAACACTGACAAACTTCGCGAGGAAGCGAAAAGCTGCGACTGGGCGGGTGTTATTAACGCACCGTCGTTTGACGAACAAGTAAATTTATTTAACACTATCCTTTCTCAAATCTACAATCGACATGCGCCGATCCGACCAGTGCGAGTAAAGCATCTTCCTGCTCCTTGGCTTACTGATGAGATCAAAGTTTATAAAAAATAGGAAAATTACTTAAAATGTCAAGAAAGAACCAGAAAAGTACCGTGACCGATATATTCGCGCCCGTAACCTTAGTAATAAGATGTGTAGAGAAGCTCAGTGCCGCTACTTTCGGTCTTCAGTCCAGAATGGGTACCGGCTAAAGTCTGGAGATTCCTAAAGTCATTGGGAGTTGCTAAAAATAATCATAGCAATCCCAACAATATTCACATAGAAGGCTTAAAGCCATGAAGTGATAGCTGGAATCACTGGAATTCAACCCACAAACATTTATGACCGTAAGTTAATATTTTTTTCTATATTCACTTCTCGGACAAAAATATAGTAAAAATCCCAGCAAGTTTGTATTGCCTTAGGACGTCAGGGCCGCCGAAGCTGAAGCTGATTACCATCGGTTTTTTGACGTGACAACGTCTTATAAATTGGTTAGCCGGGTGACACTTCAAGAAACTGGGTCACGTTATGCGCTTACAATGAGAGCGAGTGAAAGGCACGCGCCTTTCACTCGCTCTCATTGTAAGCGCATAACGTGACCCAGTTTCTTAGTAGGCGTGTCGTGGACGCGTGTCCCTTCTAAGAGCGAGAGAGACAGACATAAAAAGTGAAAGGCATGCGTCCCTCCCACTCGAAAACATTTTACCACTCAAAGTCGTTGTCACGTAAAACTTTCGCCCGTATACCGACTTTACAGGCAACCAATTTTTTTGGTTCCAAAAATTGTTCTTAGGTTAAACTTATTGAGAAACATCTTAAACTTAGTCGGTAGATCTCTAGGGTTTCTACCAGCTGAGCTAAATATAATTAGCAACAATCTAAGTAGTAGTTTCATTTTCGCATTCAAAAATTCCGACGGTAATCGGCTTCAGCAGTATGGTCCCCGGTCTTTATGTGCATATACGTACGACTAACTTACGCGCAGTCTGAGCGCTCCCTAAGTACTTGAAAGATTGGGATTGTTCATAATCAATTGATTCATACGTTTTGGTGAAAACGTTTCCGAAGTGAGCGCGGCCTGTAGGATCCTGTGGAAGGCTCCACTTCCATTTAGACATCGAGTAAAAAAAGCGCGCGTCGCATCCCACGCATTCATGGTTCCGTACCTAATGTGTGGGTACCAAGGCATCTCGCAGCCGTGCCCCCGGCCTAAATAGGCACTACGTCTGCTACATTTGATGGCAATAAAAAACTAGCACATTGAACTACCTTTCATCTCACCCAGCTTTCTTTCGTTTTCTTTTAGTCAATGTTCTGACTGTGATGTTAAAAAGAACGAACAATTGCTTTGAATGCTGTTGAGATGAGACTGACGATATCAGTCGTCTCATGGTCCTACCAATAAATAACTCGATTGCATCAGCCACATTTCCTTCTTCATGGAAAGATGCAAATATAATACCTTTACCAAAATACACAATCTTCTTTCTCTGACTATCGACCAATTTCCATACTTCCATTCAAAAGTTTTCCTAATCCAGCAGCAATAAAATAAATAAATAAATATTGTCACACAAATTACACAGCGCCATCTAGCCCCAAAGTAAGCGAAGCTTGTGTTATGGGTACTAGACAACTGATAAACATACGTAAATACATTTTTTTTGTTTTGTGAATACTTACTTATGATACATAGAAAACACCCAGACTAGACAAACAAACATGTTCATGCACACAAATGTTTGTCCTATGAGGCCGCGTCATTGACCGATACGACACCGAGCTCGTCACTACTAATATCAATACATATAATAAAACAGTAGGAACCGCGTGTCTGTACATTTGATAAAATTAACAAAAAATGAGTGTGGGCGATAAAAAAAGAGTAACAGAACACAAAAAAGATTTTTTTGATTTTTTTGTCTGTCTGTCTGTCTGTCTGTATGTACTCGCAAATCTTTAAAACTACTGAATAGATTTTTATGCGGTTTTCACTAAAAGATTAAGCTCATCCCTGAGCAACATATAGGCTTTGTTTCATCGAAATCTGATGTCAGATTAAAAAGTTATCGTCATTTAAAGTTTAAGTATAAAAATCACTGACTGACTCATCACCAAATCTCAGAAACTACGAGTGCTAGGAGTCTCAAATTTTGTATGGGGGTTCCTTTCAGGACGTAGATGCTCATTAAGACGGGAATTTGGAAAATTCAACCCCTAAGGGGATGAAACGGGGGTCCAAATTTTGTATGGGGAACCAAGATTAGTTGGACTATTTTATACGAAACTTTACACGAGCACTTCTGTAGATAAACACGTGTTTCAGGATTTTTCAAAATTCAACCCCTAAAGGGGTGAAATGAGGTGCAAACGTCTGAAAATCTTCATGGGTATTGTTTTTATGGTTTATCGGGTCGCTGATTCCGAAAACAACAGCTATTTTATAATCTAACATAATCGACGTGACACAAGAGCACTCCTATGGGGGTGCGATGGGGTTGAAAGGTCATAATAATATCAATATGGGTGTTGGTTCTATGATTTTCTGAGACGTCGAATTACGAAAATGGCATCGATTTGAAAACGTGGACACGAAATTTCCATCTCGGTATAAAAATCCAAGATTTGGAACACCTGATGCAGAACCATAATGGCTCAGCTAAACTATAAGAAATATAAAAATTACGCCTTATCAAAAGTTGTTCAGCCTGATGAGCATTTTCTGTTGAGGTATAAAAATCCAAGATTTAGAACACCTGATGCAGAACCATAATGGTTCAGCTAATCAATCATCAATACATATAATAAAACAGTAGGAACCGCGTGTCTGTACATTTGATAAAATTAACAAAAAATGAGTGTGGGCGATAAAAAAAGAGTAACAGAACACAAAAAAGATTTTTTTGATTTTTTTGTCTGTCTGTCTGTCTGTCTGTATGTACTCGCTAATCTTTAAAACTACTGAACAGATTTTTACGCGGTTTTCACTAAAAGATTAAGGTCATCCCTGAGCAACATATAGGCTTTGTTTCATCGAAATCTGATGTCAGATTAAAAAGTTATCGTCATTTAAAGTTTAAGTATAAAAATCACTGACTGACTCATCACCAAATCTCAGAAACTACGAGTGCTAGGAGTCTCAAATTTTGTATGGGGGTTCCTTTCAGGACGTAGATGCTCATTAAGACGGGAATTTGGAAAATTCAACCCCTAAGGGGATGAAACGGGGGTCCAAATTTTGTATGGGGAACCAAGATTAGTTGGACTATTTTATACGAAACTTTACACGAGCACTTCTGTAGATAAACACGTGTTTCAGGATTTTTCAAAATTCAACCCCTAAAGGGGTGAAATGAGGTGCAAACGTCTGAAAATCTTCATGGGTATTGTTTTTATGGTTTATCGGGTCGCTGATTCCGAAAACAACAGCTATTTTATAATCTAACATAATCGTCAATACATATAATAAAACAGTAGGAACCGCGTGTCTGTACATTTGATAAAATTAACAAAAAATGAGTGTGGGCGATAAAAAAAGAGTAACAGAACACAAAAAAGATTTTTTTGATTTTTTTGTCTGTCTGTCTGTCTGTCTGTATGTACTCGCTAATCTTTAAAACTACTGAACAGATTTTTACGCGGTTTTCACTAAAAGATTAAGGTCATCCCTGAGCAACATATAGGCTTTGTTTCATCGAAATCTGATGTCAGATTAAAAAGTTATCGTCATTTAAAGTTTAAGTATAAAAATCACTGACTGACTCATCACCAAATCTCAGAAACTACGAGTGCTAGGAGTCTCAAATTTTGTATGGGGGTTCCTTTCAGGACGTAGATGCTCATTAAGACGGGAATTTGGAAAATTCAACCCCTAAGGGGATGAAACGGGGGTCCAAATTTTGTATGGGGAACCAAGATTAGTTGGACTATTTTATACGAAACTTTACACGAGCACTTCTGTAGATAAACACGTGTTTCAGGATTTTTCAAAATTCAACCCCTAAAGGGGTGAAATGAGGTGCAAACGTCTGAAAATCTTCATGGGTATTGTTTTTATGGTTTATCGGGTCGCTGATTCCGAAAACAACAGCTATTTTATAATCTAACATAATCGACGTGACACAAGAGCACTCCTATGGGGGTGCGATGGGGTTGAAAGGTCATAATAATATCAATATGGGTGTTGGTTCTATGATTTTCTGAGACGTCGAATTACGAAAATGGCATCGATTTGAAAACGTGGACACGAAATTTCCATCTCGGTATAAAAATCCAAGATTTGGAACACCTGATGCAGAACCATAATGGCTCAGCTAAACTATAAGAAATATAAAAATTACGCCTTATCAAAAGTTGTTCAGCCTGATGAGCATTTTCTGTTGAGGTATAAAAATCCAAGATTTAGAACACCTGATGCAGAACCATAATGGTTCAGCTAATCAATCAATACATATAATAAAACAGTAGGAACCGCGTGTCTGTACATTTGATAAAATTAACAAAAAATGAGTGTGGGCGATAAAAAAAGAGTAACAGAACACAAAAAAGATTTTTTTGATTTTTTTGTCTGTCTGTCTGTCTGTCTGTATGTACTCGCTAATCTTTAAAACTACTGAACAGATTTTTACGCGGTTTTCACTAAAAGATTAAGGTCATCCCTGAGCAACATATAGGCTTTGTTTCATCGAAATCTGATGTCAGATTAAAAAGTTATCGTCATTTAAAGTTTAAGTATAAAAATCACTGACTGACTCATCACCAAATCTCAGAAACTACGAGTGCTAGGAGTCTCAAATTTTGTATGGGGGTTCCTTTCAGGACGTAGATGCTCATTAAGACGGGAATTTGGAAAATTCAACCCCTAAGGGGATGAAACGGGGGTCCAAATTTTGTATGGGGAACCAAGATTAGTTGGACTATTTTATACGAAACTTTACACGAGCACTTCTGTAGATAAACACGTGTTTCAGGATTTTTCAAAATTCAACCCCTAAAGGGGTGAAATGAGGTGCAAACGTCTGAAAATCTTCATGGGTATTGTTTTTATGGTTTATCGGGTCGCTGATTCCGAAAACAACAGCTATTTTATAATCTAACATAATCGTCAATACATATAATAAAACAGTAGGAACCGCGTGTCTGTACATTTGATAAAATTAACAAAAAATGAGTGTGGGCGATAAAAAAAGAGTAACAGAACACAAAAAAGATTTTTTTGATTTTTTTGTCTGTCTGTCTGTCTGTCTGTATGTACTCGCTAATCTTTAAAACTACTGAACAGATTTTTACGCGGTTTTCACTAAAAGATTAAGGTCATCCCTGAGCAACATATAGGCTTTGTTTCATCGAAATCTGATGTCAGATTAAAAAGTTATCGTCATTTAAAGTTTAAGTATAAAAATCACTGACTGACTCATCACCAAATCTCAGAAACTACGAGTGCTAGGAGTCTCAAATTTTGTATGGGGGTTCCTTTCAGGACGTAGATGCTCATTAAGACGGGAATTTGGAAAATTCAACCCCTAAGGGGATGAAACGGGGGTCCAAATTTTGTATGGGGAACCAAGATTAGTTGGACTATTTTATACGAAACTTTACACGAGCACTTCTGTAGATAAACACGTGTTTCAGGATTTTTCAAAATTCAACCCCTAAAGGGGTGAAATGAGGTGCAAACGTCTGAAAATCTTCATGGGTATTGTTTTTATGGTTTATCGGGTCGCTGATTCCGAAAACAACAGCTATTTTATAATCTAACATAATCGACGTGACACAAGAGCACTCCTATGGGGGTGCGATGGGGTTGAAAGGTCATAATAATATCAATATGGGTGTTGGTTCTATGATTTTCTGAGACGTCGAATTACGAAAATGGCATCGATTTGAAAACGTGGACACGAAATTTCCATCTCGGTATAAAAATCCAAGATTTGGAACACCTGATGCAGAACCATAATGGCTCAGCTAAACTATAAGAAATATAAAAATTACGCCTTATCAAAAGTTGTTCAGCCTGATGAGCATTTTCTGTTGAGGTATAAAAATCCAAGATTTAGAACACCTGATGCAGAACCATAATGGTTCAGCTAATCAATCAATACATCAATACATATAATAAAACAGTAGGAACCGCGTGTCTGTACATTTGATAAAATTAACAAAAAATGAGTGTGGGCGATAAAAAAAGAGTAACAGAACACAAAAAAGATTTTTTTGATTTTTTTGTCTGTCTGTCTGTCTGTCTGTATGTACTCGCTAATCTTTAAAACTACTGAACAGATTTTTACGCGGTTTTCACTAAAAGATTAAGGTCATCCCTGAGCAACATATAGGCTTTGTTTCATCGAAATCTGATGTCAGATTAAAAAGTTATCGTCATTTAAAGTTTAAAGAAAATTTTTCTTTATAGAAAATCACTCATCACAAAATCTAAGAAACTACAAGTGCTAGGAGTCTCAAATTTTGTATGGGGGTTCCATTCAGGACGTAGATGCCCACTAAGACGGGAATTTGGAAAATTGAACTCCTAAGGGGGTGAAATGGGGGTCCAAAGTTTGTATGGGGAACCAAGATTAGTTGGACTATTTTATACGAAACTTTACACGAGATCTTCTGTAGATAAATGAGTAAACACGTGTTTCAGGATTTTTCAAAATTCAACACCTAAAGGGGTGGAATGAGGTGCAAACGTCTGAAAATCGACATGGGTATTGTTTTTATGGTTTATCGGGTCGCTGATTCCGAAAACAACAGCTATTTTATAATCTAACATAATCGACGTGACACAAGAGCACTCCTGTGGGGGTGCGATGGGGTTGAAATGTTACAATATCAATATGGGTGTTGATTCTATGGTTTTCTAAAATGTCAATTACGAAAATGGCATCGATTTGAAAACGTGGACAAGAAATTTCCATCTCGGTATAAAAATCCAAGATTTGGAACACCTGATGCAGAACCATAATGGTTCAGCTAAACTATAAGAAATATAAAAATGACGCCTTAGCAAAAGTTGTTCAGCCTGATGAGTATAAATAGTTTAACAAAATATTGATTGTATTGTAAAAAAAATAACCACACACAGTGCTACTTTTATTTTTACCTGCTACAAGTTAGACGCAATAGTCTTATTTATTTTATATATATATATATAATAACATATAAAATATTATATGTATATATATATATATGTTTATATGTATATGTTTATATATATATATATATATACACGGTGAAATTTACGTGGTTGTTTTCCCGGATAAGGATGATTTGCCTTCAGCAGTACTATCAAATCATAAAGTTAAATTTGAAATTACAAATGTTTCTTTATTTTCAAATAAATAAAAAAATATTCCGAACTCGAAAGCGTGAGAAACAATAGTACGAGCCGTCGCGGCGCGATGCCGAAAGGTCTCCGTCTGCCTGCGCGCGCATCTTTTGTAATGCGCGCGCCGCCTGCTTTGTATACGCCGCCGCGCCGGCGGGATCGTGCCGAGCGTCGCAGTCGTAGTCGCACCGGCGAAGCGGAAGCGTCTGTTAGTCGACCCGCCGATTCCGTGCGAGTTACACGCGAGACTCGCGTCGCGCGCGTCAACCCCATTACGCCCCAGAGCTCGACGAGGACATCACAGAGTATTTCTAACGGGACCCTCGTCGAAGTACGCGCATGGCTGCGACGACCTTTGGCGTAGTAAGCCAATATTACGTGTGGAAACTTCTACATAGTGAAAAATTGCATCCATACCACTTTCGTAAAGTTCATACCCTCCACGAAAATAAGTGACGCAACGGCCAGAATTGCTTTTTGTGAGTGGCTAATTCAAAATGATAATGCCACTATTTTGATACCATTAGACGTGATAGTGACACCTTATTAAAACTAAAAGACAATCAAATAAAACGTGCACGACTGTGTATTGAACGCAATGGTTTACACTTTGAACAATTACTTCGATACCGCGAAGTATAAATGCGTATTTATGTTCTGTGAATGCGTACGAATCCTGCCGTTTATCAGTAGAGCAGGTAAGTTGACTAAAATCATTTGATTCCAATTTTTTAAATACGCCCTAATTACTCTTACCTCAGTCAGAGTGTTGAGAGAAAAGAACGAAATAATATTTTTTGTCTATGGTGATGGCATTTCGATGCTTCAATACAGATATTTTTCTTTCTAAAGCTGGTTTTAAGTTTTATGTTTAAAGTAAATAACATAATACGGTTAATAAAGGAGGTAAAGTATTTATGACGGTCCTAAGCCCGTAAAGTATGAAGGAAAAATTGGATTATTTTAGTATTTTGTACTTCATAGCATTTTATAACTAAGTAGGCAAACATTCAATCAGCTGGGTGCGAGAGGTTAATGAACGCGCACGGTGGCGCGCCAGCCGTTGCCCCCGGGCTCGCGTGTCTGTGTCAGGTGCGAGCGGTCCTACTATTGTTTCACGCTTACTTTCGAGTTCCGTTTTTCACATTTGTTAATCTGTTTCTTTTTGTTTAAAATAAAAAAAAATATTACGTATGTATAGTACTACTAAAGGCAAATCATTCTGCCGCGGGAAAACAACCACGTTAATTTCACCGTGTATATATATATATATATATATATATATATATATATATATATATACTAGCGGCCGCCCGCGACTTCGTACGCGTGGAATTAGTTATTTGCAAATAATTTTTAATTACATTCGAAAAAGCTAAATACGTAATGAAAGGAAAAAGATGAAAAAGTTAAAAACAATCAATATCTAGACGAATTTTTAGAATCAATGAAGTCGACGGATATTATTTTTTAAAACCTCTTTGTAAAACCTAAAGTACTTTTTATTGTTATAATAATACATCCCTCCTTATAATAGTAAGTATGTAGTTGTTTTCAATATTTTTTAAATATCATTTAAAATCCTTCTGCCATAATTACTTTAACTCCAATAACATTGGATTTTCATAAAAATTTCCAACCCCCGTTTTAACTCCATAAGGGGGTTGATTTCTAAAGATACATTATTAGTACACCTCCATACCATCTATAGAGCATAGATTTTAAATTTCAAGTCTCTTACTTCAAAAACATATATATTTATATATAAAGTTAACGTGGTCTGTTTAGTCAGTTTTATATAGACGTGTACGCTAAAATTGAAATGGAACGATTGGTATATATTCGCACAAACCAGAAGAATGCGTGCATTTGCGGGACGCTATGTAGCAAGATTTTGTGACTCAAAGTCTTTTAAAAAACGAGGGGAAACTGTTTTTCTTAGATGCTTCAGGAGGGACTGGAAAAACATACCTGACGAGAGCAATCCTCGCTGAAATCAGGCACCAAAATAATATCATACAGCAGCATCGCCAGGTATTGCAGCCATAATATTACCTCTAGGCGGAAGGACGCAAATACAATGTTCAATATTCTACTCGATTTATACAGAACGGAAACACCGACATGCTTTGTGACACGAAACTGTGTCAAAGCGAAAATGTTTCAGGATTGCTGTCTAATCGTTTCAGATGAATGCGAAATGGCCAACAATGTGGCTTTATCGAGGATTAGTAACGCTTGAGGTCTTTTCATATTAGCTCCCGAAGGAAAGACTCCCTTCATTTATTTTATATTTTTTTTTGAAACTATGGTGACTATCTTAAATAAAAATAATAATTTGTTGACTTTTAACGTATAATACTGCCCCAAATATTTTCTTATGTATCTACTTTAGTTCGTATTTGTATTAATATGCCGGAATCATAAAGTCCACGCGAACGAAGTCGCGGGCATCAGCTAGTACTAAATACTAAAATACTTTCCTTTCTAAAAATACTAAAACTATTAAAATACTTTCCTTTCTAAAAATACTCTTACTTACTCAATTCTATTCAATCTGGTTTTCGTCGAAGCTATAGTACAACCACCGCGCTCGTCAATATTACTGTCATGCGTATCGGTGTGGATAACTCTAAATCTGGCAACCCTATTCAGAGCCCATTACACTTCTATGCGGCTGCCCTGTTACTGTACCAAAATCAGGGATGTTTACTGAAGCACACTTTAGACAATACATAAATGATATGCATCCCTAGTGCGCAGTGTGGGCGACATTCCCAAGACAATGAATAAAATAATTTGTGAATTCTGGACTAATAGTTTATAATAAGATTAGTAAAACAAACTACTGGAGTCACTAGAATTCAACGCACAAACATTTACGTCCGTAAGTTACTATATTTTTCTACATCCACTTCTTGCACGAAAATATAATAAAAATCCCAGCAAGTTTGGATTGCCTTAGGACGTCAGCCCCCTTACCACCATCTCTTATTGCGATTCAATAATTGAATAGATTGCTTATTCATATTTTTTTATACTACGTCCGGTGGTAGACAAGCAAACGGCCTTCCTGATGTGAAGGGGTTACAGTATCCATATTAACGCTCGCAACATAAAACATTGCTCGCGCGCCGCCACCTCCGCTGCCACCGCAGCAACTCCTTCCCTTCTGGAGACCTCACTCACTCGGAGGAACACAACAACCCTCAACTGTAATAGCAACGTCGAAATAAACAATTCAATTAAATTGAGCAAGCATTTATTACCTAACTAATCGCTTACAATATATCATGAACACATCAAAAGGGTGGGAGCCATATTTCGAAGTTCTGGCCACAATCCAGCTTGGTTCGAAGAGCAGCCTCGAAGGCGGCGTCTCTGGCCGCGTCTCGAGGTCCACGGGCATCCCGACCACCTTCTCGTACCACTTCTCTTGCAGCACGAAGAAATTTTGACACCTGCGCTACGCCTTCCCGTATATCTTCTAGTGGTAACTGCATAAAAATATGTTCATTAGGTATATATAAGGAGCTCGATGTCGTTACGCGTGTCAGTCTAATCGATCACGCAAGTTAAACAACGTCGACCGTAGCCTGTCTATGGATGGATTTATCTCGAGATAGTTCGTGCTTCGGAGGGCACCTTAAGCCCGGCTGTTGTCATTAGATGACAGTCGTTAAACCAAGTCAGTGGCATTTAGGCGGCTTGCAAACACTGGCCTCCGCCAACCCGCAGTTGAGCGTGATGGAGTATGCTCGAAACCCTTTCTATTAGATAAGTAGGCCTGGTCTACTTACTCCTCATTTTCAGCCGAAGAACTTCCACTGTTGAACAAAGACTGACTTCAACAATGATCGGTGGTGTGCCCCCCCCCCCCCCCTGTGTGTGTTTGTTAAGCTGATGATTTATATTTAGAGACAGTTTTGATTAAAATGATGACTAATATATTTCTTGGGGATAGATATTATTATTAGGGTACTGCAGATTAGTGACACATCTAAACTTAGGTGACAGAAAATATTGTTCCCAATTCAGATATAACAGGTTTTTTTTTGCTACATATTTCAGATCCCTAATTATTAAGTACAAATTAGATCTTAATCTCGTTTTATTTTAGAATTATATCCAAATGTCTACAAAAAACCTTCAATCAATAAAAATACAAAAACACTAACTTGATCGTCATTTGGCAAAATGTGCGGATATATCCGCACCCATTGGCCCACGCGGCCCGCTGCTCGGTTCCACTGAACACCGTTCCCCCACGAACAAGCGCTCATCATGCGTCTCCGAGACGCCGCGGTCGCATATCCTCCGCGCCACGTCTCGTCTACTGGCTCCGTCGACGTAATGGCCACACTCGATGTCGTCTGAAATTGTGTTTTTAATGTATATGTTGGGGTGATGAGCCATCATCATCGGACCCAAAGTCAACCTCACCTCCACGCGACGCACTCTGCTAATAAACCAGACGATACGTATATATACACCATTGGTCAGTATATTAAACTTTAATAATATATAATTTTATAATATTTACAGTTTAAAATTTAATATATAAAATTATTATTTGTTAGAAAAAGTGACTAAAACTACTTATAATATTTTTTTGCACAGAACCGAAGTTCAGTTACACTAAACAGACTTTGCTACCAATCATATAATCATATTAGACAAAGCACGAAGTAGTCACGATAGTTACACAATCGATACATAGTTTTTATTCCATTATTTCTAATAATTCGTCTATTATTCTAGTCTAGACTATGACCTTCAAAAGCACGCAATAGCTGGTCGCCGATTTGTTATTATAATATTGTGATTCATATTGATTCATCCGTGCCCTTGGCAACAGGGGCATTACACGTGACAATAGTTGATGTTTCCGATTCTAGTAATATGAGATTGTGTTACAGCTATATATGTCCCCAGCAATAATTAATACAATATTTTTGCAATACAATGTTTCCATTCCCATTATTATATCCTGTTCAATCATGAACAATTCATGATTTTACTCATGAGGTTTTGAAATTTGGACTAACTAGCAAGTATACGCTACTTCAAAGTTAAAAGCCTAAGTGTTAAAAAGTTATAATCAAAGTAGTGAAATTTATACTTGATGAATGAAGCTTCCTAATTGCATTTATGGAAATAAAAACAATTAAAACAGCTTTTGAGCCTATTCACTCTGATTTTTTTTTTGCATTATTCTTTATTTTAGATATACATACATACATACGGTTTTTGCCAATGGAAACAGAGTTTATCTAGAAGAGTTATATGCTATGTACCATTTATTAAAATTGTGGGAAATAAGCTACCGGCATGATGGTATTTATGATAAATTAAGTGAGAAAAAGTAGAAGTGCAGAGTGGAGTGGATAACCTATTTTCAGCCCACATTTTTCATCCGTAATTGAATGGGCATAGTTACCGAGCTTTTAATCACCAATGGGCATGATAGATAGATATGTTTATTTGGTTGCTAATATCACACACATACAAATTAAATAAAATAGGCTATAAATCAGAAAATACCTATACATAAATTAACAATAGTTAAATAATTATTCAAAATACATAAATTCTCAATAACTTATAAGCATTAAATTGTAGTTTCATCATTATGCCATAGTCACATATTACACATTTACCTGAATATCGGAATTTTCTGGACTCTCAGGAGACGATTTCGATACACGTCCACTATTTACTTCCTTGATTGTTTCCGCTGCATCCTGGAATTAAATAAGTTAATGCTGTTTTTCATACATTAATTCGTAGGTATAACACAAATAAAAATAGCTTAAAAAGTTTTAATAATATTTAGGATACAAGTCACTCATCATCATCTATGAGAAAAAAATAGTAGCCTAAAACCAAAAGAGTTTGCAATAAAGAAGTTTACAGGATGTAGTAAATGAAGCAGAGAATAGAACATGATAAGCGTAAACCATAAATATAGTACTAAATGCACGCGAGCGATGCCGCATGGCGGAAAGTCTAGTCCAGTATAATCTAAACCCTCACATTCTAATTAAGTATATGACTGGCTTGCGATGTTCATGGGTCTAATGTCTGGTCGACACTGAATACGCCGACTCGAGTTCCCAATTACTTATATGAATTTTCATTGATATAGTGACTGGCAACTTATATATACTAAGCCCAGGTCCGTGCTCCGCCTAGATTCTCTATGGGTCAAACACGGAGTTCTTACAGGTTTTCATGCTCCAACTGATAATATTATATCTGTCACCTATATACGAAAACTAAGGCAGTCAGCATCAACTCATATATGGTCTCCCCTCAATCAAAGAGGTATGCAGCGAACATCGCCACGCTGCTTAACTGCAAGTTAGCGAAGGCTAGTGCTTTCAAATCGCCTGAAAACCACTGACTTAGCTTAACAACTATCATCTAATGACAATCGCCACGACCACAGATTTAATGTGCCCTCCGATGCATGAAAAAGTTATAGATACCAACCCAGCCATACACAGGCTACGGTAGACGTCGCTTTACTTGTGTTATCGATTAGACTGACGCTCCGGAGCGTCAGTCTAATCGATAACACAAGTAATTTGTTAAGCTAAGTGATAGTTGTTAAGCTAAGTCAGTGGTTTTCAGGCGATTTGAAAGCACTAGCCTTCGCTAACTTGCAGTTAAGCAGCGTGGCGATGTTCGCTGCATTTAGACTGACGTCTACCGTAGCCTGTGTCTACTACTACGTCTATGATCTGAAAATACCGTATCGTTTGGGTCGTTGTCGGACTTATTACACGTTGGAGGTTGCAAGGTGACACAGTGCACTGGCAGGGGCCTTCGTCTCCACCGCGCTCCTCGCCGACAACCCGCTGTTCGTGGAGCGGTCCGGTTTCCGGCAGTTTTTGGTGGCTGTGGAGGTGGTGGTATTCCCGCCACCCCGCTTTCATCTTCTGAACTAAAGCTGGAATGATTTTATGTGATTATGAAAATTGGTTAAAGTTTCGATCACTGCAATATTTTTCTACTAGAATCAGTCAAAACTAGAAAAGTATTTATTATAATTTACTGACTTGAGGAGTTTCAATTATTCAGGGATTAGTACGAGTAGGTACTTAATATTACAATACCGCCACAAAAATACTCTTAGCGTTGATAATAAAAATGTATTTTTTATGTTTAAAAGAAGAACATAGAACTAATATTAACTATATTTTTTAGGTATTTTTTATTTATTACTGTAATGGTTTGTACCTAGTTATGAATATTTTATTTGTCAAGAGCGTTATTGATCAACTGCAATTTACTTTAATATTGTTTTGAAGCGATTGCAAGCATTTCTTAGTACTTGTTAAAAATCCATGGCATTTAGGATCGAAATGAAAGGATAAATGCCATGTTGTATGGAAGCGCAATGCAGTATATATTTTTATATAATATCACAGTTTTACGACTAAAGATTATTATAACTTGGGAAAATTGCTTTGATTACAATCAATATTTTTTTTAATTTATATTTAGCCAAAATCAAGATAAACATAAACTTGTAAATGTTGTGGAGAAACAAATAAATAATTATTACTATTGACAAATAGAGAGAGTTACCTATTAAGACGCATTGTATTGGGACCTCGCAACAAAGATAGACCTGTGTGTCGCATCGGTAATCCAAGTAAATCAAACAGCTCGTGTAGCATAGGCTGCTTCACGGTGACGTCAGCCTCGCAATCCGCTGCCAACGCTGGTGACAAATTGACCTGAAAAGAGAAAGTGCAAGGCTGGCTAGGAGAAAACCAAAATCATATTTTAATAATGAGTAAAGGTGGTGGTCGATGGCGTCGTAGCGCGTGGCAATATAATCGAACACGTAAGTTAAGCAACGTCGACCGTAGCCTTTTCATGGATGGGTTTAATTATCTCGAGCTCCTCCGTGCTTCGGAGAGCACGTTAAGATATCGGACCCGGCTGTTGTCATTAGATGACGATCGTAGGACGACGACGGTAGAGGACGGCTTGAAAACACTGCCTCCTCCGACCCGCAGTTGAGCAGCGTGGTGGAGTATGTATGTATATTATACTCTTAACTCATAAAGTATACTCTTAAGTTCTTTATTTAAAGAAGACACGTATCTTAGCAGTGGAATACGGATTATTGATAAAATTGAAAATTTAAAGAATGTAACAATGGGAAACTTGGTAGTTGATAGTTATACTTGTAGTTAACATTATAGAAGTAGGTACCTCTAAAAGCCAAGGCTTCAACGAATCGTCGAGCAGAACGTCAAAGCCGTAAAACTCAAAACAGTTCCTGGCCGGAGGGGTGCCGGCTGCTTGCGCTAGCAGTGTCAGAGTCACCAAAGCTCGAATCCTCTGCCAGACCAGCCACTCCGCCGCCCCCCATCTACCAACCAACGCCCTCCTTACTTGCGTGAGAGTCCATTTACACCCTGAAACAAATTCAACGTAAATGTATAACATTTGTATTAATTGATCTAAGAGTTTAAATATATCAGGAGTTGAAGACACTCTTGGATAATAGCAGTTGAGTGCAGGAGCAAAGTGTTGTTGATAATGACAAATATAAAAACCCACAATTCTTTATATTATATTGTTGCTGACGATAATTTCAAGGAGTATGGGCTGGCAACGGATCGGTGACCCCATAGTGTAGCTGATTTCTATGGGCGGTGGTGATTAGTTTCCATCACGTGACACACACGGTCGCTTGCCCCTCTCTCAAATAAATTTTTTTTTAAAAAAGTAAAGAACTTTAACGAGCTCGGTAGGGCTAGCAATGGCCTCCGAGGTCGCAGGTTCGATCACCGTACAAGACAAATATTTGTGTGCATGAACATGTCTGTTTGTCTTGGAATGGGTGTTTTCTATGTACTTATGTCAAGCTTTCTTTAGTTTAGGTAGTACTATTACTTATACTGTGGTTTAGGGCTAGATGACAGTATGTAATTTGTTAATTTGACAAGTCTATTATTATAATTAGTTTGAGAAGTTTTCTCCCGCGTACTGTCGAGCTGTGGAATGAACTGCCTGTCGAGGTTTTCTCAGGAGACTACAGCATGGGATTCTTTAAGAAGGGTGTAAAGAGGTTTTTACAGGGTCGGCAACGCGCGTGTGATGCCCCTGGTGTTACAGGCGTTCATAGGCTACGGTAACTGCTTTCCATCAGGCGGGCCGTATGCCTGTTTGCCACTCTAGTGGTATAAAAAAAACCGGACAAGTGCGAGTCGGACTCGCCCACCGAGGGTTCCGTAGGTACGTAGTATCATTATTAAATTTGATATTTTTCATTATAAATAAGAAATCATGCGTCGAAAAAAATAAATAAAATATATTTTGCAATGTGTACATCAAGCCCTTTCATATGATACCCCATTTGAACTAGTAGTTTCAATTTGAAATTTCGACACCTTATAAAAAATATAGACCCCCTATTTTTAAAGATCTATTTACAAATGTATAGTTTTGAGATTTATTCCTGTACTTGTAGTCTATAACGATGTTACTTACCAAATTTCATAGTTCTAGGTCAACGGGAAGTACCCTATAGGTTTTGATACCCTTGAGTGTGTCGAAATATGCGTTTTTTGCTGAATAAACGGCCGTAACTTTTTTCTACGTAAACTTAGCAGTTTGATTATTTTACCACTTCATGGGACCGTAGACCTGAGTACACAGTTCAAATTTCAGCTTGATACCTCCACGCATTCTCGACATAGAAATTCTTGACAGACAGACAGACAGACAGACAGACAGACAGACAGACAGACAGACGGACAACAAAGTGATCTTATAAGGGTTCCGTTTTTCCTTTTGAGGTACGGAACCCTAAAAATACAATAAGCACTTTAAAAGTGTGGTACTTCTTGTAAATATTTATTTATTTACGATAGTATCAAATAAAACGAAATGTAAAGTATGTAAACAGCTAGGTAGGTAACAATAAATTACACTTATATACACTTCAATAATTTGGTATTGTGATGTTAGAACATAAATTACGGGTTACTGAATCTAGGTATTGTAGATGATATTATGTAATACCTTGGTTCAGATCACTATTATAGAGGTACAGAACTATTTTTTAGATTAATGTTGCCAGATAATATCAAATTTTATTCTGAAATTATTCCAGAGTTTTGAAATCAGAATATATAAAAAAATCTCGTACAAAAATAGTCCTGTAAGTTTTATGCTATAACAAAAAAAGCTATGAATCTTTTTGGCATAAAAATTTTGTCAGTCGTCATTTTCCAATAATTTGTCAAATTGTTTACCAAAATCTTACCGCTTCCTATTCTATCCTTACATTCAGCATATCTTGGTCCTGATTTGTTTAGTGATGAGTTCGTCAAGTGCCTATACGGATTGTGGATATCCGATAAAGTATATTTGTCCGTCCCTGGAAGATAAAAAATACATTATTATGGTAAAACCGTGTTCTGTATGAAAGTAAAATTTTGCAAATTAAAAACATTAATTTTGAATCGTATTATACGGTTGGACATTAGTAGTCTCCGAAATTACTCATCCGATTCAATGTTTGGATTCAAAATTTGGAGTGTAAGTAGCTCACCACGATCTTTAGAGCCAAAGCCAACTTCGCCTGCACATGGTGCACCCTGCCGACTAGCGGAAGAGTCTCTGGCAAAAGAGAGGTAGGGTAAAGCGTATTTGTAAGCTGCCCGACTGTTCCTGCCAGTGAATGAGGTCACCGAAAGGAAGGAATTGCTGCGTTGGTAGCAAGGGTAGCGGCGCTCGAGCAATGTTTCATGTTACGAGCGTTCATATGGCTACGGTAACCGTTTTACATCAGGTGAGCCATATGGTTGTCTGCTACCCGACGTAGTATAAAATACCTGATATAGTTTGTCCGCGATGGAATCCTAAACCGATTTTAATAAAATTTTGCACAGTGTCTGAAGTTTGATCCAACTTGAGAGATAGGATAGTTTATAACTCATCGGAAAAATTAACGTAAAAATATTTAAAAGCGATACGAGGTTCGCCGGGCCAGCAAGTATTATATAAAATAGAAAATCAAATTATTAAACCAAAGCCGAAAACAGCCAAGCACGTGTGACATGATAATGATGAGAAAATTATTGCAGAATGCTTGCTTTTCTATAGGGAATATCCGCCAAGATGAGCACTTTACTTACCAAATCTAGCTAAACCTTCAGCGTACATGTAAGCCGTGAGTGGTCGGTAGCCCGGTACGCACACGTACAGTCGCAGGTCAAACTTGTAGCCTGCAATGAGCAGCGGCCGCTCTATGTATCGCTGCACTACCGCCGCACTACCGCAATGCATTTCGCATATACTCTGTAAAATAAGTTTTTTCTATAACTATACAACCAATGATTGCACTTGCGAGGATATTCGATATTAGCAACAAACCTAACAAATTACTCTCGACGTAAAAAAAAATTGTTAAACACACTTGTAAATTAATTGCTATAGAAAAAAATTTCTACCTCTAGTCGTGTTAATGATAGATAAAGTGATATTATTAAAATAATTATAAATCTAAAATGCCTAATTTAAATTTCAATATACGAGCCCGTTGATGTCTTTCGTTACTCAATCACATTTCTATCACCAGTATTTATGTAATCAATCGCTTATTCTTTTACCACTTCGTGCTTACTTACAACTCTCCGTTGCTAGTATGATTCTAAAACATTTCACTGAGTTATAAAGTACTCTGTGGCTCTAATGTCGTTTTTGCATGTTTGCTAGTCTTCTATGAATTCCTGATTACGATGAAAGTTTCATGCGTTTTTTACAAATGAGAGAGAAACCCTTAATATGGCAAAACAACGCATGCGAGCTAGCCATAGAGGTATCGTCATTAAACCTTATTCATACCACTGCTGAGATACGTGTCTCTCCTCAATCGAAGGGGTTTAGAACATACTCCACCACGCTGATCAACTGCGGGTTGGCGGAACCATAAAGGATGATGAGGATATAGATGTATATAAAATAATATAATAATACTGGGCAGCTTGTAGCGAGCTGTTGATAAGTAACAACACAACGGGTACTGAATCTCCAGAGAATCGGCTAGCGCCTTCGTCTCCAGCGCATCTTCGACGGTTAGAGTCTAAACACAAGAATGCCCGCAGGACTCACAGCCCTGGCTGGCCTTCATTAGCCGTTCAGAGAGGAGTCGTTAGAACTATATACTCCAGGGGTGGAAGTGTTAAAGGGCATAGCACCGCGAGTAGCTACGGAGAAAGCGTTGCACACCCCTCAAGACCCCTGAGTCAGTTACAGCGGTGTTGCCCCCGGCCGATTTCCTGGCATTTCGGGGGCCCAACTAGTGATTGACGAGCCACTGCCTGCCGCAAATAACGAGCATTAGAAACAGTTATGGCAGGCGGGACGAATCTATGGTGGTCGAATGGCTAACAATGGTCATCTATACAATTGATGTAAAATTCTAACTTCACAATTTAGAATAATTATATTTTTATTTATTTTTTGTATTCTTTGCAATTTAACTAAGTCTGGACGACATTTCGTATAAATTCAAAAAAGTTATGTACCACAGAAAAAAATGGTGGTATCTCAATCTAAACAGGCAATGATTAGTACTTAAGATTAATATAGTTAGTATATGTTACCTACTCTAAATAAGAAGATCCCTCGTCCCTGGCTTTGTGCCACTGGCTTGTGAATCCACACGACGTTAGACCCGGAATCTTCTTCGCTGCGTCGGAGTCGGGAGCACTCAGACACGAGCTTCGCGTACTCCAATGGCAAATGGTAACCAGGGGGGCTGGGGAAAACAATTAATATGCATAATGAGACATGAGGTCTGAAGTTCAGGAGACGATGATATATCCAACTTCCTTTATTATAATAGCGAAAGATTGTGAGTATAGATGTCGAAATGAGGGGGTTCATACTCCATGAATGAATTTATGGATGTTTGTTTACTCTTTCACGTATAAATAACGGGTTCGGATAAAATTTAGCACACATTAGTTTAGCATATGGTCGGGTTTGATAGATAGGATACTTTTTATCTTGATACTCTTTACACGAGGCGAATCCACGGACAGAATCTAAGTAATAATATATCAAATAATATTATACATACACTATTATTTATTTATTATATTATTATATATATTATTATATATGAATATATATAATTATAGGTATCTCGCACTATAACAATAAATTTTTTTCTTTATTAACGTTTCGCTTTTAAATTTTATCAAATTAGTATCTGTTTTGCAAAAATGTTAAATCTGTGAACACAAAATTTGATATTTTTATAGGAGATTTTACGAATATATGAATAACCTATATTTAAAAGAAGTTTTTTAATCAATCGTTTAACGTTCAAGCTATCAGATTTTGAAATACTTTACCTGTAGCAATCAGATCCACAAAGTGAAATTTTCAAAAAACAAGTAATAAATAACTTCCTTGCTCTTTACTTTCAACTTTAGTAAACAAGAAGTAATTAAATGTTAAGCCATAATAAAATTTGTTTAGCCACGAAATAACATCATTTAAATCACTTGGTTAGCATATAAAGAATTAGTTTGCAATAAAAAAGAAACAATCAGTAATCCTTGTTCCGCAAATAATCTTTATAATGTCAGTAATTTAATCATAGATAGGCAGCTTACAATAAGTTTGCGTAATAAACAATCAGTCCGCAAAATAATTATTCGATTAGCAAGATTTCATGATTTATCAGCAAAGAAAATATGTCTTTAAAATAAACTCGCTTAGGTTAGCGACGAGCGAAGCGACGAGCTCTGTTTTTTGTGTTCGGTGGACGAGCTGGTCAGCCCCCCTAGCCAAGTGTAATACGTAGCCTAACGAACGTTAGATAGATCACGTGACATAAATATATTCACTGTACTTTAAATTTGTATTATGTAAAAACAGCATATTCTATCTGTCTATCTTAAAAGACTATATTTGTTTAAAGCTTTACATCGTAATATTGCGTGTAACTGATGACATACACGTGTCAACACGAGAGGGGGCAATTCGTGTGGGAGGAGCAGCTCACGGCGCGCGATGTGGGCACGGTTTACGACGACCGTATCGGCACAGTAAAATCAGATTTTTACTACGGTATGTCCATATGTATAAACCACAAACATTTTTGATTTCAATATAAAAGGGTGGCAAACGAGAATGTTGATCAGCTGATGGAAAGTAATCACCGCCATTTATAAAAATCAGCAAAGGCAACATTTCCTGATTGAGGGATCAATCAGCAAATGTCATATTTGTTTGGATTGACTTCGAGGCAGTTAAAAATATCCAACATACGATATGTATATATATATTTTTTATACATACTTATAACTTCCAAAGTTATATGTATTAAATTAAAATTAAAAAAAATATTACGTAAGAATAGTTTTTGTTTATTACACATTAAATATTGAATAGTTTATGCATAACAACATTAATAATATGGCCAAACGTGGATTGACATATCAAAAGTTGACGTTTAAACGATATGACCAGTTTTAGCTGACTAGATCATGAAAAACAATCATTTCATGAAATGGTCAGCCACATCATGATGTGAACAATTTTAAGATATGGCCACGACATATAATAATATACGTATACAATAAAAAGTATTAAAGTATATTTTAAATAGGTACCTAAAATTCTCTGATTTTAAATCAAGTCGTTGCACTTCGTGTTTACGAGTTTTCTAGGCACCAAAATGCGGAAACTTGAACTCGACTAATTGGTAAGCAGCTTAATAATTCAGCATCCAAAAAGGTAGGTATGTAATGTATGTACAGATTACCGATAAGCTAAATCTCAATGGTCGGTAAATAAAATATTTTTACAATCAGAATACTTAGTGCAAGTATATATATTTTCAAATTATCATATCTCGTGTTTTTATTCTATCGAAGTAATTTTTCCACCTATTGTCAATAATAATAGTACAGTAAATACTTAAAATAGATAAAATTATTTATATAATAAAAAAATCTTAAAAGCTCTACCAAAGACCAATATTCGCTACTTACATTATTAAAAAAAGCCACGAATAGATTCTAGCGAAGTTATAAAGTAATATTGTGGTAATGAGGTTTCTAAATAAAATATGTCTTTCACATTAAAGTATGTCTAGCGAGGTCGAACCCGTCACCAGTTATTCGATCTAGAGTGTGAATCGGATTTTATGTTTGATTAAGTCTAAAGTCAATCGAACGTCAATCAAGCATAAAGTTCGAATCCGATTTCTTTGAGCTCGCGCGCGCACATAGGACATCACACAGTATTGTTAAATATTCATTGGGCATCACAAATTCAGGTCTACTATTTTAATAAATTGACAACCCTTATTAACTTCATTGGAGACCTTGAATTGGAAAAACAAAACAATCCATTATTTCTTTCTCTTTTGGAATCGTCACGCGAGTGGTACCACCACTTAAAGTAATTGCTATTGCTCATTAATACAAACGATTATTCAAATATTACCCTGAACTTTCACATTGTGATTCCAAGGAATCATTTCAGAAATGACCTTTAAGAATTGCATTTATTACATTAATGTTTCATTTTACTGCAAGCGCTTTTGATTTATTTGTACTCATAAAGAAGTTTATTCTAATGGAAAGTTGGAGAATACTGGAAATAATTTATTTTATAACGGCTTAGCGTAGTGAAGTTTTTATACATACAAAAAAAGGCGAGAGATGTATGCGACAAATGCATATTGAGATGCGAGCAGGAAGCGTTTCTATGATTGAATGGAGGGAGCATCACAGTGGGTCGGTCCGCTCCCAGCACACCGTTTATATATTTTTTTTTTACAAGAGAGACAATATACTATAGCCGGAGTAGAAAAGTGAAGTTTCTTTCAACTGTATTAAGGCATAAAGTATATTGCTGTTTTAATTATTGGCAACCGGGATTGGCAACCGTAAATCGCTCACATATCGGAAAAGAGCCCTGTGGTTTAACGGCGTCTCTATGCATCTTTGCACCACTCAGCTTGCTCGCTACATCGCACATCTCTAGTGGAAACGCTCACATCATTTTACAGCTACGGTACTCATCCTCGCATCGATCTCAACCTAATAGTACAAGTACTTGGTAAATTTGAAATTATATTAAAAAAATTGGTTGTCTGTAAAGTCAGTTTACGGACGATAATTTTACGTGACAACGTCATAAGAAAACATCGGCCGATTGAGTGGAAGAGAGATAGATGCGTCACAAGCCGAACGCTTAGGCCGATCGTGCCTCTCTATCGCTTATTCCGCGCTCTCGCTTGCACACTCAGCTCCGGCGGAACGTGAAATTGAGTCATACGTTTTCGTGCATGCAGCCGGCATTCATCATAAGACGTTATCACGTTAAAAACTTAATCACCTCATCTCAATATTTTATGGTTCTTGATAAAGGAAAACGTAACATGTCTGAAAAGAAATACAAAAATCGAGCCGTTATAAAAGTTAAATACGGTTAGTAAAGTCATTAACTGACATACAGTTTTATTTCGAAGAGAGTTCGATACTTTTCGGTGTATCTCTATAAAAAAATATTTGGGGAGGCTATGTCGTGTAACACGCAATGAAAATGCGACTTCATTCAAATAAGCTATGACGCGCTGCGATTGACTACGGTATTTGTACAAACACCGGTAAAAACCTATTCCTGAATTTAAGGCATCATCCTCAATTTAACTCTACTTCAATCCATGTTCATTCGTGACTGAGATACGCATCTCTTCTCAATAGATAGCATACTTCAACTCGCTGCTAAAGTCTACCCATCTAAAACCGGGTCTCCTGCGATACTAATTTGTGTTATCTAATACCAACGGTCTAATAAAATAAGGGAGTGAATTAACGTTTTGAAATAAGAAAACAGTTATTCAAAGCGGCTAGAATTTATCCCAGCGATTGCGCGAGGGGGTATTTTTTGAATATTGAGAGCGTCAAGTTGAAGATTGTTTGTTCGTTTTTAAAAAGTCGCAGAAGAATGCATTGTTTTGCTAACAGGTTCGGTAAACATGTTTTGTTAGTTAAGAAAACGATTCAGATCGATTTTTTTTTTATACTACGTCGGGTGGCAGACAAGCATACGGCCCGCCTAATGTGAAGCGGTTACCGTAACCGTATTAACGCTCGCAACATAATACTTGCGCGCCGCCTCCCCCGCTGCCAACGCAGCATCTCCTTCTTTTCTGGTGACCTCACTCACTCGCAGGAACACAACAACCCTCAAGGGAATTGTTATTTGGCTGCGGTATTCTGTGAGGTGCAGGTCATTCGGGTAGCTTCCAATTACGCTCCCTACCTCTCTTTTCGCCAGAGCTTCGTTTGTCAGTCAGCAGGGTGCACCACGAGCAGGTGAAGTTGGCTTTGGTTCAAAGATGTTGATATACCACTTACACCCCAAATTTATTAGATTCCGAATATTGATGTTATAGGTTATGGTCTTCAGCTTAATCGGTAGTAACTCCGGATATATATAGACTCAGCTAAATATGATCCGTACTACAGTGAAGTTTAATTTTCGGATCCCAAAAATTCGAACTAAATCATCTTTCGCTTCGTCGGTACGGCAATCGGCCGTGTTTCCACCGGATTTTTTTATTCCTAAAATTGGTCTTAGGTTAAAGTTATGGACAAACAGCTTAGTTATTAGAGCTCTATGGTTTATATTAGCTGAGCTAAACATAATTACCAACTGTCTAAGCAATAGTCCATTTTCGCATTCAAAAAATCCGATGGTAATTGTCTTCACCTACGGCGGTAAGGTCCTAGGTCTTACAGCCTATTGAAGTTATCTGCCCCCTTACCACCATCTCTTATTGCGATTCAATAACAGAAAAGAACGCTTATTCATACCAATGAATATGCGACTCTATTTCAGATGGAATAGAGTCGCTTATTCATTGGTATGAATAGCAATCTATTCAATTATTGAATCGCAATAAGAGATGGTGGTAAGGGGGCTGGTCTAGATATACAATATTTTGTCTTATGCTATTTTGCACAACTAGCTAGCATGCAATTGTCGTGATGATCACGGAACTAGCGACCACATCGTCACTTATCATCAAGTAAAATAAAGAAATGTCTTCTAGGTCTACTACTAGTATAGTATCTTATCTGTGGTTCTACCTAAGCTTTTATTAAAAAATCAGACTTTGAAAAATAATTGTTACAAAGGCCGTTAAGAAATTCGCCAATAGTAAAAAAAAACAATGACATGAATACTCATCGACTTCGTTAAGCAAATTAAAGTTACTTCGCCAGTATTTTTTTTTATTGTCATGTCATAATGTCTTTTACTTTATTTTTGAATTCTTTAGAATCCATGATTAAATCCAAAAGGAAATTATATGTGAACAGAAAGCAGTTGTACCACCTCATAAACAAAAAGGAAACTTCAAAAATCAGTTCATAGACACCAACGGTTTTACAAAGAAGTACAATCCACACGAAAATTCCTGCTTTTTTAAAGTCAATTAAATCCTATACTCATTTTGTACCCCCATGTAACACACGCCATGCTTTAACATTTAAAAAAATAATTAACTTTACTTCCTGTAATGGAAGACTGTAATAAATTAAACCCCGATGACTATTATATAAAGCAATCAGACAATGTGTAAGCATTTGCGGTTTTATATCTCCACAAGACTGACAAATCGTCTGTCACTATTAATAGAATACATTATCGTTCATTTTCTATCGTCTGGTACTATTTTAACTCGTAATTTATGTTTACTAAAAATAGCACCGTAATATACAAGGTATGCAAGGTAAAATAAATTAGTGAACGATTAGCAGACGAGGCAAAGGAAATTAGGGAAAATTGAAGTTATTAATAAAAAAAATTACGTAACGTTCATAATGTAAAAACGAAATAATTTTCGTGCTCAACTGTACCGAATCTACTAGATAGCGTATTGGAATTCGATCATTAGTACTAAATGATCGAAGGGATTAGTAGACCAAATTGTTGTAGGTCTAATACAAACTAGCTACAAAGTGGCATATTTCGCGTACTCGATGACGTATGATAATTTGCAGTGCCCTGATAGTCTATGAGACCATGGTGTAGTGTTTGTTCCAATTCATGATTTGCAGTAGAACATTCGCATAAAGGCGATGGCACAAGTATAAAATGAAATCTGCTTTTTTTAAACTACGTCGGCAGACAGATATACGGCCCGCGTGATGTGAAACGGTTACCGTAGCTATATTAAGCCTTGCAACAAGAAATATTGCTGGAGTGCTGCCACCCCCGCTGTCAACGCAGTAACTCTTTCCTTTCTGGTGACCTCACTCACTCGCTCGCCCGAAGCACAACAACCCTCAAGGGAATTGTTATATGGCTGCGGTATTCTTTAAGGTGGAGGTACTTCCCCAGTCAGGCAGTTTACAAATACGCTGTATGCCAGCCTCTCTTATGCCAGGGTCTCTTTCGCTAGTCGGCAGGGTGCACCACGTGCAGGCGAAATTGGCTTTGGTTGTGCGTGATGAGGCACGTACACCCCAAAACTAATCTATTGATTGTTAGCACATGGAAAAAGAGTTCCTTAAAATTTCAAAACAGATGAACAAACCAATGTGCATTCTTTTAAAAAAACGTATCGGAACTGCTTTAGCCTCCAGCACACCCTGGCCACTCTATACAAAAAACGGCAATACAAACAGACCCGTGTCTGTAAACGAGCAAACGGGTGCCTGTGCCTCCAGCCACCCAGTTGGAAATGTGGGTAGGAAGTTGCCCCCCATTTGCCCATAAAATACTTCATTCTCTCAGATTCACCTTCGGGCGTTGGAGGCGCGACCATAGCACAGTATTTCGCCAGTAACTGAACTAGCTTCCGATATGGCGGAGTTGGAATATCCGTGTCCTTACTTTTCTGTCAATGTCTTATATAATCCAAATATAATTAAGTTTTTTCAAATAAATGGATATGTCCATTCGTATACTAAGTATGTTACATTTTTATGAGATGTATTATTTACATAAAACGGTAGAAGATAAGTTAATTGCAACAAACAAACAAAATTCTATCCGTAAAATCAGTATGGTAATGGTTTGCGAAAAACAACAAGACGCGAGAAAAAAGGAGCTTTCATTTTTCACACTACACTTTTCTCTTTGAATGTACGGTTGGTAATAGGCTATTTGACAATGTTAAATTATAAAAAAAATATTTATCAATATAATATAATACAAAAAAAAATCATTTTAATAACTTATGTCTGACTTGTTTTGTGGTCGATCAATGTTTGGTGGGAAAGACCATTTTAAAAGGAGAATATTATGAGAAATAAACATTACCATTGGAGAAACAATAAAAATACTATAACTTTTGTTACCAGATACATAAACGCGATATTTATCATAGCTGTCGTACAAATTTCTGATTTAATGCATACAAAATAGAAATGTGACGTCATAATCATAAGTTTGTATAAAGTGTTTTTGGAAAAGTTCAAAATTGTGATTTTCAAGTTATCATATATCGAAAAGTTTTTGTTGTTGTTGTTCTTTCATCTATAGTTCAATCCAAGTCCAAGTGGTCTTTAGGTGGTTTGATAACACTGACCTCCATCAACCCGCAGTTGAGTAGCGTGGCGGAGTATGCTCCTTCGATCGAGAGGAGACCCGTAACCCAGCAGTGGGATAAATATGGGTTATAGCATATTCGTATAAATTCAAAAGGGTTATGAATTATGAATATCTCGTTCTAAACTCCATCAATTGAGAGGAGATCGTATCCCAGTCAATTTTTTTTTTTTTTTTATACTACGTCGGGTGGCAGACAAGCATACGGCCCGCCTGATGTGAAGCGGTTACCATAGCCATATTAACACTCGCAACATAAAATATCGCTCGCGCGCCGCCACCCCCGCTGCCATCGCAGCATCTCCTTCCTTTCTGGTGACCTCACTCACTCGCAGGAACCGTTATTTGGCTGCGGTATTCTGTGAGGTGGAGGTACATATAAATTATAAACAGTACAAAATTGTCACCTACTAGTCAAAATTTAATTCTCCTGGTATGTGACTGATCCTCGTTACATTTTATGGCAGCTGTAACTCCGTTATATTATTCCATTGATATATACAAACGATACATAGACTAGGCTAGCAATGGATACTTTGACCCCGAGGTTGCGGGTTCGATCCCCGCACAAGACAAACATTTGTATGCATGAACAAATCTGTTTGTCTTGGTTTGGGTGTTCTCTATGTATTTCATGTATGTTTTTACAAAAAAAATATGTATTTAAGTTAATTTTTCAGTTGTCTAGTATCTACCCCTTGTGTACTATGTACAAGCTTTGCGCTTGATTTGGAACTAGATGTCGCTGTTTAGATTGCCCAGAAATATTCACTTATTATTGGTGAATTATTCTCCGATCCCATGTTAATTTCTCTCTGGGCAATACATTTTACCGCGGCGATTGGACCGCAAAGGGTTCGCGTGTACAAGATGTATTTTTACCTCTTTTTATCGTTTTAAAATGTAAAAACGATAGGTAAACGAATAAAACGATGCCCCGATCGTGCCTTCCTTTCCTTGAAACCTTTGTCTTAGTAACCTAATTATTTTGATGAATGCTACGTAGCTTCCGTTTGAAATTAACTAAACGACTTCCTGGAACGTCAGTGGTAATCGATATCAACAAACTTTCTAATTGTAGCCATGGCTGTGTTTGTATACTTCATCTTATATTAATACGTGAAGCAAAATCTTTGTATGTATTCCTTTTTACGAAAATTTCGCGGACGGACGAGTATTAAATTTCGCACACTTATAGTTTATACAGAGAAAGAGTGCAGAATGCTAATATTTTTTTAAAATTATGAGTAAAAAATACATTAAATCAATTAAAAAACAAAACACACACACTACCATGTATTTAACACACACACACATACACTTTTATGTTAAAATTATAATTTAAATTAATTATGGTCGAATTTCGACCACTGGGCGACCACTAGTTTATATAAAATATTATTATATTAAATTACTCTTGTTTTTTAGGGTTCCGAACCTCAAAAGGAAAAACGGAACCCTTATAAGATCACTTTGTTGTCCGTCTGTCTGTCTGTCTGTCTGTCTGTCTGTCTGTCTGTCTGTCTGTCTGTCTAGAATTTCTATGTCGAGAATGCGTGGAGGTATCAAGATGAAATTTGAACTGTATACTCAGGTCTACGGTCCCATGAAGTAAAAAAAATCAAACTGCTAAGTTTACGTAGAAAAAAGTTACGGCCGTTTATTCAGCAAAAAACGCATATTTCGACACACTCAAGGGAATCAAAACCTATAGGGTAGGGTAGTAGGGTAGGGTACTTCCCGTTGACCTAGAACTATGAAATTTGGCAAGTAACATCGTTATAGACTACAAGTACAGGAATAAATCTCAAAACTATACATTTGTAAATAGATCTTAAAAAATAGGGGGTCTATATTTTTTATAGGGTGTCGAAATTTCAAATTGAAACTACTAGTTCAAATGGGGTATCATATGAAAGGGCTTGATGTACACATTGCAAAATATATTTTATTTATTTTTTTCGACGCATTATTTCTTATTTATAATGAAAAATATCAAATTTAATAATGATACTACGTACCTACGGAACCCTCGGTGGGCGAGTACGACTCGCACTTGTCCGGTTTTTTTTTTATATGTAGGTACTACTTAAATAAGAAAATATAAATGAGTTTTATAGCAAAAGTTTTATTTTATTATCACAATTTATTCATAAAAGTTTATAGCATCATATTGATTTTTTAAATTGGCTATTTTCCAATGTTTAAAATTTGTATAAATTATTTAACAATATCGTAAAACACACAAAACTATAAAGATCTGCAAACTTTCATTCTAATATCTTCAGTCAGACTTTTTTTAGCGTCGATCAAAGTTTGGCGGGAAAGTCCATTTTAAAAGTATGAAATTATTAAAAAATTATATTTCCATTGGAGAAGCAATAAAAAATGCTATAACTTTTATTATGATACTAATCACATAAACGTAATATTTAACATAGCTGTCGTACAAATTTCTGATTTGATGCATACAAAATACAGATCTGTGACGTCATAATTCAGTAGTCTTTTGTATGGAGCGTTTTGGGGCAGTCTAAAAATTGTGATTTTCAAATTACCATATCTCGAGAGATTTTTGTGCTATCGAAGTAATTCTTTCACCTATGGTTATATTATGGAGACGTCCCTACATATCAAACAGAAAAAAATGTTAGTCAAATAGCCAATTGTAACGGTTTCCGAATGGTTGCGGACGAAATACGAGCGCGTATGACGTCACAACGTGTGATCTTTACGTACGCTGGTATTCCGTTCGTTCGGTCTCGATACTGATGATTAAAAAGTTATGTTGTGTTGACTTTTTCAATACAATATAACCTTTTAATCATCATACAACCTATAAAAATATCGTCATCGCGTGTGTTAGTCTAATCGATCGAACACGCAAGTTAACCAACGTCGACCGTGGCCAGTCCATGGATGTTTTATTTATCTACTGGCAAGTACTATTACTTATTACTTATACTGTGCTACTAGTTTAGTAGTAGTGGACCGCGAACAAAAAAATGTTGAGAACCGCTGGTTAACTGTGCTAAGAAAGTGGCGCCTCTTTGGGCAAAACATCGTATCGTAGCGTAGAAGATAAATCTCAAACAAAACGTACGGTCAGTTTTTTTATCAATAAAGTATTTTACGACATTACGACACACCTTGTAAATAAATAAATATTGTCAGACAAATTACACAGCTCCATCTAGCCCCAAAGTAAGCGAAGCTTGTGTTATGGGTACTAGACAACTGATAAATATTCGTAAATACATTTTTTTTTGTAAATACATACTTATGATACAAATAAAACACCCAGACTAAGACAAACAGACATGTTCGTGCACACAAATGTTTGTCCTATGTAGGAATCGAACCCACGAGCGTTGGTGTCGAAGCCACGTCATTGACCGCTACGCCACCGAGCTCGTCAAGTGTAAGTGGTTTATCAACATCTTTGAATCAAAGCCAACTTCGCCTGCTCGTGGTGCACCCTGCTGACTGACAAACGAAGCTCTGGCGAAAAGAGAGGTGGGGAGCGTAGTTGTAAGCTACCCGACTGGGGAATGTACCTCCACCTCACAGAATACCGCAGCCAAATAACGATTCCCTTGAGGGTTGTTGTGTTCCTGCGACTGAGTAAGGTCACCAGAAAAGAAGGAGATGCTGCGTTGGCAGCGGGGGTGGCGGGGCGCAAGTGATATATTATGTTGCGAGCGTTAATACGGTTACGGTAACCGCTTCACATTAGACGGGCCGTATGCTTGTCTGCCACCCGACGTAGTATAAAAAAAAAAACCGTATATCAGCACTCAAATGTTTCGTTTTACAAGTAGTAATAGGGCACGTAAGGCCTTAACTTAAACGGGTTATATATTTTATAAAGTTTGTATACGTACTACGCGTTTTAAGTGATCTAATGTAATTTGTTCTTATGAGTTATAAAGATCTTCTCTTAGTCAGAAACTTCGACCTGGGGTCCAACCCGCTAAGCAGAAGCCGATTATTAATGCTGGTAGATAAAAAAATATACCTAATTGTAAAAGACGTGTCTAAGTGCCCGCGAGGGCCCACAGAATAAAGAATTTTGACTTTGACTTTGACTATTACCTTCGGATTTTTTGAATGCGAAAGTGAAACCACTGCTTACATTGCTGGTAATTATGTTTAGCTCATCTGATAAAAACCCTAGAGCTCTAACATCTAAGCTGAAGATGTTTGTCAATGACATTAACCTAAGACCAATTTTTGGAATCAATAAACCAGGTGGTAATCGGCTTCAGCTTCAGCGGTAGGGCCACTAGGGTCCAACCGGCTAAGCTGAGGTTTATTCCCATCGGAGTTTTTGATTGCCAATATCAAACATCAGCTTAGATTTATGGTATCTATGTTTATCTTGTCTGCTAGAAACCCTGGAGCTCTACCAACTGAGCTGAAGATGTTTGTCAATAACTAAAACGTAAGACATATTTTTCGAATCAAAATATTCGATGGTATGGCTTCAGCTTCGGCGGTAGGGCCCCAGTATCTTTTCCTGGGTGGTATTGCAAGAACATAAAAAAGCTTAAGAAATAACGCTTCATACCTGAAATCGTAAATGGACCCGTAGATTCTCCGCATACATCGTAAAAGTCGAGATAGGCCATCCTTCCGACATATTGACCCGCCCTTGGGTATGTGGTTCATAAACTAAAAGATAATACAATATTATTTTATGTATTGTAAATAATTATTGTCGGTCGGAATTATTACTTCGTTCGAAGAGTACGCGTTTTGAGTATATGTATTGGAAAACCGGTCTCATTTATTTCTTTCTAGGGAGATTTAGCTAAGATAACAGGATGTGTATATAGCTTATAAGCTATATACACATCCTGTGTTCACGTGATCTTTACCTGCCTGATAGTAGTCATTTATAACTACTATCAGGCAGGTCGTTTCCCTCTTTATATAGAATACAATATTAAGTGTAAAATCATACAACCTGCCAATCGCCAAGGGTCTTATAACAGGCGGCCGGGAAGGCACTGGTTCGCCACCATAGATTCCATCTCTCTTCACTACCGCTGTAGCCCTGGTACATGCGCCAGCCACGTTCCGCACAAATCTTGTAATATAGAAAAATAGATATAATATACAAATAATCTACATTGTTTACCCAAGTGGTATGTCGAAACACTCGCATCGGAACCGACGACAGAAATCAAAATAACAATTTAGATTTCTATTATTCCCAACATGTTACAACAATTAAAAGGTCTCGATCAATAAGGACAAAGGACGTGTTTTAACAAGTGTATTATATGTCTGTCTATGTCATCATAGCTGCCAAATGGATAAGCCGATTTTGATTGTTTTTTTCTTATTTGTAAGGTGACTTGATGGAAAGTGTTCTTAGCTATAATTCAGACAATCTGTCCAGCCGTTTGTAGATCAATAGCTCCTTTCTATTTTGAGATGGCAAAAATAACTTTGTAACCTTGAAGTTATGCTATAGCATCGCCAGGAATCTGCAGGAGATCCAACTCTTCACCAACTTACAGAAGAGGTATCGTATTTGGGCTCATTGTAATGGTCTTAATAAACACCCCTAGCGCCAAAGCTGAAGCCGATTACCATCGGATTTTTTGATCGCGGAAATAGATATTAAGTTTAAATTATTGACAAACATCTTCAGCTTAGTCGGTAGAGCTCTATGGCTTCTACCAGCTAGACTAAACATTTACCGCCAATCTAAGTTAAAATTTGATATACGCAATCAAAAATCCGATGGCAATCGGCTTCAGCTTCGGCGGTAGGGGCCCCTGGTTATAGATAAATGGTGATCAAGGTCTGGCTATGGAGAAGAAATTATTTAATATATTATTTAATGTTTCTTGGTCGGGAGTTTAATAAATTTTTAATTTACACTTTCGAACTATCAAATAAACATCTCGGCTTACTTTACATGTAATTATTACGTATCACACAATCTATGCGACATTGACACAAATAGATGCACCTTCTCGTACTCTAATTTATTAACAAAACTGACCATTTGTCAATAAACCAGTCAATAGTCAACAGTGAGCTCCGAGGGCACACCACACCATAATCACGTGTTCCAGCCGGTCGTGGAACGCTGCACGTGTTGTATCTCGCAATACCCATCGAAACGAATAGAATGCATTACGTTGCTTACTTTGCATAGAAAGTGACACGACATGGGGTTGCAAGTGTAAGGGGAGTGTTAGAGCGATGCAGAATAAATAGTTTACGTTGAAATGAAAAGAACAAAATATTGTACCATATTGTACCTACTGAGAATTCTTACCAATTTGTACACATTCTTTCAGGTTAATAAGATGAGATCCCTTATAGGATAACTCCATTTACCATATAATATTATTACATTATAAGACCATTATTCGTATGAGTTTCTGATCACATAAAACACATAAAAATATATTTGTTATTTCTTCTGTATTGCAATAAAGTTTTTATCTTGAACTTTAAGACAGAAATGTCTAATTCATACAAGAATAAAAGTTACATATAGTTTAAACTGCTCAAAGATAATTCTTTTACAATTCTTAAAGTCAGTTTGTTTATTACGCTTTCACGAAACTTTGTACACATATTTTCAAAGGTATTAGGAAGATCATAGGATACTTTTTATTGAACATAAAAGTAAACGCGGGCGAAGCCGGAGCTGGAAGCTGTTGCCTAATAAATCACAAAATGCACATGCTCAGATAACGAATTGAATGGAAAATACATACCTACTAATGCTATTATTATTGTATCTATATGATACTTTGTATACAAATGACATGAAATGTCGTTGTATAAACGAGTGAAAGAGCTTTTAAAAACAGTTCTGTTTGAGACGAAAGAAATAAAAACAAAACATCTCTATATGTACATACATATAGAGATGTTTTGTTTTTATTTCTTTTAAACATTCGATCATAACCATGTTGCGTTTCAATACCGTATTGGTTCTGCTCTAAGTTATCTTCTGAATATTCACTACTCGTACATACCCATGCTTCGATTACAGTTCTACTAAAAGATCCATGCTTATGAACTGTATTTATACATATTATATTTTATTTATAGTGCATATCTAATTAAAAGATATTAAAAAAGCTAACCGATCAACATTTATTTATACTTTGTAAATGTTGAACCGTTAGGTACGTTCATACATACATTTATTTATTAATACTTTACTTCAAGTAAGTTAAGTAAAGTAGGATGTGACACAGGTCACAGACCGAGTATGTCAAGATAGAACCAACATACTACTCAATGTCTCACATGGTGACAGATTGTTTGTAGTAAAGAAAAATGACAAAAAAAAAGTTATTAATATTCATAATTAATACTTAGACTAATTTTTAATGTGTAGACTTATAGACAGAGTAATAATACCTATGACACTACTATACGTATATAAATATTTGTTTACCTTTATAAGAAGACTGGGGCCTGATCCGTTATCGTTAAGCCGATATATGAACGGCTCATCATTATCGAAATATCCATCCATGATTTTCCAAACTAAACCTAAAAATTAAATTTATTTAAATTTAACAAGTTAATCAATTAAATCCAGATAAAAAAAATCTGACCTCTCATTTCAGTTCATCGTTGAATTCCATGTACTTATTAGATGCATGTCACCTCATCTTAATTTGCGAATAGTTCAGTTTTCGTAACGCGTGGAGTGAAGAGTGATAGGGCGAGGGCGTGTTAGTCGGCCGCCCGCCCTACGCCGACTGCTCCCATGTTGCAACGTCAAAGTAAGGTAACTTAGGTAACCCCAAGCCCAAGTGATTTATAACCGGGCGTTCGTGACACGGTGAGCTTCGTAAAAAGCTACGTAACTACGATAATGCATTTTGTGAGTATAATACACCGGCGTTCAACCGACTGCCAGCTGAAGTGTAATTTGGTGATTGTTGTACGGAAAACTTTATTTTTTATTACTCTATTTTTATCATTGCCTAAATTGACATGAAAATTACCGTAATATGTACCATAAGAATGAACGCACACTTATCCGAGCCGAATGCGTCGAACGAACCGAACGAATCGAATAGTCGTATAACTAGCTTGCGCCCACGACATCATTCGCGCTTTTCCCGGTATCCTGTGGGAATTTCAAAAACTTTTCTTATCGGATGTCTATATCATAATTGCTATCCTATATGCCCGATCCGTTTAGAGTAGTTTGAACTGTGCTTTGATATATCATACAGTAACTGTCTTATTGGTAATATTTTCCAAGACGCGAACAATTTGATTACGACGAGCCCGGTCGAATGGCTACTTTGACTCCGAGGTCGCGGGTTCGCTCCCCGCACAATACAAACATTTGTGTGCATGAACATGTCTGTTAGTCTTGGTCAGGGAGTTTTATATGTAGAAGTACATTTATCAGTTGTCTAGTATACAAGCTTAATACAAGCTTTGCATTTAATTTGGGACTAGATGGCGCTGTGACAAATGTCTAGAAATATTTATTTATTAATGCGGTAAGGAATTAAAATTAAACAGGGTTTGGCTTCACTTTAAAATTACCATAAAGAGATGTGACGAAAGTAATATAACTAAAAAGTAGATAATAGGAATAAAACCATTGTTAATAAAGTCAGAGACAAGGAAATCACACGCACTATTGCGTATCAGAATAAATTATTTCCGTGTAAAGTTTGATTTTATAATTTAATGTTTATCAGTATGCGTAGAACAAAGTTTGCGTAGTTTCAATTCCAATTAAAGCAATTATAAAGTTTGAATGGCGCTTGTTCCGGTGTTTCCCGTAACCCAGTTCGCGACGGTTGCGTGTCACGCGTGATATCCCATTATCATAAAAACTACATGAACCCATCGTGCAATGCAATTTTCATTTATATCACAATTTTCATATTTAACTGCATCAAAATAAAATGCGTTGCGCTTGCTTCGCGATTGCTATCTACAGTATTGCTTTACTTCTTTTTACTTACACTATTAACAATCAACATACAGTATGTTGAGTTTTAAAAGTTCATACAAGTATTACCAAGAAAATTTCTAAAAAAAGGCATAATTCATCGGAAATTTTGTGTCTAAGCAAAGTAACGTATTCAGGAAATATTGCTTTTAATGAATATTATTAATTATTATTTAATTTCAGCACACTGTCATAAAAAGCTGTACTTATTTTCAAGAATTTCTATCGTCAACACTTATTCAACCCACTGCTGGGATATGGGTTTCCCCTCAATTGAATAAGTTTATAGCATGCTCCAAAATGCTGCTCAACTGCTGGTTGGCGTGTTCGTGGACGTTCATGGATGTTTATGATAGGATGTATATGTCTGCCACTCTGCCACTTGATTCCGACCACACAAGAACAGAAAACGGCAAAAAATGTACGTCGACTACATACGGTGTAATTGAGGCGTTTTGAATGGAAGTGGACGTCATGGGAAGCGGAGCTTAACAGCCAAAAAGGCAATCGTTATCCATTATCGCATTTAAGCAGATAACTTTATACAAACAGAAAACAATTCGGTATCATGTTGAAAATCGCGTGTCTTACTCAGTAGTTGTAAAGTAAAAATAATCAATTAGAGAACGAAATGGCCCTTCAAGCAGAAGGTCGCATAATGCTACTCGAAACGGTGCAATTGAAACTTGGCAACAACTTTTCGCCCATTGCCACACAACGTCTTATTCCTATAAAAATAACCACTTTATAGACTGCAGACAGTCATCGTTACACTTTCTATCGATATAAATAAGTACACAGTAAATAGAAAAGACAATGCTTTCAAGGGGCAGAGAAATATCCTCAAAGTTGGGTACTATGAAGTGCT
Source organism: Hypsopygia costalis (assembly GCA_937001555.2). Taxonomy (NCBI): domain Eukaryota; kingdom Metazoa; phylum Arthropoda; class Insecta; order Lepidoptera; family Pyralidae; genus Hypsopygia; species Hypsopygia costalis. Next base: position 22,364,628 of record OW443332.2, read on the forward strand.
TTTCAGTTGGCAATATTATTATTAGAAGTAATTTGCCGCCTGACAAAACATGGTAAGCAAAAAGTCATCGAAAAAGCAAACCATACAGAAGTAGAAAAAATCCCTCATCAGCAGAGAAATAGCAAGTCTTGGGTCTATTCTATTCTATTGCGGGTCTACTATTCTATTCAAATACGTGTATTAGTGGTGGTATATAATTTTCTCATATTTCCACTAAACATTTAAATTAGTGCCGTCGCTCTTATGCGAATGTTCTACTGCAAATCATGAATTCGAAATAAGGGAGCGGGACGACATATTGAATTCCTTGATGTTGCATTCGAAGTAGAGTGATGTTCGAGAATCAGATACTAATCATATATTTTTTATACCACTAAGGTGGAAAACAAGCATGCGGCCAGCCTGATAGAAAGCAGTTACCGCAGCCTATGAATCCAGTTGCCTCAATCTAGGCGAGGTCGTTATTTGTTTGCTAAAATTTTCCATAGATGTGAGCGAAACATGAATTTGCTCTCGATCTTGTTATGAGTATTTACAACTAACTTGTTTATAGTTTTTTTTAGGTCAAACTTGAACTCGTTCCGACTTGAATACTATTACTTATACTGTGCTTGAATATAATAATACGTAGATAGACCTAACTATAATATTATATACAACCATGACTATTTTACAACATCCCTACTAATATTGTAAATGTGAATGTGAGTTTGTTTGTTACGCTTTCACGCTGAAACTACTCAACTGATCATCATGAAACTTTGTACACATATTCCCAAAGGTATTAAGAAGGACATAGAATATTTTTTAATAAAACAAAAGTAAACGCAAGCGAAGCCGCGGGTGGAAGCTAGTAAGCCATAAGACTTAATCATCTATATCTTTAGAAAATAATCTTTCTGCATATAAGCAGCCCACCACCATTTTGTAGCCCAAGCCAATTTCACCACCCACCCTGTGCTAGCTGACGAGGCTTTAGCCAATGAAAGGCAGGGCATGACGAGCAGTACTAGGGAAGTATCTCTACTTACACAGAAGAGCAAAACCACAAAACAATTCCCTGGAGGATAAAGGGTCGGCAACGCACGAGTAATGCCTCTGGTGTCACAGGCGTCCATAGGCTGCGATGACTACTTACCATCAGGCAGGTCGTACGCTTGATTATCACCATAGTCTTAGAAAAAAAAGCTTTTTTGTATTCCTGCGAGTGAATGAGCTACGCTTTGCGTCAGGCGGGCCGTATGAATGTATAAAAATATCTATCGATAGACTAGGCAGTTTTGTACCCAATGCGTAAATTATTATTCAGCCTTTACCTTTAGGAAAAACCATACTTAACGAGTAAGTTTGTGAGGGTGCATGTTGCGCTCATATGGATGTTTGTTACGCTGTCACGAATAAAAGGCTGAACGAATGTTGATAAAATTTCATTGTCCCCCATCTGCTGTCGCTGACTCGGCAGATGTTATCGGCCTACTGTCACTTAAGGGTCCGTTCAAACAAACCGGCTCGGAGAGGAGAGCAGATTTTGGACGAGTTTAAAATAGTCTTGTATCATTGTCATAAGGTGTACTTTAAAAATGCACATCGGCTCTCGACAATTCTCATATAACAAAAGAAGTGAATTTAAAAAATGAACCTTATGCTAATGATCTAAAACTCTGTTTTAAACGCCACCAAAATCTGCTTTCCTCTCCGAGCCAGTCTGTGCGAACGGACCCTAACCTAAGCATGCTGATTTTGAGAGTCATGTCGACGTTCTCCGACGAATTTGATATTACAAATAAAGAGCATAGCTCTCTTCATCGCTCGCTTTGCAAATTTAAGCTTGTGGTCTAGCCCGGTGGTTAGCGTAGAGAGGGGACACTCTTTTTTTATACCACTACAGTGGCAAACAAGCATACGATCCGCCTGATGAAAGCAGTTACCGAAACCTATGAACGCCTGTAACACCAGGGGCATCACATCACATGCCCTGTAAAGCACTTGTTGGAATTTTAGTCTTCAAGTCTTGGGACATCTGTGCGGTGAGGACATAATTATCGAAACTTTCCAAAAGCATACTCTTACTAACATCATCATCATTAAGTCATTTTAGTCTCCACTACAGGAGCACGACCCTCTCTCGTCTGTCCCAGACAGAAGGAGGATTTAGCCTACACTCCCCACGCTGGTCAGACGGGTTGGGGAGGCCTGATCGATGTTTTATAATGTCCCTTAGTCGCCTTGTACGACATCCACGGGAAGAGACGGAGTGATTCTATTCTGCCGGAAACCACACGGCTTATTCTCATACTCTTACTATGTGACAGACAAAAAAGTAAAAGATTTACCACCAATTGATTTTAGCAGCACAAAAACGTTTACCTTCGAGGAAAAATGAGCCATTACAATAACTGCAAGTAAATTTCTTAAACTGTAAAATGAAGCAAAACTCAGGTACGAACCAACAATTTACGAAAACGATTAGCTTACGACAAGTAAACTAGCAATATAAAGGCAAATTACACTGTCCCAGAATTGATTCTAATAGCTATGAATGCAGTCTTGACAAATGACACCCACAAGAAAATTTTGTCGTTAAACTAAATGGTTGTAACTTCCAAGGCTGTACGAGAATAGTTTTATGAAATTTGTTGATCTGACATTTAGATGCAATCATTTATATTATACAAGCCTGCGTGCGTGACTTCGTCACGGCCTATCTTGGTATCCTGTGGGAAGAAATTAACAGATCACTACTGAAATTAGGATTAGTAATTATAAGTATTTGTTCCGTATTGTTGAAGTATGTGTTAAGCATTGCCACAGTATAAGTTAGTACTATTGTACTACTCTCAGGTTTTGTCTGATTCCTATACATTACAGGCATCACGACTTTGGAACGCACTACACCTATCCCATTAAGAAAATACCAAATAAATTTAATTTCAAAAAGAAAGTTTATGCTAACCTCTTAAACAGCTTATTTCAGCCGTGAGTTGTCTGGCATGTTTATGCATGTTTATATTATGTATGTATATATATGTGTGTATGTATGTATATAAATGGATATGTATGTATGGATGTAGTGTATGTATGTATATATAAGTATAAATATAGTTTATAGTCACTATTTATGGTTTTGTTATATATTTTTAAACCGCATTCGTGGATGTCTGCACTTCCCGAAGGTTGACTGGTAGAGAATGCTTTTAGCATTAAGTCCGCCTTTTATACCATTCTTATAGTGGTCAATAAAGAGTTTAAATACTACGTACAGTATGGGCGCTCCCTGCCGCTCTCTTGTGTCGACCTCACTTCCCCTCTGAGACGAATCTGGAAGAGTTTGTATGGCGCCGCACGCACACACGGCCGTTTGCGTTATCGAATGGATTGGCACACACAACAACGCGGCGACGCTATCGAGCACTTCATAGAGTCTAACGCGTGCAATACAAGCAGGACTGTAATACCTACTCGCTCGCTGTTATCCCAGCTGCTGACGCAACTGGAACCTCACTCACAAGCAGGAACACAATAGAACTCTGCAATGATTGATGATTGATATTTGGCTGTATGTTCTGAAAGGTAGGGTGGTGCTTCCCCAGTCGCCACTTATTTCATGTTAATATTCCCTACCTCTTTATTTTGCTGGTTGACAGGGTCTACTACACCACGATCAAAGATATTTTAAACCTATGAAATTAGTTTGATCAGAACTATTGCCTCAATAACTCAAACTTTTCAACGTCTTTCAATCACTTTTGGGGTGTAAGCGGATCAGCACCATCTTTAAAGCCAAAGTCAACCGCAACGGCACGTGTTGCACCCTGCCGACTAGAGAAAATGGCCCTGGTAAAAGAGCGATACGGTACAACGTATTTGTAAGCGCGACTGGGGAAGTGCTTCCACGCCCCAGAATACCGCAGCCAAATAACAATTCCCTTGAGGGTTGTTGTATTCTTGCGAGTGCTGCGTTAGCAGCGGGGGTGGCAACGCCCAAGCGATATTACATTTTGCGAGCGTTAATATGTCTACGGTAACCGCTTACCATCAAGTGGGCCGTATGTTTGCTTACCATCCGACGCAGCGCTTAGTATAAATAAAATTTTCAATGTCTTTACCCGTACATCCTCTAGTGACAAATACATTCAATATTTCTATAATATGTTAGACGATGTGATCATCCCTCCTATAAACACAATGTCATTCTCTGATTCAGTGGGGTTTCTGTAGATAGCTAAAGGTTGATGATATTTTGAATCGCTTACTTACTCGTCTTTCATAAAAATCAAATTAATATATTTGACACAGGCCCCTAAGTATTCATGTTCACACAGACCTGGATTTCGCTTGCTCAACAGATGAATTAGCCACTGGGTATTTTCTTCAGATGGAATATACGTAATCACCGTCTCTTGGATTTCAGATATCACTATTTATTATTTTTTTTTTTTTTTTTTTTTTTTTTTTAATAATAATATATTTATTTCAACCAAGTAGCTAGCCTATTACATAAATAAACTTAGGCATAAAAGTATACATCACAAGTATGGCATGGATATTTTATACTTGGTAAATAAGCTTTCCAATTTGGTTTTTACAATAACTTCCACACTAGGCTCTGGGTCTGTATTGTGGAAGTCATTCATTAAACAATTACTTAAGTTAGTTTAGCGCTTAGACAACAGTAGTATACTAACATAAAATGTAATATCATAATAAAATGTAAAAACTTACTATATTTATGTGAGATGAGTGTTGTGATCATGTGAGGTATGTGTTGTGTTCATGTGTGTAATTGTGTGTGGGTAAGTCTGTTCGAATGTCCAATTTTAGTGTGTTTATTGAAAATACTTTTGTATTTGCGATTATTTGAGTGTACATTTGTATTTGTTTAAGAATATATTGTGTGTTTGTTAGCTTTGAGTTTATCTTTGTGTAACCTTAATGTTATTCAGTAACTCTGAGTAATTCTTCTGTTTCTAAATAGGAAAGCGTATGAAGCCACTTTAAAACCAATTTTTTGGATTCATGAACCGTACACTGCTTAATGTTACATGCTTTAACTATACGATTATAAAGAAATGGGTGCAAGAAAAAAGAAAACCTTCTAGAAAAGGTAGTTTTAACTTTGGGCACGGGAATTTTAAATATTCTATTGTTTAATATGTTTTTGTATTTTACAGACTTAATAACTTCTTTATGAACAGTGGTTGCAACTTTGAATATATATAGTTTCCTTATACTTAATAAATCACACTCTCGGTAAAGCAAATCGGTGGGGAAACGGAAAGGTTTCCGAAGCATCATTTTTAAAATAGATCGCTGTGCTCGTTCAATTTTTAACATTTTGGTTACGCAAGATCCACCCCAGACGACTATGCAGTACGTAAGAATTGATTGACATATTGCGATATATACATGATTCAGGAGAGGTAATGATGCTACATTTCTAAGCTGCTTTATTGGGTAAATAAGTTTGCGGGCTCTGGCAGCTGTTGTGTTAATATGCTCTTCAAAGGTGAGTCTTTCATCCAGTATGATGCCAAGATATTTGACGCTTTTTGTTCTAGCCATAGTGACGCAGTTACAAGTCCTCTGATTTATTTGCCCAGGACGATTGCATGTGTGCACCTTGATATCGGTGAGAAAAGCCGGATTCGAAGCTGCGGTTTTTTGAAAACACATAAATTTTGATTTCGATAGATTAAGGGACAATAGGTTTTGTTTTAACCATTTTGCTACTTTAGAGGTACCACATTCGGCCAGCTCTTTTGTTACCTCCCAGCTGGGCCCATGAAAAAGTATTACAGTATCATCAGCGTAACAAATTGTTTGAGCATTTTTTATATTTAATGACATTATGTCATTTACATATAGCAGAAAAAGAGTAGGACCCAAGATACTACCTTGTGGCACCCCGAAATTTACGCAACTTAAGTCGCTGGTATGATTTGCCATCTGAACACATTGCTTACGTTCCTGTAGATAGCTTCGGAACCATTCAAGAGAAACTCCTCTGATACCCGTTTTTTCCAATTTTGCTAGTAGTATTGGAATTGACACAGTATCAAAGGCCTTCGCTAAGTCTAGGAAAACTCCTATACAGGCCTCCCCCCCATCAAGGAAACCAGATATCTGATTTGTTAAAAGAGATATGGCATGTTCAGTTGATCTACCCTGACGAAAACCGAATTGGTTCTGAGAAATGATGTTATTTTTCTCTAAAAATTCAACTACTCGTCTATTTATCACCTTTTCCAGAATTTTAGAAAATGTGCTTAGTAGAGATATAGGTCGGTAATTATTGGGATCACTTTTGTCCCCACCTTTGTGAATTGGAGTAATTGCCGCAATCCTCCATTCATCAGGAAACACACCTTCAATCATGCTCAAATTGCAGATATGTGTTAATGGTTCTAGAATATACTTTGTAAGTATTTTTAATAGATGATTATTAATTCCATCAATTCCTGGAGCACTATCTTGTTTGAGTCCCATTATAATTCCCTTTATTTCTGTCTCATCTGTAGGTCTTAGAAATAGTGTGTCCTTAGGAGAATTTGATACATTCACTTTGGCTGCTAAGGAGTCTTGATTTTCTTTAGTTTCAGAAAGGATCTTGTTAGCCAAGTTTTGTCCAAAAGACGAGAGATGAGTATTAAAGTAATTTAGAGAATCTATCGCGTTGGATTTAATTGACATCAATTCCCCGTACCGACTAGAAGACTTCTGAGTGTATGTGATATCTTTGATTACATTCCATAACTTTTTAGGATTAGTTTGGTTTTCTATGAGTTTGTTTTCGTGATATTTCCTTTTAAGCCTGCTTACTAGTGTCCTGTAAAAGTTTCTATATCGTTTGTATGTAATTTGAGCAATTTGATCTTCAGGATTTTTCCTGGCAGCATTGTGCAATTTGTCGTGGTTTCTAGAACACCTGATAAGTCCTGGTGTCATCCATGGCTTTAGGATAGACTGAGATGGTCTTATATAAACCTTTGTACTATTTTTATCTATAACTTGTTTAAATACATCTGTAAAACAGTTCACAGCTTCATTTACAGTCATTTTTGTGGTTATCTCAGTCCAGTCCGCTTTTTCGAATTCTGCAATTATATTTTTGTAGTCCAATCTTTTGCTAAATTTGTTTTGTTGACGAGGTAATTTAATTCCTGTATTTATTTCAGCCATGATGATATCGTGATCTGTAATACCAGTTTTATAAACCACAGAATTAACTTGGAACTTCGATGATACCATGATGTGATCCAAGCATGAATTCTTGCGTGTTGGTATCGTGACAGTTGGGGTCAAACCTGCTTCAGCAATTAAACAAAGATATTCATTACTCTGATTATCAATGCTGTCATGACATATATTTATATTAATGTCTCCAGCCAAGATCATGCACCTAGTGTCCTTTATGGTTTTAATAATACCGTCAAGAGAATTAAAAAAGTTATTCATGTTTCTGAATGAGGGTGAACGGTATATTCCTAGAATAGTGAAGTAGTTTTTTATACTAACTATTAAACAATTAGCATCACTAATGTCAGGTTCGTTCACTGTGCAATCCCATTTATTTTTAACATAAATTATTACGCCTCCAGATTGGTTCAAAAACTTAGTAGTGCGGTACGCTGTATACCCTTTTATAGGGCGAATGATTGAAAGGTTATTTATCCAGCATTCTGTAAGTATAACAACATCAATATCCATGCTTAAACGTGAGAATGTTATTAGGAAATTATCAAAGTTTTTCTGCATACTTCTAATATTAAATGTTAGGATTTTGAAATTAAATGGGTTAGATAAAAATTTGCGACATTGCTCCGGTGTTTCAACGGCATGGCATTTTATTTCCGACGAGTCGATGAGTCTAATGATGTTAATGTCAGCCATTGTATAAATTATGTAATAACCCTAGTGATTTACATGCCATAAAAGTTCCAACAAATTGTTTCCATGCAGCATCATATATCGCAAAGTATGAGAAACACTTTTTTGCACAATGTGATTTATTTCGTGAGTGAGAATGTGAGTAAGAATTGGAGTGTATGTGTGAATGTAAGAATAAGTCTGTGTGTACAAATGGATGAGTATGTTTATATAATGACGGAGATATGATGTGTTGTTCAATATTACATAATAGTATGAATACCTTATAATATATAGAAGTTTCAACAAGGAGAGAGATTGTATCGATGACTTCACTCTTGTGTGCTGGGCAGGGCTGTTTCAACCGTGCCGAAAGCCTCGATGTCCCTATGGGTACGGATGTGAATGGCACCAGCTCCTTGTTTCTTCCTGATGTATATGGAACCGTTACTTGTCCAACAAAATTTGTAATCCGCTTCTTTTGCAAATAAGCGGGCTTCACGAAACAACAGTCTGTTTTCTTTTGTTAACCTTTCGTTTACATATATAGCTTGTTTCGGACCCTCTACACCGATGTCAGTAGTATTAAGTGTCCTGCGAGTCTTGGCATTTTTAAGAAATTCATCTCTTTTGGAGCGTCTTAGGAAGCGAGCAACCAATGGTCGAGGAAGCTGTTGATTGTTACCTTCGGTTATATCTCGTCGGGGACCCTGCCTTGAAACATATTCTAAGTCCGTCTCTGCCAAGTTCACCCCAATTTTAACAGCTGACGTAAGCAGGATATGTACGGGATTCTCGTGTCCAGTTTCAGTGATCCCCAGAATCTCTAACTCATTTCTATACCCCATCTGTGCCCGCGTATTAAGCTGCTCCTTAAGCTCCGCGATTGTATTATGAAGAAGAGGTACTTCAACACTCTTATCCTCAATCGCTGTAATTCTTGACTCAAATTCTGCCATTTTTGTGCCAAACGAATCGAGCCGATCATGGCAACGGGAGAGTGATGCTACAGCCTCTGCTAACTGTGATTTCACTGTTGACATCTCTTGACGGAGCAGTCGGAACTCTGCAGTTAACATCTTCAGTTCATTCACGGCGATTGGCACTTCAGCGTCTTCATCCGATGCATTCTTACACACAGACTCAGTCAAATCCACAGCAGCGGGAATTCCTCTTACTGGAGTTAATGAGTTATCTCCTCCCTTTTTTGCTGCACAACAGCATTCCGGACACTTCCAAGTCGAAATCTGTTCCGGCAGAATAATCGGAATGCACTGAGGATGAAAGTTATTTTTGCAGCTGTTGACTTTGCAACTAATTGGGTTCTTATCTGTGATTAGTTTATTACATGATGCACAATTTTTAGTAGCAGGTGAACGCGGACGTGGCATTTGTATTTATTTGTATGAGCCGGTACCAAGTAATGTTTCGTTCCTAAAACGTTAAGCGGGCAGTACTGTCGCAAACTATCCGCGATCGTGGTACCGGGCACTGGAATGTACCTGCGTGCGTTGTGAATGTTGTTATTGTGATAATACCGAACAGCAACTTGGTGTTTAGTCCTTAAAGTGATATGATAATACAAGCAACGCAATGATGACTCACGCTCACGCTGCGCCGTGCATCGATTGATGTATCCAGGATATGGTAGCTTAGTGTTGATTTTTAACGATTATTGTATTCTTGAATACGCTCACAATTTGCACCCTTTATGCAATCTTAATGCAGACTGATACTTAGGTTGATGTCTATACTATAGAAAAAGTAGTGTTACTACTTTGAACCACTATTTTCAATTTTAATTTACCAAACACAATAGTACGTGACTGTTGTCGTTAGCGCTTCCGCGGGCTTCTATTATATAATACATATTACTCATTATAGCTATATCCAAGCTGTTGAACTTGATTATTTATATCTCTGCAGGCATGAACCTGCAATAACCTATATTTCAGAACTGTCAGTGACATATTCAAAGTAGAGATAGGATTTATCGTTACGCTTATAAGAGTGAACGCACATGTATACGAACCGAATTTTAAAATTCTTTGTATGAAATTTTATGACATCTCGCAAATTTCCCCAATAGTAGAAATATAAATATATTTATTTCAACATCACATAACAAAGTAAAGGTACACAAATACAACATTACATATAATAGAAGATGTGATGTTGAAATATTGGTCCACCCAAATGAAATATTGGTGTTAGATACTTAAAATTCGTGGTGCACGGCATTTGAGCTTTACTTGCCTAGCCATCTCTTTAGGCTTTCAATGTCTTTCGTACTCCTACTAATTACTTCTGATTAAATTCGTTGTGAGTTCCAAAGCAATGCAATATATATATATATACATTAGTCATATCAACTAAGTCTTACCTCCGACGGCAATGGACTTCACTGTTCATTGCCTTTATTGAGGGCCGCCACTGTTAATCCTGACTACACAGGCGACACAGTGGTGGCCCCCGTTCCATCTCGCAAATCTATCCGAGCCGAATAGTCCGAATCATGAGGGCAGACAGGGACAGGTGTGCGAGGTTTCATTATGTTTCATATAATCATCATCAGGTCATTTTAGTCTCCACTACAGGAGCACGACCCTCTCTGGTCCGTCCCAGACAGAAGGAGGATTTGGTCTACACTCCCCACGCTGGCCAGACGGGTTGGGGAGGCCTGATCGATGGTTGGTAATGTATTTCCCTTAGTCGCCTTGTACGACATCCACGGGAAGAGACGGAGTGATTCTATTCTAGTCTGCCGGCCACACGACCAAATAAAGAATTCTAAAATTTCATATAAAGAATTCTAAAATTCCATTCGTTCGGTTTGTTCGGCGCGTTCGGGTCGGATAAGTGTGCGTTCACTCTAATAAGCGTAGCAAAAATTCCTAGGTCTGTGACATTAACACATTACTCTTTAATCTTGTCACTGGCAGTTTTGAAATATTATAGATTTTTACATGGTTCTTGCCCACAGAGAATTTTGATATAAATATTTTTTCACTCTCAATACTTATTCAGAAACTATAAAAATAAACAAACATGGCAATAGTAAATAAATAGAAAAAGTATTGTTTATGTGTTAGGTAGGGCTGCGCCGCGCCGCCGTCGAAACCAAAGAGTATAGTCGCGCAGTATTTCATGAGCGCTGGACGTGGTGCTGGGGGTAGTTTCGCGCATACGCACCAACTATTAAAGATGCTCTTCTGCGCAATCAAGTCCAGCCCCCTTACCACCATCTCTTATTGCGACTCAATAACTGAATAGATTGCTTATTAATACCAATGAATAAGCGACTCTATTTCAAATGAATAGAGTCGCTTATTCATTGGTATGAATAAGCAATCTACTCAATTATTGAGTCGCAATAAGAGATGGTGGTAAGGGGGCAGCGCTCATAGAATACTGCGCGACCTATATGTTAGCACAGCATAGTAATACAACCAGTATGTTAACTTTATACTAGCGCCCAAATCTGCGCTTTGGTTTTGGTGCGCCGCGCACCAAAACTTCCTGAGCGATCGTGTAAATGACGCTTGTGCGTCTGCCTCTGTGCGTGCGCCGATTTGGGCGCTAGTATGAAGTTAAAGTACTGGTTGTTTTACTATGCTGTGATGTTAGTCTGTGATCACGTGGCATTTGAATTTTTCTCCGGTCCAAAGAGAACTTACTTTATCTTCAATCTTCATGTAGGTACCGCATAGACGTAGCCTAGCTAAAGAAATTACACAGGTGGATATCAAAGAAAGAAGTCTATCAGGTGCAGAGTAAACATCAATTCTACAAACATTTCCTTACTCCTTACTCCAAACTTATATCCATGCATCATAGTTAATATAAGTAGTAAAAATAAATTTATTTAAATATAATCTGGGGTGTAAGTGTTTCATGAACATCTTTAAACCAAAGCCAACCTCACCTGCACGTGACTGAAAAGAGAGATAGGGTAGGATAGACGTATTTTTTAAGCTGCCCGACTGGTGAAGTACCTCCACCTCACAGAATATAGCAGTCAAATGACAATTCCTTGAGGGATGTTGTGTTCCTGCGTGTGATATAAAAATAAATATATTACCTGTTTGTGAGGGTAGGCCAGTATAAAGATATGCATTTCTACTTCTATTAATACAGCAAAAATTAGTTTCTGATGATTTATTTTACCTTAACCAATTTCATAAATAGTTTACAAATTAGTCGACAGTCGCCCGCACATTAAGTTACATTGTATTAGAAAAGTCATCTCTATTGCGACAATATCAGGACGGCTCAAATATCAACACTTGATCTGCGGTCGGCTGTGCATATCAATGAAATAAATAAAAAGTACAGTCGGTATCACATGTCGACTTTTTTAGTAGTAATTTTACATAATTTCTTTTTCACGAAATTATTAAAAATATCTTCAACATTGCTACATTCGCCTTTAATTACCTACTACGTTAGCTAATGTAATTGTACAGAAAACTCCTGAGTAAGTACCTACAAATCGCTATTCTGTGTGGCTTTTGTGGACTACCAAAAAGCATTCGAATTCGATCATGTAAGGATCGCCGCTGCATCGAGGTGCAGTACCTTGACAGCTCTCTACTGCAATGTTTTTCAATCTTTTTGATTTCGCGACCCCTTTACAGGTTGAAAAACTCTGGCGACCCCCTTGTGCCATAGACAGACAAATAAATAATTTAAAAGACTACGTAAATGTTTTTTTTTAATAATCTGCGAGAGTTTTGAAAAGGTGTACGATGTAAGTTGACAAAGCTACCCGCGACTTAAGTCAAAGGCGCCAGCTTGCGCGGGCGACGTTGCCACCGCATTGTCATTGTTCTTGCCTTTTTCTTGTTGCTGGCGACCCCCCGAGTCTGGCTTCGCGACCTCCTTGGGGGTCGCGACCCACAGAATGAAAAACACTCTAATGTCTCTGTCCACTCCTACAGTCTAGGTATCAAAAGGAACAAGCATACGGCACGCTTGATGTAAAGCGGTTACCATAGCCATTTAAGCGCTCGTATATGACATTATCGCTCGCGCGCCGCCGCAATCCTAAAGTCTACACTCATTTCAACATAGGAACCGTCGTATGACACTTCAATTTGACATTCCATTTGACATAACTAGAAACAAGACAACTTTTAATTGAACGAGTAAATTTCGATTATCGATTCTACAGGCCTAGTATGTTCTATCGATTAAATGAATAAAAATAATTCAAAATATAAAAAGGTACATTATGGGTAAATACAAAAAAGTAATATGTAAATAGGAATTATGTAATTACCTAATAATATGGCAATTAAAGCTAGCGCTCGATCAAAAATCGACGTCATTTTTTTATCACCACACATACACATCATCACATTGACTTATGTAGACTTATATACACATAAGTCAATTCATCATCATAATAAATTGACATTCGCATGCTTTAATTTTCCGAGTCGTTAAGAAAAGTAGAACGATTAAAAATACTATGACTGAATATTCGAAACATAAAGTGTTAATGTTTCGATTAATCAGTCGCATCTCTAGTACAAAATGGCTGAAAGTAGACGTAGTACGTAACAAGTTCTGTAAGTGAAATAAATTAAAGTTTTATGTTTTTCACTGTGAAATAAGTGAAACAAAAGATTGTTTTGGACTGAAAGATCATTTTATAATATTAACAGATAAGAATCATTATATAAAAAAATATTACAGGACGATTTACACATTTATTCTCACAATCACTTTTTTTGTCAAATTGAATACATCCTTGCAAGTTACGTTCTACCGACCTGTCATACGACGGTTCCTACGTTGAAAGGAGTGTAATAGACATAAATCACAAATGTGATTGTTGTCTATTAGAATTTGAAACACTAAAAACTGTAATCGAAGAAGTTTTTATACAAAATAATGAGTCGATTATTAAGGAAGTAGACTCCTGTCTGTCTAAACGATACAGAACTAAAATTTTTTGCTACATCGATGGTCTAAACTTATCTACCTACAGCGGGGTAGACATAATTTGATAACAGGATATATCTCCCCAAATCTGTTTTCGAATGTTGCCAGCAGCGGCATCTATATGAATAAACTTCTATACAGTCTCTGAGATATAACTACGGCTGCTTTGATCATAACTAAGAAAAATTTTATCTAAGCGTACGTCCAAATCTGTGCTACGCGAATGCGCACAATGTTCCATAGGCCTTACTTAGCGCAATAAATTATTTGATCCTTCATCTATCCAGTGGTGTGATTGAATTTGGGATGGAGATGATAGATTTGTAGCTGCAACACCAAACTGTATCCCCCGATTTTGTTATCATACGTTTTTTTTAATTGCCTCCCTATGGAAGCAAGTTTAAAGACGTAGTCAAGTCAAAATAAAGTACGAATCTTTATAATTTGATTATCGTACTATCCTAAGTAATGTCTATCACACACATCACTGTTTCGTTTCTGTGGTTACATTGTGAGGTTTTCTTCTCTCCAAGGCCACCTGGTATCCGTCGACTGCCTTCATCATGATATCCAGCTTTACCCTGATGTGGGGGGTCGAGGCCTCCTTCTCACCGACTATCTTGTAAGACCGAATGATGGCTGACAATGCTGTCTTGACCGACATGAGGGCGTATTGATAACCTGTAAAATTATATAGAATCATTGAAATATTTTTTTTTGCGGTGTAAGTGGCTCACCATGATCTTTACACCAAAGCTACCCTCACATGCACGTGGTGCACCCTGCCGACTAGCAAAAATGGCCATATAGGTGTAGAGGACAGCGTATATAATAAGCTGTGCTGAGGAAGTACCTTCACCTCACAGAATACCGCAGCCAAATAACAATTCCTCCAAATAACCCTACTATTGTGTTCGTGAGTGAGGTCACCAGAAAGCAGTTGCTGCGTTGGTGCCGGTAGTGGAGGCGCGCGAGCGATATTTCTTGTTGGGAACGTTAATATGGTTACAGTAACCGCTTCGCATCATCGGTATGGTTGTATGCGACCCGACGCGGTATAAAAAAATCTCGTATTTTTTAGAGCTGTCTTGTAAAAAGGAAAAATCAATTTCATTGAATTGATGACAAAGATTGTCTAGAAGACGTCCACCTTTGTACTATAATATTATAAATATTTATTCATGTAAATGGTTTAAAAAATATTAACAAAAAATGAACAAAACTTTAACTTTACTTTTTAAAATCTGTTAAAAACTGTTTATATTCTGTCTCTGAGTAGGTTTGTTACCTTATCATGACTAAACGGCTAAACCGATTTGAATAAAATTTGGCATGGGCATAGATTGTTTCCCCAAAAAGGACATTGGCTATCTTTTGGTGCCATATAACCGACATTTATGAGGGTTCAGCCGCGGGCGGAAACTAGTATTAACTATAACAATAATATGCTAATTGGTTGTCATATTTCTAAGAACGACAAATGATTAACATGACATGGAAGACAATCATAATCACAATTATCTCAGTTTGATTACCACCACACTACTTACCTACGATTTAACACAAGTTTATGGTAACAACCTTAACAATCGTTAACATAGGGGAAATACCATTTTAATCACTATTTACATGTAGTTATAATTGCAACTGACCATAATGTAGAATATTTGCGCAATAAAAATTAAAAACTACAGTAAATCCATAAATTATTGCAGGCTTTGTATATTTGCAACAAGACGGTCTTATTAGTAAAGAGCAATCTTTTAAAGACAGCCTTATTAGCTAAGAGCAATTGGATTTGTGCGTGGATGGATTCTGGAGGGATAGTATTGTTAGGTATTGTATTGGTGATTGACTGACACGCCGACGACGACGCCATCCTTATTTATTAATAAACTAGCTTCCACCCGCGACTTTATTTTAAATTAAATGTTTGAGAATATGTGTACAAAGTTTCATGATATTCGGTTGAGTAGGTCCGGCGTAAAAGCGCAACAAACAAACTCACATTCACATTTAAAATATTAGTAGGGATGTACAGAAAAAGTGTTTACGAATCTTGTGCTACCGACAACAGTTGGGACGCTCCGTTCTTAATTATGAGGCACGACTATCAAAATTTAGTGTCCAATCCAAACTCTGGAAACACGTAGACCATTATATTGACATTATTTATTTTTATAAAATAATTCATTCATTATTGGATGTCCCTAATTTGCTTTCTCGAATAACCTTCAACACTTGGTACAGTGCCCGGAGGCCCAATCAGATTGGAGTTTTTAGTTTAAAAGTATATAAAAATAATACCTCCTTTTACAACCCTCTGGTCAGGATGGCTCGTCAATGTGAGTCGTGCAATGAGATAGCTAAAACCAACTTAGAATTTGATATTTTTAATCCTAAGCTAGTTTCATATACATATAAGGATATTAAAGGTTATCCTTTATTGCAAAAAAAAAATAATAATATTGCAAGCTCACGTTTGTAACAACGGTGCAGGCGTGAGCTTGCAATATACGTAGTAACGCATTGGTTTATGCTGTGATTGTACTTATGAATTACTCCCACCTCTAACGGTGGAAAGTGGCTGTTATAATAACTTTGCAAAGCTTAACTGTACACATTTTTGTTGTTATATGTATATCAAAGAGTAATTGTCAATGAACCAACTAAATAGACAAAGGGTACAACACAAATGTTTGCCACTTATATACACCATGTTTGTCTGACATAAACTCGGAAATACTTAACAGATCTTAATGAACATATTGTGTGTTTACTCCAACTTAAGTAAGAGGCGTTTTTATATAATACATAGTGGTATGTTAGGTAGGAAATTTGAATTCGTTGTATGTCGCATCCGGGGTAGTATACTATTCTGATTTGGTAGCAACAAGGGAGAATTACCAAGCGTTCAGACTATTTTGCAATTCATATTATTGGAATCAACGAATAAAACAAAACAGTCAATATTTTAGATCCCCAAATCAAATCTGCCTTTTAACTCTTGTTTTATTCCGAGTAAAAATCTCCCGATTCCTCCCGATTTTTAGCAGGCAAATTTACCGATTTAAAAATTTTCACTTTTGCAACACTGCTTCCTAACTCCTACTACTTTCTTCTGATTAAATTCGTTGTGAGTTCCAAGGCAGCTGTAGTCTTACCCCCGGGACTGCAATGGACTTCATTGTTCATTGTCTTATTTGGTGGTCGCCGCTGTTAATCCTGGCTACATAGGAGACACAGTGATGGGAATGTGTGGTGGGCCCCCGTCCCGTATACCACTAGGAAAGTTATAATAGAGAAGTCTACGCGAACGAAATTGCAGGCGACTGCTATTAAAATCTTAAAACATAGGAAAACTCACCGAGGCAATTTCTAGGACCACTGCTAAACGGCATATAACTGCATGTATGGGCTAAGTTGAACCGCTCCGGCAAGAACCTGTCGGGGTCGAAGACTTCCGCGTCTGGTCCCCAGTACTTCGGGTCTCTATGGACCCCCCAGATGGACACCACGACCCCTGAGCCGGCTGGTAGCACCCGTCCAGATGCTGTAAACAAATTATGTCATTTAAATGTATAAATAAGTTTTAATTTATTTTGGGGTGTTGTAGCTCACCATGACGCCGACACCACCGAATACGCATAAAACGTTTTGAGGTGTAAGCGGTTCATCAACAGCTTTGAACCAAAGCCAACCTCACCTGCACGTGGTGCACCCTGCTGACTGACAAATGAGACTCTGGCGAAAAAAAAGGTAAAGGTAAGGCATAGCGTATTTTTAAGCTGTTGCCTAGGAAAGTACCTCCGCCTCACAGAACACCGCTGCAAAATAACAATAGGAAGGAGTATACGCCCTTAGTGTTGCTGATCTCCCTGGGCGGTGGTGATTGCTTTCCATCAGATGATCCACATGTTCGTTTGCCCCCCTCTAATATATAAAAAAAACCCCTGAGTTGTGAAATTTATACCGTTTTGCGAAATTAAATGGTACAAAAGTAACACCAAAGAATGACGGACCGCGTGTTTTTATTTAGGAGGAGCATGTTTTCTTTTTCTTCACATCTATTTATAGACCATGAGATGGCTGTATTTTTTTATTGATGCAGTCGCAAAAAATCTTGTGACATTTAATGTCGCATCGAATCATTGTAGTTAGTATAGTTTTCAACTGATAAAATGAAACCGATAGAAGTCTCTAATGCGGTTCACTAGTTACCATTAAAACGTAAATATATATAATAATAATAATAATCGTTTCATTGATATATCCTGGAGCGGGTCACGGCGGGCGTGCATCATTACATCAAACTTCTCAAAGGGGCTTCTACGCCTTGGATCCATATCCCCGCGCACGCCTATCAAATTACCGGGCTTGACCAGTGATAAAAACGAGATACATAATAATAATAGACGAGGAATAGAAGCAGTTATGGCAGGCGTCCGTCCCTCTTCTGTAATAGCCCGGTATTTAGTTCACCCTGATCTCATCTCCATAGCTCATTTATTTTCTATGGAGATGAGATTTTGTAATATTCTCAACGCCTGCCGAGCCCTGCTCATGGGTATATCGTTCCATTGATATATCCTAGAGCGGGTCACGGCGGGCGTACAACATTACATCAAACTTCTCAAACGGGCCTCTACGCGTTGGATCCATATCCCCGCGCACGCCTATCAAATGACCGGGCTTGATAAAAAGAGTTAATAATAGTATACTCACGCAATGAAATATCTTCTAAAACCTTTCTGATGATAAAAGGAACTGGGGGGAACAGTCTCATAGACTCCTTGACCACTCGCTCGAGGTACTTCAATTTGGTCAAATCTTCTTTGTCTATAGGGCGGTCGGAATCGCCGAATACTTCGAATAGTCTAAAAGAAACAGGTATAAACAAAATAATTTACCGGGACGAAGCAACTGTTTTAATCTCTGGTTGAAATCTTGGTGAAAGATATAGATTAAATTTGGTGATGATTGTGTTCCCATGAGGTGACCCACATGCTCGTTTGGCCCCCTCTCATATAAAATAAAAAGAGGTTGCTTATAAAAAAAAACGAATTGCTTTATTTATCAGTATAAAAGTACCTACTATCATTTATGTGGTAAAATACAATATTTAATGTGCTATCGTATACAAACATGATAATTTATATTAGGTACATTAAAAATAAATAACAGGAACAGCCATACATTTTTTCCGCGCGGTAGAAAGAGAGGGGGATATTACTTCCTCTCCTACGCTGCGCCGGTCCGCGCCACTCCGTCGTCGCGAAAATTCGTAGAAATATTTGGGATGTTTACCCATCCCAAAAAGCGGACAACGCCGCTAAAAAAGTTTTCACTTCAAAAAAACTTCACCTTACAGAAAAGGAAACTAGTGTCCGACCGAATGTTCGGTTTCGGTTTCGGTTTCGGTCGAGTTTCGGCGAAAATAACGAGTTTCGGTTTAGTTTCGGTTTCGGCGGCAAACCTGCCGAAACTACGACCGAAACCGAAACTTCATTCGGGAGTTCCCGCGCTGTGCTCGGTCATGTTCGGCGTAGTAAATTCCATCCAAGCGACGAAGACATTTTGCCGCGTCCACGTGCCTAATAATGTCGTGACTTGTTTGCGTTTGCAGTGCGTTTTGTTTGTTGTTTGTGAGTTTTCGTGTGATTTGTTTTGAATTCGGAAGTTTTATCATGTGATATTGTTTAAGGGTAGGTAGTAAACATAATAATTTAGTATAACAAACTAATGCATAGATTATAGTAGAATAAAGTCTAACATAACTATCTGAATATTTTGTGGTTAATTTAACTCATTCGGTAATGCTATATGGTAGGGGAGCCCTTGGTACTAAATCGGGATTTACTCGAGCGTCATAGAGACCTATTGGATTGCGAAGCTTAGATGATAAGAAGAAAAAATGTATATATAATAATTGACGATTTGGATGTGACGCAAACTCTCGGCCATTATCAGAATGTACAAAAAAAATTCGCCATTGAAAGCTGAAGAAATAGCATGCAAATAAAACAGTGTATATTCTATAAGTAGAATACTTGTCATCATCAGCCTCATTAATTTTTTTTGCGTATTTTTTTTAATCATCATCTTCCTCCTCTGGCTCGATTTCATCCTCAGATTGCATAAGAAATCATTAAAATATTTAACGATTTTTTTTTATGAATAACGTTTTTTTTAATTATTGGAAAAAAAAATATACCTAATTCTGGAGTATCCTCAAGAATATCCGGAGTTATGACTACATCTTCATCATCATCTACGGAGAGGGGAATACAGGCATCACGTAGCTGCACGCTTTAATCTTTATCGATTAATTTTTCTTACTTCGGCTTATGGAAATTGTCAGATTATATATTTTTCGTAAACCTTGAATTATTCCCTTCAAAATAAAAAAAAAGTTAGCCACGCTCGAGAATGTCCAGTTGACGTTTTTTTTTACAACTTTGTAACCCTCTTCTTTTTTTACGTCACTTTGAAATTGTCAGATTAGTGGAATATACACGTTTTAGCATGTAACGAACTCACCCTACCTTAATCTGACGCGCTCGAAAACCTAATATGATCATTTTTTTTTACTAATCTGATCCTTTATCCTGGACGGGCGGCCATATATATGGGGCTCATATTTGGTGGAGGCATTTAATCGAGTACAAGGTTGTCCCTGTATGTTAATCTGCCGCGCTTTAGTAACTTTTTTTTTTTTTTTTTTTTTTTTTTATACCACTAGTGTGGCAAACAAGCATACGGCCCGCCTGATGGAAAGCAGTTACCGTAGCCTATGAACGCCTGTAACACCAGAGGCATCACACGCGCGTTGCCGACCCTGTAAAAACCTCTTCACGCCCTTTTTGAAGAACCCCATGCTGTAGTCCCCTGAGAAAACCTCGACAGGCAGTTCATTCCACAGCTTGACAGTACGCGGGAGAAAACTTCTCTGGAACCGCACGGTACGTGACCACTTAGGCTCCAATGTGTGAGGATGAATTCCCTGTCGATGGCGAGCGGTGCGACTGTAGAAGGAGGCCGTTGGCATCATATCAAACAACTCCTCTGAACACACCCCATTGTACAGACGGTAGAATACACAAAGGGACGCAAAATCTCTTCTCAGACTTAAAGGTTCTAAACCGTCTGTTAGTTTGGGATCGTCGACAATCCTCACAGCGCGCCTTTGAATCGAGTCACAAGGTGCAAGCTGGTATCTAGGCGCTCCCGCCCATAGATGGCAACAGTACTCCATATGCGGCCGTACTTGAGCTTTGTAAAGCATAAGTCTCTGCCGCGGAGTGAAGTACTGCTTCGCCCTGTTGAGCACACCTAGTTTCTTCGACGCCAGCTTGACCTTCCCCTCCAGGTGACAACGAAACTGGACGTCGCTGGAGATTTCAACTCCAAGAATCCCAATGTTTTTGGCGATGGTAAGGGGTGTGTTTAGAAATTGAGGAGCCACAGCAAAAGGGGTTTTCTTAGCGGTGAACGCGCAGACTTGTGTCTTAGTGGGATTGAAATGAACCAGGTTCTTTCGCCCCCAATCGGACACACTATCCAGTGTGCTCTCGATCCCCCGAAATCCCCCTGTTGGGCTCCCATACTAATACGTAAACAAACAATAGTTAGGTACTTGGTACTTACTATAGTGCATTCGTGGTCATAATATTAAAGATTTAGAGTTTCAACGTTCAATTTAATAATTATAACCAAGTATCTAGCGATTATATCGTAACGTAACGTAATTTTTTTTTATTTTTAGGGTTCCGTACCTCAAAAGGAAAAACGGAACCCTTATAAGATCACTTTGTTGTCCGTCTGTCTGTCTGTCTGTCAAGAATTTCTATGTCGAGAATGCGTGGAGGTATCAAGCTGAAATTTGAACTGTATACTCAGGTCTACGGTCCCATGAAGTTGTGAAAAAATCAAACTGCTAAGTTTACGTAGAAAAAAGTTACGGCCGTTTATTCAGCAAAAAACGCATATTTCGACACACTCAAGGGAATCAAAACCTATAGGGTACTTCCCGTTGACCTAGAACTATGAAATTTGGCAAGTAACATCGTTATATACTACAAGTACAGGAATAAACCTCAAAACTATACATTTGTAAATAGATCATAAAAAATAGGGGGTCTATATTTTTATAGGGTGTCGAAATTTCAAATTGAAACTACTAGTTCAAATGGGAGGGCTTGATGTACATACACATTGCAAAATATATTTTATTTATTTTTTTCGACGCATTATTTCTTATTTATAACGAAAAATATCAAATTTAATAATGATACTACGTAACTACAGAACCCTCGGTGGGCGAGTCCGACTCGCACTTGTCCGGTTTTTTTTATAATACGTCGGGTGGAAGACAAGCATACGGCCCGCATGATGTGAAGCGGTTGCCGTAGCCATATTAACGATCGCAACATAAAATATCGCTCGCGCGCTGCCACCCCCGCTGCAGACGGAGCATCTCCTCCCTTTCTGGTGACCTCACTCACTCGCAGGAACACAACAACCCTCAAGGGATTTGTTATTTGGCTGCGGTATTCTGTGAGGTGGAGGTACATTCCCCAGACGGGTAGCTTACAATTATGCTCCCTACCTCTCTTTTCGCCAGAGCTTCGTTTGTCAGTTAGCAGGGTGCACCGCGTGAAGGTGAAGTTGGCTTTGATTCAGAGATGTTGATGAACCACTTACACCCCCAATTATAAGAAAAGTACCTACAGTTAGATAATTGTTTCGTAAAAGTTTCGGTTTCGGTTTCGGCCGAAACTGAGACTGTTACCGATATTCGGTTTCGGTTTCGGTTTCGGTCGTAAAAACCAGTTTCGGTCGGACACTAAAGGAAACCAATGATTCTAGTGTTGCAAGCGTAATACGCTTCGCATTAATACCGTATGCTTATTTACCACCCAACGTGAGGATGCGTATGCTCAACTAAACAACATAATGAAAGCAGCCTTGCGTGAAAAATTGCCATATGCCACAGTTTTCCATTCGCGTCACAGTATAGTACAATTACTAAGTTCTCTCGCGTCACAAAAAAAATGCATTTCATTCTATGTTTTTACGTAGCAAAGAATCTTAAGTCTATTGTTTCTATACATAACTAGCTGTCCTGACAGACGTTGTCCTGTCCAATGTACACCTTACCCAGTATACCCAGAATTTCCCACCAAAGTTTCATTGCAATCAGATGAGCGGTAAACGAATGCATAAAGGACATACAGACAAAAATTCATTCTTATATACAGCGGACCCGCGGTAATCCGGCCCTTGTCTACTCCGGCACCCCCTGTAATCCGACTTGTATATTATTACTGAATATTTATTGACAATCTTCCCTATTGTGTTACATTTCTTTGTACACAATTATTTCCTGATGTAAAGGTAATCCATATTTTTTCTAAAGTTCTATAGCATTAATGTAACTTCATTAATGCTATAGAACTTTAGAAAATATGGATTTTATAATAAAACCGTAGTACTATTACTTATCTATACTAATATTATAAAGCTGAAGAGTTTGTTTGTTTGTTTGTTTGTTTGTTTGAACGCGCTAATCTCAGGAACTACTGGTTCGAATTGAAAAATTATTTTTGTGTTAGGTAGCCTATATTTCAAGGAAGGCTATAGGCTATACAGCATCACGCTACGACTAATAGGAGCGGAGCACCAGTGAAAAATAGGAAAAAAATATTCCTTTTGAGGGCTTACGTCGCGTGCGCTGCGTAAACGGTTGAAGTTACGCAAAAATCATGTATGACGGAATTGTAACTCTTTAAAAGTTCTAAAAAAAAGTCCGCGACAGCATATGTCTATCTTTTAAGATTAACTCACTATAACCTTTTTTTACCTACTTTCTCTTATTGATTACCATGAAAAAACGTTATAGTGAGTCAATCTTAAAAGATAGACATATACTGTCGCGGACTTTTTTTTAGAACTTTTAAAGAGGAACAATTCCGTCATACATGATTTATGCGTAACTTTAACCGTTTACGCAGCGCACGCGACATAAGCCCTCAAAAGGAATATTATTTTCCTATTTTTCACCGTTGCTCGGCTCCTATTGGTCGTAGCGTGATGTTATATAGCCTATAGCCTTCCTTGAAATATAGGCTAAGTAAGTATCTAACACTAAAATATTTTTTCAAGAGTAGTTCCTGAGATTAGCGCGTTCAACCAAACACACTCTTCAGCTTTATAATATTAGTATAGAATTAGATATTATAGATTAATTGTTACCCGCGGCTTCGCCCGAGTGGTCCAGGGAAGCCTGCTGCCATAGATTTGTGTTTATTTTTCTTTTGTTGTATTTTTTTTTTTACTTCGTGGGATAAAAAGTAGTACCATTATGTACAAATTTTAATGATGATTGGCTGCATAGTTAATGCATGAAGAAATAACAAACAAACGAATTTACTTTAACACTTATAATATTTGTATGGATGGAACGCCCACACTCAAGAGAAAATAATTGTTCACCACATAAATGTTTGCCCTCTTTATTTTTCCTTCGAATAAAATATTTTTCCTGGATAAAATGTAGCCTATGTCACTCTCCAGACCGGAAACTATCCCCTGTTAAAATATCACGTCAGTACTTACGTTCCTTTCGACGTGATAGAAGGACAAATGATTACAAAGTTTATTTTGTCCCATGGGATTAAAATGTTTTTGCGGGATAAAAAGTAGCTTATGTCATTCTCTAGATAACCCTATTATAAATTCATGTCTATACTTAGGTTCCTTTTGACGTGAAAGAAGGACAAATGATTATAAACTTTATTTTTAGGGTTCCGAACCTCAAAAGGAAAAACGGAACCCTTATAAGATCACTTTGTTGTCCGTCTGTCTGTCTGTCTGTCTGTCAAGAATTTCTATGTCGAGAATGCGTGGAGGTATCAAGCTGAAATTTGAACTGTATACTCAGGTCTACGGTCCCATGAAGTTAAAAAAAAATCAAACTGCTAAGTTAACGTAAAAAAAAGTTACGGCCGTTTATTCAGCAAAAAACGCATATTTCGACACACTGAAGGGAATCAAAACCTATAGGGTACTTCCCGTTGACCTAGAACTATAAAATTCGGAAAGTAACATCGTTATAGACTACAAGTACAGGAATAAATCTCAAAACTATACATTTGTAAATAGATCTTAAAAAATAGGGGGTCTATATTTTTTATAGGGTGTCGAAATTTCAAATTGAAACTACTAGTTCAAATGGGGTATCATATGAAAGGGCTTGATGTACACATTGCAAAATATATTTTATTTATTTTTTTCGACACATTATTTCTTATTTATAATGAAAAATATCAAATTTAATAATGATACTACGTACCTACGGAACCCTCGGTGGGCGAGTCCGACTCGCACTTGTCCGGTTTTTTTTAACTAGCTGTTACCCGCGGCTTCGCCCGCGTGGTCCGGGGGTGTAGCCATTGTTTTGTATATATTTTTCTTTTGTTGTAGTTTTTTATTTCGTGAGATATTACTATTTATATCTCACGAAGTAAAAAAATACACCAAAAGAAAAATAGGTTCAAACTAGCTGTTACCCGCGGCTTCGCCCGGGTGGTCCTGGGGAGCTGCCATTGATTTGTGTATATTTTTCTTTTGTTGTGTTTTTTTTTACTTCGTGGGATAAAAAGTAGTACCAGTATGTACAAATTTTAATGATGATTGGCTGCATAGTTAAGGCATGAAGAAATAACAAACAAACGAATTTACTTTAACACTTATAATATTTGTATGGATGGAACGCCCACACTCAAGAGAAAATAATTGTTCACCACATAAATGTTTGCCCTCTTTATTTTTCCTTCGGATAAAATATTTTTCCTGGATAAAATGAAACCTATGTCACTCTTCAGACCGGAAACTATCCCCTCTTAAAACATCACGTCAGTACTTACGTTCCTTTCGACGTGATAGAAGGACAAATGATTACAAAGTTTATTTTTTCCCATGGGATTAAAATGTTTTTTCGGGATAAAAAGTAGCTTATGTCACTCTCTAGATTACCCTATTAAAATTCATGTCTGTACTTAGGTTTCTTTTGACGTGAAAGAAGGACAAATGAACTTTATTTTTTAATAACGTACGTTTACGGTATGGAGAGTGACATAGGCTACTTTTTATCCAGGAAAAACATCTTATTTCCACGGGAAAAAACATACTTTGTAACATTTGCCCTTCTTTTAAGTCGAAAGGAACCTAAGTACCGAAATCATTTTTTTTTAACGGGATAGTTACGTAGTAGAATACGGACATGACTTTTTAAAATGGGGATAGTTTACTGTCTGGAAAGTGAAATAAGCTACCTTTTATCCCGCAAAAACATCTTAATCCCATGGGAAAAAATAAACTTTGTGATCATTTGGCCTTCTATCATGTCGAAAGGAACGTAAGTACCGACATGATTTTTTTTAACAGGGGATAGTTTCCGGTCTGGATAGTAACATAGGCTACTTTTTATCCAGGAAAAAACATTTTATTCCCACGGAAAAAATAATTCGATCCCCGCAGAGGGCAATCATTTACGTGGTGAACAATTTTTTTTGTCTTGATCCATACTAATACTATAAGTGTTAAAGTAAGTAAATTCGTTTGTGTGTTATTTCTTAACGCTCTATGTAGCCGATCATCATTAAACTTTGTACCTATTTTTCTTTTGTTGTATTTTTTTTTTACTTCGTGAGATATTACTATTTATATCTCACTAAGTAAAAAAAATATACACAAATCAATGGCAGCTCCCCAGGACCACGCGGGCGAAGCCGCGGGTAACAGCTAGTACTGTGATAAAACCTAAGCTCTAATTTACTAAATTTGACATATACTCGTACATATAATGAAGTATGATTTGTACTTCAGAGTATAAAATATAGAATATTATCATTTTGTAATTTGGATCTGTAATTTGTCGGTTTACAAGGTACTCTTTTGTAAAAAAAATCCGAACTATAGGGGGTCTTAGACAGTACTCTATAATCCGACAAATTCGATAGTCCGACACTGCCCTGCAAAACCGTTTGTCGGATTAAAGGAGTTCTACTGTATATATTTAGATCAGGCACGATTTAGAACTACTATCTTGCTTCCAATAATTATTTAGCACTAGCTGACCCGACAGACGTCCTGTCTTCTTAACAATGAATATTAAATTCGAATTGGTTTCGCACAATCTATCAAATGACTGACAGTTCTGTCAAACGACATGAAGTTATATTAGAAAAATTAATATGGTCGTTCAGTTTTCTTAAACTTTCAAATTTTCCGCGCAACTTTCTTTTCTTTATTTTTTCTTTCATAAGAACCTTCTCCTTGATGAAGATTTGATAGATAGATAGATAGATATAACGTTTATTTGCATTTTGGAACACACACGTACATAGAATTGTTATACAGACAGTCATAGACATATTGTAGTACAGTCAACAGATACAGAGATTTATGCACGTGTGCGCTGCAGTAATGCAAATCAGGCCGTGGCTCAGTGTGTACCTCCACTCATAGACAATATGAGTGAAACACTGGTATTCTGCCACTACCCAGGGAGCGGGTTGGGCACTAATCGCCTTACTGAATATTATAGTGTCTGTATAGTATGTGATTTTAATGTAAGTGTACTTGTGTAAACAGTGTATTTGTGTAAACATTGTGCAGTTTGTGTGTTATTGTTGTGTATGGGTGTGTGATTTCCTCATGAGATACGTTTTATTTATTTAATTAATTCGCTCTTTCACATTTATAATATTATTATTTATGTAAGTATGTACTTACTCTTGGTAGACTTTCTCTTGTATATCAGGGTACATAGCCAGCAGCTTCAACGTGTAGCCAACGGCCACCGCTGAAGTGTCCGTACCAGCTATGGTGAGGGTAAGCACCTCTTCCCTTAGCTCTACATCTGTATACCCCTTCTCTCCGCCGGAAAGGGATATGAGAAGATCAAGGAAGGTCTTTCTGCTATAATGTCCTAAGTCTGAAAATAATATATTATTTAAAAAATATATTTTAGTAAAATGTAGCCCGCCTAATGTCAAGCAATAATGCTAAAAGTACCACTTGCGCGTTCCCAAACCCCGCTGACAATGTAGCACCTCATCAGATGCTTTTTAATTGATACCTTATTCCGGCGGCGAGGATGTATATATTGATATTTATACATCCTCGCCGCCGGTAATGTGTGAAACCACCATTGATGTAGTTGTTCAATGGATACATGGGAATGGGTAAAGTAGACTTTCATTTGAAAGAGATGGACTACTATTACAGGATTCTTCAAAATCTTTTCTTGAAAAATGGAAAAATTCACCTGCCCCCCCTAGGTGGGATTTGAACCCACGACCTCTCGATGACCGGTCGAGTGCTCTTCCAACTGAGCTACCAGGAAGGTTTGTGTTGCTCAAGTTCTCCAAAATCTATATGCCAAAGTTTTTAATTGGTTGGCAACGCGCGTGTGATTCCTTTTAGTATTAAAAAAAAATCCTCGTTGTCACAATGGTGTGACGAGTTGGTGTGACAACGAGTCCGGAATCATATTTGATAACAATATCTTTGTGCGTTTACTTCCAGTTAAATGACTATGTTAATAAATAAATATTCTTGGACGAATTACACATTGCCATCTAGTTCCCAACTAAGCAAAGCTTGTACTATGGGTACTAGATAATTGATATTATAATTAAATACATTTTTTTTTTGTAAATATATACATACAATACATAGATCAAGACAAACAGACATTTTCATGCACACAAATATTTGTCTTGCGCGGGGATCGAACCCGCGACCCCGGAGTCGAAGTGGACATGGTTAGTTATTCGACCGTTAGTTATTCACCGGGGTCGTTAATATAAATAATAATTCAAACAAAAAACAAATCATTATGAAGTACATACTGTTACTTTATACATACCATTTGCTATATAGATACTGATGCGACCCATCAGTGCCATATCCATAATAAATAAAAGATTTTCTATGTACAGTTAAGTAAAAAAATTACCATATTGATTATCCGCCTCGGGTTTACTTCTAGATTCAGTCTTTATTTCTTCCCTCTTCTTTCTTATTACCTAAAAATAATGGAACTATTTCTAAATTGATACTATTTAACTTAATATCAAGTAAATACATTGTAAACCTAACCTAACCCATTTCGTACATCAAAAAATACTAATTGCACATCAAATATTAATATATAATAAGGATTTTATGTGCTATCAGATTAATTTGATGTGCAAATCAGGTTATTTTAGTGGATTCTGACTGATTTAGTGTGATTTAGATTGTAAAAAAACTAATTATGTATGTGTTGGAGATACAAATAAATGTTTCCTTCATTCATTCAAATTTCATAAAACTACCTCGTCAGTGAAACCATGCATCTTCTTTAAGCAGCTTTCGTGATCTCGATATTGTGGAAACAACTTGTACAGCCATTCAGGCTGCAGCCACAAGTGGAATATCCTCTCGCAGACCAGGTTCAAGATACGATTCATCGACTTCAAAAATATCGAGTCTGGATTATTTTGGGCATTTATCTTTACACCCATTGCTGTTTCTGTGTACAAGAATTAATGATTAAGTCATAATAAGAATAAATGTTATACGCCACAACTAAAATATATAAATGATGGGAAATAGTACTTAGAAGTTCGTTAGGATCATTATCCTTACTCTAAGGCCGTTCAAAAAGAAAGCATCAATCAATCAAATCAAATCAAACGCTTATCGGAATCGGGGCCCTGCCGCCTAAGCTAAAACCATTAACGATCGGATTTTTGATTGCGTAAATCTAAGTTCTCCCTAAATTAGTGCTAATAGTAATAAGCTGAGCCGGTAGAGACGGAAGTGCTTTATTAAACTGAAGATGTTTATCTCAAATTTAAATAGAAGTCCGATTTTCACAATTATAAAACCCGTTGAGAATCGACTTCAGCTAAGGCGGTAGGCACCCAGGTCTGCGGGGGTAATCAAAGGCCAGCACTGATAAGCGAAGAATGTTGCAGACTGTTCCGTCTGCGACATTCGGCGCATGGCTGTGCTAGCTAAGCACAAAGAAACTCTGCACTACTCCCTACGCCGATTACCGCGTAAATGCAATAGGCGTTGGTAGATCGGCGCAGGCTGCCTGCTTTCTTTCTGAATACAGCGGCTGTACTTACATTATCATATTAATATGATCATACGAGCATGTATTAATAACATTTACGTCATAATGTTGATATTACATTGAATATTTATATGATATGCATATAAAATGTATAAGTCTAATTAATTACATGAATTAGTAGTTACATTCATATACGCACAACTTATATTACTAAAAATAGGCATGTCAATTGATTACATGTCATTTTCAGAACTTGAGCGCGGACTTCTTATCATATTATTAAGAGAGTTAAATTAAACCTTCCTTCATTTTATGTATTCTTTATCACGTTAGCATTAAAATGCGAAAATATGTGTTTATTTGTTTTGATTTCTTTACTGTAAAACTGCAGAACAAAAAAAATACCAATGCCAAATTATATACATTTCCGTATGATTTTATATCAATTAAAACAAACAGTAACATTAAGGTCCACTATTAACTACTACACAGGTCTAAAATAATCAAAATAAAAAAAAAACCGCATACGTAACAACTGCGTCTACAAAGCACGGAAATAAAAACGGTAGCACATTCTTTTCCTAAGTCGGACATTTAATGATAGATACAAGGAAGTTTAGGTCAATGCCAAGTTGTAAATTATGTATAAAATACAAAAAATGTAATAAATAATGAATAAGACGATGTTTGATTTTTAGGGTTCCAATTTCGCATTAAAAAAATCCAATGGTAAGTAATCGGCTTCAGCTTCCGCGGTATGTTTATGAAATCCTCATGCACATCTAGACAGTTTCTCATCTAGGCAAATTCTACGGTCACGATATTGTCTTATCCTTTTCCCACTATTTGGGGTCGGCTCATTTTGTCTTTTTCTTCCATTCACCTTATCAGCCATCATATCTACAGTTAGCTACTCCTAAACGAAAAGAGTTTTACCTTAAAATTGCCATGTCCAGCAAAAAATACGCAACGGGGTTATCGACTTCTAACCGCTTTTAATTTAATCTATCTCTTACTGATTAAATAAAAAAATATATTTCTGGACACATTTACACAGCGCTATTTAGCCCCAATTAAGCGCAAAGCTTGTACTATGGGTACTAGATAACTGATATTATACTTAAATACATTTTTTTTGTAAGTACATACATATAATACATAGAAAACTCCCAGACCAAGACAAACAGACATGTTCATGCACACAAATTTTTATTGTCTTGTGCGGGAATCGAACCCGCGACCTCGGAGCTAAAGCAATGGCCAACCATTCGACCACCGAGCTCGTCATTGTCGATTGAAAGAACAGGAAGCTCGGTCTGGGGCCCTACCGCTGAAGCTGAAGCCGATTACCATCTGATTTTTTGATTACAAATATCAAACTTCATCTTAGTTTGGAGGTAATTGTATTCAGCTTAGCTAGTAGAAACCCTGGAGCTCTATCGACTGAGCTGAAGATGTTTATCAATAACTAAAACATAAGACCAATTTTTCGAATCAAAATATTCGACGGTAATCGGCTTCAACTATGGCGGACCGACCTTTATACATGTATTTCCCTGACAGACTATTTCTATCTATTCACGATCTATCCAGCTCATCAAACATCGCATGACGTCTCCACTGTCAAAGTTCATACGAGCAAACTCTTATAATAAACTAGTGGCTCAATAAAACCATGTTGCGTGTGTCCCAGCAAGACCATACGACGTAAATCAAACAGGTCTATCCACGGGCACACATTAGTTACTGCACAGGTTTAACTGTCATTTGTTTTCCCGTTCACGTACGATCAACATTAACCTATAGGGCTAGCAGACACGGAAGAACGTTATTCTGTTACTAACCGACAAAAACTGCCATCAACTATGGCACGACACGAACTAGTGCTTCAAATCTTAAAATATTATAAGGTGATTTCCTTAAATGTAAATAACTATGTTTTAATCTGTTCTAAGCAGCAAAGTTGTAGTGGGACGTACTAAAACAGTCATTTAATAATTTTATCTAAAAAAAAAAGACTTCAAACATTACTCTACATTTACGTATGTAGATACAGGCTGATGATGATGATGAAAAAAATGGAACCAATCTGGAAGTATACTCTTTCGAACAAAAAAAGTTTTTTTTTTCAAATCGGTTTATAAATCACGGAATAATTAAGTAACAAACATTAAAAAAAAAATACAGCCGAATTGAGAACCTCCTCCTTTTTTGAAGTCAGTTAAAAAGAGGTAGGGTACAGCGTATTTGTAAGCTGCCCGACTGAGAAAGTACCTCCACCTCACAGAATCCCGCAGCCAAATAACAATTCCCTTGAGAGTTGATGTGTTCCTGCGAGTAACTGTGGTCACCAGAAAGGAGTTGCTGTTATTAGTATCGGGGGTGGCGGTGCGCGAGCGACATTTCATATTGCGAGCGTTAATATATCTAAAGTAACCGTACCGTACTTCACATCAGGCGGACCGTATGTCTGTCACCTGACGTGCTATAAAAAAAATAGGCGAGTATATAGTTATGGAATATATTATTGAACTATTGGAATACGGTAATGGAATGTGTGAATCTTGCAAATCATAAAACATTTAATCAAAAAAGGAAAATCCGTAAATCCATTATAATGAAATTAAATATTATTTGCATTAAAAAAAAAATAGCACAGAATACCGCTACTTGAAATAAAAAGGGTTCAAAGTCGATAGTTCTATTTTCTACTTCTTTTTATTTTCCACAACGAAGTAACATTGCCAGTCTACAAAGGTGCATTTACATGCACTATTAGATTACGTAGTACTATTACTCATACTGTGATACATTTGTATCTATTTTTTTTCTACTACGTCAGATGGCAGACAAGCATACGGCCCGCCTGATGTGAAGCGGTTACCGTAGCCATATTAACGCTCGCAACATAAAATATCGCTCGCGCGCCGCCACCCCCGCTGCCAACGCAGCATCTCCTTCCTTTCTGGTAACTGCACTCACTCGCAGGAACACAAGAACCCACTAGGGAATTGTTATTTGGCTGCGGTATTCTGTGAGGTAGAGGTACATTCCCCAGTCGGGTAGCTTACAATTACGCTCCCTACCTCTCTTATCGCCAGAGCTTCGTTTGTCAATCAGCAGGGTGCACCGCGTGCAGGTGAAGTTGTCTTTGGTTCAAAGATGTTGATGAACCACTTACATCCCAAATCCAAATCTAAAATGTTTCTCTAAATGTAATGGCTAAAGAAATAGTAAAATAATTCATACCACAGACTGAGTCCAGTGTATAGGTGCTGAGAAACGGCCAAATGCTAAAGTTGCCTTTGTTGCTATGAGATTCAAGCCTCTTAGCTAACAGCTGGCTTTGTTCAGAAAAAACTTCTACAAAATTTTCAACAATCTTTGGACTGAATGCTGGGACCAAGATTTTTCGACGTCGCCTCCAAATTGAAACTGTAGAAAATTAAAATATCATGATTAAAAACGTTGTTCTCTCGATTTTGGAGACCTCGCTTGTTTCGCTTGATCTACTAGCGAATAAAACAAGTAAGTAAGCTAACTATACAAAGCAAGCGAGATCTACAAATCAAGTTGGACAGAGTGAAAATAGTTACATATAAATCTATATGTAACTATTTTCACTCTGTCCAACTGTTTGTCTGTTTTGTATGTACTGTACATACATAATAGGCTATTTGACTAACATTTTTTTCGGTTTAATATGTAGGGACGTCTCCATAATATAACCATAGGTGAAAGAATTACTTCGATAGCACAAAAATCTCTCGAGATATGTTAATTTGAAAATCACAATTTTTAGACTGACCCAAAACGCTCCATACAAAAGACTACCGAATTAAGACGTCACATGTTTGTATTTTGTATGCATCAAATCAGAAATTTGTACGACAGCTATGTTAAATATTACGTTTATGTGATTAGTATCATAATAAAAGTTATAGCATTTTTTATTGCTTCTCCAATAGAAATATTATTTTTTAATAATTTCATACTTTTAAAAAGCCCCGTTTTTTTTTTCCCCGCCAAACTTTTATCGACGCTAAAAAAAGTCTGACTGAAGATATTAGAATGAAAGTTTGCAGATCTTAATAGTTTTGTGTATTTTACGATATTGTTAAATAATTTATACAATTTTTAAACATTGGAAAATAGCCTATTACTGCGAAATACGTTGCTCCAATTTTGTTAAAATTTTATAATATTTATTCATTTATTCGTCGTCAATATGGCTTAGAATAACGGCTCGTTACCATCTCGAGCTAATTTTATAAGCCCCTTTGCCCTTTATTCATATTCACTTACCCGGTGCAAATATACCGCCGTTTCCGATAATCTTGCGTATGAATCTATGCAGGTCGTCTTTCTCCAAACATGTCTTTAGCACTATCTCCAAATCCTCAGGGTGTACCAGAACTGAAAAGAAAAAGAGTGATTTTGCAGACACTATTTGTAGTTACTATTTTTTGTAGTTTGTAGACACAAACTTTTTATATACATTAGTATGGCACTGACCTCTGATATAAACTCGAGTCATCATGCATGATATTTACTACTAGAGCCTTCATGCTCTCCTACAGAGTTCCTCTCCTACATATAATCCTTATTCGCTAATGTATGCGATAAAGCTGATGGTGAATCGATTACTTCGAAAAAGTCACATCCTATAGTCCTAGCTCTTTCAAACCTGTCGTGAAGCTATTGAGATATAAGCAGATGGTTCATCGATTACTTATATTATAGCTCTTTGAAACCTGTCGAGAAGCTATTGAGATGGGTGTATAAGGCTAAGCGCAGCGTTATGCCACACTCCGGCCACTCCATACAAATTTCGCGTCGTTTACTACAACATAAACAATAACGTCTGTGCAGAGCGTGAATGGGCGTGTGTGCGTCCGGCGCCATACAAACTGTTCCAGATTTGTCTCAAAGGGGAGGTGAGGTCGACACGAGAGAGAGGCAGGGAGTGGCCATACTGTACGTAGTACTATTACTTATACTGTGATTATGCGCTGTAATGGTATTCATCTCACGATCGATTCTGCATCTGCATTTTGCATCAAGCGGGGAGCTCCTCACTATTGCAGAACCCCAGTGGAAATGTCTTTACACGATACCACAACAAATTGTTTCGTTTCCAACTTTTTGGGATGGGTAAATAAACTCGCGTCAAGACACGTAGCCCGATCGAAAATTCGTAAGACGGGGCGGCGCGGACCGACGCGGCGTAGTAGAGGAAATAAAATCCCCCCTCTCTTTCTTCCGCGCGGCGAAAATGTATGCCTGTTCCTGCTGTTTATTTTTAATATAATATAAATTGTCATGTTTGTGTACAATAGCGCAAAAAAATGAATATTGTATTTTACCACATTAATGATAGTACTTTTATTCTGATATAGCAATTCCTGCGAAATTATTCAATAACCATTCCAAAATATTCAAAAATACACAACGTTAATGTTCACGTTTTCACTTCTGCTATCACTCCCGGAGTGCACCCGTTTTTTTTATTCTTCTTTAGAAGTTGGAATTTTTATGCGAATTTAATTTTACAATATATTGAAAAGACCTCTGACTTAGCTTAACGACTGTCGTCTAATGACAACAGCCGAGCCCGCCGGCTTAACGTGCCTTCAGAGGCACGGAGAAGCTCGAGATAAGTAAACCCATCCATAGACAGGCTGCGGTCGACCCTGCTTAACTTGCGTGTTTGCTTTGACTGACTGCGCAACAACGCCATCGAGCTCCCCTTACATCAAACAAAATACATCTTCGCTACTCTCCACTTCAATAAAGTGACAGCCTACAGAAGCGTGCTCATACTATGTATTTCATGGTCACAGGAAAATATATAGCAATTGATTGCAATAAATAGGCGATGCGTGACAATCGTGGGTATATGGGTGAATGAACCGCCGTCGGCTTCGAACTTCCTTCCTATTAGTTCAAAGATGAGAAGAACGCAAAAATATATATAGCTAAACCGCTGAACCATTTAGATTAATTTAGAATATTATTATACCTGAATACTAAAAATAAAATAATTCAGGCACTATATAGAATATAATTTCGGAAAGCCCTTTCTTAAACAGAGCGCACAATGTAATAATATAACAGATATTTCGCCTTCTGAGTAGAAAAAGAGAAGGAAAGTTTATGGTATTATATTATATAATTATACGTAGTATTATTATATATACGTAGTAAGTATATATACCATAAAGGTTAAGAAATACCTTTATGGTAAAATACGGAAGTTAGAAATATGTGCATATAGCAGAATGGACGGGATTAGGAATAAAAGAGATAAAAGGGCATTAAAGAAAATCGAGAGAAGGCAATAGCGATGGCTAGAATAGAAAAAGAGCAGCGAGAAATACGAAATTGTAACAGTATGGCGGAACAATAGAAGAGAGAAGGAGATCAAGAAGAAATAGACAAAAAAGTCGCGATGGACTAACGCTAATATTACAAGAAGTACATTCTGTTTGGAACAGAAACGTTAAAATTAATTGTTACTCTGTACACTGGTTTATTGTTCACAGCCTATAGCATAGCACCTAATATGACTGTTTGTCATATTAGGTGCTATAGGCTGTGAACAATAAACCAGTTATACGTAGTTATATGCTTTTTATTTTCTCATGGTCGTGAATTTATTTTCTTTTTCAGAAATAAAATGTCATAAATTTCAAACTTGAGTAGTCTCGACAGTATAATGTGAATAATAAACTTTACACTAACATTTTTTTTCTTTATGAAAGGGGGAAATTATATGTGGGTCACCTAATAGAAATCAATTACCACCGCCCATGGAGATCAGCAACACCAAGGGTTCGCCGATCCGTTGCCAGCCTATACTCCTTCCTTTCTTTCTTTCTGGTGAACTCGTTCACTCGCAGGAACACAACAACGCACACGGGAATTATTATTTGACTATGGTATTCTGTGAGGTGGAGGAACTTCCCCAGTTGGGCAGCTTAAAAATACGTTATGCCTCCTACCTCTCTTTTCGCCAGAGCCTCGTTTGTCAGTCAGCGGGATGCACCACGTGCAGGTGGGGTAGGCTTTGGTTCAAAGATGTTGATGAACTACTTACAGCCCAAACTGTCATTTTATTCTTGTACTGTGATAAGTAAGTATGTTTAGATACTCGAGTTCTAGAAATCCCTAAGTAATATGATCGAGTTCTAAAGATTGGTCGCTGTGAGTATTTCTTACAAATTGTTTAAGTAGGTTTTTCAACACAATTTTTTTTTCGTAATTTGCAATATCCTTCTTAGGAATTTTGTAAGAAATCCTCACAGAGACCAATCTATAAAAAAAGTTAACTATATTCATAACATTATACATATGTACATAAAGTACATATACATAAAATTGACGATATTCCTAGAACTAGACCATCCATTTACTATTTGATTAGTGAGTGAGGCGGTATACTTATATATGAAGAACACCTACTTGTGAAAACAAAAAGAATATGTCCCTGAGTACCGAACGAGTAGGTAAAGTTTGTATGTAAATATTTGAAAGCTAATCTAAGGTGACTAAACAGTCAAGTTTAATGGTGGTTTGCCATGAAATGGTCATTCGCTCCATCTACTGAGGTCTAGGTGTTTTACTCAATAATTTGTCACCCGCGATTGACACTGTTTATTATGATATCTTTATAACCATAATTATTTTGTTGGATATTGTTAATACTGAGTGCTTAGTCGAGTCTTTCGCGTTCGATTATGTCAATGTATACAAACCGACCAAATAGAGAAGAACTCTAATGTTGTGAATTTATAAGACGCGTGTTACATATCAAAATTATGTGGCTTACTTGCTTATATTTTGAAGTGAGCAATCCGGCTAATTTGTATATGTAACACGCGTCTGGTAAATTCACAATATGAAACTTTTTCTCATTTTGGTCGTCTTCTAAACGTTAATACTTTCGAATATGGCCAAAATACTAAGCACTATGTTGATTGTTCGCACTTAGGCCAACTTTGTCGACATTTTGTTAATAATAAAATCACTTCTCACCCACCACAATCATTAAAGTAAATTTGCCCCGGGGCCCTACCGCCGAACCTGAAACCGATTACCACCGGGTTTCTTGATTACAAAAATTGGTCTTCGGTTAAAGTTATTGACAAACATCTTCAGCTTAGTCGGTAGAGCTCTAGGGTTTCTGTCAACTGAGCTAAACATAATTACCAATAAAGTAAGCAGTAGTTTTATTTTCGCATTCAAAAAATACGATGGTAATCGATTTCAGCTTCGGCGTTAGGGCCGCAGATTTAGGGATAAATATTCAGAGTGCCGAGTGCGAGTTTTTTATTCACGTTCGATAATGTCAACGTAAACAAACCGACCAAATAGATAAGTAATCTCATGTGAATTTACCAGACGCGTGTTACAAATCCAATTTAGCCGGGTTGCTCTCTTCGAAATGTGAGCGGGTAAGCTATATAATTTTAATATGTAACACACGTCATATAAATTCACAACATGAGAGTACTTCTCTATTTGGTCGGTTTGTTTACGTTGACAAAGAACGTGAATAAAAAAGTCGCACTCAGCACTCTGACTGCTTAGTGGGAGATTTTGTCACATTCGAACGCGTTAACGTTTACAAGCCGACCAAATTGCGAAAAAGTTTCATATTGTGAATTTACCAGACGCGTGTTACATATCCAAATAGCCGAGTTGCTCAGTTCAAAATGTGAGCAAGTAAGCCACATAATATTGATATGTAACATACGTCTTATAAATTCACAATATGAGAGTTCTTCTCTATTTATGACGAGCTATGACGAGCTCGGTGGCGTAGCGGTCAATGACGCGGCTTCGACCAACCAACCAACCAACGCTCGTGGGTTCGATTCCCACACAGGACAAACATTTGTGTGCATGAACATGTCTGTTTGTCTTGGTCTGGGCGTTTTCTATGTATCATAAGTATGTATTTACAAAAAAAAAATGTATTTACGTATGTTTATCAGTTGTCTAGTACCCATAACACAAGCTTCGCTTACTTTGGGGCTAGGTGACGCTGTGTAATTTGTCAAAAATAAAAATTAAAAAAAATTTGCTCTGTCTGTTTACATTGACATGATTGAACGCGAATAAAAAATTCGCACTAAGCACTCTGAAAGGAACTCAGGCAGCGATGGTTGGTGAAAGATTTTTTTTATACTAAGTCATACGTTTTATAATAAAAATAAAAATGACACCGTCAATCTTATAACAATGTAGGTAAATGTGAATGATCGTACCAATTATTATTAATTTTACTTATAATTTTGTATCTGAGCCCATTACTATTCTTGTAATAGCCGTATAGGCACACAGATCACGTCTATTTCGCACGAAAATAAGTAACAAACACGGCCGATCTGAATATAAAGCACATGTAATGTACTAGCGTAACACTGGTCACTTCCACGTATCTTTATGATAATCTATGCGGCAAATCTTTCTAATAGAATTTCACGAAAAGTCGACATAACACTCGAACGTCCGTTTTTAGCGAAATCGGTAATTTTGCCATTGCCGTCTATTTAGATAGAACTTCAGAAAAAACTACATTATCGTGTTTTGATGATTTTTTTTATACTACGTCGAGTAAAAACAATCGTACACAGCCCGCTTGATGTGGAGCGGATACCTTAGCCATATAATCACTCGCACGCAACATCCACGCAAACACTCCTTCCTTCCCTCCTAGTATTTTGAAGATATCGGCGTGAGTTATTGGATTCATTCTAGTTAAGGACGATTGGCAGTAGGTGCATCTGCAAGTCCGCAAGATCAGCCAGTCTTGTTTTAGGATTGCATCAATAATAGTTGGGTAGGTGCAAAAATTATGATTAATTGCATTGGTATCATTGGATGTTTGTAATTTATTGCTAACCATCAGGCAGGTCGTAAGCTTGTTTGTCACCCTAGTTGTATAAAAAAATCTATAGATGTGCTAGGTTTGTCGTTGCCTTACTAGTTTTAGAAATTCCAAGACCCTCTTGGGAGAACAAAATGAATGTTCTCAAAGAAAATGTTAACGGTAATCAGTACTACATCTTGCTACACATACTAATTACTTCCTTAATTACTATCCGTCCGGGTTTCCCCGGATTTGTCCTAGTTTGGAGGGCGTCCGCAGAGCGTCTGAGCGGGGTTTCATTTATAGTCCGGAGTTAAAAGTTTAAATCACTACCGCCCGCTCCATGCTGCGAATAACCGTCTTGTCACAGAATAAAAAATAGTGCTAGTACTAAAAACCACTGATTACATGTCCGGGTTTTAACATTCAAAATCCGGAGTTTTGACGAATCTGGTCCTAGTTGCTAGCGTTCAGAGATGGCAATCCTAGACTTGTATATCATATGCAATTGTATATCTTGCATGGTTCGCAGAAGATTCATTTTAGCTCGATCCATCTTGGTCATTATCTTCTTGATAAGAAACGTATTAAAAATTTTGCGTCGTAGAGCAAATCTACTATGTAGAAGCCTACATAGTAGATTTGCTCTAGGACGCAAAATTTTTAAATACGTTTTTTTTTATACCACTAAAGTTGCAAACAAAATTACGACCCGCCTGATAGAAAGCAGCTACCGCAGCCAATGAACGTCTATAACACCAGGGGCATCAAACGCGCGTTGCTGACCCTGACCTCCTCACTCACCTTTTTGAAGAACCCCTAAAGGCTGGCAACGGATCGGCGACCCCTTGGTGTCGCTGGTCTCCATGGGCGGTGGTGATTGCTTTCCACCAGGTAACCCACATGCTCGTTTGCCCCCCTCTCACATAAAAAAAAAAAAAAAAACCCCATTCTGTAGTTCATTCCACAGCTTGACAGTAATACGTCTCCGAAAGAGAATTTAAACAAATATTTAGTACGTTCTTACCAAAATAGAGTATGTGGTTGAGCCATCCTCTCATAATTCCATTATTTCGCATAGCTTCATAACTGTAGTGTTGCAGGGATGACATGATATCTGAAAAAAAATTGTATAAACTCCTTCTGTTATTTGCCGAGTTAAAAAAAGCGGCTATATGCTGCTAGATACAAAAAGTGGGGGATATGTTGAAAAGTATTTAGGAAGCCCCTATATACAAGAGTGGGTGAAGATGATGATGAAATTTGCCAGGTGACTGTTTACGGTCCTAAATCCAGTCGAATTGTAGGCTAGTAGGGTAATGGCATAGGTATTTATTAATCGAGCATTCATTGCACAAAAGAAATGTGTCAGATCATTATGTGGAGTGGCACCATTTGTGTCGTGTAAACCTTTGTTCTTGAAATTGGGAATATTGCCTCTTCCTTGCATTTATGTATATGAAATAGCAAAATTTGTAAAGCTAAACTCTCAATTATTCTCAACTGCTAATGATCTTATGCGCGAAATACAAGGAAGGGTAATAGGATTGTCTTACCACATATTCCGAGAACATAACTGTATTTGGGTAACACTTATGGTATGAGTATGAAAGTTTATAACAAAATACCAGAAGTCATAAGAGATCTACCATACAACAAATTTTGTAAGCAACTACATACATTCTTGTTATCTGAAAGATTTTACACAGTTAAGGAGTTCTTGACATATAAATGAAATACTTAAATTTAATAATAAAATTGACTATATCTGACATTAGAAATATCTGACATTGTAATAACATTTAATCTCTATTCTTATATTATATACACTGGTATGTGACTGATCAATTTTTGTACGCCAACAAGTTTGGCAAGATATGTGCACCTTGTATAATTTATAACACATATGTATGAACCATATCTTAAACGAATAAAGGAATTGAATTGAATAGTAATTTATAAAACAAATCGCAAGTTTTTACAATAACAATATTGTAAAAACTTGTTGTTGTATAAACTTTGAGCGTTTTAATTGAAACTAGTTTCTAGTTGAGCGTTCTAAGACCTTGAATTTTTTTTAACAATATCTCGTAGAGATAATATGTGATGTGATATGTGAAACTTGGTCTGTAAATGGATACCGTACAATTCATTTATGATAAATATATGAATAGGCTAGATAACATTTTTTTTCGATGTGGTATGTAAGGACGTCATTATAATATAGGTGAAAGAATTACTTCGATAGCATAAAAACTTTTCTAGATATGATAACTTGAAAATCACAATTTTGGACTTTCCCGATAACGCTCCATACAAAAGGCTACTGAATTATGACGTCACAGTTAGGTATTTTTTATACGTTAAAATATGTAGAAATTTGTACGACAGCTATGTTAAATACTGCGTTTATGTAGCTAGTGCCATAAGAAAAGTTATAGTATTTTTTATTGTTTTTCCAAAGTAATTTTTTTTTTATTAATTTCATCCTTTTAAATTGTACTTTCCCACCAAACTATGATCGACAATAAAACAAGTCGGACATAAGTTATAAAAATTTCAAGATCGCAGTCCGTTCTAGTTTTGTATATTTTACGATACTGATAAATATTTTTTATAAT
Organism: Hypsopygia costalis; assembly: GCA_937001555.2. Lineage (NCBI taxonomy): Eukaryota > Metazoa > Arthropoda > Insecta > Lepidoptera > Pyralidae > Hypsopygia > Hypsopygia costalis. Next base: position 22,407,076 of record OW443332.2, read on the forward strand.
TTTAGATCATTGTCATCTAGCCTATTTCTAGTTCATTATCCATTTACGGACCAAATTTCATTAAAATTGGAATAGTGTTTCACATCTATTCACAAGTAACAGTGCAATATTATATTATATTACGGAGGTACAGGTACGAGAGTCATTGCGCTACATACAATAAAAATACATACATTTATTTATACATACAACATACAATAGAAAAAAGCTTTTTCGACTCAACTACATTCTGAAGCCCTCGCTCACTTCGGTCGCTCGGTCAATTAACTTACGAAAAACCCAAAACGTGTGGACATGATAGTAGCAGGTAGTTAGTATATGGTACAAAATAAAATAAATATTTCTGGTCAAATTACATATTACCATCTAGGTCCAAACTAAGCAAAACTTGTACCACAATACACTTATAACTGTTCTCAGTGTATTGTGCTTGTTCTAAACGTTCTAGACAAACAGGATACACTAGATAACTGATATAAAAATAGAAAACACCCAGACCAAGACATACAGCCATGTTCATGCACAGAAGTATTTGTATTGTGCGGGGATAGAACCTGCAACCTCGGAGTCAAAGTGGCCACTGCTAGCCTTTCGACCACCGGTCTCGTCAAAAGTCTTTGCTGTAGTGTTATTTATTACTAGCGACCCGCCCCGGCTTCGCCTCTGTGGGATTCCTCTCGTTTTTGCAACAGTGATGTTCCACTGCTATGGCCGTAGAGCTTAACTCTTCGGGGGTGATATAAAAACATATTTACCTAGGACCATGACTATGTACATTAGCAAGTAATTAAGTAATGTGACAGACTACATAATACTTATTAATATAGAGCTCGCCGCTTCTCACGCATGCGCCCATGTAGAAATAAATACAAAAATGTATAACTGAACAGAAATAGAATTGACACATTTTTAGGTGTCAGCAATAGAGGATATTGACAGTGAAGAGGTCATTTTACGCAAATATATTGCAATATGCAAATCGGGCACCTAGACTTTCATCAGTGTCGTGCTATAGACACTTAATTGCCTAAGATTCGATTAGGAGGCGACCGGAGCATTACTCATCCATCCGTTTACACGATAAAAATAATTTTATATCAAATTTGAGGCGTTAAAACTAAATCGCGAGTGAGTTGCCTAAAAAATCCTGTCAAGGCTATGATTATTTTAAAATTCAAAAATATATTTTTTATTTGCACTTATTTATTTACGAATCAATTTATAAACCCATCGAAAGTATGAATTCTCTAGAACATGATATTATAATAATATAAGAAATGTAATTTATTTTAAATTCCAGCTGTCACCGATGGTTTGCGTTGCATACACTTCTGTATATCCTAGAAGTTCTGTTCTGTTCTGTAAGTCTCTAGAAGGACATCAGCAGCGTTAAGGCTGTCTAGAGTTCAAGCTCCATGGCAATGATTATTATCGACCTCAGTTCTTAGATCTCATTTCAAAATTTATTTAGGATTCTGTAACCTTCTGTAATTCTTAATCTTTAAAAAATGAGATTTTGTAGCATACAAATAACAGTAATAGAGTTAGTAGAAGTTATCACAATATTACAGACAGACACCCCTATTTTATTTATATGTATAGATTAATATAATAATAATCCTTTATTTGTATCACACAATCTTACATTTAATTTGTATACTAATCCTTACAGTTTATGTGTTAAGTATATGATTTCCAGTCAATTTTGATTTGTAACTAGTGTTTCATCGTGACGATCCTCTACATAAATTTTCGTTTATTTAAAACTTTTAACTTGAATATTAAGTTTTAAGAACATTTCAGTTTTCATTCAAGTTTCAAAGCTGATTTTAAATTTCTCCGAAACTCTATATTTAATAATTTTGCAAACTTAAATTAATTCACTTCTGCAAACGTAAATTATTTTACTTCTGTAAATCCAAAAAAAAATCTGTACCAAACATATTAAGAATATTCATATTAATCTAAGTAATAAGATAATGAAATCATAAAGGAATATGACTGAATGCATATAATTAAATATTACATATTATTATTATTGCAGATTATGATTATTATTTTATTATACAATATTATAAAAATAAAGTTTGTTTGGTTGGTTGAAGCCGCTAATCTCACAGAAATATTGGTTGGATATGAAAAAATATTGTATAAAATACGGGGAACATCACACATGAGCGAAGCCGATGCGGTTCGCTAGTAATACAATAACAACTGTTTACCATAATTCGGATGCTTGTTTACCACCTTATTGGTAAAAAAAGAGAAAGCTCTTATAAGCTAGGTATATATATTTTTTTTCATTTTACTAAAACTAAATTGATGTAAAGAATAGTCTTTACATCAATAAATACTTTACATTCTAAAAAAAAGAGAAAGCTCTTATAAACTAGGTATTATTTTTTTCATATTACTAAAACTAAATTGATGTAAAGAGTCTTTACATACAATTCAAGTATAAAGACTCTTTACATCGATTTAGTTTTAGTAATATGAAAAAAAAAATACCTAGCTTATAAGAGCTTTTTACATCAATTTAGTTTTAATAATATGAAAAAATAAAAAATACTTAGCTTATATGAGCTTTCTCTTTTTTTTTTGTAACACCTATGTGTTACAAATACGTACATGTAAATGAAATAAAAATATATTAGTTAAAAAACTCACCCTCAGTGTCTCCCGCCAACGTATGCGCTATACCAATGAGAGGTAACTCCTCCTTAGGTCCAGGGATTAAGGAAGCGAGCTTGTACATCCTCCTCCTCCTATACCTGAACATCACGATCCACAAACCGAACGCGATTAGAACCAACCACAGGATCATTTTGAACGTGAGACGGTTTCTATCATGGTTGAATACGCGACACCACGTGCCGCTAGGCGTCGCGGTAAAAATGTGAGGTGTTTTTATATGAGCTCGCGTATTTTCCTTCGGCGGCGATCGCGTGTGCACTAATTCTTCAAGAACCGGGGTCAATAGGTTCATGGTGTGAAATACAACCTTCGAGGAAGTATCCACTAGAAAGAATCCCTTGCAACAAATCAGCGATGCGTCATGGCGCGGAGACTTTAATGATCTTGTGCAATTATTTATTCAAATAAACTTAAGCTATAAACAATACATACAATTCAACTATAAAACTAAAGTACCTAAAATTAAATAATACTAAAATAAAACTAATCTAAAACTAAAATATATGTTAAAAGTTTGGCCCATGTGGCATCGTTCTCAAGATGCTAGCAGCATTACCTCGCAGGATGGCTAAACTGATCCTTTGGGCGAGGAAAGTGCCAGATCTTGGGTCACCCACCAGTTACGTCGACCAATCTTTTTCCTAATTCTCAAGGTTTTTGTGCTGGGACCACATGGACCAAGGGTATAATTATATTCAGATTGACAAATGAACCCAAATTTTATTTAGACATGTTATCATTTTATGACTCTCTGATGTTCAAAAAATCTCGTGATGACTTCCATGATGACGTAACAAATAATAAATGATCAACACAACTTAATCGCTGAGGAGCTCGATTGAGTCGTTGCGCGAGTCAGTCTACACGAACATGCAAGTTAAGCAACATCGATTGCAGCCTGTCCATGGATGGGTTCATTTACTCGGGCTCTTCCGTACTTCAGAGGGCACGTTAAGTCGTCGGTTGTTGTCATTGGATGACAGTTGTTAAGTCAAGTCAGTGGCCTTTAGACAACCTGAAAACACTGACCTCCGTCAACCCACAGTATATATATATATATATATATATATATATATATAAAAAGAGAGGTAGGGAGTGTAATTGTAAGTTACCCGACCTGGGAATGTACCTCCACCTCACAGAATACATCACCTGAAAGGCTGAAAGGAAGATGTTGCGTTGGCACCGGGGGTGGGCCGTCACCCCCGGTTAGCAAGCGATATTTTATGTTGCGAGCGTTAATATTGCTACGGTAACCGCTTCAAGCAGGCCGACATTACAGCCGAATTCAGAACCTCCGTTTTTGGAGTTGGTTAAAAATAGAAGCAATCACCATGAAATAGTATTGATGTTTCAGTAGGTATGTATTCCGATGCAAGAGTAAATCCAATGTGCAAACGACCAAGAAGTTCATTTTATGTAATTGGTGTTATTAAGCGCTCATTCATTACAATATTGCGCGGTGACCATAACACTAACCCAGTATTTACATAGGTACAGCAATCAACCCACAAGTCAGCAGAACAAGTGTATTGTTCAATGTGACACTAATTGACCCACAAAACAGGACAGGTACAAGTAAGACGTCATTTTCTTATGTAATGCAAGGATTTTTTATACTCGAGTTTTTTTTATACTACGTCGGGTGGCAGCATACGGCCCGCCTGATGTGAAGCGGTTACCGTAGCCATATTAACACTCGCAACATAAAATATCGATCGCGCGCCGCCACCCCCGCTGCCGACGCAGCATCTCCTTCCTTTCTTGTGACCTCACTCACTCGCAGGAACACAACAACCCTCAAGGAAATGTTATTTGGCTGCGGTATTCTCTGAGGTGGAGGTACATACATTCCCCAGTCGGGTAGCTAATTAATAAATTGGTACATAAAAATAAAATATGTCAAAAGTCTGAGAGTTGTCTTGGAGAGTCGAACCCCGGAGTCTGTAGATTGCAATTTTTTAACAATCAAAATGGGGTGTGGCGGTGTCATGGACACGGACGTGTCTTGTACATGAATACGTTATATGCACTAAAATTATCTCAAAATGACAGCGCTTCCCACCCCCCGCACGCGATGTTCAATAGTCCTTACTTAGCGTAATAAATTATTTGATCCTTCATGTATCCAGTGATGTGATTGAATTTTTGATGTGGAGCATAGATTCAAAACTACAAGGCCAAACTGTATCCCCCGATTTTTATCATTAGTTTTTTTGGATTGCCCCAAAGATATATTCACGTCATAAAAATTACAGGTTCACATGTGATGATTTTTAGTGTACCTACCCTAGTCATTTGGGATCTGTCAATATGTTTGTTGTTTTTAGGGTTCCGTACCTCAAAAGAAAAAACGGAACCCTTATAAGATCACTTTGTTGTCCGTCTGTCTGTCGTCAAGATCCTCTAACTCGAGAATGCGTGGAGGTATCAAGCTGAAATTTGAACTGTATACTCAGGTCTACGGTCCCATGAGGTTGTAAAAAAATCAAACTGCTAAGTTTACGTAAAAAAGTTACGGCCGTTTATTGAGCAAAAAACGCATATTTCGACACATTCTCAAGGGAATCAAAACCTATAGGGTACTTCCCGTTGACCTAGAACTATGAAATTTGGCAAGTAACATCATTCTAGACTATAAGTACAAGAATAAAACTCAAAACTATACATTTGTAATTAAATCTTAAAAAATAGGGGGTCTATAATTTTTATAGGGGTGGAAATTACAAATTGAAGCTACTAGTTCAAATGGGGTATCATATGAAAGGGCTTGATGTGCACATTGCAAAATATATTTTATTTATTTTTTCCGACGCATTATTTCTTATATATAATGAAAAATATCAAATTTATAATGACCTTACGTACGGAACCCTCGGTGGGCGAGTCTGACTCGCACTTGGCCGGTTTTTTTTATATGAATCATAATTTAATCTCATTGGCTCAGATTAGCCAATTATAAGATTTATAACCTGTCAGAAGTTAAATACAACAAGAAAATATATGACAATAAACTCAGTCCTTTTTTTTTTAAATAGTCAAAAAATTAATAAATGTCTTAAAAGTGGAAAAGAAAAAAAAGACTTACTGCTGTATCATCCTGTATAAATATTCTTCTGCTTCGATTTTTAGTGAACGAAAATTTCGTGACGGATACGTTATGCTATGTAGGTTAGGTACAATAAAGTTTGAATTCCGCTAATTATATTAAGTTTATGGTATATAGTCACGTTGAAAAACCTTTCTTTGTCGCTTCACTCTTGTCAGTCGTGGTTATCATGATAAGGCAGCAGACAGGACTCGCCTCACGACATCTCGCCAGCTCTGACTGCTGGTCGTCAATCGGATACATTCGTGTACCGGGGCGCCCGCCTCCGCCTTCACCTGATCGGTCCAACGCTTGGGCGATCTGCCCCATGGTCTTGTGCCATCAATCTTCCCCTGGACGACAAGTCTCTCTATGGAGTCGAAAACCTACCTAAGATTACCTAAATTAATTGCAAAATAATTTTTTTTGCATATTAATTATCCTGCGCTTACGGGTAGGTATCATAAAATACGTGTCAGACCATTTCCAACCCAAGTATATAAATATGATCTCTAAGGAAGGAAAAGAAACACCCTGTGGTTATTACGTCATTTTCTATTTATTTAAATAGAACTTGACCTCATGCAAAAATATATTTATTATTTGTATTAAATAGTATGCGGCCCCAAACTATGCAAATATTTTTTTTCCTGTGCACCGGTGATTCAGATCTAAACGACCTCTTGCAAAATTAAGGCAAAACCCCAAGTAAACAATATTTTTGGTCAGGCGGTTACCGTCCTTCACTTTAACCCGTGCGTTGAACGTGAATGTTATATGCACTAAAATTATCTCAAAATGGCAGCGTTTCCTCCTCTCCCGCGCCCGATATTCCATAGTCCTTATTTAACATAATAAATTATTTGATCCTTCATCTATCCATTTTGAAACTTGTAGCCGCAACAACAGACTGTATCCCCTGATTTTGTTATCATTTAGCAATTTTAAAGAGGTATTCAGGGCAAAAATTTGATATGTTCTAAAATTTCTAAACCTGTTCTGTAATCAGCTTTGCAACCAATTCATATAATATTCACCTTGTGGTGCCAATTTCCCATAAATGATATGGGTGGGGGAAAAAATAATTGAAAAAAAAAGGGCCAAAAGGTATTCTTCTTTTTTCCTCGGCATTAAACCAAATCGGTTCAGCCGTTTAAAAAGGTAAAAAACCGATTTGGTATGGGTTCAGCAGTTTACTCATAAAAAATAACAAGCCGACAGACAGACACACTTTAACATTTATAATATTAGTATAGATATGGGTAAGTTTTAATGACCTTGTCCAAGTTCATGCTCATACTCTATTGAACTGCCAAACATGAAACTATTTAAACTTCTGTAAACATTAAAATGTTAATTGCAGAACTGAATATTAATTAGCACGATCCAAGGCTTTCGTGAGCTTCCGATATTTGGATTCAGTTGCATGCGCAACTAAACGGAACTGCGACTGCCTATTGTATAATTTATTCAAAAAGTTATGAAATATACGAAGAAACAAAACGTGGTTGGCCGTGGCCATGACACGATACTCGGAGACAGATGTCTGAATCAAAATAAATTATTTAAATGCATATTCATGAGATAAATAGTATTTTACGGAAGATACAACGAAAACAAGTCCGAATGCAGGCCACGGTTACGGCAAGTACCAGGTTGGACAAATTTCATTTCTAAATTCCTGACCTTAACATTATGCGGGCCAAAGACCCGATAAAGGTCCGTCAAAGGTCTTAAATGGAGATGAGAGGAAATCCGAAATAAACTTTAAAGATATTTATTTTACTCATATATGGACTGTGGGTCCTTGGGCAGTCTCCGTGTGGTGGCAGCATCATTTAAGGCTACACCGTCCGGTTACATTTCCATACAAATGTAGAAAGGGAATTACTTTGCTCTTTGATGGTGTACGTACGTGTAAAATTATGGATGATATGGATTTGTCCCAATATATTCTAGGCTTGTTTGTTGTTCATTATGACGAACTCGGTGGTCGAATGGTTAGCACTGGCCTCTTTGACTCCGAGGTCGCGGGTTCGATCACCCACACAAGAAAAATATTAGTGTGCATGAACATGTCTGTTTGTCTTGGTCTGGGTGCTGTCTATGTATTATATGAATATATTTACAAAAATGAATTTAAGTACAATATCAGTTATCTAGTACCCATAGTACAAGCTTAGCTTAGTTTGGGATTAGATGGCAGTGGGTAATTTGTGCAGAAATATTAATTACTTAATATCACAATTAAAGAAGCATTACTTTGGAAATTATAAGCCAAGAAAAATCATTTCTTCGACACCGCTGTTTGTGCAACTGCGGATTACCATTACGAGTATAAAAACTTCAAAATAATTAAGCAACAGGCATAGTTTATTTATTCGAAAGTTTGGATAACTTTATTTTGCGTAAATACCTTGACTATTTTTTTTTGTAATTCCAGTCCAAAAACTACTATTCAATTTACTGCCCATTTTTTTTTATTAACAAAATAAAACACGGGGCTCGTGTTATATGTGTGTGAACTAGCTAATAAATTGTTCATCATTGGAACTACTTCTTTCTCACAGAACTCTAAGTGAAGTTACCATGTTAGAAATGCCTACCGACGAGCTGGTAGTGTACCAAGCGTACTACGTACTCTTAAATATAAAATTTACAATTTTATGTTTTTTTCACTTTAGTAGTCACAATGCTTGTTTTTATACTTTTCCTGCATCTCTTTGTATGACTCTGTTCCCAAACTAAAATTTGGCTTGCTCCTACTTACGTTTGCAAACTTTACTTACGTTTTACCTGTATATGGCGAAATCGCCATATACAGGTAAAACTGATCAAGCAAACTGATCAATGAGAAATGATCTTCAATATAACTATTTAGTTATATTGAAGATCATTTTCTCTTCTTTGATCTTCAATATAACTATTTAGTTATATTGAAGATCATTTCCATATGTATTTTGTTCACTTAAATATTTTGGCGGTAGGTATATTCCAAGATTTACAAGGAAATAAATACGTAAAACAAAAAGTTATTACTTTTTCGTACGGATGTGAAATATTTATGATTATTATTGTGTCATGCAGTAGTATTTTATGTTCAAGTTATCAAAATTTCAATCTTGAAGGCGAGCTGTCCACGTAAACATAAGAAGTGACTTTAATTAGTTCTTAATGTTACAAAAGAACGACCTTTTCAAGTATATTATGGGTAAACAAACAACACACAGAATAATTATTTATCTTTACTCATTATAACTTGTCAAATATAACAAAAAACAAATAAATAAATTTTGACCTTCGTTCGCTTTGCTTCACGAACTTTTCGCTCGTTGCCGACGAAATATGGTTTTAGCACTACGTTTGTCAAGTGTGGTTGAAAAATCACACATGCTAAATAACAATAAGTCGCGTCGTCAATAACTATGATGAAAATAACATGAACAAAGGAGTCTGTGCAGACTGTGCAGAGCGTGAACAAGCATTAAATCAGAGAATTTGTACGACAGCATCGTTAAATATTACGTTTATGTCGAACCAAAAGTTAGTATTTATTATTGTTTATCCAAACGCATTTTTTTGTATAATTTCAACCTTTTAAAATGGACTTTCACATTCGATAATAAAAAATCGGACGAAAAATATTACAATTACATACGACAGATAGTTATTGTTATGTATATTAATCTGATTTTTAATAATCGGTGCCCAAGTAAACCTTGCGTAAATTGCTTGATCAAACAAATTTATGAATTTTATTGATATAGCGACCCATATTTTTGACATAAACCAAATTTACCTATAGTCTGCGAGATTATTTTTAATTTATTGAACTATATGTAACCAAGTGACATGTCCGAAGAGAGGCACATATAGATCACAGATAAATATATAAATAAATATTTCTGGACAATTTACACAGCGCTATCTAGTCCCAAATTAAGCGCAAAGCTTGTGTTATAGTTACTAGGCAACTGATAAATGTACTTAAATACATTTTTTTTAAATACATACTTTTAATACATAGAAACGCCCAGACCAAGACAAACAGACATGTTCATGCACACAAATGTTTGCCTTATTCGGGGATCGAACCCGCGACCTCGGAGTCAAAGTGGCCATTGATAACCATTCGACCACCGAGCAACCCCGAGTGAGAGAAAGACAGATGTACCGAAAAATCCTAGGTCTCTTGATATATATGGTAGGTATCAGTACTAGAATAGGTATATGGGGCAATTTGAGAATCTATATATATAAAAGAAAGTCGTGTTTGTTACAACACTTATAACTCGAGAACGGCTGGACCGATTGCCATGGTTTTTGATTTGTTGGATTTGTTTCCGTCCCGAATAGCAGAATAACTCTTAAAAACATTGGAAAATTCTCGAAAAAATAAAATAAATAAAAAACATTTTCCCATACAAATGAAAGTGTCAGTTGAAAAAGGGATTACGATATTTATTGGTTGTCAAATATCAAAACGTCAAATCAATTGGTGTCACTTTTATGTCGCGAAAGTTGTCTGTGATTTGTTATGAAAATTTAAAAATGTCAAATCGATAGGGGTGAAAACGCTTTTCCCATGGGGTTCGAGCGCAAGAATCAAATCAGAGTAAACATCAAAAGAACAAAACTAAAAAAAATAAAACAAAACGTTTTTTTAATAAAAAATTAACAATAAGGAAATCTTTATTTTTATGAAATCTTCAGTTTTTATGGATACGGGTCTTCCCTCAACCGAAGGGGTTTAGAGCGTACTCCAACACGCTGCTCAACTGCGGGTTGGCGGAGGCCAGTGTTTTCGAACCGCTTATAGGCCACTGACTTAACTTAACGACTGTCATTAAATGATAACAACCGGGACCGACAGCTTAACGTGCCTTCCGAAGCACGGAGGAGCTCAAGATGAGCTAATGATAACAACCGGGACCGACGGCTTAACGTGCCTTCCGAAGCACGGAGGAGCTCATGATGAGCTAATGATAACAACCGGGACCGACGGCTTAACGTGCCTTCCGAAGCACGGAGGAGCTCAAGATGAGCTAATGATAACAACCGGGACCGACTGCTTAACGTGCCTTCCGAAGCACGGAGGAGCTCAAGATGAGCTAATGATAACAACCGGGACCGATGGCTTAACGTGCCTTCCGAAGCACGGAGGAGCTCAAGATGAGCTAATGATAACAACCGGGACCGACGGCTTAACGTGACTTCCGAAGCACGGAGGAGCTCAAGATGAGCTAATGATAACAACCGGGACCGACGGCTTAACGTGCCTTCCGAAGCACGGAGGAGCTCAAGATGAGCTAATGATAACAACCGGGACCGACGGCTTAACGTGCCTTCCGAAGCACGGAGGAGCTCAAGATGAGCTAATGATAACAACCGGGACCGATGGCTTAACGTGCCTTCCGAAGCACGGAGGAGCTCAAGATGAGCTAATGATAACAACCGGGACCGACGGCTTAACGTGCCTTCCGAAGCACGGAGGAGCTCAAGATGAGCTAATGATAACAACCGGGACCGACGGCTTAACGTGTCTTTCGAATAACGGAGGAGCTCGAGGTAATATAAACCCATCCGTGTACAAGCTACGGTCGACGTTGCTTAACTTGCGTGTTCAATTAGACTGACACGCGCAATGACGCCACCGAGCTTCTCTATTATTTTCTACTATTCATTGTTTTAATTCCATAAAATCATAAATTTAGTTCAGCTAATATGTACCACGACATTCATTGATTGTTAGGCGGTACGAAGTTCGCCGGGACAGCTAGTATAAAATAAATATAAAAGACTTTTTTAGGGCTCCGTACCTCAAAAGGAAAAACGGAACCCTTATAAGGTCACTTTCTTGTCCGTCTGCCTGTCTGTCTGTCAAGACTCGCACTTGTCCGGTTTTTTTTGTTGGTTGCAACGTCAAATCCTGGATTTCAGATGCGTGATTCTTGTGATATATATTTATTTGTATATTTGTATACATATTTATATAAAGATATATGATAACACCTCTCCTTTATGGTCAGACTGCTTAGTGCGAGTGTCTTGGTCACATTCGAACGTATTAACGACTAGCTTTCGCCCGCGGCTTCGCTCGCGTGAAATTTGGGGTAATACATGTTTACTCATTTATCTATAGAAGTACTCGTGTAAAGTTTAGGATAAAATAGTCCAACTAATCTCGTTGCCCCATACAAACTTTTGACATCCGTTTCACCCTCTTAGATAAAATTTGAAAAATCATTTGAAGTAATTTCGTGTCCACTGTGTTATATTTTCAAATCGATGCTATTTTCGTAATTTACGTCCCAGGCAACCATAGAATCAACACCAATATTGATATTATGACATTTCAACCCCATCGCATCTCCACAGGGGTGATTTTATGTCACGTCGGCTATGTTGGATTATAAAATATTTGTTCTTTTTCGTAATTAGCGACCCGATAAACTATAAAAACAATACCCATGACGATTTTCAGACTTTTTCACCCCATTTTAGACATGTCGACCCCATCGTACCCCAAAAGGGGATGATGGTTACGTTAGCCACGTTGAATTTTAAAATCGTTGTTGTTTTCGTAATCAGCGACCCGATAAACCATAAAAACTATACCCATGTCAATTTTCAAACTTTCCCATTTTACCCTTTTTGGGTTTGAATTTTGGAAAAATACTAAAACACGTGTTTACTCATTTATCTATAGAAGTACTCGTGTAAATTTTAAGGTAAAATAGTCCAACTAATCTCGTTTCCCCATACAAACTTTGGACCTCCGTTTCACCCTCTTAGGAATAAAATTAATAAAAAAACCTTTTAAGTAATTTCGTGTACACTATGTTATATTTTCAAATCGATGCCATTTTCAGAATTGGCGTCCCAGAAAACCATGGCATCAACACCCATATTCATATTATGACATTTCAACCCCATTGCACCCCCATAGGGGTGATTTTATGTTACGTCGGCTACGTTTGATTATAATTTAGTTGTTTTTTCGTAACCCAATAAACCATAAAAATAATACCCATGACGATATTCAGACATTTTCATCCCATTTTAGAAATTTCCAATTCAAAGTCAAGAATCATCCCTAATGATTCTTGACTATTGAGGTAGTTACCCACGTTGAATTTTAAAATCGTTGTTGCTTTCGTAATCAGCGACCCGATAAACTATAAAAACAATACCCATGACGATTTTTACCCTGACTTTTTCACCCCACTTTACCCCTTTAGGGGTTGAATATTGAAAAATCCTGAAACACGTATTTACTCATTTATCTATAGAAGTACTTTTGAAAAGTTTCCGATAAAATAGTCCAACTAATCTTGTCTCCCCATACAAACTTTGAACCTCAGTTTCATCCCCTTAGGGGATGAATTTTGAAAAATCATTTCTTAGTGTACCCCTAGACGTCATAAGGAACTAACGTGCCAAATTTGGAATCTCTAGACCCAGCGGTTTGGGCTGTGCGTTGATATATCAGTCAGGCAGTCAGGACTTTGAATTTTATGTATATAGATTCTTTAGATTGATAGAACTTTTTTATTTATGAACCGATTGAAATGAAACAAACACTAAATGTTATGTAGAGCAAACCGTAACGCAGTAGTGAAAACTGCGTTCAAATAGGTTAAGACGTTTCTAAGATTAGCGTGCACAAACGTACAGAGAAACAGACAAAAATTCTAAAAATCATTGTTTTCTATTGCGTTCATAAAGCGGGGGGCTTTATGAACGCAATAGAAAACAATGATTTTTAGATGAAATAGATTTTCTTATATATCTTCCATTTCTGCACACAGAGTTATTACTAAGCCAATTGATATATTTTTTGTGCCAATTGTGGTCACCCATCCTAGTTGGAACCACGACAGGGGTTGCTTAACTTGCGTTAGCGCTACGACCTCTAAGCATCTCTCTCATTGTATTATTTACTTTAACGATGATAATATAATACCTTCATAAAGTTTCAGTTAATTCAACTGAAAAGTTTCAGTCAAATCAATTGACTGGTTATTTTGTACCATTTTATATGGAATTCTTTAGATTGATATAACTTTTTTATTTATGAACCGATTGAAATGAAACAAACACTAAATGTTAAGTTGAGCAAACCTTAACGCATTAGTGAAAACCGTATTCAAATAGGTTAAGCCGTTTCTGAGATTAGCGTGCACAAACGTACGGACAAACAGACAAACAGACAAACAGACAAAAATTCTAAAAATCATTGTTTTGGGTTCTATTGCGTTCATAAAGCCCCCCCTATATTAGTTTTTTTTATATATCTTCAATGTACAGACAGCGGCCAGTTACGATTTTATTATATGTATTGATTGATATTGATTACAAGCCGACCAAATTAAGAAAAGGTTTCATATTGTGAATTTACCAGACGCGTGTTATATATCCAAATTAGCCTGGTTGCTCACTTTTTTTTATACTACGTCGGGTGGCAGACAAGCATACGGCCCGCCTGATGTAAAGCGATTACCGTAACCATATTAACGCTCGCAACATAAAATATCGCTCGCGCGCCGCCACCCCCAATGCCAATGCAGCCTCTCCTTCCTTTCTGGTGACCTCACTCACTCGCAGGAATACAACAACCCTCAAGGGAATTGTTATTTGGCTGCGGTATTCTGTGAGGTGGAGGTACATTCCCCAGTCAGGTAGCTTAGGATTACGCTCCCTAGCTGTCTTCAAAATGTGAGCAAGTAAGCCACATAATTTTGATATTTAGTTTAATTATATGTATTGTTTATAGCTTAAGTTTATTTGAATAAAGTTTATATAAGTAATTTTGATATGTAACAAGAGTCTTACAAATTGACAACATGACAGTTTATCTCTACTTATTTGGTTGGTTTTTTTATGTTGATATGATCGAAGGGAACACAAAACTCGCAATATGCACTCGGGGTTTAAAAAAACGAAATATGCTTGTTTAGTACCCAGCCTGTTAAAAAAGAAACTCAAACAAAAAATAACCAGCGGCGTCGCTAATGGGGAAGTGAGTGAGGACAATCTTTTCCTCGCATTCCAAGTAAATTGATTCGTACCTACTCTACGTCTAACGATAGGCGTCTTTACCAGTCTCTACCGGTCAGTATATGGCAAAGGCACTAATTAGCGAGCCATAAATATATTAAAGAGTAATATTTAATTGCGCAATTCAGTTAAACAGTAGCAATTATATAATAACAAGAGACTTCCACGAAGGGGCGTTTATAATAACATAGTATTTACTATCAGGTCAACGCAAATAATTCAGTTCCTACATATAATTGCAAGTGGTTATTTGAATTGTTATAATACTCAGTGATCAAAGACGGATAACGATTTACCTCTTGCATGTTAATTATAAACAGAAACATACTTCTCGTTTCTGTAGCTTGTGCATTCCTGATAACCGTGTGTGTAAACCAAGATGGAAACTGACTAGCTCACTAGATCAGTGTTCCGCAAAGTGTGTGCCGTGTACACTGGTGTACCGTGGCCATTAGTTGGTGTGCCTCGGAAAAATAAGGTTATCTCATAAAGCTAAATAGACGGACAGAAGAACAATTCTTACACAAATACAAAGTGATTTTTCATCTATGGTGTAGGTCCAAAAATTTTCGTTTTCCTAGATCCTACCGTAAACACAAAAAGTTTGCGGAACACTGCACTAGATGACTGTTCGATCAATGCACAGCTTAAACCACTACTAGACAAGTGTTTTTCAATCTTTTTGAATACGGACTCCTTTACAAGTTAAAAATGTCTGGAGACCACCTCCCCCTCTCCCTCCATGAAATTTCAAAAATTCAGCTGGTTTTGAAAGCTTTAAAATTCTTAATGCCAATTTTTTTCCGCTTTGTTCTTAGGGGAGTTAATTAGGTCTTTAATGGTGGACATAAAAATTAAGAAGAGATCATAGGCATCAATTGCAAAAAAAAACATCTTTTTACAATTGTATAAAAATCTCTTCATTCTGGTTATAGATTCTAGTTGATGAATTATTGAACAATAATCGGGCCCGCTTACTTTTTTTATTGTAGCATATAACCTACAAACATTTGCATTTTTCCCCCAAGACCCTTCGAATGTAACCTGGCGACCCCTCTGGGGGTCGCGACCCACAGTTTGAAAATTGCAGCAATAGACGAATCAAGCTGAAATGTTGCAAGGAAGTATTACCTACTAGATTTTTTTTAACAGGACCGGGGCCACACCTTCCTACCACTGTGTTTCCTGTGTAGCCAAGATTAACAGCGACGACCACCAAAAAGGCAATGAACAATGAAATCCATTGCAGTCCCGGGGATACTACGAATATAATAAAAAGAAATTAGTAGGAAGGACTAAGAAGCTTTTGGAATTTGGCTTCCCCTCTTAGAAATATTCGAGACAGCAATATGGCAAATAACGCATTAAAAACCTAGTTTTCCACACTCAACCGTCAACCGTCACCATAGATTGCTAGTCTAGTGAAGCAGTTGATGCCGTGCACCACTGATTTTATGTATCTAACACATACGGGACATAAAACATTGAGTTGTAAGCTAACACATCGATTTCGTTAATTGAATTACAAATTGTCTGAACACTTGGAAAATCTCCCTTGTTGCTACCAAATCAGATCAGTATACTATCCAGGATGCGACATGCAAGGAATTCAACATGTCAACTAGAATTATTTTTGATAATTCTCACGAGACACGCGCACGAAGTAGCAAGCGAAAGTACTAGTTTTATAATTTATATTTTGCTTTATAAATATTTTCAGGATAAACTACGTGAAGTTCTACATGCCTTCAAATGAATATTATATTAAAATCGGATCACCCAATGATTACCATAAATACAAATACACTATTTTTATATACTACATCGGGTGGTAGACAAGCATACGGCCCGCCTAATGTGAAGCGGCCATTGCCATATAAACGCTTGCAACATGAAATATCGCTCGCTCGCCGCCACCGCCGCTGCCAACGCAATATCTTCCTACCTGGTGACTTCACTCACTCGCAGGAACACAACAACCCTAAAGGGAATTGTTATTTGGCTGCGGTATTCTGTGAGGTGGAGGTACATTCCCCAGTCGGGTAGCTTACAATTACGCTCCCTACCTCTCTTTTCGAAAGACCTTCGTTTGTCAGTCAGCAGGATGCACCACGTGCAGGTGAAATTGGCTTTGGTTCAAAGATGTTGATAAACCACTTACACCCCAAGATTACATTTACTATGCCTTATGCCTACTGCAGGTAGGGTTGGCACAGTTTGTGCAGTACCAGTCGCTGCAGTAAACACCACGTGCAGGGTATTTGCCATGACGCTGGTAGTCGGGTAATGTAATAAGGTATCAAATAAGTTTCATTAATAGATGTTTACTTGCTTAGACAATTTGATCTATAGTTCTAATTTGCTTCTGCCATCAGTTAGTCCACTCAAATTACGCAGTTAGTTCATCATCATCTTTAAGCCAACGCCAAACTCACCTGCATGTGGTGCACCCTGCCGGCTGACAAATGAGGCTCTGGTGAAAAGTGGTAGAGCACAGCGTATTTTGTAAGGTGCCCGACTGGAGGAGTACCTCCACCTCATAGAAAAAGCTCTTGCTTAAAGGAAATTTGCAGATTTTTTGCAACGAAATTGTTCATAGCATAATGAACCTTATGTCAATTGCATAACATATAAAGTTAAATACGAGCCAAACAAGGTCGCGCGTCTTCCGGGGAATCCTCGCGCATTCTCGAGAATTCCCCTAGCTACTAATCGTATTTAAGTTTCTATGTTATACAATTGACATAAAGTTCATTATGCTACGAAATTGTACATAGCATTACAATTTCGTTGCAAAAAGGTTGCTTCGATTCTATTTTGCGGCGGTCAGTGTAAATTGAGCCTAAGTGTTCATAGGATTTTGCAATTCCTATCATTGGAATCGATGTGTTAGGTCACTCACTGTATCATTTCATAATTTCATTTCATTTCAAAACAAAATTAAAAACGACGACCCTTGTGGTAGAGATAAAAGATCCAACGCAATATATCACCAGGATCAACTTTTTAACGTGTCATATTATATATCAGTATTATGACGTCATCGTCTCACAAAGGCTTGACTGCGCAACTCGCATTAAAAATTCATCGCAGCGCCATAAAAATTAATAGTGTTAAATAAAACAAAATTTTGATAATCGCAATTATCCACCGGATAAATGACTTTATTTCACCTGAACGTTCACATTTACAGTGATATCCTACTTTATGAACATCATAGGCATTATATTGTCATGAACAACGAAGAAAAATAGCCATGTTATATACAAAGGGTAAATCGATAGTGGTGAATTATTTATCTATTTATTTATAAGCACTATACAACTTTACATAATTTGAATTACAAGCACTTCGTCGGTATAGAAGCAACCGTGGCATAATGCAGCTTTTTCACAATTTCATAGTAAATATACAAAAAAATAAATTGTGCATTGCAGTGCTGCGCTTAGAAATTAAATCTAAATTTAGAAGAGAGCACGGATATGAACAAATACTTCATTTCAAAATATATAAGCGTTAATACATTCTAGCAAGCAACTAAAACTATTGTAATATGTACCGAATGATTTATAGTCAAAAAATGTACACATTTTATGGCACTTTCAAATAGATTCTTATGGTTATGGTAACATTGTGTAAAGATTGTGTATGAAAAGTCAACAACTTGACACTCGATACATATGAAAACTTTTGATGGTCGTGTTTGGTCTACAATATCGTATATTTAAATCACAATTGAGCTATATATAAGTTTAGAAAGCTTCGCGTGATGTTTTATTGCTACTTTGACTACATATTTTTCAAATATTTGTTCAGGAATAGGTAGAAATTCAAAAGTATATGAGATTTGCGTTTTCTAGGTCCTAAAGTAGTCGACAGATACATAATCAAGATATGAAACACGGTATGTATAATCAATGTATTCATTTCTTTTTAGGGAAAAAGCGTTTTATTTTTCACATACATATGCAATGTCAAAAATAATTGAAAAACTTGTTCGTACAAGGCTGGATATAAGTAAATACGGTGAGCCTATTACATTATACAGTGTGATGATAATGGGAGGATATAATAATCTTATACTTCTGATGTTAACATTAACACGTAGGGTTGATACTTCACATTTTAGAATAATGTGATGCTGTGATATACATCATGATACGGTAAGCCAAGACGAAGACAACGACGATACATCTGGAATATTTTAAAGTAAATAATAGAAAAATATATAAAAAAATAATAAACATATTTTTTTTTTTCCTACATTATTAATTTGTATTCAGTCCTCCAAACAAATAAAAACTGCAACCTAATAATAAACTCTGTATTCGAGATTTACGTTTCTGGGAACATCGAACGAATGATTAGCTTATCTTACCTATATTGTGACGATTCCGGCGGTAAAAAAATAAATTTGATATTTAAATTAAAATCACGACAATATGAGTGTGACCACTACAAATTAAAGCATTATGATATAAGTATGTATAATATACAATCTTCCTTAATGAAAATCATAGGATTCTCATCTCACGAACAGTAAACTTACGGATAGAAGTCGTAATAGCCTTTTCATAATTCTAATACAATTCTATAGCATATCTTCAACATAGCGTAGCATTCGCGGTAAGGCGCTGCCCACACTGCACCGCGCTACACGATGAAAGTCATAGTCGCGCGCACCGCTTTCCAGCGCATAGAGGCGTTGTCAGTGTGTGGCACCGCGCGTGTTTATACAAACTCAAATATTTTAGTACAACAAAAAAAACGCTTTCCCGCGCACCGTCGCGCTGCGCATAGCAGTGTGGGCAGCGCCTTACTGTAATTAATTTCTTAATACTACAAAATGCACTATTGGAAAATTCGCTATATTCAATACATACAAAATGTATATTTTTCGATAGTTACAAATAAAATTTGACAATATATCGTTATAATACAAACATGCATTCATGCGCGACCAACAATTGTTAAAAAATTACATTTATTCAACGTATGTGTAAAATTTTGATGTAAATTCATTGGTCTAAAGCAGTGTTTCCCAATTAGTGGTACGCGTACCCTTGTAGGTACGCGAAGGAGCATCAAGGAGTACGTGAAGCAGTCTCTTGACTAAAGTACTTAAGGTACTAGGAAGAAATACGCAAATATCAATGTAATAAAGGGCTACGAGAGTTTCAGCTCTTTCTGGAAGTGGTACGTAGGAAAAACTAATTGGCAACCACTGGTCTAAAGGATGTTGGTATGGTGTCCATGTTTAGTGACAATTATTAACAACATCTTGAAGGTTTAACTAGATTTCATCAAGCATGTCTAAATTTTAAAGCTGTTTTCACCTATTCTATTTATAAATAGTAACTTCATATTTTGTGAATTTATTTTTTTCTGTTAATGTTTTTTTTAAGTATTAAGGATAAAGGAGGGAAAATGTAATGATAAGTAGTTTGTTTTCAATACTGTCGATCGATAAAAACTTTTATCAATTGAAGTCCAGCTAATCACACCGGGGACAAACGTTATTATTATAATCGGTAAAAAAAAATAAGTAAGTTATAGAAAGTAATTCTCATAAAGACTTTCAGACTACAAATGCATTTAATAGTCAAGATGACAAATTTCGACGTGTTTATTGCACTGTTACTGTATACATTATTATGTAAGTACATAATTATCTTTTAACCCAATTTTTAGCGTTTAACAACCGCAATCCATACACATAATAAAATGTGAAAGTGTGTTTGTTTGTCCTGCTATCACGCTGAAAGCAACCAATGAATTGACATTATCCTTTTTTACAGAAATAACTAAGGTCTGGGGATTGGCATAGACTACTTTTATCGGAAAAAAGATTTATTAAAATTCAGGCGAGCGAAGCAGCGGACAGGAGCTAGTGTACCTATAAAGTTTAAAGAATACGCCAATGCTCTTCTTCTTCTTCATTTTTGAGCATGGTGATAAGTAATAATCGAAAAAATATCATCTCTCCCTTGGTTTAGCTGGACTTAAATTCTCAGTCGTTGATTCGTGATGTCGTTATGAGGTTATTATCTATATGATTTCATAATAAACACAAGTCTTAGGTAATTTATTAAAATTACATACATAAATGCAGTATTGTGAGAAATTGTTAATACAAAAATTATCACCTACGTTAAGGAGTAAATTTTAAACTAAAATATGCAAGATAGAATGTTGTGATGAATGTGTTTTATTCTACTAATAGTACTAAGGATATAGAGAATGATATAATTGGCGATCACTCCTTGCAAGGTCCGCATATACCTGAATTCATATGCCGCATAAACTTTTTTACAATAACAAATTTTGATTTGTGGCGATCCAAAATTGTTAGGAAATCGCTTGACTTGTATTGAATGAATGAAAAAAAAACGTTCACTCAATACAAATATTCGAATGCATAGTCTCACCAGTAACTATAAAACATAAATTTAAACTCTATAAATATATATATAGTATTTACATAAAAACAGTTTCATTGATGTAGAAAGAGTCACAAAAAATCATTTTTTCGCATTCAATGTAATCATTCTCTCTGACTGTAATTTGCTTGAAATAAATCTTCGACTGGTTCTTTTACATTTTGCTGACAATAACAGGCCAGACCATAATAAGGAGTGATCTTGAAAACACTATAATGTTACTTATATTACATTTATTTTGAAAATTATGATTTGCGTGAACAGGTGCTATATAAACCAAAATGTGTTCAACATTAATAATAATACAGCCGTGTTGATTTAGGGTTGAAATTTGTCAGGATTTTAATAGTGTCTACTAACAATGATTTTGGTAACTCCATTAATAATTGACGAAATAATATAATCAGGAGAGATAATAGCTAAAGAGTTATGCCATAAGTTAATAGTGCAGAAATAAAGCGTAATCCAAACCTTACAAAGGCCGTAATTATAATTACGGTATACTAAATAAAAGGATACCCTTCTCAGTAGACACTATAGTATTGTGAGATTTTTTGGTCGCCTCAGCAACCGTACTGGAAATGATTAGTGAACTGTAAATTTTGATCTTCCTTATTTTATATTCGAATTGATTTTTCATTGCCTATCTTTACTAACTATATTCGAAGCGATTGTCATTTCTTAACATAAATAAACATTCGAATTCGTAGCAATTCAAATTTATTTATTAATGTAAGTTTGTTATTTCTACGAGGCAGGCCTAAACAGCGAGGCCTCGCAGACTTTCAGCTGCTTTCTCGCAGCAACCTTCTCGCGATGCAAAGTCTTGCTTACACACTGTTGTACTACTTGCTATATAGGCAGTGGTAATATTTTTTTTTCAGCTGTGGTATTCGCCACCATTTCTTCCGACTGGCAAGGACAAGTATTACTGCCTGCACAATATTCACCAGTCGGTATTTCTTTTTGTACACTGCCGTTGATTGACACAAACATACGGCTCGCCTGGCGGTGACCGTAGCCTTTAGACGTTAGAGACATAAAATATCTGCAAGTCCGTCTTTCGTGGCGATCTCACTCACAGTATCATAATGTCGCGGTCCTGTCACGAATCATCTAGAATGAAACCTAGCCGCATACTTCGCTGCAAGCAATAATGACCCGTATGTCTACTAACATAAGGTTCATAACACTATAACATGAAAATGTTCGAGACACTACGATGTCTTACCGAGCGGAAGTACATTCATTGTACATACGAGAACATTCGGGAACCCTTGCCGGCGGATATAAATAGCGACCGCCGCGGCGCATAGGCAGTTCAGTTTGGACTTCGAAAGAGTAAACTTCGAGCGAATCTACCTGCGAGACAAGTGATAACCTACGACCTCAGCGATACTATTGGACTTCGATTTGACCTGCGATTTGGAATCTTCGTGTGGACTTCGTGTTGTGAAGACCTGCAGACCAGACCCTGCGTGAATAAATCCTTGCAAGTTGTCATTGGTGTTTTACATCCAAATCTAGAACCCTAGCTCGTAACAATAACAACCCTCTAAGTCTTTAGGAAGTTGTTATTTCTTTGCAATCTTCTGTGACGTGGAAGTACTTGCCCAGTCGGCCAGTTTATAATTACGCTGTGCCTCTCTGGAATCGCCTCCCAATCAATGAAATGTGTTAATTGTACTACAGTACATAATCAAACCAAGTTAATTTGATTATGTCACTTTCTATAACCACTTCTTCTAGACTATATAAGCAGGTTTTGCTTATAATTGAGAACTAAATTTGTGATGAAACCCTAAATACTATTACAAATTTAATTCGAAGTAATTATATTTAATGTTTCGCTTCAGTCATTATTATTAAATAACTGGATTTTTATCAACTTCCAATTGAAGAACTGTGCTGAGTACTTGGCTGATTCGCCCCATTATTTGCGAAAAGCAAAATGTTTCTCATACTAGACTAGCTCAAATAGCTACTATACTGTGCCTTGTAAGAGCCCGTATTTGTTATTGCGCCGATTTTGTAAAAAAAAAATAGCTCGACTTTTTCCTTTCGTTTTCCAGAAAGTATAAATACTACACTGTATTATATATTCTGAAATAATATTATGAATTTTATATTATGAGTATTTATTTTTTTCTTAGCAAATTTATATGAAACGAATAAAACTTACTAATTTATTCACTTAAAGACGTTTTAAACAATGCCTAGTATTTTGATAGTTAATTAATTCAGTTGTTATTTTGAGGAAGTCAAATTTACTGGCAATTCTACACTACTTTGCATGCTTCCGCCACAAATTTTTTTTTCGTAGTATTTTTTATTAGTACCTATGGAAACAAAGCAATTGTTTAAAATTCGAAAAACTATTGTCAAATCGAGGTAGATTTATTTAAATTAATGTATAAATAAACAATATAATTAGTTTTTTTCCGTCCGTTGAAATGGTAATAAAATTGAAATGGTATTTCATAATACATACTCAAATACAGCGTAGTATGTATTCTTTCTCAAAAAACGCTCGGGAAATTTGAGCCATTGATACCGTAATTTTACAAAATCGGCACAGTATCGTCACCTCAGTCTACCTACATGACAATGTTGTTGTTTCTTACAATTTAACCACCGTTTGCTCATCATTTATGCCGTCCTTGAATATGATCAACGTCGACAAAACCTACCGGCACTATCTATTTAATATGTCGGATATATTTAACACCAAATCAAATTGCCTATTTAAAACCGCGCTTACATAGCCTTAGTACTTAATAATATCTATCTTCGTCCTATTACTGAAATCAAAAAATTACAGTTCACTAAACGTGCATACATGTTATTTCAAATAAAAATAACCTGCACTAAAATAATGATCATACGTCACTAAACAATAGTCATAACTAATAATAACAATCACGCAGCCGATGCATAACAAATCCGTACCAAACACATTGCACATACACTTTTGTAAAGCTCAAGTCTAATATAATTAAAATCACATCTCATTAAATATCTTTGGATACAACCAAATAAAATTATCATATAGCGTACAAAAATACAAAAAATATACAAGAATGTCAAATATAATTTGAGGGAAATCACGTGAATTGCGAGTGTGCCGCGGCGCGCCATTTTATTTCTCCAGAAATATCAACTGAAATCACATAGACTAGACACCAAAATTATCGCCGCAGTACACGCGCGGTCCGCGTACATTGATATCAGATCAACATCGTCATATCACACGCTGCCGACAGAAGCTACCAAAATATTATATAATCTATTTTATATGACTTTATCCGTTGTGAACGTGTCCTATGGCTGACGACAAAGTCGCGACAAGTCGGGACGCTCGATGCGAGCGCGCAACGACATGTACCCAGAGCGAATGCGGCTATAACACCAATCGCAGCGACAAATCTGTTCTAATAAGGTTATGCCACGTAAAAAATAGTCGCCAGCCTAAAAGTCGCTATATCTTCCTGTGACGACGTTGTTGTTACAATAACTGAGATTCATCGGTCACAGCAGATCTTGCACGTGAGACGTATCCAGGTTGGTGATAAGAGTTTTGAGGAAGGTCATCTCTTTGCGGGCATTTTCGAGTATGACGCGAGGGTCCTGCGATGTGCAGCGAAGGCAGTTCGGCGCGAAGACCATTGCTAGATTCGCTGAATCCATTTTAGTTTGACTTACCACTTCAGGAGCAGTGAATTGCTGAAGAAAGCTGATTAAATATGTTAGTACCTGGAATAGAGGTCCATAATGTAAATAAATTCAGAATATGCACCGCATACATATACTATAGATCGCGTGCTAGTAGTAGTGCGTATTAACCACAGCCATCGTTCCACCAGAACGTGCGTAGTCCCGCCGCTTAATGACAGCTTAAATGGTACAAATGCAGTAACGCACAGCCGTCTGGGATCGCAGTTACAGGCAAAAAATAATTAATGGTTCTAGCGTAAAGATGCACAATTCCATTGTGGCCTCGGTATTGTGAACCAATCAATCACGAGTGTCATAAGATTTCATATAAAAATCAAACCGAAAGATCTCCATGAGCGGTGGTGATTGCTTTCCACCAGGTGATCCAAGGGATAAACGAGCATGTCGTTTGTCCCCCCCTCATATAAAAAAAAAACAAAAATTAGTTTCGTTCGGCGCGTTCGCCTCGGATAAATTTCCACTTAAGCGGTAGGGCTACAGTGAAGTCAAAGTGAGGCAACTCACGAGTCTGTTGAGCGGCGGCAGGCGCTGCAGCGCGCGCGTGCAGGCGGCGAAGTCGCAGCCGGCCGCCACGCACGCCGCGTACAGCGCGTCCGGGATCAGCGGCTCGTACAGCTCGCGGTACCACAGCTTCAGCAGGCTGGCCGGCGCGTGCGCGTCTGCCGCACACACAATACATTTGTTAATGTCGAGCCGTGCCCGACCACAACGTCCGATTTAAATATTGTCGCGGTCCTGTCTCGAACGATCTAGAATGGAACCTTCTAGAATAGTCGCCGCATACTTCGCTGCAAGCAATAATGATCCGTATGTCTACTGTCATAAGGTTCATAACACTATGACATGAAAATGTTCGAGAAACGTTACGATGTTAAGTACATACATGTATAGTCGAGAACATTCGGGAACCGTTGCCGACGGATATAAATAGCGACCGCCGCGGCGCATAGTGGAGTTCAGTTTGGACTTCCGAAGAGAGAACTTTGAGCGAATCTACCGGCGAGACAAGCGATAACCTACGACCTCAGCGATAATATTGGACTTCGATTTGACCTGCGATTTGGAATCTTCGTGTGGACTTCGTGTTGTGAAGACCTGCAGACCAGACCCTGCGTGAATAAATCCTTGCAAGTTGTCATTGGCGTTTTACATCCAAATCCAGAACCCTAGCTCGTAACAATATTATAGTGATACTGAATTCCTACCTTCATCATCATCATATCAGCCCGTATTCGTCCACTGCTGAACATAGGCCTCTCCCCTAGAGAACCACACAGCCCGATCTTGAGCGAGCTGCATCTATCGACTCCCTAAAACTTTCTTGAGGTCGTCGCTCAAGGGGGGGGGGGGGGGGGGGGGGTCGCCCCACACTGCGTCCGCAAGCACAGAGTCGCCACTCGAGTACCTTCTTTCTCCAGCGGTTGACTGTTCTACGAGCGGTATCGTAGGAATTTTCAAAATTCCTTTCTTAGCGGAATCCTAAGTCGTAACATCTACCTGTATACCAAATTTCAATGTGAAATTTATCCAGGATCATTTATTTATTATTGTTAAGGCCCTTTTGACCTTCTGGTGGTTCTATTCTTCCGACTGTTATTATAAGAAAGACAATGTTAACCACTGAACATTTACATTCTGTACCAGAATCACTGTTAGCAAATACATACCTACTATATTTTTTTTTATACTATGTCGGGTAGTATACAGGCATGCTGATGTGAAACGGTTACCGTAGCCATAATAACGCTCGCAACATAAGATATCGCTCACCCCCGCTGCCAACGCAGCATTTCCTTCCTTGTGACCTCACTAACTCGCAGGAACACAACAACCCTCGAAGGAATTATTATTTGGCTGCGGATTTCTGTGAGGTGGAGGTACATTCCTCAGTCGGGTAGCTTACAATTACGCTACCTACCGCACTTTAAAATATGTAACCTTATATTATCCAGCTTAAACGCGAAGCACGACCAATTTAAAGAACTGAATTCGAACCGTAATTTCAGTGCAACTTACCAGTAAGAGTAGATGCATCGGGCAGTTCCCAGTTATCAATCTTTGCTTTGAGTGCATTAACCTCGTCGACATCGGCCGATACCCTGAAGATGCCCTCAGTGTCCCGGCCGTTGAGCGCCAGGATCTGCTGCGAGAGAGCGACCTGCACCCAAGGCAGCTGCCGATTCGGGAACCGCTCTTTTTGCAGCGCCATCACTTCGGCCAGCGTGTTGCCAAACATTGATTGACGGAAGATTTGGATCTAGAAATAGATAAAGATGCTTTTGTGGATGTGATATTAAACAAGTCATCTACGCTGCACGACAGAATAAATAATGGTCATTGGCAAACATCGTTAATACTTGCAATTGTAATTCACAAAAAAGAGTTGACAAAAGTAATTCGATACTACATTGACACACAGATACCTACACCGATTCCCAGATTTACCTTATGTATAAGGAGGTCTTTTAGGTAGTGGATTAGAAATGAGATTTTGTCGAAATAACATCCCGAGAATGTGGCATTATGCAAAAATGCCATTCTGTTAATATGACAATTTGCGTAAATAACTTTTTCGAAATTCCAAAGTCATTTTTCGAATGTGACGTCCATTAGTCTGTCTTTTGTGAGAAAAATTCTTATCAGACATAATATTGTAATGTAACAGTCAGCCAGACAGTATTTACATTATTAAGGGGTCCGTAATGATCTTAAAATCTTTAAGGGGACGAACGATGGAAAATGTTAGGAAAAACTGAGAAAGAATAGTTAATCGAAACAAGAGTAGAACACAGAGTGAATAATGCAGACTCGACTCGATTTTTTAATAGTAATATTAAAATGCTACTTACTCTAGCTTGATCTATATCCTCGGTGGTAGGCTTCCGCGGTTGCCTCTTGCCTCCGAAGCCGATCCTCTCGAGTCGCTTGCACGCCACTCCGGCATAGTGAGACACTTGGACGTGGATTGGCCATTTGCCAACCTAAAAAGATACAAAATGTGGAATTGGGCTAAAAGTTAGAAATCTAAATAAATGGCCCGCATGGTATTAAACTGCCGTCTGGTGCATTTTTCATACCGCCTAAAGCGGTTACCGTTAGTATTTAGATGCTGACCTACTTGATAACGATATTGCTAATGCCGGTTTATATCTAACCACATTGACAATCTGAAACGACCGTAGATAATATGTAGTATTGACAAACAACCTTAAGAACGCTTGGCTCCCAGTAGTATTAAGTAACAGTTACCTTAGCCAAATAACAATTCCCTTCATCAAGGGGTCCGTATGCTTGTCTGCCACCCGACGTAGATTAAAAAAAAAATACCTCCGGGAAGGCGTCAGCGAAGGCGGGGTCCCTGTGCCTGTTGACGTAGTTGGTGAGCGCGGGCTGGAAGGCGGGCGAGGGCGGCACGAAGGCCAGGCACACGGCCAGCAGCTCCCAGCCGCGCAGCAGAGAGTCGCGCAGCGGGTTCTCTGTCGTCTGCCGGCACAGCTGCACGTACAGCTCGTCGCGAAGCCTGCGCACAACGTACCAAAGGTAAAAGTCTCAGCACACGCAACGAGACCTCGCACGGGAAAGGTAATAACGGCCTTAAGTGAAGGTAATAAGGTATTTTTTTCCCATTGTGTCCCGTCCGAAACGGGGAGGGAAAAATTATAGTGAATGGAAAAGTACCTTATTACCATCGCTTAAAGTTGTTATTGACTTGACGTGTCCGGCCCGTCCCGTCCGAATTGCCGTTACATATTTGAGATCTTAATTGAATAAGCATGCATGCGGTATAATCGAAAATCCAATAGTATTAAACTATAGTAACAGAAAAAAAAAGAATCTAGATACTTAAAATAAATTGTAATTATATTTTAATAACATTTCATATTGGCGACTAAAATTCAAAATAACAAATTTTATGAACTTAATCATGAATACGAACTTCTCATTGGCATATGTTGCGTGTAGGATGTCTTGCGCGACGGAGTTGAGAGTCATGCCGGGCCGCGCCTTGCGGTCGCCCATGTATATCTGCACCAGCCGGAACAGATCTATGGCGGCCTTCTTGTGCGCCTTGTCCCAGTCCGCGCCCACCATCGGCGCACTTATTGACGACGACGTCCACGATAACATATCTCGTACTGATGCCTGCCAAACATTCACATTTAATTAATTTTGGGAATGCTTTTTAAATCACTTACATAGTATTTTGTTTGTTCTTCCTTGGCGTCAAAAAGGAACATGGGTATAGTGATTTTATAAAAAAAAATACCGGATAAGTGCGAGTTGGACGTCCACCGAGGGTTCTGTACGTAAGATCATTATAAATTTGTCATTTCTCATAAGTATATAAGAAATAATTAGTCGGAAAAAATAAATAAAATATATTTTGCAATGTGCCCTTTCATATGATACCCCATTTGAACTAGTAGCTTCAATTTGAAATTTCGATCCCTTATAAAAATATATAGACCCCCTATTTTTTAAGATTTAATTACAAATGTATAGATTTGAGATTTATTCTTGTACTTGTAGTCTGTAACGATGTTACTTGCCAAATTTCATAGTTCTAGGTCAACGGGAAGAACCCTATGAGTTTTGATTCCCTTGAGAACGTGTCGAAATATGCGATTTTTGCTTCGAAATAAACGGCCGTATCTTTTTTTTACGTACACTTAGCAATTTGATTTTTTTACAACTTCATAGGACCGTAGACCTGAATATGCAGTTCAAATTTCAGCTTGATTTCTCCACGTATTTTCGACATAGAGGGTCTTGACAGACGGACAACAAAGTGATCTTATAAGGGTTTTTCCTTTTGAGGTACGGAACCCTAAAAAGGACATTAACCTTATATTATATACATTTTATTAAAATATATAATGTGTACAATTACAGTTGTTACTACTGCGCACCATAAATAGTTGACTAAATATTGGAACCTTAAAATTTTCTTTTCGTAAAGCTTGACTTTTGTGTCTAGTTTCTGAATTATGCGGATATTTACGTATCCAAGTATTTACCCATTGTAAGTATATTTTCGTATGCAATTATTGCTTTACTGCCTTGGGAGTGCTCCTTATAGGCTTGGCTCCACCATCTACTAACGTATTACTTATGAAGTCGTGTCATGGGAAGATAGAGACGAAATTATTTTCAATCCGAAAAAACATTACAATCGTTCACAAAATCGCTTTTTCTAATGTTACTTTTTGAGAATGATATTTTAAGATATTCCAATATGTCATTTTGCGAATATGACTTTGTGCGCCAGATCCCATCAATTAAGTTTGTATTATGGTATTATATAGACCTTAGTAAGACAAGTATCACTGAGAGTCACAAACGCTAGGAATAGTTTATGCACAAAGGTTACAAATAAAAGGAAAATATTAAATTGATCCACAAAAAAAAAAACTTGATTTGCACATCAAATTAATGTGATCGCACATCAAATCTTGCACTTGATGTGCGATAAGTATTTTTTGATGTGCAAAATAGGTTAGGTTGGGTTAGGTTATGTAATGTATTTATTTGATGTTACGTTAAATAGTATCTTAAATAAAATACACTGACCTTTCTCCTAAATATTCCTTTATTGAAGTTGAGGTTATCTTTGGCGAATATCTCGATGTCCTGTTCAGGCGGCGGCGGTCGTGTGAAGTGCGCGTGTGCGTGGGAGCGCACTGGACTATAGAGCGCGCCCGCTCCCGCTCCCGCCCCCGCCTCCGCGCCGTGGCCCGCGCCCGTGCCCGCGCCCGCTCCTATGTTTGTGGTCGCCCCCACGGCCGCTCCGCTCGCACCGCCTCCGCCGCCAAGGGACGAAGTCTAAAAATATAGTCGTTTATGAAACTGTTGCATACTAAGGGTTCTTAAAATACGAGTGTGAGTTTATCACATGAGCCGAAGGCGAATGTGATAATAGTCCACACGAGTATTTTAAGACCTAATTATGTGCAGTTTCATACACTACTTTATCTAATCTCATGAAATAGATGACAATAATATTTTAAATAAAACCATGAAGTAACCAGCTTCATTTCTTACTTATAAATCCATTTGCAATCAATGCCAAATGCTATTCATTTGCATCCGCGTTCACAGATTATGTCGAAAAATTTTGCGACGTTGCAACATGTTTAAAATACCTGTATCCAGGGCTGAAGCTGTATCGAAATGGAGAAAAAGTTATTTTTCGATACAACTGTCCATAGAATCGAAAAGTAACTTTTTAAATTTATTTTGATGTCTTGTGCGTGAAAGACTGACATTAAGATTCTGTGTTTAGTTTTTGAATCCCTAAATTATTACGATACGTAAAGATAGTAAAAGTAAGAATAACTTGTGTAGTCTAGTGTGTGGTAGCACATATTTTAACATTATTTTTTTTATAACTTTACGGAAACAGAAGATCATTTGTCTAAGAGAGCTGGGAACCTAGCGACCGGCTGGCTTATTTAAAAACGATGCGGACAAGTATTTTTGATTATGAAAATGGGAATTCAATTTAGGTCAGTAACAAAAAATACTGGTAATTCTTTTAAATTGAACAGAGAGGTAAGGCCACAAGGTAATTTTATAAACTGCCCAACTGGGAAAGCACCTCCACCACACAGAAAACTGCAGCCAAATAATATTTCCGAAGAAGCTTAGTGTTGTCGTGTTCCTGTGCGTCAACAAGTTTACCAAGTAGATAGAAGTGGTGGTAGGTAGAAATGAAACGTCGCGGAACGCTTGGCAGATGCGAAACATCGAATCTATTACGAGCGAACCGATTATGACGCGTTGCCACGCCAGTAGCCAAAACAAGTTACTTACCCGATGTATCCCCGGCGACGGCTGTCGATCCCTTTCGAAACCAACAAAAGTGTTATAATATGAAACACCATGATTCATATACTCGACGTCCGAGGGGCGGTGAGCGTACGAATGCGGCAGATACACTCCGGAGCCGTCGTCATCGTCCGGAGTGCGCGCGCCGCCGTCCGACGACTCGTTGTCCGGCTCGTGGCCGGACAGCGACCGCGACTCTGACCCCGACCGCGACCGCGACCGGGACGACCCGGACTCGCCGTCCGACCCGGACCCGCCGCCGTAACGACCGCGACCTGAATATTAACGTACAATTTTTTTAAACATATTATAATCGACGTCATTTATAACAATTAAATGTACAGATATATTTTTAAAATTATATTAAAAATTTAATTTTCCTTTTTTTTTTAAAGTTGTTTTAAATAAAAATTGAAGGTCTATGATAATAGTCGAGGAACGAGGGAACAAATCCTGAACATCTTATCGAGAATTCAAGAAAATTCAATGTACCAATGCTTCATCGATTACGCTAAAGCATTCGACTGCATTAGTTGGAGGAGAATGTTTGAAGTGATGCAGTTCTTAGAAGGTCACCAGATTTACAATAACTTTATCGCCCATGTCATCGTCGTCGTCGACCCTTATTCAGACCACTGCTGGAATGCTGGTCACCGCCCAATCTAATGGGATTAGACCATACTCCACCACGCTGCTCAACTGCGGGAGCCAGTGTTTTCAGCCCGGAACGGAGAAGCACGGAAGAGATCGAGATAAATAAACCAAAGGATAGGCTATGGTCGACGTTGCTTAACTTGCACGTTCGATTAGACAGACACGTGCAACGACGCCATCGAGCTGTTAACACCTGTGTGTCAATTGTATTAATTTTCAATACGAGAATAGATACATATTAGGTTGGGGAAAAAGTCTTTTCGTATTTTATATGAAAATTCAAAACATTTTTTAATAAAGTTTATTTACATTTAACTAAAGTATGTAGGTGCCATTTTGTTCGATAACTTTTTGCCATCTTGTAGGTAGAGACATGATCCCATTACTATAGAAATTTTGGGACTTTTGTTCAAAAAACCACGACAAGTGGTTTTGGCAGTCTTCTCGTGATGTTAACCTAACATTGCCTAAAGAATTCTGAAGAGACCGAAACAGGTGGAAATCAGAAGGTGCAAGGTCAGGACTATACGGCGGATGCATTAACACCTCCCAGTCAAACTCTCTTAATTTTTGCTGAGTGGCTAAAGATGTGTGAGGTCTAGCGTTATCATGATGAAAAATCACACCCCTTCTGTTAATTAATTCCGGCCGCTTTCTCTCAACTTTTTGCTTTAATCTCATCAGTTGTTCACAGTAGAGTTCAGAATCGATAGTCCTGCCTGGCGGTAACAGCTCATGATGAATAATGCCCTTCCAATCCCACCATACACACAGCGTCACCTTGTTGCGGGTTAACCCGGGGTTTGCCAGAGTCTGTGAAGCCTGACCGGCCTTTGACCACGACCTTTTTCGCACGTTCTTGTCGTACGTGATCCACTTTTCATCACCAGTTATAAGCTTCTTCAAAAACGGTTCGCTTTCATTACGTCGTAGTAAAGAATCGCAAATGAGTACACGGTTCATTAGGTTTCTTTCAGTGAGATCGTGAGGCACCCAAATATCGAGCTTTTTAGTGTACCCAGCTTTTTTCAAATGCGCCAAAACTGTTTTGTTGTCAATTCTTAATTCTTCAGCTACGTCGTAACTACTGATATGCTGATCTTGCTCCACTTTTTCAAAAATGGCATCCATTTTATCCGTAACAGGGCGACCAGAGCGACGTGCATCTTTCACATCAAAATTTCCTGATTGAAAACGCTTAAACCAAATTTGTGCTACTCTCACAGACACTGCACTAGGTCCATAAACGTCACAAATTTTTTTCGCACCTTGCGTTGAATTTTTACCTTTTTTGTAGTAAAATTTTAAAATGAATCGAATTTCTTCATTAGATTCACTCATCTTAACAGTATAAAAAACAAATGAAAATCACACATTTACCTAATTTGAATTTGGAATTATCTTTTTTAAAATTTAAACTTTTTAAAGATATCAAAACCTGCCAGATACAAATGGTGTAACCAAAGAGGTTTTATTACAAGTTCATACATACTATAATGCGAAAAGACTTTTTCCCCTACCTATTAGAACACACGCATAATATACGTTATAATATTTTCGTAAGCGGCCTAAATATAAAATTCTCGTATCACAATGTTAGTTACCATACTCCTCCGAAACGGCTTGACCGATTTTTATGAAATTTTATATACATATTCAGTAGGTCTGAGAATCGGCTACTATCTATTTTTCATACCCCTAAGGGTTGTCCACCCCTAACATTTTTAAATTTTTTGGACAAAATTTTTCTTTTTATTTTATTATGATTTAGGATTGAAAAATACATACAACTTTAAATTTTCACCCTTCTACCCCTAAATTTATATGGCAAAACAACGTTTGCCTGGTCAGCTAGTATATAAAAATAAATAAATATTGTCAGACAAATTACACAGCGCCATCTAGCCCCAAAGTATGCGAAGCTTGTGTTATGGGTACTAGACAACTGATAAACATACGTAAATACATTTTTTTTTGTAAATACATACTTATGATACATAGAAAACACCCAGACTAAGACAAACAGACATGTTCATGCACACAAATGTATGTCCTATGTGGGAATCGAACCCAGAATCGAACCCATGAGCGTTAGTGTCGACGCCGCGTCATTGACCGCCACCGAGCTCGTCATGTCATCGTCGACAAAAAGACTAAACTCACTAGATAACTTGGCTTGTTGAATGATGTAATCTTGTAGCGGTAGTAAATGTTGCATGCCGCGCAGATCCCAGTTGCAGTAGAGTGGGGAACCTCCTCCCTCGTCGTCTTCTTCCTCGCCGTCCATTGGTGGTTCCTCGATTTCAACCGGTCTTTTATGACCTACAAAAAAAAATTATATATATTTACAAAAACATACGCTATAATGAATATTAATGCTATTATTAATTCTATAGTAATTTTTTGTTGCATGTTTTTAAAGAACTATTTATGAATTGAATGATTTAAAATTTGTAGACATCATGAAAATAGAATCAGATTTGTACAGCATGTAGGCGCTCCAACATCGAACTTTCTACAATCTTGATTTATTTTCTTTGATTGCTTTCTATAATAAAGCCGCCAAATTACACATGCCAATTTTATTACCAGTTCAGTATTTCATTTTATTCCCTGTAGAAATAACTTATTCTTTTATAATATTATTTTATAATATTATTTTATAATTGTTGTTTATTTATTCTTTCATTTTTATTTATTCTCAAATAACTTAATTCTATCTATTTCTTTCATAAAACAGAACTTTTGTAATAAAACAATAAATGGGCACTGCACAAAAAAAAAACCATACCTGTCTTGAACAGCCAATAATATAAGGCGTTACTAAATCCGTACATCCACTTTTCAACACAAAAATAAATACCTTAAAAATATAAATGCAAATAATTTTTTTT
Organism: Hypsopygia costalis; assembly: GCA_937001555.2. Classification (NCBI taxonomy): domain Eukaryota; kingdom Metazoa; phylum Arthropoda; class Insecta; order Lepidoptera; family Pyralidae; genus Hypsopygia; species Hypsopygia costalis. The sequence continues at coordinate 22,442,469 of OW443332.2, forward strand.
TTCATAAAGAACTATTGAACGACTCAAATAAAAATTTGGTAATAACACTGAACATTACAGCATAGGATACACTTCTCTACTGCAATATTCATGGGATTTTGATCATTAACATCTCGCGTTTTCATATCTTAGCCTTTATAATACTGATAAGAAGATGACACAGTATAAATTCAGAGATTACACTTCTCAGTATCAAGGCAGACTTACTGTTCGAAAATTACGTCTACATATTGTAAACCTTTTGTTTATAATACGAGTACGTAAGAGCAAATCATTTTATACGTCAACTTGTATAGGAATCACAATGTAAACAACAGTGAATCAGTGTATTTGGGGTGATGGTTCATCAACACCTTTGAACCAAAGCCAGCCTCAGCACGCACGTAGTGCACCCTACTGACTGACAAACGAAGCTCTGGCGCTCTCCGGAGCGTAATTGTAAGCTGCCCGACTGGGGAAGTACCTCCACCTCACAGAATACCGCAGCCAAATAACAATTCCCTTGAATAACAACTCTCAAGGGAATTGTTATTTGGCTGCGAGTGAGTGAGGTCACCAGAAAGGAAGGAGATGCTGCGTTGACAGCGGGGGTGGCGGCGCGCAAGCAACATTTTATGTTGCGAGCGTTAATATGGCTACGGTAACCACTTCACATCAGGCGTACCGTATGCTTGTCTGCCACCCGACGTAGTATAAAAAAAAACTTTTATACAACATCAATTCTACTCATATTTAGGGGTTTTAGCTAATCGATTTATCCGAGTTTCATGTTTTCTCTAAATTATAATTTAAACTTTAAGAATGGTTTATACAATCAGGGCATGGTAGATAACCCAGTGACTATAAAATAACACACTGTCCTTTGTACTGTGTAGTACTCTACCACGTCACTAAATTAAATTAAAGTGAAACACAAACTGGCAAATGCAATTTGCCAATTTGTGGCCTGGTGGACACCTCATTTACGTTAAGGAAATACATTTCTACAAGTTATTTTTCAGTAACCAATGGAACTAATTGTTAAACTTATCATTATTACCTATTCGTCTCTACTTATTTTGAAACGGGTAACGGTACATAGGGGTCTTAATCTTATATCGAAAAATATTATAAGGACAAGCTTGATATGAAAGCGAATACAAACGCCTGTTTAATACGTTTTTCGGCATTCGATGATGGAGTCAATAGCCTTTTTATTACTTTAATTTTTACTACTTCGATATTCATGCGAACAAAGGTAAATGAGGAAGAAAAATAATAGTAAAATTGTTGAGACCGTCTATACGTTTAATAATTTTACGAAAAACTATTTTGCATCTACGATTGTAGTACGTCTGAACTTACAACAGTAAACGCGTGCCGTTTAAATTATATTTATCCGGCGAGTACATAAGTACTCGCCGGAAAATATAATTTACTTGTACCGTCCGAACTCTATAAACATTTAATATTCCATACAGACTGTCAGGATTGTCTGCGTGAAGAGATGATTATAATTTATTATTCAATTTACTTACGTCTAGATTTGGTGCGATCCCGTGGCGTGGAGTTTCTCTCGAGCCTCTGATTGTGTTTCTGAACGTTGGGTTCCGTCAGCGGGGGCTCTAAGTTGACGCATTTCAATTTGTAGTTCACTGTGAATACAAAAGATATACATTATACATGTAATGTACCATTAAATGCAAATGTGTGCCCATATTTAAACTAGTTTTCGAAAATTACTAGTACCTAATTAAGATTTTATTTTATTGCCAGTTGATATTTAATTATATGTAATTATAAACCCCTTGCTATGTAGTGTACACACATATAATGTCTGGTCGACACAGAATACGCAATTTCAGGCACGGAATAACATCAATGCATTTTCATTGATACGTGATGGCTGTAAGATGCTCTATATGTGGTATTTTGTGAGTTATCTGTGACGAGTATAAACTGTCTTCACCAATCTTTTCCAAAGTATGGATGAAGTGAAGATGGTGAGTCACGTTTGTACTTCGTAGTTGCGAATATAACGCTTTCTTTTATGATAGTTACGTTCTAGGTGGACTCTGAACTTGTTTTGTTTTAGAGCTATGTGATAGAAGTCGTAGTCTGTATCATAATAAACATACCAGCTGCCACCGAGTCCTGTTCATTGGCCGAGGAAAGACGCATAAAGTTATGATGTGGTTCATTTGTTGCGCGGTGCTTACTGCTTCCCGACGACACCGATGTCTTGCTTGATGAATAGCGTTCAGGCTCCGCTTGCTGACGTCTGAAATAACATCATCCTCACTTAACTGCCATAATAGAAACAATGCGTAAAATTTCTTAAATAAAAATAATCTCTGAATCATAGTGCAAGTAGTAATTAAATCCATTGCGCAATTTAGAAGCGGAAAACAAACAACAGTCGAGCAGAGACTTTGTTTTTATGCTGTTTACAGACATTACGACAACCTGTGGTCCTGTCATTAATTTCACTAAGACCAGTATTATTGACACCCAACGTGTAGCTGACCAGCGTGTTAATGGCGTCCAAAATGCAACTGGCGCCCAACGTGTAACTGGCGCCCAACGTGTAACTGACGCCCAACATGTAACTAGCGCCCAACATATAACTGGCGCTCAACGTTTAACTGTCGTCCAAAGAGTAAGCGACGCCTAACATGTAACGGGGCGCCCAACGTGTAACAGACAACCAACGTGTAACTAGCCCCCAACGTGTTACTGGAGCCCAACGGTTACTAGCGCCCAACGTATTGAATGTGCATCAACACCTTGGATGCTATCAACACGTCGTCCTAACGTGTTACTAACTAGGGTCCTACATTCAAAGTAAGATGAGGTTGGAAACATGTCTCACCCTCCAATTTTATTTGGTTTGGCAGGTTAGCATTCCAGCATAAACGGAAGCCATTATTGCTAGAAATTATCACTAATTAAGTTAGGCTTCTGCATTTGAGCTGAATTACCCTGATTTATTGACTATTTATAATTCTGATAATAATTGGTCGTACCTAGTGTACTCCCTGGCAGGGTGCCAGTTGGCGGAAGCGTTATGGCGGAGGTCGAGACTGGTCTGCCTAAAGGGCTTGTCCACGCTGTAGACGGCTTGCTTTTCAGGGTACCGGTCCATGCGCTCTATTTCCGCCAAACGATCTTTATCGAGATGCCTGTCGAATAAAAAAGGGAAGGTTACAGCAAAAGCCCTCAAAGCAAAAGAACCTCTATGCCCTTTTTCCAGATTGTGCGTTTTGCGTAGTCTCGTCGTCGTCTGGGGTAATTTTTGATATAACGAAGGCTCACCTGTCCGAGTACCGGTCTCGCGAGTGCCTTGACAGCTGGTGTGGTCGCTCAAGACTATGCAGCACCCGCGCACCGCCCGCCGCCTCTGTCGCCAGCGAGATCGACGACACTAGCGACGGGCGCGCCGCCGTAGTCTGAAACATCATAATCATTGGATTGAACACACTGTTGGAATAGTCTCCCTTCACAGGGATGCATTTGGTTGCGCCAACTAGATGCCCAGACGATGTACCGCATGTACAGCACGGATATCCGCAAATGACCGCGGAGTGGTGCTCTAAGAAATACCTAAATGGCGGTGCAGAGTCGAAAGTCCGTCGAGTCCTGAAAACTGTAGTGACGTGATCTTTCGAGCTTGCTAAGTCTGTGCTCAGCTCGAATAGCATAGACATAGAGACTTAGTGCATTTTACTAAGTTGCTTGACTATTGGCAATAATTTTATACTGCCTGAATGACATGTCATAACTTAACGTTACTAAGGCAATAAATTCATTAATCAAAAATAAGGTATCGCGTCATCCCATGGGAATAGCGTATTGTTTGGGATAAAAAGTATCCTATTACTTATTCTCGACTTCTAATATGATGTATACAAATTTTATGGCAATCGGTTGAGTAGTTTAGGTGAAATTGGAAGAAAAAATAAACTTATTTTTGCATTACTAGCATCCACCCGCGACTTCGCCCGCGTTTACTTTTTTGCAATAAATAGTATCCTATGACCTTCTTAATATCACTAATACCTTTGAGAATTTCGAAGGTCATGATGATCGGTTGAGTAGTTTCGGCGTGAAAGCGTAACAAACGAACTCACATTTATAATATTAGTAGGGATAGTAAGGATTCACTAACCTGAAGGAAAGGAGTTGGCTGCGGTTTCTGCAGCGGACTACTAGGACTTTGAGGTGAGGCCGAATCACCAGACGATCCGCCAGCTGATTGCTGTTTTAGCTAAAAATATAGCCCATATTTAAAATCCAAACAGACAATTCACATTTAATAGCAGAATAGATTAAAAAAGAGTTTACCTTGCGTCTGGTCAAGGGCGTGCTTTCGACTGACTTGAAGTACTTCTCGTGCATGGAATCGTCCGAGGCATCTTTACGAGGTGAAATAAAACTACCACTTCTATTCAATCCTGAAAAAAAAACAAATCCAAATAAATAATCCTAGGCAAATTACACAGCTTCTAGTCCCAAAGTAAGCAAAGCTTTACTACGGGTACTATGGCTTGTCTCACAACCCGGCCACTCCATATACAAATGTCGCGTTGTTTACTACTGCATAAATAATAACGTCAGTGTACAGCATAAATGAGCGTGTATGCGTACGGCGCCATACAAACTATTCCAGATGTCTCAGAGGTTGACACGAGAGAACGGCAGGGATTGGTCATTATGTACCTAGTACTATTACTTATACTGTGCTTGTACTATGGGTATAACCCATAAATGTACTTAAATACATTGTTTATGCAACAGAGACATATTCGTGCGCACAAATGTTTATCTTGTGCTGAAATCGAAACCGCGACCTCGGAGTCAAAGTAGCAATTCGACAATCGGTCTCGGCAATAAACCACTAGGGCTGACTATGAAATTATTAGACAATGATGTCAGCACTAAGTACTACGAATGTGCATAAACATATTTAACTATTCAAATTTGTGATTTCGAGAATTCTGTTGGTGGAAGCATACAACGTAGTAGGGTAGATCAAATTACTTGCAAAATTTAATTCGGCAAAAAAACACCTGAATTATTAATACACCTAAATAACTAATAACACTAATAGTTAATTGATTTGAGGTATAACTGGTTCATCAACAGCTTTGAACGAAATCCAACCTCACCTGCACGTGGTTCACTTTGCTGACTGACTAACGAGGCTCTGACGTAACGAGAGGTAGGGCTTAGCGTATTTTTTAAGCTGCCCGACTGTACCTCCACCTCACAGAATACCGCAGCCAAATAGCTATTCCCTTGAGGGTTGTTGCATTCCTGTAGTGAGGTCACCAGAAAGAAACGAGTATTGGCTGAATCGGCGACCCCTTGGTGTTGCTGGTCTCCATGGGCGGTGATGATTGCTTTCCATTAGGTGACCCGGATACTCATTTGCGCCCCTCTCATATAAAAAAATAAAACATATGTACCCGTGTGTGGTGACCATTTATCGGGTTCATGTGCCGGCTGCACGCTGCTACGCTTACGTAGCTGCGGTGTGCAAACTGCTGCGTTGCACAGCACCGGTGCACCACTTGCACTCAGCTCCTACAAATCAAACAAAAGTTTAGGTTTTAAAGAGACATATAGAGGCATTTTTTATTTTACAAAAAAATAACTATTCGCGCATATTATGGAATGGGTTTTAGGAACTCACTTAGGGAATTATTAAAAGAAATAAATTACTGTTGCATCTCGATCTATAAATATAAAAAATAATGTTTGTCTGTATGTCCTTTATTTCTTTACCTCGTTATTTATTCGTTTACCTCTCATCCGATTGCAATAAGGTAAAACAGGACAACATCTGTCAGGTCAGCTAGAATGATTATGAAAATATTATGTAAAATATATCAAGCTCCCACAAATTAAGTGACTATAGTGGTGATATCAATCTGCGAAACAATCACAAATTCTGAAGTAACATAAAAAAAATGTAACACGAAAAATACTGTGTTTCACACAAAGCTACAATACTACACAAAATGTACAAAATAACATTTTTATTTTCGGGATTTCTTATTGGCCCTAAATGACTTCATAGTAAGATATGATGACATCAATTTAGAAGGGCAAGCATGAAGACGTATATTTATTATAATTTATTTTGTCCATATTGCACAGACCCTCTCCCCATGATGTGAAATGGTGTAATTTAGGCCATTGTTAACAATTTGACCACCGAGCTCTTCATTATGGAGTATTCCATAAAATGTTTTAAAATGGCTCGAATGTATAATCATCACCCATACACGTCGGCATTAATATCTATTTTGGAATGACGACTATGAATGAATCATTGACTTCATTAATAAGCATTCATTTAAAATTCAACACAAATATTTATCTCGTCTATCATCATTGGCGACTAAGATCAGTGAACTCAATGTCAATAGCACCTAATACATTTATGAAATGCCACTTAATGTATTCGGCATACATTATTTTTTATTGCAGCAATTAAAATATTCCGAATATTTTACAATACTGCATGTAATTAATTTTCTAGTTTGCACAATAGAGCAGCGTAATGTTTAAGACAATAAAACTAGACTGTTAAAATAACGGTAGACGTCAATGGCTAAGTGTTTTTTTTAAAAAAAAACATAATAATTATGCAGGTTTTATGATTTTTTTGTACTTTTACTCACCTTCACCGTTTGTATGGATATTTTATAAAATATCTAAAAAAATATTTCAGGAACATAACTTTGTAATTATTTTTCAATTATTCATATAGTATCAAAATTGAAATTGTAAACTTTTTAATACTGAACGTTATGGGATAGACTGTACTGTCGTCAACCCTTACTCATCCCACTGCTGGGATGCGGGTCTGCCCTCAATTGAAGGGGTTTAGAGCATACTCCACCACGCTGCTCAACTGCGGGTTGGCGGAGGCCAGTGTTTTCAAGCCGCCCAGAGGCCACTAACTTAGCTTAACTACTATCATCTAATAACAACAGCCGGGACCGACGGCTTAAGCCGCGTTTTGACAATAACAGTTGACTCTGACGTAGTGTACTCTGACGGCCACTGTGATGGTACTTGTATCGTGAGAACCGGGCATCCGAATGCACTCTGACAGCCGTTCGCGATCATAGTAAACTAGGACCGTGCTCTATTTTTCGAGTGGACTCTTATCAAAATGCCATAATCTCACTTTTACCTGTCAAATTCCTAGATACATACAAGTAAACTATTAACGTGTAAACCATTATCATAGTACACTAGGATGTATGCTGCTTTGTTATAATAGTAGACTCTTACGAGTCAACACTTATCGTCAAAACGCGGCTTTAGGGTGCCCTCCGAAGCACTATTCTTATTACACAAGCCTTACAATTCCCGCAGGCGACTCGCATAGCTTTCCCCATACAAAGTTAACATATGGCGTCCTCATATGCTGAAGCTGATGACCTTGCGTCTACATATACTTCAATGTCATTTTGGATAAGAGTGAGAGTGAAACGACTTGGCTGCGTGACGCAGAAGTAATGAGATATCATTTTTACGGTTACTTAATTGTATATATTATCATATCATAAATACTTATAAGTTGGGGTGTAACTTGTAATCACAATCCACCTGCACATAGTGTAGCCTGCTGACAGATAGCAACAGATGAGGCTGTAGCTATAAAGGCACAGCATATTTATAAACTGCCCGACTGGGGAAGTACCTCCACATCACAGAATACGGCAGCCAATTAACAATTTCTTTTAGGGGTTGTTGTTCCTGTGTATGAGTGAAGTTACCAAGATGGAAAAAATTACTGCGTTGGCAGAGCTGGAAAGGCGGCGTTCGATATTTTATGATGCGAGCGTATATATGGCTACGGTACCCACTTCACATCAGACGGGACATATGCTTATTTGCTATGCTTATTTGCTACCCAACATAGTATATAAAATAAAAGTATATATTACGTAAGCAGAACCAGTTTTAAATCCAAGAACTCTATAAAGAAAAATATTGTTTAATACCTGGTTATTGTACAATAATTACCTGTTTTCTTCTCTGTTGGGCGCTACTAATGCTACTGTCCGAGGAGCGACCCGAGTCAGTATGCCGACACAGTGGCGTTGACCCATCTTCACTCAGCCGACCTCGTCTCCCTTCTCCACTGTTTCTAGATACAAAATTAATATTGTGAATATCTCTACACTTTTTGAAAATGTCTAAGAACTGTAGCACGGTAAATTTTATTTGAAAATTTGCAACCTAAAGATGTAAGACATTATGTTGACAGTTCCACAAATTCACCAACCCCAAAATTTTCACTTTATATTTCAGAACCACTGAAACAATTTTAATGAAATATAGTCTAAAGCCGTCCTAACAAAATCTTTTTTCAATTACATATATTTAAACCAAATGATGCGCCCCAACTTCGCACGGGTGCAATTTAAAATAGCCTATGTCACTCGTTGATCATGTATTATTCTCTAAGCGAAAGATTTTTTTAAATTGGTGCAGTAGTTTCTGAGTTTATGCATTACAAACAGACATGCCAACATACAAAATTACAAATCTTCTCTCTTTATAATATTAGTGTAGAAAAAGAAGACACATTAAAATTCTATCTGTTTGGGAGCTATGATGACACACACAGACAGGCTTCAAACTTATATACTCTTCTTTATGATTGGAAGATAAAATTAAATTAGTATCTAATCACATATAGTAGTATATGTATCGTTTTCATCAATCTGTACCCAATGCTGGATGTAGGCCCTCCTCAATTCATAGTGTACAACCATAAGCAATTATTAATATTATAAAAAAAGAAAGTTCACATAAATGTAGAATTTTATTTTTAGCACAGACATACAACTGCAGAGTGACATAGACTTAACAAAGTCTACGTCAATAAGTAACAACATAATCCACGCCCACGCAGACCATGGGCAACAGCTTGTATGGCTATAAAATGAACAACCTATTTGTTTATTCTAATCAATCATTTATTACTGGGAACATGTTGCAATGTGGTCGGCCTAATTTCTCTATCGTAAATATTACGCCATGTGGTGCTATTGGGACGTTAGTCATGTAACTTACCTATGATGATAATGCGACCGCCTCGTGCGCACGGGGCTCGTCTGTGTGATGGTGACTGTTTTGGCATTGCTCGGTGACAACTTGCTGACACTTGCAACAGTACTGTTGCCATTGCTACTGACTGGATCAATTATGGGTGGAATCTGAATTAAGTAAAAAACATAATTAGTAGATCATATGGATAAAAACTATTTTTAAATTGTTAAAAAAATACAATATACTTATAGTCAATTATTCTTTTTGTAAATTAATTCCTTAAATATAAGTTTATTTCAACCGTTTGCAAGTGTGTAAGTATGTAAAACAGATCATTAAAGAAAAACTTACAGACTTTTCTTATCAAATTTGCAATTAAAACAAAATGTACGGTTGGAATGGTTAGCAATGGACACTTTGACTCCCAGGTCGCGGGTTCGATTCCCGCACAAGACAAACATTTGTGTGCATGAACATGTCTGTTTGTCTTGGTTTGGGTGTTTTCTATATATTTAAGTATGTATTTACAAAAAAAATGTATTTAAGTACATTTATCAGTTGTCTAGTACCCATACATAAGCTTTCCAGTTAATTTGAGACTACATGGCGCTGTGTAAATTGACCAGAAATATTTATTTATTTATATATATATCAATTAACATTCAGTGTACTGTAGAAGATGTCTTACTAATTAAAAAGATGTTTAATTTTATTCTTCACAACTAAAATTTACATCCTTTCTCAGTTACTTCTTAGTGAACAATTCTCAAAATGTCCTGACTTCGAAAGATCAGTATTAAGGAAGACCATTGTAGGATTTGATTTCCTTATTTGTTCATTCTCGCATGTGTAACACATATAAAAAGCAACTGTTATGTATTTAAACTTTTTGCTTCAATGTTGGCATAGATAAGTAAGGAGATTATTTAAGAACAGGTCAATCAACTAAACCTGGCATGTTGACAGAGTAGTCACACAGTGTTTCGATACAAAGAGCAGATAATACAAGAAAGTATTAAAATCCAAAAATATTCAACAGTATATGCCTTAAAAAAAGTTTGTATATCTAGAATAGTCATTATCTTTAAGACATTTTGAAAAAATGGTCATCCACCACCAAAAATAATTTTATACATTATATTTGCAAAGCAATACATTATATTTGCAAAGTCATAAGAATTATATCATCAATATTTTCATAATAAGCATTATCTAAACAAATCCATATTTATATGTACACAAATTTAACCCACTTTTACAAACTTAATCTATGTCAATTGGCATAAGAGCTCATTATGTAATTTGGAGGTGCAATAACAAACTCAAAACAAGTATTCTGAGACCATTACATTATCAAATATTATATAACATGCATACAAAAGTTTTTGTGTATAGCTTTGAGTTCACTCAAAGCTATATTCAATATATTTAATTATCTACAGCTATAGCTGTAGATACTTACAAGTGATAGAATATGAGATGAAATAGGCAATACATGTAATAGGTTTAAGTTGTTTTTTTTTTTCATAACTACATTTATATCCTCTAAAATCTAACACATGTGTAGAGCATTGAGACTTGTTGTAAAAATTGTAGTACTTTAGTCTAATACACAATATCAACATAACTACACAAGATATATTGATCTAAAAAAATTAATATTTGGTGGTACTTTCTAATGGAATATGGGTTTTCCATGAATTGAAGGAGTTTAGAGCATACTCTATGACGTTGTTGTGCATGTCAGCCTAATCGAACATGCTAGTTAAGCAACATTGACCATAGCCTGTCTATGGATGTGTTTATTTATCACATACGGCATGTTACGCCATTGGTCCCAGCTATTATTAGATGATAGTTGTTAAGTCAAGGGCTGGCCTGCAGTAAGCTGAAAACACTGACCTCCATTAAGTACTAAATTATTCCCCAATAAGTATTAAGTATCCCACAGCTAAAAGATGGCAGGAAGAATTGCCTTTTATAAATAAGCCCGCCTTTGAGTACTAGATTTATATATATAAGCAACTTTTTAAATTGCTGTGTGTAATAAAGCATATATTATACATACTTGAGGTGCAGCAAGGTTGGTCTGTGTCGATGACTCTCTTCTCTTTTGAGGGTCAGTATTTTGTTTCAATGTTTGTAACTTTGCTAAGGGTATGATGTCACAATCAATGGGCCTATGCCACACAGTAGTCTGAAAGAAATGTCATAAATAAGATACATCATACGTAACTATACTATAGTATATCATTGAATATATGAGCACTAACCTGTGTAGAAGCATTGTAATAGTAAAACCTATGTGTGTTAATATCAAAAAGTTCCCACCATTGTGACGAGTCCGTCCGCTTCACTTTTACTCCCTAGAAAACAAAAGACAAGGTTATAATTGTCTTGCTTAATTCATTAATGTAATGGATCGCATAGTTGGAATGTTTATAATTACATTAGCATTGTGAATTTAGCCTAATGACCTTGCAAATCACTTCACTGCCACTTACAATAGATTAACAAGGGCAATTGAACTTACACCACCTTGTTATCACTTGATAAGACAAATTTATGTGTAATAATGATATAGCAAATAAGAACTAGATAGGTAATAAATTAAATTAAATCAATGCCAACTATTTACTCTCCCAACTTGACCAGTACCTAGTCTATTGGTTAAAGGAGAGAAATTCATACACTCAAATTGTGGCAAAAAACAGACTGAACACAAAATTACTCTCAGCAGAATCACCGGCAGAAAGAAGTGAAAGAAACTTACCTCTGGAGGGTCCCAAACGCACTCCCCTGTTGTTAGGTTAGCATACATATGCTCCTTTGTTTTGGGCTCTATTATTTCCACCCATTCTACCCTGGAATAAAACATACTTATATTTTAAACTTCACCTCAAACACATGATGAACACAGCGTCAAATTAGTACAAATTCAGGGCGTGACATTAGCGATTTCCGTATACTTTATTGATTTTGCAACTTTCAACTAGTGATAAAGGAAGCAATTTGTCAAAAAAAATACATATAACACATGGGTAGTAAATTACCTCTCCGAAGACATTGTCACAATATATTATTAAATCTTAAAAACTTTATTCAAACATCGTAAACAATTTATTTGACCTAAAATGAGAATGAAATTGATGGAAAAGCTTCCATGTTGAATGTTTACTTCACTTCATGACGAGTGCGTTCTGATTTTACATTCAATCACGAAATAAAAGTTTCACTAAACGTTTCGTTTTCTGTAAATGCAACACATCAGTGTGCCTAACAGTAGTGTACCCGATGTCAAAATTTACGATTGTTGATACATAATGTTTTTAATTTTTTTTTTACCGTGCAAATAAAATCAAACGGTAATGGTATGCAAAAAATCTAGGGGCAGGAAAATGACAAAAGCTGGAAATGTGATTTTACGAACCAATCAATCGAATTTTTATCAAGTCAAGTAATGAATCGCTATTATTAATATGATGATTATGCTCTAGTGTTTGTAGTAAGGGTGGCCACGCATGAACATTATTTTATATTGCATTTATATGGTACAGTTACATTTTCACATTAGGCACAGAAAAAGTTAGCTCTTTATCGAGTGGAGCGAGCGGAACGCTTTTATAGGTACGCCGATAAAAAATTTAGATCGATCATGTCCTTGAGGAATGATCATCAAATACATTTTCCTTTGAAATCAATGGAAAACATACAGTCAGCGAATCTACTCGCTCCACTCAACCTCGATTTCAGCCCCGTGGGCTAGAATCCGGCCTACAACAACAACTTAATGCTCGATTTCCAAGTCCAGAATTGGCAACACTACTACAACTAGTTTCACACCAGCACCACATTTCACATCATTAGACTTCGGGAATAACGTTTTTTTTCAAAAACCGTTACTGTCGTTCCAGTTACAAAAAAGTAACAGTGAAAAGTCACTGTGACTTTGTCACGTCGATTTTTTTTATACCACGTGGGGTGGCAGTGGCACTACATTACATTTACAGTATATATGTATGTGGTATATGTAAGTTTATAATTATTTAGACATGGTGCTTAATTTCAACTGCCTCGCTAATCTTTCAGTTTCCTATGAGTATTCTATGGTTGACTGGAAGAGATCCCTGATGGGATAAGTCCGCCATTGTACAAAAATGTTATAAACACTGTGTGTATGTTATGTTATTGTACAATAAAGTTTTTACAAACAAACAAACAAACAAACATTTACAGTACAGTAGGTAGTTACGTCGCCCAGACCCGAGCTTTTAATAGAGTCAGCGGGACTGGACGCCAACGCTGTCCGCCGGACATAGATAAGTAATAGCTAAGTAAGCAGTCTGGCCCTTCGGAGCCATATGTATCTCCTTTTTAATTCATTAAACGATTGGCATCCAATTCTGTCACACGTTATAATCATTTAGTTTTATTTTTAGTTTTTAAAAAGCCCGTTTCACGTTCCCTAAACTTTACTGGCGCAGCCGTGGTAGGATTGCTCGAGAAGGCGACGCCGTTTTTCGTTGTTTTTCCGTGTATACACCTGGCTATCAAATTTTGGCCAGAAGACGCGTTCGCGGCGCGCTACGAGTGATCTTCCGAACAAATAAATAAGTATAGTTGCGGGCTACGAAGACAAGGACTATGGCGATTGGTCTGATTGGTTGGTGAGTAAAACTCTTCGCTTTCCTTTCATTTCCATTCCCTATTTGTTATTGTGAAATAAAACTCTTTCGTAATAACGTTATCTGGTTAAGTCATAAAACTATATAGTACTATAAATAAGTAAAATAAATATAATACATAAAGTAAAGACTACTTACTACTCTAGATAATTATAAAGTATATCAAATTATATACATATAATTAGTAAATTAGTTTAAAGAAATATTAATTGCTTTTTCTTGTGTCTGTTTTATCTTAATCTTTACCCAAGCTGTGTTTTATATTTTATATTGTGTGTTTTATTATAGCTTTTACACATTTTACAGTTTTTATATAATTGTGTGATTTGATTCGTTCCAAAATGGCTAAACAAACGCAACAAAGTGAAAATTTATGTGATAACGAATTAAATATTAAAGCAAGTGACGCATTAGCATTAATTCCACAATTTTCAGGAGATTCGCGATTATTAAATTTATATTTAAGAAAATGTGAATACGCAATTTTAAAATATCAAGGCGATCAAAATAGAAACGAATATTTAATGCAATGCTTCACTAGTAAATTAACCGGGAATGCAGCCGCGCTTATCAGTGAGCGTACTGATATCACCACTTGGAATGAATTAAAGAATTTGCTAGATCAACATTTCGGAGATCCACGCAGTGAGGAGTGTGTGGCCATAGAATTAGAGAGCTTAAAAATAAAATCGAATGAGTCGTTTTCGGAATTTTGTCATAGAATTCAGAGTGTACAGTCAGCATTATTAGCTAAAGTGAATAGATTAAATAACAGTGATTTACGCGACGCGAAACATATTATTTATAATAATACGGCACTAAACGTTTTTCTTTATAATTTGCCGGAGCACATGATTCGTACCGTGCGTATTAAAAATCCGACCACCTTAGAAGAAGCTCACAAATATGTTCTAGAAGAAGTGAACTTCTTAGATCAGTATAATCGCAGAAACAAAATTTTTGATAAACCAAAAACCGTGTCTCAGTCAATTACGCCTCTTAAATTCGGTTTTCCTTATACGTCACCTCACGTGCCAAAACCATATATACCTCCCACGGTATTCCCTCAGAATAACCAATTTAAATTTGGAATACCACAGAATAGTCAATTTAAATTCGGAGTGCCACAAAACAGTCAATTTAGATTCGGGATACCACAAGCAGTTTACCGCCCGTTACAATCATCTGGTTTCATGGCCCAACCGGCTGGTTATCGTCCTCCACAACAATTCGGCTATCGCCCACCCCAACAATTCGGGTACCGCCCGCCTCAACAAATCGGCTACCGACCACCTCAGTTCGGCAACTCTTCGCCGCAGCAGTTCAATCAACGTCCTTTTGTGCAGCAACCTAAGCCAATACCAAGTAACGATGTATCTATGAGAACAGCTGCACCTGCTAAGCCTCAGTTTTATTTAAACGAGCCATACGACTGTTATGATAGTTATATAGACCCTAATAGCCTCTCAAGATCCCAAGAAATGATAGAAATAAATTTGGACTCAAATCTAAAGTTGCCATATATATATATTCCGGAAATAAATAGTAAATTCATGATAGACACTGGCAGCACGCGGTCGTTTATAAGTCCTTGGAAAGCAAATGAATATTTCTTCCATGCAAAATCCCGCGAGCCCTTTCAAGTAATTAGTACTCATGCCACTAGTTGCCATGATGAAGTCATAACGATACCCCTTTTCCCGACTTTTCAAAGTAACGAAATTCATAAATTTTACATTTTTAACGTAGATAATAACTATGATGGTTTAATCGGCCTAGACTTGATGTTGCAGTTAGAAGCAGAAATCCGACTAAATGAAAAATGTCTAGTTACAAAAAATACATCTATACCTATTGAATGCCCTCAGCATGTAGTACGGTTAGCCCCGCGATCAGAACAGCGCGTGAAACTTCCCGCTAACCTATATGACGGACAGGGTATACTATATAGTATACAGTTTTGTGATGGCGTACGAATGCCTACCGCAATGGTTACGTGCAAAAATGGATTCGCAACCACGGTAATACAAAACACCCTAGATGAGGAAATATCACTAACTATTTGTAACCCATTCGAAATTTCCAAAATAGAAGGAGACCACGTACACGTAAATAACGTAAATGATAATAGTGAGGTAGACCAGTTACTGCAAAATAATCTTTCCAGATTAAGACTCGATCACATGAACAACGAGGAGCGCGATTCTATTTATAAGTTATGCGAGGAATATAGGGACATATTCTACTGTGACGCAATACCTCTTACCTTTTCCAATCAAGTTAAACACCAAATTCGCACTGTGAACGATGACCCCATTTACGTTAAACCCTATAGGCAAGGCCCCGCGCAGGCTAATGAAATTAAAAATCAGGTAGAAAAACTTTTGAAGGACAATGTAATACAAGAGTCACATTCTCCCTGGAACGCCCCGGTTCACCTCGTACAAAAAAAAAGTGACGCGTCAGGCGAAACCAAATATCGTATGGTCGTAGACTATAGGCGTCTCAATGAGATCACAGTCGACGACAAGTATCCGCTACCCAACATAACCGATCTTTTTGATAAGTTAGGTAGAAGTAATTATTTCACAACACTAGACCTAGCAAGTGGCTACCATCAGCTTCAAATAGATGAAAAGGATAGACCAAAGACTGCATTTAGCACAGAAAATGGGCATTATGAATTTCTTCGTATGCCGTTTGGCCTAAAGACGGCCCCTGCCACTTTTCAGAGAGCCATGGATAACGTCCTTCGCGGATTACAGGGTATTCACTGTCTTGTATACCTGGACGATATTCTGATTTACTCGACTAGCCTAGAGGAACACATACAAAAGCTACGTACAGTCTTTGATCGTCTAAGGCAAACTAATCTTAAAATACAGCTTGATAAATCAGAATTCCTACGTAAGGAAATACTTTACTTAGGACATACAATAACGAACGAAGGTCTTAAACCCAATAGCGATAAAATAAAAGCAGTTATTGATTACCCCATTCCAAAAACACAAACCGAAATTAAAAGATTTTTAGGTTTTATTGGTTATTACCGCCGTTTTATCAAAGACTTCTCAAAAATCACACAACCTATGACAGCCTGCTTAAAGAAAAACAAAAGGGTAATTCTCGACCAAAATTATATAGACGCATTTCACAAATGTAAAGAACTATTAGTTAACGCGCCCATCCTGCAGTATCCCGATATGACCAAGCCATTCATAGTCACTACTGATGCTTCGGAAGTAGCAATTGGTGCTGTACTATCGCAAGGAACAATTGGCAGTGATAGACCAGTAGCTTACGCTAGCAAAACTCTCACTGGCACCGAACGTAGATATAGCGCTATAGAGCGAGAACTGTTAGCTATTATATGGGCTGTAAAACATTTCCGTCCGTACCTCTATGGTCATAAATTTACTATATATACAGACCATAAACCATTAGTATGGCTTTACAAGTTAAAAGAACCGGATAGTAAACTGACTCGTTGGCGTTTGCGTCTACAAGAATATGATTTTGAGGTTATCCATAAAAACGGGAAACAAAACTTAAACGCAGATGCGTTATCTCGTATTCAAATTAACGCATTAGGTGATAATGATGACGCTACATCCCTACAGGTTAATGTTGACGATAACGAACAGAGATTACAGGAATATCTTAATGACGTGACTGAAGAACTGACTAGAATAGCTCAAAGACGTGCTACTGACGAGACTATAACTATCTCTGACGAATCTAAAACTATTACAATATCAGATGATAAGAGCGAACCCAAATTCCCAATTAGATCAGCTAGTACTAATAGTCCAACACATAGCGTAACTGCTCATTCTGCCCCCGACATGGAAAATAAAGGTATACCAATACTTCACGAGGCTATAGATACAAAACCCAGACAGATATTAGTTTTTACATGGTTAAAAGATAGCATGCAAGCAAGGGACATTTCAAATAAAACTCAAAAAATTATAGAAGTATTTTTACCCATAAATAAGGAAGAATTAGTAACACAGTTTTTAAAAGAATATATTAAAGATAAAACCAAATATTTTATATATTTTGAAGATGAACAGCATCGCCGAGATTTCACTAACGTCATTATTCGGTTATTTAGAGAAGGTCAAGTCTCATTCTACGAATGCACAAAACGTGTCATATTCATAGACGATGAAAAAGAGCAAAAAGCTATTATTCTTAAATTACACGAGGGTAAAACATGCCACCGTGGAATTAAGGAAACTATGTCCAGAATTCGTCGAGATTACTTTTGGCCTAACATGCAGGAAACCATCGCGGCCCAATTAAATTTATGCGAAGCATGCAAAATAATGAAATATGATCGAAACCCTATTAAACCAAAACTACAACTTACACAAACACAGACA
Source organism: Hypsopygia costalis (assembly GCA_937001555.2). NCBI lineage: Eukaryota > Metazoa > Arthropoda > Insecta > Lepidoptera > Pyralidae > Hypsopygia > Hypsopygia costalis. The sequence goes on from OW443332.2 coordinate 22,460,599, forward strand.
TCCCCCATGCAAGAAATATTTATAGACTTATTCACTATACATGGAAAAACGTACCTAACCTTAGTTGACGCGTTCAGCAAGCACGGTCAAGCTATAGAGATAAGTAATAGATCAACCCCAGAAGTTACAAGAGCCTTAATAAAGTACTTCTCCTTTTATGGTGTTCCTAAGAAAATTACCAGCGACCCTGGATCAGAATTCAACAATGACCTTATGAAACAACTCATGGCTCTGTATAAAATACAGTTACACATAAGCACTCCACATAATCCCAACTCTACGGGTATAGTCGAGCGTTTCCACTCCACTATTATAGAAATATATAGGTTGGCTAGGTATGAGCAAAAATGTACAGATGCAGCATCTGTAATGGTGTATTCTGTCATGGCTTATAATAGTACCATACATTCGTCTACCGGCCTCACTCCTTTTGAAGTGCTCTTTGGCCATACAGACTCAAATGACGCATTTAATATTGATTTTGAAAAGTCATACACGCAACAATTACTAGTAGATCACTGTAAACGAACAAAAACATTATATAAGTATATAGCGGATAAGTTAGTAGCAAACAAAGAGAAGGCTAGAAAAACTAAAGGTGGAGAAGATGTAAAAGAGTTAGACATTTCAGACACTGTATATGTTAAGGATATAAATATTAGAAAAAGCAAGGATAAACCCCGATTTAAAAAGGCAACGGTGACGGATAAAACGCAACGTAATATCGTCCCTATACAAGTAGGAAACCGACCCACTACGGCTCATATTAAAGATATAAAACGCCCTTCGCAGGTGGTGTCTACTCCTGCTGATGCCCAGGGACCAGGCCCTTCAACTAGATCAGATTAACGGAAATCCAGGCGTTTTACCTGTAAAGGAAGGTCAGGCGTACATTCAACTAGATAAATGGCTTATTGTAAAAACGATTAACTTAAATGGTATTAGTAAAGATTTAAATTTTAACGTGCAAAAATATTCCGAATTTATTAACATACTGGAACGCGAATTTCAATATAAACATGAATTTAGGGAAATGAAAGTTCACGTAGATTATCTTAAGGATATCACCTTAGAAAAATTACAGGAATTAGTACCCACAAGTAGATTTAAAAGAGGACTCCTAGACCCAGTTGGATCCCTTATAAAGATAGTAACCGGAAATCTTGACCAATCTGATGCTACCAAATATGATAACCTAATTTCAGAAATTAAAAACAACGAACAAGCCACTAGTCAAAAGATGACTCTTATCTCAGAAATGTTGGATCACTTTATGAACTCGTCTGAAATTATTAAGGAAAACACCGCCATTATAGATACGCGATTAGATCGTCTTGAAAGAATTGTTTTAGAATTAGATAATGACGGAAATGATACTATGTATTCAATTTATGTACTAAGCCTATTTAATCAGTTTAGTATGAACTTTCGCACCATTTATATTAAGCTAAGTGAATTAGAAACTGCTCTAGCTTTAAGCAAAATATCTGTATTACATAAATCTATCATAAATTCAACTGAACTTTTATGTACACTAAAGGAAATAGAAAAACAAAGTAGTCTCATGTATATTGTTTCAGAGCATAATTTAATTATGATAGAAGAAATACTTACTGTAAAGACATATATAAAGCCAAACCAGATAACGTTTCTAATTGAGGTTCCTCTCACTGATAATCATACATATAACTACTACAAATTGTATTCCCTTCCTATCCTAAATAATACTACAAATGAAACCCTTATAGTCGTTCCAAAGTACCCTTACCTTTTAGCGAATGGAATGAAATACCAACCTGTCCTGCGACCATGTAGAGACATCGCCAGAGAGCAGTATCTCTGCACCGAGCATGACATTGTAGAATATCATGAGATGACTTGCATTGAGCAGCTGATGCAGTTCTACCCTGATCCTACAGAATGTAGCCAACATCCAGTAGAAATAGAGAGTGTTAAAGTACAACGAGTATCGTCACATTCTTGGATACTATATAGCAGACTTCAGACTCTACTATCTCGTCAGTGTGGTAGTGATATTACTAGACAACTGGTTCATGGCACATATATAATTGCCATAGAGGAGGGCTGCAGTGCCACCATCAATAATATAACCATTGAAGGCAAACATACTTACGTGAGCGTCGTGAATAAACCGACGCCGGTCATTCGATTGCCTGATTTACATAAAAGGAATGAAACAGTCTCAAAAATTATGAATTTAAAGGAAATCAATTTGGACGACGTCAAGTTTCTGAATTACGTGTTAAAAAGAAACAGTGGTAGTGTTAGTGAAGTGAAAAAAGACACGAGTGATGGTAGGGTTATACAAACCCATAGTATTAGCTTAGCTACTGTAATACTGTATGTTATACTAATTATGTGTATTATCGTTTTGATCATTTATTATATTTTTAAGGTTAAAATCTATGGTATATGTATGAAGCGAAATCATCGAACTCAAAAACCAAATGAGCCCGATAATTTCGCACTTAAGGGGGGAGGAGTTACGTCGCCCAGACCCGAGCTTTTAATAGAGTCAGCGGGACTGGACGCCAACGCTGTCCGCCGGACATAGATAAGTAATAGCTAAGTAAGCAGTCTGGCCCTTCGGAGCCATATGTATCTCCTTTTTAATTCATTAAACGATTGGCATCCAATTCTGTTACACGTTATAATCATTTAGTTTTATTTTTAGTTTTTAAAAAGCCCGTTTCACGTTCCCTAAACTTTACTAGGTACATTCGCCCCCCCCCCCCCCCCCCGTGGGGTAGCTTACAAATTACGCTCCCTACCTCTCTTTTCGCCAGAGCCTCGTCTGTCAGTCAGCAGGATGCACCATGAGCAGGTGAGGTTGACTTTGATTCAAAATTGTTGATGAACCACTTACACCCGAATAATTACTTTCCATCAGGTGACCCACATGCTGGCTTGCCCGCCTCTCATAAAAAAAAGTTACGTGAAATTATTTACTGTGAGCTACTAATACTACGAAGTTACTTAATTACTTACTACGAAGATAAAAACTGCGAATTTCATTCAATTTAGTCGAACCATACGGACTTTTCTACTGTCATGATCTAAATAATTTTGCTGTATACTACAAAAAAAACATCAAATTAAAGTATTTATTTTTTCGTAGACTAAATCAAAAATTCCGAATTTTCGGCCCAATATCGGATTTTCAGTAGTAGGTACCCAGTATCATAAGATCGTTCGTTTCCTATGTCACCGTCGTGACGTGCGTGATCGTCGTGATTGGAACGGAGATAACCATGGAACGACTTAGATAATATTGTTATTTTGTAACGTCACTGGAACGGAGTTAACCATGGAACGACTTAGATAATATTGTTATTTTGTAACGTACCAGTGGTAATGTTGGTAACGTTGTTATTTCAAAAAAAGTCACTGTGATAACTTTAGACTGCAGATCACAGTGATTTTATCACCGTTACGTTATTTTAGTTACAAGTCTACACAGCACACGACGCACATGGCTAGTGTCACATATTTTTTGACGTGACAACGTCTTATAAATTGGTTAGCCGGGTGACACTTCAAGAAACTGGCTCACGTTATGCGCTTACAATGAGAGCGAGTGAAAGGCACGCGTGCCTTCTAAGAGCGAGAGAGACAGACATAAAAAGTGAAAGGCATGCGTCCCTTCCACTCGAAAACATTTTACCACTCAAAGTCGTTGTCACGTAAAACTTTCGCCCGTATACCGACTTTACAGGCAACCAATTTTTTTTCTTACAGCAACACATCAAGCTCTATTGTTTAAAAAAAAAAATAACCTCATCAACTTTACTGAACTGACCTCGTATCAAATAAAAAAGTGTTTTCATAATTTAGCAATCAAATTGTTCACATAAATTTAATTTTAGTAAGTATGTCTTATTTTTTTATATAACTTGTGTCAGTTTTTCAAAATAACAAATGCTACGTACGCTGACAAACTTTATAAAATGCCGGCGACCTATAACTGCTGATTCATTTATCGGCAGATTCGCTTGCAATTCGTCCGGTTCAGCTCAGTCATCGTCGACAAAAATAGTTGCTGGTCAGTACATAAATTATTCTTTTTTTAAATTGTAGATTATCTTTGTTCTCGGCGACAAAATTAATAAATAGAACTTGGATGACTTGACATATTGATCATGTTGTCGTTTCTATTTCATTTACTATGAAAAACATTTTGTCTTGATAACAGTGTAGATGTGTTAATTATTTTATAGAAAAATAACAAATATATATTCATTAAAAATATTTTGAGATTATGGAATAGGTAAACTTTATACAGCATTTGTGAAATATAATTTTATCTCTGAAGTTACATTTTTTAAACTATAAATAAGTAGCCTAAACTATAAACTATAAATTGTTGCCTTGCCTGAACACAGCTATGGGATGAAACTATCCTGTACGGCAATCTTTGAGGCTATAAGTAGTTCATCATCATCTTTGAATCTAAGTATACCTCGCCTGTACATGGTGCACTCTGCTGAATGATAAACAAGGGAAAAGTGAGGTAGTAGCTAAGAGAATATGGAATAGAGTTAACCAGAAAAGGTGTTTCTGCACTTGCAGTGGGGGTGGCAGTGTGCGAATGATGTGTCATATTGCAAGATTTATATGGTAACTACTTCTCACCAGGCAACCTGTAATATAGAATAAAGACAAAAAAAATCAGATCATTTCCTACAATATAATTTAATTTTATATAATTTAATATTCAGATCAATTGTTTCATCCAGATTTCTCGTGTTGGCCTGGGCTGTGTATCTATAGAAATTGGGCATTTAAAGCATAAAAGATTAAACTTTAGAAGGTTGTAGTAATACCAATGTGTAATATTTTTTTGGAATTCGTTATTTCTGATAAGACTACAATTGTGTCTTTTAATTGTAAGTCAAGTAAAAGATCAGCGGATTATGTAAAAGAGCTGTGTAAAAATGATGATATCATTGTGTTGGAGGAGACGTGACTGCCTCTTGATTTGGGCTATGCACACAATATTCACTGTAGTTTAGATTGTGTAGCAACATTGTCTGTGAATAGTGGCCAGTGGTGTTCTACATGGGATACGGTATGGAGGCCTTGCAATATTGTGCAAGAAGTCCAGATTTCCAAATGTGTCAGCTGTGGACAGGTCTTGTGGTAGGATAGCAGCTACTCATGTGAGGTGTGCCTTGTGATCCATTTTAGTAACTAAAGTTCACATGATCTCCATCAATTAAATTTAAGAAATAAAAACAAATTTGCTGTGCATATTACTAGGCTCCATAAAATCTCTAACTCGTTCCCATGTCAATGTATATGCTTCTACAATAAACTTCCAAATGACGCGTTTAAATTATCCATGGGTAAATTTAAGAAATATGTATATCAAAACTAGACTATGTCTAAAGGCTTACTATTGTATCTCACATTACATAAATGATAAAAGTATTTAGAAATGAATTGCTCTTGTTATGTTATGTTAATGATTGTATTTGTATTTAATGTAATGATATTGGCAATTAAAAGAGTCTGCCTTGTGTTTCTTGCCAGTTCTTCTCAAGAAGTCCGTTCGCCGGAACTGGCACTTAAATTCACTTTCAGGATAGTGGATGAAAGTGAATCTAAGCTCTGCGGATTTAGAGTAGTAATGATTTAGATACATGTTCTTATATTTAATTTGTATGACGTTTCTAAGTGCTTTATAAAGTTCAAGGAATAAAGATATTTTGATTTGATTTGATTTGATGACTATTGATAATCTTGACAATCTCACCAAGTTTACAAACTGTGTTGCTCGGGTGATGAGTGCTTTTGTCGAAGAACATTGTATACAGGCCCCAGGTGAGAGTGCCAGACTTTTTCACTGTTATGAGAGTGCGCTTAGCCTCTTTTTTCGGAGGTTGTGTCGCTCTGATAATATCATATTAAAGGCAGTGAGTAGTGGATCTATGGCAAAACAAAGTACTTGCAGTATATAAAGGTATTTCTTCTTTTTCAGCGATGGCAGCAATAGACAAGTCCAATTTTCTGTTGCCTAACAATCAGCGATTTGTGGAACTTGATAGTTCTCAAGCTTTTAACAATTTAACTAATCAAGAAAAGCTCTATGCACATTACCTGAGTCGGGTGAGCTTGTCTTATCTTTTTACACTACAAATATACTTATAATACAATCCAGAAAAACCTTGCAAATTAATCCCGTTCCAAGCCGTTCCATTGTAGAATAATTTACAATTTACTGTCCCAAAATTGCCAAATACAAGTGTTGTTTAAGTTACCACACCACAAATACCATATGTAAAAGTAGCCAAGATAGCAAGTGAGCCAACTGATTTACTGCTGAAATTTAAATGCATTTAAATACATAGTTTAAAAGAAATCATCCTTCATTTATGTTTACAAATTGGTAGTACCTAATGTTGATTTTCTACCAAAATTTAATTGGTTAACAGACATCAGAATCAGGGTGTGATATTCATGTACTCACAACAAAATTTGGTAATCAAAAGATATTAATTCATTATTAATTTCATGTTCACTATACCTTCATAATGTAAAGCAAAATTTCGTTTTAGGCTGCATGGAATGGTGGATTAATTGTTTTGGTTCAGACAAGCCCTGAATCTCCAAGAATCTTTTCTTTATTGCACCGAATTTTTTTGGGAGAAGAATTAGAAGATCTAAAAAAGTCAGCTTTGACTGCTGGAGCTTCAGAAGATGACTTCCAAGTAAGCATGACTTCACGTAACTTAAGCCACGAGCCCATGTTGGGTGGTGTGCACGACACGGCGTACCTCTCCACTCACACTAGGGCTGTCCAAAGCAGCATCGGGTGGTGCGCCATCATGTAGTCGCAGACACAGTGACGATATAATCGTGCGGTCCCTGGTGGTTACTGGCGTCGAGGACAAGCCAACACCCGCGTCGATGTCGCTCACCGCGCTGCTGCCCGCTGGCGGTCGCATTCTGTATCTATCTATATCCATTGACAATATATATTTGCAATGCTAAAGTTTCTTGACTATTGTGTATGAATGAATATGAGGAGCTACACAGCAACCCTTTTATCTCTAATTTAGTGAAATTCTATAAAATTTTAGAAGAAGAATATAAGAAATATTAGAAGCTTCTAATTTAGCGAAAATTTTATCAGGCCACAAACAAAACAACTTCAAAGCTCATTTTGGAGTCAAAAATGCCGCCGCTTTAATTTTTTTCGTTGGTTAATTACTTTATATTTGATATATTAATCTAATGCTGTAGTCATCATATCATAACTTTTGTCATAGTAGTAACATTGGCCGTTATCAGCGCGGCATTTGTATTTAGAAGCCCGGTTGTGGTTTCATGCAGTAGTATTTGATGTGTAGATATATGTTATAGTACCATATTTATATTTATTAAATATTCCATTACTGAAGCCAATACCACATCCCCTTATGTTATCTCAATTTCTTATATGCCATTGTGGTTGAGTTGTCCTATTTTTTTTTTACATCAAGTTCGCTTCATTACGAAACTCTGCATAACTTTAGCGATATAAATGTATGAAACAAATGCCTATTTTTATTATTAACCGCTTCACATCAGGCGGACCGTATGCTTATCTGCCACCTGACGTAGTATAAAAAAATACTGACAATTCTCATTCCATTTTCTTTTCAAGTTTTTTTTTCCAAAATACAAATAAGAATAATTATAACATGTAGTGTCATCTATTTTAGGGTAGGTTAGTTTAGGTAACTATTTTTTATACTACTAATGTGGCAAACAAGCATACGGCTCGCCTGTTGGAAACCATCCACCGCATCCTATCGACGTGTGCAATACTCGCGCGTTGCCAACTCTATAATGACTTCACTCCTTGTATAACCTTTACAGTACAAGGTATTGTTACGTGTTTGTACATTAAAATTATACTATGCTTGTGGTTTCAGGCGTTTTTGGTATACGCAGGCGGTATCTTCGCCAATAGCGGCAACTACAAAGGTTTTGGCGACACCAAATTCATTCCAAATCTGTCTAAGGACTCTTTTGAGAAAATCGTTAAGGCATCAAAAGCATTCGAAAGTGACACGACACATATCACTAAGCTGTGGCAGAATACGAAAAATGCTATATATAGTTTAACACCGAGGCTCACGTCTCTCGGATTGGCTGATAAAGTAAGTAAATAGATAGCAATTATTTGCACTAAAAGACGCACATGCTTACAAAACAATGGAATTGTGAATAATTGAAGCAACTTGTACATTTATTTATTCAGAAGGTTTTACATATTCTGTTAGTGCTGCAGCTCAGTAAATAATAGTTTAAATGTTAACCGCTCTTATCATAAGCCGTTGTAGTTAATCTGTAGACGATGCAGATTAGACTTTTGAATTCCAGAAAACGTTATCGTTTTAGCAGAAGGCAATATCAGTCTTCTGCTAAAGCTGCAAAAGTTCTAAAATTCGAATCGATTTGTTTCGGCTCTAGGTCAAGGCTGCTTAATTATTTTTGAATATTGGTCATAATTTCGATTTCTTGTTAGCTATAAATATTTTTAAAAATGGAAAAATTCATCTCCCTGCCTAGGTGGGAGTTGAACCCACGACCTTAGCTTAGTAGTGTTATATTCTTAATAGGTAGATGGCGCCAAACTGTGACTCACGCAGTAAAATATAAAAATGCAAAAATTCTTCACCAACACTACCTGGTGGCACAGTTGGACAGTCTTGTTGAGGGGCATATTTGAATGCGTGTCTGAGAATGAGCAGCCTTGCTCTAGATGAATCGAAGTAACAAAATAAATCTTATTTAATAAAGATATCGGTTGTTTGTATATTATACTATATATGTATGTATAACACTGCTCAATTTCGCCTAAGAATCAACACTGACTTAGCATATATAAAAAAATACCAGCTTTCTTTTTATGACACATCACTACATAGTATAAAACAAAGTCGCTTTCTCTGTCCCTATGTCCCCATGTATGCTTAAATCTTTGAAACTACGCAACGGATTATGATGCGGTTTTTTTTAATAGATAGAGTGATTCAACTGGAAAGTTTATATGTATAATATATGCATAACATAGTAGAAAAACACTGATAATTTAGAGGTTTCTAATGTGATGTCGTAAATAAACACATTTTTTTGCTCTTTCATTGCAAACGCTGGCTGAACCCAACGAGATAGATCAAAATAATGTAGTACAGTATTGTTCACCTTAAAATGGTCTACAAAAAAGTTCGCGATGGTATATGTCTATCTCTTAGTGGTAACACACAATAACCGTTATTTTATCCTTTGCTTTTTACAAGAAATAATGCCTTATTTACGAAGCGATTTTAAGCAATACAGAATTAATCCTTATCCAATTAAGTACCTTAAATACATTGCGCATTTAATATAGATCAATATGGCCCTTCACAGCATGTAATTTAAATGAATAGTTTAGAAGATATTACACATTTAAAATGCAGGGACATAACGGCTGTGGCGGTACCGGCCGCGGAGCCGGCGGCGTGTGCTTATAACTGGGGAAGGACTGGATAGGACAAAGCGCAAAGACCTTCTGTAGTACATTTAGTATCAGCATTGCACCCGTGCGAAGCCGGGGCGGGTCGCTAGTGTATTATAAAACCGAATATCATTATACATCTTAGAAGATCTAGTCTGGCGTCCCTTCCCCCCTAGAAGCTCAGGATGGACTACCGAAGGAAATATGTGCCAGTTCTTTTTATAGTGAAAAAATTGGATGCTTTCTTATTCTTCTATGTCTTATATTATTTTGACACTGTTGGTTCTTAAGCGAGCAATGTATGAGCGGTTAGCATTATGCCTTGTAATCTCACATAACTAAAATGCACTTTGATATCAATTTCATAAAGTATATTTTTAATTGTATCTATAGTTACATTCTTATTTTAGGGCATAACAACATATTTCTCAAGTAACTGCACAGAGGCTGATTCAAATTTAGTTAATGATTGGATGAAGACCAAACGCATTGAAGCGTATATCTGTCGAACATTTAAAACAGTTGCTGACGATGGCCGTGAGTGTACAATAACACCTTTTATTACTTAAAATTTAAAATACATAATTTGCATTTTATTTACAACTAAAAGATAACTATTTTTGAAGTTACCCCTGAAGAGCCATATGTATATATTTTTTTATACCAGAGGGGGAATACGAGCATGTGAATCACCTGATGGAAAGCAATCACAACCGCCCATACAATGAGCGGATATGTTAGCAGATAAGTCCGACCTTATAGACAGGCGCTCTACAGTCGCATGCAGGTTGGGTCAATGACGCCCCATTTCATTAATAGGAAATCTTTGTTATTACAGTGCCTTTATATACCATACACTTGGCAAGCGTGGATAGCTCACCGAAACCACCATTAACAATGGACAAAGAAAAATACAAGGATGCATACTTCCAAGTTACCCGCGGTGACTACAGTCCCCTGCTGAAGATTGTGAGCGAGAACTTGACCAAGGCACAGAATTATGCAGCCAATGACAATGAGAAGAACATGCTTAAGCATTACGTCAATAGTTTTAGGGAGGGTAGCCTGGACGAGCACAAAGAGGGCAGTCGGTTCTGGATTAAGGATAAAGGGCCTATTATTGAAACGTAAGTCACTATTCATATCAGATTGTGATGATGATGAAGTCTATCAAATTTCGAAGTATAAGCATAGTATAAATAATAGTACTACGTACACTATAGCCACTCCTTGCCGCTCTCTCGTATCAACCTCACCTTTCTTTAGAGACAAATCTGAAAAAGTTTGTATGGCGCTGCACGCAATCAAACTCGTTTACGCTCTATACAGATGCCGTTGTTTATATAGTAGTTAACGACGCGACATTTGTATGGAGTGGCCAGGGTGTGGTATAAGTAACCCACCGTTCTGAGCGAAAGACAATCTCATCTACACTTAGTCCTCCATGACATGATTTTAATAATTGTGTTAACATTGATATGTTCATTCATAGATTGAAAAATTGAAGTACTGCCTGAACTTGTAAAAATGTTTTTCTAGATACCAAGGCTTCATAGAAACCTACCGCGATCCAAGTGGACAGAGGGGCGAATTCGAAGGTTTCGTCTCCATGGTGAATAAGGAAATGTCCAAGAAGTTCGGTACACTGGTCGATGGCGCGGAACGGTTTATCAAGCTATTGCCATGGGGCGAAGATTTAGAGAAAGACACCTTCCTGCGGCCAGATTTCACCAGTTTGGACGTGCTGATATTCTCCGGGAGTGGCATTCCTGCTGGCATTAACATTCCTAATTGTAAGCAGATCTGTCACACTGTTTTAGTCTATAGTGAATAGAATAAGCGAAGCAAAAAGATATACAAACATTAGCTTATAGTATGTATATGTATAATTCTTATAGTATGTATATGCATATGTATGCGCCCTCCTACAAAAATCATACACGTCCAAAAGGTATACTGGCAGACAATGCTTTAGCATTAAGTTTGCCTTTTGTATATAAATTAGCATTTAGTGGAGTGTGTGAATAAAGAATAAATAAATACCTACGGTGTCATCAAATAAATGATTTTTCTTCAATCATAAATCTGATGATTGAAAACTCGGATGATAACATAAATATATACATTAATAGTAGATTAGTAGCCAAGGGCTGTAAGGCATCAATTGCAGCCCGAGATATTTAGGCGCACGAGCGCAGCGAGGGCGCCTATAGTTCGAGGGTGCAATTGATGCTTACACCCGAGCTAACTACTCTGCTTTACATCTCGATTGTGAGGTAAGTAGAAAAAAACCGGGATTACAAGAATAAAAGACTTTACTTGTTTTTCTTTTCGCCACTTCATGAACTCGTCGTAAGTTTTCAAATATCTCTCTTTAGAACTTTCAGGCAAAATATTGTTAATTGCTGCTTCAGCTTCCATTTTCATTGAATCGGGAGTGCAGCTTATATCTTCATCACTTGCAGAACTCATGTTTTTTTCCTAATTAGCACGTAATTATAAAAAAATCCCGAAAACAAACAATATTAAAAGTAAAAGTTTCTATTTTCATCTCTTTTTTTTTATTTATTTTTTTTCTAGAAGGAAATTGAGCTTCGCCGTTCGATATTTAAATTGATGACTATTATACTCATACGAAGACAAGGCTGAATAGTGAAGCGACCTCTTTTGTCATTGGGCTGAATGCATGATGTCTATTGCCAGTATGATGGTTAGATGTATGCGAACTTTTTGAAAGAGTGAAGTGTTTTTTTTTAATTACTTACCGCCCTAGAGCCTTTTATAGCTACATTATTACCCTAGAGCGCTAATTGGTCACCTACAAGCCCCATTTGGGGGTAATAAGGACCTACTTACCGAATATGAGAGATGTAAAGTATATTGGATAACAATGCCTACCTATGACTATGCCTACAAGGGCACCTGGGGCCCTACCGCAGAAGCTGAAGCAATTATTATCACCGGGTTTTTTGATTCCAAAATTTGGTCTTATGCTAACAAACATCTTCAGCTTAGTCGGTAGAGCTCGAGGGCTTCTACCACCTGAGCGATACATAATTAGCAACAATCTAAGCAATAGTTTCATTTTCGCATTCAAAAATTCCAATGGTAATCTGCTTCAGCTTCGGGGGTAGGGACCCTGGCCCCCCGGCCTCACTTCGGTAACGTAGGATGTAGGAATGGCATAAGCTAACTAGCCATATAGCTTATGTTAGTTCAGATACATGTCAATTTAATGTTCTTCTTGGTCTTCAATATCAGAAAACTATTTATTGGTCTGGGTGTTTTCTATGTATTATAAGTATGTAGGTATTTAAAAAAAAGTTTTTTAGCACAATAATCACTTGTCTAGTACCTACCCATAGTACAAGCTTTGCGCTTAATTTGAGATTAGAAGCGGTGTGTTTTTCCAAAAATTTACCAAGAATATTTATTTATTGTCTACCTATCGGGATGGTCTAAGAGATGAGTATAAATTAAAAGTAAATTATTGTAATTGCAGATGATGAGATTCGACAGAACGAGGGCTTCAAAAATGTTTCTTTGGGCAACGTGATCCCGGCCGCGTATAAAGAATCAATTATTCCATTCCTGTCAGATGCAGACAAACAATTGTTAGAGAAATACAGAGTTGCATCATTTGAGGTAAACAATGTTTTGTATGTAATAACGTCGAACTGCACTGATTTACATTTGTCTGCGTTGATTGTTTTTTATACAGTGAAACGGGACAGCACCTTAACAGGTTTATAGTAACACAGAAAAGGTTTTAAGAGATTTTTAATTATATAAATATTACGCTTGCCATTAACAGATTTAAGAAAAAAAAATCCTCAGAAAGATAAACAAAACTGGCTGTCTAGTAATAGTTTCATTTGACGCGTTAGTTGTTATTCTATAGCCAGTGGCGCCGCCACCCAATTCATAGATAAGTTTGTGCCTCGTAGTCTCCTTATACAGCTTTTTTGTTACTTTATGGACATAGCCTTTGCCGTCTCGTTTCCACTTACTTTCCTCTACATGCTTACATTTATCATATACAAAATTAAAGAATAAACAAAATGAAATACTAGAGTAGACAGTGACCAGAAGTCCAATTTTTATTGATTGCTTGTCTATGGGCCAGAACACATACGGTATCTAGTATACTTTGAATCTGTCACTGTCGTTTTGTCTATTAGCTTTGCGTTTAATTAATTTGATGATTTTTTTTTTAACATTAGGTACAAGTAGGCTTACACGAGTTATTGGGCCATGGGAGTGGGAAGCTGCTGAGACAAGAAGCTAATGGCACTTTCAACTTCGACAAGGACAAGGTGAAGAATCCGCTCACAGGTACAAAATACATTCAATTAAATACTTCAGAATAAAAAGAAGCGATTGACAAAAGTCTTGTCATTTTTAAGTACAGCAATTAGTTGCAACCAGTGCGAGCTACATAGCAAATGAATCGGTGACGACAGATGTTGAACGTAAGAAGGAAGTGTGGCATAGCTCTATGGATTCATATACAGTTCTATAATCTCACATCGCATATTGTACAGAAAATAATGGTGGCAACTTCAAATTATACAACGTTCGGAAATACGAAATAATCCTTTGCCCTTTATTTATTCTGAAGTACTGTACTTTATATTTATTATTGCTTGACGTTTTGACCTGGTTGCACCGGCCGTGGTCACATGATGACTGTCTCGTCGATGAATCTTCATCTATAGTAACTATAGATGAAGATTTATCGTTATAGAGTGACACCGCTGAGACAGTCAGCCTATGTTCACGGCCGGTTTAAATATTAATATCCGCTATTGTTTTCACTGTCAGTTACATGTTTTTATTTTTTTATATAACTCCTCGGCCCTCGCGTGCTGCGCTCCTAATCACGCGGACTTTTATTTGCCGCGAGATTTTCGTGGATATTATAATGGCTATTGGGAGCCTTGTTCTTCCTAATCATTTCGGTATAAGTTAAAGCAGGATCGCTATACATTTGAGGATTCGCCACCATTAACTCCTTAGCAAGTAGAAAGGATATCAATATGACCATTTTTTTAAAATTTTATGTAAAAGAAAACAATAATTTGTAGTCAAGCCGTAAAAATTGCACCCGAGTGAAGTCGAGGCGAGACGCCAGTATGTTTAAAAAGGAGTTGTTTGAGTGCAAGAGTGATTTTAAGGGAAGCCGATCGAGTCGTGGTACTCAGAGGGAGAAACATACGACAGCAAATTCACAACACTCGGCTCCGCGTTTGAGGAGTGCAGGGCTGAAGCCGTCGGCCTCTACCTCTCGCTGCAGCCAGAGATACTCAAGTAAGCCGCAGGCATGTATGCCGTTAACTGCTGAAATAACCTTCCACTATTCCGTGCGACAATATAGTCACCCCCACCTAAACTATCTTACACCGAATTATTTTAAATTCTTAAAACGAAAACATTTTATATTCTTATACCTGTACATTTTTTTTTTTTATATACTACGTCGGGTGGCAGACAAGCATACGGCCCGTACGGCGTAGCCATATTAACGCTCGCAAAATAAAATATCGCTCGCGCGCCGCCACCCCCGCTGCCAACGCAGCATCTCCTCGCAGGAACACAACAACCCTCAAGGGAATTGTCATTTGGCTGCGGTATTCTGTGAGGTGGAGGTATATTCCCCAGTCGGGTAGCTTACAATTACGCTGCCTACCTCTCTTTTCGCCAGAGCTTCGTTTGTCAGTCAGCAGGGTGCACCGCGTGCAGGTGAAGTTGGCTTTGGTTCAAAGATGTTGATGAACCACTTACACCCCAAAAGTACATTATCCAAAAGTAATGTAGGTTATATGGGTGAACATAGATTGTATATTACGTGGGCACGTGGAATTGTACAGTTTTGTGTAGTCTTTTTTAGTTTACGGGATGGGGGTCGGGGCCACCACATATTCACAACACTGTGTCTCGTGTGTAGCCAGGATTAACTGCGGCGACCGCCAAAAAAGGCAAAAAATGGACTTCACTGTTCAGTGAAGTCCTTTTTTTCCCTTTTACTTTTTAATGATTGCAGTCCCAGGGGTAAAACTAGGGCTGCCTTGGAACTCACAATGAATTTAATTAGAAGAAATAAGGAGTAGGTAGCTTTTAGAATTTGACTTCCCCTCTTAGCAATGTGAGAGACAGCAAAATGGCAAATAAGGCATTAAAAGCCTAAAGAGATGGCTATATAGGCAATCTTTTTTAGTTTGCTAACCCAACTACCATGCTGACCAGATAAATAAAATTATATAAATATTGACAATGTTTTTAAATTTAAATCTTCACCAGAATTTTCGGCTATGAAGGCCAAGAGGCAGAGGATGTGGTGTATGTGAACTGGCTGAGCCTGTTGTGGAACGGAGCAGCAAAGGCCACCGAGATGTACCAGCCTTCCACCAAGACATGGCTGCAGGTATGACAACAAACATTTTCGACCTGAATACACGTCTTCAAAATTGCTTTCCTACTCAGGCAATTCAAAAAAGCTAATGATAACAAAATCGGGGGATACAGTTTGGTGTTGCAGCTACAAATCTATCATCTCCATCCAAAATTCAATCACACCACTGGATAGATGAAGGATCAAATAATTTATTATGCTAAGTAAGGACTATGCAATTTCGCGTGCGGGGGAGGGGTAAACGCTGCCATTTTGAGATAATTTTAGTGCATATGACGTATTCACGTACAACACACGGTCGTGTCCATGACAGCCACACCCCATTTTTTTTTACCTCTAAGGTGGTAAACACATATCCAGTCTGCCTGAAAGGCAGTCATCACATCCTATATGATGAAGTGAAGTGATTTCATGTGTGTGTAGCATAATAGCCTATGAACACCAGCCAAACAAGGAGTTAATTTATCATGATGATAATGACCAACAATCACCATTGGTTCATCATCATCATCATCCTCCATTCGTTGAGTTATTCGGATGCGGTCTTAAAGTACTTCACTAAACCGCGGTCTTCTGTGAATTCCACAGTCTATCATGCCCTTCCTATCTATCAACCCTCATTCTTTGCCAGAGCCTCGTTTGTTTGTCAGCAGACAGGATCACAACAAGACTTAGCTCTGAAAAGGGTAGTGAGTTAGCCACTTTCATCCAAAAATATGAGCCGAAAGAAGAAACTTTCGTACGTATCGTATGTGTTACAATGCACTGCCCCCTTACCACCATCTCTTATTGCGGTTCAATAATTGAATAGATTGCTTATTCGTACCAATGAATAAGCGACTCTATTCCATTTGAAATAGAGTTGATTATTCATTAGTATGAATAAGCATTCTATTCAGTTATTGAATCGCAATAAGAGATGGTGGTAAGGGGGCTGGTAGTAAAAACAATTGTATACGCCAGGCACACGCTCGAGCACGATTTGTGCTGATGCGTCTTCTGGAGCTGGAAGGCAATGGTATCTTGTCGGTGTCGGAAGTGGAGCCTGGCAAGAACCTCCTGCTTACTCTGCAAAAAGACAGGCTCGCGACCGATGGAAAGAAAATTGTCGGTAAGTAAGGTGGCTTACATTAGCTGATGACATTGGTGGTTTCACTAGTGTGTCTTATTTCGGCACTGCCCAGGTCTCAGATCTTGATTTTAACTAGACAAAAAATTAGTCGTTAATTTGTCGAAATTTGTCGCCCAAAGCAAAAAATTTGTCGGTCTCCCGTTAAAGAGTTATAAGGTTTTTTTGTGGCAGTGCCGAAATAAGCTTATTTCGGCACTGCCTACTCGGGATCTATTAAACTACAAAACATAGCGAAGATATGATTTTCCCCAGAATTAGTCGTCAATTTGTCGAATTCAGACACCAAGTATCAGAATTAGTCGACGTCCCGTTAAAAAGTTATAAGTACTTCTTTGTGGCAGTGCCGAAATAAGCCTTATTTCGGCACTGCCCAAAAAAAAATACACCACCTAGCGAAAATCTGATTTCACCCAGATGTTGCCTTGAATTTGTCGAAATTTGTCGGAAATAAAACACAACTGGTCGATGCGTAATTAAAAAGTTACACGCATTTTAATCATTCACGTTGTAGTCAGAGAGCCTAACGTAGGCAGAGTAGAATAACACCACCCCATTCACATATGGCTATCGTAAAAAGCAACTAATGTAGTGCTAAAGAACACCTAAAGCATTCGTAGATCAGAAAACAGTTGCATGCATTGACAAGCTTTGCCAGACTCTGAAAAAGGAAGGAAATAAAACGTTTACTGTTGCATTTTGTGCATGATATAATTTTGATGCAAGATCTCAGACTATACTTATTATGAGAATTATTAAAATGCGTGTAACTTTTTAATTACGCATCGACCAGTTGTGTTTTATATCCGACAAATTTAGACAAATTCAAGGCAACATCTGGGTGAAATCAGATTTTCGCTAGGTGGTGTAGTTTTTTTGGGCAGTGCCGAAATAAGGCTTATTTCGGCACTGCCACAAAGAAGTACTTATAACTTTTTAACGGGACGTCGACTAATTCTGATACTTGGTGTCTGAATTCGACAAATTGACGACTAATTCTGGGGAAAATCATATCTTCTCTATGTTTCGTAGTTTAATAGATCCCGAGTGGGCAGTGCCGAAATAAGCTTATTTCGGCACTGCCTCAAAAAAAACCTTATAACTCTTTAACGGGAGACCGACAAATTTTTTGCTTTGGGCGACAAATTTCGACTAATTAACGACAAATTTTTTGTCTAGTTAAAATCAAGATCTGAGACCTGGGCAGTGCCGAAATAAGGCACACGTTTCACTAAGAGTTTTCATCTTACCATCCATCCAGCAAGAATCAACTCGCTAATAGTAATAAATAAGGCATGTTCTGGAGTGTCGACCCATCTTATAAGCTAGCGGCTGTTCTTGTATGTGTGTAATGAGTGTCATCGATCTAAAATGAAGTTTATATTTATCTGTAAATATCGTAATATGCAGCCACTGCGTTAAGCAGTTTTTTTTTATTATTTTTATACTCTCATAGGCTCATAGCCTCTTGTAGTAGTTTACAGACCAGGGGCCCGAATATTTGGATTCGAAAAGTAGCTCTACGTTTAAGTTATTACCAAACACCTTCAGCTTAGTCGGTGGAGCTCCGTCGTTTCTACCAGCTATGTTAAACACAAGTAGCATAAATCTAAGTTGAAGTTTCATTTTCACAATCAAAAAATACGATGGTAATCGGCTTCAGCTTCGGCGGTAGGTCCCTGAAAGTGTCATGAACCTAGATTTTTTTTAAAATTTATTTATGGTAACAAACTGTCATGTATTTATTTACATATCATGTTCTTAGAAATATTCTTGGAAGTATAATATTAAGTAGTCACTTGCCGGTATAAAAATAAATATTTTAACATTTGTATTTTTTGAGTTCTACTGGTTCTACTTCTCATGACAAGAGTTGAATTAAATCTAAGTTGATAATAAAGGCAAATAGAAAGAATAGTTTTTAGTACATTAAAATAAATATTTTATACCAGTTTGTATGCTAAATAGCATTCTAGTAGTATTTGATCTAAATTGCGGATAGACACAGACAGAGAGACATAATGAAACCACACCCCGGCTACTCCATATAAATGTCGCATCGTTTACTACTACAAAAACAATGACGTCTATGCAGAGCGTGAATGAGCGTGTGGGTGCGGCGCCATATGGAACTATGGAATCCCAAGGATTAGATTTTTAAGTTGTATAACTTTACACAGGCGACTTCCTAGTACAACTGCAGACGATCAAAGCGACCGGCGACGTGGCGGCCGGCGAGCGTCTGTTCGACAAGTACAGCCGGCTCGACGAGCCGTGGGCTCGCTGGAGAGACATCGTCATGTTGCACAAACAGCCGCGCAACATATTCGTACAACCCAACACCGTGCATCAAGGTACATACACAATACATAGTTTAAGGGTTTAAAAAGAGATGGCCAAGCGGCTTGACAACAAGCAATAAGTTTTTTACAACCACGTTCTTAGTATATATACAGGCACATAATAGTTAATCGACTCCTAATATAATAATTTACACACGTATTCTACTTACAAATTACTTGTATGTGGAAGCTGGTGTACTGTGTTAGGTAAGAACACCTGTGTTACATGTGTGTGTACATTGCCGTGAAGCTGTTCGATGTACTCTACCAAACTCCTCAGAAACGGCTGGACCGATTTTTGTATGTAAATTGATATTTTTTTATACCAGTAGGACAATTCTCCTAATAATTTTACATCGCAGAATGAAATTTGTAAATTTGTCCGAATTTCCGAATCGAGACTGAATTATGAATAGACTGAAAATTGTATACTTGATTTCATTAATTAATTAATATCAATTCTTATTGTCACTAGAAGGCCATTCCTAGTTTGTTAAATTTTCAGTCATATTTCGACCTAATCGAAATACCTACGAGAAAAACAAATGTGACATTTGTGAGATTAGATTGCAACTGAACTTAGATTAAACTTTAGAATTGCCTGGTCGGCAATTGTCTAATCTAATGGAAAACAAGATGTGATGGTGTGAATATGGTCGCGTGAATATCAAGGACAAGTGCTCGCGCGCCGCCACACCCACTGCTAACGTTGCAACACTTTCTCTACTTCCTGATGACCTCATTACATATTTTTTGGTAGAAACTTGTTTGTAAATGAATACCAGAGGGTCAATTCTTGTAATTTGAATGTAGAAAAAAATTGTTCCGATTGCATAAATGTCAAATTTGGTATTCTCGTATCACGATATAAAACTTCAGTCTAATTTAAGTGGGATTATATCGAAATAAAACCAAACTTACACAAACTAAGAACATTATTTTGCTAACAACTAGAATTGGCAATAGTTAATGAATTAAATCTAATAAAATTCTCGTGTCGTGGTGTTTGTTACCAAACTCCTCAGAAACGGCTGGACCGATTTTTATGAAATTTTATGTGCATATCGGGTAGGCCTGAGAATCGGCCAACATCTATTTTTCATACCCCTAAACGATCCTTCTATATATCTATTTGTCAATAACTCTTCAATAATTTGAGGAACAACGAAGCTGCGAAAATTTGTACTAGGTATGTGAAATTCCAGCGTTTTGTGCTAATGTCGTATAGTGGTTGGTATAATATGATGATACTCGTCATGTCAACATTACTTCCGAAGTTATTTGGCTATTTCCTTTCTATGCACAGTACGTGAATTCATATATCACATAATCCATTTTAATCCTTCGTTACGAGAAGTAATTAAATTTACCTACACTAGCTCTTAGTGTATTACCAGATACATATTTCGACATCGGGATGGATTTTTGAATTAGATTAACGAAATATCTTCAATATGTTTATTCTTTGTAACCAGGAGACAGTGTGGAGCTAAGGCGGTACCCAGCGACGGCACAGGGCATGGTGTCGTCCTGGGTAGAACGCTTCCCTGGCACAGATGTCGACGACATGCTCGAACAGCTGGCGGAAGCCGATCATAAATACTTCGCACAGTTACAGCCACTGATGCAAGATGTCTAAATAATATCCAACATTGTTTAACTTAATATACAACTTCTAAAAATATTTGAAGTTTTATTTGGTACCACACCAGACGACCATCAGCGGGACCCGCTGATGGTCGTCTGGTGATTTAAATTCCGTCAGTCCGGCCGGTATACTACATGTACTCACGGCACAGAGCACCTAACCGACAACGACAGTACATAGATGTTCCTGCTAAAATGTACAGTCTTTTAGTTAGAAAGTAGTTATTCAGGGCGATGAGCATTACCTGAAAATATAAATTTTATTCATAGTACCTACGCCCACGCGGTTAAGGCGGTAACAGACTGTGTATGTATAGAACAATGGCTGTAGTTTTTGTATAAGCTCTCTCTCAGTAGAACATTTTACTTTACTAAATGTACGGATCAATTTTTATCCAGTTTTTTAAATGACATTCTATTATTTTAATAAAGAGACACTCTATTCCATTTCATCATCATCATGTCCATTTTAGTCTCCACTACAGGAGCACGACGCTCTCTCGTCCGTCCTAGACGGAGGGAGGATTTGGCCTACACTCGCCACGCTGGCCAAACGGGTTGGGGAGGCCTGCTCTATATTTGATAATGTATACCACGAATATCACGAATTACGTTAAAGTTTGCGACGAAACCTTTAGTGATGCGTCTCTCTCAGCGAATTGTCTCCTAGCTCTTCTTCTTTTCTACTGAGCCTAATTTCTGAGGTTGCACAATTATTCCGAAGTAGAGAAAAATTAAAAAACAATTTGTCAACTATATAATTTATTCACATTCAATACAAAACGTGTGTGATAGCAGTTTAATATTAATAGTAACGATCGCGGTGTCTGCGTCACCATAGACAAAAATATTAAAAATCACCACACACCAATAAATAATTTCAATTCTAAAAAAATAAATAAATAGATGTTCGAGGTGATGAGCGAAGATGTCAAATCGATTAAAATAATACATTTTAGAGCGACCTTGTCCGACTTGGTATCTAGCGAAGTTAATTTTGCACAACTTCGTCTAAATGCTAGATGCTGGCCAAACTTACTTAGATCTATAAAACTGAAATCGCAAAACCATTGCTAAAACATACATGTTTCGTGTGAGTGATCTAACACGACCAATCTATAAATAAAAGTTATTCCTAACGAAATCATCTAAGCACCATTCTATTCGATTACTGTTACGGAGTGACTTAGCATTCAATACTATAATGAATATGATAAACATTTAACTTAGATTTGACTTAGGGTCACATAAAAATATGTAAATTGATAATAACTATGAAAAAAATTAAAATTAAACATACTGAGTAAAACATATTTGTGCAAACACACACATAAAAATCGTGTCATTTTATTTCTTTGAATAAAATGGACTAATATCAAATCCAGTCACTTATGTTTATAAAGGCACATAAGAATCAATTTACAATAAACGCTTAACAAAGAAAGTTAGCAGTTTGCAAAATATATAACATTTCATTTGTCAGTATATTTATTTTCAGCTTTCACAAAGCTGTATAAAATGTACCGCAGCTAGTAACTGCAGTTAAAGATGAAGCTAACAAAAGTAAATAATTAAAATATGATGATCCGTACAATGCATTTTTTTACATTTGTGAGTCACTACACTCTACTCTCAAATTGTATTTATATACGTAATCTCTAAATCGTAAGCCCTTCAGTATAATCCCCTAGTAAACCAATAGTTCCTAACGTGTAATTTCGACGGAGATTCATTTCTTTTGTATTTCTACATTTGCCACTAAAGACAGTCTTATAATAAGCATCTGCCACTGAATGAATTAAAATTTACACTACATTTTAATTACAGTAGGACTACATATTTGGCAAGAATTAGTGGATACAGCCTCGGTCAAAACAATATCGATACCTGAAATGTGACGTGTATTTGTATATTTCTAAAAATAGTGGAAGCATTTCGAGATTCTGTCAATTAACTAAACTACAATAGTCTGGCAAATTTTCCGAATAACAACTTGTCAACAAATGCTTAAATAAATCACAAACGATTTCTGTAGTCGCGACCAATATCAGTAGTTCCTCTCAGTCAATTTTCGCAGAGCATTCTGCACCGTCGCCTTCGCCTTTAGGTGGGATATTGGATCTGAAAATTGAAAGTAACCGAAATGTGAATAAAGATTTTTGATAATTGTTCATCTTCGCGTTATTTATCTAATATGTATAAATTAGAATAAAATACACTGGATACTTATGTATGAATTGCCAAAGTTATACATGAATGATGGTCGACTGCAACTGTCGAGTACAATAAAATAATTACAATAAGTAATTATATATCTTTATAAAGAATGAGTCTACGTTTCATATTGCGTGAATTTGTTTAGACTGCCTGCTATTTACTAAATGAATATCTAAGTACAGAATATATATAACAAGGTAAACTCATAAAAGCATTAGTGCTATAAAATTCGAAAGCGTGAAGCGTGCACAGAGCAAAATCGTATTATCTTTCACTTTGGGAAAGTTATATTATTTACGGAACATGTAAGTACAAAAAATATACACACCTTGACAGTGGGTCCTTATCAGGGTCCGGTTTTCTCGTTACGCTGATTGATATTTTTTTTCTTTGTCTTATTTTGTCTAATATGTTTTCGGGGCTCGGCTCTTTCTCGCTTTCTTTGAGTATTATCGCTGAATTTCGGGTTCGTTTCGGTCTGTACGTGGCGTAGTTGCCGGGCGAGTACATAGATATCGTTCTGTTATATTTGTGCGGGTCTCTCAATAGCCCGAGAGACGAGTCTTCAGTGCCATCACAACTGTCGAGAAGCGATTTGGTTCTAGAGTACCTGTGTGTTCCATAAGTGCTAGGTTGATCGTAATCCAAATAACTTCTGCTTCCGGGATACTTTCTCAACTCACTACGATCAAGAGATCTATAGGTATCTATTTTATCATTCAGTCCATAATTATCAAATCTTAAGTTACTTCTAGTGCTAACGGGTAGATCTGTTAGCAAAGTTCTGTATCTATCTGTGGAGGGGGACAAATCTGACGCGACAGAGAAGCCAGGTGACAAGTCGTAAGTCCCGGGCGAAGTAGGCGACACATCGAACTTTGTTTCTGTTGGAGGTGAGTGTATTCTCGCTACTGGGTCGTACTCGGCGGCTCCGGGGCCGACTAGACTACTCTTACGTCGTTGCTTCTTTTCGTTGAATCTAGTATAAAAACTTTTTCTTCGTATTCGATCGACAATATCCTCTTTTTCAGGCGTAATAGATTCATGGTTATGGGTTGTGTGGTGGACGGTGCTATCATAGGGCGACGTAGGATTGGTGTCGTTGCTTTTGTAGTCGGCACTAACATCGGACTTTAGTTCAGAATTTGAGATAGTTGATCTACTCCTGGATCGGCTGCGACTTTGTGATTCGCTAGAATTTACGAGAGTAGTACTTCCGCCTGGAATCGTACCGTTCTTTTCAATCTCGGGAATTGTACCATTTTTTTCAGTCTCTTTGTCGTCTAAAGTAATATTTATATATTGCGGTTCTATCACAGGATTTGTAGGAACTATTTTTTTTACTCTTGGCAATCTGGAGAAGTCTAATTTTAAAGTGTTTCTTAAATTTTTGGGTTCGGCTTCTTTTTTAACTTCTTCATCGTTGTCGACCAATGCTACTGAAACATTGTCACTGGCAGTCCTTCCATATTTGTTTTTGCGACCTAAACCATTTAAAAGTAATGAAGTCGGCCTCTTAGGTTTGTCATCTATGATTATTTCTGTTACGTCATCCGCCGTAGTTTTACTATTAATTTCAGGTTTAATTTCTAGAGTTTCACTTTGAGATTTTTCAACAGGAGGCTTCGCGACTTTCTCTTTCGGTTCAAACTTCTTAAATAGTCCTAGAACTTTTGAGACTGTAGTTTTACCTAGATTTGTATTTTGATTATCGAGAGCAGCAACATCAGTCAGTGTCACAGCTCTCTTGATGAGATTCGACTCGGTGGGAGGTTCGACGGTCACAGGCACTGATTGCTCTCGCTGCACTCTATTATGCTTCACAATGTCTTTTTTACTATCGTTGGCCACAACATTACTGTCAGATACTTTCTCAGGCGAAGCCGATTTTGCAGATGTAAATTTTTCGAGTTTGTGTCCTATAGACTGCAAAACAGATTTCTTTTTTGTGACAACAGGTTTAGAACCATCGTCAGTACTTTTTTCTTTAACTTTCTTTGTGACTTTTTTCTTTTCAGAACTCTTTGCTTCACTTGTATCTTGGCTATTTCCTAGATCAGTCTTTGATTTGGAAGAAACTTTACGTATAATTTTCTTCTTTATAGTACCTTTCTTTTCACTTTGTGTGTCAGGCTCTGTAGATTTCAACTTCACATCATCTTTTTTTGATGAATGATTCGTAATTTTCAATTTCGTTTCCTCATCATTGCCTTTTCCCCCTTGATTACAGTTTGCAACAGCCGAACCATTCTCAATTTTATGTTCAGTTTGTTCGGGTTTATCATTATCTGCATTTTTATCGCTTTTAATTACTTTATATTTTTTTAGAACTAAATTGTCTCCGATTGATAGCGATTTCTGCTTCTCATTTTCATTTTGATCTATTATATCATTGCATTTCAATGGATCAATCTTTACCGTGTCTTTAATTTTATGTTCATTTTGTTCGGACTTATCATTGTCTACATTTTTATCAGATTTATTTACTTTATATTTTTTTAGAACTAATTTATCCTCAACTGGTAAGGATTTCGGGTTGTCATTTCGTTCTACTATTTCATTGCTTTTTATCAGATCTATCTTTCTCATTTCTTCTGGTTTTGTTTTCTTGGGCAAAGTAATACTGAAACTTACTTCTACGTCATTTTTAATGTCTGCACTATTGACTTCTACTTTTGGCATTGCTTCTGATGTTTCTTCTTTTTTCCGACTAATGTATACTTTTTCTGGAGATGGGCTACTAGCAGGATAACTCTTTGGCCTTATCAATTTTGATTCTTTTTGCAAATTCTTTTCTTTGTTTTCAGTTTCATTATGTGCGGAACTTTCCGGTAACAAACTTTGAGCTGGCTCATCGATGGAATCTAAATTTTTAACAGGATAACTCTTAGGTCTCGTCAATCTAGACTCTTTGATAGAAGAATTTTCATCGAATCGGGTTTTTTGTTTTAATTCACTAAACTCTTTGTACGGTCTCGAATCGGATATGAGCGATGTGTCTATCGCACTTTCCTTTATATTATCTAAACTTGGGAAAAATGGTGTATTAGATCTACTACGCTCTTTTGCCGTCAAAATCGCAACCGGTGAGAGGCTTTTGCGAGGATAAATAGCATCATCCCTGAAGGTGTAAGAAGCGTCGCCGCCGTCCGTCGGACTTCTCATCGTCGTGGGCGAATCGAGTGCCCTGATTTTCTTTTCCCTTATTTCTTTTAATACTTTCTGGGTCTCCAGCTCCTTCTCCTTCTTGTGTTTCGTATAGACGTTTTCATCCGGAGGAGTGTCGAAGAAATCGGGACGGAGAAATCTGGAAATACGCTTCCGCGGCTGGTCTCCGGCGAGCCGCATCGAGTGACGACGAAAACCGAGCGGCGACGAGCCGTACGTCGAGCCGTAGCCGGGCTCCGCCGGCGCCTCCTCCAGCGACAGCGCGCGCTCGGGCGCCAGGTACTTGCTGAGCAGCGGCCGCTCCGAGCGCGCGCTCTCCGCCCGCCGCGGCCGCGGCAGCGTGCAGTAATCCGCCAAGGAGGACTCCAGCGGAACGCTCTCCACTCTAGGAGGTAATTCCCGCGCTGTCGGCGATTTCTCGGTGCGTTCCTTTTCGGCGGGTACGTCGGCGACGGGCGGTTCTGTCGGTGGGATATCGACGGCGGTGATCGGTTCCGAATCGATCGGCGAGGGGTGGTCCCCGAGCGCGGGCGTGGTAGGCTCGCTGCGCGGCGCGGCGGGCGCGGCGGGCGCGGCTGGGGCGGCGGCGGACGCGGTGAGCGAGAGCGTGCGGCGCAGCTCGCGCGCGGCGGCGGGCGGCAGGTGCGCCAGCAGCTGCTGCTGCAGGCGCCGCGACAGCGCCGGCGTCAGCCCGGACAGCGCGCGCATTTCGGCCTCCGACAGTTGTATCGAGCTGAGGTCGAGGTCGGACAGATCTAACCCGCTATCCGCGTTCGTTTCTGCGTTTTGTCGAGCCCTCGTTTGGTGCTTACCGGATTTCTTACTATTACCTGAAATATAACCGAAAAACACACTTTTCGATCATGCAGAATGCTCGCTGGGATGGCGTATTTACAGTGTCGTCTTACTAGAATGACTTTAAATCGGCACCGTGAGACGGCCCGACGATGGGGGCGAACGGGAGAAATCCGCTCGAGATAATATTTAACATTTACGAGAAAGGTCTAAAATCAAATTTAGTTATCGCTATTTTACTCGAGACGGTTTACGATTAATGCAAACATCGATGCGTTCGGTTAGAGTTAATAATAATGCGAGCTAAGTACAAACTAATCAAATTAGTTCAAACCGTAAGCCTTAGAGGAATGCAAAACAAAATCACAAAGGTATGCATTAAAATGTTGCTTTCGAATAAACATAAATTTACCAGAATGCGAACTAATGAACATGGGATCAGCGATGAATTTGAAATATATAGGCGTATATATTCTGGTAAACGGCCGCGGCGCACGGTGCGAAACACAAAACACATAAAAGAAGAAATAAATATAGTTTAGTACCTATTGTTGTGTGGCGTTCGTGGCAGATTTGTGGTTGGCGCTGGTGCCGCTGTGAAGTGAAGATTTGGTCGGAGCATGCAGTGTAACGCGCAACCCAACTGCAACCACACCAACACAACTCACTACGCCGCCGCGCCGCCCGCCGCGGCGGGGGGCGGGGCGGGGCGCAGCGGGTCTACTGTGCGGCCTCGCGGCGGACTCCTCCTACATCGAGTGCTACCACATCCACTATCTACACATTTATGCTATTTCCACTTTACAAACAAATTAACTGTCGGCGTGAACTATTCTGCTCGTATCGGCTCATTGCTGTAAAATTGCTGGGCAATTAAAAAAAAAGAAAAGTTAATGTATTCTGCGTTACACGACAAAGTACTGTATTGCCACAGGCGATGCGATACGTGAAATGCCTTCGTCGTACATCATGCAATATCGATACTACGCAATGAACTGAAGGCTCGACGGCTGATAGCAACGCAACATTTTCCTGCTAGTGTTAGCGGGTAGGAGAAAATCAACACCTGCACAAAGAATGCGATTTGAATACACAATATAACACTACAATGCAAAATAACGTTAAATAATATTAATGAAAATGTTAATGAAATCAGAAAAATTACACACACTCAACTTATACAATAGACTACGTGGTATACCATAGTCTATTATATACGACGTTAATGTTACAATGATAACTCGTTTGGAGGAAAACGTCGCTAATATCGGAGGCAAATTTTATACCACTCGTGTGTGAAACGGGAACACGGTCGCTTGATGCAATCGGGCGCGAGGCGGGTCCGACGCGGCCACGAGACGCCGCGTCTCGATGTGATGGATGGAGAGTTAATTAATTTGTTTAGTGCAAGCCAGCTTTGTTGTGAGTGAGGTGCGCGTGACACTAACTACGGTGGAGCAACCGATACGTGTTCCATCAACAATTACATGCGATCGTGTGGTACAATTAACATTTATACGTCTATTTTATTAAGCTTTATTTAAATTACTTTTGACCAGTTAAAAAAGGTATCTTGACGACCTGTTGATGTGAAGCCACCGAAACCCATGCTATCACACTCGTAGAAACCAGGGATGTAACGGAGGTAATTTTATCGGAACCGAAGGTGGAGTCGGAGTTTTTAAATTTCATTTATCGGAGTCGGAACCGGAGTCGGAGGCCGCAAAAATCAAAACAAATATCTATAACCTATGAACGTGTCGTATGCCTAACAAACTAACAATAAGTGAAAAAAATAATTGACGATAGAGCACACGTAGCGGGAGTCGGGGGGATTCCCCGCGCGACATGTAATGACCCCGTTGAGAGTTCATAACAGTCGACGCAGGCCGCCGCCGCTATATTATGCTTCGACCTCAGATTAAAACCTCCGATTTAAAACTGTCGGAGCCGAAGTCGGAACTGAAGGTGTAATAATAATCGGAAGTTCCGATTTAACGAAGCCGGAGTCGAAGCTCCGTTGTTTCGGGATGTTTCCGTGATAAAAACCATCATATTTATTTTCATGTTTGTTGGAAATTTTATGCAGCTTTTTGTGAGGAAGTTGACAACAGCATGTGTTTATGAGATCACGTGTGTTTACTAATCTTTCTCAGTAGAAATCAGAAATGCTATAATCAAATACGGCGGACAGAGGTTTTTATCGGTCTATCTATGGTCTTAGAGGTATGGATACAAATAATGTTCTTTTCCTTTTTGAGACAAATGTTTCCTTTAGTTTCATAACGTCTAAATCCTACAATGTCCAGAGAGGGCAAAACGTATATACCCCAGAATGGCATCAACCTAAAACAACACTAACTTTCCAAAGACAAGATACAAATAGACTAAGAGAATGCAACGGATTGACTAAACCATTAACGCACCCGCTGATTTAGTATCTATATCGTGTAGATCAGTCATATGAATCGAATGGAGCCAATCTGCTTGTATAGCGTTGGTGCGTTTGGTAGATACAGCCGTTGAAACGAATGGTTTAATTCACTAAAGCATACCACGTGGTATGCTTTAGTGAATTAAACCATCATTCAAGACACCGGCAGATTCAAGGATAATATGATACTATGTACAATACCCATACACACATTACAAAAACTGATGTGATTTGTTGGTGCGTTTGGTAGACATATCCTCGCAAAGGAGATAACGAATTTTTTTAATAGTCTTTGTGATGGCTGTTTTGGTATATATAGCGTGATATGAATATGGTATTACTGAGCAATGGTGATAAATTTAATTGGTAACTTGTACATCATTGCTGATTTCTACCCATAGAGGACGTAATGAGTACGATATTTGCCTGCTGTACATCTAATACACCCTGCGGAATATCTATCCTTATTATTATTTATCTAAGTAATAATGGCAGGGTTTTAACAAACCCGGCGTCTATAACGCTGGGACTTATGTTGATACTGGTGGTTTTTGCCACTTTGTGGAACGTTTTCAACATTTTTATATAATAAAATCACTTGTACTATTCCACTTAATTTATTTTTACCGACCGGTGTAGCTTTCATAGATCAGCACAATCACGCTCAATTCGAACCGCTGGGTATAAAACAACTCGTACTTTGACTACATGCCAGATTATATATATATTGTGTGTATTTCACACTGCAAAAATTGCATTTCGATGTTCGATGTTAAGAATTTACTTTATAATAATACAAGTTGATATCTTTATATAAAATATATAAATAAAAACTACAATATATATATAAATAAATAAAATATGCACGATTAAATAAAAAGATATTATCTTACATATATTATTAATTGGAATGCAATGGGTGTTTAACATAAAACAGAACTTTATATTGATTAGCCGATCGATTTATTAGCTTATTATTGCAAGCATTTTGCCTTAATCTCTATCTGAAGCCTTTTCTTCTTCTTCGATGTATCGAATAATGAAATATTATCTCCTAATAAATAATCCTAAAGACTGGCGCGCAATTTAAGCGACAAACGCAGCGCATTGCAAGACATTTTCAGTCCTCATATAGTATTCTGCAGCTCATATAAGAAAATATGTTTTTGCAATGCGCTGCATGGCGGTGCTGCCGCCCTATTATATTTCAACCGCTGTACAATAAATCTAGTGAGTATGTGTGTGCAGTATACAGCGTTCGTATCGGAGCGGGTGCGTGAGGCATGCCTCAGAAGCCGTCAGCGGTGGTGTATTGGCAACGTTTTCCCCGAGCGAGCGTGGAGACACTACTGGACTTACCGCGCGGCATCGCCTGGCGGCTCGAACTGAACATCGAGTCGAAGTCGCGGTCTCGGGAGCCCCAGCCGTCGCGTCTGCATATCAAATTATATACATTAGTAACATATATTATTATAAAATGTGTCCAATTTTCAAGAAAATTAATCCAGGAAATAAAACAATCACACCTCCAGAAGTTAGCTACACATAGAAATATATAGAATTATTGACAACAAAGTCTTAAATGTTTATTAAAACACGGCAAATGAATTCAATATATTATAATATGTTACACAAATATGGATAGTATGGGGAAGTAGCAACGTAATAACTGTATAGTTGCTGTCAAAGTTATTTACTAATGTATACGGTTTCGGAATACATGTCAATTTAAACTAGGCATGATGAAAGGCATATATTCATTAGACAAGACAATTGACGAGCAACATGTGATGCTTAATATGCAACATTGCACAACGACGTGCGATATTTCGTACCTTTAATATTCCATAGGCAAAATGTCTTTCTATAGGCGCCATTTTAATAGTGAGACAAAAAAGTGGTAAAAAAAAACGGCAGCGTCATCGCTTAACATATTGAGTAACATATTACATTTCTACAATGTTAAGTGACATGTTACATTTCTACAATGTTGAGTAACATGTTACACTTCAACTGTTGCCTAATGAATATAGCTATTTGACTTACGTTTCTGACACACTTCGTTTACTTTCCACATATTTATGTGTGCTGCATGTGAACAAGGCAAATAATTTTACACACACGCTTACGATGTGACGTAACTATTTCTATGAACACGCAGTTCTGTCGCAAAAGAAACCTTATGTACTATACCATAATAGTAAAAATTGTATACTCACAAAAGATGTCTCCTTGGTAAGTGAGGGCTGCATGCATAAAATTAAAATATTTTAGTCGGAAAATAATAAAAACAAATTACATGCAGCACTAATCTTATATTTTGTCAACATAATGTTGTTATGAATTTTTTGTAAATTCAACAATATTTTTGATTCTAAAGGCTTTTGGTAAATAAGAAGTAAATAATTATTATGTTAAAATATTGATAGTCTGTGATCATTGAACTAATTAGATTGAATAAATGACAGTACGAGCATAAAACCGTTCCGTTGCTTAAGTTCTAACACCGTAGAAAGCCAAAACACCAACGAAGTAAACCAACTATTTTGAAGTGTCAATAAAAACAATAGCTATGCAATAATAATAAACAAGACAGTTACGCGGTGTTTTAACTTAAGCGACGATTAGTAACTTATTGGAATCTTGCTTGGATTTTAGAAAATTCCTGCGGGATGCTGGGTTGTCGGCATACACGCGGACGAAGTTTTAAGCAATGCGGCTCGTTATAAAAAATGAAAAGGACGTTTTATTACGACATTGGGATTTCAACGTTGTAAAGTTTTCTTTTCATTTCCAGTCGGCATTGGAAGAAATATTTTTTATGGAAAATACTCGTTAAAATTCTTAAACCAATATAATACTAATCATTCTTTCTTTCTTGAATATCTTTATGTTGATAGAATTTCTGTAAAAAAAAGCCTCTTTTTTTACGACTGGCCAAAAAGGACGTGCTTTTCTTTATTCCACTGTAAATTCTGAATTACTTTCCCCGATTTCAATGTACTTGGTTTATTAGAGCTGCCAGGCGAAACTATGTAATTTAAAATTAATGCATCAAGTAATTTGACATTATACAAAATTGTAATTCTAAAAATAAAACCTTTCACAGTACCCTACGGCTAATTTTGTGCACTACTACTCTATAGCACCGTATTTGGTGTGATGTTCCGATATAAGCAGTGTTTGCGTTTTCATTTAGAAAATTGATTTTTTTTCTATCATACTCAAATATTCGTTCTGGCAACCCTAATAATAATATAATCCTACTGTAAATCTAGAGTGTGATAGGGTACAGATCGCGCATCCAGAGTTGACGCAAACAGACGCATTTCAATGTGTATAAGTGAGATAGGAAGCCCTTTCCACTTGCGCACATTACAAGACGCCTGAATTTCTGTGTGAGCGCTGTATTCGCCTAATTCTCGCTACGCGACCTTGCCTAGCCTGTCATAATCTCAAAAAAATACGATATGTCATTGTATTTGACTCCAAACAGAAACTTCGTACTTTTATTATTAAGACTATAAATTGAATAACGTTGTCAGAAGATCTCACTTTACTGACTTCTTCCATTATCTTATGTAATTGCTGTCCTACTGAATGATGCTTTGTGTATAATTTTAACGATGACAAAAATACGTAAAGCCACACTGTTTGAATAATGTGCATTGGTTACCTGTTGAAGAACGGCGACTGTAGATTGTTGAACAGTGAGTGTGGATGTTGTGGGAATCCGGGGCCTTCTTCACCGTTGAGCCGCTGCGTCAGTGCACGCACCTGGAACACAAGCATTGCACGCATTATTTCTTCTTCTTTTTAGTCATGGCAATCACAATTCAGCAACGAAACTGATATTTTGGATCCAATGTGAAATAATGCCAAAGTGGTTAAGTTCTCGTTATTTATATTTGTGATCACAATTTGAAAATAGTTTTCATACTTCTAAGGTGGCAAGTAAGCATACGGCCCACCTCAAGAGAAACGATGACCGCAACCAATGGACTCTTACAACACCAGAGTCATCAATCGCGCGTTGCCGACCTTGTAAAAACCTCTTCAAACCTTTTCTGAAGAATGCTACAGTTCTATGCTACAGTCTAATAACTAATTGAAAGTTGTTAAGTGTAATTTTTGTAACTGTTTCTCATACATTTGCATAAAACATTTCAATGCAGTTACCGTAGCCCATGAACGCCTGTAACGCCAGGGGCATCACACGCGCGTTGCCGACTGTAAAAACCTGAGAAAACCTCGACAGGCAGTTCATTCCACAGCTTGACAGTACGCGGGAGAAACTTCTCTGGAACCGCACAGTACGTAATCGCTTAGGCTCCGATGTGGGACGGGGGCCCACCACACATTCCCACCACTGTGTCTCCTGTGTAGCCAGGATTAACAGCGGCGACCACCAAAAATGGCAACGAACAATGAAGTCCATTACAGTCCCGGGGGTAAAACTACGGCTGTCTTGGAACTCACAACGAATTTAATCAGAAGAAATTAGTAGGAGTAGGAAGCTTTTGGAATTTGACTTCCCCTCTTAGCAATGTGAGAGACAGCAATATGGCAAATAAGGCATTAAAAGCCTAAAGAGATGTCTAGTCAAGTGAAGCTCAACTGCCGTGCACCACGGATTTTAAGTTTCTAACACTATTGGGGACCTAAAACATTGAGTTGTTACCTAACACATCGATTCCAATAATATGAATTGCAAAATCGTCTGAACGCTTGGTAATTCTAAGGCTCCGATGTGTGAGGATGAATTCCCTGTCGATGGCGATCGGTGCGACTGTAGAAGGAGGCCGTTGGCATAATGTCAAACAACTCCTCTGAACACACCCCATTGTACAGACGGTAGAACACACAAAGGGACGCAAAATCTCTTCTCAGACTTAAAGGTTCTAAACCGTCTGTTAGTTTAGGATCGTCGACAATCCTCACAGCACGCCTTTGAATCGAGTCACAAGGTGCAAGCTGGTATTTAGGCGCTCCCGCCCATAGATGGCAACAGTATGTATGCGGCCGTACTTGAGCTTTGTAAAGCATAAGTCTTTGCCGCGGATAGAAGTACTGCTTCGCCCTGTTGAGCACACCTAGTTTTTTCGACGCCAGCTTGATTTTCCCCTCCAGGTGACAACGAAACTGGACGTCGCTGGAGATTTCAACTCCAAGAATCCCAATGTTTTTGGCGATGGTAAGGGGTGTGTTTTGGAATTGAGGAGCCACAGCAAAAGAGGTTTTCTTTGCGGTGAACGCGCAGACTTGTGTCTTAGTGGGATTGAAATGAACCAGGTTCTTTCGCCCCCAATCGGACACACTATTCAGTGTGCTCTCGATCTTCGACACAAGCTGTTCACGGCTCTCCTCCACGAGAGAGCGGGGAATATTAGCGCGGCCCGTGTAATAAGCATCCCCGGTGCTGTCGTCGGCATAGCAATGAATGCTGTCAATGGATAACATATCATTGATATGCAGCAAAAACAGTGTCGGGGACAATACCTAGCCTTGCGGGACGCCAGCATTATGTCCATGCTATTGGAGCAACTGCCATCCACAACGGCTCTAATGCCTCTGCAAGACAAGAAGCTAGCGACCCATTCGCATAAACCCTCTGGTAGACCGAAAGCAGGCTTCGAAAGAAGACTACGGTGCCAGACCCGATCGAACGCCTTCGCCATATCAAGACTGACTGCTAATGCCTCACCTTGACTCTCCACGGCTGAAGCCCAGCGATGTGTAAGATACACTAGAAGATCACCATTCGAGCGACCAAGGCGAAAGCCGTATTGATGGTCGCTGATTAAGTCGTGCTCTTCTAGGTATTTCAAGAGCCGGTTGTTTATCACGCGCTTCATTACCTTGGAGAGAATGGAGGTAACAGCGATAGGCCTGTAATTCGATGGGTCTGATCTGCTTTGCTTTGCTGAAGTTTAGCTTCTCTGCAAGACCGATTAAACCACGGCCGTTTCATCTAAGTAGCCACCCGCCGGTTTGGAATAAATAATTCCATCCCAGCCAAATGGAAGGAAGCAATTAAAAAGATAATAAACTTTAAGAACGACACAGGACATTGTTATAAAGAGGTACGAATTAAAGTACTTACCCTATGTAGTAGTGTTGAGAACAGATTCTCTGCGGTGAGCAGGTGGAAGCCTTCGTCTTCCTCATCTTCTTCTCCGGAGCTGACCGACTCGGCGCGCGCTGCACGCGTAGACCTGGAAACAACGTTGTTTTGGAGTTAGTATACATCTTCAACCCTCATTCATCTCACTGCTGGAATACGGGTCTCCCCTCAATCGAAGGGGTTTAGAGCGTACTCCACCACGCTGCTCAACTGCAGGTTGACGGAGGCCAGTATTTTCAAGCCGCCCAAAAAGCCTCTGACTTGGCTTAACGATTATAATCTAATGAGAACAGCCGGGACCGACGGTTTAACGTGTCCTCCGAAGCACGGAGGACCTAGAGATAAATAATAATCCATGGACAGGCTACGGTCGACGTTGCTTAACTTGCGTGTTCGAGTAAACTGACACGCGTAATGGTGGCTCCACACATGCCGCCGGTATTGCTACCGGCTTGCAGACTGCCTTGGCGCTAGCTTACCCCGCCAGCCGCGTAAAGCCGCGAGTGCCGGCGTAGAGTATGTGTGGGTACACCATAAGGAACCCTCAAGCCATCAAGCTCAGTATACAACGAAAAATACAAAACATGAGGGAGGTACTTACTGCGATAGCATGGACTCAATGTGGGTCATGATCGCTAAGTTGGACATGGTAGACGCAGGCTAACTATGTACCTACTCGTGGCAAATTTTGCGGGTACTCGAGACATGTTAATCATTTTTTTCAAATATTTTTTTCAAAATTATACATTTTTATTAAAATTTCTATAACCGCAATTCAAAATTACATTAACATACAGGTAATTGCAAATGATACATTTATATTTTTTTTTTCAGGAATATTGATCTACACTCCTGCTTCCGCCACCAATATTCTTATAACAAATGATTGGTGGCGGAAGCATGCAAAGTACTGTAACACAATAACAATAATAATAACACGCAAAGTAGTGTAGTCTGAAAAATAACACCTGAATCATTTAACTATTTTGTTTACATTTATTTCAAATTATATACATACCTCAATCTGTGCATGTGTGTGTCATCCTCCTCTTCGGATTCGCCTCCGCTGACCAAGCTGCTGTAGTAAAACAAACGTAAATTTTGGACAAACATCTTCTCTGTTGTAAAAAAATAATAAACATTTAAAGTATATAAAATATAAAAGAGATTCAATATATTTAAGGGTTATAATATATAAAAGAAAGGTTAGAGGATAGCGTATTTTTAAGTGGGGAAGTACCTCCACCTATACTGCAGACAAATAACATTTCCTTCGAGGGTCGTTGTGTTCCTGCGAGTGAGTGAGGTTACCAGAAAGAAAGGAAGAAGTAAAGCCTGGAAACGGATCAGCGACCCCTTGGTGTTGCTGATCTCCATGGGCAGTGGTGATTGTTTTCTACCAGGTGACCCAAATGCTCGTTTATGCCCGAGTTATGAGGTCCCATTTGAAGCGAAAATCACATTACGAAGTATCCACGCTGAGGAAGTTACTGACCATTAACTATGAAGTAAATATAGGATAGGTACTAGCCTGAGGCTTAGCGTTCGCGTAAACACAGTGTTTAGACAAAAAAATCATAATCTATAGTGACGAGTCCGGTAGTCGAATAACTAGCAATGACTACTTTAGCACCGAGGATCGGTTTGTATTGGTTTGGATCTTTTCCATATATTACATGTACTAATTTACAAAAAAAAATATATTTGTATATGTCTATCAGTTACCTAGTTCACATGTACAAGCTTAGTTTAGACTAGATAACGCTGTGTATTATTTGTCCAGTAATATTATTTACTTTTAGCGAAATACTTTCATTCAGCCGTTTATCCGTGAAAGAGAACAAATATCATCCATAACCACAAAGTTTTACATTTGTCATATTATTAGTATGAAGGATGTAGTATGACCTGATCCGCCTGGGCTTGGGCGTGCGCTGCGGGCGCGCGGCCTCGGGCTCGAGCGAGCGCTGGCGCGGCGTCACGTAGCCCTTGCCCTCCACCGCGATGGGGATGATGAACTCGCGCGCGGACTTCTTGATGGGCTCGCCGGGGCTCGAGCACGACTCGGCCGCGCTCGCGTTCGACTCCGACGAAACCAGCCGCCTGCATTCGTAAGGGCCTATTACTACCTGGGTCTATCATAATGTCATCGCACGACACTAATACGGGCGCACCTCACTCTGCTTTAGTCTCAAAACATTCAAGTTGCAAAATAACACATGCTTGCAAAACGTTCATATCTCATAAGATCCAATTCTCAAGTCTTCTAAATTAATAATAAATTCTTTATTTCTTCTCTCACACAGATGTAGTGTTACATTGATATCTTAAAGCTAATACATTAGTGTATTTATCTATGTGAGAGACTGGTATCTGCACTAGGAGAACCCGTATGACAGATTACCAGCCTCTCCACTTCGGACCAGGTAGATAAGAGCGACTAAGATATCTCGATATAATCTTGTGTATAGATACAAATTAATGTTAATATCTTTCCTTAAGTAGCATTGCGGGTAGTGTAACATATTCTAAAATTACTTGTTATTTTTAAAAGTGCTCCTACCTCCGCTCACACGCTTATCGAGTTATACAAAAATGACAAGCGACTCTCACGGTTTTGCGGACGGCGTCACACTATCTGACGGTGCAAAGATAAGCAACTCAAAGAAGTGCAATCAATCGGCTGCCTCACAGAGACAGTGACGACGGTGTGAAACGGAAATTGAGAGTTTAATGTGAAGTATTTCGAAATTGCAAAATATCTAATCTCAGAAAGGGCACGTTGCAAAATTATCTAGTCACAAAATGTCCATATCTCACAATATTAATATTTTTGTATGAGTGGATGTATAAGAGTGTGTGTTATATTAAAAGTCATAAAATGTAATTTGTTAAGTTATCATTGGTTTAAATAAATATGTTAAATCTAATTTAAGTTGGATTAGGTTATATTAAAGTTGCGGTCATCAAAAGCCGATCGAGCGTAGCGAGCGGGGCTCATATTATACTCGCACATCCACTCATACAAAGAATTAAATATTGTGAGACATGGAAGTTTTGAAACTTGACTATACTGCAATTTGAATGTGTTGGAATATCTGGAATCTGGGAGGTTTCGAGAGTTGTGAGGTAAGAACGTTTTACAACTATATGTCATTTTGCAAATTGAACGGACAAAACGACGGCACTAGATAGACAGTCTGAATATCTCAATGTGTAATAGACCCAATACACTTAATTTGTAGATCATACTCTTGCGAATAAAAATATTGTGTTATCACGGGCACGGGTCGATGGTACATGTGAAATATCAATACGAATTTTATAAAAAATGTACCCGAGTATATATAACTGAGTAAAGTTTAGGGTTCACTGGTATTCCGTGCAGATAAAATAGACCCAATGCACTTAATTTGTAGACTATACTCTTGAGAATAAAAAAAATGTGTTATCACGGCCGTGGGACGCATGGTAAATGAAAAACGTCGATACGATTTTTATAATAAATGTGCCCGAGTATATGTAACAGAGTGAAGTCTAGCGTACACAAGTATTCCGTGCAGATAAACTGTCTGTCTGAATGAAACAATGTGGTATTAAATGATGTGTAAGCGAGACGACTTAAACACAAACGTACACAGTCTTCATAGTGTTTAAATGTGCTTGTATCGGTAACAGCTTGCCTGACCGCCGTGTTTAGGTGTTCACATCAAAAACCGGTCTCTAAAATTACGTGTTGAACTCGAATGGTTTCATTGCGCTATACAATAAAATGAATGTGAAGTAAAAAGTTGGAAACACATAATTGAACATCCCAACATTTGATTGACAAACAATTTTATTTTCTTCCAACTATGCTTTAATTTCATCACAATCACACTAAAAACTCAGTACAAAACGAGTCTTTAATGCTCTAGAGCAATAAAAATGTATGAAATTTCATTATTGCACAGTTTTTTTTAATCGCACCAAAAGGTGCCAATCTCAATGGATTAGCTCTATTCAGCCAGCCGATATCAATACTTTTTTTTTCGTACGTATTATTCGTTTCTATCCTACTTGTTCAAAATTTAAAAAATGATTGCTGCTAACTCTGAGTTAAAAATGAAAGAAATTTAAAAAAGTGATTTGGCGGGAACTTTGTTAATTTTGCCTGACAATATTTTTGGAAACGATAAAAGTGTGATATGTACTATCTGATTTTGAGTGCTTCGGCTTCGAATTAAAATGGAATCATCTAGCGACACATTAACTCCGGAAAACATTCTAAATGAAGCCGACAGTGTTATAGAAACTTCTATTTTAACTGTTTGATATGAGTTTCTTTTATCTACTATTCCTATAGGTATTAGTTGAAAGAAAAGCAGATTATGCACCTCGCCTTAAGTAATTTATATTGCCCTCGTGCCTGTTAGATTAGAGCCCTCGCTGACGCTCGGGCTCTAAATCAGGCACTCGGTGCAATAATAAATTACTTTGTGCTCGATGCAATAATCTACTATTAAGACATATTTCACACAGCTCGATAAATATTCAATGACATGTTATAGTAGTTACACTTTACCTAACATTATTGAAGTTGAGTATATACCTGATCGGTGTCTGCGTGACCCTGGGCGTGGGCCTGAGCGCGGCGGCGGCGGCCGGCGTGGGCGGCGTGGCCGGCGTGGGCGGCGCGGGCGGCGGGGACGTGGGCACGTCGTCGCCCGCCACCTGGATCGGGATGATGCGCTCCACGGACACGCCCCTGAACAACGTCACTCGTCATGTATATACATGCATTTTTTTTGTTTTATTATTTTTATATACCTTTTTATACCATTTTTCCATCGCATCAAAAAATAAAAAAATAATTTCCTTATCTGCTCAATAGATGTCGCTATTAAAATTTTATCTACCAAAATAAAAATTATGGAGGGCAAAGATATCTTTTTTTTATATTACGTCTATATTATCATCTAATTTTTATATTACCGCTTCACATCAAGCGGGACCTGTACTCGTCTACCACCCGACGAGCACACGTCCCGCTTGATGTGAAGCGGTTGCCGTAGCGATGTTAACGCTCGAAACATGAAATATCAACATTGCTTGCAGCGCAGTAACTCTTTCCTTTTTGGTGACATCACTCACTCGCACAAAGTGAGTGTAGTATACTATGATGAAAACGCCTCACCTCGGGCGATGGTCTTCGACGCGATGCTGCGCCTCCGTGCGGAAGACGCGCGGCGAGGAGACGCCGGCGGCGGCGGAGGCGGGCGCGGGCGCGGCGGGCGGCGTGGGCGGCGGGGACAGCAGCGTCGCCACGCCCGCCGACGACGACCGCCCGTACGGCACCGGCGGCTTGCCTGCACACACGACACACCACATACCGTACAAAAAAACATAATGTGCACACATGGTAGAAAAATAGTAGTTTATGCAACTGTCATATAAGAAGGGGTATTAAAACACGAGAGTCAGTGCGATACTAACTTGACTCGAGTGTTTTAATACCTAAGTTTATGCAGTTTCATACACTACTTTATCTTCACTCATAGGAAAAATTGAAATTAAACAAAGTAGGTAGGTTACAAGGAAGTAATTATAGTAATTATTTTTGGAATCCTGAATACAAAAACACGATGGGCAAAAAATGTATGGGAAGCGCGGGAAATTAAGTTCAAACTACACATGCGTGCGCCATTTTTTTCACAGTTCGAACTGCGCATGAGTTTCATAAACTACTATTTTCTACCATTTTGCACACACTATGGTAGAAAATAGTAGTTTATGAAACTGTTGCTTAATAAAGGTTCTTAAAATCCGAGTGTGAGTTTATCACATGAACCGAAGGCGAAAGTGATAATAGCGTCACACGAGTATTTTAAGTCATCACTAACGTAGTAGTGAATTTAACTGCATTTGTATCACTCACCCGCCCGTATGAACGTAGATATGACGTCTCGAGCTCGCTTGCGGCCGTCGTCGCCCGCGGCCGCCTTCTCCTCCGCCAGCTTCGCCATTGAATTCTGAAGGCTCCTGTATATAATAATAAATTTAGTGCTGCCTGTAGAGATGAAGAAAATAAATAGATACATTGAATTGTATAGAGTATGATATATATTTATGAATCTTTATATGTCCTATCCTATTAAATTTACAATACAGGGTTTTATGGGGGTTAAATGGGAAAACCTATTTATATATAACTTGCTGAAAAAGTACAATGTCAATGAAGTTTTACCACGGGGAAGAATGGGAAGTTTCAATTGTGTGAAAATACATTATATAATATGGGTACCAATTTCATAATGAAAATCGGGACATTTATAATGAAGAAGGTAGTGTTGCATCACTATTTTATATTGCCTCGCCGCATTTAGTTGGTTTTACTAAATACTGTGCGGATTTTCAAAGGATTAAACTTGGTCATTTTTTTTTCATTTACTAAGAATTTCAGTTAATGTAAATAGCAATTTACTTGAGAAGGCTTAAACAGTGACGTCATATTTTGCTAATTAGAACATTTGTCATAAATGCTTCTTGTTTGGACAGCTGATAAGACGTAACACATTTGACTATGTGTTATGTAGTTACCTCCTGGCGTCCTGCAGCAGCGCGGTGGGGTCCATGGACGCGGAGCTGTGCGATGGCTCGCTCTCAGTCTTCTTCACTCCGCCGCGGGACATGCCCGCCTCCTCCGGGGACTTTTGCTATATACAATAGTCATTATAAGTTATGAGTTGACGAGCTCAGTGGTCGAATGGCTAGCAATGGCCACTTTGACTCCGAGGTCGCGGGTTCGATTCCCGCACAAGACAAATATTTGTATTCATCAATCTTTGATGAATATGTATGTTTGTCTTGGTCTGGGTGCTTTCTATGTGTTATACATTATGTAAGAATTAAAAAAAAGCATTATACCAGTAATCCAGTAGCTATAGTACAAGCTTTTGTGTAGTTTGGGACTTAGATAGCAGTCTTTAATTTGTCCAGGAATATTTTTTATTTATTTATTTTTCATATTAAGGAAATTTTTCGCCGAAAATCTCGGGTGTGAAGGTTTTTACAAAGTCTTGACGGCGATGATCCCTGCCTTCGGCACGCACTTATAAACGTTACATTTATAATTATACAAGTAGCCGATAGCGACTTCAATAGCGTGGACTTTTTAATATTAATAACTCCACTTAATTATTATTCAAAACCATCCAATATTTGTAGTTTCCCCA
This sequence comes from Hypsopygia costalis, assembly GCA_937001555.2. NCBI lineage: Eukaryota > Metazoa > Arthropoda > Insecta > Lepidoptera > Pyralidae > Hypsopygia > Hypsopygia costalis. Next base: position 22,503,592 of record OW443332.2, read on the forward strand.
TACTAATAGACAGACAAAAAAATCTTTCCTTGTTTCGTTTTGGCTTCTGTTATTTTTATAAAGACTGCTAACACATTTTTTTCTAAAATAACTCTTATGTACAAAAATTGTGCCGTTATAATTTTATTATATGTAGGTAATAGACAAAATGTTTCAGAATTTCAATGTTAACTTACCGGCGACGGTTCGATGCCAATCTGTTGGAGTCTGACAGTGCCATTGTCCGGCGCCTTCGGAGTCAATTCACGGTCCTCACTTTGTGCTTTAGGTTTGGCAATCTTTGATACGACTAGAAATAAAAGCAATAATAAATTTAATTAGGCGATAGCATTATAAGTTTATCTAAGAATTTAAAAGGGAAGGGCCGCCTAATGTAATGCGGTTACCGTAGCTAACAGACGCTTGCAATATGAGTGTTGTTCGCGCGCCGTCACTACCACTGCCATTGCAGCATTTCCGCACGTCTCAATCATACTTTTTTTATATGAGAGGGGGCAAACGTGCATGTGGGTCACCTGATGGAAAGCAATCACCACCGCCCATGGAGATCAGCAACACAAAAGGGTCGCCGATCCGTTGACAGCCTATACTCCTTCCTTTCTTTCTGGTGAGCTCACTCACTCGCAGGAACACAAAAACCCTTAAGGAAATTGTTATTTGGCTGCGGTATTCTGTGAGCTGGAGGTATTTCCCCAGTCGGGCAGCTTAAAAAATACGCCAAGTCCTACCTCTCTTAAACTTGTTCACAGAAACATAAAAGTCTTCAAGGGTATTGTTATTTGGCTGCGCTCTAGCTCGTCAAGCAATCAGCAAGGTAGGGGTACCTTGGTGTGGGGACACCAAGTAACAGCTTTCCATCAAGCTGCCGTTGCGAACCGCATGCCTATTTGTCACCTAAGTTGTAAAAAATACTGCATAGCTAACCTGGTTTAGTAACTGTACGCTTAGGTTCCGGCGTGGTGGTAAGCGACGCCCGTCGCTCGAACTGGTCTTTGAAGTTGCCCACGTTGCCGCCTAGACAAAGGGATGTTGATCAACACCAAAGTTTATGGAGCATATGATGAGCCCAGTGGTAAAATGGCTAGCAATGGTTAGTTTGACTCCAGGGTCGCGGGATCGATGCTCGCACAAGACAAATTTTTGTGTGCATGAACATGTCTATTTGTCTTGTTCTGGGTGTTTTCAATGTACATATTTTAAATATGTATTCACAAAAAAAGTGTATTTACGTATAACATCAGTTATCTAGCACCCAAAGTACAGCTTGGCTTTGTTTGGGACTGAATGGTAGTGTGTAACTTGTCCTGGAATATATTATATTTATTATCTTTGAATGTATTTAATTATTTAAGCCCTTGTTCATAATTTATAAAAAGTAAATTATAACGTGTTTGTATTCATAGTCATTTATGAATGTAACTACGTAATCATTTCAATAAAAAGAAGAAAATTTTAAGGTTTTTGTTCCACTATCGATTTATAGCTATACTGAACTCAAGACATACACGCCGCATTATTCACATACCTTAGTCCAGCCACGAACGTAATCTCCATCTGTACTTGCGCGTTGCAAATGGTGAGTTAATTGAGCGTACACCACAAAATATGAAATAGTAAGTATGACGATAATTTTTGTTTTGTAGCATAGAGATAGTTGACCTGGAATAGAGAGCTTCTTTGGCTTAGCGGGCGCGGGAGCGGGAGCGGGGGCGGTGGCAGGCGGAGAAGCGGGCGCGGAAGCGGCGGCGGGCGCGGGCGCGGCCGCGGGCTGGGCGATCGACAACGACGTCAGCTTGTCCGCCGCCGATGATACTGAACTCGGCTTTGTTTCCTCCTGTTTGTTCACAAATACATCACAGTATACAAATATGCAGTGGTTATATGCCTTTGCGTGGCGTTTTGACTATGAACGAATGGCATTGACCGAAAGTCGGAAGAATCGTAAGGGATACTTTACATTTACCTGTAACATAGTATGCAGCGAAAAGATCAAAAGGTTTTGGGTTTCAAAACTTCAAACCAAAAATCAGTTCAAAGTAATTGTGCGCAAATTATAAACTTTGGGAGTATTTATTCACTTTTAAAAATGTGAATCTGAACAGTACCAACGAAACAAAAAAAAAATATTTTTCAGAAGTGAGACAGGAAGGTGGAGAGACCTATTTTATAAGTGAGATATGTATGGGTTAAACTGTAATAACTTAATATTATGGAAAAACGAGGTTATCTATACAATCATTATTGTATAGACACACGAACAAGTACTGAAATATAGATATTCTCACTTTGGGCTCATCCTGTTTCTCCGGCGCCACCTTTTCCTCGATAGACTTAGTTGGAGTCACCTTCTTCTTGACGGTGACGCGTTTTGCTGGCTTTTCCTTAACTTCTTCTTCTTTGGGCGGTTCCTTTATAATCTCCTTGGTGAGGTCTCTGACGATCTCCACCGGGGCCGGCGCAATTATAATAGTCGCTGATGACTGTAAAGTCGGTGGCGTCTGTAAAGACAATGGATACACTATTAGCCTTATGATTAAAAACAACAATGCCTTCATTTAGGAGACATGAATAAAAATTAAGGTGAATGTTGTTGGGTTAATTCCTCCTCCTCGCGTCGTATACCTCATTACTGAGGGTCGTGACTCCCACATAGAAACATCTTCCTTCTAACAATTTTTCTCCAACTATTGCGATCTTTCGCAACGTGGAGGGCACTGTGGAGATTTGAGTCCAGAGATGTGCGGATCTGGTCAGACCATCTCATCGGGCTGCGGCCTCTTGGTCGTTTGCCGTCAACCTTGCCAGTTGCCATAAGTTGTTCGAGGTTATGACCATCCTTTCGAGCGATGTGACCGAAAAATTCAAGTATTCTGCGGAGACAGGTGGTAGATAATCTTGTTTTTATATTTAGCTCTCGCAGAATAGACGCGTTGGTGCGGAAGGCGGTCCAAGGAATATGAAGCATTTTCCTCCAGCACCACATCTCAAAAGCGTCAATTCGGTCACGGTCAGCCTTTCTCAGGGTCCACGTTTCAGTTCCGTAAGCAAATATAGAGAACACAAGCGTGTTAACTAGTTTCACTTTGGTCTTACGCGCAATATCACGGCTACCCCAAACTTTGTGCAGTTGAGCCATTGCACCTTTGGCCATCCCGATACGTCTCCTTATTTCTTTTTCACATGACCCTGTCCTGCTTATATTAGATCCCAAATATACAAAATCGTCGACCATGTCAAGGGTAAGCGCTCCTGTTAGCTCCAGTTTGTTGGTTTAATTATTGACTGATAGATGGCGCTTTACTAACAAATGTTAAAAAAAAATATCAATGACAACTAACTAATATCGCGATAGAAGCATGTATACATTTTACATACAAAAGTCGAGACAGATTTAATAGTAAAAGTATGTCCATATGATTTTTTTTTAAATAAAAACGGAAACAGACTACATTCAAGTTGTCGTGTTAGCTACTCTTGAGGTATAATAATAAGACTCCAATATTTCGTCTGTACGAATGTGTCAAATGATTTTAATTCAATTTCTTATATATAATTCAAATTCATACATTAAATCGTTAATAGCCGAAAACATTGATCTTCCAATTAGCGTCGAGTATTATACAGCAGCCGTAGAAAGAGAGGTCGTATCTGTTGCTATTGTTGCTGTCTCTGTCTCGTAAGTAGATACACTGGCGTTCGCTCGCGGCGGGCGCAGTATTGCAGTGTCTACGGTGCGTGTGCGTGCGCGCCGTACGCTTGAGTGATTATTTTATCCCGACAAACGATGCCTATTCATATCATTATTTGTCCTTAATTGCATCAGCTTCAATGAATCCTAATTTTCACTAGTCTATAGACACAATGATTAAAATAATAACAAAAAGATGCGACAGAAACTGGTAACTTAAAACTGCCGATAATGTACTCATACAGCATCGATGCCAAAAAGCATCAGATGATATACCCATAATCCCGATTTCAACTGTTCCGCATAACATAGAAACTTTCTGTGGAATCGTGAATTAAACGAATAATTTTGGCGCCAATACAATATCCATATGTTTACGCCAATGTTTTAAATAATTCCCAGTAGTTAATCTTTCATTTTCTTTGTTCGTTGACAAACAATTATTATAATGATGAGCACGGGAATTAACGCGATCATGCATGTAAAGAATTTACACATTATGAATACGAATGTTCGTTTTATTATCATTTTAATAATGCAACGCGAAAGTTATAAACATTATTAGAACAATTATTCATTTTCAATGGCAGTGGCGAACCTAATTTCATCGTGCCATTGTCCTAATACTTTAATCTAATTAGATTTTTTTTACTGCGGAACCCGGCGCGTCAAAATACACAACAATGTATCGTTAATTAAAATAACATTAAAATAATTGTTCTTTTTCTCTGCAAAAATAAAGTATTTAACAGATAGCTAGTATCGGTCTTACCAAAACATAAAGACCGGTAGTAAATACGCTATTGGCATCCGACCAAATGAGGTGACACGGTACACCGGCTGCGATAGTCTCGGGGATCTTGTGTATTGAAATCTACGACTGACAACTACATAAGCCGCACGAAATTATATCATTTGATACACGTGGATTGGCGTCCCCGATGACAGAGTAGCAAGCACTGACTTTAATACTAAGGATAACACGTTCGAGCACAGAATAAGACAGACAATTGTGTGTATAAATATATCTATTTGGTATGGGCATGGGGTTTCCTATGTTTTAAATGTTATAGTAGAAAATATTCTCAATTTTATAACATTCATTTTTGTCTTTATCTTGTCTCTCGAGTTCAAAACATTCTTGACCTGACAGTATGCGTGGGATTGGGATAGCCCTTGACTAGCTGTAAAATGGTAAGGCTCCCGGTGAGGACGGAACTACAACAACTGTTGAAAGCTGAAGGAACTACTATTCTAAAGGAACTGCAACGTCTGTTTAATTCTGTCATTCACAACGGGGCCGCACGAGCCGAGTGGCCCTGTAGTTTGGTAGTTATGATCAACCCTTATTGAAGAACTATAGTTTTGTGAGTGACTCATGTGTATAAGCTGTTTTCAAGGGTTATCACGAAACGTTTCGCCCGAAGACTTGATCACGACCAGCATTGACTTGATCGGAACAGACTGAGTTTCGTGACGGCTTCAGTACCGTGGTCCACATTACGATGATGGCCACTCATGATCGTATATGGTAGAAAGCATTAGGGAAGGTCTAAATGCAGCAGTGGGTCGATATAGGCTGATGATGACGATCTCTTGAGTTGGGCAAATTGCAACAATTTCATATAAGGATCACCGGATTTTCAACTATCAACCGCCTGCGGCTTCATCTGCGTGGACTTCAAAAAATAAATAACTATTATGGAATAGATTCTGCGCACAGTTTCGAATTCCCAAATCAGAGTACCGGGATAAAAAGGATCCCATGTCTCAATCCAAATCATATTCTATATGTACGCCAAATTTCATTTATTTTTGTTCAGCCACTTACCCCATGAAAGAGTATCAAACTTCATATACATCTTCACAAACTTCTTTATAATATTAGTAAGATACGAAAAGATGGTAAGAGACGCCTCGACACGTGCACCATTGATCAGTGTCAAGATGATGAATGAATGTGTCACTTATTTGTAATGAAACGTAATTCCTAATTATTATTATTATTTTTCTTTTTTTCATGCAATTGAGAGAGTAGTTTAATAGATAAATTGCAGCAGGAGTAATCTCCATCAAAGCATCCAATGCGACATGTGACTAAACTGAGCGTCACCCGCCATCATGTCAATCGTCACTGGTCCAGCACGGAATCATCTTATTGGCCATTCAATAGGCGTTGTGTAAGGCTATATTTGAAGTGAAGGCGCGTGTTAAAGTGGCAGTGGGCTGGCCACATCTGCTGAGTCCGCGATGGCAGATGAAAGAGTAGTTCTAGAGTGGAGGCCACGTATGGGGCGACGAAGCGTAGGACGTCCTTCTCTAGATGGGCCTACGATCTCAAAATTGACTGGTAGCGGTTGGATGCGCAAAGCGGAGGATCGCATATGGTAGAAAGCATTGGGAAAGGCCTATATCCAGCAGTGGGTAGATCATCATCATCAGGTCATTTTAGTCTCCACTACAGCAGCACGATGCTCTCTCGTCCGTCCCAGACAGAAGGAGGATTTGGCCTACACTCCCTACGCTGGCCAGACGGGCTGGGGAGTGGGTAGACACAGGCTGACAATGATGATTAAGGCTCTATAAAAGCATGCAACTCACCGCTTCACTAGCAACGGGCGGTTCTTCGGGGGCCGTGTCTGCTGATGTTTCCTCTGGCACTGGCGGCGCAATATTTGCGCAACTAAAAACAAACAGTAAATAGTAACTAGAAGCAGTAATAGTAAACGCATCATGATATGGCTGGTTTCCCATTGCACGACACGATATCGTACGAGAGTAGGTTTCATACATTTTGTGTTGAACGATTTTACACTGTGTCGCGCGACATTCGTCCATAATATCGTCGACGACAACCATACTGTCGGACGACACAGTGGGCGCTGAGACAGATGACGACTCATGATATTGTATGTAATTTAAAGTAATCTTTAAGTTGAGTTTACTGTAATCAGTAAACTCCTTAATTAAACCCATACATTCACATCTAGTTAATACGAAATAATAACACGAGGAGCTCTGGCATCGTTGCGAGTGTCAGTCAAATCGAACACACAAGTTAAGCAACATCGAATATAGCCTGTCTATTTATAAGTTTATTTATCTTCAGCTCTTTCTTGCTTGGAATAAAATGTTGAACTGTCATTCCCAGGGTTTATCATCGCATTCATTAAGCTAAGTTAGAGGCCTTTGGCTTATAGCAATAGCCTTCGCCAACGAGCGCGTAGTGACAACGTCAACAGCCAGCGTAACCCGCCATATTAAGCATGTCACAGACAAACGCACGCGTATGGAACTTAATGAAACTATTCAAAACCACGCGGCTTCCGACGAATACTATACGACAGGCTGCCACCGCTGGCCGCGTTTGTCTGTGTCTTGCTTTACATGTTTCATATCAATATTTACCTGGCAACCCTCTCCTTCTTCCTCTGCAGCCCACTGGCCGACATTGCCAACTCGAGTTTACGCTTGTTGTCGCCGGCCGACACTATTGTACGAGTCGGAGATGGCTTTATTGCATCCTCGCCGCCCTCTGTTACAAAAAAAATATATATATTTGCCTACTTCTTGATTTATATTGCAATTTTTCGGTATGCGCGAATGAAACTGTTAAATAAAATATAATTATCTAAATACATGTGCCGAAGTTACGCATCGAAATTATAGAAGTAATTTTAAAGACCTATTCGCGTCAATAAGCTGGTGGGCATCAACTGGATCAAAGTGGCCCAAAAAAGAAAGAGATGGAGGAGGTTGAAGGAGGCCTATACCAATATGGTAGAGAGTGGGCTAAGATGATGATGATGATGATGACGCAGTACTTGACAAAAAGATACTCAGGAAGAGTAGTCAAGTACAGGATCAAGATTTATATCATTATCATACTCAAAAATGTATATCAGCTTGTGCTTAATTTTTGGGGTCGTTATTTCTCGTTCATACGAATTATTAACCTGCGACAAGGTCCAGAATCCTCTTCTCAGCTGAATTGCTGGGCTCGACGGTCATCGTCGTGGAACTGGTCAGGTCCGTGCAGCTCTCTTCTGGGCCTAGATCAGCCTGTCAATGACAAAAAACAATTGAATGATTGATTGATGAAATGATTTTATTAACTGATCGATTCTGATTGTTCACATTTATATTATGGAAGCAATGGATTAATTAATTACGATTATTTAAAAGAAATGCTAGTAAATGGTATACCCATCTGCGGCAAATATAATGGCGATGGTATAAATACTAAACATTATAAGATCCGACTTTCTAAAATTTATATATTTTCATACTTATTATTATTTAAATAGTTGTCTTGGCCAACTTGCCAGATAAATGTATGAAAATATACTTTGAAAAATGGAAAAATTCACCTGCCCCATCCACCTAGGGGGGGGCAGGTGAATTTTTCCATTTTTCAAAGTATATTTTCATACTTATTAAGGCAGTGGGGTCTGTGATCAGAAAATATATATTAAGCAATGGATGTATAGGACATTGTCAACTCATTCAATTGAACGGCTAGCTGACAGCTAGCCGTTCAATTGAATAGTTAAATTAACCAGTTGGCTGCGACATCCGCGTAATAACGTAATTACAAACATGGTAATAGCTTTGTAAGATTTACGTTAAACGGTCAGAATAGACCTGCTCACCATTTGAAATAATGTTTGTATCTTTGTATGTTGAATTAGTTTCAACAATAGCAACGGGACAAATGTGCGCATGCCTTGTTTGTAAAATACGTAGATTCTTTCAATAACAACATTGTTGTGTATAGTCGTCGGCATATATTATAATTCGTCAGATTACAAACGGTGTCGTCTGTTAATAAACATTCACTGTTTGACAATATGCCGAAGGTAAATCGTAAAATGTTTTGTTATTTTGTATAAAGCCCATAAGAGTCGCACGTCATTTGTAAAAATGGCGCGGCAAATTGTCTAATTAGTTGTTAATCTTGCCACGCAGGGCGCTGTAGTATCAAAACAATAAAACTGGTGTAATAATTAAAACAATTGTAATTCAACGAGTATTATGAAGATAACGCGTGGTATTAATAACAATTATTATTCTAAGTTTACCAAATATAATTGCGCTCAACAAGGGACAGTAAAAAGGCTGTAAACGAAATGTAAAGTTTTCGAGGTTATCCGCCAGATAAAAAATGCTAGGTTATCCACGGAATCTGCTATTGGTCGGACATGTCCTGAGTATTAAATTATATTAGTGTTCATATATCTCCGTAGTACCTACTATTGGTGTAAAAAAATATTGTGGCAATGGTGGTCAGCTACTTACACCCAGCTATAATTTTATTATTCCAAAGAAGCAAACTGTGTAAAACTGTAATGATAGTTGTGTAAATAAATAATAATACATATCATCAGTGCAAACCTCAGGTGGTACGACGACCGAGTTGGAGTTAGATGGCGCTGCGGGCGCCAGTGACAGCAGCAAGTCTAGTCTCACGGGCGTCTGCGCCGCCAGCCCCTGGGCCATGTCCAGACATGACGTCTCACACCCAGTGTTCACCCATCTGTTTGATATACAATATAAATGTCAAATGATTTACATTTACTAAAATTTTATATGAAGTTCTATTAGTAAAATATTGTTAACTAGTTGTTACCCGCGGCTTTGCCAGCGTGGTCAATATTTTAATAAAACATTTTTACCCCGTGTTAACCTCTGCCCATGCCCCAGGAATAACATATTTTACCGGGATAAAAAGTAGCCTATGTCACTCTCCAGACCTTAAACTACCACCTAAAAAGTCATCTCAGTCCATTGGTTCTTTGCGACGTGAGAGAAGGCGAAATAAACCAACATTTTCACGTTTATAATATTAAGTATGAACTAGCTACCGTCCGCGGCTCCGACTCAAAAGAGTACACGGTAGCGGGATAAAAAGTTTCTTAAGGGCGGTCTTGTTCTCGAACATTCATAATTATGTTTGATATTGCCACCCTACTGTACTGTAACTGTGAAGCGCCATTAAATTGTCTAGGCTCCACGTAATACGGATACTTTTTATGGATTACTAATTTAAAAAATGCTTAACAATGTTATGCATACCTTGCTTGACTCCCCCACCCACGTAAAATATCGTTATGCACAGTAGGGTTGGCTAGAAGAAATCTCTCGAATAGATAAGCTCATCTCTCTATACTTGTCTGTTCAGTAATTTCTGTATTTGTTATGAAATAAAGAATATGCAATAAAGATGGGTTTTATACGAGATACTATAAATAATGACTGAATATAAATACGGACTTTAAACCCCTATAAACTCGCCCTGGATAATGTAATGTATAGATAGTGGTGGTAGTAATGTATGTATAGATAGGTTAGTATACATGGTGCAAATGTTTTTAGTTAGAACAACTATTACGTGTTTGAACGAGAATGCACTTTTTCCTCGTATTTTAGAACGCATTAGCATAGTTTCAAATGAGCGTAAACACATCAATGTTTATAATTACACGACGGGTGTAGTACGTGACTAATTAACATTCATAAACATCTTTTTAAATACAAAATATCATAATTAAATATAGAGGTGCTCGATGGTGTCATTACGTCTGTCAGTCTAATCGATCACGCGAGTTAAGTAACGTCGAACACGGTACGTTCGACGTCTGTGGATGGGTTTATTTAACTCGAGCTCCGCAGTGCTTCGGAGGGCACGTTAAGCCATCGGTCCCGGTTGTCCTTAGACGATAGTAGTTAAGCGAAGTCAGTGGCCTTTGGGCGGCTTGAAAATACTGGCCTCCGCTAACGCGCAGTTGAGCAGCGTGGTGGAGTATGCTCGAAACACCTTCGATTGAGGGAAGACCCGTATACCAACAGTGGGACGATTATAGGTTGATGTCGATAATTAAATATTACTCTTGAAAATGTAACAATAGGTTTAGAACAACATTTATAACATAGTTATTTAAAATGTCGTAATTTATTTTATAGAATTGTAAAACCGCAGACCATTGTGTATTTTAAATATTTTCCTCCTTAATAATTATTTACTATACTGTAGAATTATTTAAATTATATCGATAAAACAATGTCACCAAGTACGTAACAGCATTGTTTTATTCGTAGTCGTATGACGTTGTTTTTGTGGCCTATTCACTTATATAAGTATAATCCCTACTTCCCTAACAATATTATAAATGTGAATGTGAGATTATTCGTTACGCTTTCACGCCGATACTACTGAACCGATCATCATGAAACTTTGTACACGTATTCTCAACGGTATAAAGGTAAAGGGTAAAGGTAAAAGGACGGACATAGGATACTTTTTATTTAAAAAAAAAAAGGAAACGCGGGCGAAACCGCGGGTAGAAGCTAGTAATATATAAAAGAGGGAACCGACTGGCTGAAGTGTAGTTTTTTGTATACACTGAAATCAAAAAGTTACAAGATCTATAAACCACTCCTACTTATTGATCTACGGTTTTAGCAAAGACAGTGCTTTCTCAGATCTCTTGTACTTTCTTTGCCTGCTAATTTATTCACATCAAGTGCAAAATAAAATACTGTCTGTGTTTATAATCTATGTATATAAAGGGTGTCCCAAAATTCACACAAGAATTGAATTAAATAGAAAACACAGTTTATAGTGTTCAGTTTGGGATTTTTCAATTGAATCATAAAATACATAGGATAGGGTTATTTATGGAATAACACATCAGGCAAATGGTCTCCACGGCTAATAGATTATTGAGCATCAACAAGTGGATACTGATTTTCCAAGCAAAATCATCCTAAGCGATGAAACACATTTTGACTATGACGGCTTTGTTAATTGTCAAAATTGCCGCATTTGGGGTCCGGAGAACTCACATGTGATTGTCGAAACAAATGCATCCACAACTGTTACTGTTTGGTACAGATCATGGGCTGGAGCATCATTGGACCATACTTACTTGAAAATGAGGCTGGTCAAGCAGTGACTGTTACAGGTGCTTGATATCGAGACATGATAACACACTTCTTTCTGGCTCAGTTGAATGATATTGATATAGGCGACGTGTGGTTTCAACAAAATGATGCCACATGCCATACAGCCAGTGAAACAATGCATGAGACATTACCTAGTCGTGTACTCTCTTATTTCGGTGATCAAAATTGGTCTCCGAGATCTTGTAATTTAACACCATTAGATTTCTTTTTGGGGTTATTTAAAATCAAAGGTCAACAAGCCCACAACCACCCGTGTATTACAAGAGGAAATTAAATGCCGCATCAATGAAATTCAGCCATATTTATGCAAAATGGTCATGGAAAATTTCGATAAAAGAGTGCGTATGTGCCAGCAAAGCCGTGGAGGACATTTGCCCGATGTGTTATTCCATAAATAACCCTATTCTATGTATTTTATGATTCAATAAAAAAATCATAAACTGAAGACTAAAAACTATGTTTTCTATTTAATTCAAATCTTGCGTTAATTTAAGGACACCATTATAAATGAATGTCTATTTCCCTATATCATCACATCACGCGTGAACGGCTGGAACAATTTCGCTAATTCTTTTTTTGTTGTATTTGTTATTGGCAGGAAAAGGTTCTTATGAAAGAAAAAAACAGAAAGTTGAGCGGAATTTAAGAAAACTGAATCACCAAATTAACTTTTCTAATATAACTTCATGGCGTTTGACAGAACTGTCAGTCATGTGACAGCGTGCTCGAAATCAATTCGAATTAAATATTCATAGATAGGAAGACAGGGCAACGTCAGTCGGGTCAGCTAGTTATTAATAAAGCATACCGATGCAATACTGTGACTGTTTGTAATGAGGAAACACGAAATATGTTTCCAAGAGCCAGAGTTTCCTCAGTTATAATTGGAAATTAATACGCGTTACTTACGGATGGTCGCAGATGTACGCAATATCAGCACGTTTCAGCGGGTCCACTGTCAGCATGTCTCGTATTAAGGGCGAAGCAGCTGAAACAAACAAATAAACAGTTTACACACAGTTCAGCCTGTCAAAGTGCAAAATGAGGTAAAAAGGATCATCACGATCTTTAGAAAGTCAAAGTCAACCTCACCTGCACGTGGTGCACCTTGCCGACTTGCAAAAGAGAGTTAGGGTACAGCGTATTATTTGTAAGCTGCCCGATTAGGGAAATACCTCCAGCTCACAAAATAGCACAGCCAAATAACAATTCCCTTGAGGGTTGTTGTATTCCTACGAGTGAGTGAGGTCACCAGAAAGGAAGGAGTTGCTGCGTTAGCAACAGGATCGGAGGCGCGCGACGGATATTTCATGTTGCGAGCGCTAATATGGCTACGGTAACCGCTTTACATCAGGCGGACCGTATGTTTTTCTACCTCCCGACGAAGTATAATCTGCTAAGTGCAAGTATGCTATCAGTGTGTGTGGTATGTAAAAATGCCTCTTTTAGTTTTAACTTCTTTTAATTTTCATTTAATTAAAACGCCTACAGACTCAGTGAAATTTTTAAGTTCCTACGTGTCCTGTCCACGAGGCAGGCAGTTAGGGTTATTTTCATTTGTTGCAATTTCCACGAGTAAAAGTTAAAGTTTCTCGCCAAATATGACTAAGTCCACGCTAACCTTCAACACTACTCAAGGGATTTTAATTTCTATCAAAAAACGAGAAGGATGTCTGCTACGCCGTATTTTATAACCGTGCTATGCCGGGGCTGGACTTTAGTACTACATAAATACTGGCCAATTAATATGACAAATAATTAAAGCATTACCGAGCTTCATATACGATTATTAATCACAAACGTTGACTTAAGGCGATTAAAGAGAATAGGACCACCATTAAATAAAAAAACAAAAAAAAAAAAATGTCAGCAATCCATTACAAAAACGAAAATATGAAATATTATGTTTATCACAAAGATGATAAAGCATATTTTCGTCACCCAACATTTTAAATATAACAAAGGAGAATGAATATCCTTATGGTTCTTTACAATTACATTCCTTCCATCCAGGAGCGGTCTTGTTGGTAATTCTGCTTATTCATTTCCTTGGTTTACATTTGAATTATTAGGCAAGTGATGTACCTAAAAATATTTTTTTTTATATACTACGTCAGGTGGCAGACGAGCATTCGGCCCGCCTGATGTGAAGCGGTTACCGTAGCCATATTAACGCTCGCAACATAAAATATCGCTCGCCTTAGAGATATATTTAATATTTGACAACATCAGTTTTTAAAATCGTTTAGTACGTAATCGCCTTAAGAAGCAAAAGTAGTCAAAAATACGAACGCTACTTGTAAAACGTCATTCGTCATTAAATCCATGATAAATGTACCTCGTACGCATCATAAAAATAATGATATATGACTTTACAGCTATATTGATAATCCGCCTGAGTCAGAGATCGTTATATTCTCTTTGCCCCGAGAATATTAAAGTCAGATTTGGGTAGTCGTAAATGTCTGAGATGCGTATAAATCAAGGGGGTTAGGGTATGTTTTCTTACAAAAGGTAATTAGATGATTGAAGTGTTGACTATAAAGTAACTTCTCACAGTGTGTTGTTTTTGTTTATCATTTTGCTCGACGCGTCCTTTGAATTTTACATTCATTGTTTTCAGTTAAGATTTGTTGAATGGTTCAGTGGATTAATATTGTTTAAGCTCTGAAGACAAGAATAGTTAATATTCTTCGTCTTTGTGAATTGGACGCTCGAGCGCTCCACATCATCAGGCAACAAGGATTTGAACTTTGCACAACAAGGAGAATTCTATTTATAAACCGAACGCAGTCATAGTAAAGTAAAAATGATTTGTACTGAAAATTACTTCTATCAAATTCAGTTAAAACCCAGGACGCTGTTTAAAGTTATGCATACAGGACATCCTAGGACACTTCAAAAACCAGGACATGTCCTGAGAAAACAGGACGGTTGGCAACTCTACAATAGACTGCCAACGCTTCTCCTGGCTAAAGAGAAGTTCCGTCGTCCCACTGACCGTCGCGAGGCGCAGAGCAGTGTGAGAACTGCCTAAGAGTTACATTGTATCACTATCCCGCGAACATAAGGACGGATTTAAAATTCAAGTAGTTATTTTAGAAAAAGATGATTGCTGCTTCTTTCTTCTATTCAAAATTTCAAATGGAAAGCAATTCAGCTGTGTTTACTTTTTATCCGATTTCTGTGAATACGGAAACTCTTTATAGCCCCATAACTATTGTAATCATTGTATTTTAAGCAATAGCTGTAGCTGTTGTTATATAATAGCTACAGGGAACAGGTATGGCTACAGGGTTGGCATTAATAATATTAATATCGACGGATTTACTTACTGGATGGACACTTGGGCTCGTAGTAATCGCCGTTACTGATCTGGCGGACTAGACGCTTGAAGTTGGAGCCATCGAACGGCATGGCTCCGTAGACTAGAGTGTACAGCAGCACGCCCAGCGACCAGCAGTCCACCTGGAGGCACGAGTACAGTTACATTAAACAAAGTCTTGTTTTTTCAACGACGGGTGTCAAACAGGCATAAGGTTACGCGTGGCACCCCCGCTGTTAATACAGCATCTCTTCATGGCTAGCGAACGCACTCATTCACAGGAACACAATCATATTTAAGAATATTATTTGGCTGTTATTATTCACACCATACAAACGTCGCGACGTTAACTACTGTATAAACAATGACATCTGTGTAGAGCGTGAATAAGTGTGTGTGCATGTAGCGCCATGCAAACTGTTTCAGATTTGTCTCAGAGGGGAGGTGAAGTCGATACAAGAGAACGGCAGCGAGTGGCCATACTGCACGTTGGTGTGCTAAAACTTTTACTGTGCTAACACTTATATAGGGTGAATTTAAAATTACCTCTGGCCCTATATAAGGTGTCCCTTTAACAATTTCCGGTGAGGCATACAGTGGTGATCCGCAAAACGTGGCTAAAAGCGACGTCTCCTTAAATACGTTTGATAGACCAAAATCGGCAATCTGCGGATAAAAATATAACATACATTTGCCTGTTAGGTATATTGATTTCGTATAAAGTACAGTTTTATTGTCGCTGAACACGAACCTTCGCGCTGCCTGTGTCGTCGAGCAATACATTCTCCAATTTTAAGTCTCTATGGCAAATTTTATGTATATGGCAATAATACACAGCGGTTGCGATCTGACGAAATAACCTGGAATTATATTAAGCATATGAATTATTACAATAGGATAAAAGTAATAAAGATTTTCGGTGAATACATACTAAATATTGTTTTGTTAAAAAATCTAGAAACTCTTTTATATTGACGTTAATACGTCTTTAAAATTGCTTACATATGGAGGCAATTAAAAAACAACGAATGATAACAAAATCGGGAGATACCATTTGGTGTTGCAGCTACATATCTGTCATTTCCATGCAAAATTCAATCACACCCCTGGATAGATGACGGATCAAAGAATTTATTATGCTAAGTAAGGACTATGGAACATCGCGTGCGGAGGAGGGGGAGGCGCTGCCATTTTGAGATACTTTCGTTTAATGGCCACTAAACTGGAAAATGGTCTGAAAAATGCTTTCTTTTGCAATCATTACTGGCAGAGTCAACTATTAATCGTCGACGATTGATTGTTGACGGTTGAGTGTTGGGATTGGAGTGCTTGTGCACTAAAAGAAGAATTTCTTATCATCTTCCTTACTTATTTACACATATTATAAAACTTAAATGTCTCTCTCTATTTATGGACTTTTTACGATAGAACCATTCAACCGATTTACATATTTATGATGACTATATTCTCTGGCCAAATTCTGGCTATATTATCTGGCCATCTAGTCTTCTTCTTCTATGTATAAACAACCGTTACGAACCACTGGACGCATCGGGTTGAAATTTGGTATACAGAAACTATGACGTAAGCGTCCTCTAAGGAAGGATTTTTGAAACTTACAATGGGATACCAGAATACGTCCGTACCAAGTCGAGGGCATAAGTTAGCTATTTATGATCGTCTATCACGATCAGTCTGTTTGAGAGGCCGACGTTTGTCTATTTTCAATTCATAGTTATTGTTATAATATAGAAAGAAAGGAAGAAGAAGGCTGGTAACGGATCTCCGACTACTTGGTGTTGCTGATCTCCATGGGCGGTGGTGATTGCTTTTCATGAGGTGACCCACATGCTCGTTTGGCTCGCACTCATACATAAAAAAAAACAATAGTGTGTTTCAAGTATAAAATATAATACAGACCTTCTCGCTTCATCTTCCTGTAATACTTTTTTCTGACTAAGATAATCGTACAGTTCGCCTCCCGAACAATACTCCATCACGAGAATCATCTTCTCACTATTTTCAAATACTGTAAAAACAAAAAATATATTAGGTACATATCGTCCGTCCGGGCGGTCACCTTGCATGCTGCGGTGGTTCGAAAGGACAGAGTAATCAGGTTTCATAAAATGACAATATAATTCTCAGAAATGTCGAATCTAAATCCGATGGCTACATATATCGATGAAGTATAAGCATGTTTGTTTTGAAAACGTATATAGGTAACATATTCATACAGCGGCAGAGTACATTATTTCAATGTGTTTGTACGGTCAACAACAAAAGGTGATATTTTACTAAGGTTTTAAAGTTAATGTTTTAACGATTTTGGCATAAATACATTAATATATGAAGACACTTCATAGTCCAAATAAGTAGTAGTCAATGCTCAATAATACACGTTTTTTGGACTCCGAGTTATAACATAGACTATCTTATTATAGTGCGCACTAATTGAGCACTACAACACTTCTAAGGCTTCTTATTCCACAGCGAACAAGTACAAGAACAAGAAACACCTAAAGGAGCATGATGGCGTCGTTGCGCGCGTCAGTCTAACACGCAAGTTAAGCATTGTGGACCATAGCCTGTCCATGGATGCATCTATGTATCTCCTGCCTCCCCCCTCAATAGAAGGGATTTAGACCATACTCCATCACGCTGATCAGCTGCGGGTTGGCGGAGGCCAGTGTTTTCAAGCCGCCTAAAGGCCACTGACTGTATGTATTTATTTAGAACATGTATTTAGAACAAACAATTTAAATAGAAACCGGTCTGCTACATTTCCCCTTTTCCCATCGATGCAACTTTCGCAACTGGTAATTAAAATGCATTGTTCTCTGTCCATTGTGTTGATATCCTTTCATACATAAATAACAGAACGGTGACAGAATGAAAATAAAATAGTGAATTATGCTTCGTTAAAACAAAAGTTAAAACATTTTCAGAAACTTTTTATGTTAGTTTTTTTTTATACCACTAGAGTGGTAAACAAGTTTACGACCCGCCTGATGGAAAGCTACCGCAGCCTATGAACGCCTGTAACACCAGGGGCATCACACGCGCGTTGCCGACTCTGACTTGCTCTCGTCTAGCTCTTAACCTTAAATCAATTTAAGGTACATACACATGGTAATTCAGTTGAGTAGAACTATGACGCCATCCAGGGACCCTACCCTACCGCTGAAGCTGAAGCCGATTACCATCGGATTTTCTGTTGATGACATTGGTGACATCTTAGTTAAATTAGTTACTTTTACCCGAGTACGACCAATCTATACGTAAGATGAGGCATGACCAGGGGGGACCCTACCGCCGAAGCTGAAGCTGATTTATACCATCGGATTTTTTAATTCCTAATATTGATCTTACATTAAATTTATTGTCGGGTTAAAATATAATGTGACCAAAAGTAAATACATGGTGTTTGAATCCAGCCGTGCAAAATGCCCAGATAGAGTACCGCCTGTTTACATCTATAGAAACCCTTTAGAGAGAGTTAGCCAATTTACCTATTTAGGGCATATAATTACGCATGACCTCAAGGACCATGCAGATATTGAGCGGGAGCGGAGGGCGCTGTCGCGGAGGGCGAATATGCTGCCACGTAGGTTTGCACGATGCTCTGATGGAGTAAAAATTACCCTTTTTCGAGCGTACTGCACATCACTGTAAACGAGCAGCCTATGGGCCAGATATTCGCAGGCGGTCTACAGTTCTCTCCGGGTCCAGTTCAATAACGCATTCAGGGCGGTGTTGGGGCTGTCTCGTTTCTGCAGCGCATCGGGCATGTTTGCAGCAGCCAATACAGATTGCTTTCACGCAACTATGCGGAAGAGAGGCGCATCTCTAGTACGTAGAGTGCGAGCCAGCTCCAACACTGTTCTGGCGATGATTGCCGACCGATTGGACTGTCCCTATATTAGGCATTGCTGTGACCGACATGTCCCGCCATGCCGAATCGAGAGGCGATTATGAATTGTGACGAATTAAATTTAATATAATTATGTAATCGTAATTATAATTTAGCAATGTATTATAATGACATTTAGTTATTGAATATTATTGTATCCTATTCTATTGTAATGACATTTAATAATTGTAATGACATTTAATAATGAATCTTGACATGTTCTTTTTCTTTGACAATTATGGGTATTTTCACCTGAAATAAATGAATTTTATTTTATTTTATTTTTTTTAAATCAATTCTTCAGCTTAGACGGTGGAGCTCTACGGTTTCGACCAGGTAAGCTAAACATAATTACCAGCAATCTAAGCGGTAGTTCCATTTTCGCATTCAAAAAATCTGACGGCAATCGGCTTCAGCTTCGGCGGTAGGGTCCCAGCCCCCCTAGCCAAGTGTAATTCGTAGCGTAACGAACGTTAGATAGATCACGTGACATTTGTCAATTCTCATACTAAAATGTTCGATTTTGACAAATGTCACGTGATCTATCTAACGTTCGTTACGATACGAATTACACTTGGCTAGGGGGGCTGGTCTTACTTATCACATCTTACGTATACTTACATACATGTCAAATACATAACCCTCCTGTTGAGATTGGTCGTACTCGGGTAAAAGTAACCTGTAGGGGTTGATAGATTGATACTATTTGATAGAATTGAAACGGATTTTATTTGCTAATTGATAGATATAAATATGATATAATGATACACTGAGCTCGCGCCGGCGTCTAACGTGAACTGGCCCGTTTTTGCATAGCATCGCGTAAATTGCTGACGCTAGCAAATGGACGGGCCGTGGCCCGTACATGCTCCCGGGCCGAAAGATGCGAGAAGCGAGATGAGATGAATTAAAACTCTAATAACAAGATGATACACAATATTGCCTTAATGCTAATAACAAGGTGATTTCAATATTTGATTTAAAACTATGAATACGAATAGCCTAAAGTCTGCTCTCGGCGACCGTAAACACCGATTGGAAAACCGGTGAGGTGCCTCTGTTCTGTTTCTGATTACGCACATTTGTTTTTGCACTTTCACTTGTTACACTACACTGACACTGACACTGCACATCACTTTGATCATTTGACCCACTACACTGCACTTCACTTTGTTGATTCTCCACGGAGGGAGCCGGCACCCGCGGGCCGCACAACCCGCGGCGCCAGGCGACCGCTGCACCGACCACCAACGCGCCTCCGACCACCAAGTATATGGCGACGTAATGGTGAACGTCATGATATGACACTCGCTCCACGAGTGGCTCATTCTGTTTCATTATATTTATTTGCTCTTGTAAGCTGGCCAGTTGAGTCCCATTGATTTCTTCAGTGTTATTGATATATGGGTTTGATCGAGTTATGTTGAGGAGATGATTGATAGGCGCCATCGCCGGAATCTCAACTTTTGGCTTCATGAATAATTCACTTGTTAGTAATTTATGTGAATAAAATTTGAAATCAGCTGATTTTATTAAACAATCTTGACTAAGTGTCAATAAACCCGCATTCTTTAGTTGAATGGGAGTAATCTGATCGCTGCATAGTAACTTAAAGTAGCATGTATTGCAACAGAAATAAAAATAAATGTTCGGTTTGCTGGTTGTTATAAACTTATCCTCGCATGGGCTCATAAGTGATGTGCAATCTGACTTGTTGCCTCGTCGACACAAATAGTGGTCATCCTTCAATTGATAGATCGGTTTATCCAGGTGACATAATATAGTCTCAGGGGATTGATGTAAACAAAATGTTAGTTCTCGCTCTGTTATTATAATAATAGAATCTTTGTGAAGATTAATTGCTATATATTCGCTGATAGGTTGAATGTTGATCATATTGTCATTTGATCGTTGAGGTATGGGAATCATGCGGAATATTTCGTATAAGTCTCGGGATATCAGTGGGATTCGTATTTCGAATAATAAGTATTGCATTGATAGTCTAGCTTTCACGGATACTAATTTGTACATTTTTAATAAATTTACGTTGTCTGTCGGTAATGATAAGTCAGTCGGCAGTTGGGATGATATCACGTTGAGTTCTCGTTGAAGTTGTTCGGGGCTAAGTAGATGTAAGTCGAGCCTTCCATGATACACGTCGGTGATGGTATTTAGGATATGGTCTTGCATGGTTTTCAACGAGTTTAAAATGTTATTTGTAAGAAGAGCTGATAACGTAAAATCCATGATATAAGATGAGTTTTGGGCCGCTGCTTTCAATATAGCTAAAGATTGATCCAGTTCTGTAATTTTCTTATGAATGATTTTATGATGTTTGCTCATTATATTTTCAGTTCTCATAATAATATTAAATTCTGCTTCCACGATGGATGTTTGGTTTTTCCACAGCATTGCTAAATGATTTTGGTTTTCTTTTATTAACTGGATGTCCTGTTCATACTTTTCTGCGAAATTGCTGTCTAATACTCCGAACAATGTATTTGCTATATTCCCGACCGCGTTGATAAGCCCGCGTCGTCGGCGCGTGCGAGCGGAGAAATGTTGTGTTTGTAACATGATATTGTAGTGTTGAATTTCAGAGTAGTCGTGACTTAATTGAGATACAACATTATCGCATGGTGATTGTTTGTTTATACTTGAACATATGTTTTCTAGATAAGTAATGTATTTGAAGGCTGCCGCCGTTCCTTCCCAATAGGGAGAAAGATCGTAGTAGACCACCAGCTTCCAATTGTCTCGAGTAAGTTCCATGTTGGATATCTTGTCGAAGAATAAACTTTGATTACTTTGAAACGGTGTAAAAGTATACGAACAGTTTACATTCGTAATGAGTGTCATAAAAAATAGTAACATTGTTGTGGCAGTGGAAATAAAGTTAAACTTTCTGTTTCTGGTAGTCGTACGTTTGGTCTTAGTTTCAGATGGCTCATTCGGTGAAGATGATTCTTGATTTTCTTGTTCGGGGTTGGTTGGTAAGATTGATAGCTTTACGACGGGCCGTTTAAGATATCCATTTTTTGTTTTCAGAGTTACTACCCTTACGTAACCATCGCTGCCTGGATGCAAGTCGACTACTCGCCCAAGTAACCACTTGCCTGGTAGTGAATTAGCATCATGAATAATCACTACATCATTGATACTGATATTTTGCTGGGGCTGTCGCCATTTGCTACGATTTGATAGTGTTGTTAAATATTCTTGTTGCCACCTTTTCCAGAGATCTCGGAATATTTTCTCTTGGTGATACCATCTAGTTCGCAAATCTCTTTCGGTGTCATAAATTGATAATGTGGGACCACACGCCAGGAAGTGAGCCGGTGTGAGATAATTGAGGTCATCAGGATCCTCTGTTAATGAGCATAACGGGCGCGAATTGAGTGCTGCTTCAATCTGCGCACAGAGTGTACTCAGTTCTTCATAGGTGAGTTTTTGATCTCCAAGGACCCGTTTCAAATGATATTTGAGGCTCTTCACTGCAGCCTCACAGAGCCCATTTGCTGACGGCCATGAAGGTGCATTGAAGTGCCATGATATGCCCATTTCTGCAATTTCGCTACGGAAGTCATCTCCAAAGGTGTTAAGTATTTCTTGATATTCCTGTTGCAGTGTGTTATTTGCTCCTAAAAAGTTTGTGCCGTTATCACTATATATGTGACCCGGTGTTCCTCGGCGCGCTGACATTCTTCTTAGGGCTGCTAAAAATGATGAACTTTTCAGGTCGGATACTACTTCTAAATGCACCGCCTTCGTCACCATACAGGTAAACACAGCGATGTATCCTTTAAATGTTTTGATCCCTCGCCCAACATTTGCTTTGATAAAAAGGTGACCCGTGTAATCCACTGACGTATGATAGAAACTTCTAGAAGGATTAGATCTTGCTGCTGGAAGATCCCCCATTATTTGATAATGTTTGCTTGGGCTTTGTCTTCTACATATGACGCAAAAGCGTAGCCTCTTCTTGGTGGCCCTGTTGCCTCCAATGATCCAATATCTTTTACGTAAATATGCTGATGTTAATCGCGCTCCCCCATGAAACGTAAGCTCATGTGCTTGATCTATTAAAAGCTCAGAAAGGCGACTGTTGCTTGATATTATGATAGGATGTTGCATGTCAGGGTCGAGATTTGCATGTCGCAATCTCCCACCGACTCTCAGTATCTCGTGTTCATCGAGATAAGGTCGTAATTCACACAACTTGCTCTTGTTGTGTATGTTTTTTCCATTGCTTAAATCTGATATTTCTTGTTGAAATGACAATGATTGAATATTTCTGATAATTGCTAATCTTGCTTGTTTTAATTCCTGTAGTGATAAATAATTGCTTGATGATTTGCTTTTGTTGTTTTTAATTCTGAGAATCCATGCTACCACTCTGAGAACTTTGTTAAAAGAACTATATTTTGTTAATAAGTTCATTATGATATTGTCATCCGACTGTTCAGTGACTATGTTGACTTGCTGAATGCTCTTGACTTCCTGGTCAGTCTTGTATTCTTCTTGACGTCCTTCGTTGACAAATGACTGCAACCAGGTAGGTCCCCGCCACCACAGAAGGTGTTCCTTTAACTGTGAAGCAGTTAAACCACGAGTTGCACAGTCAGCGGGATTCTCTTGTGATTTAACAAACCGCCAACACTCTGCTGGCATAGTTTGTGTGATTTCGGTGACCCTGTTGGCCACAAAAGTTTTCCATCTGGCTGGGTCTCCGTTGAGCCAACCTAAAACCACCATGGAGTCAGTCCAACCATATATTTGAAGGTTATAGCTAGAAAGACATTGTTTGACTTTCCGCATAAGTTTTGATAGTAAAAGAGCACCGCTTAGCTCTAACCTTGGAAGCGATACAACTTTGCTAGTGGGGACGAGCCTTGATTTCCCAACCAATAATGATATTGATGAATTGTTATCTTTCTTGATCCGACAGTAAATTACGCAAGCATAGGCCTTTCCTGATGAGTCAGAGAATCCATGTAATTCCACGCATGTATCCTTTTCTGTTGTCTGGATCCATCTTGGTAATTTTATTAGGTTGATATTATGTATGTCATTTTTTATTTTTGTCCATTCCACGAAAATGTTATTAGGTATTGGATCATCCCATTGTAAATTGCATGCCCATATTTGTTGAAAAATAAGTTTCAATTTTGTTGCTAGAGGCGATAACCACCCTAGGGGGTCAAATAGTTTTGAAATTTCAGATAATAGCATTCTTTTTGTGATATTTGTTGTGTTTTGTTGTTGATCTAATCTTGATTGAAAAGTAAATGTATCCTCTTGAGGCTTCCAACTTAAGCCTAAAGTTTTGGTTTGCTCCGTGTTTTTAAAATTGAATTCTTCTTGGTTTTTTGGTGTATCCTGTAGGAGCTCGTGCGTGTTAGCTTTCCATTTACGCAGATTAAATCCTCCTGATTTTAATAAATTGATGAGTTCACTTTGAAGTTGTTTTGCTGCTGATATGCTGTGTGCGCCATGAATAAGGTCATCCATGTAAAATGATTTTTCTAGCGCTTTGATTGCTTGGCTAGAATAATTAGACCTCTCGTCTGATGCCAATTGTTTCAGGGTCATCATGGCCAGGAACGGTGATCCCTTGGAACCATAGGCTACGGTTGTAAGACAGAACTCCTTGATGGGATCTGCTGGAGATTCACGCCATACAATTTTATGTAAATTTTGATCTTCGGGATTCAACCAAATTTGTCGGAACATTTTTTCGATGTCTCCGGTAAATGCGATCTTGTAAACACGCCATTTGATTATTAAAGACTGTAAATCTTGTTGAAGATTGGGCCCGCATTCCATGACATCATTTAAACTTATTCCTGTTGATGTTTTGCTTGAATTATTAAAAACAACTCTAAATTTAGAATTGTATGTGTCATCTCGAATGGAATGATGTGTGGTATAATACTCGGGCTTTGTGTTGCTAGGCGCGGGGATCATGTGACCCATAGAGCGATATTCGCTTATAAATGCTTTATATTGATTTTCCATCACAGAATTCTTGTTAAATTTGCGTTCCAATGACTTAAATTGGGCAATTGCCTTCGGTTTTGACTCTCCCAATTTTTCTGAAAAATTCGGTTTCATAGGTAACCGCACCTCGTAACGTCCATCGTCGCGTCGCCTAGTCGTTGATAAATAATAGTCAATACATTTCTGATCTTGTGATGATGTAGTTGCGTCCTCATTGATACCTTCTATCTCCCAAAACTGCTGGATTTCTTGTAAATTGTTAATAATGACGTTACATTGCAGGCTTTTAACAGTGCCAGTCAAAATCCATCCTAAACGGGTGTTCTGGGCGATTGGAATGCTTGCATCATCTCTACAAATTCCCTCTAACAATATAAAAGAGTATATATCTGCTCCCAGTAGTAGGTCAACAGGCCGGCTACTGTTAAATTCCGGATCTGCTAAGGTAATATTATTTAAATATGGCCATGAAGGTTTCCTAAATGAGTGACTCGGTAGGTTTTTGATTAAATTTTTCATTATGTAAACATCTGTATTGAAAGTGAAATCGTTATGTATGGAGGCACAATTTATTGATACTATCCCTTTACAGTTGCTTTCTTTTGCACCAACGCCAGAAATGATGCCCCGGCATTTTTGTCGTGGTAGGCCTAGTAACTGCGCTGCTTGTTCCGTAATAATGGACGTCTGTGATCCCTGATCGATTAGAGCTCGCATGGTCACATAAGTATCGTCTCCCCTTTTTACCCTTACCATTGCTGTTGCTAAAAGAATTTCGGGCATCTCACCTTGCAGTGACACGTGCGAGTTGCTACGAGGTTGTTGCGAGGGCTCCGTTTTCGCTGGTGCTGGTTTGCTAGGTTGACGGGCTTGCGTAAATGCGTCATGTAAAAGAGTGTTGTGTTTTGCATTGCATTCCCGGCAACGTTTTTCGGAAATGCATGCCTTATTGTTATGCGAATAGAGACAGTTTTCGCATATATTCAGTTTTGATAATGTGCGACGCTTCGAGTACGGTGTCATATTTAAAAACTCTTGACAATAAAATAATGCATGTTCGTTGGACTTGCACACGGCACACTTGTAATACTTTGTGGAATAGCTGACTTTGCTTGTTGACGGTTGCGAAACTTCCCGTCCATGCGCCGAAAAGGCAGATTTATTAAAATTATAATGATATTTTTGCGACTGATTATGATTTCTATTTTGGGTAAATGATTTGATAGGTATTTCTGTCTTCTTTCTAGAAGATTCCAGCATAGTAAATTTGCTCTCAAGGAATGATAGAAATTCTTGCAAGTTGGGTAGCTCCCTCGGGTATTTAACTACTCCTATGTAGTCGTTGTGAGTCTCGGTATCAAGTTTTTGTGATAATAAATAGACAATTAAAGGATCCCACGACTCTACCTCCGCCCCCAGGTTTTTCACTGCGTTAAGCGTCTCCAAGGTCGTGTCGTGGATACGTTTGATATGGTTTATTGATGGTTGATTTGCTGTTGGAATGTTTAATAAGATCTCTTAATGAGAATTAAAGATTAATCGCTTGTTGTTATACCTATTGTTCAGTATATCCCAACATATAGCGTAGTTGTCGGAAGTAATTGGTAGATGTTGTATTAACCTTTCAGCTTCTCCCCTAACCTTGGTTTTGAGAAATTGCATTTTTTGTGCGCTTGATAAGGTGGGGTTGTCATGGATGGTTTCAACAAAAAGGTCTTTGAACGAACACCAATGATGGTAGCTACCCCCGAAGACTGGAATGTCGAGATGAGGTGTAGACTGCTCCCGATGCGATACAGACCATAATTTTCTATTAATTGATTTGATTATTTCGTTATATCGTGACTCATATTTAAAAAACGTTGCTTCATATTCCGCGTTTCGCCCCCCGAGTTCGCTGTCTAATTCCCAATGCAAACTATCAATTACCGACCAACGCGATTGTATTGTACGAAGTAAATGATCGAATTCCCATTTTTCTGTTATTAATTCTATATTAATGTTTGATAATGTATGCTCTAAAGCTTTAAAATTGCTAGACTGTTTGCGTAACATTTCATCTGTTTTGCTGTTATTCCTCTGAGACTGAGTAAGCTGCCCTTGTTGCGCAGCTTGATTTGTTGTTCCCGGTGCCCCCAAAATGGCAGGTTTCAGTATAGGGGTCGAAGGCCTGTCGTCCTTCGATTGATAGTTTGATATTGCCGCACGAATGTATTCGTACCGATCTTTGAATAATTCGAATTGATTGCTTGTAAAATATGAATGTGTCTTGGCATACTCAATCTTACATAAATTTGCATGATTTAACTGATATCCGTTCCAGTATTTTTCTAGGGTGTCCAACCTCCGTCTGATATAGTCAGACGTCTTCCGGTCGGCTCCATCTTTTTTAAAATTGCTGTAATCTTGCTCTATGGCATTTTGTAATTGCTGCTGAGTTGCTAATAATTCCTCCAAAGTTGACATGATAAAAATATGGACTGATCTTACTTGATAGCTGCTGCGCCGTTGATGTGTGTATCGTGCTGCTGTTGCTGCTTGCTAGTTCACTCACTCGCGAATCACAGTAATAATGTCACTGATATGCACTAAGTCCCGTGTCCACGAGTGAGTCCTCGAAGGACCAAAAAGCTATGTAGGGGTTGATAGATTGATACTATTTGATAGAATTGAAACGGATTTTATTTGCTAATTGATAGATATAAATATGATATAATGATACACTGAGCTCGCGCCGGCGTCTAACGTGAACTGGCCCGTTTTTGCATAGCATCGCGTAAATTGCTGACGCTAGCAAATGGACGGGCCGTGGCCCGTACATAACCAATTTAACTAAAATGTCACCAATGTCATTCATCATCAATACATTTTTTTTATAGAATAATTCAAATTCAAATTCAAATTAATTTATTTGCTAAATGTAGGTACATGGATGTTTAACATAGTATTTATTGTTTATCACTACATTTTGCCTGTTGGCGTGCAAATACAATTACATTTTTGTTATTAATTGGTCATCTATATTATTTTACACAAACAGTTGTTTCTCATATATAATATCTCTATTAATTAAGCAGTCAGTTACTTCTTCTGTACAGATTTCAATTAATGGTTACAAAGTAATCTAGCATACTCGTTGCATGTTCTACGCTTCTAATTACACTACCAACACAATTAAAAAGAAAAAGTACTTTCAAAGTTTATGATAATGGATGGATAGAACATTGATCTAATAAATAACAGAGCTAGCAAACTGTAGCAGACCATAAGAACGCAGTATGTATTACTTTAAAAAAAACTTTATGCAGCAGCGGATTTACGAATTTCCTAAGTATAGCCTGTTGAATTTTTGCCGCATTCATGTTCACAATCGTCAGTCGCTAGATTATTTTTTACAATTTTTGTTAGCAAACTGCAAAAGTACTTATTTTCGGTATATTACTGAGCCACATCTTAGTAAATCAGTGTACATTGTGCATGTACATTCAGCACAATGAAAGGGAATCGGAAAAATATGCTGTCGACTTTTTCCAACAAGACATCAAAACACCTTATGACCGAAAATTTTGACTAAAAATCTAATTGATATTCTGTAAACGGCTTAAAAATCAGAACCTACTAAAAACTTTATGATCGAAGAAAAACCCATCTTTAATATTTGTCTTACTCATCCAGTTGGTAACCCTGCTTTGTTTTTAATGCATCAATGAACCTTACCTAAATAATTGCATAAAGTTTCATATATAATAGGTCGGGGAAAAAGTCTTTTCGCATTATAGTATGTATGAACTTGTAATAAAATCTCTTTGGTTATACCATTTGTATCTAGCAGGTTTTGATATCTTTAAAAAGTTTAAATTTTAATAAAGATAATTCCAAATTCAAATTAGGTAAATGTGTGATTTTCATTTGTTTTTTTTACTGTCAAGATGAGTGAATCTAATGAAGAAATTCGATACTTTTTAAAATTTTACTACAAAAAAGGTAAAAATTCAACGCAAGCTGCGAAAAAAATTTGTGACGTTTATGGACCTAGTGCAGTGTCTGTGAGAGTAGCACAAATTTGGTTTAAGCGTTTTCAATCAGGAAATTTTGATGTGAAAGATGCACGTCGCTCTGGTCGCCCTGTTACGGATAAAATTGATGCCATTTTTGAAAAAATGGAGCAAGATCGGCATATCAGTTATTATGACGTAGCTGAAGAATTAGGAATTAACCACAAAACAGTTTTGGCGCATTTGAAAAAAGCTGGGTACACTAAAAAGCTCGATATTTGGGTGCCTCACGATCTCACTGAAAGAAACCTAATGAACCGTGTACTCATTTGCGATTCTTTACTAAGACGTAATGAAAGCGAACCGTTTTTGAAGAAGCTTATAACTGGTGATGAAAAGTGGATCACGTACGACAAGAACGTGCGAAAAAGGTCGTGGTCAAAGGCCGGTCAGGCTTCACAGACTCTGGCAAAACCCGGGTTAACCCGCAACAAGTAGATGCTGTGTGTATGGTGGGATTGGAAGGGAAGATATTCATTATGAGCTGTTACCGCCAGGCAGGACTATCGATTCTGAACTCTACTGTGAACAACTGATGAGATTAAAGCAAAAAGTTGAGAGAAAGCGGCCGGAATTAATTAACAGAAGGGGTGTGATTTTTCATCATGATAACGCTAGACCTCACACATCTTTAGCCAGTCAGCAAAAATTAAGAGAGTTTGACTGGGAGGTGTTAATGCATCCGCCGTATAGTCCTGACCTTGCACCTTCTGATTTCCACCTGTTTTGGTCTCTTCAGAATTCTTTAGGCAATGTCAGGTTAACATCACGAGAAGACTGCCAAAACCACTTGTCGTGGTTTTTTAAACAGAAGTCCCAAAATTTCTATAGTAATGGGATCATGTCTGTACCTACAAGATGGCAAAAAGTTATCGAACAAAATGGCACCTACATACTTTAGTTAAATGTAAATAAACTTTATTAAAAAATGTTTTGAATTTTCATATAAAATACGAAAAGACTTTTTCCCCAACCTAATACGTTATTTTTAACTCAAGTATTCATAGTGCAAGATATTTGAACCCAAATAGTAAGAGAATAGATTAGTATTTTGAGGCGATGCTCTACAGCTCCAAGTAACCTGGAAACTGCATTGTATATCTGTGTCCCCTTAACAAATCACAAGAAAAATTATTCGTATTTTAGTATGCTTACCTTCATAGATATGTACAATGTTTGGATGTCTCACGGAGGACATGATCTGAACTTCCCGCCTGATGCGGATCAGGTCTGCCTCCGATTCGATCTTGCATTTTTTGATTGTCTTTATGGCAACCTCTTGTCCAGTCTTCTTGTTAATACCGAGCTGCACTTTTCCATACGTGCCTTGTCCTAATTTTCTGACTATGTCAAATCTAAAACAAAAAAAATATATATAGATCAGGTATGATTGTGAAAATATGTTTTTTTACTTAATGGGATGTAGGGCCCAACACATTACCTCTCTCAATCTCACGTCATTACGGCGCATAGACAATGCAGTGGGCGAGAACATCTGGACATCTTCTGGGTAAGATTAGGTCGTCCTAATTGCTTAGATTACAATAAAAATGGTAAACATTTGATGCTCGTGGAGTGTGCCCGAAAAAGGGAGACAATTACAGATTCCCTGAATGTCGATATCGCACCAAACTTTTGGTCATACCTCGGGAACAGCTTATTTTTTGTTAGGGTAAAAAGTATGCTATTATTTATTCTGGACTTCTAATATATGTGTGCAATAAATGTATGCAAAATTTCATGGCAAAGTGAAAGTGGAACAAACAAACAAACTCGCTTTTCCATTTATAATATTAGTATGGCAGAATTTTTTCATGGTGGACCATGAAATATTTTATAATCGGAAACAATCAACACAATGGACCATCCATTGTATTGATTGTTTCCGATTATAAAATATTTGACAAATTCAACCAATTACAACACGAAGTTATCAGTAGTATACTCAAATTTCTTGCCTGTCGTTGTGTAAGTTTGGCACGCTTGGTGCTATACAAATTTAATTGCATACCATTCCCATTTGATTTCATTTCCGTTGGAGTATCTATGGGGCTACATGCCACTGAATTTCAATGTTAAAATCACGAGAATATTTTCAACAAAAAACAAAACATCATATACTAAGGTCAAGAGTACTTTTTGTGATGGATGAGTGTGTTTTTTTTTTATACCACTAGAGTGGAAAACAATCATACGGCCCGCCCGATGGAAAGCAGTTACAGTAGCCTATGAACGCCTTTAACACCAGAGGCATCACACGCGCGTTGCCGACCCTGTAAAAACCTCTTCACGCCCTTTTTGAAGAACCCCATGCTGTAGTCTCCTGAGAAAACCTCGACAGGCAGTTCATTTCACAGCTTGACCGTACGCGGGAGAAAACTTCTCTGGAACCGCACGGTAAGCGACCACTTAGGCTCCAATGTGTGAGGATGAATTCCCTGTCGATGGCGAGCGGTGCGACTGTAGAAGGAGGCCGTGGGCATCACGTCAAACAACTCCTCTGAACACACCCCATTGTACAATCGGTAGAACACATAAAGGGACGCAAAATCTCTCCTCAGACTTAAAGATTCTAAACCGTCAGTTTGTCAGTGTCTTTACAGACACACACTCATCCGCTAAAAAGTCATTCTCAGGGTGATTACTTCGCAACTAGGTCAACTTCTTCGCACCTACCCGATAGGGTATAGATATATATAAATGAGCTTATTTCACATGCTTCTGAACGTGACTACTTCGCAGATTGTCTAATTATCAAGTAACAACTTAAGTGCAATAAGTGCTCAGTAAGGGCACAATTAAATAAATTATGTTTAGCGAAACATCTTTAAATTTCCCAGGACTTTTAGTTTTATTTCTTTTTTTTTTCCTTGCAATTTGACATAGGAAACCTGGCACCGGAGATCTACAGACTATGTATCCAAATCGAAATCAAGATTAATTTAAATGAATATTTCTAATAGACTAAACTAGCCTAAACCAGTGTTTATTTGTCTCATAACTTATTGAAAATGTTCTTTCAATATCAAACGCAAAAGGCGATCCAAGACTTTGTAATACAAAGAGATGCCGTCAATATTTCTTTGAAAGGATTTCACTTTGATGGATGGTGTCATAATGGGATGTAATTTATAGAGCGTTTGATGTCAAAACACGACAGACGCCATGAATGGTGACGATTAGTTGATTGCACTTGGGTAGCACTAATGTCCATTGTCATTGTGTTTGTAACTCTTAATTTACTCATCCGATTAACACGCGCCTCCTAATTGGTAATGTGAATCGTTGTGTCATGGTTTATCAAATAATTTAATTGATGTAGGCCCAATAAAGGCCCCCACACAATATACAAAATAGAAGCGGGAACTCTGCCAGAAATATGGACCTATTTGTATATACTAGTGTTCACCCAGTGGTCGAAATTCGACCATAATTAATTTAAATTACGACTTTAACAGTACACAAAAGAGATTATATGCGTGTGTCAAATACATGGTAGTGTGGGTAATGTTTTTTTTTAATGA
The DNA here is from genome assembly GCA_937001555.2 of Hypsopygia costalis. Classification (NCBI taxonomy): domain Eukaryota; kingdom Metazoa; phylum Arthropoda; class Insecta; order Lepidoptera; family Pyralidae; genus Hypsopygia; species Hypsopygia costalis. The sequence continues at coordinate 22,536,062 of OW443332.2, forward strand.
TTTAATGTATCTTTTATACATAATTTAAAAAAAAATTGTAGCATTCTGCACTCCATCAACTATAAATAAGTGTGTGAAATTTCATTTTCCTCCGTAAGCGCCATTTTCGTAAAAAGGGGTATAAAATTTTTGCTTCACGTTAATATATAGATTGAGAGAAGTTGCATAAAACCGTCGAGTTTCACACCTGAATTTGTGTGTATCGTAATAAGAAGAGAGGGCAATATCACGAAAATGACTCAATTCTGATTGGTATTTCGCATCTGTGTGGGAGATGCAAGTAGATACGTAGCAGCGCTGCAAGTTTCAAGCTTCCTTACATTTTCTCGTTATTATTGCCAGTACAATGTTGCTACATTGTAACACATGCCTCTATTTACTGACAGTGATGTACAGGGCACAAATACAACTAAGTAGTTCTAGTATATTTTCTTTTCATAGAAATTCAGAAAACTGCTAAAAACGAAAAGGAGAGGATTTAGATAATTTATATTTTGCTGGCATATTCTCGAGCACGCTTGAGCAACCGCATTGTTTCAAAAAAATTTTAAACTATTTGAATGTAGTTAATATAGTTTATTTTCTCCAAACCCTAATATAGTTTATACTGGCCATAGGAGTGTATATATATATATATATATATTATTATTATTTCTCATTCTCAAACTAGTAATTACTTTATTGACATAATGAACTACCTGTTTATTCTGTTAAAATATACATATAATAAATTATATTATATATACGAGGTTACGACATTGTGCAAATACCTAGAGTTTCCGTTTATAAATTATTAATTAATTAATGTATTTTCCTTGAACTCAATTTTACATTTTTAAGGACATGACATACAGAACATTGCATATTACAGATGCCTTTTCAAAAAAATTTATAAATGAGAGGTACTAGAAAAAAATAATTACAGTGGTTTTTGCACCCAAATTATTATCCTCAAATAATCGGAACAATCAAATTCTTTTGAGGGGATGCATTTTGATGAGGATTTCTGTGATTTCCACTGATTTCCATTAGTTTGAGTAGAAACGTCAGTAATGTGTGTCATGTTCCGACTTTATTTTTGTTCGCGAGAAGTCCTGTATTTATAGAATGTCATTGTTTACATAATAAAAAATGCTTTCCAAATTCGCCAATATTTATTATCCTCAAGAAACTTTAAGTCGCCTTACTCTTTCAATTTGCATAGTTGTGAAGGCATCGTCCGCAGCCCACATTGTTTTGCCCACAGATTAAAAAAATGATTTCCAAATTGGTCAATATTTATTTTCCTCAAGTGTTTAATTTTAACTTTAAATCGCTTTCCTCTTACAACTTGCATAGTGGTAAAGACATCGCCCGCAGCCCACATTGTTTACAGATTTAAAAAAATATTTCCAAATTCGCCAATATATATTTTCCTCAAGTGAGCAACTTTAAATCGCTTTCCTCTTACAACTTGCATAGTGGTGAAGGCATCGTCCGCAGCCCACATTGTTTACAGATTTAAAAGAATATTTCCAAATTCGCCAATATATATTTCTCTCAAGTGAGCAACTTTAAATCGCCTTCCTCTTACAACTTGCATAGTGGTGAAGGCATCGACCGCAACCTGCATTATTTACAGATTTAAAAACATTTTTCCAAATTCGCCAATATTTATTTTCCTCAAGTATGCAACTTTAAATCGCCTTCCTCTTACAACTTGCATAGTGATGAAGGCATCGATCGCAACCCACGCGCGGTGCAAGCAACTTTGCACGACCGCTTATTCAGGGATTGTTGATTTGTAGTAGAAACCTTTGAATGAAGTGACCTCGCGCTTCGAAGGCATTCACCACGCAAAGCCTTTGTGACCACTTTGTTAATACTCGATGGCCTGTTTTCTAAGTAGGTACGTATTAACACTTGAATACACTTCATTTGTTTCACAATAAATTGTGTACATGGGATAGAATTGCTATGCGACCGAGCAGGATAACACAATCCGTATTCACCGGACATACAACTTTAAGGGAAAACTACAACTATTGAAACAAAAACCAGCCACGTGTGAGTCGGACTCGCGTAAGTATCATTAAAGGTCAAAGAAAACCTCGTCCACATTATTCAAACCCTAACAGCATATACTTATGTAGTTAGACACAATGGGTCTAAAGACTTTGGCAACTAATTATTCCACTTGGTAATTGAACTAAGTAACAAGTTTATAGATTTTTTTCCTTTATTTGTGGTGAAAGAAAAATTTTCTTCCAAATTTCATGAGTCTAGGTCCTAGGTCAATGAAAATTCCCTTCCATGTGCGAAAATATACGATGCATGTTTTAACTATGTTGACTTGAAGTTTGATCTTGAACCAGCTGCAAATAAGTCGTCGTCATCAGCCCTTATTCATCCCACTGCTGAGATATGGGTCTCCCATCAATCGAAGGCGTTTAGAGCATACTACACCACGCTGCTCACCTGCGGATTGATGGAGGCCAGTGTTTTCAAGCCGCCTAACGGCCAGACCTAGCTTAACGACTCTCATCTAATGATAAGAGCCGGGACCGATGACTTACGGTGCTCTCCGAAGAGCGGAGGAACTGGACATAAATAAACTCATCCATGGACATGCTACGGCCAACGCTGCTTAACTTGCGTGTTCGATTCGACTAACACGCGCAACGACGCTATCGAATTCCTCATTTGCAGACCTAAGTATTTGATATTAATTTATCGCTTAATCGCGAATAGGGCATTTGTTTTACGGTGACTTTGCGAATGGGACATTGTGCGTCAAATTCCTATATCGAATGCAGAATGGCTGCAAAACGTGGAAACTTAGTGCGACAGAACATTTTGGCGAAAAATTCTCGAAACGCATACCGACAACGAAAACGGGACTTTTAAATGCCGTAAAAATAAGAAAGTGCAGCAAATGATACGGGAACCCATCATCTGAGAAAGTAAGTCTACTAGACTCCGTTGTGTTGGCCATGAGGAACGAAAGGTAAGCGAAGCAAACGTATATCAAGCGACCGAACGGTAGACAACCAGTTGGGCGTCCCAGGTATGGCTGGATTAAGTTCCACGGGAACTGTCGCGAAGTAGCACAGGCGGATGCTGTCCTTTGTGAATATTGGAACTATGACGAGCTCGGTGGTCAAATGGTTAGCAATGGCCACTTTGACTTCGAGGTCGCGGGTTCGATCCCCACGCAAGACAAATATTTGTGTGCATGAATATGTCTGTTTGTCTTGGTCTGGGTGTTTTCTATGCATTATTGTGTAGGTATGTATTTACAAAAAAATAAAAAAGTATTTAAGTAGGTACATATTACGAGGGGAGGTCAATAAGTTCGCGGAATGAGAGAGAAGGAGGTTGAAATTAAACACCAAATTATTTTTCCTTTTCAATATATTCTCCTTTAACCCTAATACATTTTTCGGATCTCTCAAATAGCTTGTTTATACCATCGAAAAAAAATGATTTGTCTTTGGTGTCAAAATAGGCCGAAATTGCCGACTTGACTTCATCATCGTCGTCAAATTTCTTTCCACGCAGCTCTTTCTTCATTTTTGGAAATAAATAATAGTCACTGGGGGCCAAGTCTGGACTGTATGGTGGGTGGTTTAATTGTTCAAAGCCGCATCGGTGAATGGCAGCCGTCGCAACATGGCACGTGTGGACGGGTGCATTGTCGTGCAAAAGGAGCACACCTTTTGACAGTTTTCCTCTTCTTTTTTTCTTAATGGCTTCTTTCAATCTTTCCAGTAAAGAAGCGTAGTACTGTCCCGTTATAGTCGCACCACGTTCTTTATAATCGATCAGTAAAATACCTTCTGTATCCCAAAAGATAGTCGCCTTGATCTTTCCGGCCGATTGTGACACTTTGAACTTCTTTGGAGGAGGTGTGCCTTTTTTATGCCACTGCATCGACTCTTGCTTCGACTCAGGTTCATAGTGGTGAACCCAGGTTTCATCTCCAGTAACAATCCGGGCCATAACTTCTTCCTTTCTCTCTCCACAGAGCTCCAGAAACTGGTGAGAGCACTCGACACGCTCGCGTTTTTGAAGTGGCGTGAGCATTCTCGGAACCCATCTTGCACTGACTTTAGTCATCCCAAGATGATGATGTAGGATATTTAAAATACTTGATTCGGATACTCCAACCATTGCTGCAAGTTGCTTCTTCTTCAGTCGGGCATCTTCCAATACAAGTTTTTCTACTTTTTCGACGATTTCCGGTGTGGTGGCCTCAATTGGCCGTCCGGAGCGGGGGTCGTCTTCAATGGACTCCCTTCCTTGTTTGAAAAGACCATGCCACTTGTAAACCATGGTTTTACCAGGGGCAGAGTCCGCGTAAACCGCTAACAGCTCTTGAAAAATCGTCTGAGCGGATTTTCCTTGCTTGGTAAGAAACTTAATAACGGCACGGTGTTCAATTTTCTCCATACTGGCTGACTTCTTCCCGATTTAGTTGTTTGCAGGTCGATAACTCAAAAGTTAATGACACGATTAGGTTCAAACTTGGTATATATACTCTTAATGAGGTGCTTAACTAGTGCCTACCTGGACGGGTAAATTTATCCCCATCAACCCCTCCATTCCGCGAACTTATTGGCCTCCCCTCGTATATAGTTACCTAGTAACCATAGTACAAGCTTGGCTTAGTTTGGGCAAACCCCGGCCACTCCATACAAAAATGACGCTTTTGCATGTAGTAACCAAATGACGTCTGTACACGTGCCTATGTTTGAGTGACGTTCTCTAGGGCTGACATTATTCAATTATTAGTCGGACATGTACGGGGGTGTAAGTGGTTCATCAACATCTTTGAACCAAAGTCAATCTTACCTGCACGGGGTACACCCTGCTGACTGACAGACGAGGCTCTGACGAAAAGAGAGGTAGGACATAGCGTATTTTTTAAGCAGCCCGACTGACGAAGTACCACCATCTCACAGAATACCACAGTCAAATAACAATTTCCTTGAGGGTTGTTGTGTTCCTGCGAGTGAGTGAGGTCACCAGAGACGATGGAGTTGCTGCGTTGGCAGCGAGGATGGCAGCGCGCGAGCGATATTTAATGTTGCGACCGTTAATATGGTTACGGTAACCGCTTCACATCAGGTGGGCGTAGTGAAAAAAAAAACATAGTAAATACACTACACTGACTTCAGCCAATATTTACAAAACGCCTTGTATAATTTTATAATTTCTAATCACCACTAAAGCAACGTTCGCCTTCCGAACACCGGTTCATTGTAATGGTCAAACCATTTCATTCTTACTAATTGTAGCTTTTTACTATTCATATAAATGCATGCGCAATGATTTGATTCATTTTCATATTCACATGGAACAAACGTAATTTAAAACTAATACGAGACATAAGATCACGCACAATAAACATTGAAATGTAAACAATAACAATAAACCACCATAACTCAAGTGACAGCAATGTCACTTCCGCGTCTGCGCACTCACTTGCTCTTTGAGACATATAATGCTATCCTTTTCTCATCTCGTATTAATTGTATCTTGTATCCTACTTTGACAGACATGAATTAGTTATGATGAATCTATGGCTGCCGCATGCTTTTTAGGTAATATATAAAAAAATCTGTACTTTATTTCATCCAAAGGGATCGAATAAATTTCTTTTTTTGATTTTCCATGTGTTGAGACATCCATCCACTGCACAAGTAACTCCCATCTTTTAAACTGAATGGAGAATAAAATACGAGCGACGTCAATTTGTAGGACGTTGCATCCATTGCGAACGGTTCCAAATCGGTTCCATAGGGGAGGTGAGGTCGACTAGTGAGAGCGGCAGAGAGTGTCCATACTGTACGTTAGTACTATTACTTATACTGTGGTTTGGGACTAGATGGCCGTGTGTAATTTGTCCAGGAATATTTCGACGGTCCGGTATAAAGCGTCATGTCAAAAATGACTCACTTCACGCCGCTGAGCCATCGGTGTAAGTATTTGTATGGAGTTATCCGGTTGTACCTTGGAGTAAACAAGACCGATAAAATTATTGATTTAACGCTATCGCCTACGCCTACTTTACTTAACGACGACGGGCGGCTTTAAAACGCTCACAACTTACCACACAAAATTACCTATGCCAAGGGTATCCAATTTTAAGTACATATTTTATTCATATCAATGGTACTGTCAACCAATCATATTACTGGGCTTGTCATACTGTAGGTCATTTTATTAAGGGGAAGCTACCCGTCAAGACAATTTTATATAGAGTTCGCTGCGTAAATTACAAAAAAATGACTCACAACTCATAAATTTGAAATCTTTGGATGACTCACTACTAGCACGCAATTGATGCACAGGTTTTTTTCGCAACCTTTGATCATTCAGTTATAAGTCAGTTACGTGGTTACAACCACAGTATAAGTAATAGTACTACTTACAGTATAGCCATTCCCTGTCGCTCCCTGTTATCGACCTCACCTCTCTGAGATGAATCTGGAACAATTTGTATGGCGCCGCACGCACACACGCTCATTCACGCTCTGCACAGAAATTGTTGTTTAAGAAGTAGTTACCGACGCGACATTTGTAAGGAGTGACCGAGGTGCGGTTACAAACTGGATTTTTTGTGCCAATGAGACCTATCTTCAGATTTTTTTTGGAATCTCATGTAGGTAATATTCTAGAAAATGATTTAGATAAGTCAAACACTGTTATTCTATAGAATAATAAAAAAATAAAGCAGAATTATTAAAAAAATTGTAGACTAGACGGTAATCGATCAACCATCGCCTTAACTGATAGAAAGTCATTAATTAGCAATGTGTTTTTTTTTATACTACGCAGGGTCATAGTCAAGCATAGGGCCGGCCCGATGTGAAGCGGTTACTGTAATCATATTAACGCCTGCAACATAAAATATCGATTGCGACCTGCTGCTCCCGCCGCCAACGCAGCAACTCCATCATATTATTATGTGTACAAACCGCCACCGGACGTGTATTTTACACAAAGTTCCTTATCCCACTGGACGCTCCAGAAATTCGAAAAAATGTAAGAAAAGATTTTGACCGATACTTTTGCTGTTATAGATATGTCTATCGTCAAAAGATATATTAAGTAAAATGTTATTATTCTGAATTAATTAATACGTCAAACCAAATCGAGCTTTCGGAAACCGCTACGAATCGTTCAGCTTAGTCTGTACAAAGGCAATGTTTTCAAGCAGTATAATCTCATCAAGCTTGAATTCTAAATATTAATGCGAAATTTAAATTTATTTGAACGATATATGCAGAAATTTAATCCAACTAGGTATTCCACGATAATTATATTTCGTCTTTTTTTACAGTGCTAATATTACATAAACTCGCACTCCAGTTTAAATACCCCTCCTATACAACTGTTGCATCTAGATAACTTATTTTAGTCGGCAGGAGTACATATTTTTTTTTATCTTATCCAATTATTATTATATGATTTTTCCTGAGGGATGATGATAATGAGTTCCTGCGAGTAAGTGTTACTTGTAAGGATGTATTACTACTATGGGAGCGGTGCTGACATTACTCAAACGACACTTTACATTATAAGATGCTTCTAGCCTACGGTTGGCGCTTGCTGGTCTCAGTTTGGTCACACCCTGGCCACTATACAAATGTCGGGTCGTTTACTACCGCATATAAAATGACGTCTGTGCAGAGCGTGAATAAGCGTGTGTGCGTGCGGCGCCATACAAAACTGTTCCAGATTTGTTTCAGGGGGGAGGTGAGGTCGACACGAGAGCGGCAGAGAGTGGCCATACTGTACGTAGTACTATTATTTATACTGTGGTTTGATTGATCGGGTCGTATGCTTGTCTGCTACTCGAGCCCAATGTAACATAAAAAAAAAACGATAAATTGTATCTTTCTCAACAAGCTCTGGAACTCCAGAGTGCATCTCTTGAATTTGCGTAATCGTAGAATATGAATGAAAAAATATTCACAAATAGATTCACGTTATGAATGAGTTGCACAACGTGTTCAACCTACACTTCCATTTGCTCCATCAGTACAACACAAATAATCATTCAAACTCCCAGCTAAGCTAAACTACATTCTCGGTTGCAGTGACGTAACAATTTAACCTTTCCGCCTACGGGTCTCCGAAAACCGTAGGTGATAATATGACGCCCTGTACTTCGTCACCGGCCCCTGACGTCATTGCTTTGACATGTGTCAGCGGCACCAATGTCCTAAAAATATTTATCTACTCTCATACTAAAATTTGGAGATTAAAAACCAAATACAGAATCTTAATGTCAGTCTTTTACGCACAAGTCATCAAAATAAGTTTAAAAAGTTACTTTTCGATACAGCTCTTTAGGACAACTGTATCGAAAAATAACTTTTTTTGCATTTCGATACAGCAAGCAAAAAAATTCTACGTAATCTATGAACGCGGCGCCGCGCGGCGCGTCGCGCAAGCGCACCACGCATGCTCGATCTGCAAATTGATTTATAAGTAAGAAATGAGGCTGTTATTTAAAAAACTTCATGGTTTTATTTAAAATATTATTATCATCTATTTCATGAGATTAGATAAAGTAGTGTATGAAACTGCACATAATTAGGTCTTAAAATACTCGTGTGACGCTATTATCATATTCGCCTTCGGCTCGTGTGATAAATTCACACTCGTATTTTAAGAACCCTTATTATGCAACAGTTTCATAAACTACTATTAAGGTAAATGCAAATGCTTTTATCTCTGTGGGTAAATGTTCATAGTAGACATACACAGGTGGATTTTTAATGCGACCTAGAAGGAAAGTGCCTACTCTAGTAAACATATCAAATTTCACTAAGAAACAAAACTGAATTCAAAGATCATTTTGAAAATACGCTTCCTACATCCAGGAACCGAATCTGCTAAAATTCTGAAAAAGCAACATCTGGACGTTTATGGTATCAATCAACAAGGGTGAACCATAAGAATCACCTCACTCTAACAAACATGGTAAAATAAGTAAACGAAAAACCGTGAAATCTAAGCTTATTTTATTTGAAAGGGAAAAACAAATACCTAAAGTGTTTTTTCTTGTCTTTCCTTTTATTGAATTTACCACGAAGAGATTGGAACCTTGTGAATCGATTGATGCCATAAAAGTGCAGATAGTTGTTTTACCGAATTTTTGCTGGTCCGATTCCTGGGTGTTTGAAAGTATTTGTAATAATCTTCGAACGCAGTTTTGTTTCTTTTAAAAAATAACTGCCGAAGCATTGCAGATACTCGGATTTTCATAAAAAATATCAGGTAAACGCGAACTCGGTAGTCACGTAAATCTGTATGAAACTTTGAAATCAACGCATTTACACAGACACAGCGACATGTTTCTGCGAGTGAGCCTCCTACGTTGAGGAAGAACGCAGTACAAGTAAAAGTACTCCCGTACTGTATGCCGCACTCCATGAAGTAGCTGGAATAAGCGAAACATCTAATGTGACGTCGTTACGCGTTCGGATTCTGATGAAACCTCTTTCATTAGCACGCTACAATACATAGGCGGAAGCATTAGAAGCGTCATCGCTTCGATGGGATGCCCCTTGAAGCCACTAGTTTGCATGTATTTTTTTTTGTATACACTTGTATTTTATTCAATAATATTACCACTATGGTAAAGGTGGCAGTCTTCGCAGCTTAATGCGTAACTTATATCATAGTACAAATAGAGAAGTAGGAGAACTCAAGCCCCGAGCGGGAGATAATAGCCTAAACACGTAGGGCTGTCGCTTAATAGTTTATTCAACCGTCAAAAATACTTAGTCAATCTCTATTATACAAAATTAAGTAAGGTACAAAATACAAAATTAAGTAGGGTAAGTGTTAGGGATCTGTAACAAAAAGCCGGCCAAGTGCGAGTCGGACTCGGTCACGAAGGGTTCCGTACCAAAAACGACACACAATCACGTTTGTTGTACGGGAGCCCCCCTTAAATATTTATTTTATTCTGTTTTTATTATTTGTTGTTATAGCGCCAACAGAAATACATCATTTGTGAAAATTTTAACTGTCTAGCTACCACGGTTAATACCTACAGCCCTTGGTGACAGACGGACAGACAGACGGACACCGGAGTCTTAGTAATAGGGTCCCGTTTTTACCCTTTGGGTGTGGAAATCTAAAAAGAATAAAAATAATTATTTTTGTACATACACCAGGAGTGACTGCAATTTTTTCATTACCTACATTTTAATGCATGCTTACTCAGTGACAAACGAGCAGACAGCTCACCTGATGGTGAGCGGTAACTATCGCCCATAACATCCACGATTCACGCATTCAAGCTGTTGGCAACAAAAATGCAGAATCGCAGGTGCGTTGTCCTTCAAACCGGAACACAAAACACAACAATGCAAGCATTGTTGCTTGGCGGCAGAAATATGTAGATAAGGCAGTGGTCCTCACCCAGGCGGACTCCTACCATTTGATAAAACCTACTTCATGTTATCTGTTTAGTGATTTGAAAAATTACGGTCTAAATAGGAATAGGATTAATTAAAACGTAGCTTTACTGAATCATAATATTTATTCAAATAATCTAAATTATTAGGTATGAAAATATATTTTTATTAAGTACCTATTATATATTATTTTTTACACTAAACTATTTTTAATACATTTTAATTTACACACTTATCATGTGATTATTAGGAGTGTCGGTGGCCGAATGGTTAGGGTATCCGACAAATTGTTATTGAGACATCCATGAACACTGCAATGTTTTTATGGCTAGTCGACTTTGTAGACATCTTTAACGAATTTGTAGTTATATACGACGTAGGTAGGTACCTAAATGTTCAAATTATTAACGAACGTCAGCGCAGGCGCGAATCTTGCGCGGTTTTGCGTACGGCGCAGCTCCGACCCCGACTGGCGCTCCATATAACCTCCTATAAATGTTGTCAGTGTGTGCGTGCGACGGCCATACGTACGAGCGCGCTCACATACAAACCGCGCTCGGTGCGTTTGTATGAAGTTACCTTACTTCTCTATTTGTACTATGCTTATATGTAGACGATGCTGCACTCATGGCACACCCAGGCCACTCTATAAAAATGTCGCGCCGTTTAGTTACTATATACACAATGACGTTTGTCTAGAACGCAAATGAGCGCGTGTGCGTGCGGCGCCATAGAAACTGTTCCAGATTCTCAGAGGGGAGGTGAGGTCGATACGAGAGAGCGGCAGGGAGTGAACAAACTGCTCTATTACTTAGGTATACTTTGGCTGCACTATGGTAAAGACATCATGGTCAAGATCCCACAAAATATAATTCTGAATAAGTCAGTAAGTACTCTTTGATGTACCGTTCCAGAAGAGTTTTCTACATCGAACTCTCATGTTATGAAATTAACTTCCTGCCAAGATTTTCATAGGAGACTATGATGTGGGGTTCTTCAAAAAAGGCGTTTTAAGAGAGGTAGGGCGTAGCGTATTTTTGAAGCTGACTGACTGGGGTAGTACCACCACCTCACAGAATACCGCAGCCAAATAACAATTCCCTTGAGGGTTGTCGTGTTCCTGCGAGTGAGTGAGGTCACCAGAAAGAAACGAGTTGCTGCGTTGGCATGGCAACGTGGGTGGCAGCACGCGAGCGATATTTCATATTGCAAGCGTTAATATGGCTACGGTAACCGCTTCACATCAGGTGGGCCGTGGCTCGTCTGCCACCCGACGTAGTATAAAAAAAAGGCGTAAAAAGGTTTTTACATGGTCAGCAACGTGTGAGTAATGCATCTGATGTCGCTAGCGTACATAGGCTGCGATGACTGCTTACCAACAAGCAGGTTCTATGCTTGTTCGTCACAATAGTTGTATAAAAAAGTCATGATAAGTAGGAAGTTACCTTTGCTTAAGTCGCAACCGGTGATCGTGCAGTCTCACGTCACCGGTGTTCTCGATCCCGTCCATGATGTTCGCCGGACGCTTGTTCTCTCCCACCACCATTGTGACTGCAACAAACAAACGACACTGTTACTACACAGAAAATTCATCAGCCGTCAAATTGCTCCCGTACTAATTTTCCACAACGAATCCCGTTAAACTTTGTAAACACTAATAACCGTATTTCATAAATGACATGTAATTTGGCATACGCTACGTCTTCACTAGTATCTGACACTAACGAAATACAACTTTCCGGCAGCTAATCACAAGATCGGTATTTTACCTTGGGTGACATGCAAACACATCCCTTCGGAGAATTTCGGGAAACACCTCAAAAGAGTCATGACCGATTCCGGGATCAATTAGTGATGTCGCGACTCGTTTCTATAGTATAGGGAACATATCACTGTCAGCCGCGCTCGTTTATAAGCTGGCAGAGAATGATGTTTTCCCGCCAACTGGGACCGTATGATTAATTCAAACTATCAGTCGAATGTTAATAAGCTGATGGGCAGGAACGTGAACAGCCTTTCACGCTTCGCAGCGGCTACCACCACACTTGATGTCTGTTCCGCTGAATGAGTGAGCAGCGCAACATAGATCACGCAGTAAAATCACTTTCCCGCTCTCTTTAATAAACTGCAGACATTAAAATCACTGTCCACAGTAGTGGATACGAATGTTGGGAGATTCGAAGCACGTCCGACGATGCCATGCACGATACAGCACGACAATGTAGCTTTCCATTGTATCAAATGAGAAAGTACAACAGTCGCTACAGTGTTTTCTGAACAAAACATTGCGCATTAAGAACACGAAGGACATGAAAATGGTAAACACGGAGACCTATGAAAATAGACATTTTATGCCTGGAACCTACGTTTAAAATATATGTAAACTGTTGTGCGGCGGGTTATGTTAATTTGTTCTGAGATTTGTGTTTATGTCTGTCTTTGCACTCTCCGGAAACCTGATGACCCAAAATGCAAGCGCTGCAAGGATAAATCTTTACTTCCCTTGCAGCGACATTCCAGCGGGAAATAACGCAGACGGAAAATGTTTCACGCTCTACTTGGAACGATTTTAACATCGCATAATCTATTGCGTAACTACTAAGCGGTAATACAATAATTCGTCAGAACAATTTGATTTGTAATAGATAAATGTTTAAGGAAAGTTTGTGGCAGTAGACCGAGGTTGGTATAGGCCTACGAGGAGTATAAGTTGGTGGTGAATTCGTACAATTTAACAGGAAGTTATACTAGTAAAGTTACTGTCGCGAGGCAAAGAATAATCATGATGTGTGTTAATAGGATCGCCTTTATGCCAGCTACAGACTAAACCTGAATAACATGACAAAGTATGTCGTAAAGCCACCTACATATTCGGTCCGTTTACAAAAATATCCGAACACGTACGCAGAACACGTACCTAGCAACTCGCCGAGTCGACCGGCTTGTTCCGAGGAAATGTCTCAGCTGCACTTCGGGGAAGCTACGTGCATCGTGTAATAAATAAATTGATGTTCAGATATTCCTAAATAAGGCTGGTATTGAAAATTTAGCTCTTAAATGACACGAGATAAGATTTTTGATGTTGTGTATAACGCAATCGCTTGTGAAAAAGTGACAGACGACATGGTAATAACATGCAAAAGTTACCATCAGGGCAGGCGTCAAGTATGTACATGCACCATTAATATCTCCTGGCAATAGCTGTCGATTCGGACGTCAGATCTATGACGTATTCAAATAGCTCTCTAATGCAATGACCCCAATAGCGGTACCACTATAGCAAGTAAACTAGACTAAAACCCCAAAAAACCATTACAAATATATAGTGTGTATTTCAGCAAGTCAATTTTACCATTTTTCCCACCTGTTTGAACAATTCGTTGACTTGGTACAAATACGTCAATCCGTTCGTCAGTAACTCTGAATTTTCACTTTAGCCAAGAAAACTGAGATCAATAGTACGATAACACTGAAATAATAAAAGTCATATTTTATTACTACCTCAGTTTTTATGCTTTTATAACAAATACAGGTTAGATAGTAACTGACTTTATATCATCTACTGTTGTTTTATTACTGTTGGGTAATAAAGATCATATACGTAGCGACAGGCAAAAACTGTTAGCATGTTTGATTTTATTTTTGAAATCTATGGTTTATATTTAGTACGTAGAGAAGCAACCTACATTTTCCGGCCTATCTGGTAAATATTACAGCGGTAAGGTGCTCATAGCAGTCGAAATCGAAAACAAATAAAGATTTATGTCTGCTTATGATAAAGAATAAACAAATATTATCTTTTACTACAGTTGGAGACAGCTTTGCTCGGGGTTTTCCTTCATTATATCATGCAAATGTCAGACACAAAAACGATTTTCTCTCGTTTACGAAAATATATCTCTATTTGTTTATTCCTCCGAAATCAATTGCCTAAATACCTAGTCAACTGTAAATTTGGTGTGTAAAGTTCTTTACACCATAGAAATGTCAGACACAAAAAAAATCTCTGATTTACAAAAAAACCTGTTTTATTAATCTTCTTTTTACTTTTACCATATAATTTCGAACATTAAATGAAAAATTCCTCAAAATTCGACAACTCAAACTATTGAGATTGATGATTTTGCTGACATGTTAGCGCATTTTAAATTCAATAATACAGTAATTTATGCTGTATTGTAGTGATATTGGATGGAATGTATTCAGTAGCCTGAGAGAAGGCAGGAAATAATTTTCTGTACAAATTTAAGTGACATTGGAACTGCGGTGGAGACGTTGACAAATAGCCCACGAAATACCTCTACTTACTATCGTAGGTTTACTGAAGGTCTCCAATATTTCAATTCAATGTCAGTTCTACCGGCATGCGAGAAAGTAACATTACACATTTTTAGGAAAAACACAAATAGACACTTTTTGTTCTTATCTTATTTTTTATGTAAAAGGAGGGCAAACGAGCATGTGAGTCACCTGAGGGAAAGCGATCACCACCCCCCATGGAGATCAGCAACACCAAGGGGTCGCTGATCCGTTGCCATACTCTTTCCTTTCTTTCTTTCTGGTGACCTCACTCACTCGCAGGAACACAACAACCTGTGAGTGTATGTGTGATATCTACCTTTTATGCTTAGAAAAAATTTAAGCAAAGTATTTCAAATGAAAAAAGGTAAGTCTAAAAACAAACAAACTACATAATGTCAACAATTGGTCAAAAAGAATGAATGAATATATTCACATAAAATATGGTTATGCATACCTACAAGTAATTGTTTCACAACCAGTACTTCATCATGGCTTCCAAAAGGCAATGTACTTAAATAATAACATTTAAAGTATCTGACTTAAGAGTACTTCATTGTCACCTACACGTTGTTATAACTTTACTGATGTTTTTTAAACTGGGTGGGGACCTGGTGACCTGTGAAAAAGGCTTCCTTGGAAAACTAGTTCAGGCACCAGGTTCTCCACAGCTAGGGTTACCATCTCTAAACGCTAGCAACCAGGACAAGATGCGAAAACTCCGGATTTTGAATGGTACATTTTGGGTACTATTATTTATTCTGTGGCAAGACGGTTATTCGCAGCATGGAGCGGGCGGTAATGATTTAAAAGTTTTAAACCTGGACTACAAATAAACCCTGCCCGGACGCTCCCCGGACGCCTTCCAAACTAGGACAAATCCAGGGAAACCCGGACGGATTGCAACCCTATCCACATCTTACTTGTTTATGCTCCGAAACTCCATCTTACAGAACATAATGATAAATAACATTAGAGGCTTGATAAGTATTCTGTCTGGCATAGAATTACATTCAGCAATAGCACAATATGATGTTGTGTAAAGCTTGTAGAGAAAGAAAAAAAATATTTATTATTCATTTATTGTTTTCTTGCGAGGATAAGGAACATGATTTAATTTTCTAGATCCGATCATATGGCGGCAGGCCAGCTATGGCGGCAGGTATGGCCTAGTATTCTGTATTAACGCTTTAAACTCGGTGACAATTTTCTATAGAAAAAGACTTATTGGTGCCGCGTGGGGCGACGGCGGCAGGACGGCAGTAATTCATAACGCCTACAGTAGGTACTGTTCATTACTGTCATCCACTATAACGTATTGAACAACTAACTTCTGCCCGCGGCCTTGCTCCATGAATCACAGTACCGGGAATTAAAAGTGTTTTGCAGTCCAATCCATATTCTACTTGTTACCAAATTGCATTCAAATCCGTTAAACTGAATTTTCTTGATTGAGTACCAACATAAAAAGAAACTATTACATCTATAATATAGGAAGGTTTGTTAAAAAACGGGGGTTTTTATCATTCGTAAAATAGTTAACAAAGTTTAGCTTCAAGACAGTCTATAAAGCTATAACCACACCCAGGCCACATACAAATGTCGCGTCGTTTACTACTACATAAACAATAACGTCTAGGCAGAGCATGAATGAGCGTGTGTGCGTGCGGGTGCCATACAAACTGTTCCAGATTCGTCTCAGAGGGGAGATGAGGTTGACACTTGAGAGCGACAAGGAATGGTCTACTATACGTAGTACTATTACTTATACTGTGATATTAGTAAGGTTTGTTAAGAACAGTGAATCTACCACCCGTTTTACACCACTCGGAAAATACTTAACAAAAGTTTAGCTTTAAGACAGGCGATACAGTTAAAACTCTATAAGATCTTTCCATATTATTTCAATTTATATCTACATATATACATACGTATTCTTAATCCTTAACCTATTATACCCAAATTAATCTATTTACATAAAGACTTATTCATACATTGGAAAGCATGATACGTGTGGCTTAACACGAATGCGAGTGGGTAGCACGTAATATAATTGAATTGAAATCAATAATTGAGTTTATAATCAGATAAATTTAATTAGAAACTAATTATTATCGAAGTATTCTTGTAGGCGCAACATGCCCACATTAAAAAAATAATTTAATTAACTCATAAAGCACATGGTTCACTGCCCTGCTGTAATGGATTTCGTGAACTTTTCCTGTATAAAATATTAGAGTGTATAACAATTTTATTTCGACAAATGATTGTCATTAATTACATAAGTTCGTGTGTGAAATTTCATTTAGTTAAGCTGTTAAACAGGGTGTGCGCTACCTGCCTAACATACTTGTTTGAAGTTTGACAGGGCAGTTCACGCCCTGTGCTACGTGGTGGCAACATTAATTTGCGAATGATTAATTAACAATGTTTATAAAGGCGGCACTTCGTATGAAGTGATATTTTTTAACCACCGTTATGGAAAACGACTTAATTGATGGCTGGGTCAAACAACGTAAGAATCTGCTGGGTGAAAGAGGAGAGAAAGAAAAACACCATAGGGAAATAAATAGGGGTTTTACTGTGCAGCCCTGACAGCCCAGTTAATCATGCTCACTAAAGTGTTGAAACTGGTGGTGATGTTGTGTGGCGGGTAACCGCATTCCCGATAAAATGGATGAATGCTGCGATGGCTGCCCCACGCATCAACTCGTGAACGGGTGCTGCCAGAGGGGACTGGTTAGCAGTGGCTGTCATGGTCGCAATGTATATATATATATATATATATACCAATAATATAATAAATAAATACACACTCATAACTGACACAAATAGTGTTCCTTCAATCTTTTTTTGAAACCAATAACGGATGGACAATCTTTTATTCCAAAGTAGCGCTGCGCGGACAGTGAATGAAATTAAAAAGAATTTAGTGTTGTAAGGGGGATAGTCTAGTGTTTTTATATGACAGGAGCGTTGGCATCTATATAATAGAGAAAAGCGAGAAGTGAGGTACTGAGGAGATCTAGAATTTTTAAATCTATATATATAAAAGAAAGTCGTGTTTGTTACAACACTTATAACTCGAGAACGGCTGGGCCGATTGCCATGGTTTTTGATTTGTTGGATTTGTCTCCGTCCAGAATAGCAGAATAACTATTAAAAACATTGGAAAATTTACGAAAAAAATAAAATAAAAGTAAAATCATTTTTCCATACAAAATGTTCGTGGATGTCGGACCTGTCAAACGTGACGTTAACGTGCGTACGTCAAATGTATGCGTACGTTCAGAAATGTGGGTATAGGATAATAAGTATTAAAACATTGACAAAATTGTCGAAAAATTAAATTTGAAAACGGATTGGGATATTTATTGATTTTCAATTAAATGTCAAATCGATTGGTCTAACTTTTACGTCGCGAAAGTTGTCCGTTGTTGTTTTGAAAATTGTTTATGAATGAATGCTTGAAAATGAATATTAATTGGTTGTCAAGTGTCATGGTACTTCATTTTGTGACATAGTAAAATACTGAACTTAATATTTACCCACTGCTGGGTAATATTTACCCACTGCTGGGTAATATTAAATACGGGTCTTCCTTCAACTGAATATGTTTCGAGCATACTCCACCACGCTGCTCAACTGCGAGTTGGCGGACGCCAGTAATTTCAAGCCGCCTAAAGGCCACTTGGCTTAACGACTGCCATCTAATGATAACAACCAGGACCGACGGCTTAACGTGCCTTCCGAAGCACGGAGGAGCTCGAGATAATCTAATGATAACAACCGGGACCGATGGCTTACGTGCCTTCCGAAGCACAGAGGAGCTCGAGATAATCTAATGATAACAACCGGGACCGACGTGTTACGTGCCTTCCGAAGCACGGAGGAGCTCGAGATAATCTAATGATAACAACCGGGACCGACGGATTAACGTGCCCTCCGAAGCACGGAGGACCTCGAGTTAATCTAATGATTACAACCGGGACCGACGGATTAACGTACCTTCCGAAGCACGGAGGAGCTCGAGATAATATAAACTAATCCATGGACAGGCTACGGTTGACGTTGCTTAACTTGCGTGTACAATTAGACTGACACGCGCAATGACGCCATCGTGCTTCTCTATTATTTTCTATTATTCATTATATTAATTTCAAGACATCATAAATTTTGTTCAACTAATATGTATACCACGACATTTATTGACAATTAGGCGGTACGAAGTTCGCCGGGCCAGCTAGTAATTTATAAAGGAAAGATAATATGTGCACATTTATGCGAAAGCGCATCGGGAGCCATTTTAACTGAGTGCGAAATTCAGAAACATCATCAATTTTTTTGAGATCGAACACGAAACGAATAGAAAAATTTTGCAGGCGCTCAAGTTTGTTCAGAAGCTCCTCTGTCACATCACTCACATCCAAAAAACAGATATCTGGTGAAGCATAGGTCGTTCGGTGGTACTAATTATTCAGCATAATAATCTGATAATGAAAAAGTTCACCACCATCATAATTTCAAACTTACAGATTCCTTACACTTCCAGAACGTTAGGTTTTGCATTCATCGGTTTCATACCATCTTTTATGAGATATCAGCCCATATAGTAGCGGGCTGTCGTACGCTGCATTTTCCGATCTTCGGACATCATTCCAGCACATTTCTGCTCAATCGGCCGTCAGTTCTGCGTGATGTGTGGCCTGCCCTTTAGCAATTTAGTCTGCTCGTCCTTCGAGCTATGTCAATAGCTCTAGTTCTACTACGGATATACTTACGGTATGATATGATGTTTATCATATGATAACTATAATGCGAGATTATGATAATATCAAAATTAGAGTACCACATAAAAACTATATTGAACATCGTCCAAAGCGACCGTTTGTAGCACTTCTAAAATGAAACATTTTGAGAACTGGTACAATGACGTAAAACTGTATTGGTAACAAACTACATAGGATTTTTTGATATTCATCTTAAATGCTAAGATAAATATATTTTTTTATTCGTAGTGGCGTCACTTTCGAGGCTATAAGAGTCTTAAAAACAGATTAAATAATAGTTATTCTTAAGTAATTTGTGCCATATACAGAGCGATCTTACAAAATAACTCTGGACCCGCACAGCACGAGGCTATATCGATAACGATGCGGCAATACGAATAATCTGTCATTATCTTGCCTTCTAAATTATGGCTGCAACTTTGATTGTTTGATGGAAAATGTTGACGGTACGTTTCGCAGAACAACCACTGTTGGACCTTTGCGGTTGGGATTCAAGGTACTGGCAATAATAGCGAGTGCGTTCGGTCTGGCACCGTAGTCGTCTATGTAAGTTGCCTTCGTGTAGACTACTCCCTCTGAGTAGTCCCTCTGAGTTAGTGCAAATGGATAGCCAGCGGTTTGGTGCATCTAAGCTGTACTCTCCAACACCATAGGCATTCTGGCGTCTCGCAACGCTCTATGCTGTCTAGACTCTATTCCTGTTGCATATATTAATATATTGATAACATATCCAATGATATGTTATTGCACTTGCTTTGAGTATTCTCGACGATCTCAAGGACGGTCTGTCTATGGAGACTTTAGCTCTATCGACTGTTTAATGGTTGTTTTCAGAGAAGTTGTTTGTATAATTCCCACATCCTCTTTCTATTGTCTCTTTATTCGTTATAGACAGTTCCAAAGAAATTTTCTACTGCGAGCTCTCTGATTGAGGAATGAATTTCCTTTCGAGGATATCCCTAGAGACTACAATATTGAGTTCTTCAAGTTTTTACAGAGTAAGGCATCAGTAAAATAAAAAATAACAGCACAATTTTTCAGACAAGTTCAAAGAAAACGCTTTATTTTTCATCACAGCTTTCGTTGATAATTATGTAGTCTCTGTATCGTAATTATGTAAACCATTATATAGGATTTCGTTGTTTTAGATGAAACTTTTTTAGTGTTTATAATGTTTGTACTTTTGGCTACCATTTGCATGAAACGTTTTTATTCTTAGTTGAAAAGATACTTATATAAAGCAATTAAACTTCACACATAGACATATCAGACATACCTATTTGTTATTTGACATTGAGTCAATAACATTTAAATATTGTTTGATCTTGAGATTTGAATCTGCTGTTTACATTGCCTGACCAGATCTAGATAATCTTATAAACAAGTGATAGTAATGAATTTAGTTTTCACGACTAATTCACGGGCATCACAACAGGCATGGATTCAGTTTCACATCTTTACGAGTCGCATTAAGTAAGAGATGTCGCGCAATATAGTCGAAGATTATTGGACGCGAGAGTGCGTCGATATGCACTATGTGCATATCGATATTGCGGACGACCGAAGCCAAATAACAGATTCTTGGAGGGTTATAATTTTACAAATGTGTGAGATCAACAAGGAAGTAGTGTTGCCTCGGTAACGGCAGTGGCAATGCGTTAGTCCGTTGTATTATAAGCATATATGCTACAGTAACCGCTTCACATCAGACCAGTTATTATGCTTGTTTACCATAAAACTTGTTATAAGAAATATTTACTTTTCTTCAAGGTTACGTTGCACTGAGAGTATCTTGAACTGTCATCGTATTCTATTTTCACGTGTAACAGGAGCGCGTGTCCGCACTGCGCGGCGACGTCCTCGCGTTAACGCTCCGTAATCTAGGCCAGTTACATGGTGTCAATGTTTATCGGTCGAACATGCCGCGGCCGTTCCGATGGCATTGGCGTAGTGTGAACGGTCACGTCCAGAAAAAATGCGGCGCAAGTAGCCAATTAACATGCGGGATAGTGTGGGGCCGGCGTCTCGGCGCCTCTATAAATACCGCGGCCCGCAGTCCGCGCGCACCCCGCTCGCGACCCCGCGCTGCGTCGCGACGCCGCCGCAGCCGCACCGCCGCCGTCTCAGCCCGGCTCCGAGCACCGCACTCACAAGACAAGGCATAAATCTCAACATCATCATGCCGTTGACGTCACAACATGTTGATGCATCAGCCCACGTTCCGTTTTATTATCGAAACTTCGGTTTCGCAAGCATTTAGTACAATCACCAAAGTAAAACTATTAGTGCCACTGACTCATACGAGAACGGCAATTTAAATATTGTTGGAAAAAGAATCACGAGTTTTAATTGAGCTAAACAAAATAGGTAAATTTTGCGTCGGATTTAATTACAGTTCAACTCATGCATGGTTCATTGTAAATTCGTTTAACTGATAAGTCTGTCTGAGTAGCGTATAATTTGCATGTCTGCAAGATTGTCTTCCAGAGTACCTAATCAGTGAATAACTGATGACATACTCTCGAAGTCAATTCTCTGCAAACCTTCTCAATTGGAGGAAACCAAAATATTTCGAATTCTAGGCGGAAATATAACATACAACGAGTATAAAAAGAAGAGCTCCAATTTGCTCACTGAAACATCAATGCTCAGCTGGCTGGACGTAAATAACCAACATTTTGCACAGAGCTGTCTTTTATGATAGAGGCAAGAAATAAGGGTGGATGTTTCGTAATCCTCAAGGGGACTACTAGGTACTGAACAAGTACAGTCCTTAAACAATTTGTAAATAAGACGACGTAAACTATTTGTAAATAAGATCATTGTTTATAAAATAAAGTATTCGAATATTTTGACGACCCCGGTGGTCGTATGTCGGTCGTGTTCGCCCCCCGCACAAGACAAATATTTGTGTGCACGAACATATCTGTTTGTTTTGGTCTGGGTGTTTTCTATGTATCATAATCATGTATGTATTTAAAAAAAATGTATTACCCATAGTACAAGCATTGTTGTGAGTAATTTGTCCAGTAATATTTATTTAATTTTTTTGTTTAAATGTTTACAGTTTTCTACTAATAGAAAGTAGGAGTACCATTTACTTGAAGTTGTATGATGTATTTAAGTTATGAAGTTTCCATCATTATCATTGCTTTAGGGCGCGATCACACTAACAAGCTTACTAGTAGGTAGTGTAATAAGAAAGTATTAGTCAATAGCCGTCTACTATTAGTCAATACTCATTGATAAGCTACTAAGTGAACTTAGCAAACCAGTATCTACCGATTGGATGGATTAACGTTAAGCTGACGTTGGCGTTGACCCGATAGCGTGGTAGTGGTTATACCTTTATAACTGACAATTGTTATACATTTAGTCTTCTTCATTCAATTATTATTCATTGTTCTTCTTGAACTATAAAGTAGTAACTAGTTAATAGATTTATTATTTCATACGAGGGGCAAACGATAGTAATCACCACCGCCCATAAACATTAACAAAAAGGGCAACGCCCATAATCATTAAAATAAGCAGCAACAAAAAGATTTCCGATCCATTACCAGGCTTTTGAAGTAACCATAGACTCTTCTTGAAGATTCCCATTTCATATTTGTTCAGGATCATCGCTCAGAGAAGTTTATTCCATAACTTTAACGATAGTGTACAAAATGCCTTCAAAAGGCACACGGTAGTAGATCGCCAATCATCACAGAAATTCAATTTATGGCTAGTGGATCGACAGTGGATCTCAGAGGCTGGTATTAAATCAATCAGTTGTTCAGAACATTTTTATATCACACAAAGAGAGGCATCATCTCTTCGTGTAGACAGACAGCGAAAATTTAAACTGCTGTGCATTTTATGTGGCTAAATTGAACTAGCAACTATAAAGTAGCCCGTTCCTTCGTTAGACTTCTAGCCTTGAAGATATGTCAATCTGCGAGGGAGTAGAACTACAGAAAATATATTAGTACGCCGAACTAACTAATCGAAGTATAGCCGAGCTAGATTCTAGTAACAATGCACCTCGGAAACCAGTAAACTTTTATATTGCTAATCCCGTCTAAATCAAATTGCACTTTAACTCTTATTGAATTAGAAAATAGCACCCTTAACTTCGATTTAGTAGCTCTAAATATAATAAAAATGGATCCGCGCCCTTACATTTCAAATCATGTCTTGTTATGCATATTAAATTGGCATACTAAATCGCTTATGAACGTTCGTCTCGCTTGCAGTTTCTAACGCGCCTAGCCAAGATTTCTACGACCATACTGACTGGAACAAAAAATCTAGTCAAACAGCAGAGCAGCACGCATTAGTCTGTAATAGTTAGGCGAACTTTTATGGTTATCAGTCTAGGTTGTTCAAAGTTAGAAATCTCATACAGAAATCCTCGTGAAAAGTATTCCTTCAATGTTGCAAAATATAATGTAAACCTAATAGAATATAAATTTATTTTTAGAGTATGGTTTTCGTGTGCTTTTGTTATTGAGTTGCTTCAACATTAGCCTCCTGCCACAGATCTAAAAAAGTATTATTCAGTAACGAATGTTCGCAACTTCTTTCGCGTAGGTAGTTCGCAACGGTACCACCGGTTACTTTCCACGATTCAAAAATGATTCATTTCGTATAACCCGGCCAATGAATCTGTACTAATACAATAAAACAGCCCCATTAAAGTTGGCCGAGCCATTTTCCCGTAATGCGTAAGCAGATAGGCTGAAATAAATGTAGGTTTTGTTTTTTCCAACCGATCCCCCAACGCCCTTCTTTTATTTGCAAAAAAGTATTCAATATGGAATTTTCTACAGAGCTATGGTGTGATAGGATTACATTACCTTCACATATGAACTAAAAATATATATAGTACAACTTCACTCTCTCAAATCTCAACTCGAACATATGCACTAAACAACAAAGCAAAACATGTGAGTTAGTCAGATTAGTGTAACCCGGAAGCAGTAGGTCCGGGGTACAGGGTAACCACTAGCCGGCCTACTAGGGCGTCATCGGTCGCGCGCAGGCCAACACGCGCCACGGCCAGCATGGACGCACCGATCGCGCTATTTCTGTCCACTCACCAGTTGAATAACCTCCAATCAACTATTCGCACTTGCCTACAATACTCACTAATACATAGATCATCTACACAAATGCCCACGCGATCTGCTCGCTAACGATACGAAATATTGCACACATTTGCTGTAGAAAATTCTGAAACGCTATCGCGATGAAATGATGTCAAGCCGTGCCGTGTTAGCAAATCAGTTCGGAATTGCACTTGTGCACGAATTCTGATCAAAAGTGGAGCGATTGCATACTACTCAATTAGGTATTCTTTTAAATATCTGACGAAGAACTTACGACAAACCCTAAATATCATCGCAATCGACCAGTTGCATGTATTTTGTGAAACTGAATAGCCATTTCCAGTTATTGTATCGACAGTTGTATCTACGGCATTAATATAAACATCGTAACGAAATGACGCAGTTGAATGCATATTTTTGTCGTAAACTTTACAATTTGGCAGAGTCTAGAACTTGGAACTGATGAATGTAACTAAAATAGAAAATAATTCCTTCCTGCTGATTCAACGCTTCAATTTGTCCTTTGTCATCGAATTTATTATGCTTATTTAGTTTCCAATCAAGTATGTAAGATCGAATCAGTCATTATTATCTTCATGGGTTGGAATGTTAGATGATTTCTTAATTTGTGAATATGAACTGAAACCACAAATCCACCAAGCTTTCAGTCGTCTGTTCTATAGGGATTTTTTTTCTATCTTCGTCCTCGATCAACTATACCTGATCTTCGTAGTTGTACTGTTGATTGTTGGCACTTGGTGGAACATTATTATCGTAATGTTATAATAAAACACTTGTACTGTTACACTTAATTAATTGGAAACTACTAATTAAGTGGAACAGTACAAGTGTTTTATTATAACATTATGGCTTATAATAAATTCCCCTATTCGCAGGAAGAAACTGACTCGGCAAATCGGTATTAATTTTTCTTACAGCACGTAAAAAGCCGGCTACAATGTCTCTTAGAAATCTGATTCATTCAAATAATTAGCATTGTTTCGGAAGTTGTTGGTGGTTCCTATCGGGTATAATCGAGTGCATCTTATTTCTGTGTGTAACACATAGTCATCGTAGATTTATCATCACAAAACCATAGTTACAGTGTTCTTAGTGGATCAGCATAATGAATTGATTTCGCACCTGTTCCCATTAGCTGACAGGAGAGATGCATTACCGCTGCAATGGAATACATAACATACATTGTGTTGTGAATAATTCAGTGTATCGAATCCGAATTAATTATTAAGTACACGATATCTTACCTATTATTTTGTTTTACGGGCAATGATAAATTAGCTAATTTTGATATTCAAAGACCATACGGTTCATGTAAGTCCATAAAGCATTTTCGTAATATTGAGTCCAAAGATGTGTTGTAATGGGGACACGGACGAAAAATTTTAGTAAAGAAAACAATATCTCTGCATGATAAAGTTACACAAACATGTGTGTCATGACATCAAACATCGTTTTATTAACTCCTGCGGTTATTCACGTACGCATAGCGGCCACTTTTATGTTGATACAGAATTTACTATACGATATAAGACTTTTCACTACAACGAACTTTCGGGAGGTCGACAATAACAACTTTTGTAGTACTGGTATTTGAAGATAACAACAGCAATCAATAGTAATACGTTAGAATATAGCTCTCCTTTTAAGAAGTATTAAAGCGTTTTTGTCACTTTCACTCTGGTTTCGTGAGATGCTATTTTAAATTGGATTAAAGTGGGACAGGGGTTGACTATCTAGATTGTCATTAAAACAGAATCGGATCTCCGAAACACGAAACTTGCTCATACAGTCGAGACAGAAATATTAGCCTGTAAATATCTTTGACGTTTCTCAAATTTTCAAGTTGTATATACATACAATACATTCAGTCCTATGTATGCTCCAAAAAGGAATGCTGATATTTTCTAAAATTTGCTATCAATCAACAGCGTTACATACATCTTTTAGGTAGACTAAATAAGCTCGCTAACGGGAACACAAACACCTTCAGTCCTTGGCTCGCAAGATAACAGACCTGTCGATTAAAAGATTTACGACAGCTGTTTCGCACGTACTTAGTATTAAATATCAAATTATGTCCAACTAATGTGTTCCATCAATTCACTGACAAGGAACACTTTACATTGGAAGTTAGCCAGATAAAGTGATGGTCTGAGGAAACAGGCGAGAATTATAATCAACATCAGAGAAAGTCTAACTCCAGAGTTTTACGCATGAATAGTATAGTATAAGGAAAAACACGATTTAACTGTGCAGAACAATTTGCATGCTGCGCGGATGCTTCCTCTACACCGTAATTGAATGTAAAACATGAGCAAACCATGGATTTAAAACAAAAAGCAGAGCAAAAAGAGTCATACGATTCGTTCAAATATCACCCGAAAGTCTGCAGAATGCTGAATGAAAACTGTGATGTTTGTGGAGTCTACTGACCTAGTAAAACAAACCCCTCGCAAGGACCACTTTCTCAAAATGACTACTTCCTCATGAGGAACTATTAAAGACAACGCATATCCATGATTACAGATTACCGCCGCTACTCCAGATATTGTCAACAATATTGGACATCACATACAGAAAGCACGGTTGAAGAAGAAAAATAACTTTTTGTATTAGTTAGATTTAAAATATTTCTTTACTAAAATTTATAACATTTTTTGAAGCAAAATGTTTTACTCAGTCTTAATGGTTCTATACCATCTGCAAGCTTGAATATTGAGCAAAAATACTCATAGCTCGCCTTTCACTTAATACGAGCTTGTATTCGGGTGCTTTCGTCCAAAGATACGATACTTCTCGTGGTTTAATTGTACTACGTATAGTCTTTACTGCGAGCTGAATTACTGCTTAGCTCTGATGAGCATACTAAGTTTCTTCGCCGCTAACTTGATCTTCTCTCCTAGATGACTTTGAAATCGGAATTTGCTGTAAATTTCATTGCACCAAAAAAAAGCTATGATAATACTATGAGCATTTCTCGCGCACGGGTCACCCCTGCTGGTAACACCGCATCTCCTTACGTGTGCTGACCTTACACATTCACAGGAACACATAAGTCGTCAAAGGTTTTTTATGAGGTGGATGTACTTCTCCAGTCGGGCTCGACGTGCCCTCTCATTTGCCAGAGCCTCGTTTACGAGTCCGCAGTGTGCAATACACGCAGGTGAGTTTGTCTTAGGCTCTAAGGAAGGTAAAGAAGGTGCTAGGCCGGAAAACCTCCTCGTGTTCTCGGAACTGTTGTTGTTGTTGTAAGTTTGCGCTTCTGGGTACATCTGGCGGGAACGTAAAGTCAGTAAGTCAAAACATGGTGCACAGTGCGCAACAAGGTCAGTAATTTCTCTTCACGGGGATCTAACTGACCGTTGACTAATGATTACATATACACGCTTTTGATTGTCTGAGGCTCTCATTCCTCTGAGCTTTAGCAGAGGTCACAGAATAGTGGAGGAGCGCTCCCCAGTATATCTAGTGTAAGAGTTCAGTGGGAACCTCAATAGAATAGTGGAGGAGCGCTCCCCAGTATATCTAGTGTAAGGGTTCAGTGGGAACCTCCCTAAAAACTATCTAATACGGA
Source organism: Hypsopygia costalis (assembly GCA_937001555.2). Lineage (NCBI taxonomy): Eukaryota > Metazoa > Arthropoda > Insecta > Lepidoptera > Pyralidae > Hypsopygia > Hypsopygia costalis. Next base: position 22,564,260 of record OW443332.2, read on the forward strand.
AATGTCTGCCAACTGTTTCAGCAACCCCAACCCGTCAAGGAATAAAACCTCGATTAAAACGTAATCCCACTCTCGGCGTGGCGTGTGTCTCTCGGTGCTCCTAATCAAGGAGAGGGAGAAACTCGGGTCTTTAAGGGTAACCGCCGAGTCGCAGAAATTCATCCACCGCATTTTCCGCGGTCTTGTCATACTGCTGAGGCGGTCTTGTCATACTGCTGAGAGAAGGAGATCGTGGGATTTTAGATGGTATGGCTGACATCGCCTTATGGTAGCAAACTCCGGCATAACCACGCTTCCCCACTTGGTAGCGTGGTATCCATAAAAAAAATCCACACGTCCAAAGGCTAAAGATATGTTGAATCTATTTTTTAATACTACGTTCCGACGTAGTATTAAAAAATTGATTAGACAAGCTTACGGCCCGCCTGATATTGTAGCCATATAAACGCTCGAAGACATTGACACTCACTAACAAGCATGTTCACAGACTAACAGTGCATAACTTTAAAAAAAACTATGTTAGGGGTTTCTCTATGATTGATCCAGGATTGAGGAAAATAGACGGAAAATCAAAACTGTCAACACAACTCTCAGCATAGGGACAGCAAAATGTGCCGAGTCAGTGATGGCAAATGGGGAACGGAGTAATGCAGAAAGAGATCGTTAGGCGCCACCTGTTTAAATGGGTCGTAGACCTCAATAAAACGAGAAAAGGGAATCCAGCAGCGGAATTGGGAACAGGCTCATGATGAAGTTAATTTGACATGAATTAAAAAGCAACCCTCACTAATAAGCGGAAAATTAGAAGTTACAATCACACAACTACATCGCAAAATAAGATAAAGCGAGTGTGGCAGATAAAATTTTATTTTGCTTAGCAATCCCCGGGTGTCACCCCTTGTCGAATGCCTGCTGTATCTCCAGAAATGCATGAACAGTAATGTCATTAATAAAAATTTTGCCTGATTGTGTGGTAATAGTCTTGTTGTTGTTGTGCATTTGCTCAATTGTCGAGTATTGTCTGCGGTGTTGGAGAATTATGTGTTTGCAAAATGGAAATGGGCGAAAAGCCAAGAATACTTTTTCCCAGAGTTTTGATAAGACAGAGGTCAATCTTCAGGAGCATAATTATTTGGGATTATTATTAATTACGAACACGACAAGAAATATTATTATTTATTCTTCTAATTTCCTTAGGCGTTGTTGGTTTTATGGGGCGACACTTTTGAAGGTCCTGGTTAAGTATTGTCTTTGACATCCATGTCATCCCGTCCGTTATGTGGGACTCAGATAACAGGATACATCCAGGCAAAGAGGTCTTGAATGTTTGGTATTGGGTTTGGAGTTTGGCATATTTAAACTTATTTTATTATGCACAAAAGATCCTAATGTGTAAAAACTGTGCTCTACCCTCTCTTTAGCAAAAGCCAGATTTAGTATTGACCTGGTGCCTGATGGTGCACCACATGCAATAAAATTGGGTTTGACTGTAATAGCAGCTACACACGATCAGTTTTAACTGTCAGTTTAAACTAAACAGTTTTAACTGACAGTCAAAACTAATCGTGTGTACGATGAAAACTGACAGTTTTTTTTATTATCAGTTAAATCTGATGATATATTTGGCCACATATTTTTTTACTGAACTGACAGAACTGATCAGTTTAAACTGTGCGTGTGTAGGCGCCTAGGCGGTGATTCTTCAGTCGCGTTGCGATCGTGACAAGGAAACTGCCCCCTTACCACCATCTCTTATTGCGATTCAATAACTGAATAGAATACTTATTCATACCAATGAATAAGCGACTCTATTTCAAATGGAATAGAGTCGCTTATTCATTGGTATGAATAAGCAATCTATTCAATTATTGAATCGCAATAAGAGATGGTGGTAAGGGGGCTGGTCTGTACATGCACATGTTTGTCCTCTACGCGTACGCACGTTAGTATGAAAAATGGCGCAAAGACAGTGGTTGAGCGAGTTTATAGAATTATATAAAAATGAGCCTTGCTTATGGCAGAATAAAAGTAAGGAGTACCATGACCGGGACAGGAAATGAGAAGTAGGTGCGGTATATTTCTTCATTCAAAGTTGTTCCAAAGGATTGGCACAACTATCTCAGTAGTTGTGCCAATCCTTTGGAACAACTTTTAATTCGGTTAATAAATTAATATGGGAATAATGTTTCCTTTTTTTTAACCACTCTTTGCGTTTTTTATTTTATTTTTTAAAACTACTAATAAACCAAGTACGGCTAAAGCGTCGTCGTCCGATGACATCTTGAGAATAAAATGGTGTTGTCTTCAGTCAAAAGTGAATGTGTGTGGCCACAAGGGACGTCAGTTTTGACTGTCAGTTAAAACTGATCAGTTTAAACTGACAGTTAAAACTGATCAGTTTAAACTGACAGTTAAAACTGATCGTGTGTAGCTGCTATTAGGATGATGATATTTAGGACGTGAGCTACTTAACTCCACATGCAATTACACGTTGATATGGCTAGTAACCACTTCTAATCAGGCGGGCTGCATGCTTGTCTGCCACCAGACATTGTATAAAAAAAAAACCATTATCATGTAGGTATTTGGTTTAAAACCTTATAAATTCTTATAATAGGTATTTTTAAACCTATTCTACTGGCACACATATCATCTACCCGCGGTTGCTCCCTGCGTGAAGACAGTGCCTAGATAAAATCAATCCTAATGTTCCAGAACATATTCTACATATAGAATATCTTCTGGAACATTAGGCATACATACTCGAATATGCAAAATTTCATCAAAGTCATTTCAGGCATTTACCTGTGAAGAAGTAAAAAAGATTTTGTATATTTTTATTTGGCTGGTGGAAATATTCAATATTTAAATAAATGCAGGAGTAGTCAGACAATTATATATTTTTGGAAATGAAATTTGTGATATTCATTTTCATAAAAAAAATCAATATCACAAATAATACATTTTGTTATTTTTTTCTCAATAAGAAATATTTCAATACCAATTTGTGATGACTACATTATATTATATTTATGAAAAAATAGCAGGACTCTATGTCTTAAGCGTATTCTGTAATTTAGTTTTTTTTTTTTTCATAACTTTATTAGCACAAATTGCTTACTTACTGTTATTATTGCGTACTTTTTTAGCTTGTAAACTTGCTTAGATTTTTTTTTTATTATTATGTTATAGGACTCTGAGAACATGCAGTCAAAGTTTTTTCTGATAATTCAGATATTAGAGTTGAAGGGTATTTTTATTGTAAACTCATTTATTTTCTTGTTTTATAAAGGAGAATAGGCATTTAAACATTTGGTTTTGGTTAGGCATATTGCATACTAGCTGTCCCGGCGAACTTAGTACCGCCTAACAATCAATGAATGTCGTGGTACATATTAGCTGAACGAAATTTATGATTTTATGGAATTAAAACAATGAATTGCAGAAAATAATAGAGAAGCTCGATGGCGTCATTGCGCGTGTCAGTCTAATTGAACACGCAAGTTAAGCAACGTCGACCGTAGCCTGTACACGGATGGGTTTATATTACCTCGAGCTCCTCCGTGATTCGAAAGACACGTTAAGCCGTCGGTCCCGGTTGTTATCATTAGCTCATCTTGAGCTCCTCCGTGCTTCGGAAGGCACGTTAAGCCGTCGGTCCCGGTTGTTATCATTAGCTCATCTTGAGCTCCTCCGTGCTTCGGAAGGCACGTTAAGCCATCGGTCCCGGTTGTTATCATTAGCTCATCTTGAGCTCCTCCGTGCTTCGGAAGGCACGTTAAGCCGTCGGTCCCGGTTGTTATCATTAGCTCATCTTGAGCTCCTCCGTGCTTCGGAAGGCACGTTAAGCCGTCGGTCCCGGTTGTTATCATTAGCTCATCTTGAGCTCCTCCGTGCTTCGGAAGGCACGTTAAGCCGTCGGTCCCGGTTGTTATCATTAGCTCATCTTGAGCTCCTCCGTGCTTCGGAAGGCACGTTAAGCTGTCGGTCCCGGTTGTTATCATTTAATGACAGTCGTTAAGTTAAGTCAGTGGCCTTTAGGCGGTTCGAAAACACTGGCCTCCGCCAACTGCGGCTCATCTTGAGCTCCTCCGTGCTTCGGAAGGCACGTTAAGCTGTCGGTCCCGGTTGTTATCATTTAATGACAGTCGTTAAGTTAAGTCAGTGGCCTTTAGGCGGTCCGAAAACACAGGCCTCCGCCAACCCGCAGTTGAGCAGCGTGTTGGAGTACGCTCTAAACCCCTTCGGTTGAGGGAAGACCCGTATCCATAAAAACTGAAGATTTCATAAAAATAAAGATTTCCATAATGTTAATTTTTAAAAAAAAAAACATTTTGTTATATTTTTTTTTAGTTTTGAAATAGGTTTTATGATTTTGGTGATTTGTAATTGTCATTTCTTTTGATGTTTACTCTGATTTGATTCTTGCGCTCGAACCCCATGGGAAAAGCGTTTTCACCCCTATCGATTTGACATTTTTAAATTTTCATAACAAATCACAGACAACTTTCACGACATAAAAGTGACACCAATCGATTTGACGTTTTGATATTTGACAACCAATAAATATCCCTTTTTCAACTGACACTTTCATTTGTATGGGAAAATGTTTTTTCTTTTATTTTATTTTTTCGAGAATATTCCAATGTTTTTAAAAGTTATTCTGCTATTCGGGACGGAAACAAATCCAACAAATCAAAAACCATGGCAATCGGTCCAGCCGTTCTCGAGTTATAAGTGTTGTAACAAACACGACTTTCTTTTATATATATAGATTAATATAGCTGAAAGTTACCATTTTTAACATAACTTTTTAGACTAAGTGGCCTTTTTTTATTAGTATCTATCTGCTCTTTATGAACATGTGATTGAGGCTGCAGTCAAAGTTAGATGATGCATTCCAATAAGAACCTCTATTCATTCTTATTACTGGCCTAAAAAATATTTATTGTATTCTTGAGAGAAATTACAAAGAAAAATATTCAGTTTTAACTTTGATCAGCCGTAATGACTTATAATTTCTTTTTCCATCCAATAAAAGCCCATGAATTATTTATGTTCCATACACATTTATACATAAAAATATCCTAATTATTTTTCTAGATGGAGTTTGAGAGGTTATAATAAGCATATCTGTGCTGTGACATATTATTAAACGGAGTGTTCACTTATTTTTGCATAATATGGGAACACTGATCAGACCATGTTAGCCATGCCGACCGCCGATGCCTGTGATCACTTGAATATAATTTATTGCGTTTTATTCATATTATCCCTGTGCAACAGAGGAACTCCACATGTGCAATGGGAATATCCAACCGAGTACACAGGTAAGAGTTTAATCAGGTGAGTAGCATTACACTGACTACTACTACTACATGCACTTAAATTGAATTAAAAATTAATTTCACCATTATGACAGAAGAATCTTTAGGTTGTGTGTTTGATAAAATTAGAGATGGGGAGAGCTTGAATCCTGGGGAAAAATTAGATTGCTTGGTGATTTTACTGCACTTCATACAAATTGACAGACAGACAGGCAGGAGCTAAAATGAAATATATGTCATGTGTATGTACTTAATTATTATAATTATTAATAACAAGACGGACTGTCAGAGAAATAAATGGTGATAAAAATATTTTCTTATTTCATAAAATCACATTCTTTAAATAATATTTTTCAGTACAATATTTAAATACATGACCACTGGCAAATTTTTTAGTAAGTTCTGAAAATATTCGCTCATAATTTGAACCTTATGCCTATTGATTTAGAGGCGCCAGTATTGAAATTTGAATGATGAATCATGCTCTAAAGTTTACAGTGGTGGTATAGTCTGCTGATGTCATGCAACTGTCCAACTCAAATGATCCTGATCCCTACATTTGAATTGCGAATTGATCACGTTCAGTGCTTCCAAGAATTTTTATTTATTACTTATGGTTACAAAAAAAATACATCTTCACGAAATTACTCTCCGGCCAAGTGCGTACTAAAACTTGTCATTCTTATGTAATATTGCCAAGTTATTGTCCTCTGTGTAAACATTGGGACAACTATAATGAATCCGCATGGGAAAACAAGACGAAACATTAATTATTTATGTGTAGGAAGACCAAATACCTTTATTTTATGTGTAATCCAATATCCAGAAGAAAGTTGTAGTCCTATTTACACACGTGTACACTGTCATTCATGTAAAACAACACAACATCACAAAGCAGCACTACACAAATTTTCACTTATAATTATTAAATCATGTGAAAATATCACATAATGCGCCATTTTCGCATTAAATCCGAAGGACAGCAGTCGGCGATCGCTGCCATCTTTTTTGTCAAATGTCTAAAAACTAAATATAGCGCTTCGAACGAACTCTGGTGTTATTTTTAGAAAGTACAATGAAAACTTTCTATCAGGCCAAGTAGCGACATCTCGTGGTAGGTTCCTATAGCTATAAAACAACGCAAGAGGTCGCCACTTCAGTAATTTATTTGTTATTTCTTTAAAGTACAGATGGCGCATGATATAGTCAAACCTCATACAAAATTTTCTCATAATTCATCTTGAAACATCACTCACTCGTAGGAACACAACTATATTCAAGAGCATTGTTATTTTGCTGCGGTATTTTGTAAAGTGCCTCTCTTCCGCCTGAGCCTCCTTTTGTTTATCGGCAAGGTGTACCTGGTGGTACAAGTGAGCTGGCTTTGGCTTAGTACTATAACTTATTCAGTGCTTTGGCTCTAAAAATGGCAGTGAGCAAACTACACACCATCAATTGTGACTTGGTTGTCTAGTTCTGCATAATCGAAGTACTTCCCTAGTTTCCCAGCTGCTTGTATCCACAGACATAGGATTTCGCTACCTACCACCCTTGGCCACGCCAGAACATTGTTTACTTGCATCACGCAAGTGAGTTGCTTATGCTCTAAAGATGATGTACACGATGATGAAAATGATGAAAACTGAACCTGTGTTTGGACTTTGGAGCTACAGATACCTAGCCAAAGCGAACGTCACTTGCACGTGGTACACCCTGCCGACTAGCTGACGAGGTTCTGATTAAAGAGTGGCATATTATGAGAACTCCGGCTCTGGAAGTATGCCTAACTCTCAGAAGACGCCAGCGAAATAGGTACATATTTTCGGGATAGAGAGAGCGTTTTCGGGATAGTCCAAAATTGTCAAGTTATCATATCTCGAGAAGTTTTTATGCCATCAAAGTAATTCTTTCACCTATAGTTATATTATTGTGACATCTTTAAATAACAAATCGAAAAAAAATGGCGCACAAGCTTATTGTCCAGAAATATTTATATATTTATTTACTGACTGTACCTGCAAGTGTAGCAAATCTTTGTAATGATTACTCAACCTTGTTCTTGTTTATTGTCGCTGGCGCTGGGAGCCGGAGATTGTAAAATTATGTCACGTTACGTTAGCGCACCAAAATCCGGATGACGTCATTAGTGCAAGACATCCTCTTACTTTCAGCTGCCGTGAATGAATAACACTTAACTTATAAATGTTACAGCGAAATATATATTTTCTACACCTACACGGGGGCCCACCACACATTCCCAGCACTGAGATCCCACCACAGTGTAGCCAGGATTAACAGCAGCGACTACCAAAAAAGGCAATGAACGGTGAAGTCCATTGCAGTCCCGGGGGTAAGACCACGAATGCTTTGGAACTCACAACGAATTTAATTAAGCGGTGGACCTGTTGAGTTGCACTAAAGTGCAGTTCCACAGAGCGGCTGTAGACTATGCCGAGGGTCTTATGTAATTTGTATTTATTTGTGTATTTTTATTATAATTGCATGTATTCATGTTTATCTATTATGTAATGTATAATGCCAATATCTGGACATAATTGAGCGCATTGGTATTTCTGTAATATTTGCGTAAGGCTCAATATATGTATGTATAAATAAAAAGAGTGTTTAGTTGACTTCAAAGTTGAATAATACATTTAATATATTATTCAACTTTGAAGACTTAAATTCTTCCAACATAAATAAAATAATACAAGGTAAGTTTTAACGATTTATTATTTTAATTTATATTGAACATTTGTGACTTGTTGGTAAAGACTGAATAACGTATAGATTTCTATGGGAATACCACTTTAATAACAGACTACCGATTCGTCCCATAAAAAATTGTGTTATTTTACCAAGTTTGAGTGCAATTCCCGACTCACCATGTATGGGATATTCCGTGTAATAGCTGCATATAATTTCCAAAAATATCACAGCAGTATTTAATAAATTATCATTACCTACTGCCGCTGATCTCAATGTATCTATAGAATATTGTATTGGGGTGTAAGTGGTTTATCAACATCTTTGAACCAAAGCCAACTTCACCTGCACGTTGTGCACTCTGCTGACTGACAAACGAAGCTCTGGCGAAAAGAGAGGTAGGGAGCGTAATTGTAAGCTACCCGACTGGGGAATGTACCTCTACCTCACAGAATACCGCAGCCAAATAACAATTTCCTTGAGGGTTGTTGTGTTCCTGCGAGTGAGTGAGGTCACCAGAAAAGAAGGAGATGCTGCGTTGGCAGCGGGTGTGGCGGCACGCAAGTGATATATTATGTTGCGAGCGTTAATACGGTTACGGTAACCGCTTCACATCAGGCGGGCCGTATGCTTGTCTGCCACCTGACGTAGTATAAAAAAAAAGAATGTCGTCGACATCAACCCACTGTTGGGATACGTGTCATCACCTCATTAGAAGGTGTCTACAGCATACACCACCACGCTGCTCAACTGCTGGTTGGTGAAGGCTAATGTTTTCAAGCCGCCCTAAGGCCACTACAGTGCTACAAACTTATCTGACCCGGTGGCCAAATTTAGAACTAAAGCCGCCATCTTGAAATGTAGTATTGCCAGGTACAATTAATTTACTTACCGCGTATGCACATTCCATTAAAGTGTATTTTTTTAAATACATATTATCTTTTTCTACACATATTTCATTTCTTACAATAAAAAAATCGTCAACGAGTTGTTTCTGTGCAATATTATAACTCTAATATTATATAATAGCTATGATCGCGACTTAACGTGGTGCATTTTTAAAACTAATCAAGAAAAAATAGAAGGCAATTGATATTTAATTGAAACACCACACAACACAATTAATAAGTATATCAATGCTATTATTTTAACAGTGTATATATTTCTTTGATTTTTATGTTTCCTCTAAAACGGGCGGCATTTCGTTTAATGGCAACCCTTAAGTCGATCGCACCGCCCCCGCCACCGGGCCAGATAAGTTTGTGGCACTATAACTTGGCTTAACGACTGTCATCTAATGACAGCAACCTCACAATATACATGTAGGCAACGTAACTATGCGTCACGAGAACACGTTATGACCACGACACGACCACGACTTGACAACACAATATAAGAACTAGTAGTAAGTACGTGAGTAAGTTACTCGAAACCGAAACCCTGACTGTCTCTTTCGACTTTCGAGGAACTAAGTTAGAGTTAAACACTTATTTTAGGGTTATCCTTTATTTTATGGTTCCGTACCAAAAGGCTAAAAAGGAACCCTATTACTAAGGCTCCGCTGTCCTTCCGTCCGTCCGTCCGTCCGTCTGTCACCAGGCTGCAATCGCGATAGTTAGACAGTTGAAATTTTCACAGATGATTTATTTCTTTTGCCGCTATAATAACAAAGACTAAAAAATAGAATAAAATAAATATTTAAGGGGGCTCCCATGCAACAAACGTAAATTTTTTGCTCGTTTTTGCTCGCAATTGATAACGGCAATAGGTAGACGCTTGAAATACTCACATAATATTTAGTTATATATTCACTTTAAAAATAAATAATTAAATAAAAATAAAATAAATATTTAAGGGGGCCTCCCATACAACAAACGTGACCATTTGCCGTTTTTATAGATATTGGTACGGAACCCTTCGTGCGCGAGTCCGACTCGCACTTGGCCAGTTTTTTTTGTGACCTCACTCCATCGCAAGAACACAACAACTCTCGAGGGAATGGTTATTTGACTGCGGTATTCTGTGAGGTGGAGGTACTTCCTTAGTCGGGCAGCTTAAAAAATACCCTAAGCCCTACCTCTCTTTTGGCCAGAGCCTGGTTTGTCAGTCAGCAGGGTGCAAATCGTGCAGGTGAGGTTGGCTTTGGTTCAAAGATGTTGATGAACCATTTCACCCCAAAATGTAAGGGGTGCAAAGTGCTCACCACTTAAAACTCAACTATAGGTGCACCGTGCACCTTACTGACTAGTAACAAGGACTTGGTGAAAGGGAGATATAGCATGTCGAGCCTGACTCTACCTGACAAAGACCTCAATCCTATGTAGTTTAAAGAATTCAAATTGTGTAATCGCCGTACACTCAAGAAAACCAAATAATGCCAGCGAAACATCCGTCGACAACCCTTATTTCATCCCACTGCTGGGATACGGGTCTCTCCTCAATCGAAGAGGGTTAGAACATATTCCACCAAACTGTTCAACTGCGAGTTGAGAAGTTTGATGGAGGAGGCCAGTATTTTCAAGCCGCCTAAAGGCCACTGACTTGGCTTAACAATAGTCACCTAATGACAACATCATTTGTCGACAACGTTTGCCAACAACATCAGGGCCGATAGCTTAACATGCCTTTCGAAACATGGAGGAGATCGAAATAAATGGACCCATCCATAGACAGTCTGCGGTCGACATTGCTTAACTTTCGTGTTCGATTATACTGACACGCGCAACGACGCTATCGAGCTCCTCCGTATGGCAAGAAAAAACACCATTCACCTGCGGAAATGCATATGTCCATTCAGTCACATACAACCTTCGGTATAAATAAATAAATATCCCTGGACAAATTACACACTGCCATCCAGTCCCAAACTAAGCAAAACTTGTACTATGGGTACTAGATAACGGATATTATACTTAAATACATTTTTTTTTGTAAATACATACAATACATAGAAAACACCCAGGCCAAGACAATCAGACATGTTCATGCACACAAATGTTTGTCCTATGTGGGATTCGAACCCACGAGCGTTGGTGTCGAAACCGCGTCATTGACCGCTACGCCACCGAGCTCGTCTTAAATCTTCTGCGGTGATCGAACCCGCAACGTCACAGTCAAAGTGGCCATTGCTAACCATTCGACCACCGAGCTCGCCAAATGTCGTAGAATGTCATTGCATGCGAAGTTACATGAAGTTACTGTGTCAATTATTTACTGTGGCTGCCTCTATCTGTTGATGGCTCAGCTACACAGCACACTCAGCAAGCGCGGCGTTCGCGTTAGCGCGAGGGCGGTGAAAGTGGTTGCGCAATGATGCAGCTACCGACTGCCTGCAGCTGCAGTGGTAACAATCGCGAAAAAACGTAGCCTTGCTAATTCCGTAAACGCTGTTACGTTAAACACTGTATTAGTTACGCTGCGGACCGTTCAAGCCTTTAATCTCGCGAATACCTATGTAACAGTGCAGATATAGTTCTATCAACTAATGAGTAGCAAGAACAGCAATATATTTATCTATAGTTAAGGTAACTTAACGAGAATAATGCAATATTTAATTGCATTGCTATTTTTTACAATAAACGGGATGGGGACCCACCACACATTCCCACCACTGTGTCTTCTGTATAGCCAGGATTAACAGCGGCAACCGGCAAAAAAGGCAATGAACAATGAAGCCCAGGGTAAGACTACGGCTGCCTTGGAACTCACAACGAATTTAATTAGAAGAAATTAGTAGGAGGTAGGAGTAAGAAATTTTTGGAATTTGACTTCCCCTGTTAGCAACGTGAGAGACAGCAATATGGCAAATAAGGCATTTTTAAAGTAAAATAATATTTTTTCACTAGAACTGCATTTTTTATACAATATTCGGTGATATACAAACATACCGCCCGTATGATGGAAAGCAGTTCCCATAGCCATATTTATTTATTTATTTATATTCATTATTTATCTTTTACAAAATACATTTATATTTTTTTACAATAAAGGAATTGATTTAAAGCACTGATGTTTGTCTTTAATGTCGAGTAGATTAAAGGTCACATTAAAACTTAGTAATGAATATATCCAATCGTATTCGCACAATCTATAAAATCAACAACATTTAATTACTATGTAATAATATACAAGAGTGCCTATTAAGAGCTAGGTAATTTTGCCGATATAGACAAGTAGTATTGCTTGCGTGCTGATACCCCCGCTGCAAACGGAACATCACTTTATGCCTGGTAATCTCACTCACTCGTAGGAACACAATTCTCAGTCGAGCTTGACGTGCCCTGACTCTCATATAATTTGTACATTCAAGTAGAGTGGGCGATAATATCCCTTGTATTATGTACATTGTTCTACAATTTTCTTTTACTACACGTTGTGTACATGTGTGGCGGCATGAGGGTAACGTTCTTAATACCAAACCGGACAATGAATGGGTGTTCTCGACAAAAATACGATAGTGACCCGTTTTATTTTACTAGTTTTACTATAATAAGTGTGTGTTTATACGTTTAACCTCTCTTCTTGCAAATAGCATTATTTTAACCTTAAAATAGGTATCCTTACTGTAAACTTCACAACACCTATGACGTAGCTGTAGGTGTGTTATTTTACAATAATTTGTTTTTTTGCTGCCATAACAGGTAACATTAAATTCTGTTACTACATTTTCGTAAGCAAGTAGGTACATAGAATACATTCAATGTTCACGATAACATTACCTATGTCAGACAAAGGCTAGACTAGACTAGACTAAGATAACATTGCTACACTGGATAGTTTCGACTTCAGAGTTTAACATTTCGTTAAGCTTTGAATTTCTTAAGAAATCATATACTTATTATGATCGAAGGAATTGCCCGGGTGAATTGCACAAGCAAGAAAAACACACGGCAATCCTGAGAATGGTAGTGCTGAATGCTGTTTTATGATGGTTTATATTTTTTCTTAGCAAAGTAAGTACTTCTCTAACTTGGCAAAAAAAGTCATTAAGTTACGGCCTCTATTACACATAAATAAAAAATTACAAAGTGTAATTTTATCATCACGGTGACCTGTCCTGTGACCAATTCCGCTCTAAAAATATCTTGGCCTGATAATACGATTCATTAGATTGATTGAAATCGATTTTCATTTTATTAAATTTTTTAATTATTTATTCATTTTAAGTATTTTATATATATTAGGATACAAATTTACACTATAAACTAAATTAACTAGGTAACAAAAAATATATTTATTAAATTAAATATAGTCTATCATAAAAACGATTTAATCTTTGTTTATCCTCCTTCTTATACATTTGACAGGCAGAAGGCAGAAGGCTTCTTATACATTTGTTTGGAAAAAAGTTATCATTTTAGAGGACAGTAAGTTTTAGTAAAATATCTCCGTCAACATCGCATTCTTGCGCCACCCTTACCTTTACTTACTTCGGATCAGTCCGGCTCAAGCTCTCGTCGTGTTCGCACCGGTCACACCGTCTCGAGGTTTTCCTACCAAAAAAGTGAGTTTATCATTTCAGTGATATGGGGACAACTTTTAACAATTTTTTTTTCATTTCGGTGCCCGTTATAACTAGTGTTAGGTTCACTTAATTTATTTGAAAGTTTTGTATTAAATTCGTTGTAAGTACTGTTTTGTTTTAGCATTGTTCACATTTTGATATTGATTTTAATTCAGAGTTAATGTAAAACTAACCTTCATTTTATCATCTCAGTGTTATCATTTCAGCGGATTCGGTGGACTGTAATACTGATCACAGTCCACGGGAATGAAATGTATCTCCGAAATGATAAAACCAAAAAGTTTTTAGAGATCCTTTGTCTCAAATATTCAATCGTAAATTTGTAATGTACTTTTACCTTGGAGTATAGATCCGATTTTTCGAGTATATTTGATGCGTAGGTGTATAAAATACCTACTTAGTAAATGTATATACTTTTTGATAAACAATTGATGTGTCTGAGTGATGTGATCAGTAAGTAATCACCTCTAATCACCTATAATACTTATAATAAATACTTTCTCATGAACGAACATCACCTCGATGTGTTTGTTGTGTGTGAATATAATAATATGTATATATTAATATAGATTCACGCAACGACTAAAACCCTTCTACCATTACGATACGCACAGGCGACTCAAGTATCCTGCAAGTATCGGAGACTAGTCGCCACGAAGTATCTCACATAAATTTGAATGCAGGCTCGCACACTACGCTACTGGTATCCTACGCATCTGCGACTTGTATCGCGCGACTCGCCGTGTCGGCGCAAATAAATATAAATCAAATCAAAAATAAACTTCTCTAAATATTGTATTTTGTTGATGTATAGCAGGCTTTAATAATACAACAAGATGCTGATAGGACTCTTTAGACATTCGGTAGACAGATAAAAAAATATTATCATCATGTTGTAGTTCTTGTGCTACTACAAAAAGTTATAATTTATGTTTCTTTCAATATATGGATGAGTCCAGTATTTTCTACTCTTGCGATGACGTCTACTGTTTCTATAAAACAGTAAAGCCGCAAGTGCTTCTTCGTCAATGGAATCGCTTAACATAACGTCCGTCCACAAAAAACGAGTTAGCACGAATGTTGAATTTTGTCATAGAGACGAGCTCGGTGGCGGAGCGGTCAATGACGCGGCTTCGACACCAACGCTTGTGGGTTCGATTCCCACACAGGACAAACATTTGTAGTCGTAAATTTAAAAATATCTAACTTTCCAATCTCGCTTTGTTCACTTTTGAAAATGTATCTACTAAATTAATTTGTATATAAATAAAAATACAAGAATATTTATTTATGGTCTAGAGCATTTACGAAAAATATTTTCAGTCTTTAGATACAGCAATAAACAAAAAAACTAACAAAGTGTATTAAATACACTTTCAGTAAAGAAACAATGTCAATGATTCTAAAGAAAGATATATTCTTATAACAAATAACTGTATCACCTCTAATAATTGTAAAAAAAATACATAAAACAGTACAGAACCCTAACTACGCAGCACGGTTGTTCTTAGCTGCATCATTTCGGTGGGCTTATTTCATTCCGGTGCACAGTCATATCATTTCGGTGGATATTTTTGTCATTTCGGTGGATACTTTTCATTTCAGTGGACTCATAAAAATTAAACCTTAAATATTTAAGTAAGTTTCGATGATAATAGGTGTCCACTCACGCACATGTTACAAAAAAGGTAAAAGTTTTATTTGTCACCAAAAAATATGTAGAATAGCGTAGAATAAAAAATCTCACCGAAATGACAGATAAAAATGTCTTGTTGAAATTCACCCTCCCGATTAATTCTTGAAGTAGCTTGAAGTAATATGGTGGCGTAAAAGTGTCAATGTTACAGAATTTTCGAACTAAAATTTGGCTACACCAATATTCTGCGAAATTCATTGAGCTTATGAAATCGCCCGGTCGTTCAGTCTGTCCGTTGCCATGAAACTCAAAATTTAGAAATTCTGACTTCGGATTCGTGTAGACTTGTAGAGCATCAAAAAGTAGTAATGTAAAGTGACCTTGGTTTTCCGAAAAAAAGTCGTTCTGTCTGTCCGTCCGTTGCCATGAAACTCAAAATTTCGAAATTCTGACTTCGGTTTCGTGAAGTGACCTTGGTATTCAGATATCAATTCGGGATTTCGAAAAAAAAAATGCTATGGTGGCGCATGCTGCGCGTCCGATGTTTTTACACTAAAATGTCGCAATCGAGAAAGTATCCAAAACAAGTATTTTAATACATTTACTAAAATATTTTTAGCATCGGTTCAAATTACCTAACCAATGTTATGGATATATTAGATAACATAAAACAGTTTGTAAATTAATATCTTTTACGCGATGTTCATATAACGTAGTTGTAAACTAATTGCAGTATGCCAGCCGATTATTATGTTGGCACCTTGGATCCGGTTTGCACATCAATAAATAGTTTATGCAATCAAACAAACAGGTTACTACAAACTTGCACTTTATGCAAAAATTCCTCGTGTCTTTATTGCTTAAGTTCCTGAATATTTTTAGATTAATTTATCTATTTATAATTTATATTGTGTATATGTCATAATCAATACCCGAAATCTGAGCGCGCGCTCCTAGGTTAGACTAGAATCTTAGGTTAGAGTTAGCTTGTGATCAACAAAAGCCGAGTGAGCGAGGCCCGACTTGCTTTTGAATAGGGAGGGGAGGTACCTTAGATATAACTAGTCAAACCACCTAGATTCGCGTATTGTCTATAACATATACATATATAGCCAACAGGAAACTTAAAAATACAAATAGGTAATTCTAAAAATCTACAAAATAAAATAAAGTAAAAATAAATACTAACTAATTAAACATCAAAACCAATAGAATGTTCTCACGTCTGGTGTCATCAATCGCAGGAACACACAATCCTCAATGGCATCGTTACATGGCCGTGGTATTCTGTGAGGTAGAGTTACTTCCAGTCCGGCTCCACGTGATGTACCTTTCTTTCGTCAGAGCCTGATTTACTTAACGACAGGCTGTACCAAGTGCTGGTGAAGAAGGTTTTACCTCTAAAGTAGGTGTTGATTCATTTACACCCCCATACGTACTTAAACCCTTTACATATTTGAAGTATCTCTACATATATACCATGATTAGTTTGATTACTCATTCCGTAGCTACTCCAAGTAAAACAGTTTGATACTTACCTGCAACATTTCTAACTGCTTAGTCTAAGCATACATTTATATATTTATGACATTGATTTGATCCCCAGTGGAGTCGTCACGTTACAATTAGGGGGTTGCCGGGAGAAAAACGCAAATGTTTGTAGGGCATACGCTACAATAAAAAAATGTAAGCAGGCCTGATTATTGTTCAATAATTCGTCAACTCAATTCTTCGAGCAGAACTTTTTACAATGGAAACTTAATGTCTCTCTTAGCTTTTATGTCAACAACAACAAAGTCGAAAGCAAATGGCAATAACAATTTCAAAGCTTTCATAGCCAGCTGAATTGAAAGTTTGGAGGAGGAGGAGAAGGAGGAGGAAGGGGGAGGGAAGAGGGGATCGCCAAAATTATTTTACTTGTAAAGGGGTCCCGTATTTAAAAAGATTGAAAACCACTGATTTATGATAGGTATACTAGTTTCTACCCGCTGCTTCGCCCTGCGTGAACACAGTACATGGATAAAAAGAATCATATGTGTTAATTCAGGACATATTCTATATGTATACCAATATTTCATCCAAATCAGTTTACCCGTGATAGAGTAACAAACATCATTACACCCACACATACATTCATCCTCACAAACTTTCACATGTTTAATATATTAGCAGGAGTAGTCTGACACTATGTTTTATCTAGGTAGAAATTGTAGCGAATGATTTTCCCAAAAATGGATAACAGTATTTTATAAACTGTGATTGCATGTAGACTGTGCTCGTGAAGCTATTTATTGAACTGATTTTATCCCTTGAACAGACATTATGATCCCTTGAAGGAAGTAACTGGTTTTATTGTGAACTTTCTCTTAACAAAGTACATATTTAATTTAGGCATATAAAAGCGGAACGGACATGAAATCTACTTGACTACAACCCTGCTACTACCAACAACAATGAAGCTAATTTATATATAGGTACCTAACAAAGTCCTATACTGCGAGTTATTGTAGTGAACATACTGGGTGAAAACGATAATTTATCTCAATAATATTAAACATAGTGAAAAACGGATTAGTGGTCCGGAAAGATCTTTACGAGCTTTATCAAATGGTATCATCGGCCTGTATCTATCCGCTGCTGGATATTGCCGCTTCCCTCATGCAGTTACTTCCGTACCCTTAAGATTATCGGCGTTCTTTTGTGGCAACAACCAGCTCTACAAGATAGCATCATTAATAAATATGTTAATAAATAAATGTCAGTTGCGCTTGTCAGTATATTCGAACACTCAAGTTAAATCCATGGATAGGTTTATTTATCTCAAGCTACTCCGTGCTTTGGAGGGCACGTTAAGCTATCCGTCTTTTGTCATTAGAAGCCATTTCTTAACCCAAATCAATGGCCTTTAGGCGGCTTGAAAACACTGGCCTCTGCTTACCCGCAATTGAGCAGCGTGGTGGAGTATAGCTAGGGGGACTTTCTTTTCCCCATCTGCCATCGCTGACTCCACAGATGTGGCCGGCCCACTGCCACTTCAGACAATTTGGATTCTTCGTCGAATTTCTTCGTCGAAATTATTGAAAATTGAAAAAGCAATTCAAAATCTCTACCGCCCGCTGCGCGATGGACCAGCCCAACGGTCAGAGTCCAAGTTCCTGCACCCTAGGTCATGGCAGGGAGGATGCACTGGTTGAAGACTTTGGTTTGGTGCCGAAGTTTACCGAATGCTGCCCAGCCGAGACGAATGCCTATCGATCTCTTTGTTGAAGTTAGCCCGGCCAAGCTGTATCAATTGGGCGAAGTAGACGTAGTAGTAGTAGACGTATAATATAATATTTTTAATGAAAATTATCTAGTAGATCGTAAATCTGTAAATAATATTTTTTCCCTAAAAAAACACCGAGCGAAGCGCAGTCATCCAGGCACTATTAAAATGTTTTTTTTTTAAATGTTTGTAACTTAATTACTCCGTCATTTATAAACACGATTTGAAAAAAACTTTTTTATTTGAAAGGGTATACTTCCAGATTTGTCCCATATTTTTTCCATCATCATCAGCCTGTATCTACATCTATATATATAAAAGAGTAAATCACTCACTCATCACGAAATCTCAGAAACTACAAGTGCTAGGAGTCTCAAATTTTGCAAGGGGGTTCCTTTTAGGACATAGGTGCTCACTAAGACGGGAATTTGGAAAATTCAACCCCTAAGAGGGTGAAACGGGGGTCCAAAGTTTATATGGGGAACCAAGATTAGTTGGACTATTTTATAAGAAACTTTACATGAGCACTTCTGTAGATAAATGAGTAAACACGTGTTTCAGGATTTTTCAAAATTCAACCCCTAAAGGGGTGAAATGAGGTGCAAACGTCTGAAAAACGTTATGGGTATTTTTTTTATGGTTTATCGGGTCGCTGATTCCGAAAACAACAGCTATTTTATAATCTAACATAACCGACGTGACACAAGAGCACTCCGGTGGGGGTACGATGGGGTTGAAATGTCATAATATCAATATGGGTGTTGATTCTATGGTTTTCTGAGACGTCAATTACGAAAATGGCATCGATTTGAAAACGTTGACACGAAATTTCCATCTCGGTATAAAAATCCAAGATTTGGAACACCCTGATACAGAACCATAAAGGTTCAGCTAAACTTTAAGAAATATAAAAATGACGTCTTAGCAAAAGTTGTTCAGCCTGATGAGTATTTTTTGTTGAGGTATAAAATTCCAAGATTTAGAACACCTGATGCAGATACATAATGGTTCCGGTAAACTATAAGAAATATAAAATTGACACATTAGCAAAAGTTGTTCAACTTGATCAGCATTTTTTGTTGAGGTATATAAATCCAAGATTTGGAACACCTGATGCAGAACCATAAAGGTTCATCTAAACTATAAGAAATATAAAAATGACGCCTTAGCAAAAGTTATTCTGCCTGATGAGTATTTTTTGTCGAGGTATAAAAATCCAAGATTTGGAACACGTGATGCAGAATCATAATGGTTCAGCTAAACTATAAGAAATATAAAAATGACGCCTTAGCAAAAGTTGTTCAGCCTGATGAGTATTCTTTGTTGAGGTATAAAAATCCAAGATTTAGAACACCTGATGCAGATCCATAATGGTTCCGGTAAACTATAAGAAATATAAAATTGACGCCCTAGCAAAAGTTGTTCAACTTGATCAGCATTTTTTGTTGAGGTATAAAAATCCAAGATTTGGAACACCTGATGCAGAACCATAAAGGTTCATCTAAACTATAAGAAATATAAAAATCACGCCTTAGCAAAAATTATTCAGCCTGATGAGTATTTTTTGTCGAGGTATAATAATCCAAGATTTAGAACACGTGATGCAGAATCATAATGGTTCAGCTAAACTATAAGAAATATAAAAATGACGCCATAGCAAAAGTTGTTCAGCCTGATGAGTATTTTTTGTTGAGATATAAAAATCCAAGATTTAGAACACCTGATGCAGAACCATAAAGGTTCATCTAAACTATAAGAAATATAAAAATGACGCCTTAGCAAAAGTTGTTCAGCCTGATGAGTATTTTTTGTTGAGATATAAAAATCCAAGATTTAGAACACCTGATGCAGATCCATAATGGTTCCGGTAAACTATAAGAAATATAAAATTGACGCCTTAGCAAAAGTTGTTCAACTTGATCAGCATTTTTTGTTGAGGTATAAAAATCCAAGATTTGGAACACCTGATGCAGAACCATAAAGGTTGAGCTAAACTATAAGAAATATAAAAATGACGCCTTAGCAAAAGTTGTTCAGCCTGATGAGTATTTTTTGTTGAGGTATAAAAATCCAAGATTTAGAACACATGATGCAGAATCATAATGGTTCAGCTAAACTATAAGAAATATAAAAATGACGCCTTAGCAAAAGTTGTTCAGCCTGATGAGAATTTTTTGGTGAGGTATATAAATCCAAGATTTGGAACACCTGATGCAGAACCATAATGGTTACGGTAAACTATAAGAAATATAAAAATGACGCCTTTGCAAAAGTTGTTCAACTTGATGAGTATTTTTTGTTGAAGTATAAAAATCCAAGATTTGGAACACCTGATGCAGAACAAAGCTAAATTTATTTGCATAAACAACATGGTGTATACAATAAATTATAGTTTATAAAATAACTAAAAAACACGCTATAATAGCAAATAGAACTAAAAAGCTACTTAAAAAAACAATAAATAGTTTAACAAAATATGGATTGTATTGTAAAAAATAACCGCGTAGCGTAGTGCTACTTTTATTCTTACCTGCTACAAGTTAGACGCAATCGTTTTATTTATTTACAAAGGTAACGTGGTCTATTTAGTCAGTTTATTATATACGTGTACGCTAAAATTGAAATGGAACGATTGCTATATATTCGTACAAACCAGAAGAATGCGTGCATTTGCGGGACGCTGTGTAGCAAGATTTTGTGATGCAAAGTCTTTTAAACAACGAGGGGAAACTGTTTTTCTTAGATGCTTCAGGAGGGAAAAACATACCTGACAAGAGCAATCCTCGCTGAAATCAGGCGCCAAAATAATATCTCACAGCAGCATCGCCAGATATTGCAGCCATATATTACTTCTAGGCGGAAGGACGCTGTAGTATTATATACTTTTCATAGTTTGACTATGGTATGGATTTATAATTAAAATATATGACACTTCATGTCTAGCAATCGTAATGGTGGTTTCATTTAATTTTTATATTTATTAATATCACAACATGGCGCAGTCGAAGGTAGAAAATATTAGCGTAGGAGTCATTAATCTACCAAATCCGTTGTCCTGGGATGGAAATATGGCAGACAACTGGAAATTTTTTGAACAGAAGTTTCGTATATTTTTGCTTGCATCGGGAAGTCAAGGTAAGGACGCAGAAATAAAGAATGCTCTATTACTAAGTTCTATTGGAGATCGTGCTCTTAAGTTATATAATACGTTCATTTTCGAAAAGAAAGAACATAAAACAGATATCGATAGAGTCCTGAAAAAATTTGAAGAGCATTTTAGTCCGGAGAAAAATGTAACTTTCGAGAGGTACAAATTTTTTACACGTAACCAAAAACAAGGAGAATCTTATGAAGATTATGTGGTTGAACTAAGAGATATGAGTTCCACTTGCGAATTCGGTTCTTTGACAGAAAGTCTCATTAAAGATAGGCTTGTGTATGGAATTTTGGATGTAGCAGTCAAAGATCGTTTATTGAGGTCAAAAGATCTTTCTCTTGCCACAGCTGTTGAGATTTGTTGTACGTCACAACGTACTAAACAACAAATGGGGGCCATATGCTCATCTTCAGGTGGAATTTGTAATCAGACTCAGTATAGTGAACTTAATCAGATAAATCAGAAAAGAGGTAATGATGCTGCCAATAATAGCTGCAAAAAGTATTTTAGTTCAAACAGTTCAACGATGTCTAAAAATTCAAGCGCTAAACGTCAATCTGTTTCGAATCAGCAGCCATCAATGTCAAGTGATAATCAAACTAATCGTCAATTTTCTTGTGGTCGTTGTGGATATAATCATCTTCGTGATAGATGTCCTGCATATGGAAAGAAATGCTCTAAATGCGGAAAAATTAATCATTTTTCACTCAAATGCAAAAGCACTTGGGTTCGACAAGTGAACGAATTTGAAGAAGGAAGTGATTCTGAAGAAGTTAATGAAATATTTATGGGTGCGATCTTGGTAGACTCTATAAATAGTCTTCGTGACTGGACAATAACTTTAGGAATTGATAATGTTCCTTTACAGGTTAAAGTAGATACAGGAGCCCAGGGAAATATTTTAACAGAAAGCATGCTGTCCTCTTTACATTTAGATAGAAACAATTTAAAGCCAGCAAAAATAAAATTAACAACTTATACCGGTGAGCTAATTCCTTGTATAGGTAAGTATTCTCTACCATGTAAATACAATGGCAAAATTTATAACATTGAATTTTTTGTCGTTTCTGCTCGATCCTCAAATATACTAGGTTTACAGTCTGCTACAGCCATGGGAATAGTAACACCTTTGCGTAGTATTGAACAAAATAAAGACATTTGCCTGCAATACCAAGACTTATTCAAAGGTTTAGGTTGTATTAAAGGTGAATATAATATTAAATTAAAAGATAATGCCACGCCTGTCATACATGCTAGTAGACGTGTTCCATTAGCTGTGCTACCTCGTCTTAAGGAAAAGTTGGATGAAATGGAAAAAATTAACGTGATATGCAAAGTTACACATCCGACTGATTGGGTCAATTCTTTAGTTATTGTTTATAAACCTAATGGCGATCTGAGATTATGCATCGATCCGAAAGACCTTAATCATGCCATAATGAGACAACATTTCAGTTTGCCAACTTTTGATGAAATTACAAGTAAATTGTCAGGTGCGGTTGTTTTAGTACACTCGATGTCAAAAATGGATTTTGGAATGTTAAATTATCCAATAACAGCTCAGATTTGTGTTGTTTTAACACACCTTTTGGCAGATATAAATTTTTGAGAATGCCTTTTGGTATATGTAGTGCATCGGAAGTTTTCCAGCAGAAAATGCGAGAAATTCTAGAAAATTTAGAGGGTACAGAAGTTTTCATTGATGATGTTTTAATTTGGGGTCGTTCTCAAGAAGAACATGACATGAGGTTAAAAACTGTTTTACAGAGACTAAGACAAGAGAATGTCAAATTAAACAAAGATAAATGTAAGTTTAATTTGTCAAAAGTCAAATATTTAGGTCATGTTATAAGCAAAGATGGTTTAAAATTAGACAATAGTAGAATTAAAACTATTATTTCTATGAAAAGTCCCAGAGACAGGAAGGAATTAGAACGATTCTTGGGTATTATTAATTACGTTTCAAAATTTGTACCTAATTTTGCTGTAGTTAACTCTCCATTGAGAGATTTGTTAAAGAAAAATGTCGAGTTTCAATGCTCTGATGCTCATGAAAATATTTTTAAAAGTTTAAAGGAAAAGCTTGCTTCAGAGCCTGTCTTACAATTTTTCGATGAAAATCTTCCAACTACGTTATCCGTTGATGCTTCTAAAGAAGGTTTAGGTGCAGTTCTATTGCAAAATAATCTTCCTATCGCATATGCTTCAAAAGCTTTAAACGATTGTCAGAAACGATATGCTCAGATAGAAAAAGAACTACTTGCTATTCTGTTTGGCTGTGAGAGATTTAATCAGTATATTTTTGGTCGGAAAATAACTATAGAAACGGATCATTCACCACTTGTAAGTATTGTTAAAAAGTCGTTAAACTCTTGCACACCACGAATTCAAAGAATGTTATTAAAATTGCAAAAATATGACTTCGATTTAATTTACAAGCGAGGAAAAGAATTGTACTTAGCTGATACTTTATCTAGATCATTTAATGAAAACGATTCCGTAGAAATCTGCCTAGATTCTGATGAAATAGAAGCTCAAATAGATTTTGTCATAAATAATATTAACGCTAGCGAACAGCAATTAAATAATATAAAGGAATTAACCAGTCAAGACGAAGAGTTAAAACTTGTCAAAAAGTTTATTCTTGAAGGTTGGCCGTCTCATAAAAAAAATGTACCTGATATGATTAGGAAATATTGGCATGTTAAAGATGATTTAACAATAAAATCTGATATCATTTTTAGAAACCAGTCTATTGTCGTTCCCTTTAAGTTAAGACGGGAAATGTTACATCGTTTGCATTATCCACATCTAGGCGTAACAAAGACATTGCTTAGGGCGCGTAATGTTCTTTATTGGCCAGGAATTAGTAATGATATCCAAAATGCGGTTTCTAATTGTGAAACGTGTAAAATTTACAGCAATAACAACAAACATGAAACTTTAATACCGCATGAGCTTCCTACTCATGTTTGGCAAAAAATTGCAGCTGACTTGTTCGAATTAGAAGGGAAATCATATTTACTTGTAATTGACTATTTATCAAAGTTTCCGGAATTAGCCTTATTGTCAAGTATAACTAGTGAGTGCATTATTAATAATTTAAAGCGAATTTT
The DNA here is from genome assembly GCA_937001555.2 of Hypsopygia costalis. Taxonomy (NCBI): domain Eukaryota; kingdom Metazoa; phylum Arthropoda; class Insecta; order Lepidoptera; family Pyralidae; genus Hypsopygia; species Hypsopygia costalis. The sequence continues at coordinate 22,588,991 of OW443332.2, forward strand.
CAGCAGAAATGGTATTCCGTGTATCTTTGTGAGTGATGGCGGTCCACAATTTACAAGCGATAAGTTTTCGTCATTTTCTAAAGAGTGGAATTTCGACCACAAATTTTCTAGTCCTGAATATCCACAATCAAATGGTATGATAGAAAGGACTGTTCAAACAATAAAAAATTTACTGAAAAAAGCCATACATGAAAAACGAGATCCTTATTTGGCCATGTTAGAATTTAGAAATACGCCAATATCTCCCGAAATTCCATCACCTGCTGAAAATTTTTACAATAGGAGACTAAGAGGAATATTACCAGAGATATTTATCAGACAATCTAATCCTAGAATTAACCGTTTGAGAGAAAATTTTAAGCACATTCAGCTCAAGACAAAAAGCAATTATGATAGAAATAAGAGGGATATGAGACCTTTAGATTTAGGTGAAAAAGTTTTGTTCAAAATTGGGAAGCAATGGAGAAAAGGAGAAGTTAAGCTAAGATTAGACGAGAGAACATATAAAATTGATTCTAATGGTAGAATGTTTACGCGTAATAGATTTCTTATAAAACCGATATCTTTAGTTCCATTTTACATTCCTGATGCGGTTCCACTTCCACGTCCTTCTCTTCCTTTTGCTTCGCGACTTTCCTTACCTGACCAAGCTAGGGACGGGTCAGTGCTGCATCGAAATGCAGAAGGATGCCTTGTGACCTCATCCGGTAGAGTAGTACATCCTCCTAATCGGTTTTGTTGTCAGTAATTAGAGCTAAGTATTAGAACTTAATTTTTAATTTTGTAAAGCTACGAGAATATATTCGTAATTAATTAATTTGTTTTGTTAAGAAGGGGCATGTAGTATTATATACTTTTCATAGTTTGACTATGGTATGGATTTATAATTAAAATATATGACACTTCATGTCTAGCAATCGTAATGGTGGTTTCATTTAATTTTTATATTTATTAATATCACAACAGACGCCAAATACAATGTTCAATATTATACTCGATTTGAACGGAAACACCGACATGCTTTGTGACACGAAACTGTGACAAAGCGAAAATGTTTCAGGATTGCTGTCGTTTCAGAATCGTTTCAGATGAATGCGAAAAAAAAATCAATAAGGCAGTAGAAGCTGTAGATAGAACTTTACGTGCCCAAGAGTTTTCAAAAATATTGTTAAAATTTGGGGAAGATCTCCTTCTGGAAGTAAAGTCAATGTTTAGCAGCGAAATATGTATAATTGAAGCTGAGATTCTCACTGGAAGTGGTGCCGATGAAACTGTATTTATTCCGCGTATACCACTCTTCCTTCTTACGGCCGTGTGGTTTCCGGCAGACTATAATAGAATCACTCCGTCTCTTCCCGTGGATGTCGTACAAGGCGACTATGCGAATAGTTTTTGTCCCAGAAATTACCTATTATTGTTGTTTATTGTACCTGTAGCGGTTCTATGTTCGACTAAATGTATTTTTTTTATTTCAATGATTTCTCCGTCAATTGTACAGCAATTTTAATAATTCTAATTAGTTTCAGAGGGTACACTCTCCAGGTGGTCCCATATTAAAATGAATGTTGCTAACCCCAAAACTCGAGAACGGCTCGACCAATTCTGCAAATTTTTATTTTAATATTTTCGTTAAGGTATAAGGAAGGTTCTTATGGACATAAAAATTGCGAGGAAAAGAAAACAACACTTTCTACCCGTGCGAAGCCGGGGCGGGCAGCTAGTACATAATAAAATTGAAGAGTAATGTTTGGAGTCTGTTTTTTTTTTGTTAAAATTATTATAAAATGTGACTAAGGAATAAAATTGACTTTTAAAAATGCTTCAAACCAATTGAAGTGTATATTTAAGCCACACTTAATATGCCTAGTACTGTTACTCAACTGCATAATGTTCTAACTACTTGCTGCAAAGTTAATATTTAACACGCGCACCTTTCGTAACAAATGCACGATATAATGAGCGTTGCGAATTTTTTTTTTAGTGTAACATACAGGAAGATATTCCTTCATCGCATACTCGTAACTAATGTACAATAAGGTTATCTTTAATAAATAATAAATAAATATTCCTGGACAAATTACACACTGCCATCTAGACCCAAACTAAGCAAAGGTTATTATACTAAAATATTTTTTTTTAAATACATACATATAATACACCAAAGAAAACACCCAGACCAAGACAAATAGACATGTTCAGGTGCACAAATATTTGGCCATTGCTAACCTCAGAGCTCGTCAAAATCTTTATCTTTTATATATCACAATGTTCTACATTGTTTGGTTTTATCTGTAAATCCACTTAGACAAAGTCAAAGAAAATACCTTTTTTTATACTACGTCGGGTAGCAGACAAGACGTGTGAAGCGGTGACCGTAGCCATATGAACGCTCGCAACATGAAATGTTGCTCTCGCGTCGCCACTCCCGCTGGCAACGCAGCAACTCCTTCCTTTCTGGTGAATTCACTTCGTCACAGGCACACAACAACCCTAAAAGGAATTGTTATTTGGCTGCGGTATACTGTGAGGTGAAGGTACTTCCCCAGTTGGGCAGCTTAGAAATACGCTGTGCCCTCTCTTTTGCTTGAACCTCTGTCGGTAGTCGGCAGGGAGCACCACGTGGAGGCGAGGTTTACTTTGGCTCTAAAGATCACGAGTCATCAAGAGTTAGTCACGTTATAAAGTTTCACGAACTCTGTGCGAGAACATATGGCACCGCTAATGGTAAGTAAACAAAAAAGGTATCGCCACATAACGCAACTATTTGTATACAGCCCATATTATGCTTTGTCTGCGCGTCTGTTACGTTAGCTGTGTCCAACGAGCGGAAAGCGGAAGTGGCGCCATACGCGCGCTAAAGTTAATATGTCTCATTTATTAACAAAAACTGCCTCGCTAAGAACAATATCAGCAACGAGAGCATTGATGTAACTGCCTGATGCGGGGGAAGGCACTTTTCTCTCGAGTTTCTCTGTGCGCGTTCGCGGTGTGCACGCGCAGTCCAAGTTGCACCTCGGAAAACCGTGCGCGTGTCTACTTCCTCACTGTCGATTCACGCGATCGCAATCGATTCTAACCGAACATTTGACCATTGTGAACACTTAAAACTATTTTCCAAATATTGATTACTTGTGAGACGTTCGTTTTACACTGCGTATTGTGTGTGTAATTGGCTGTAGTTGATAGAAAGTTGCTTGTTACTCGGGTGAACAAACGGATAAACGCATATTTAACGAGTTGTGCACCGGTGGCGACGGAATAACTGTAAGGTTCGTTGATTTATTATATTTTATGTAAATTGTTACCGAGTCAAAAAAATAAGTGAAAATGACATTTATTTTTGTCCAGTTAATTAAGGATTATGATTATATTTTCCTACAAATACGTTACATCTCACAATAAAGCTGTTTTACATCCCTTCGATTTGACAACTAGGTATTTCTAAACATAATAAAGCTATTGTTTTCATTAGAACGTACTGTATTTGTTTATTTATTTCTGAACACGAATTGTTATTTGTTCTGATTATTTACAAACAATAGGTCATGCAAGCAACAAATTAATGCATACAATTTAAAATTTATCTAGTTCAGATTTGGGCGGATTGCTATTCTGTTCATACGGCACAAGTATTTCTTTTTTTGCAAAGAGTCCGGTTTTTAACTGCCACATAAATTCTGCCCATAAACAGATGCGAGACCAGAATTTTTTGTATATATGCCTGTTGATGTAGATTATAGGTAATATCTTCTAAATGGAACCAGAATAACCGGAAAAAATGTAAACTAAGTAAGTTGGACGAAAAACGGACGTACCGACCCCGATTTACGCTATTCGTGACCATTGTGAAAGAACAATCGATGCTGCACTCCCACGGCACCGATGCATAGAACCTGTAAAAACTGTAGGACTATCGTGGAGAGTTTTTCTATGCAATCTGAGGTTCTACAAAAGGGCTTGAAACAATTGTCATGCACACCATAAAACAATTGCCTGTGCTGTTGAAACCAATACGTGATATATTTATCAATCAGGGCAAAGTTTTACGAAAGTCAGTCGGCCGAGGTAACGGTTGGCAGGTTTGGTGTCAGGCTATTTATTGGTATGTATTAAATAACGCCAAGCATAACGGTGCTTAATATTAATAAATTGCACAGTTTAATTCATAAAACCCTGTCACAGAATTAAATAATGCAATACCAACGATATAACAACAAACATTAAGTCATTAATAGTACAAGTCTTTCGAAAATGGATTTATTTTCGACGACAATTCTCTTATTGTTAATATTTTTACAAACTTAAACTTAAAATTGGCCTGACGTTGATCGAACAAATCGATAGTCAAAGTCGTGACGCGAAATATATAAAGAAAGTGTAATACACCCATAATCACGCGCCTACAAAGGTAGTAGCTTGTCGTTATACTTAGTGATTTAGGTTTTTTAACGTAATATAATAGGTTAATAACTACAAATCAGGGGCACGAGGTCGTGTCGTGTCGTATCGTCCACAATCCAATACGTCCACATTCCACTGAGTCGGCATATTGACGACTCGGTCATCCAGCACCAACAATCAATTATAGGCTATGCAAGGGTTTCCCAAACCTTTTCAGCTAGCGGCGCACTTACAGGTTTAGTATTTTGCCTCGGCGCCCAAGCTAATCGAAATAGTTAAATTTCTGGAGAAGGGTAAGAGAAACAACTCACGGCGCCGCGCGGCGCCCCTCTCTGCGGGGCAGCAGGCACCGCGGTTCACAGTTTGGGAACCCATGAGCTATGCGATAGAAGGGACAATTCTAAATAATTCACTTCAAGATAGTTAAAGGAATTGGCTTTACGTTATAAAATTTTGCTGGCGGCCTTAGTTAAATAAATTTTGTATCAGTTCGCCTTGAAACTTTATGATTGCTAATTTTAACTACTATGCATAATAGCTAAGAATTCTATTCAATTTAAGAGTTAACGACATACAGACATACCTATTCGTAAATTATACTTAGGTATATACGATAAAGGAGCATATTCACAATATTATATTCCTTTCGAATTTCCTCTCGAGCATAAAATAACAATAAGAAAGATGGACCGCCGACCATCTTTGGGCGTCACGGTAGCAAAAATTTATCAATCCGAAAAAATACCTACTACTGGTAACACCAAGTACCACGGTATCGAATCAGGACAAACATTTGTGTGCATGATCTTGTCTTAGTCTGAATGTTGTCAATGTATTACTAATAATTATTATAAAAACACATTTAATTATGTTTAACAATTATCTAGTAAGTATTCCATAGTACGTACGTTACGTACAAGTATATTGTGGTACAAGCATAATTTTAGGATACAGTGCGCAGGCCCGGGTTGGTATAATTAATACAAATTGTTTTAGAACAGTTTGAATTAAATTTTGTATTTTTTATTACATGCATGCCACAACGATGTGAAATATTACAAAAAAAGCTAACAACAAAATCCAATTATTCATAACAAGAAGACCTTGAGGGTCGTTGTGTTCCTGCGAGTGAGTGAGGTCACCAAAAAGGATGGAGATGCTGCGTTGGCAGCGGGAGTGGCAGAGCGCGAGCGACATTGTAACCGCTTCACGTCAGGCGGGCCGTATGCTTCTCTGCCACCCGTCGTAGTATAGAAAAAATCAATGCACGATGAGTATTCGGCATCCCTTTAAATATAAATATTGGGGCATTCCTTATAAAAAAAATGAACTTTGGAACATACAGGATGAATGTAAAGCGATCAGCATTGATTAGAGAAACAGCTACGCAACATAAAATAAATGTTTATATATTGATCGATTCTTGTAAATATTTACTATGATGAATTGAAAAATAGTCAAGAATTGAAATATTATTGGGATAAATGATTTGAATTTAATGGCCAAAACTAAAAAGAAAAAGAAAATATAAAAAGTAAACAAAGAAAACACTCCTTTAAAACAATTTGAACTGTTTGGTTTGGTTGAAAAAAAAAAACAGATTTTTTAAATTTTATTTTATAAAACTTGGCGCATACGCTATGTAGGTAATTTGTGCAAAAATATATTATATTTATAAGGTAAATAAATAACTTGAAAGTAACCGTGCGCAGTTTTGTGCATTATAATCATGTCACTTCACAACTTAAATCAATTAGATTAATAATTGCATTGACCTAAATTAAAAAAGTAAAGCACTGAGTGACACAACAAAACGGAAAGTAGACGTGGGGGAAAAAATCTGATTTCCACTAGAGCTAAGGATGTCGACTGGTGTTGACAATGATGACTCAAACAGTTAGTGAAAAGTTTTCTTTCTCATTCTACTATTACTAGTAAGCTTATTTGCCCGTGACTTCATCGACTTTGATGATATGATATGCATGACCAATGAAATTACACTATATCCTTCTGTACCAGGTTAAGGATCCTTTAGCGGGATAAATCCGCCTTTGTACAGCTTTTATTCAATGAGCTTTCATTTTATTTAGCACAGAAAAGATATTACGAACAAACATATACACGTAATATTATCATCATCATCAGCCTATATCTACCCACTGCTGAATATAGCCTTCCCCGATCCTCTGATTCGTCCGAGGTAGACATAGTCTTTAAAAATAAAAATCATATCAAAATCAAATCAAATCAAAATATCTTTATTCCTTGGACTTTATAAAGCACTTAGAAATGGCATACAAATTAAATATAAGAACATTGTATCTAAATCCTTACTATTCTAAATCCGCAAAGCTTAGATTCACTTTCATCACACTATCTTGAATGTGAAAGTGAATTTAAGTGCCAGTTCCGGCGACGGGGCTTCTTGAGAAGAACTGGCAAGAAACTCAAGGCCGACTCTTTTAATTACCAATATCGTTACATTAAATACAAATACAATCATTAACATAACATAACAAGAGCAATTCATTTCCAAACACTTTTATCATTTATGTAATCTGAGATACAATAGTAAGCCTTTTGACATAGTCTAGTTTTGAATTTTTTTCAAATTTACCCATAATTTAAACGCGTCGTTTGGAAGTTTATTGTAGAACCGTATACATTGACCTGGGAACGAGTTAGAGATTTAATGATTTATATTATATTCGAAGGAAAACAACTACCCTGTAAGAAATTGTTATTTGGCTGCGGTCTCTTACGAGATGGAGGTACTTTATCCTTTAATTACCACAAAATTACCTCAATATTTATCAACACAAAAAAATTGAGCGGCATATTCTCATCTGTAATAGCATAAAGACCACCTTATTTCGACGACGACGAGCTCGGTGGTCGAATGGTTAGCATATAATTGTATGTTTGTGTTACTGTAACTATCGAACATAAATTATAAAATCTAAACAAAATCTTTAAATTCATTGAACGATGAAATTGGTTTGGGAGTTTTTGTGAAAATAAATAACTTGCAACATTACCCACCGAGTTGCTATCCCAATACGATGTATTATAATAGGATTCATTATTCTTTAACAACATATGTACTTGATTTACGATACGTAGGTGTATTAGAAATTCTCATATCTACATGTGTTCGGTCGAAGCAATTAAACGAGTACCTGTATAAAAGTACTACTTTCGTTTATATTTATTTAGACAAACCCGGCGTTCGGATGGCTACAAATAGCCACTTTGACTCCGCGGTCGCGGGTTCGATCCCCACACAAGTGAAATATTTATGTGCATGAACATGGCTGTTTGTCTCGGTATAAGCGTTTTCCATGTATTATTATGTATGTATTTAAAAAATAATGTATTTAAGTATATTCAGTTAGTAGTAGTATATCAGTTATCTATACACATAGTACAAGCTTTGTTTAGTTTCGGACTAGATGGCACTGTGTAATTTGTTCTGGAATATTTATTTATATACATAAGTTAGATCATTTTCCTTTTCTGCACAGAGACCAAAATCAGGTCTAAGCATTTAACGGAAAGAAAAAACTTCATTAACTAATGCAATAATGCAACAAAGTGTGAACCGTGTGAAAACTCTGTTAAATATCTGTGAAAGGTTTTTGTATTTCTATTCTGGACTGAATACTAATTACAATAGGTACTGTTGGAACTTACAATCTCATTAACTTCTCAGCCTTGTAGAATAATAAAAAAGTTTTCTCACAAATGTCTGCCCTCAATCGAATATATTTCTTATTAGAGTCGTTATACTTTATAAAAACAACACAATTCGGGTCGCAGTTACTTAATGTCCCTAATGCATAACATCATACTTTCTCAATTTATTATAGGTGATAGGTACCGGTAGAGTAAAAAAATGCAGGGTTATACCCCGGCCACTCCATTCAAATTATTCGTCTTTAATACATACTATAACCACACCTCGGCCACTCCATAACAATATCGCGTCGTTCACTATTACATACAAACAATATTGTCTGCACAGAACGAGAATGAGCGTGTGTGCGTCGGCGTAATACAAATTGTTCCAAATCTGTCTCAGACGGGAGGTGAGGTCTATACGGGATTTATGGCAGGGAATACCATACTGTACGCAGTACTATTACTTTAACGGTTACGGTTTGATGTACTAATGTGATTTGTTTATGTTATATATTATACGTATATAACATAAACAAATCACATTAGTACAAATGGGATTGCTTGAATGTGCGTGCGGCGTCGAATACATGACTAATACTGAGGTGAAAACGATATTAAAATTTCTGTTACAAGCGTTTATTGGTCTCAGTCTCACATGTGTCACATTTGGTATTCTCGTGTTGCAATGTATGAAACTTGAAAGTTTAGTAATAGTGTTATTATATCGAAAATTAAGGTAAGAATGGTATTCTGCTGCTTCTAAAAAGGTGAAACCAGCTAGTAGGTGATGGAACCTGATTGAATCGATAGTTGATTGAAAGTATCACCACCGCCCATAAAAATACCAAGAGGTCGCCGATCCGTTGTCAGTCTTTTCAGGGAAATATCTTGTCTTGAAGGTTCCCTTGTCATATTTGTTGGGAAACACCGTGAAAGGAAGTTGGTTTCAAAATAAAATTTCACTATTCGTGATAGAAAATGTCTTAAAAAGCATACTGTGATAGTCTATGATAGATCGTCAATTATCCAGACGATATGTATGGAATTTAAATTTATGGCGATTTGTACGATAGTGTAACTCAGCGGCAGGTATCAAATCAAACAGCTCATCCGAACACTCTTCGTGATATAATTTGTATAGAACGCAAAGAGACGCGACATTTCTACGCGTCGAGAGCGATTTTATCACAATAATTTGGCGTGCTGTTTTATATTACAAGGTAATACAGGTAAAAACTTAAAATAAGACTCTTCAATGTACACTAGGTGATTCTATGGCAGTCCTGAACAGGTATAATTCCAGAAAGATAAATCCATACTTACATTTTAGATAATTTGTCGAAGCTTTGAATCATCATCTTATACGTGAAAGTCTATAAATACTTCCACGTGTTGTATATTAATTACTTATGTAATGTTTACGCATGTGTATGTGTATATTCATCGTATTGCTAGTTAATTGGGACGTGCATACCTTGCAGAAGACCGTAGTCACATAACAATATCTTTGAGGATCTTGGTGTGATAACCAGACGTGCGGAGATGATGTGTCACTTACTCTTTATATTGCAAAAGGCTATGGGTTACGATTACCACTTCACATCAAAGGGGCCATATTCTTGTTTGGTACCACCGTACAAAACTTACACATACTCAAAACATACTAGTGGATACTTTTAATTTGTAGTCCATGGTTTGAATCAATAAATGCCGTCAACAGAACTAGTAAATGTAAGTAGATACAAAAAATTAGCGTAGATGTTGGTTGTAAATTCACTTTAACTTACTTAACACTCAAGTGAAGTTTACATAAAGATGAAAGTGAAATGATGAAATCGCGAGTGAAACTTTTAATATTTTTTAGTATGAATGAACAACAGCTATTCTGATACTGAATACAGATTGTAAATGATTTGTAAGGCTAGCACACAAAGTCGTAAGTCACTGTCTATTGAACACGCAAGTTAAGTAACTTCGACCGTAGTGTGCCTACGGACGGATTTATTTATTTGGTGATTTTCTGTGCATCCGATGTCAAGTCATCAGACCCGGCTCTCCGCTCCTGTCTAGTCCGATTGTCAATATTTTTAAACTTCATTTATGACTAAATGAAGTTTTTGTTAATGACTAAAATTTGAGGGGGCAACCAAGTCTGTATTTTTTATTCCGTGTTACATATAGTATGTAAGACGGAATATAATATAGTAAGTATACGTATGCACTAGTTGTAGTAAGATGCTGCATTAAGCAGGAGTGTCAGCGAGCGAACGTTTACATTAGTAAAAAAGATTACTTTTACGTCTACGGCAGCATCTTTTACGTCTGATGACAACAAATTCAAATTTCAGGCAAACAGCTATAGCTGTTCTACATTTCATCAACATCAACAATAGTAGTTAATGTTTTATTATGTACTTTATTGTCTTGCTCGATTTTAATAAGTGTTGTGCAAAAGTGAAACTTCTGGTGCTGATGTGATATCGATACTTATTCCTCAGCAACTGATAGTTTTTCTGAACTACATATAATCATATCAACGACCTACGTTTCACCTAAGTCTCTGTAGGCTAAGTCATTATATTTATTCCTCCGAAAGCCATCAAGAAAACAAGTAAATTCAATCGGGTTTGCATGGTAACATATACATATATCATAGTATTGGAACATAAAGGATAATCTACATGAATAATATCGTAATCAAGTTACGTGTGCGGATTACGAAACGGCTTTCTGGCACCGCATTTGTATACCGACGACACTTTCTATTGCTGACATTCGTTTCATTATGCATTAAATTATGGCAAATTAATTAAGCAAATATTGTGGAGCAATAAAAGTTATCTGATAGTATTACTGAGATGAAAGTAAATTCAGATTTTTTTATATACAAAGTACCAAAACTCATGTGAAACAAACATTAATAGGTTATAGTGTAATTATATATTCCGGGAAGAATATACGTATAATTTCTAGGTTTAAGTATTTAGCTCTAGCTCACAAACAACTTTAACTTAAACAAAAAAATATCCTAACCTTTAAATAAATAAAACATGTCGTAAATTCGTGAATAAATTCATCATTTACAAGCTATCTCACACATAAGGAAGGAGTATTATATTGACTTGTCTAGGAATTGTATACAATACTAAATTTTATAGTCAACCGTTTGTAAACCGTAATATTTCCAGTACAAGATGGATCTGCATAGCCAGAAGATTACATAGCATTCGTAGCACTAAACGGGACCCTCTTATAGTGGGCTTGAAGTGTTTCTCTGTATAAATTTCCTGTGCCATATAAATGTTGCTGTTGTAACTCATCAGAGTTGCATGCATAGTGTTTCTATACGGACTAGTTGAAATGTCATAAAATTGTTAGAAAGTCTAAATGAGATTGTCTTTCTGAACGACAATGTTAATTCCATTTACGATCTATGATTTTTTTCCATGCGTACGACATATACCATTTTAGTTGTTTAATTAGTAAACAGATAATGATGACTTTGAGAACGGTATTTAGAAATATGTGTCGAATGTGGAATGCTAAAGTCATTACTTCAAGTTTCTCTGTGAAAAGTGTGTGGTTACTGCCATAAATTTGGAATGAACACATCAGCATAATGGAAATCCTTGCTTACCAGTGAATGTAGGAATCTAAGTGGATACTCTTGTTAATACATCGCAATGAACAATCTTAGAAAATTGCGTAAAAGGTGACTTTCGGAAAGGAGAGGCGCGTTGAAGTCTTTTACTTAGGCGTTGTAAATAGCATCTTGCAATAACAAAATAAACAATTTCATGTTATTACAGATGTAAATATCGACGAGCTAGGTGGTTGAATGACTACTTTGACTCTGAGGTCGTGGGTTCGATCCCTGCACAAGATGAACATTTGTGTGCATGAACATGTATGTTTGTCTTGGTCTGGGTGTTTTCTATGTATTATAAGTATGTATTTACCAAAAAAAACGTATTTGAGTACATTTATCAGTTGTCTAGGACCCATAGTACAAGCTTTGCTTAGTTTGGGACTAGATATTGATGTGTAAATTGTCGTACAATATTTATTATTTCTTATTACGGCGTAAGGCAAAAATTTCGTACCCTCTTTTGAAGGAAATTGCACGAATGGTGGAGTATGAAATTTCGCACACTTATAGTTTAAGAGAAGGAGAAAAAATACATAAAATCAATAAAAAAAACATTACATACACTACCTGTACTTGATGTATACATGTACCAATGTGCGACACTTTGGAACCACAGTGGTCGCGTTCCGTGTTACTCGGATTATTATTATTTTTTATTTTCTAAAATTTATGTGATAACTTCACTAGGCCCGTTGAGCACAAAATTTTTGTGGTTAGTGAAAGAGACTGAGCGGTAATACTCGGGTATGTAACGCGTCATGTTCGGGTCTGTAACGCTCGTTCGGGTAAAGTCGGCAGGGAGGGAGCGAGAGTGATGAAGTTTTTACTGTGGCCAAGCACACACACCTACCTTTTTTGTTAACATTAATATGTTGTTTACCATTTTGCGACAATATCAAGCACTTAGACAGTGGTTAATAAATCAGAATCAGCGTTGTTTTCATATTTTGCTTTGAATACGTTTTATAGCACGCAGTGGCTATAAATACTATGTACCGCGGCGAATGTAATAAATAATTTCGTATTCGCGTTCAATTCACTGCCTACAGATAATTGTGGCATATTTTATGCTCCGTCGGTTTTTATAGCCTCTGAACGTCGTTCAGCGCGCTCGGCGGCGATGGTATTTGAAATGGAATGACTCTCAATATTAAGGAACTCTCATCATCATCATCATCATCATCAGCCTGTATCTATCCACTGCTGGATGTAGACCTTCCCCAATGCTTTCCACCGTATGCGATTCTATGCTTTCCCCATTCAACAACTTACAACAGCTTTTTCGAGGTCATCGGTCCATCTAGATGGGTCCAACGCTTCGTCGTCTCACACGTAGCCTCCACTCTAGACCCTTCCAGCCCAATCTGTCAACACCGACTCGGCAGAAGTGGCTGGACCACTGCCACTTCAGTTTGTTGATATTTTGTGCCTGAGCCTTTACGACGAGTTCGAAATTTCAGCTTGGCTCTACTTGAAAATTTCAGGCTCTCGCACCCAGACATTTACTGGGCGTCTAGTTTGTTTCGTATTTACAGAATATCGAGACAAACTACAATAAAACATCTCACAGAAGACAGTAGCCAAAATATAATAAAACCTTTGAGGATCATCGTGTTATTGCGATTGAGAGAAATCTCCTGAATTGTGAATGTGCTACGTCAACATCAAGGGTGGCTGGCAACAAGGTCAATCACCTTACACCAGGGGGGGGGGGGGGGGGACTGCGCGCTTGTTTGGCGCATGACGTGGTATAAAAAAAAACACTCAAAGCAGTAGACAAAATGTCATCAATATTCATATCTTTTTTGTGAAACATAACATTGCTTTAGGTTTCTAACTTAAGTGCTAGATGTTATACTGCATCGTCTTTTCAGTAACTACTAACATAAAATGGCGTTGTATATGCGTGTTGGAGCGTAAAATTTCGTATATAAATAACAATACAATTTCATTGTTAGGCAATGTCACGATGCATGTCAAAGGTTCGGTCTGCTTTCACTTCGGTCGTCTGGACGTGCAGTGTAACGTAGATAACGAATGAAATCCCAGAGGTCGCGCTGAGATGCGCTTCAATCTCGCCCGAGTGAAAGTTCGGTACCCCCCACCGAGTTCCGATTGGCTGCTGACGAAAAAACTACTTCTATTGAAGGTCAAAGTTTGAATGTTTATTTTATTGGCATCCTTTACATCAACTTTAATTTAAAATTTTATTCGCGTCTTATTATCAATCAATCGGAATTTTATAATTGCTTTTTTATAATTTACATTTTTCAAAATATACAAGCTTTTATTCAGTTTAACCGCGATGTCTGTAATCAAGTCTTGCAAGTTAAATTAGACCCATATCAATACACAATTATAACGAGACAATACACAATTATCTAAATGTCGCCATTTAATATAAATAAAATAAAAGGCCGCCACAAAATGGCGATTCCCACATTAACCCCTATGTTGTGATTATTAAACGAAAGGGCTTTATAGATTGTTTGAAACAATTGCGAGGTCTCGAGGTTCGCGTCGTACGACTAGCAATTTCTAAGTTATTATATTCTATGATCAGATCCAAAGGAAATTTATATGAGAACAATGTCGAAGCACCATCTTTCGGACATAAAACTAAAGCAATTTTTTAGCTGTTGATAAACAAAAAAAGGACTAAAATGTTTACATAATGTATTTCGCTTATCAAGCCTTTCATTTGATACCCTTATCACACAGCTTGTAGTATTGGATTAAAAATTACGGCAATTAGGTGAACAATCATACTCATACGAATCCAACGAGTGTGCTAAATTTCAGATAGATTCAGGACAATTTTGGAATGGAAAGTGGGTCAAATTTAACTTGCAAAAACTACAGACACTGCGGTAAAACTATATATAAAAGCTTGTAAAAGCAGAAACCAACTTCATTGAAGTTGATGCATGTTCATCTCGTGTATTCCTCATTGTGTTTAACCCCTAAGGCGTAAACTACAATGCAATTAATCAATTTCCGTATGTAAAATTTATAGACACTCGTCACTAGTTTACATCAATTAATTTAATTCCACGGCTTTACAATATAAAAAATATACTTATATACATTTCGGTTCCTTCTCTTCCCTACCATTCCACTCGTCGATTGTCCATCGTCCTTTCATTCTCTTAGCGCTATGTCGGTGGCCAGTTGCGAGGCTGCCCATAAAAGAGTCCACAACAACTAAGAAAATCTTAGTAATTAATTAGTAATGGTAGAGTTTCGGATCTCTGTTAAGGGAGTCGACAAGCTACAACTGCGCATGCTAATTGAAGTGCTAAAGAAAGTTCGGTTGCTTAAATTTACATAATAGCACGACGCATTTTGCACCGTGACCACTGTGAATGCTTCACCACTCTCACGTTGAATCTGACACAACTAATGGCTTTGTTCTTGCATTTTGGGAAGCTTGTAGAAAATTGAATAGCCTAACTTAATACTTATTATACGATGTATTTATCACGACTACCACAAGTATACTAGTACTCTGAAAACATTACTCGTTTTTTTGTGCAGTCAGTCAGTCAGTTTTATGCTATATTAACCGGGTCGTTTCTGTACAATTTCGAAAATAATTTGTGGACGATCTTATATTACCGAAGCCAAAGAACATGTTTAATGTTGTCGATTTGTCTGTGCAATTATGTACGTTAATCTTAAAAATTACTAACCCGATTTGAATGCAGTTTTCACTAATATGTTGTGGTAAATTTGCAGTAACTTTTATTATTTGTTTGATTCTAATAAGTACGTAACTTCTTTTTTATTTCATTTGTAATGAAACAAAAAAGTATGTTTGATGCTTAAATGAAATATATTACATACTGCAGGTATATAATATATTTGATATATAAACTTTTAAGGTAATAACTTCAAATTTGAATAATTATATTTTTGGAAAGTAACACCGTTGAATCATTTATGACAAAATATAACTGACACATATTAAATTAAGAGTAAAAGGTCTTTTATGTTACAGTTTATTTTCTTTGACATTCTCATTATGTAACGTTACGGTTTATGTAAAGGAAAACTATAAAACTGGAAATGCATGTGGTCTGCGGTTACTGCTCATAACGCTGTAATTTTGTAGTTTTAATTAAAGTATCGTAATAAAACTTTATGAAACGTAATCGTAAGTAGCGTGAATAATGTTGTGGTTGGCTCTAGTTGGCTATTGTCTTTTTTCACATACTAGCATTGACGCCGGTTCCGCTAATAAGTTACTGCTTAATTCGTTTGATATTTTATGTAATAACATAGATTTCATAATCAATCAGATAATATAGCTAGCTATCAATAATATATACGGACCGACAGACAGAAGCGTTGAGTTTTATAACTTGTTAACTTAAAAGCTTAAAATTCACTTTGTTTATGGGAGAAGTTGTAACTATTATTACAAGCATCTATTTAGTTTCACCGCAGTTTCTGTAACCAAATCTTGCAAGATACTTATTGACAGCTGAAATGTAGCATTCATTTGGTCCTCGTAACAATGCACGGTTACCTAATGCCATCATTTTTTATCTACTATGGCGGCCGTCATAGAACGGTGATTTATGATTAATTGAAAATTACTTTAACTTCTATTATGCTTGATGATCGACGATTGTAGTAAGTAAAATTTTTAGTATTTTTTTATTAGCAACTAATGATATATATAACTATCACTACATCATAAACTGTACTATATCAGGTCTCCTTGAAAGACAATACGGACATTTTGGGGTGTAAGTGGTTCATCAACATCTTTGAACCAAAGTCAACTTCACCTGCACGCGGTGCACCCTGCTGACTGACAAACGAAGCTCTGGCGAAAAGAGAGGTAGGGAGCGTAATTGTAAGCTATCCGACTGGGGAATGTACCTCCACCTCACAGAATACCGCAGCCAAATAACGGTTCTCTTGAGGGCTGTTGTGTTCCTGCGAGTGAGTGAGGTCACCAGAAAGGAAGGAGATGCTGCGATGGCAGCGGGGGTGGCGGCGCGCGAACGATATTTTATGTTGCGAACATTAATATGGCTACGGTAACCGCTTCACATCAGGCGGGCCGTATGCTTGTCTGCCACCCGACGTAGTATAAAAAAAAAACAATATTTTTTATAAACTACATCCACGAGCTACGATTTTTTCGCAATGCTGATATTATTGTGCAATATTATAAACATTTAATTAGTTGCTGTATTCTACGACATATGTCTTTTTTTTTGTTTTACTATACAAAATTATTTGTAATTAGTAATGTATTGTAATAGTAGTGTAGTAAAATAAAATTGAAATGCCTTGTTAGTCTTGTCGTGTGGCAAAGATAAGTCCTGTACGTACTACTAACGGAGAAAAAATATGCAATAAGTTACGCTCTTCCTTTTATGTACGCTCGCTATACCAGAGGTATCGTTCACGCGTTGCCGACCCTGTAAAAACCTCGCCACGCCTTTGTTGAAGAACCCCATGCTGTTGTCTCTTGAGAAAACCTCGACAGGCAATTCATTCCACAACCTAAGAGTCCGTGGAAGAAAACATCTCTGGAACCGCACAGTTCGCGACCACTTGGCTCCAATGTATGAAGATGAATTTCCTGCCAATGGCGAGCGGTGCGACTGTAAAAGTAAGCTGTAGGTCTCAATTTTAGAAATACTTATTCGTTTTCTCATAAAAATCGCAAAAAATCAGTTGTGATACCATTTAATAGCAAACAAGCTATGTACCCTCCGGACGACATTGGCCACTTCCTAACTTGTCCGTTTCCAAAGATGTCCACTTCGGAATCAGCCATTCTTGTAGTTGGTACTGCACTTGACGTGACGGCATGTCACGCGTTAAAACGTACTGACGTGACGGCGTGTTACGCGTTAAAAATCTATCTACTATCCTGATACTAAATATTAACTGCACTAGATCTAGACTACATAATTACATGAGAACGGTTAGCCGATAGATTAATCTACTTAAAATAAATTCTACTTGGTTCGTTTCGCGGTAGCTAAAATAATCGAAGGGCCTATTACAGTTAATCTGTCTGCATACAGTAGCAAATATGCATGTATATTTATTGATATTGCTATATGCGTATACATGAATAATATTACGATTTGCTAATAGCTCTATATTGTTAGGACACCAAGTACACTTTTGTTATATTAGGCCGGGTGCCAAACAAGCATTCAGACCACCTTACATAGTCTATAAATCTACAGTAGGTGTAAAAAATAATACTCATTCGCTGGCACGCCTGCCACAGCTTAAACAATAGTTCTCCCCGGCTGTGACGTTGCATATCCCTACGTACACGCTGTATTATTTTTTTTATACGACTAGAGGGGTAAACAAGCGTACAACCCCCCTGATGGTAAGTAGTCAGTACAAGTAACATTCTGAATTAACAGCAGTTTTTATTAAAGTCAGCGTACGAAACGCTGTAAAGCAAGTTACAATTTGAGTGCCTTACGTGCGTGTTAAACCTAATCGAAGTCAAGCAATGTAGTAATCGTAGGAGTAGGCAACATGTGTGCATTCGAATGTTAAACTGCTGCCTACGTATCTGATTAGCGACATTTCCTGGCAAATTACGCCATTTATGTTAATTACGGTCGGGAGTGCAACGACGTGTATCGATTCCGTATACATTTACTACTTATTGGTTTACTACCATAGTATGTTCCACGAAATGCCGCAATGCTACTTTCATCTAGCTATACCATCCCTATACCATCAAAAGATATTAAAATGTCACATAGAAAATTTATTAATTAAACAAAATTAAATGAAATACTCGTAGGTACATTAAAACAGCACAACGTGCCGTCTAACGTCGTATACCAAGTACCGTAGAGTAGACTGTACAGCTATGTATTCGGGATGTGACCCTCACTCCCCGCGCATGCTTCGCACGATTGCTCTGTCTAGACGTCTCCATTGGATGACTGGTAGGGATAGGAGCGTCGTGCGTTCCCTACGCTGTGATAATGCCGAAAGCATACTTAAAAACTTTACAGTGTCATCAATAGAATTACATTTCTTGATATAGTACTGTAGGTGATTCATCATCATCTCTGAATTAGAGCCACCCTCACCTGCACCTGGTGCACCCTGCTGATTAACAAACTATATAGGCTCTAGAAAAAGAGAGGTTAAGTGTCTTAGCACAGCGAATTTACAAAACACTACAGCAAAATAACAATTCACTGGAGGGCTGTTGTGTTCCTGCGAGTGAATGATATTTCATGAAACAAGCGTTTATATGGCTATAATAACCGTTTCACATCAGGCAGGCCGTACGATTGTTTGTCATCCAACGTAGTAAAAAAAGACGTGTGGCACTCGGGGACTGCCGCGGTAAAGCTATTGCATAGCATTTTGTATCAACTTATGCAATTATAATTTTATTTATTTATTTTATTCATGCAGTATTGCTTTTTCTTTGATATTAATTCAAGTTACACTTTTTGAGCGTGGTGACCGATACAAAACAATTTTTTCTATTATTAAATAAATAAAACGAGTTTCGTAGAGTCGTACAATACGTCTAATCGCACGCACACAACGCCGTGTCGAAGACTGCCGAACTGAAACGACGTTAGACGATGCACGGCCTTCAAGCCACACCTCCTTGCCCATCGGAGTGGGGAGCGTGAGGTTTTTTCGTTACAGAATTTCTGGATTCGGTCCCCGCGCTCAAGGCCCGCGATAGAAGCTATGCAATAGCTTAAAAGAAAACATTTATTCCTCAGCCATACCTTTACTTAAAATTTGCATAATGATTTTTTTATTTATTTAATCTTTATGCACATACAAACAATGTACAAAGGCGGACTAAATGCTATACAAGCATTTTCTACCAGTCAACCTTAGGGTGATGCAGATATAAGACATGGTAGGTGCACAAGGCGAATATTGATATTAAATTACTGACGTATTAAATATAAAGCCGTTAAGGAAGCATTATCAATAAATAGTAATTTAGAATATAAATACATAGAGACTTGAATACATAAAAGATAAAATACATAACATACATATGAGTACTTAAATACATATCCACATCCATTTTTATATTACAAGTCTGATAAAAAAATAGTATAGTCAAGAAGTCCGTAACGACGCACGAACATAAAGAGTATTATTTGGCAATGAAGTTTTATCTTCTAGTCTAACAAGGAAGACATTTTAAAGTTAATTAATATAATAATGTGGTTATTACGTTTTATTTTACGAAACAAAGTGAATATATATTATCGGGCCAAAAAAAAAACAGATGTTTCACCGCGTGGTTGCGGTGAGATCATAATACTTTCATAATATAATAAATGAGCGTGTAGGACGACAAACGGGGCTTCATTATTACAATATAAACCGTTTATTTGTTTGAACTTGGCATCAATTGAATCTCAGAACCGATTAAACTGCAATTCCTCTACACATATTTTAGCCTAGATGATCGCGCACTGTGCGGTTCCAGGGAGGTTTTCTGCCGCGAACTCTCAAGTTACGGAATAAACTACCTGCCGGGGTTTTACCAAGACACTACAGTATGGGGTTCTTTAAGAAGGGCCTGAAGAGGTTTTTACAGTATCAGCTCACGTGAGTGATGTCTCTGATGTTGCTAACGTCCATTGGTTACGATGTCTGCTTACCAGCAGACAGGTCGTATGCTTGTTTTCCACCTTAGTAGTATAAAAAAACTGGCTGTGACGAACTGACTACAAAATTTGTTACCTATTAAAATTATAATTTTTTTATGTAAAAATAAAATGTATTTTGTATACCATTCCTGTTGCCAAATAGCATACAGCCCGCCTGGTGTAAAACGGTTGCCGAAGCATATAGACGCTTGCATACAAGAAATATTGATCTCGTGCTGGCGCCCCCAGCACACACACATACACACACACACATCACTATCTGTTCACCTCATTCACTCGCAGGCATACAACAATCCTTAAGACTTCCCCAGGCGGACTCGTCATGCATGAAATCATCAAATCTTCGTCATCAAACATCTTCTTGTGTACTAGTCGACATGGTGTACAGGTACTATTTCTTTTTCTGTGGTACAGGTGAGGTTGGCTTTGTCTCTAAGATGCGATAGTGAACTTACACACCCCAAAAAATAAAATGCTAAAACTACTGCCAAATTTCCATCAAATATTAACTAAAAAATTGGTTCCTGAGAATGTTGCCCACTCATGATGCCATCATATGAAATGATATGAAATCATCATCTTTCATCATAATCATAACATAAACAATATGGCTCAAATAAAAGCAAAATGAAAGTGATTCTTATAAGATTGCCTTATGATTTCATCCGCGCATGTACATACCTGTATTTCGCACTATTTTTAGAGTGCGAAATCCTGTAATCGGGGGTTCTTCAGTGTTTTCTGAAGAACCAACGTTACAGACTCAAAATTGATAATGGATATATTATATAATTTCCATATGAAAAGTACTATTACTAGATACTAAAAAATTTTTTTTTTTTTGTACTACGTCGGGTGGCAGTCAAGCATACGGCCCACTAGATGTGAAGTGGTTACCGTAGCCATATTAACGCTCGCAACATAAAATATCGCTCGCGCGCCACCACCCCCGCTGCCAACGCAGCATCTCCTTCCTATCTGGTGATCTCACTCACTCGCAGGAACACAACAACCCTCAAGGGAATTGTTATTTGACTGCGGTATTCTGTAAGTTGGAGGTACATTCCCCAGTCTGGTAGCTAACAATTACGCTCCCTACCTCTCTTTTCGCCAGAGCTTCGTTTGTCAGGCAGCAGGGTGTACCGCGTGCAGGTGAAGTTGGCTTTGATTCAAAGATGTTGATGAACCACTTACACCCCTTGATGAACCACTTACACCCCAAGCAAATTCAGATGAAAGCAATTTTTCAAGGCAACCTTAAGGTAATGAAACATGAGGCAGGTAAGAAAGAAAAAAGATATATTTATTAAAAATACTACTTCATGTCAGTTGTCAAATAACATTTTGGCGAAAATGAGCTTAGAAAGCAGCCCTACTTAATTTTTAATGCTATGTCGATCTAAAAAGGCGAAACTAGAATTCCCCTCAAAAAAAATTTTTACTCCATTTTTTTTATATACTAGTGTAAGTAAACAATATACTCATATATATATTCTTATACTTATATACTCATATTGTTTAGAGCTGTATAACCGTGTCGGTCGTACAACGTACAAACGTCAACGTACAACGGTCGACCACAGACATCAACGTCATCATATTATGATGTTTAATAGGTAATTTGAACATGTATGCACTTTGTTGTTCGGAGTACACTATAGGTAGGCATCATGTTAACTAAAACGCTTGATTAAACTATTCTTCAATTTTCTGGCATGTATATTTAAGTTAACTTTATAAATAAGACTTTGGCATAAAAAGCAATGATATATTAAGAAACATCATCATATTTCAGATATTACGTGACTAAAACATATTTATACACTTCTTAAGTAAAAAAAGATTTAAGTAAGAACCTATTTTCTTTTCGCGAATTACCTCAAGTGATATTTTAGTGTTTACGACCTATGTTGCCGGAAGAATCGATATAACAAAATAATACATAGTTAATTGACAAATTCATTGACGACTAGAGGTTATCGTTGATGCTCAAATTGAACAAGGTTTACTCATACTTAATTGAATTGATGAAGGTGATTTAGTTACTATGATTAGATATGTTATTAATAACTGAGGTCTTGATTATATTTATGTAATTTTATATTGATAAAGCGACATGAAGGCCAGAGAATAAACATATTCTTATGATAAGGTCTAGCTGACTTTCTTGGCCTAGCAAAAAAATTAAACGAGGTCTTAAATCGAGTCGAGGCTAAAAACATATTTGCACGTTGGGCAAATATATATGTTTGTATGCGATATACTCTAAAACCTAAACTAAAAATTTTGGTAGGTAAGTAAGAAACGTAAATATTTTTTTAAAGATTTTTAAATCTTTTCTTTTCTTTATAAGTGTAAGACAAGTAATGATAGTTCCTAATGTTTTCGGACGAAGCCCTAGTATTATTGAACTTCAGAATAAGATAGACGATCCTGGTGGTGGAATATCTAGCAATGGCTACTTTAATTCTGAGGTCGCTGGTTCGATCCCCGCACAAGACAAAAAATTGTGTTCATAAACATGTCTGGTTGTCTTGATCTGGGTGTTTTCTATGTAATATAAGTATGTATTAAAAAAAATGTATGAAGTACTCGTACATCAGTATCTAGTACCCATAGTACAAGCTTTGCGCTTAATTTGGGACTAGATGGCTCTGTGTAAATTGTCCAGAATTATTTATTTAAAATATTTATTTATTCAGGTACAGGCAAGTTTGTTTAATCATTAAGTTCCATCGTATGTTTTCTTTTTATTATAGCAATTTGCTTTGTCTTTCTTTGTTTACATTATTACGCATCTCTGTAAATTAGTTTCTGTCATTATTTAATAACGCAAAGTATACATATAATATTATAATATGTTACAAGTTTGTGGTCGATGGTGTTTTGTCGGTGGTGGCCTATTAATCGTATAAAAATCATGTAAGTAAATACTTACATTAGATATGTGATGAGAAGTTCTACTCGTAATTAACTTATAGTAACTCCGCCAACCCGAAATTGAGCATTCAAAGTCAAAGTCAAAGTCAAAAGTCAAAATATCTTTATTCATTGGACTTTATAAAGCACTTAGAAACGTCATACAAACTAAATATAAGAAACATGTGTAAATCATTACTACTCTAAATCCGCAGAGCTTAGATTCACTTTCATCACACCATCTTGAATGTGAAAGCGAATTTAAGTGCCAGTTCCGGCGACGGGGCTTCTTGAGAAGAACTGGCAAGAAACTCAAGGCCGACTCTTTTAATTGCCAATATCGTTACATTAAATACAAATACAATCATTAATATAACATAACAAGAGCAATTCATTTCCAAATACTTTTATCATTTATGTAATCTGAGATACAATAGTAAGCCTTTTGACATAGTCTAGTTTTGATAAATCTTTTAAATTTACCCATGGATAATTTAAACGCGTCATTTGGAAGTTTATTGTAGAAGCGTATACATTGACCTGGGAACGAGTTAGAGATTTTATGGAGCCTAGTAATATGCATAGCGAGTTTGTTTTTATTTCTTAAATTTAATTGATGGAGATCACTGTTTTTCCTAAATTTAGTTTGATTTTTATGAACGTAAATAAGATTTTCATAAATATATTGAGAATGTAATGTCATAATATTTATCTCTTTAAATTTATTTCTCAGTGTCTCCCTGGGACTCATCATATAAATAGCACGGATAGCTCGCTTCTGGAGCACAAAAATTGAGTCTACATCCGCAGCACTACCCCAAAGCAATAAACCATATGACATAATGCTGTGAAAATAGCTAAAATAAACTAAACGCGCAGTGTCAACATCAGTCAGTTGACGTATTTTCCTTACGGCGTAAGCTGCTGAGCTGAGTCTACCTGATAACGTTTCTATATGTGGGCCCCATTGTAATTTAGAGTCTAATGTTATCCCAAGGAAGACAACCTTATTGACCAATTCCAATCTCTCATTGTCCATCACCACACTGGTTTTTACTTGTTTCACATTTTTTGTAAAAAATCTAACATATTTGGTTTTACTACCATTTAAAAGTAGGTTATTAGCACTAAACCAGTTTACTATTTTTGAAAGAGCATTGTTTACATCGTCAATTTCTGATTGTTGTCTATTTACCTTTAAAGAAGTGTCATCTGCAAACAATACTATTTCGTGATTATTCTTTACAAGATGAGGTAGATCATTAATGTACACGAGAAACAGGAAAGGGCCCAAAATAGAGCCTTGTGGCACCCCCATCGCTACAGTTGATCCATGTGATCGCTTTCCATTAACATCTACTTTCTGAACCCTATCACTCAGATAAGAAGTAAGAAGATCAAGAGCGATGCCTCTTATACCATAGTGGTGTAGTTTTCTGACTAGAGTTTCATGCTGCACACAATCAAAAGCCTTAGATAAGTCACAAAACACCCCATAGGCGTCCCGTGACTCCTCCCAAGCCTCATATATACATTCTAGTAATTTTACTCCAGCATCACATGTTGACCGTCCATGAGTGAAACCGAATTGTTTAGTGTGCAGCAGATTATTTTCATTAAAGTAATTAAGTAACTGAGCGAGAATTAGTTTTTAAAAAATCTTACTAAATGTAGGTAGTATTGATATTGGTCTGAAGTTTGTGGGGTCTAATGTACTACCTGATTTAAACAAAGGAATAATTTTGCTTAATTTCATCAAGTCAGGAAACACACCACAATCAATACATCTATTAAATATCACAATTAAGGCGGGAGCAACAATGTCAAATAAAGATTTTATAATATGTACGGAAATGCCCCATAGATCAGCCGTTTTCTTAATATTAAGTGATTTAAATGCAACTTTTAAATCAGACCCATTAACATGACGGAAATGAAAATCGTTATAAAATTCAGGCACATTATCTTCAATTAATGACTCTGCAACGGAGGTGGAAGAGCCCAAGGCACTAGTTAAAGTAACAGGGAAAGCAGAAAAAATCTTTCAAAAGCATTGGCAACTTCTAAATCTGACTTGGTAACATGACCATCGATACTTAATTTAAACTCTGAATCCTTTGTCCTACCCTTCCCAGTCTCTTCATTGATAACCGTCCAAGTGGCTTTAATTTTATTACTACTATGTCTAATTTTTGATTTAATAAATATAGATTTTGCTACTTGACAAACGCGTTTGAAAATTTTCGAATATGATTTTACATGTTCTTTAAATTCTTCACTATTATTGAATTGTCTTTCATAGTATAACATGTACAAAGTTTGCCTACTCTTATAAATACCTACGGTTGCCCAGTCACCAAAGACAAGGCTATTGGTAAAAGTAATTTCCTTGGAAGTAAATATTGATTTAAATTCGTGAAGAAATGCATTAAAAATGAATTATACATCAAGTTAGGTTCCAAGTCATTATCTAAAAACGGTAAGTTACTAGTTAGGTTTACTCTCATACGTTCTAAGCGACTCACTGTTACTGGCACAAAAGTAATTTTTGTCTTGACAACATTTTTATTATTTATTTTAATACTTATCATTTGCCCAGAATGATCAGAATCCAATTTATTAATAATACTTTTTTGGGTTGGACTAATATCTGTATATATATTATCTAAGCAGGTAGCCGTGGTGGCACTTATTCTAGTAGGCTCCATAAATAAGTTAACTAAATTATGGGATTTAAAAAGACTTAAAATTTTACTTGATGCAGATGTATTAGTAAGTATATTAATATTAAAATCTCCACAGACCAAAATAGTTTTATCTGAGTTACTAACTTTGCATAGGGCTTCATCCATGATTTCTAAAAATAAATTAAGATCCGCGGAAGGAGGTTTATATACACATATAACAATGAACTGCTCTAATTGTACACAGGATAGTTCTATGGAACATTCTACAGAGAGAGACACAATATCTTTCCGTTCTTTAAATTTAAGTTTTTTATTTAGCAAAATTAGCGACCCGCCATGTACTGTATTGACCCTGCAGAATGAACTACCGACCTGGTGGTTGCTGAAATTGAACATGAGCTGATGCCCCTTTAACCAATGCTCAGTAATACACATAATACTAATATTATCAGAGTTCATGAATAATTCCAGTTCTAGTTGCTTGCCCTCAGTCATACAATATATATTTTGATGTACCAGGTTAATATTATTATTTGTGTTGTAATTATTACATTTTTGTGGGCATAGTGACATGTTATAGTTACTGTTTGATTGTATTGCTAAATCAATTAATTGTGAATTTAATAAATTAGTGCTAGAGGTTGTTACCTCTGTTGTCTTATGAGTTAATTTATATGATTAGAAATGTCATTATTAGAAAATTCCATGTCAACAGTCCGCTCAATAGAAGCGGATTTTGTAGCCAAGTTTTTGGCTGAAATGTCAAAAAAATAGGATAGCGAAAGTGCTATCTGTCGCTTAAAACGAGCAGAAAGGTAATATCTACCTTTAGTCAAATAATATAAATTTCTGCTAACAAAACTGTTAGTATCAATCAAATGAATACAATCATTATATGTACTTATAGTGTGTAGTACACTGTTCAACTTATATCTAAGATTATTTTCTGCATCTGACAAGCTCTTAGAGTAGGGGAATGTAAACAAAATTATACTACTTAAGTCTAGAGATAATAAATAATCACAAAAATCTATTAAATCCTTTTTGTTTAAATTACCCCTATTTTCTACTAAAATAATGAGATTTTCATAATTATTAAATTTGAAATTTAAAATTCTTTTCATAATTTCTTCATAATTTGCAGATGGTAAGCAATGGTTTACAACTGACTGTCCCTTAATAAGTGAATTCACTTTCACATTGTGGTGGAGTATACTCTAAACCCCTTCGATTGAGGGGAGGCAGAGGCGAATTTGTAGTCTTGGCCGCCCTAGGCCGTGCTTCGCCGCCCTAGGTGTAGTATCGTGGTCGCCTTAGGTCGTATCTTGATTCTCATTAGCTGACTTCTTATTCCTTAATATATAGTATCTTAGTAAATAAATAATAATAAATAAAAAATGTCCGGAAAACCGCCATGGTAGTCTGCAATTTGTAAGAATTAACCCTTCGGTAATACCCTGCTCCGACCGCCCCTAACATTTGGCCGCCCTAGGCCTACTTGGCCATAATCCAATTCCGCCATTGGGTTAGGAAGAAATTAACCTAAAGTAGTAAAATTTTCAATAAATGAAATCCTAAATTACTAGAAACACAATACCTTATTCATAAATCTAACCACTATAATTTCGCACTACCTTATTGCAAATCAATATTTCGCAAATGCACATACACAATACGGTTGGGAAATTTGTACAGACGCAATAAAAGGCCACATGAGTGCTCTTGCTGAAAAGTTACCGGAGCATGACTGATGATTTTCATCACTGTGTTGCCCTTATGCGATCTTTACTCTTATTCTCTTATTCTCACAAACAGCCAGTGTCAAAGCCAGTATACCAACCAGGGGGCCGAAGTTGAAACCGATTACCATCGGATTTTTTAATGAGTGAATTATTATTTTTAATTACAATATTAAGTAACAACAAAATACAACAAAAGTAAATAAAAATAATCTAATCTTAAAATTACTTAAAAATAAAAGTAATAAAAGAAAATACTATATTGCAAATATAAAACTTCAGCTTAGATTCGTGGTAATTGTATTTGGCTTAGCTAGTAGACACCCTGGAACTCTACCGACTGAGCTGAAGATGTTTGTCAATAACTAAAACGCAAAATCTATTTTTCGAATCTAAATATTCGATGTTAATCGGCTTCAGCATCGCCGGTAGGATCCCAGTATGGACACCGCAATTTTGCGTATTTTTTTAACTTATAAGTTTTTAAACGTATAGTGGTCTTTCATTTAATAAAATTTAAAAAATTGCGATTTTTATAATCCAATGGTTACTGTAACACAATAGCTAATTTAATCTGATAAAGTCACGAGAACCGGTCGGGTGTGCCAAATTTCAGCTCAATCGGACACTAGGAAGTGGCCCAAATCTTACTTGCTTCACTTTCCCTCCAGATGGCAACGCCCTGGGACGTCCTGTAAATATATAGGAAGTACTCAGTTCTGAGTACTTCCCACATTTAAGGCG
The DNA here is from genome assembly GCA_937001555.2 of Hypsopygia costalis. Classification (NCBI taxonomy): domain Eukaryota; kingdom Metazoa; phylum Arthropoda; class Insecta; order Lepidoptera; family Pyralidae; genus Hypsopygia; species Hypsopygia costalis. Next base: position 22,617,477 of record OW443332.2, read on the forward strand.
TTCAGCGCCGCGTTCAGCGCCGCGTTCAGCGCCGCGTGCAGCTGAGCCAGCCTCAAAGCTGGTTCCCTGGAGATGAGAAGCCGCTAAAGTATCAACACATGTTACATCCCATACCAGAGGTCTCCCCATCGTCCAAGGAACCAAAGTCATTCCATCGGGCCGTTTTCCATTATTACGACTAAGGCCAGGAGGACAATTTTCTCTGAATTGATTATTTATGTAGATTCACATTTACTGGTCCACAGGCTAAAGGTCGCGCAGCGAGCGATGGAGAGGGCTATGCTCGGGGTTTCTCTGCGGGATCGAATCCGGAACGAAGAAATTCGACGGAGAACCAAAGTTGTCGACATAGCCTTCAGAGTTTGTAAGCTGAAGTGGCAATGGGCCGGTCACATCTGCCGAGTAAGTGATGGCAGATGGGGGAGGAAGGTATTAGAGTGGAGGCCGCGCATAGGACGATGAAGTGTTGGGCGCCCTCCTTCTAGATGGTCCGACGACCTTAAGAAAGCGGCTGGGAGCGGCTGGATGCGGAAGGCGGAGGATCGTATCTGGTGGAAGGCATTAGGGAAGGCTTATATCCAGCAGTGGGTAGATACAGGCTGATGATGAATGAATGAATGAATGAACATTTACTTAAAAACATTTCGCATTTTACTCGTAAGTACAATAAATTGTATGAAATTTGTACATTACTTTAACTTGCTAAATGGACATGATAGATCATGATTACTCAATAGATAGATAGATATATAGATAGAATATGCTTTACTTGCATAATACAAATTTAAAGCACAGTGAATCAATAAAGTATTACAGACATGTATAAATGCAACAAGGCGGCCTTATTGCTGAAAGCAATCCTTTCAAGGCAACCTTAGGGTAACGAATACTCAATTTACACTGTTTAGTTCTATACTCTGGGGCTGAAGAGATCTATATTTTTAATGAATTTTCATAGTATATAATCTTAAACCCGGTTACTTTTACAAAAAATATTAAAAGCACATTCAAATTTTAAATACCTACGTCGTTTATTATTGCTGAAAAAAACATGTCCGTTTAAATGTTGCTTTTGTATGGAAATATATTATAGAGATGTAACACGGTTGCTTTGCGACCCGGTCGTATTTGTTATTTCCATCTTGTTTTCATTCTGCTGGTATTTTTCACAATTGTGTATTTTTGATGCCAAGCAGTAAGCACTGTTTCCGTAACTGTTCAATCGCTATTCTCGTAACGATATCGTAGCGACATATTCGTTGAAGGACGCGTTCACACGACGACTATCCGATTCCAATTTCAACCGTTTCAACCGACTGAGAACCATGCCAAACCCTACAATTTAATTGAATGAAAACAGTTGAATGGAATGGTCTTTGTGTGAATGAAATACCAGTTAATACCCGAAATCTAGGCGCTCCTAGGTAAGAGTAGTTAAATCTAAAAGCAAGTCGAGGGAAGGTTATGGTTAGATTGCGAACAACAAGACTTGCTTTTGGAGAGGCAAACCTATGAGCGCCTAGATTCGGATATTGATTATAACATACGTGAAAAATTCGAATATAATAGTCGTTTGTGAACGCAGCCAAAAGGCTTTAACGACTAAGTCGACACGACAACGTTTCGTACGTTGTCGTATCGGTTTAACATTAAGAGAAGCGGACCCCAGGCTAACGGCCCGCCAGATGTAAATTAGTTGCAAAAGCATATAGATATTTACAACACAAGTAGTATTACCACCTAACAAAACATCTATGTAAGTAACCTCTCTCTAAAATTGAAACTTATTAATTTAATAATTTATTAAACAACATGCATTATGACATGTTTTAAAATTATACACTTAACTCTGTATCTCAAAAACTGTTGAATCGATTTTGATGAAACTTTTTAGTTGGTCTAATTAAAGTCCAACTTAGGAAATAGTGCATTTCCTAAGTTGGACTTTAATTAGTCCAACTTATGAAATTTAGCTCACAAGTTTAGAAGCTGATATAGACTAACATAAACAAAAATTGTGCAATTTTGACAATATTACATACACACGGGAGAAATTGTTAACCTCCTTTTTTGAAGTCGGTTAAAAAAGTTTTTTACACAAGCTCTTACTATTTATTAATAAAAAATAGAACTAAAAAGAGTTCACTTAGTTACTATATTTCGCTCATCTAGCCCTTTCATTTGACACCCATAACACAGGAGTTAATATGGAAATTATAATTGTGGCAACCGTCATATTATATTTAAAATGATGGCATTTAGACTATTGTGCATTGTCACGAGAACCCAATGAGTGCGACAAATTTCAGCTCAATCGGACACTGAAAAGTGGGTCAAACATAACATGCAAAATTTCATTACCGACGCCAACAGTTTTTACAGTTTGATGTAATTGAATTGAATTTTCGCTTCATTTCTATGCAAAAGTCATACATAAGTCATACTTTACATTATTTGGGTCTTTACCAACGAACCGTAAAATTGGGGCGAGATTAATTTTCAGGTCAATAGCTCTACGACGCCAGCGACCGTCGACCGACATGTTCGAACAACCAAGTTATTGTCAAGTTCTTAGAAAATAATTTATACTTATCTGAAGTTATCTGTGTTATGGCCAAAGACCGCATCGCCATCGAAGAATTGATGGCTACGTTCGACTAGCTGATATAACATAATGTTTATATGTCTGTAGTATATACAACACGACTATTTCGCTTAAAAGGCTGGCAACGGATCGGCGACCCCTTGCTGTTGCTGATCTCCATGTGCGGTGGTGATTGCTTTCCACCAGGTGACCCACATGCTCGTTTGTCCCCCTCTCATATATAAAAAAATAAAAGACGTTAAGACGTTAAATAATAGCTGTGCCTACCGGTACTCCTTTACAAGTATGTGTAAATCATGAAAGATTTTTTGTATCCTACCGCTTGTCCAATCCGGGGCCCTACCGCCGAAGCCTTAGCTGTTTACCATCGGATTTTTCGAATGTGAAAATGACACTACAGCTTAGATTGGTGGCATTAATGTTTAGCTCAGCTGGAAGAAACTCTAGAGCTCTACAGTCTAAGCCGGAGACGTATGCCAATAGCTTTAACATAAGACCAATTTTTGGAATCAAAAAATCCGATGGTAATCCGCTTCAGCGACGGCGGTAGGGCCCCGGATTTGTAAGTGATTCACATAAGAACAGCCCCCTTACCACCATCTCTAATTGCGATTAAATAACTGAATAGAATGCTTATTGATACCAATGAATAAGCGACTCTATTTCAAATTGAATAGAGTCGCTTATTCATTGGTATGAATAAGCAATCTATTCAATTATTGAATTGCAATAAGAGATGGTGGTAAGGGGGCTGATTGATTTCATGCAACAGCTAGCTACAAAAACGCGACTTCCATAACATAAAACTCGTCTCTCAACAGAATCACAAGGCCCAATAGCTAGTATCAATGTTCCCATCTAAAAGTGTCGTACTTTTTATCAATTTTAGCTAGATAAATCCATTGTCTAGCAAACAGACAAAAATAAAAAAACAAACAGCTCATAAGTTATTATTTTGTCTTTCTTTCTCGTTAATTATTTTATTTGGTTGTATATTAGAAACTACTTAAATGCTGATTTATTTTATGCCCTGTCCTTGACATTCATTATTCATTAAAGTAAGAAAAATATTTTATAAAAATACAACTTTGTGGTCAGCGACTAACGCAGGTCGTTTACACGATCCAGTAAATCTAGTACACCTTGGTAGCAAGGTTTGCCCATATTTATTTGTTTATTAATATTTGCAATATTTTTTTCTATCTGACATTTCCTTGGTATTGCGCTAGTCTTGACCTCGATTCATTACTTTTGTAAAATAGCACTATTTATTATTATTTATTTATTTATTATCAGTTATCTAGCACCCACAGTACAAGCTTTCAACGATTTCTCCGACAATTATAAACCGATTTTCAAAATTCTTTTTTTTATTTAAAAAGGTGTGCTGAGGTGGTCCCATTGTCGCCATGACAGGATCTGATGAGAAAAATCTTCAAATAAATTGTAAATCGATTTTCAGACTTTTTGTGTTCGAAAGAGGGCAATCCAGCCAAACTAATGTTATTCCGAATCGTTGAGCGGCTCGAAACCTTAAAGCTGCTGTGAAGAAAACTGTTAAACTCCTGTTATCTCGTTTAGGTTAGAGCTTTGAGTTTTGACACGCGATACCTATAATATATTGGCACCAAGTTCAACTCGTTTACTTTTGCTTGTAATATAAAACTATTATTATAACAATGAATTTTGCATTTATAAAGGAAACTAACTTAAACTAAAACTAATCTAAAAACCTATATACATATTTTATCTACTTATAAAGAAAAGTTAAAAAGACTCAGCTAGAAGACAGGCAGCATTACCTCGCTGGATAGCGATACTAATTCTCTGAGCTAGATAATAGCCTTCTGGTGACAGGACGTGTCGACCAATTTTTGAGAAATGTCTCTAAATCATTTGTGATAATAACAATACTTGTAATAATACAAAATTACACCATACTGGATTACTATTATTTTATGATTTTCAGTGTATGCATGCATATTGACTGCCTTGCATTTTGAAGTCGGTAATTTTTTTTTTCAAATAATATCTTATGTACAATATTATTAAATGTAGATACCGAGTTCAATATTACTTTCTTTTCTGTATACATATAGATAATTAGTTGTTTTATAATATTTAAGAATTACGATAGTTTATGTGCTATAATTTTATTAAGATATCATAAAAGCTATTATAATTTGGCTTACGCTACAGACGGGCAACGACTTGGGGGAAATTTTTTACGTATAATTTTTTGTTTTGTTTTTTTTTTCTTCCTTTTTTTAAAGCTATTACAATTGACATTTTGGGAAAGATATGAGAATGAGTAAGAATATGAGTTTCCCCCAAGTGGTTGTATGGCCTTTAAAATTTAATATACAACCTCAAGTACGGTCGGCCTCGATCACTTTGTGCTGGAGAGCCGCGCCTTTCGCTGTTTCTGCTATATGCACCCAATAACCCGTCTTATAACAACGTATAGTTAATAGCAAGTCTGTTTTAATCTCAACATCGTAGTAGACGACCTAGATTTAAATTGCAGTACATTACAAACAATACAACTTAACACCTGTTTTTTTTTATATGATGAGGGGGAGGGGGTAAGCGAACATGTGAGTCACTTGATGGAAAGTAATCACCACCGCCCATAGGTATCAGCAACACCAATGGGTCGCCGATCCGTTGCTAGCCTTTTAAGGGAAAAGACTCTGTTGTTGCTGGATACCAGCAACTTCTTTATCACATTTCTTCATTACTTCATAGTTTCTAAAATCCAAATGAATTACATCAATCTCTCCATCTTCAGACGGCCTTTTTAGTATGATATAGAAATCAGATCAATCATGTTCTGCAAACTGGTTGCCATCAACCAGTAACTAGCGGTTTAGCCTCAGACAACTTACTTTTTGTGCAAGTCTAGTTTTTGCGAAATATGTTTTTTTTTACATTCCTAAGTATGCTTAAATAAATAAATAAAAAATCAGATGTTGCTTAGAAAGAGCGTAAAATTTATACTGATTAAATAAGAAGTTAAAGACTTAAAAATACATTTTTTCTAGATTTCACATTTGATATTTAAATGGCTCGTGCTGCTTCTGTAGAGGGAGGTGATGTCCTAGGTTTAACTAGTCAAACCTAGGAGGGCCTAGATTTCGGGTGTTGACTATACTATACATATACAATAGGAAGGTGTGACCGAAAACGCTCCATGTAAAAACCACGGTATAAGCGTGGACGTATTTACATGGAGCGTTTTGGGGATAGTTCAAAATTGTAATTTTCAAGTTATCATGTTTCAAAAAGTTTTTATGCTATCGAATTAATTCTTTCACATGTAGTATATTATTGGGACGCCCTAACTTAACAAATCAATAAAAATTGTTCACAAGCCTATTATGATTACAAAAAAACCACCTTCTCAGTGCATTCGTGAATTATGTAGGTATTAATGAAATAACGTACAATGTTATTTATTATGTAGAAGTTGCAACTATTCGAAGATACATAAATTAAAATTTGATTAATTTATGTATATTACATTCTCTGTAAATGGTCACTTTGTCCAATTAGTGCCTTTTTACAAATACAAACAATATGCGTACTGTACATATTAGACGACTTTCACTTTATGACGTTTGTTCTACCTGTATAAACATTTACTTATATTTCTTTATACTACTCCAGGTGGCAGACAAGCATATGGTCCGCCTGATGTGAAGAGGTTGCCGTAGACATATTAACACTCGCAACATGAAATATCCCACTCACTCGCAGGAACATAACAACCCACAAGGGAATTGTTATTACCCTACCCCTCTTTCGCCAGAGCCTCTTTCACTAGTCGGCAGGGTGCACCACATGCAGATGAAATTGTCTTTGGCTCTAAAGATCGTGGTGAGCCTTTTACACCCCAAAAATATAGCCACAAAAGAACATTGTAGCAATCAACTTATAAATATTAATGTTTTCTGTTGAGTAATTATCGTTTGTTTACTCCTCCAGGCGCAGGAATGCGTGTGCCTGCAATATATCTTATTCAGTTTTCGCGACAATCTGCATTCGAGACACGCAAACGGCTGCAACTATGGGCTCGTTAACATTCAACTAACAAACTTACTGCAAAATGGAACCTTGTTTCCTTGCCTATTGTCATGCCACGCACTCACTTGGTTTAGGATCAGGAAATTCGTTTTAATGATATAATTATATTTCACTTGGGAGCTATTACGCATTGTTGTTTCATTTTTAACTAGTTTATGTACTTCGTATAGCTAATTTATAAAATACTAGCTGTCCCGGCGAACTTCGTACCGCCTAACAATCAATGAATGTCGTGGTACATATTAGCTGAACTAAATTTATGATTTTATGGAATTAAAACAATGAATAGTAGAAAATAATAGAGAAGCTCGATGGCGTCATTGCGCGTGTCAGTCTAATTGAACACGCAAGTTAAGCAACGTCGACCGTAGCCTGTACACGGATGGGTTTATATTACCTCGAGCTCCTCCGTGATTCGAAAGACACGTTAAGCCGTCGGTCCCGGTTGTTATCATTAGCTCATCTTGAGCTCCTCCGTGCTTCGGAAGGCACGTTAAGCCATCGGTCCCGGTTGTTATCATTAGCTCATCTTGAGCTCCTCCGTGCTTCGGAAGGCACGTTAAGCCGTCGGTCCCGGTTGTTATCATTAGCTCATCTTGAGCTCCTCCGTGCTTCGGAAGGCACGTTAAGCCGTCGGTCCCGGTTGTTATCATTAGCTCATCTTGAGCTCCTCCGTGCTTCGGAAGGCACGTTAAGCCGTCGGTCCCGGTTGTTATCATTAGCTCATCTTGAGCTCCTCCGTGCTTCGGAAGGCACGTTAAGCCAACGGTCCCGGTTGTTATCATTAGCTCATCTTGAGCTCCTCCGTGCTTCGGAAGGCACGTTAAGCTGTCGGTCCCGGTTGTTATCATTTAATGACAGTCGTTAAGTTAAGTCAGTGGCCTTTAGGCGGTTCGAAAACACTGGCCTCCGCCAACCCGCAGTTGAGCAGCGTGTTGGAGTACGCTCTAAACCCCTTCGGTTGAGGTGAAGACCCGTATCCATAAAAACTGAAGATTTCATAAAAATAAAGATTTCCTTATTGTTAAATTTTTATTAAAAAAACGTTTTGTTTTATTTTTTTTAGTTTTGAAATAGGTTTTATCATTTTGGTGATTTGTAATTGTCATTTCTTTTGATGTTTACTCTGATTTGATTCTTGCGCTCGAACCCCATGGGAAAAGCGTTTTCACCCCTATCGATTTGACATTTTTAAATTTTCATAACAAATCACAGACAACTTTCGCGACATAAAAGTGACACCAATTGATTTGACGTTTTGATATTTGACAACCAATAAATATCGTAATCCCTTTTTCAACTGACACTTTCATTTATATGGGAAAATGTTTTTTCATTTAATTTATTTTTTCGAGAATTTTCCAATGTTTTTAAGAGTTATTCTGCTATTCGGGACGGAAACAAATCCAACAAATCAAAAACCATGGCAATCGGTCCAGCCGTTCTCGAGTTATAAGTGTTGTAACAAACACGACTTTCTTTTATATATATAGATTAGGTACTACCTTCATAAAAAGAAATGGGTGTAAAACGGAATTATGTACACGCTGTATGTATGTGTATAGTACTGACTGTAAGTACACAGAAAGTGCTGGCACGTTCCGGGTACTATAAATCCGTTTTAAAGGCATTTTTTTTATGAAGTTAGTAGTATTTTATTAATTAGTTATTTTTGTAAATTTCCAAACCTAGTATATACTTTCTTATATTTGATAGATAGTTTTAATTTAAATTTTATTGATTCAATAAGGGTAAAACAATGAACTTAATCCGTTCTCAACGACATAAAATAACGCTACGAGAGAAGATAAATACATACATAATATAAAATAGTAAAAACAAAATAAATTTATATATTATTATTACTGTGATTGTGGTGATTATTGTTCAGCAGATGAGCTTGAACAAGGTAATGTAATTTTTAATATGACCTTGCCATTCGATTATTAGCGTATGGTAACGGATCCAGCTTCCTAATTTACAAAAGTTGGACATGAAGCCAGAGCAGAAAAGTGGGATAAAGAGTAAAAAAGAAATGCTAGAGCAAAGTTATCTTTTAATTATTTTGAACTAACTAATTATATATATAAATTTATCAACTTTTGTAACCCTAAAGACGCAAGTTTAGTATAAATATTATACAATGTGTTGCATCATCAATTGCACTTACCAACGTAATAGATCTATTATTAAATTGCACAGCATAATAACAAGGTGATCTTGTTGCAGGTTGTTGTGAATGCCGGGCCGCATGGATGGCAGCGCACGCGTGGCGCTCGCTCGCCGTACTCCTAGCAGCTGTAACGCTCGTGGTAGCTAAATGTGAGTATAGCATCAATTATACACTGCCGGATTTAAAGGAGGGCAACCGTTGCGGCAGCCCGAAGCCTTCACAAGAGAGGGTTCTCAAATAAATTGTCCTTACTTAAAAAAAGTTTAGTAAACTCAATTATGCCTGTACTTCTTGTGTGCCCCAGTGCCTCCACACTTCCTGAATTCGGCCCTGTTTCCAATGACTCTATGTCACTTGGCTCTATCAATTTTCGTGAGTGACTCGCGACACGGATCATTGCTCCAGCCATAGATTCTTGACGCTACAGTTCTGGATAAAGCATAAAGTTGAATATCAGTATCATTTTACAGTTCACTTGAATATTCCGTTTCCTTGAATGAATTGCCGTATGGGTGTGCTCCTAAGGCGATCTTCTGATCATTTTTTACTTTTCGAATTCATTTATATATATATATAATGCCTAATGCAAACTTCATCATCAGGTCCATTTTAGTCTCCACTACAAGAGCACGACCCTCTCTCGTCCGTCCTAGACGGAAGGAGGATTTGGCCTACACTCCCCACGCTGGCCAAACGGGTTGGGGAGGCCTGATCGATATTTGATAATGTATGTCCCTAAGTCGCCTTGTACGACATCCACGGGAAGAGACGGAGTGATTCTATTCTAGTCTGCCGGAAACCACACGGTCAGACTACAATGCCAACTTATATATTCTTAATTATATAATTTCGCGTACCTGCATCAAAATAAGTGTATACAAATGTTTACAAGGGCGAGGTCGTTTTATTTGATTTCCATCTTTTATGGTTCTTGTTTACACACATTTAGCTAATAAAATTGACAAATTATACTATGATATATATCCCTAAAAAGCGTTATGAAATACAACTGTAGGTGTTTAAATACATTTACATAAGTCATATATCAATTACAATTTTCAGAAACATGACTGTTAGGGAGTGTTATGGACATCGTCGGTAGTACTACAAATTTTATGAATGAAACCTTAGAAAGAAAAATTTTAGGAAGAGTGATCATTCGAATTACAAATCGGTAGGAAGAACAATTTCGGGTAAAGAACTTTAGGAACTTTAGACAGTGATACTTTAAAAAAATAACCCGTCTTTGTCAGTAAAAATAAAGAGTTATTAATAATAAAAATAAAGAGTTATTAAAAAAAAATGTATTACGTATGTTTATCAGTTGTCTTGTACCCATAACACAAGCTTCGCTTACTTTGGGGCTAGATGGCGCTGTGTAATTTGTCTGACAATATTTAAAAAAAAAACAATATTTAAAAAAATAATAGCAACAACAATAGCAAGAGTCTTAGGCGGTAGAGGTGCTGGTTTGCGAAAGAAGTGCAAAACCATTGATAATCACTGTCAGAACAGAATACAAGACACATGACAAGCGAACATTAATCATCTCGTAAAGCTTGTATAGTAATTCTGTTTCCGAGTTATAACATGTAACAAGATGAATATTACTTAAGTACAGCTGTTTTCTCCACTGAGTTATTGAATAATACGAGCCTGTTAGAGAAATATGCATAATAACAAAGTTGTTCCGTTAGCGTTGACCCAAACAATTTTCACTCGCCCGGCCGCATACCTAACTAGCTTACTTAGTTACGCGTATTATGTAACTGACCAGACAAATATGGGTGTGTTGACTAATAATATCTATATATACTTTATAACTCGATAGTAAATAGATAGGTACTTAAATATGCAGATATTGGTTATTTAAAACAACAATGACATAACTCGAAATGCGCATGATGACACACCTCACAGCAGCCCAATTACCTGAGTTAATAACATCTGAATCCTGATCTGAATCAATACCAAGATCCCAAAAAAAAAAAACTTTTTATTATTAGCTCGTTATACCTTTACATTTGATTTCCATATCATGGACATTCCCATCGGGTTTTAAAATTATATATAAATAAATCGGCATTATGTGGCGGTCGCCATATTGAACTAAAAATGACGACATAATAAACATACATTGTCATGAGAACTCCAAGAGGGTGTTAAATTTGAGCTCAATTTATTACAAGAAAGTGGATCAAATATAACTTTCAAAATTTGATTACAGACGCCGCAGTGACCTAAATCAATAGTAAAACGTCATAGAGACATATACTTACTTCACCTAATAGTGCAGGCGCCACAGGTAGTTAAATGTGCAAAATATGAGGACCGCATTCTATAAAACAGTTTTCAATTCAGAAAAGCTTGTAGATTATGATTCTGAATGTTGCCAGGAAGTTTCTTGGTCCAATTTTTTTTTATACCCCATTCCCTTGGATATCGAGTAAATGGACTGAACAAATGCTTTACAACAATTTTAATCATTGTTTTATTGAAAATATCCAATTGTTTTTTATGATTATAGATACTTATAGCTACTAAGTGGAAATAAAAAAACAAAAAAAAAAAAAACAAATATTGCTGAGAAAAAAACATAAAAGGAAATTTTTACATAAGTAATCAAAAATTTTAATTTATATTTGTACAGTTTGTTTGTTTGTAAACTTTATACTACTAAAACACGCATGTAGATTATACAAAAGAAATGTCAATGGCGGAGTTACCCATGCAGGGATTTCTTCCAGTCAACCATGGAATGCTTGATGGGGAACATTAACATGGGTTTGGTAATTTACTACACTACTTTCTACCCGTGCGAAGCTGGGGCGGGCAGCTAGTTAAATAATAAAAATAAAAAAGTATTAAAAAGGAATAATAATAATACTAACAAAACATGCAAATCCTTATTATGCAAAATGTAGATACACATCCTCCTAAAAATGGAAAGTGTATGCCTAGACTTTTGTTTGAAGATAAACCACTGCAAAACTAAGATAATGATTGTAGACAGAGCCTAAAACATCTTTCAGAATATAAACTAATCGCGAACTACGATGTCATACAATCCTACATATATCTTGGCGCTTTTATCTCAAATCAAGGGGGCTGTATAGATGAAGTTAATCGACGTATGGCTATTACTAGGAGTGCGATGGAAAACCTCAGAAAAATATGGGCCAATAGAAACATCACAAAAGCTACAAAGATTCGGCTCGTCAAATCGTTGGTGTTTCCTATATTCTTATATGCCGCAGAAACATGGACTATACGGCGGACGGAGACAAAGAAAATTGACGCCTTGGAAATGTAGCGTTGGAACTGGATGCTCCGAGTTTCGTGGACTATATTATTTATTGTGGTGTGGGGAAAGGACCGGCACAACTACCGGCAACATGTGTTCTTTTGTCGTTGAGTATCATAATTAAAAGAATTTGAACATAGTTGCCGGTCCTCACATTTTGCATACTCAACTTCCTATTGCTTATGCGTTATTGTACATTCAAGTGCATTTTATAAATTACTCCTTTGTTTTCCTTATTATAAAAGTGATTGGCATTTACATTTGATCTTCGATTTATTTTCTACATCAGTGTTTCTGGGAAGTCGGCACTGATCCATGTGGAACTCCTACTATTATATTATGGAAGCCGATAGTTCTCCTTCCTCTCTCAACTGAAATATTCGATTTGCGAGACAGGACTCTACAAGTTGATAATAGCTATGGGGTAGAGATGTCCTTGTCTTGCACAGGAGGCCTTTGTGCCACACCTTATCAAAGGCTGTTTGTATGTCCAGAAATACGGCAGAGCAGTTCTTCTTTTTTTTTTTCGAAAGAGGATCGTATATATCGATCGATAAGATTTTTGTAATCATTTTATGTAATCATTTCTTTTTATAAAAAAAAATATTACATAAAATATCCTTTTATGTAATATATTTTTTTTTTCAACATTTTTTTTTTGTTTTTATTTCCACTAAATAGCTATAAGTATCTTTAATCATAAGAAACAATTGGATATTTTCAATAAAACAATGATTAAAATTGTTGTAAAGCATTTGTTCAGTCCATTTCCTCGATATCCAAGGGAATGGGGTATAAAAAAAAATTGGACCAAGAAACTTCCTGGCAACATTCAGAATCATAATCTACAAGCTTTTCTGAATTCAAAACTGTTTATAGAATGCGGTCCTCATATTTTGCACACTCAACTCCATACAGCGCCCGCTCTATAAATAAAAACTTTACTCTCTGACGATCTAATAGTCAAAATAAAGAAGGTAAAGTATATGAATTTTGTTACATAATATTTAAACAAAGACTGGAATTTAGTACTACCTACTCATATGACAAACAAGACCAATTTATATCGACAAAAAATAATTAATAACAGATAAACGCCTAAATCCTTCTACCCAGCCTCATAACATAAACCACTAAATAGTGGTGTAAAAGTAACGAAAAAAAGCGTACCCGTATGTATTCGTTACTTTATCAGTTAGTACTCGTTACTATCGTATCGTTACGTTACTCGTTACTTTTAATACCTCATCATAACATTACGCACCGAGTCGCATTGCGTGCGTGTAGGTACGGTATTACGTCGCGGCATCGCATCATTCCGTATTGTGCGGGCTTGAGGTGGGCTGCTCCGAATAAATAAAAATCGCTGGTTGCTTCAAAGAATGTATTGATCCAAGGGCACGTTACAGTGTACAAAGTGGCAAAGCGGTGAGCAAGATTAACAAAATCACAAATATAAAATTAATGTGCGTCTTAATTACGAGAGCGAGGATAAGACGCCATTCTATATAGATAAAAAGGAAGGAATGAATATAATGAACTATTTAATCGAAACACAAGAGTGAACTTAATAGTAACCACAGGTTATCAAACTTAGTGTTGCCAATGCAACATGCTGCGGCCTAGGCAAGAATGAATTCAAACAAAACTTGAATCCAAATTTCAAAATTTATAACTAATACAAAGGCTGAACTTTGTTTCACAATAATAAGATTGAATGCTAAGCACAAGGAAATGTGATATATTTTTTTTGTGCAACCTATGCCTTAGGACTAAAATTATTATTAACTTAAAGCTAAATTGTCTTTTACTAAAGTTAACATATGTAATATTGCTATCTGAAGGCAATTTCAAATAACAACGTATTTGAAGTATGTGCTTTCTTATACATCATAAACAAAATAAATGCACTTAGGTCAAATAACAACGTATTTGAAGTATGTACTTTCTTATACATCATAAACAAAATAAATGCATTTAGGTATCTTTGAGTTTAACAACATCATCAATAGGCAAGACACATATTTTATGTATAGAACGAATATGTGTTTTACCTTTTGAATTTACAACTTCTACGGCTCTAACGTAGCCATCCTGGCCGGGAAAAACTTTGTTGACCCTTGCCATTGGCCAGGACATGGTAGGAACATTGTCTTCTTTTAAAATTACTAAAGTACCAATCTTAACATTAGGAACAGTATTTAACCACTTAGGTCGATTTTGTAATAAATTAAGATACTGTTTATAAAACAATTTCCAAAATTTCTGCTTTACCTGAGTACATAATTGCCAGAACTTAAGTCTGTTTTCAGGAATGTAAGTACAATCATTTTCAGGATACATAGTAAGAGCACTTCCTATTAAGAAATGGCCTGGTGTTAGATAACTATAATCATTAACATCAGATGAAGATATAGGTATCAATGGTCTAGAGTTTAATACACATTCGATCTCTACTAAAATGGTGTTTAACTGTTCATAAGTCAACAAATGACCTTGCAAGGTTCTACGCAAGTGATATTTGGTACTTTTTACTCCAGCCTCCCAGAGGCCGCCAAAGGTTGGTGAATAGCTTGGAATAAAGTGAAAGTCAATTCCGCGCTGAGCTGCGAATTCAAAGACCTTGCTCTGGTGGCTCTGAGAAGACTGAAGCTTGTGAAGTTCAGCTAATTGGTTCTTTGCCCCTTTAAAGGTGCTAGCATTGTCTGAGTAGATTTCTTTGGGCAGCCCTCTACGTGAAATAAATCTTTTAAGGCACGCTAGATAAGCCTCTGTAGTGAGGTCCGAAGTAAGCTCTAAGTGTATGGCCTTAGTGGCGAAACAAACATACACACAAATATATCCTTTACCTACGACGGATCGTCTAACGCGCGAGAGCTTTGTATTTATTGGCCCAGCGAAATCCACTCCTACTTTTTCAAATGGACGACTCATAGCAGTCACCCTGCCAGCTGGCAGAGAACCCATCAGCTGCCTCGATACAGCGGCTTTTTGCCTGAAACATGTGATACATTTAAATGTTATTTTTCTAATATATTGGAGACCATTAGTAAGCCAGTACCTTTGGTTTAAATTAGACAGTAAAAGTTTAGGTCCTGCGTGCAGGAGCCTTTCATGTTCGCTTCTAACTAAACATTCAGTAACATGAGATTCTTTAGGTAATATGATTTGATGTTTTTGAGCAAATGGAATATCTGAATGGTGCAGTCGGCCACCGACGCGTAGGATACCTAGGTCATCGATAAATGGATGTAAACTTTGTAAAGGACCTTTTACACATGTATTCCTTTTCAGACATTCCATTTCCTGCTTGAAATAAATTTGTTGTTCATGTTTAATAAGTAACATTAATGCAGTATTTAATTCCTTACTGAGTAGGTAAGTATGTGAGATTTTGCTACCTTTTAAATTATTTATGAACCTTAAAATATAGGCTAACGTGCGTATCATCATATGAATACTAGAGTAGTTGTGCATTCTTTCAAAAATATCATTAGATTGTGAAACTGAGGTAACCTGGTTGCTGGAGAATGCCGTGTCCGGCTTGGTCTCTGGTAAGACAGTGGGCAATTCTACAGAGGGATCAAAATTGTAGTTGCAATCGTGCAAGAATGCAGGTCCGTGCCACCACATGCTGCATGCACTGAGCTCACGTGGACTAGCTCCCCTGCTTATTAAATCAGCGGGGTTGTCTTTAGTGTTGACGTAAAGCCAGTGACAGTCAGCGGTGTTTTTAGCAATTGCATTCACTCTGTTTGCAATGTATGCCTTCAGCTTCATTGGTGCAGTTCGTAGCCAAGCTAAGACAATTTTTGAGTCAGTGAAAAGGCAAATCCGAGATAAATTAAATTTAAGTATAAGCGTGTCGCGAACCTTAACGATTAGTATAGACAGGAGTAACGCAGCGTTGAGTTCTAAGCGCGGCACAGTCATGCATTTATTTTGAAGCGGATTTATGCGTGATTTCGAACAGAGTAGATGCACTGCGACCTCTTTAGCTGGACTTACCACACGTATGTACACACAGCAACCAAATCCAGTGGAACTCGCTGCATCAGAGAAGCCTATAAGCTCCACTGTGTCCGAGTCAGATACATGAATGTTTCTGTTAATTAAAATTGGTTCCATATTAGCTAGGCTGGAGGCAAATTGTAGCCACTCACTCCGAATATCATCTTCAGGGGTGGAATTCCAGTCAGTTTTAGTGGACCATAATTTTTGCATAATAGCTTTAGCTTGCACTATGGTAGGACTAATAAATCCCATGGGGTCATAGAATTTACCTATATAAGCCAGAATGTCCCTTTTTGTGCAATTATTTTTATTGAAGGGCTCTGGGCAAGTGATTTTAAACTTATCATCTTTCATGACTAACTGCAAGCCTAGTGTTTTTAAACTGCAATCATCATGCTGAAGTTCTACATCATCGAAATGCTGTTCAACTGAAGGAATATTTGTTAGTATTCTACTGTCATTTGATGCCCATTTATGAGTCTGAAAGCTACCTTTCTGCAAGAGCTGACAGAGTTGTGACTTGGCTTCTAGTACATTATTTAAGTTGTTATTGCAATAGAGAATGTCATCTACATAAGTGCAATTTTTAAGAATGAATGAGGCTAATGGCAGTTCGCTTTCATTTTGCACTGCGAGTTCATCTAGACAACGGGTAGCTAGATAACTTGAGCTTTTAAGACCATAGGTAACTGTGTCAAGCCTAATGCACTTAATATTCTCGTCAGGGCTGTCCCTCCACAGTATGTTTTGTAGGGACGTGTGCTCGGGTGCTAAACGCACGTTGCGAAACATCTGTTTAATATCAGTTGTGAATGTATAATCGCCAAAACGAAATAACAGTAAAATCTCGAAAAGCTCCCTTTGTACTATAGGGCCATTCATAAGCAAATCGTTAAGCGAGACTTGAGAGAGAGAAAAACTGTGCGCAACTTAGTAGTTTTACTATCAGGTTTAATGACGGCGTGATGCGGTAAAAAGTAGACAGCATCTTTATTTAATTGATACAACGCAATATCTACGTAATGACCATGATTTAACTTTATATAGTCATGAATGAACTTTTGATATTCTGAGAAAAGATTGGGATTTTGGTGCAACTTTTTCTCTAAATTTAAAAATCGTTTCAAAGCCAAGTGGAAAGATTCACCTAAAGCATCATTGACTTCATTGAGAGGTAATTTCAAAGGTAAAGAGACTTCAAAACGATTATCCTTCAATTGAAAAGCATTTTTAAATATATATTCTGACAGTTCCTGCTCTGAAGATTTTTCATTATAGATTTCAGGTACACTTTCAGTTTTCCAAAATTTAGTTAAACTTTCATTAATATCTGACTCACATGTACATTTTAAAGCTACCTTGTTGCAGAGAGAGGTTGACTCAGGCTGTGGTAAGCTTCCCCCAATGACATGACCAAAGTAAGTATTTATGATACCAGGCTGTGATTGTGCAGTGGAGACCGAGGATAGTGAAGGCTGCTCTTTAAGCAGCGCGCGCGGTTGAACGCCCAGCGACTCCGAAGGTAGCAGTATCTGGAAAAATACATCAGCTCCCATTAGTAAATCAATCTCACTAGGGATGTTGAAGTCATCGTCTGCTAACGTGATGTGTTTAGGGATATTGAGCTTGGCCAGATTAAAACTTCTCTGTGGCAGGTCACATGTGATTTGCTTAACAACATGGCAAGTTGTTTTAATTTTAAAAGGCTTGTTTAATGAATAAATTTCTATAGGTAGGCATTGCTTTAAATTTGTTTTAGAGTTAGTGATACCTACTACGTTCATATTATTTTGTGTGGGCTTTAAATTGAGCAGCTGTACAGCCTTCTCCGATATGAAGGACAGCTGAGATCCAGAGTCAAGAAGAGCTTTAAATTGAAGCTCTGTGCCGTCTTGAGCTAGAAGTTTAACCTTTGCTGTGGGTAAAAGAACATCATTGTTACTATTACATGCTGCCAATGTGGCAGGAGATGCGGCGACAGACAAGGCACCACCTTCGCTTTTGATGTGCAGAAGAGTGTTGTGTGCTTCTCTGCACTCCCCGCAGCGAAAGTGGTATCTGCACTTGCCGTTGTGTGCAGCCAAACATATCTTGCATAGGTCATTTACCTTAACAAACTCTAGCCTCTTATTTATTGGCATTAGTTGAAACTTTTTACACAAATGTAATCTGTGGTTATACTTACACAAGATGCATGTTAACTCCTTCGTTGCAGTGTAGGCAACCCTACCGGGAGGGACTGGACGTTCCTTATGCTCCTTGAAAGGCTGACGATGCTGACCAAAACCAGGCTCGGCATTCTCAAGCGCCAGTGCTCTCTTTTCAATGTAGGAGAGAAATCCGTCCAGTGTTGGTTCTTCCTCGGTGTCACGCTCAAGCTGATATGCCCGAGACGTATACAAATCTAATTTGCGAGAAAGGATGCACAACATTATAGCGTCCCAATACTGCACGTTAGGCTCTAAGTTATTTAATGCAGCAAGTTCCTGTCTAACATTAGATAAGAATTCTCTTAAATTGCTTGCTGTGGACTTTAACAATGGTTTTATATCTATTATTGCATTAATGTGCTCATTTATGATTTTATATTTGTTGTTAAACCTGTCATTTAATAATTGCAGCGCCTTTTTATAACTGTCGGCGGTTAATGGCAAATTTTTTAT
The DNA here is from genome assembly GCA_937001555.2 of Hypsopygia costalis. NCBI lineage: Eukaryota > Metazoa > Arthropoda > Insecta > Lepidoptera > Pyralidae > Hypsopygia > Hypsopygia costalis. The sequence continues at coordinate 22,636,322 of OW443332.2, forward strand.
TAAATCTAGCGGTTCATTTCTTAAATAAGACCTTAAATAGTATAATTTCTGAACGTGATCTATGTTCTGGTTGTCATTTATTAGCGAGGTGAAGAGATTAATAAAAGGTACAAAATCAGTAGGCTTACCAGTAAAAATTGGTACGTCTATTGGAGGCAAGTTGACTTTAGAAGTTGGGGCCGTTCTGAGTATTGGACCGAGGTTGGAGTCCGAGTTACGGCATTTGAGCTCCTCATTTATGGAGGACAAAATGGCCACATATTTATCCTCAACCTCGTCATCTTCAGCGGCTTGATCAATTTCGGGGGGATCTAATGAAATGATTTTAACACTGTATGATTCGTACAACGCAAATGTATCTATAAGTCTTTGCTTTTTAACTAATAAAACCTCATTAGTGCAGTTTAACAATTGATCCCTATCTTGGATAAATTTATATAATTTCGTGATCGTACCTTTATAATGTCCACGTGCCGCAACCAATTCTGATCGCTCCATATTTGTAAACTTTAATTGAAATAACACTTAAACCGTATACAACGGTATACAGAAATACCAATGAGTATAAATAAACACTGCAATGATGCGCAATTACACTATTTTAAACAAAATTTATCACACACAGGAAAAAAAAAAATGGCGTAATTATGCGTTTGGATCGGCTTCCTTGCGGTTGATTGAATATTCGGTAATGAAGAAAGACCGATTCGGAACGAACTATGTGTACGAAACCTGTCAAATCTGTCAAATCATGCACACGAGCAAATGCGAGATCTACCGAGTGTAGCCGAATGAATGTTGCACGGAACTTCCGATGCGCCTCGATGTTAGCGCTCGATGCAAGTGCGGTGGCGCCACCAAGTGATCGCTTGTGTGAAGTAACTCGATCCTTGAAGATCGATCGATGATTATTCTTGTTTGATTTGATTGAAGCGGAATCTTCTCGAATGTTTATTGTTTGATGCAAATGCGATACGATTGTAAAAAAATGAAATTATGCTTCTTCTAGCTTTACAGGAATGTAGAATGTTGACGATTTTCTTGCGTCTCCAATGTAGACACTCCAAAAAAAAATGCTTGAATTGGGTAGGTAGGTAGTGGTAATGCCGACGTTGCTGTCCGAAAAATCAGGCTCAACAATTTTAAGCGCCGACGAAGTTTCAATAGATATGAAATGATGCTCGCTCAGCTTGAAGTAGGATGCTAGGTACTGCCGACGTTGTTGTCCGAAAATCAGGCTCAACAAGGTTATACGCCGAGGTTCCCAATAAAATGAAATGATGCTTGCTCAGCCTTGTAGGACTGCTGACGAATTTGTAGCGTTAGCAATCTGGGCCTCCTTAAGAAACACGTGAATACGGGTATGCCGACGTTGTTGTCCGAAAGTTCTGGCTCAACAATATTATGCGTCGATGTGTCCCTTCTTGGTACGCACCTGGATTTCTTCGTCGAACCGTTGCTCGTAGGACCATGTGCGGGCTTGAGGTGGGCTGCTCCGAATAAATAAAAATCGCTGGTTGCTTCAAAGAATGTATTGATCCAAGGGCACGTTACAGTGTACAAAGTGGCAAAGCGGTGAGCAAGATTAACAAAATCACAAATATAAAATTAATGTGCGTCTTAATTACGAGAGCGAGGATAAGACGCCATTCTATATAGATAAAAAGGAAGGAATGAATATAATGAACTATTTAATCGAAACACAAGAGTGAACTTAATAGTAACCACAGGTTATCAAACTTAGTGTTGCCAATGCAACACGTATTTGTTACTTTTAGAAAACATCTTCTATAGTGCGTGAAATGTCAAATAATATAAACATATTACCAATTAACAGTAATTCATAATTAGCCTTTAATAACCAAAAAATTAATTCAAATCGTCAGATCAGCTTTAAATTTCTTTAAAAATTTGGATAAAGGATTAAAAAAAATCAAAATATGAAAATAGTAAACAAACATCATTCCTTGTAACGTACGTTTTTAAATTCATCAAATAAATAAGCGCGCGCGAACGTGCAAAACAAAACACACGATCGGTAAACCGTTTTAATACACGTATCAACCAATGATACTTGCGCCAACTGAAACAGTTGTACCCAAAATACGAAACATGCGAGTACCGAAATGCATTCGTGAGTAACGTTTCGTTACTCGGTACTTGACGTTACTCAGTAACGAATACATACGGTTTGCTACAGTACTACCACTAACACATTCTTGCAATGCCCAACATTATATGCCCAGGGTTCCTAAATATAATAATCTTTTTGTATATAAAAAATATTTTATACTAAGTACATTTGGAATGCAATAAAAACATTGAGTCAAAATTTTACTATGGAATCGATTATCCGGATTTTCAATTATCTTAAATACTTACCTGCTCTTTTACTCAGCGGCCTTCCACCTAAGCTGAAGCCGATTCACATCCGGTTTTAAAATTGCGAAAATTCGACTTCTTTTTAAATTTATGATAAACATCTTCAGTTTAATCGGTAGGGCGCCTCCGTCCCTACCTGCTAGGCTTCTTATTATTAGCACAAATTTAAGGTGATGTTAGATTTTCGCAATCAAAAAATCGGATCGTAATCGGTTGCAACTTAAGCATTAGGGCCGGGCCCCTGGAGACAAAAATGTACCGATTATATTGGTAGAGATATTACATAGGTAAAAATACTGCCAGAACAGCATAGGAAACATAGCAAAATAACATCATAAATTCGTAATGTATGCGAATAACATAATAACGTATGCAAGGGAAAATATATATATATAACGTATCACATAATATCGTACCTTGGATCCGTCGAAGGTGAGCACGAATTATATTTATACTTTAACCCACCGCACAAGCCACATCCGAAAAACAAAATTACTGTACATATATGTATCTACATACTAAAACATCTACAAAACTTCATGTTGGTATAGTGAAATCGTGCATCTTTCTTCAATTAGGTACAAACACATCTCTTAACAAGTACGTGGAATTACTCTTTTCTGCCATTACCAAGTGTAACAGAGTTTCCCACCATTATCGCGGTGGGAGCGGCCTGCTTCCCTGCTTCCTTGTACTTGAGACCTGCATTCGCTGCCCTACAGAGGTATATGAAGGCCAGTGCAACAAAAAGTGACGGCATCCGGACGAATGTGACCGCGATTGTACCCGCTGCAGCCTTTCGCTTTGTTAAAATGCAGACAGTATCGCATATCGTGCTAATGACGAACGAAAACTGGATTTTATGTCCTATACTTCAATGTGTTCTTATTTTTTCGCGGGATGGGGCCCCACCACACATTCCCACCACTGTGTCTCATGTGTAGCCAGGATAAATAGCAGCGACCACCAAAAAAGGCAACGAACAGTGAAGTCCATTGCAGTCCCGGGGGTAAAACCACGTAAAACTACGGCTGCCTCGGAACTCACAACGAATTTAATTAGAAGAAATTAGTAGGAGTAAGAAGCTTTTGGAATTTGACTTCCCCTCTTCGCAATGTGAGAGACAACAATACTGTACTTATGCGATGGCCCTAAAGAAACCGCTATAATAAATCACTAGCTGAGACCCGCTGCTGCGTCTGCGTGCTCATTTTTTTTCGTGGGAATAACAAGTTTTTCGGTGATAAAATATTAATAGGTCACTCTCCAGACCTTAAACTATCCCCATAAAAATCATGTCATTCTATTGGTTCATTTCGAAGATAAAGAAGGATAAATAAATAAACAAACAAACAGTCAAACACACTTTCATACCTATAATATTAGTATGTTTCTTTTTCAAATTAATCTATAGCACGCTCAACAGCTTAGAGCTTGATTTATTTTAACATGTGAGGTGTGTCTCATATATTATTTTAATATGGCATCTGCGAAAAAAAAAATCTTTTCGTCGGGTGGCAGGCAAGCATACGACCCGCCCGATGTAAAGCGGTTACGGTAGCCATATTAACGCTCACAACAATAATTTGTATATATATATTTCGTAATTAAGATATCAGGTATTTGATTTAATTATTGCTATTTATTAAATATCTGACGAGCTCTTTCACTCTTTTCACTTTGACTCCGAGGTCGCGGGTTCGAACCCCGCACATGACAAACATTTGTGTGCATGAACATGTGTGTTTGTCTTGGTCTGGGTATTTTCTATGTATTATAATAAGGTATGTATTTACAAAAAAATGTACTTGAGTATAGTATCAGTTATCCCATACCCATTGTACAAACTTTGCTTAGTTTGGGACTAGATGACAGTGTGTAATTTGTCCAGGAATATTTATTTATTTATATCTGCGCTGATTCATGCCATACATCGTTGTCACTTAGGCATTAATAAATTCTATAGTAAGCTCGTTTACTGAGAGTATTTACATGAAGTTTATCGTTTAGATGCTGAGTTGGAGCCATGGCGCGGCGCGGGGCGACCGTTCTCGCTGGCGCAGGAGGCGGAGGACGAGCGGCGCGACGCCGAGTTGCTGGCCGCCGTGCGCTCCTCGATGCAGCAATGGGAGCTGAAGAGAACGCGAACCAGGTACCTATCCATCAATGTAACTCTAAACCTCCTAACGTGACCATCGTACTAGAATAATCAAAGCCACCGTGACATAACCGTAAAGCGTTGATCGAATAACAAGAGTTCATGTGATTGACGGTCTTGTTGGTTACTGATAGTGATGTTCCTGTTCCTAGTACATTAAATGCGTGTTTATAACCAGGTTTACGGTAGTTAATCGAAGAAGGTACACGGCAAAACATATGTATTACTTATTCTTTAAAATTTACAATATTAGTAGTGTAGGTATGTATTTATCAGAATGACATTTCTTACATACACATACCATTATTGTAAAATAACTTTGAAAAATAGCGTAATCTATCAATTTGTATGTAGTTTTCTCTGTCTAGGTCTACGATGGGTCTACATCAGGGCTGTCCAAGGCACGGCCCGCGGGCCGCATGCGACCCTCGGCTTATATTTGTGCGGCCCGTGACGTGTTTCTTATTTACCGGTTTTTATAATTTTTTTTGAAAAGTCAAAGTCTTGTAACTAACTGGTTATAATAAGCTCAAATTTTCAAAGTAGGTACCTAGTAAAATGTCAAGTAGATATTTGTGTCTGCGGCCCGCAATCTATTTAGTCATTTGTAATAATTGTAATGGCCTGGTATTGTGTATGGTTTGGACAGCCCTGGTCTACATCTTCAACCCTATGATAAATTCCATAAAGTTTACATACCTAGGTATATTAACTTTATGATAAATACACAGCCTTGCCCCAGTTTAAGTAATAGTACTACGTACGTATGGCCACTCCCTGCGGCTCTTTCATATCGACCTCGCCTCCCCTCTGAAACAAATCTGGAACAGTTTGTATGGCGCCGCACGCACACGCTCTCATTCTCCCTCTGTACAGACGTGGTTGTTTATGTAGTAGTTACCGACGTGGCATTTGTATCGAGTGGCCGAGGTATGGCCTTGCATAGTTACAACCACAAAAATCCTAGACCTGTGATTACAACATTTATTATTACTACAAAGTCGTTTTGGAATTGTTGCACATTTTGCCATTGTATAAATAAAATATGTTATATTTGCTTTGTAAATTGTCAAGTCGGCGGAAGTGACGACATTATTTACGTTTCGCTATGGTTGTAATTAACTCTACGTTTCAAACTTAACCTTGGTGATTTAAGTCGCTTAGGTAAGCCATCAAATTTACTTCCATAGTGAAGGTTATGGATGTGAATTATTCAGAGATTCTGATATTCCTATATATTATTTATATTTTAACTTTATGATCAAACAACAGTAAAATATGTTTGATTGAGTATCACAGAGCGACAATATTGCATTGGGAAAATATTTAAATAATACTACTTACTTATGTTATTAAAATAACAAGCAATTAATTAATAGCAATAATAATACCTAATATTATATATTGTTGTTGAGTCTAATTAATGGTGTTCGTTATTGGCATTTGAGCGTATTATCAGTCTGTCGGCTTACAAATACGCTGTACCCTAACTCGCTTTCGCTAGTCGGCAGGGTGCACCACGTGCAGGTGAGGTTTGTTTTAGCTCTAAGCAACTTATGCCCCAAAATCACAGCCACATAGGTAATCAAATTAGAAGTGAGTACGCATAGGTCAGTATACATTTTGCTTATCGTATTTCAGTTAGGAGCTAAAAATATAGCTTTCACTTCCAGTTTCTCGCCGTGTAAACTTTCTATAGGTAGTGCAAATTCATTAATTTCGCAGCGAACGAGATTTAATTGTTCGAATAACATAGTTATTGCTGTTGACAATCTCACGACAATTATATTGAAATCAAATTTACAATAGCCCTAAGATAACATCTTTATAAAACCGTTTGTACTTACACTTTCATCTGTGATTTTATTCATTCTTATAACACGCATCGATAAGAATATAAAACCATTGTTAAAGATTCCAATTAGTTGGATACACGTCGGTCCAAAGTACATACATAATAACTTTTCTTTTTGTTTTCGCACTTAATTATATCAGAATGTTCGTACCTATTGAAAATTATGTAGAATCAATTTAACGTTATTAAAAAAATTAAAAACCCGACGGCGATAGGTAAAAATATAAAAAATATTTAAATATGGGCAGGGTTGTATCGGCGCAGACAGCTGTTGGTTTATCGTGAAACTTTAATCTTTATAAACGATTTTGGGCCATTTTGCGCCATGCCTCTTCCCGCCAATTCCCCCATCCCAACGCAAAGACAAGGCAACAATAAGAAATAGCCTAGACACTAGATAATTCGTTACCCAGCCACTAAGCCACTTTGTTCTTAAACAAAACATAAACAAAATAATTTAATACTGAACGGAATGTTGACTTAATTTCCTCAACTCACGGCAGAAGTAATTCACTCGTATTTTTAAGTCAATAGAAATCCTCTTGCACACATTATGTACAATAGGTATATACACTTGACCTGAGATGCCACTCAAGCTCATTGTATGTACTCTTTAACGTCAACACTATGTTACATATTCGTTTCCTATTTTGCTTATCCATTGTTCATTTAAATGTTTTGTTCGATTCACTGTAAAATTTACTTTTAGGCACAAAAATATTTAAGACTGGTAATACAACAATAACAATTTTATTCTTGTAGGAGTAAGAGATCTCAGGGCAGCGTCTGCTATGGAGATTTCGGGTGCTTCGAGGATGCTGGCCCGTTCGCCTACCTGGAAACACTGCCCAGTTCGCCGCAGGAAGTCGGCACTCATTTCCTACTATACTCCACAGTCAACAGGTAATTATTTTACGATGAAACCATTATCGGACTTACTTAAAATCTAGATTGTAGAAGAAATTAAGACATTGGCACTAATTAGGTAATATATTTACGGAAATTTTGCTATTATTATTATAAATTACAATTCGAGAGAAGTAGATAGCCTAGTTTCTTTCTGTTTGTTTCTTTTCTTTGTCCGGGTCAATCTATAAAAAATGACAGACATATTTAAAGAAATTTAGTACGGAGACAATGACATAGGCGGATGCTAGTATATTAATGAAGTACATAATGTACCTTGGAGTCGTACATTAACAACATAATAATAACAATTTCCTTATCTACACAGGGGCGATCAGCCATTACTAGCGGTGTCTGCCAGTAACATGTCCGCAGCGTGGGGTTGGGCGGCTCGAGCCTTCGACTCCTCGCGGCCCACCAGGATCATAGTCCACGGCTTCGGCTCCAATTGCGACAACGTCTGGGTGTATGAGATGAGGTCTGCTTTAATGGCCGTTGTAAGTACCTTGCTGCTTGTTATGTACTAGTATAATGTCAAGTGTTTCTGGTCTTAATGTCAATCTGAAATACTTACATAATCGCTTTCAATTTCAACCTTCTTTAATTTATAGGTAAGAATAATATTTAATGTTATTGTAAACCGAGTTGTCGACGTAACTCGCAAATTCAGCAAGCTGAAGTGGCAGTGAGCTCAACCGCCGAGTCAGCGATGGGGGGCAATTGGGGGGGGGGGACATATTGAAGATAAATATTGGGCGCCCCTCTCAATTATATTGTTACAACAATACATCTAAATTATATCGAATATCCTCATTATCAGAGAGAAACTCCATCCATTAGTTCATACTAAGCCGGGTGACAAACGCCTCATTTTCCATTAAAAACAATGGAAAACATACACTCAGCGAATCTACTCTCTCCACTCATCCTCGATTTCGGCCCCTATGTCCTTAGGCGTTTGCTTATCTGAAATGTTTTTCGTATACCTACCTAAATTACACTACCTACTTATCATTTCACAGGAAGAATGCAACGTGGTGTGTGTGGATTGGGAAGGCGGTGCCTCCATGCCGAACTACCTCCGAGCCGCCGCCAACACAAGGCTTGTTGGCAAACAGCTTGCAATGCTGTTACATGGTAATTATTATCTTAAACTTTTTTACGATAAAATTTGCACACTCGAAACAGGAATTATATCTGCGCAACTACGTGCTAAAGCTAGGCTAGATACTTTGGTAAAGAACATATAGAACGTAGGACATTCTACATATATTCTTCAATGCGCAAGTACCTGGGTGAACGAACGAAACCCGCTCGACTTTTTCAGTACAAAACTCGTTTCTATGAATTGCCAGAAGCTAACATTATCTATGTTAAAATACCAAAACGGCAATAGGATATACCATACCTTGACTAATAGAGAGCGTATCGAGAGGTATCAAAATCCCGAAATACAAGTCGAACTTATTATGGACCTTTTTGTGGAGAAAACGAATTACCCCAGCAGTGAAACATAGCTAGATCGATTTTTCGCCTCTGTAAACCTCTATATATATCGAATGGTGGTGGTAACCCCTACTTACGTAGTAACTATTATGTAATCTGTGCCCCTACGTGGTGCACAATAGGCATAAGAGGTAAGGTATAACTAATTTGTAATTTGTCCAACTGGTCCTCCACCTCACAGAATACTGCAGCCAAATAACAATTCCTTGGGTTGGGTTGTTGTTGTGTTCTTGAGTGTGAGTGAGGTCATCAGAAAGGAAAGAGTTGTTGCGCAGGCAGCGGGCTGACGCGAGCGATATTGTGTAAGCGTATACGACTACGGTGACCGCTTCACATCAGGCGGGCTGTATGCTTGTATCCCACCCGACGTAGTATAAAAAAATCATTAGAACCATTCGCGAGATCGTCGATATAGGTATACATTTAAATGCCACTCCCATGTACTATGTCACTTCACATATGTATGTACTTATAGTACCTAGTACCTAGATTTCTTAACCACCTCACTTAAATTTATTCTAACTTGAGAATTGTTCGTTTAACATTAGAAACATGTACACAAACCTGTCTTGCACTACTATTTATTTTGTTTTTAGGTTTACAAAAGCATATAGACCTTCGTTTTGAAGATGTTCACCTCATCGGATTTAGTTTGGGGGCCCACGTCGCTGGCTTCGCTGGCTCGGAACTTCGGAATATTAGTCGGATAACAGGTAATGTATTTTCCACTTAGGACTGAGGTGATATAGTGACCTTTTGGCTTTTGGCTACTTTATTTCAGAACATTTGGGTTATTTATTTAATTCGGCATCAACTTTTCATAATCATCCCACTTTTGGGATACGGGTCTCCTCTCAATCGTAGAGGTTTAGAGCATACTCCACAAGACTGTTCAACTGCGTGTTGACGGAGGCTAGTATTTTCGCCGACTTAAAGTACTCTCCAAAGCACGGAGAAGCTCGTGATAAATAGCCCCATCCATAGACAGGCTACGTAAACGACAAATGTGAATAATTTAAGTAATTCTGAAGATCTTTGGAACATGACAGACCTATATAATATGATTTTGGTCTTACTATATGCGAAGTTATACAACTCTATGTGAATCCAAACCCCGTTCAATTCATTTTTATATATAAGATATGTATAATATAAAAGTCGCTCTGTCGGTTAAGTACTTCATCACAGCCTAATGACGCGGATGGTTAAATTTTGCATAGTCATGGCTAATTTGGCTTAATTTTGCATTTGCCCAATTTTAATATTATAGACATAAATATTAAAATATATATAGTAATAAATATAGAGACATTTTAGTACCTTGGATACTATGGAAATATTAATACTTTGAACCCAAAGGTTTCGGAAGTGACGAGCCTATGCTTGTTTGGCGGCATGGTATAAAAGATACTGATGTACTTCGCAGGTCTGGATCCTGCCGGTCCCCTCTTCGAAAACCAAGATCCGCGAGCTCGGCTGGACCGTAGCGATGCCAAGTTCGTCGACGTGATCCATTCCAACGGGGAAACGTTGATACTGGGCGGACTTGGCGCCGCACAGCCGCTAGGTCATGTCGATTTCTACCCCAATGGGGGTAGAGTCCAGCATGGCTGTTCTAACTTGTGAGTATAAACCATAGAGATGTAAACAAAACTAGGTAGTTGATGTTTACGTACAGAGTGACCGAAAAGAGTAGAATTTAATTAAATTGGAACTGACATTTTCCCACATCTTGCGACACTTAAGAGTTTAAGAGTACCGCCAAAATTTGTAAACATTGTGATGTGTGATTACGTTTCACTGTTTTTTCTAATACTTTTTGGATTGTGAATTGTAATTAGTAAAATATCTACCTTGTTTACAATGACGAAGAAGATTCGTAGTAGTTCCCATGCGAAGTTTAAAATGTTTGGTGGACTAAAGTCCACCAGTAAAATTTCATCGGATTTAGAGGGCATTGAAAGAATAGAGGCTTTGACTGGTATATTCACACGTTATTTTTTATACAAACGTAATCTAATATATGCAAAAAAAAAGTAATAAGTAAACTTCACTGTTTCATCTTGATACACGGAGATTTTCTTTTCGTTTTATATGAACCTAAAATTTTGTTGACGCATTGCAGAAGAATGTACCTACTAAAAAAATGTTTGACTTATCTACAACGCAAAAGTATTTCAGACATTTTTAGACGATTTTGAAATACCACTGAAAAGAATTTATTTATGTTCTAATAAAGTTTTTTTTCTTTCTTTGCATTTTAATATTGCCCCTAATTAACATTAATTAGGGGCAATATTATTATGTACTTGCATCAGTATGATTAAATAGAGACATATTTCTTATTGGATAATAGCTCTTCAATTGCTTTATTAATAATCAATTAATAATAACAAAGTAAGTAAAGTCCGCAGGGCAGCTTGTGGCGAGCTGTTGTGTGAGTAGCGACTAACTCACTTAAGTGTTATAAAATAAAATCTGAGCTACAAGAATACAATATTTTTAACGCGTGAACATATATTTAGATATGACTGTATATACATAATCACATACTAAAAGGCTTATTTTACTGTGTTATGCCATCATGCAATGCACCGTGCTAATTAGATTAGGGTGTCGTGTAACGTGAGTCGACCTCAACACGGTTGGTCTTTGTTTGCAGTCCCTTCTGGAAGAACGTCGTTAGCTTATTTTATTATTCGAGACAGGTATCGAAGTGAGGTGAAGTAAATCACAGAAATATAATAACGGAAAAATCTTTAAAAGGTACTTACTAGTTATAGCAAATTATAATTTTGTTCATTGGTAATTAATTTAATTTAAACATAATTTCTTTAAACATACTTAATACGAGTTTTTTGGTCACATTCGAACGTATTAACGTTTACAGCCGACCAAATTGAGAAAAGTTTCATATTGTGAATTCACCACACGCGTGTATGGAACTCGCGTGTGGTAAATTCACAATATGAAACTTTCCAAATTAGCCGGGTTGTTCACTTCACAATGTGCCCGAATAAGCCACATAATTTTGATATGTACCTAATACGCGTCTTATAAATTCACTACACGAGTTTTTTCTCTATTTGGTCGGTTTCTTTACGTTGACATGATCGAATGCGAAAAAAAACTCGCACTAAGCACCCGGTAATCACCCTTAGTTTACATTTTGTAAAATACGTACATATCAGAAACCATTCGACGTTTATTTTGTGGCGGAATTGGCAATAGGCGTGGGTTTACTGGTGGTACGGTCAACCACATTACGTGTTCTTATACTGGATGGTGGAGTAACTCTGGAAGCGCGTTATACTTCCAGTGGAGTGTGCATAGTGCTACGGCTAGTGTAGGGACTGCGTGAGACCATCAGATAATGGCAATGCAACGCTCTACTTCTGTTTCTTTGTTGCCTAGGTAACCAAACAGCTAGCGACAGAGTATGTACACAGTATAAGTAATAGTACTAACGTACAGTATGGACACTCTCTGCCGCTCTCACTAGTCGACCTCACCTCCCCTATGGGACCGATTTGGAACCGTTCGCAATGGATGCAACGTCCTACAAATTGACGTCGCTCGTATTTTATTCTCCATTCAGTTTAAAAGATGGGAGTTATTTGTGCAGTGAATGGATGTCTCAACACATAGAAAGTCAAAAAAAGAAGTTTATTCGATCACTTTGGATGAAATAAAGTACTGATTTTTTTATAAATTACCTAAAAAGCATGCGGCAGCCATAGTTTCATCATAACTAATTCATGTCTGTCAAAGTAGGATACAAGATACAATTCATACGAGATGAGAAAAGGATAGCAGATTTATATGTCTCAAAGAGCAAGTGAGTGCGCAGACGCGGAATTGACATTGCTGTCACTTGAGTTATGGTGGTTTATTGTTAATGTTTACAATTGTCTTATTTATATTTCAATGTTTATTGTGCGTGATGTCATATGTGGTATTAGTTTTAAATTACGTTTGTTCCATGTGAATATGAAAATGAATCAAATCATTGCGCATGCATATAAGTGAATAGTAAAAAGCTACAATTAGTGAGAATGAAATGGTTTGACCATTACAATGAACCGGTGTTCGGAAGGCGAACGTTTAATTTAGTGGTGATTAGAAAATATAAAATTTTGGGTAAGTTAGCAATGGCAATTATACAAAGCGTTTTGTAAATATTGGCTGAAGCACTACGCCCACCTGATGTGAAGCGGTTACCGTAACCATATTAACGCTCGCAACATTAAATATCGCTCGCGCGCTGCCATCCTCGCTGCCAACGTAGCAACTCCATCCTCTCTGGTGACCTCACTCACTCGCAGGAACACAACAACCCTCAAGAAAATTGTTATTTAACTGCGGTGTTCTGTGAGGTGGTGGTACTTCGTCAGTCGGGCTGCTTAAAAAATACTCTATGTCCTACCTCTCTTTTCGTCAGAGCCTCGTCTGTCAATCAGCAGGGTGTACCCCGTGCAGGTGAGATTGACTTTGGTTCAAAGATGTTGATGAACCACTTACACCCCCTTACATGTCCGACTAATAATTGAATAATGTCAGCCCTGGACAACGTCACTCAAACATAGGCACGTGTACAGACGTCATTTGGTTACTACATGCAAAAGCGCCGTTTTTGTATGGAGTGGCCGGGGTTTGGTATGTATCTAAAAGTTTATATATAGCGTGTAGGGCGACGTCTAATCGCACCCTAATCTATCAGTGACAAATTTACACTTCGACATACATTTTTGGTCCTTCGAGCCGGATTAAGGAAGAACAATGTAATTGCAGGTTCGTGGGCGCAGTGTCGGACTTTGTGCTGCCGTGGTCGGCGCCGTCGCCGGAGGGTCGCTCGCTGTGCAATCATCGACGTGCCTACAAGTTCTTCACAGATTCAGTCTCACCTAAGTGTCACTTCCCGGCCTTCCCTTGTTCTAATTACGATTCTTTCCTTGAGGTGAGCATAAAGCTCAATTAACACCGCGCGGAATGGAAGCAACCGTACGATCCGTATCTAGGGCAATTCTCGAGAATGCGCGAGGATTCCCCGGAAGACGCGCGACCTTTTTTGGCTCGTATTTAAGTTTATAAGTTATTCAATCGACATAAAGTTCATTATGCTATGAACAATTTCGCTGCAAAAAGTCGCTTCCATTCTATTCCGCGGCGGTGTAAATTGAGCCTTATAAATTGGCTTTATTATTGGCTTCCTTCAAAAGTTAACCAATCAGTTGGTTGACTCGGTTGTAATAATCAAATCCATTTACATATATGTATTTAAATGAATTTGAAAAGATGCAGTATTCCCATTGTCGCAGCATCCCTATCAGACTTAATTTGTTCGCTCAGAAGAATACGAAAATAATAAAAGCTTATTCTTACATTTCATTTTAATTAATAAATTATTTTGAATTTCATAATAACAATAGGTATTTGCTTTACTGAATTAGTACCTATTTACAATGAAAATAATTTCAGCAGCTCAGACAGAGGAAGTTGCAAAAGTGTGTAAACAATAAAACATTGTATAGGGGCGGTGCTTCCCGTGCGACACGCAGCGACGTTGCGGCAACATGGGCTACTATGCAGACAGGTCGCTCGGTCGTGGGCAGCTGTACCTACTCACCAGGGAGGAGGAGCCGTTTTGTGGTAATTCGTCTTGCTTTGCTCATTGCCCTTCAATTGTGTGATCACTTTCATCTTTCCCGCTCGATCATCAAGATGCCAATATGGCCGCAGTACACACATAGCATCGCCGGCATATTTTGAAGCTATCCGACTTCGATTTCCGTGACACGAGATTTATGTACTCGTATACACATATGTATATACAGACGATTATAAAGCTGAAGAGTTTGTCTAGTTGAACGCGCTTATCTCAGCAACTACCGGTTCGAATTCAAAATTTATTTTAATGTTAGATAGCCAATCTATTTTAAAAGAGTTATTAAAAAAATATATGTCGTACGCAACGTCTTTAGAAACAACATAGCTCGTAAATGAAGATAGTAAATTATGCTTTTTATTTCCATTCCCCAAATTCATTTTAGGTCACTTAGTATTAATTTAGCTAGTTACGAGTTATTATTAAAAACTGCCAATTTCGAGTAAAAGTTTTATTTATGGCTGCGTCAGGGTCAGTTAGGTTATTTTATCTTATACTAAATACTACAGACTACAGGTTTATTTAGGATTTCAATTCGCTTGCAGATTAGGGCGTCAATTGAGCCTCACGATCTCATCACGATCTCATTTAGATCATCGCAAGAATTCTCAAGCCCTGTAATCCATTTACGAGATTCTGCGATGCTAATGGGCGCAAATTGATATAGTTACTCGTACCGCATGTGTTGTTATTCTTTTCATTATAATGTGGGATGTGCAGTTGACGATGTTTTACATTTTAATATATTTTCAGCGCATCAGTACTACGTGTCGGTGTGGGTCGGCAGCGAAGCAGGGGAAAAGGTGAACTACGGCCGCGTGACGCTCACACTCCACGGGGACTCGGGCCTGAACGAGTCATTCCCTATGACCAGGCACGTTGGACTTTATTGCATTTTACAAAAATATCCACTACATAGGTATTTTGTATAAAGATGTCGACTGCAGCAGTTATCGCGTCATCGTCTAGTTTCGGATGCCTAGTGTTCATAGACTCTAGAGATTTCCAAAACGCATATAGGTATTTCTTTTAATTATTATTTACTAAAAGAAAGTCCTTTGGTGTGCCTTATTTCGGCACTGCCCAGGTCTCAGATCTTGATTTTAACTATACAAAAAATTAGTCGTTAATTTGTCGAAATTTGTCGACCAAAGCAAAAAATTTGTCGGTCTCCCGTTAAAGAGTTATAAGGCCTTATTTCGGCACTGCCTAAAAAAAACTACACCACCTAGCGAAAATCTGATTTCACCCAGATGTTGCCTTGAATTTGTCGAAATTTGTCGGATATAAAACACAACTGGTCGATGCGTAATTAAAAAGTTACACGCATTTTAATAATTCTCATAATAAGTATAGTCCGAGATCTTGCATCAAAATTATATCATGCACAAAATGCAACAGTAACCGTTTTATTTCCTTCCTTTTTCAGAGTCTGACAAAGTTTGTCAATGCATGCAACTGTTTTCTGATCTACGAATGCTTTAGGCGTTCTTTAACACTACATTAGTTGCTTTTTACGATAGCCATATGTGAATGGGGTGGTGTTATTCTACTCTGCCTACGTTAGGGTCTCTGACTACAACGTGAATTATTAAAATGCGTGTAACTTTTTAAATACGCATCGACCAGTTGTGTTTTATTTCCGACAAATTTCGACAAATTCAAGGCAACATCTGGGTGAAATCAGATTTTCGCTAGGTGGTGTAGTTTTTTTGGGCAGTGCTGAAATAATGCTTATATACAAAAAAATTCTTATAACTTTTTAACGGGAGGTCGACTAATTCTGATACTTGGTGTCTGAATTCGACAAATTGACGACTAATTCTGGGGAAAATCATATCTTCGCTATGTTTTGTAGTTTAATAGATCCCGAGTGCGCTGTGCCGAAATAAGCTTATTTTGGCACTGCCACAAAAAAACCTTATAACTCTTTAACGGGAGACCGAAAAATTTTTTGCTTTGGGCGACAAATTTCGACAAATTTTTTGTCTAGTTAAAATCAAGATCTGAGACCTGGGCAGTGCCGAAATAAGGCACACAGTCCTTTGACCATTATGATATTATCAACAATAGAAATTAATAAAAAAATACAACAAAAACACGCGACTGCGGTATTCGACATATCTAATATCGTCTGAAAGAAACCACCAAAATACGCACTTTTATATATGTATTGTTATTTTCGTTGTCTAACGTTGTCAATCTTATTTGGGTGTTGTGTTGTCCTGCTGTGTCTAGCTCACAGACATTCAACTTATTGGATGTCTGTGGTCTAGCCGCAGTTTTTTTTGTATACCATGTCGGGCGGCAGATAACACACGGCCCGCCCGATGTGAGCAGTTACGGAAGCCATATTGTCGCTCGCAACATGAAATATCCCCACCATCACTCACTCGCAGGAACACAACACCTGAAGGGAATTGTAAATAAGACGAAAGTATGTGTTGCAGGCGCGAAGAGGCGGCGAGAGGAGCTAGCGAGGGCGGCGCGCGGTTCACGCGCGTGCTGGTGCCGCACCCGGCGCTGGGCGTGCCGCTGCGCGTGTCGCTGCACTACGCCGCCTACTCCGGCTGGCTCAGCGCCGCCGCGCGCGCTGTGTTCGTCGACAAGCTGCTCATCGCGGACAGCTTCGGGAAGACGTTAGTACCCGACACATACCGATAACATCAACTTCAATCATTATATTGATTATCGAAGACTACTACTAATGATAAATTAAGTGTACGGTAAACTGCAGTAAAAAGGCTTATTCTCTCTCATAATTTTGTTCCAAAAGATAATAAACCTAATTATTAGTTAGATTTAAATTACGAAGTTACGTATACTTCTGAACTACGAAGTTTTAAATTGACATGTAAAATTTTAACCACACGTCAACACGTAACAAATAATAAAACATACGTTTTGTTTTTTACAGATCTTCATTCTGCAAAAAAGGACTTTTACTTCAGTCGGAGGAAACTATAGAGCTACCTCTTTACCCAGGAGATTGTCAGATCGAGGAGGCGAGTTTTGTTCTATTTTTATTAAACAAATGTAATACAATAATTTGAAGTCTGTATGCGTTCCTGTCAGAGTATGTATCTGAGTGCCCACACAGATGTATCGATTTACGATAATACATTTTTCTTTCGAATAATTGCTAAATCGAGATTGTTCTTAGCTATTTAATGAAAATCGCTTAAGTGGTTCTTGAGATAAAAGTGAAAGAAACGAAAAACCATAATTTGTAAATTTACATTTTTCGATTTCATCTATATTTACACTTCCCTAATTATAAATATTTCGTACTAGGATATCGACCCACTGAACGCGACAAGTAGCAACAGCGTCATTCACGAGCTGACAACGAAAGCGACAGTGGCCGATCCTATCGACAACGAGCTGCCCGAGGACGCGCCGCAGCGGCCGTTCGCTCTGGTGGACACGTACGAGTTCACGGGCGGCGCCGACAGCGGCCGCGCCTTCGGCGTCACCAACACCAAGACCGCGCCCAGCGGCCTCGTCGAGATCGCCGAGCCCGTGCTGCGGCCGCGCCCGAGGAAGACTCCGAGACAGAGAGCCGATTCCCCGGACGACGCTTCGGAAATATCGGAACCCTTACTCAGGGCGACCCAAGCTCCCCGCTCTACCACCCAGCCGCCTATACGAAAGGGCAAAAACTACGATATGTCCACGACCCCGACCTACGAATCCATGTCGTGGGGCGACCGAGCCGAAAAAGAAGAATCCAGTTTCGCAGTCCAGTTCCTCCCGGCGCGCCTCGCATCTTTCATTTCGAGGGCAGAGAGATACGCTCGCGATACCCTACTTCCGTTAGTTTCGGCGTACGCTCCGCGCTTACCCATCTTCGGCTCCAGGGAAGTGCCCAAACCGACGGCCAGGTACATACCTACGGAGGATCTCAACGTGACGAGTTCGGTGCCGGTGCCGACGCCCACTCTGGAAATGAAAATCGAGTCTCTCCGGGCGATGGGTCCGCCGGGTGAAAAACGCGAAATCGAAACGCCGGAGGAGCCGGACGTGCCGGTGGTCATTTCGACGACTACGTCATCGAGCACGACGACGAATACGCCGACGACGTCGACGGAGAAGCTCCGCGCGGCGCCCAGCGAGATGTTGCAGGTGGTGAGCGGTCCGGCCGCCGCCACGAGCACGGCGCTGCCGCCGATGGCGCTGCGCAGCGACGGCCAGAAGATCGTGATAGTGTACCCGAGCAACGCGCGCGACGAGCGCAAGATCCGCTCGCACTCGTACCCGGAGGAGCTGCAGTTCGAGGCGCTGTACCAGCACACGGCCACGCCCGAGCCGGCGCCGCGTGTCGACTTGCCGACCTTCGCGCCGCCCGCCGCCACTCACGCCACGCCCGCCGCCGGCGCAAGATACATACCCCTGCCGTTCCCGAAATCCAAAGACAAATTAAAGGAATCTAGCTCCTACCTCACGTGAAAGTATTAAAGTAACGAATTGAAAATTCCTACTATCTGCATCGAACGAAAAAGTCGGCGAGGACGACGAATTTTTGAACGAGTTTTTATTGAATTGTTAGATTATAGGATGCAGATAGAATTTTATTGTGAGATCTCTGTAGTACTAACCGTGCAGCCGCGGTCTTGAATTATGTAGTCGGTCGATTGAATATTTTCGTTTTGACGTACCTATTCCAGTGTAAAAAAATGTATTATAATAACGATGTCAGAAACGTTAGTTAGTATTCGTCTTGTAAATAAATCTAGTTTTCTTAATGTAGAATTAAAAAAACGCCTTTTGTAAAATAAAAACTTATTTATTAATGACTTCAGTTTCTTTTAACTTAAATGTATTACATTCGGTTCAAAAGTATCTCCTATTGAACATAAAGGAATGTACATGAAAAAAATCAACACAATCTCCTTCAATAACTAAATATTAGTTAAATGAATTTACGAAATTGCTATTATTATGAGAAACAAACATATTTATTAAATTGGAAATAGTTTCAACACATGAATGGATTCATTATAAGTGAACACTTCAGAAACGACTTCTATGGCCACATTACGCGATAATATGTGAATTTCTTTTTCCTTAAAAATATCGATCATTCATTCATTCTTTCCTTTAGTATCGAGAGTTTCAATAGTGTATCAACTCGATACAATATCTCGATATTTACCGAACAGTCAACCGATATGTAAGTGCGCAAGAGCGAACTCCAGGCCTCCAGGGTCGTCCGCGTGCCCGTGCCCGTGCTCGTGTAGCAGAGTTTACTTCATGTACTTGTCGGAGTGCTGCGTGAGGATGCGCGCGGAGGACTTGGCGTCGAGGAAGAGCGTGTGCACGGCCTGCACGTGCGGCGGAGAGATGCGACTCGCGCCCTCCGCGCGCGCCGCCAGCATCGCCGGCGTCAGCAATTGCGCTGCGTACCTAAATATTATATGTACATTCGTAATTGTTAGGTCTGCCGGTTTCCTTTTTACACAACATTCTCCAAACATCATATTTTCAGAAAAGGTAAAAAAGGACACTGGGCTCCAAAAAAATAATGCCTACGGTGGCTATAAGCACAAGTTAAGAAACTTATTAATAACAAAAATAAAACACATGTACTTAGAATGTGGTATCATAAAAATGTTGTGTTTTGCGAATGTGGTTTTATAAGATCATAATATTCTGAGAATATAATGTTCTGCGAATATTTTGAGAATATGACATTCAGCGACGGAGGGATCAACTACTATCATAGCACGTACACTAAGACGAAAGCTTCTCTATACGTTCTTACAAATCACACAACTGCACGTATGTCGAGCGTTTTCTACAAAGCAACCTTCGGAAAGTAGGCAAACATGAATATGACTGCTTAAAAAGTGGTGGAAGCTTTTTATTGTTTCGATATGCAACAGATGTGTCACCGTACCCAATTACCAGTACCGTATGCTGTGTGCATAAGATACGGACCACAGTCCGTCCAGCACATAAAAAATACCTATATAATAATAGGTATCTAAAGCCGACCTTATACAGGCGGAATCTGTCACGGAATTCAGAAACAGAATTTAAGAATCTGAATTGCAGTGAGTTAGCTCCTTAGAAATGTATGGAAAGATGCATGTGTAATTCAGATTCTTCATACACGTCAATATTTTTTTGCCAGATCGATATGAAAAAGTCAGCATCCGAAAAAATCAACATGTGTGTATATATATAATAGATGTTTCGTATGGAATTCCGTGTGTCCGGAATTAATATTATTGTCGCGGTCCTGTCGCGAATCATCTAGAATGAAACCTTCTAGAATAATCGCCGCATACTTCGCTGCAAGCAATAATGATCCGTATGTCTACTGTCATAAGGTTCATAACACTATGACATGAAAATGTACGAGACACATTACCGAAGGGAAGTACATACATGTACATACGAGAACATTCGGGAACCCTTGCCGGCGGATATAAATAGCGACCGCCGCGGCGGACGGTTGAGTTCAGTTTGGACTTCGGAAGAGTAAACTTCGAGCGAATCTACCTGCGAGACAAGTGATAACGACCTCAGCGATACTATTGGACTTCGATTTGACCTGCGATTTGGAATCTTCGTGTGAACTTCGTGTTGTGAAGACCTGCAGACCAGACCCTGCGTGAATAAATCCTTGGAAATTGTCATTGGCGTTTTACCTCCAAATCAAGAACCCTAGCTCGTAACATTATTAATTCAGTTTCTGAATTCCGTGCTTGCTAAAGTCGCCTTAGTGCCCTGAGCATGGCGAATCAGATAGCTTCTCATTATTTCCTGTGGACATAGTTACTCACCGCAGCGTACTGTTGGCGCCCACTTCGGCGAGGGCAGACAACGCTTCATCTTCAATGGAAATACCCTCAGTTGCGGCGCGCAGTTTCAATATCTACAACAATAAAAATGGTAATGATCAGCATTGACGAGCTCAGTAGTCGAATGGTTAGCAATGGCCACTTTGACTCGAAGGACGCGGGTTCGATACCCGTACAAGACGAATATTTGTGTGCTAAACATGTATGTTTGTCTTGGTCTGGGTGTTTTCTATGTATTATATGTATTTATTTACAAAAAAAAATGTACTTAAGTATAATATCAGTTATCTAGTACCCATAGTACAAGCTTTGCTTAGTTTGGGACTAAATGGCAGTGTGTAATTTGTCCAGGGATATTTATTAATTTATTCGTACTCCAAAATAAGCCGCTCATCTCATTGGTTAAGTATCGGGCTCGAGCAGTCAGGGTGCATTTGTGATCCGTCGCATATGGCCTTCTAATATACATAGTCCATTGCGCCTATTACATCACGTGGTATTCCACGCGCATTGATTATCTGTATGAATGAGATAACGTACGGTAAGATCTGTACCTAATCGAGACTACTCACACAAAATTAGACATAGACAATCTACAATCAACGCACCAATCCCTTTCGAGCGGCGAGAGCATTAGCTCGCAGTGTTCGTCGCGCTCGAGAGAGGGTGAACGTGACTGGATACTCGCCCTATGAAAGGTCTCCGTATGACTAGTCGGCTTTTCCGACAAATATACATGAGTGACCCATTAAATATAATAATTAATTAGTATATCATAACCACTCACGTCAGTTGAGACAATCTCAATACCTCGTAGTGTATTGGAGACAGTGTGCCTGTGACCACGTCCGGTGCAACCGGGTCGAAACGAAATAATAAAGGTATGTAAAAGTACCTTAAATGCATCATCGCGTTAATTCCCATGGTTATGATTTTAACCTCGTAGGCCTTTGACTCACCGACCAACTGTGGTCTTAATAATTGTATCTAAAATGAGTAAACAATTTACCTGTAATAGCTCGGCCTTGTTGTACGGCAACGTGCGGATGATGAGCAATCTATCCAAAAGATCTAGTGGGATGCCGTGCGGCGAGATTATGTCCTCTGTGCCTCTGTAACAATTTAGTTTTAACACATTTGAGTTTAAAACATCTATGTCACGTCGTTCACTATTACATAAACAATAACTTATGTGCAGCGCGCGAATGAACGTGTGTGCGTGCGGCGCCATACAAACTATTCCAGATTCGTCTCATAGGGGAGGTGAGGTCGCTACGAGAAAGCGGCAGGGAGTGGCCATACTGTTCTATTACTTATACTGTGATAACAGTACACAACTAAATGAGTGATCCATTACTTTATTGTTAAAACTTAAGTAAAATAAATAAGGAGGTGTAAGTGGCTCGCCACGATCTTTAGAGCCGAAGTCAACTTCGGCTGCACGTGGAGCACCCTGCTGACTAGCCAAAGAGGCTCTGGCAAAAGGTAGAGTACAGCGTATTTGTAAGCTGCCCGACTGGGAAAGTACCTCCAACTCACAGAATAGTGCAGCCTAATACCATTCTCTTTGAATATTATTGTGTCCCTGCAAGTGAGTGAGGTCACCAGAAAGGAAGGAGTTGCTGCGTTGGCAGCAGGGGTGCCGTGCAATGTTGTTGCGAGCGTTACTATGGCTACGGTGTTTACCGTAGAAGGCTTCACATCAGCCGAGCCGTATGCTTCTTGCCACCCGATGTCGTATAAAAAAAATGTGTATTTGATACAAAAAAAATTGCTGTCTTACCTTATTTGGCAACGGCCTCTATTAGTAGCAAATATGACAATTGGTGCAATGGCAGACTCTAACGCTCGATGTAAATATGTGAATGTCTCTATATCTAACATATGCACCTGAAAACAAGTTATACTATAAATTAGTTTAATTAAACTTATTATTATTATTATTTCTTCACATTATATTTTGCCGAGCCCGGTGGTCGAATGGCTAGCAATATCCACTTTGACTCCGAGGTCACGGGATCGATCCCTGGACATGACACACATTTGTGTGCATGAACTTGTTTGTTTGTCTTGGTCTGGGTGTTTTCCATGTAGCATTTATATGTATGTGCTTACAAAAAATATATATTTAAGTATAATGTCAGTTATCTAATACCCATAGTAGCTTTGCTTAGTGTGTAATTCGTCCAAGAATAACTATTTTCTTTATTTTTTTATCAAATTGTTATGTTTTAAGTGGACGCGAAGTAAAAGTGGCGTTTAAAACAGAGTTTTAGATCATTGGTATAAAGTTTTATTTTTTAAATTCACTTCTTTTGTTAAATGAGAATGGTCGAGCCGATGTGGATTTTTAAAGTAAACCTTATGCCAATGATACAAAACTCTATTTCAAACGCATCCAAAATCTGCTCTCCTTTCCGAGCCGGTTTGTTTGAACGGACCCTAACTCTGATACATAATAATATAGAGATTTTGAAAAATGTATATCAAAATTATCAACATACCTCATCAATAAACAACACACCGGGAACTAATTCTGCAATGCCTTGATCTATGTATTTATTTACTACTTTGTTAATTTCTTTCCTAAGTTTATCTGAAACAAACATACAGGAGAATCATTATACAGATATACAGGAATTAAATTACTTTGCGCATCATGCTGATTAACAAACGAGGCTCTTTATAAGCTTATAAATACTCTATGTCTTACTCTCTCCTTAACCTCAAGGGAATTGTTATTTGGCTGCATAACCAAATAACAATTCCCTTGAAGGTTGTTGTGTTGTTGTTTATTCCGATATTGGTAACAATTTTCGTTCAAATTCAATTCCATTTCTTCGTTTGTATGGAAATGTAATTGGATGGGAGAGCCTTAATACCAGTACATGAACATTTTATTTTTAAGCTATTGCATAGCTTCTATCGCGGGCCTTGAGCGCGGGGACCGAATCCAGAAAATCCGTAACGAAAAAACCTCACGCTCCCCACTCCGACGGGCAAGGAGGTGTGGCTTGAAGGCCGTGCATCGTCTAACGTCGTTTCAGTTCGGCAGTCTTCGACACGGCGTTGTGTGCGTGCGATTAGACGTATTGTACGACTCTACGAAACTCGTTTTATTTATTTAATAATAGAAAAATTTGTTTTCTTATCGGTCACCACGCTCAAAAAGTGTAACTTGAATTAATATCAAAGAAAAAGCTATACTGCATGAATAAAATAAATAAATAAAATTATAATTGCATAAGTTGATACAAAATGCTATGCAATAGCTTTACCGCGGCAGTCCCCGAGTGCCACACGTCTTTTTTTTTATATTTAGTAGAAATGACATATTCATGCATGCCAGTTTCCTGGTGAAATGTGTATTATTCCAACACATGATACTGTAACACCTCTGCATACTACATTTTTTTTATACTACGTCGGGTGGCCGACAAGCATACGGCCCGCCTGATGTGAAGTGGTTACCGTAGCCATATTAACGGTCGCAACATAAAATATCGCTAGCGCGCCGCCACCCCCGCTGCCAACGCAGCATCTTCTTCCTTTCTGGTGACATCACTCACACGCAGGAATACAACAACCCTCAAGGGAGTTGTTATTTGGCTGCGGTATTCTGTAAGGTGGAGGTATATTCCCAGGTCGGGTAGCTTACAATTACGCTCCCTACCTCTGTTCGCCAGAGCTTCGTTTGTCAGTCAGCAGGGAGCACCGCGTGCAGGTGAAGTTTGCTTTGGTTCAAAGATATTGATGAACCAGCTACACCCTAATTTATAACATTTCAAGTGAATACACATTCATTAATTCAGCATTTTGCTGCAGGGTTGTAGCGCCACAGGAAGTAAATAAATTTACCAGTGATCTCTGTCTTCTTGGGTTTCATGAGTTGGCCCATCATGGACATGATGTCGTGGCCACCCTGCGGCCGCGCGTTGGCACAGTCCAGGTCGTGCAGCGTCACGTCTTGAACCACCTCTTTCTTCTTGTGGACATCGCCTTTTGGCAACGGAACATACTCTTCCGCCTTTAACAATAAGAAAACATGCATTTATTGTTAAATAAAAACGTACAGTCAAAGGTAAGTTCAGTACCACCCACTTTAGCTTTAATTTTGAATAAAAAACTCATTTATTACCATTTATTAAAATTTCCTTAAATATATTTCTAGAGAATGATTATGGTTACAAATTAAATTAATAACTTTCAAATAAAGTTTCAAATTTTATTCAACGTTTTAGGTAATGACTTGTGATCCTAGACTGTACATTATAAACATTAAATAATTTAATTTAAATTAAGCTAAAAAATATAATATTAGTATTTTAAATTTCCATCTTGATGGCGTCGTTACGCTTGTCAGTCGAATCAAACACGCAAATTAAGTAACGGCGGCAGGAGCCTGTCCATGGATGGGTTTATATATTTATATGCTCTAAATCCCTTCAATTAAGGGGAGGACCGTATTTCAGCAATGGGATGAGTAAGGGTTGACGACGAAATTTCCATCTTGAGATATAAGCCCAGTAGCATTACCACATCATGGAAATTTAGTCTAATACGACGACGAGAGTGACGAGCTCGATGGTCGAATGGTTAGCAATGGCCACTTTGACTCCGAGGTCGCGGGTTCGATCCCCGCACAAGGCAAACATTTGTGTGCATTAACATGTCTATTTGTCTTGGTCTGGGCGTTTCTATGTATTTACAAAAAAAAGATGTATTTAAGTACATTTATCAGTTGTCTAGTGCCCATAACACAATCTTTGGGCTTAATTTGGGACTAGCTGGCGCTGTGTAAATTGTCCAGAAATATTTATAGAAATATTTATATTTATTTTATTTATAATAGCACACTTTGGCCACTTCGATCACGTCTGTGCAGAGTGTGATTAAGCGTGTGGGCTGACGCCATACAAACTGTTCCGTATTCATCTTAGACGGGAGGTAAGGTCGATACGAGAGAGTGGCAGAGAATGGCCATACTATTATATCACTATTACTTATCTGAGCTAATAAGTTACTTGAGTAACAAATGCTTGATGATTACAATTCCCTTGAGGATTGTTGTGTTCCTGCGAGTGAGTGAGGTCACCAGAAGGGAAGGAGCTGCTGCGTTGGCAGTGGGGTGGTGGCGCGCGAGCGATATTGTATATTGCGAGCGATAATATGATTACGGTAACCGCTTCACATCAGGCGGGCCGTATGCTTGTCTCCCACCCGACGTAGTATATATAAAAAAATAAAGATTAAAAAAACACATTACTGCGAGAAAAAAAACTTACCTCAAGGTCAAATTCGGTGGCAAATGTGTCACTTCGCCCTTGACGTTTCACTGCACCTGAGTTGGCTTCTATATAAATGACATCTCCAACCTCCACTTTCTCCTTCTGAAGTGACTCGTATATAGTGGGGTCTAATTTAAGCTGTTTTTAAGCCAATTATCACATGAGATACTGTTTTGCCATATCCTGAAATAAAGATATGTAAATGAAAATTCAGATAGTGGAAGGAATATTTACCAATCACAAACTCATCTATTGGTATACTCTCCCTTCCTAAATGCATACATTATATTCACTGCCTTGTTCTAGGGACCCACCAGCTCTGGCTTTGCCAGTTTCTTTATTATTTTATGTAGGTGGAAACAAGCATACGGCCCACCTGATGTGAAGCAGATATCATAGAAATATAAACGCTCGCAATATGAAATAACACTCGCGCGCTGTCACCTTGCGAAAAATGCTAATCATATTATAAGAAACCCCTTAGATTGGGGGGAGACCCGTATCCCAACAGTGGGATGATAATGGGTTGATGACGTCATATTATAATCAAATATGACGATGGCGTCATGGCAGGGCAAATAGTAAATATTTGCAATTTAATTATATTTGTCTGGATGCAGGAAGCTATGCATTTGGCTGTAAATAAATATCTGTTCATTTAATTATATTATAGATACAATACATATATGGATAGGTTCCATGTATGGACATTATCCATACATGGAACCTATCCATATATGGAAGGGGAGCATTTAGCATAAATAAATGAACAGAACAAACAAATTACTTATATATATATTGAAAAAAATAAAGCTGTTTTATTACCTCCAGCAGGGTTCTCTGTCTCAACTGGTGTCAACTCTGTAACTTCTCCCTCATACACTTCCTTAGTCTCTCGGATACGCAGTCCAATTGCGCGGCGAAAGTTCTCCATCAGCACCTCAGTTTTCTTTATCTCAGTACTGTATACTTCACTGCCAACCATGGGACAAAATGGAACCTATATGGAATAATAAAAATTAAGACAATATTTTAAGACCTTATGGTCGGCAGCGCGTCAGTGATACCTCTGGTGTCACAAGCGTTCATAACCTGCAATGACTGGTTGCCATCAGGCAGGTTGAACGCCTGTTTCGAAGTTTGAGTGTATAGAATAAACAAAAAGTTGAAAATATTAGGTAATTAAAAAAAGTGTTTTTATGAGGTAATTAAAGTGACAATTTGCACATCTAGTCAATTAGAAGACTAGGAAATATGTAACTAGTAAAGTTACAATTTTCAGTAAGAAGCTAATTACATTTTTATGATTTTTTTTCTTTTAGGCATCTATCTTTATATTCTTAGCCTAGGATTATTTTTCAAGTGTACATACAATTGACAAACATACATACTTATGGGGATTTCACAGCCTAAGGTGTCACTTGGTGTATACTTGCGTCACGCACGGTATGACAGCACCAAGGCAGTCTGCAAGTCGGCGGCATGTGTGGATACACCATCACAATTGAGACGAATGTAAGGACGACAGTGACACATTTTTTGCATTTTGATATACAAAATAAAAAAAAATAGGAAAAAATATTTTTTGTTCAGTTATTTATTCCAAGAAAATAATCACAAGGTCCTTTTTTCTTCAAAACCTATCAAGGAGGCAGTTGCTTTTCTTTAAAATCTATTGTGAGGAGTATCAAAATAAATGGTTATGAAAAATGCTTACATATAGAGATACTAGTTCCTATATGATATACTAGTTTTTGCATAAAATTACTGATGATTTTGGGAGTCAAATTTCCAATATGGTGGTGTAAGTGGGAAAGATAAATTAAGCAGAGAAAAAATTAGGAAAAAGCACATCGTAATCTATCATTATCATCATCAGTAACAAAAGCGCAGCTGTTATGATACACATAAGAGCTGCACTTTTGTTACTGGAGCATCTGTCATCTGTTTCTATCTTTCGGAGTGTCTTCAGTTCTTGGCTTCACATGACTCCTATTCTTTTACCCGACTGCACCAGAAATGAGGCTTATGTTTTTACCCAACTAACAATAAAGGTTATGTTTGTCGAGTATATGTACTTATGTGGATTTCTTTGGTTTGGTACGCTTTACAGCCTAATGGTGGATCCACATATGCCGCCGGCTTTACTGCCGACTTTGCCGCCGGCTTGCAAACTGCCTTGGCACTAGCCAACCAATAGATAAAGCTGCAGTATGAGAATTTATGTACAGTATAGAAAACTATAACTACATTACTTATACATCCATTTTTTACACATTACTAGAGCGCTCCGTAAAACAACCTACTAGACAAAGGTCAAATATTTTTCTTCTAACAAGATTTGCTTCTGGTATTTGTTGATACATTATTTATAACAGAAAAACATTGCGGATATGATGTAATAATGCAATTTTAACAAGATCTTAAATGTCTGAAATCTAAAATAGTCATACTAGGAGAAAGTCTGAAATGAAAAACATCATATTATAATATGTATATTACTTCTACAAGTGGCCAATACTAAATCAAACCAGTCACTTTTATAATAAGGAAAACAATGCAGTAATTTATAAAATGCACTTGACTGTACAATAACGCAAAGCCAAGTACTTTTGTTAAACATGTATAGCCAAGTACTTTTGTCCAACATAACTTTTTCATTTCAGACAATCTCCTAGTATGACTATTTTAGATTTCAGACATCTAAGATTTTGTTAAAATTGCGTTATTACATCATATCCCCAATGTTTTTCTGTTATAATCTATGAACAAATTCCAGAAGCAAATCTTGTTAGAAGAAAAATATTTGACCTTTTTAGGTAACTTATAACTTGATCTTTATGATGTACATAGTATTAATACAACAACATGTTTGAACCTCACTTTAATGTGGATTATTTAAAAAAAAACACTACAGTCAAACTTACCTTAGTGCCAAGGTCCTGTGCTATGGCTAACGCAATAGCGGTTTTGCCTGTCCCGGGCGGACCTGCTAATAGTAGGGCTCGTCCAGCCATCTTCTTGCTTCGGATCATATCAACTACTATTCCTGCAGCCTAGAAATATAAAATGGATAAAGTAATACTTGTATCAATTAAAACAGATATAACTAGTACACTATTTTCACCTTCATTTGAATCCATCGTCTACAATATCATTTTTCAATCATTGAGTTTGACTCACTATCGCTGGCGTAGCGATAGAGTGGAATAGCGTCTAACAGTGACTTTGCCCCGCGTGAACACAGTACAAGGATAAATATACCAAGTGTTATCCTAAAATATATTCTATACGTATGCCAAAGTTCATCCAAATCCGTTCAGCTGTTTACCCGTAAGAGAGTAACAAACATCCATAATAATATGTACATACATCCTAACAAACTTTTACATTTAAAATATTAATAAGAAGGATTTCTCTAAGTTCAAATACCATGCATCCCTGACAAAATTATTGACAAAAAGCAAACCTGAGACTCAAACTAACAATAAGCACCATAGTAACAAAGATAACCTCGAAAACTAGAAAATCAATATGAAGTGCCCTTTTACTCTAAATATATTCTATGACAACACGTTAAATTGCACTAATTTACATTTACTTCTATGGACATACACAAAGTAAAATTAAATACCTCTCTCGCGGATTCTTGGCCCACGAGACCGGCTGCCATTTGGATAGGAACCCCATTCTCATCTAAACCTAGCCCTTTAATATGACTGTGGGCTGATATCCTCTGAGTTTTTGCAGTACTTTTAACTTCCTCTATTTTCATTTTGAAAAGGATAAAAACTGTATCAAGGTTTTCTTCTTTTACCAAATACACTACAAAATACACCACAACAATCGCGGGAAGCACAAAGAGTAAAGTAAGTATATTGGAAAAGAGTGGCAACTCTGAAAATTTCTTGCATGTATGGAAAGTGCTGCTCCAAGGCAAACATTTGGTTACTAAAGCTATACCTATACGTACCTAGGTATAATACCATGTCGTATTTATATATAGGTACCTATCAAGTGAAGTATCAGTTAAAACTGATTTTAGAGTTTTTAGAATCGGGCGCCTTTAGTCTCGCCTGCCAATTTGTTATAGGTAAGAACCCGCACGATGTAAGGTCAACTACCTATCACAAATTCGCTAGCTAGACTAGACATGCCCGACTCGAAACTCCAAAATCAGTTTTAACCAATACTTCACTTGTTAGATTCTCTTGTATTTACACTATCATAACTTCAGTTGAATAATAGAAGTACTTGGATTGAATTTAGATATTTATTATGTTGAAAATTATCAAAATTCTGTCAAAGTACTTCTATCTAGTCGGATATCCAGCAAGGAAATGTAACTCCACGACGGGGACATAGTAAGAGGTTAGGTAGGTCAGAGGGGCAAGATGGCCGTCGAATTAGTACCCATACGGTTTGATAGATAGCGCAGCTTTATATAAAATCGACGTTCTTCGAACATAACTGGCCCTGGGGAAGCAGCAGTAAACAGTGTTGCCAGATATATAATTTTATATAGCTTGTCCAGGGTTGCCAACCATAGAACTTTTTATCTCATACTTTTGTACTTACGTAAATCTCAAATTTTGGCTTTCAAAACTTGTACAATTCCATCCAGCAATAAAATTCAAAAACTGTAAAATTACTTTAGAAGAGATTTTCTTTATACTACATATGTTAGAGTAAAAAACCTCTGAGGTTGTCGATAGTGATACCTAGTTTATAGTTTTTTTTTAAAACATTATGTTGTTGATTATCAAATGAGATGTCTTGGTAAACTTGGTAAAGAGTTATATGTATATTTAAAATAAAAGTAAAACATAACACAGAACACAAATTACATCTTTTCATAACATCAGATACGGCCTGATACCCACTGCTGGATATAGGTTTTCCCAATGCCTTCCACAATATTATTATGCGATCCTCCGCTTTCCGCATCCAACCGCTACCAGCCACTTATTTGAGATCGTCGGTCCAGAGGGGGCGCCTTACGCTTCGTCGCCCCATACGTGACTTCCACTCTACGACTTTACTTCCCCATCTGCCATCGCTGACTCGGCAATGTGGCCAACCCACTGTCACTTCAACATGCTGACTCTGAGAGCTATTTCGATTACTTTAGTCCTCCGTCGAATTTATTTCGACGGATTCGATCCCATAAAGAAACTCCAAGCATTGCTCTTTATAACGTTTTCTTCTCTTTTTAGTACTTGGTAATGATCGGCAAAAATAATCTCCTAATAATGAAGAGTGATTGCCAAACGATACAAAGAAAAGATCGCAATCAAACGTCAAACGGACAGGCATAATTTGGCGTACATTCCGTAAAATTTGGAGCGTCAACTCAGTAGCGCAACTCACTGAGTTAATTAGACTAGCGCAAAACAGTTCACTGAACTGAAAAGAGGATGCAGTTCTTTTGACGCAAATGAACTATATCACTCATAGTTCATTTAGTTCAATTACTTCATTTAGTTCAATTACTTCTGTAGTTCTTTTGACTCACTATTTCAGTTTAGTTCAATGTATCTTTGATTCAATCGACTCAGTAGTTCTATTGACTGATTCCTTCTACATTCTTCTCAGTTCTATTGCATCATTTTGATGACATTTTAATTTTGTATTAAATAAGTATAACTAATTAAATATTTTATAAATTACCTTACAAATATTGATTTTCCTTCAAACTTATCACAGGCTTAGGACTGTCAACCTTGAGTAAAAAGAAATTATTTAGTGGTTAAAATAATAATTAATATAAAAATTGAGCCTTGTATCTTTACTACTATAGCATATTTTCGCTAACAGCTTGTAACGCGTAATTTTTCATTGTGGCACTGATTTCAGACTTGCATTGTTTTTGGAACAAGAAAACATTCTTTGTTTACGACAGGAGATGTGACGTTTCGTTTGGCCGTCAGCTGTCTTAAAGCGGCTGATCAATTTTTTTACTTTTGATGGGTTGCGGACCCTGAAAGCTGTAATGTTTTTAAAATTTAAGTTGAGTTTAAAATGAAAGTAAGGTATGTTTGAAGAGAAGAGTAGGGATGAAGAATGAAGATGATAGATATAAGTAATAGTAGTTAGAAGACCCGCTTATGGTAAGCGTTCTCCCACTATAAGTTTAGTACACAATTCTGAAAGTTGGAAATAAATGAAAGTTACAAATTACCAGACAGAGTTTATTCCTTGGTTCAAACCCTCCACATTGTCTTCCACACAACAAATACACATTTCATAATGATATAAAGCTAAGTTTACAATATTCACTTAACAAAATATTTAGAAGAAAAATGGGCGCCAGACCTGTTTATGCCAGGTCATAAATACAGAAATTATAATCAGCGGCAGAGCAAGTTACAATTTACTTTCTCAGGGCTATGAGTCAGAAAGCCTACGTTCTTATTGCGATCATAATATATATGGTTTGGTACTGAGATTCACTATTACGGCAAAAGTCTACATAAACTGCTCGATCGGTAACACCACTTAGCTGCAAGGTCTGGTGAACACAGCTGTACTCGAGCGATACGGTCTCGAGGCCGCTGTATAAAGCTGACCCGAGTGTCGAAGTGCTCGGACGGCGTGCCACGTCAGCACTGCGCAGTCAGTCTCACGACCAGAGTTAAGAGGAAGATATATATAAAAAACCTCCCTGTGGACAATATGCCCGCCTTTAGCACAGGGAATCTTATGTCCTTAGCCTTAGAGTTCTAATTCGGTCAGTTAACCACGCACGAAACTATCTGTCTCGTTTTATCTCGAACAATTTCAGAATCTTCCGTTCTTTTCTCTCTCTATCGCTAGCAATTTTGGCATTACAACGTATCTCTCTCATTCTAGCACGTACGCTTTATGTATTTCCGTTCTTTTTACTCTTTGTCACTCGATTGAACTAAATGACGCAGTGAACTATATGGGACAAGAAAGAGTGAGTGACAAGAACCGGCTTGTATGGTGAACAGGTACAATTGAACTACTCACTCAGGAACTACACAAGTCTAGAGTTTATCCAAAATTGCGCCATGGCATAACAAGACCAAAGGCGCATGGCTTCCGTCCGGCCGCCAAGTGAGCTACGTAGCGGCGCACACTCTGCTTGCAGCCGACTGCGCCATGACGGCGCGGCACTATGCTCTAATAAACATAAATAACGCACCACGCACACAAAGTTGCTTCGTTGCCTCAGTGAGTGAGATAGAGTGAGAGCCAGAGATATCGCGGTTATTTATTGAGATTTACTCTGTGCAACACATTTTGAAAAAGTGTGTCAACTCATTAGCGCAGTGAACTGAGTTAGTGCAATCGCGCGGCGTTGCAGCGTTACCTTACCATATCGAATTTGACATTTGTATTATTGTATTTTATTATGGTTGCATTCGTTTTGCAGTTGAATTTTCGCATTTAATTCGGGTTTTTTCCACATTATTTTCGGTTTCCGACAGTCATTACATTTTTTCACATCGTATCCTCTAAAACTGAGTTTTAATCTATATACTTTATTTTCTTGACCTGTGGTTATGTTACGTGCAATAATTGTATAGGAGCAAACGGAAAGGCAGCCCAGCTGTGATGGAGTACACAGCACAAAACTTAGAATATGCAGTATCAGTATTCTATAATGGGGAACAGGCAGAACGAGCTAGAGCCCATGCATGGCTTACAGCTGCCCAGCGGGTGCCTGAAGCTTGGAAATTTGTATGGGAATTACTTCAACCAACCAAGGTGAGGAAAAGGTGGTTTTTCATGGTACTTTTTTCGGTAATCAACGTTCTATTTTAAGGTGTGATCAAATAACATGGTAGTTATTTTGAATTGCTAAACAATCTATATTTAAAAACTACCAATAATTTCACATAGCCATAAATATTACAAATACTCAGACAGGCATAAAACACTAGTACCTACCTACGCAATTAATGTCTGATTGAAAATTGGTAATAACTTAATTAATGTATTGTCACTATGATACTTATTTTACTTTTGTTACTTATAATATTTTTGATGTCTTTTTATTTATTCTATTTGTTCTCAAAAGTTTTATTATACTAATTTTCAACATACATTGTTCTAAAAGCTTAATTTTTATGAGTATTTTTAATTTCATTTACTTTTATTTTGTGTATGCTATAAAAAAATGTTGTGGTACATTTTGTACTGCACAGTTTATGTTTCAGGGCACAGAGATACAATTTTATGCAGCAACGACATTACACACAAAAATCCTCCGATGCTGGAGTGAGCTACCTCCAGCAAGTTATGATGAGTTGAAAGAGAAACTCTTACAGGCTGTATTTGCTTATTCCAAGGGACCGAAGATTGTTACAAATAGACTGTGTATTAGTGTTAGTATCACATTAATTATATAAAATTATATTTATATACATTTCATATCCTAAATAATCAATGATATCCACTGAAGGAATTCCATCCATCCAAGGACAGAATACAAGTCCTAAAAAAATCTCTACGGAGGACATCTGTCCAAGATGGTGGATATATTACCTGTAATCTAGCACTTAGTGCTTTAACATTTTACTAGTATTTTAATATGTTTCTAATTTAGCAGTTCAGTAAGAGGGACACCATAATGAAAAGCATAATTGAGGTTTACATTTAAAGGTGCCATTAATAAATATGAATGAAATAACTGACAATTATTTTTGTCAACCTAAATTTTTGAAACAAATTTACAAATTTTGTTTGCTATGGAGCTCCACTTTGTTATTTCATTGTGTAGGAGGCCAGTGGGAATTCTTTTTGCCATGCAAAATTCACTCAAGATAATTGCTTTTTTCTTTAAAAAATCAGTATTTTATGGAAACTACCACAATTTTATATTTTATCAGGTAAAGGGATTAGAAATACTTAATTTTGCAAACCTTTCTCGTAGGAGACACTGTTATAAGTTTTTGCCATTATAAATTTTTGTAATGATTTTTCCCTTACAATCTTCGAGCTTACAATAGATCTTTATCTTATCTTAGAGTGGGGTCTAGTGCTGCAGCATCAGTGACACTTTGACCCTCATGGATCTTTTGTGCTCTCCCTAATCCTTTAGTCACTCTCCCCTGACTGTCTCGAGACATGTACAATACAATACATAATATACTAATATTATAAAAAGGAAAGATTTATTTATTAGTAACTAGCGGCCCGTCCCGGCTTCGCACGGGTGGACAATTTAGTAAAAAATATAGCCTATGTTACTCAGGCATAATGTAGCATTCTAATTGTGAAAGAATTATCGAAATCCGTCCAGTAGTTTTTGAGTTTATTCGTAACAAATATACAATGTTTCCTCTTTATAATATTATTATAGCAGCCCATAATTTCTTTTATTTTTTTGTTTTTAGGGTTCGGAACCTCAAAAGGAAAAACGGAACCCTTATAAGATCACTTTGTTGTCCGTCTGTCTGTCTGTCTGTCAAGAATTTCTATGTCGAGAATGCGTGGAGGTATCAAGCTGAAATTTGAACTGTATACTCAGGTCTACGGTCCCATGAAGTTAAAAAAAAAATCAAACTGCTAAGTTTACGTAGAAAAAAGTTACGGCCGTTTATTCAGCAAAAAACGCATATTTCGACACACTCAAGGGAATCAAAACCTATAGGGTACTTCCCGTTGACCTAGAACTATGAAATTTGGCAAGTAACATCGTTATAGACTACAAGTACAGGAATAAATCTCAAAACTATACATTTGTAAATAGATCTTAAAAAATAGGGGGTCTATATTTTTTATAGGGTGTCGAAATTTCAAATTGAAACTACTAGTTCAAATGGGGTATCAAATGAAAGGGCTTGATGTACACATTGAAAAATATATTTTATTTATTTTTTGCGACGCATTATTTCTTATTTATAATGAAAAATATCAAATTTAATAATGATACTACGTACCTACGGAACCCTCGGTGGGCGAGTCCGACTCGCACTTGTCCGGTTTTTTTTTTGTTGTTTTATTTTTATATTTTCTAAACGCAATTTAACCAACGCTTTTTCCCAGCGACTATCGAATCAAATTTTAGAATCCGTACATGAATATATGGTGTCACGGACTTTTAGTAGATTACAATAATGTCTACAAATCAGTAGTATTATTCTATCATAATTTTTTTTTGCTGCGACAGCAAATGATGATTTGATTTTTTAATACTTTAGCCGTTTACTTATACAATATTGCAATTCTCGTCATAACTTTTAAACAGTGCTTCCAATTGTAATGAATTAAGAAGGATTTTACTTCTAGATCGATACCCTTGATGATAAAACTATACTATATTTGGATAAGGGTAAATATCTTAAGACGAATTTGACCCACTTTTGTTTTTGTTGGAACATTAGTTGAAAAATAGAACACAAAACCTCTTATTGTGACTTAAATATAGGTCTTGGATATATAGTCTTGCGAATTTTTTGTAGATTTTATTAAGGCCTATAAATCCGTAATAGGTACATTGTTTTGTTATAACATCAACAGTTTTCACATCGCACGTCAAGAAAGATTTTTGTTCTCTACCTTGTGTTACAATATTGCAATTTTCTTACGGATCCCTAATTTTTTCGAAATTAAAATATAGCCTATTACTCCCTGATAATGTAGCATTCTATTGGTGAAAGAATTTTTGAAATTGGTCCACTAGTTTCGAAGCCTATTCTTACAAACAAACAAAAAACAAACAAATCTTACCTCTTTATAATATTAGTTTAGATTGATAAAATCTGGCACTATTGAACCGATTTTAATAATCTTTTCATCATTACAAAACAAGTAAAAAGAAATTAGTTACAAATCTTTTAAAAATTAAGTGAGATAGCCGTTATTTTTAAGGAATCCTAGTAGTTAGAGGGGCTCTTACAACTCGAAATTGTTTGCATGGTTTGATTCCTATCTTAGAGATCGACAGCAGTGTGTTAAGGTAGAAAACACCCTTTCAGACTGGACTGCTTTAACTGCTGGTGTCCCACAAGGTGGCGTGCTTCTCGGTATTTATAAGCCAAATCACGAAAGTTATTTCATCATCCTACCATCTGTATGCGGACGATTTGCAAATATATCATTCGGCTATACAATTGTTCAATTCCGACCTGGTAGCAATGGCAAATTGGGCTAAGTCATTCGGGCTACTAGTTAATCCCTCAAAATCACAAGCTATGATTATTGGTAGTAACAGGTTAATTTCGAAGTGTAACTCTTTTCCAAATATTTTTTACAATGGCATCAGTATACCCTATTCTACTAAATCTAAAAACTTGGGTCTAATCTTATCCTGGGCTGCTCACATAAATGAAGTGAGTAAGCGCATTCACTTCTCATTCCACTCTATCAGACGTCTCCAGAACTTTCTTCCTCTCGCTACTAAAGTTATGCTTAGTAACACTCTGCTTCTTCCTATTCTCGATTATGCCAACGTATGCTGTACCGATGCGAATGAGGAAATCTTAAATAAAATTGAACGACTCCAAAATCTAGCCATTAGGTTTATCTTTGGCCTAAAAAAATTTGATCATATTACTGAGTATCGCAACCAACTCAAATGGCTCCCTATTCGCTTTCGACGTAATGTTCATATTCTTTCGTTCCTCTACAAGATCCTTAAAGATCCAACTTCTCCCGCTTATCTTCGTTCCCGCTTCCAAGTCCTTCCCGCTAGACCTCGTCCTCTTCGCCAGTGCATTACCAAAACGCTAGTTCTTCCTACTGCGCGTACTATTTTCTTCTATAATTCTTTTTCTTATCGTACTGCACAATTATGGAACCAACTACCCTCTCATATCTGTGAGAGTCCGTCTGTCACGTCATTTAAAAAATGACTAAAAGACCACTATTTATCGATCATCAGCATCACGTAGCTATCTATGTATGTTTATGAGTATGAATAAGTACATTTGTGTGTATGTATGTATTTTTAGCTATTTGTATGTGTGTAGGTATAAATATATCTGTAAATATGTATGTGTATGTATGTGTATATAGATATAATGTATTTTTTTTGTATGTATTTATAGATTTGTGGATTGTGTATGATGTGTAGACTATGCAACAGTGTGTATGGTAGTAATGTTCGTCATATAATATGTATACTTTGCTATCCGTTATTTTACAAACCATTCCACAGCACAGGTTAGCTGGAAGAGATCTCTTAAAGAGATATGCTCGCCTTTGCATAACTGTATTATGTATACTGCCTGTACTGTATAATTTATATGCAATAAAGAATAAAGAAATTGCCACATATCCATATGATATGGTGAAACTCGAGTTATATAATTAGACATCCCTTACTATAGAGACTTGACTAAAAATTTGTGACCTATTCATACTGTCATTTACTCCATGCTTTAAACAAATTTATCAATAATTTATTGACGCTAGACTTATATAAATAATATTGCTGACCCTAAGTTTTTTTTTTTTGTAGAAAATGTGATACTTTCTTCTTTTTATGTCTTTTTTTTATCTCTTATAGTATTGTACATGCTTTTTTTTCAGCTGGCAGCATTCATATTGCAGCAAGGAACAGTAGATTTAGCAACAATTCTGAGACCACTGTCGTCCGCTGAAAACACATCATTACTACTGGAAGTGCTCACTGTTATACCAGAGGAGGTAAGTGCTTGTTGCAACTGATTGTAAGTCCACAACGCACTGGACCACAAAACACCAGTGTTATCTCATATAACTCATTTTAACTTTAAACAAATAAATTTAATAAATATATATTATATAAATTTATTATTATATAAGATTTAAATTTAACTATATCCCTGATTCTTTTTGCAATATTCTTTCAAATATGAAGTACAGTCAGCTCAATATATACTGATATTTCTTGATAGGGTGTTTTAGGTGTTTATAGATAAATAAATAATAATAATTTACGCCTGTAACAAGGATATATATCCTGTAAACTAGGATAGAAGCTTATGGCAGATTTTATAAAGAAAGTTAACGGAAATTTTTTATTTCTGTTCACACAAATACAATATAAATTTTATAAAATATGTTTTCTAATCTCTTCTTCAAATGTCCAAAACACTTTCACAATTTTGGAGTCCGTTATCATGTCACTTCGGCCATAAACTTGCTACATTTTAGTTGTAATTTGTGTTAATATTGCTATACAGTAACAATGTTTTCAAGTCATTAAATATTAATATGTTTGTAGACTTTTATCTTGTATTTAAATGTAATTGCACCATGAAACGGTTTTATGTAAGCAAAAAGTATTATAGTATAAATACTTGGTCTACTTGCCCAATATTTTTTTGCTTAATTTTTGATGATCAGGCACATACCACCACTAATAGGAATTGAACTCATTATTAACTTCCGAGATATCTTTGATTTTCGTACCCGGCGTGTAAGGGACCCCTAATGAACCCTAAAAACCGGGCAGACCTACCGTTATTACCTCCGTTACCCCGCCAGCGGCTGCCCGCGGATTGACTCTTGTGGACTCTTCTGTACCTGATAGTATATAATTATAATAAAATAAGTGGCACGCCGTTGTTTCCTCACTTCTTGCCAGGTTGCACAGATAATTGCCTGTCTGTCTGTCTGTCTGTCAAGACCCTCTATGTCGAAAATGCGTGAAGGTATCAAGCTGAAATTTGAACTGTATACTCAGGTCTGCGGTCCCATGAGGTTATAAAAAAATCATAAGATTTTTTAAATCTTAAAAAATAGGGGGTCTATATTTTTTATAGGGGTCGAAATTTCAAATTCAAGCTACTAGTTCTAATGGGGTATCATTTGAAAGGGCTTGATGTGCACATTGCAAAATATATTTTATTTATTTTTTCGACGCATTATTTCTTATTTATAATGAAAAATATCTAATTTATAATGATCTTACATACGGAACCCTCGGTGGGCGAGTCCGACTCGCACTTGGCCGGTTTTTTTGGAGTATGGGTCGAACGGCATCGACGGTGCGCTGGCCGGTACCCGGCTCCTCTAATCTTTCTTCCCACCTCTGGAAAAGCTCCTTGTGAACGTTTTTTTCCAATGGGTATATCCCTCCGGAAAGGGGTCCAATCCCGTGACACAAGAAAAACCCTAACCTAATCAAAGATCAACTCGAATCTACCCAAAACACGTTTTACTACATTCACCAAGGGTTACATGGTACAGTTGGTATGAAATATGACTAATCTATATATATAAAAGCGAAATACCACTCACTGATTAATCACGAAATCTCAGGAACTATAACACCTACAAACTTGAAATTTTGCAGATAGGTTCCTTATAGGGTGTAGACACCCGATATGAACGTATTTTACGAAACTCCACCCTTAAGGAGGTAAAACGGAGGTTGGAAGTTTGTATGAAAGTTCTATGTTTTTGTAGTAAGAGACTTTAAATTTAAAATGTATGGCTCTTATGGATGGTGTGGAGGTGTAGTAATAATGTGTCTTTAAAATTCAACCCCTTTTTGAGGTTAAAACGGGGGTTGGAAGTTTTTATGAAAGTCCTATGTTTTTGAAGTAAGAGACATGAAATTTAAAACGTATTCTCAATAGAATAGTGTGGAGGTGTATTAATAATGTATCTTTAGAAATCAACCCTTTTTTGGGGTTAAAACGGGGCGATGATAGTTTGTATGAAAATCCAATGTTACGGAAGTTACAGTAATTATGGCAGAAGGATTTTAAATGATATTTAAGAATAAGAATTATTGAAAACAGCTACTTGCTATTATAAGGAGGGATGTTTTATTATAACAATAAATAGAAATCCATTGCAATGAGACGGGAACGTAAAGATTGAGCCACATCAAAGCGTGGGCGGGCCGCTAGTTTATTATATTGAACATGAAACTGATTTTAGAGAAAACTCTTGTCTTCAAACTCTGTTGCTTGGATTACTTATCTTTGACGCTGACTGTACAATCTAATATCGATAAAATTTTCATTGCTGATACTTATGTTTATTTTTTCTGACAGTACAACAGCATGACAATGGGAACTGCATTACGGAGCAAAAATCGTACAGCACTGCAGCAAGCAAGCCCTGCTGTGCTCGACGACATGCTTAGATATCTGAACACAGTTTATAAGTAAGTTAGCCATGGAAAATAGAAGGCTGTATATTTTTCTGTGTTGCATTAAGCACACTACTTATATAAAGACTTGAAAGGAAATGAAATCACATTAAAAGTCTTTATTCTACCACGAGGCCCTTGTGGCCAAATTAGCACCTTAAGCAACATTGAAATTATCAACAGAAATGTTTTTTATTACGTCTTTTAAATCACAGCTCATCGCCATATATATCTCAACAAATTATATTTCTTAGTACCATTCATAATTTCAGGAAAAAAGCAAGTGAAATCTTAAGTTAATGGTTTAAAAAACGCCTAGGCATAAAAGTGCAACTTTTATATATTATAATATCTTTATTTACAAAATATTACACAAATATGGAACAATATATATATAACAACTATAAAACTAAACTTTTGAATTGTGTTGAATAAGCTATTTGACAATGTTCAAAAATAGTATAAATTATTTAACAATATCGTAAAATACACAAAACTAAGATCTGCATACTTTCATTCTAATGTCTTCCGTCCGACTTGGGTCGAACAAAGTTTGGCGGGAAAGTCCATTTTAAAAGTATGAAATTATTAAAAAATAATATTTCCATTGGAGAAACAATAAAAAATACTATAACTTTTATTATGGTACTAATTACATAAACGTAATATTTAACATAGCTGTCGTACAATTTTCTGATTTTATGCATACAAAATACAAACCTGTGACGTCATAACTCAGTAACCTTTTGTATGGAGCGTTTTCGGAAAAGTCCCAAATTGTGATTTTCAAATTAACATATCTCGGGAGATTTTTGTGCTATCAAAATAATTCTTTCACCTATGGTTACATTGAGACGTCCCTACATATCAAAACGAACAAAATGTTGGTCAAATAGCCTATTATGAAACACTCTTCTCTAGAAATGTGTGTAGATGTCAAAATGAATCTCCATTGTTTACCTGTACCATTTAACTTGTGTTACAGTGACTACAGTGAAGAAGGTCCATCAGATGATGTCGTCCAAGTTTGGTTGAGTGCAGCAACGTGCGCTGGCAGCTGGCTGACGTTGGGCGGCGAGGATGCGCCCGAGATCACTTCGAGCTCGCTACCTGATCGCCTGCCACTCTGTAGCGCGTTGCTTACCGTTGTGAAAGTTCTGTATATGTAAGTAAAAAATAATTGGCCGTGTGGTTTCCGGCAGACTAGAATAGAATCACTCCGTTTCTTCCCGTGGATGTCGTACAAGGCGACTAAACTAACTACATTATCAAATATCGATCAGGCCTCCCCAACCCGTTTGGCCAGCGTGGGGAGTGTAGGCCAAATCCTCCTTCCGTCTAGGATGGACGAGAGAGGGTCGTGCGTGCTCCTGTAGTGGAGACTAAAATAGATCTGAAGATGAAGTAAAAACAGACAAAAAGAACTATAACGATAGAATTTTAGATACAAACTTACATTGTTTAGCTTCGTTGACTAGGAAGAGATATATTTTGAAAAATGGAATAATTCACCTGCGCCCCCTAGGTGGGATTTGAACCCATGACCTCTCGATGACCGGTCAAGTGCTCTTCCAACTGAGCTACCAGGAAGGTTTGTGTTGCTGACGAATTTTTGCATCTTATATTGTACTGCGTGAGTCAGTAGGAAGAGATCTCTAAAAGTGATAAGTGTCACGGACACAGGTATTGATAGACTAGCGTCAAAATGTTGCGGTTTTCCTATCGAAACTAGCGACACTTTCAACTACATCGTGGTAGTCCATAAACGAAGATATAATTATTATTAAACTTATCAAATATGGAATTGTTCACAATAATAATTATCACATTTGGAAGCATGTTTGAGAGAAAGTAATACTTATCTTAGAGTTTGGAAATCGGTCTACATAAAGATTTGTAGAATGTACGTGTATCTTATACAGAGTGTACATTGTGAGATATAAAAAAAAATCTGTCATGTGGTCTCTTGACCGAGTGAAAACTTCATCTCTCGTTCACTCCCTGCCGACTTTACTCGAATGAGCGTGACATGTTACGAGGTTGAAGGCCTAGGCTCATTCCCTAGCCACGAAATAAAGTGCTCAGTAGGCGCACTGAAGATGATTAAAAAAAAAACTGTGTATGCTTGACCACACGGCAGAAGTGAAAACTTCATCTCATTCCCTCCCTGCTGACTTTATCTGAACGCGTGTTACAGAGCCAAGCGTTACTGCTTAATTTCATCCCTAGCCAAAAAAATTGTGCATGGCACACTTAAAGAAGTTTTAATTTCTAAATGTGATGCAGGTGGAACGAGGCGGTGTCGGACATAGCGCTGGATGCGTGCGAGGCGTGCCTGGCGGCGCTGCGCGCGGCCGCCTCGCCCGACCACGCCACGCGGCAGCCCACGGCCGCGCTGCGCCTGCTGCGGGACCTTGTCGCGCTCACCGCGCCCATCATGGCGCGCGACAACGTGCCCAACTCCATCAACGAGGTCAGTACTCACTCACCCGCGACATTCAACAAACTTGCACTTTATTCATGAGTAATCCAGAAACCATGTGCCAGATATAGTGATCAATAAGTTTTATAAATTTTTCATTTATAGTTGTAGATCATTCGGATTGCCACCGGGTTAGGTTGTCAAAGGAATAACAAAAATATAAGTAATAGTGATAGTAAAAAAACACATAGTCATTTCGTTGATGAATATTTATTCAATTAGATTGGACTGATTATCGTATATAAATGGCTTGTTCACTTTCAAATTAGAAATGTTAAATTTCCTATACCCAGCGAATTATGTTGTGCATTAATATCTCCGGCAGTCAGATTTTTGATAGATTTAAATCAATGCCTATTTAACACAGGAATTGCTTTCGGCGCTGGTAACGTGCTGTGTGGCTCTTGGGGAGTGTCACGCTCAGACAATAGTGCAAGCGGCCG
Source organism: Hypsopygia costalis (assembly GCA_937001555.2). Taxonomy (NCBI): domain Eukaryota; kingdom Metazoa; phylum Arthropoda; class Insecta; order Lepidoptera; family Pyralidae; genus Hypsopygia; species Hypsopygia costalis. The sequence goes on from OW443332.2 coordinate 22,680,877, forward strand.
AGAGTACGGACAAGGCGGACGCGCCGGAGAACATTCGCGAAGGAGCAGAGACGGCGCGCCAACTCGTGGAGTTGTTACTTGCGGCACAGGCTTCCCCGGGACATTACCCACTTCATGAGACTCGCTCCAACCTCGTTTTCGGCTTCTGGTATACGCTACAGGTATGTCTTGGATTCATCTACATGTCTGTACCACTAGAGAACAGTCGGCGCTTCCTTCCTTACCAGTCATTCAGAAACCTAACGTAGACTGCGGATGCCATTTTTCAATTGATTACGAAGCACTTTAGTAACCGTATAAAAATATGTGTCTGTCTGTTAAACTATTGAGATTTTGATGTAATAAAATCAGTTGTAATTAAGGAAGAGAGAAACCGGTCGGTAAAAATAAATCTAATTAACTGGAATAGTACAAGTCATTTTATTACATCAATATGTTGAAAAAGTTCCATCAAGTAATTATAGTAATAAATGCAAAAATATTATAACAAACCTAACCTAACCATGACCTATACACATAGTTCACTTTCAAGCATTCTATGCTTGACTGGACGAGATCCCTTCTGGGATAAGTCCGCCATTGTTTATAATATTCTGTATGTACTTGTAATTTTATGTCTTTGGACAATATAGTTTTACATACAAATAATTCAGACATAGGTACATACTTGTTTATGAAATTTAAATTTGCACATTTTATAAAAGAATAATTTCAATTGAAAATAATTAAAAATAATTGGACAATTTAATTTATATTTTGGACATTGCTATTTTATTTGACATATTACTTATTGAAATGACATTTTAATATAATTTTGATAATAATTTTTGACATGTTAAATAATAATTATTATTTAAATAGTTATCTTGGCCAACTTGCCAGATAAATATTTTTTGAAAAATGGAAATTCAGTTGGTAGAGCACTCGACCGGTCATCGAGAGGTCGTGGGTTCAAATCCCACCTAGGGGGGGCAGGTGAATTTTTCCATGTTAAGTAATTAATTCATACAGATACTAATGATAATGTTTGATATTATGGACACTCAAATCTGAAATAAATGAATATTTAATTTAATTTCAAGTCAATAACGTGACTTTGTCAGGACCAAGTGCAGAACATGTCGATGGAGCAGCAGGTGCACCCGCTGTGGCGGGAGGTGTTCTCGCGGCTGCTGACGGCGCTCGTGTGCAAGTCGGAGATGCCGGCCGAGTCCGCGCTGGCCAGCGACGACCTCGAGCTGCTGCGCTGCTACCGGCAGGACGTCGCCGACACTGTGGTTCGTAGCTGGCTCCTACATCCACACTAATCTTGCCTCCTTTATTACTTTATCTGTGACTTTTTGGCGTGAAAACTTAGTGAACGCAGTCGTGTTTTTAAAAAAAAATTCATAATTGAATCTGATATTGATTCATAATAGACATTACATACATATAATAGACATAGGAATTATTTGAGTGCATAAAATTAGTAGTTTTAATAATAATAACACGTGTTGGTCAAAAACTACTTTTCACACCATGAAGTTGAGTAAGTGGTGCGTGATATCCACAGCAGGACTAATCTCTTTTTCTCACACACTCGCCAATTACTCTTTCAATTATTTCATGGCGGTGTGGAAATGACGTTTTAACAATACATCCTTTCTGTTTGTCTCTCAATACATCTACAATACACGTCTTCTATTATCTGGTGTGCAGATGTATTGTTTCGGCGTGCTGGGCGAGTGGTGCTGGTCGACGGTGGAGGCGGTGTACGAGGCGGCGGAGAGCGACGTGCGGCGCGAGGCGGCGCTGCACGTGTTCCTGGCGCTGTGCGACGTGGCGCCGGGCGGGCGCGCGCCGCCGCCGCTGCTGGCCGTGCTGCAGCACGCCGTGGACGTGGCGCAGCGCGCGCCGCCCGCCGCCCTGCTCACCACCGCGCTCGACTGTCTCGGTCAGTCGCTCTCTATACACTGCACGTCTCCAGCCTCTGTCGTCGTCGGTATCAAATAAATATGGCGTAGGTATAACTGTGTACTGTTTACATCAAAGGTATTGACTATTTCGTGGCGTGACAAAATTTCAAACGTCTTCACGGTTGTACAAATTTGTTAGTAACCGCTGTTCGTACTTTCGTGTACGTATATTTCGCCCGAGTAGTTTTTGCGTAACTGCACTTGACCGACGCGTGCTGTGTGCGCAGGCGGGTACGCGTCGTGGCTGGGCTCCGTGGAGGCGGGGCGCGCGTGTTCGCTGGCGGGCGCGGCGATGCGCGCGGCGGGCGCGGCGCTGCAGCGCTGCCCGCCGGCCGCCGCGCTGGCGCTGCGCAAGCTCTGCGTCGACTGCAACGCGCCCGCCGCCGCGCTCGCCGCAGACATCGTCCACGCGGCGCAGGTAACGCGATCCAACCGCACAACATGGTTGTCAACTATGGAAAATAATTTGAGTAATTTTTAATGTTTTAATATTAGACATGAATATGTCGCTTTTTACCTGTTTAACTTTAAAACGAGCTGGAATTTTCCGTCGTTTGGCAAAGTTAGCTCGCTAAAAGCCCATTATGCGTAAATTTTAAAAGTTCCGAAGTGACGTGTAGTGCGGTAGTACAAACCCGCGTCCACTCATGGCTCCATCGACCTGGCGGTCATATGAGCCGAATGTCTGGAGATGCGCGCGGCACATTTCTCTGAGGCCGTTTCGTCGGTACATAGAACCCTCCACCTCTCATAGCTCCGCCGACCTCGCGGTTATATGAGCCGAAACACGGGAGATGCGCGCGGCACTTTAACGCTCTTTCGTGCCGCGGGCAATTCTTGACTCCCTACAAATTATTTACTCTATCTCCCTTGTGCGTAGTTGGCCCTCTCCCCCTTCTGGGGCGGCGACGAATACATTTCTGCCGACGCTGTCAACCGTTTGCGCACCACCTCCATTCTTCTCCAATCGTTCCTCGGTGCTCCTACGCGCCTGCGAAGCATGAGCGAACCTCCTCAAGGCTGCGAAGTTCGCCTCCGTAGAAACGAGATCTGAAAAGTGTATCGTCCGCACAGAGCGGTCCGGGGCGGAGCGGCGACGCGTGGGTGCGGCGGCAGCTGGCGGGCGCGGCGGGCGCGGCGCTGGCCGCCGCCGAGCCCGCCGCCGCCGCGCCGCTGCTGCAGCGGCTCGCGGACGCGCTCAGGGACGATCTCGACGCACAGGTGCGACTCACTCTCATACGTACCACATTTATTGATATCATAAATTTAAAACTGATGGAGAACGACTCGATACTGTATAGGTAAGATAATGATCTATCATTATGATGTATAATAATATTGTTTGTTCATTTTTCTACAAGGTCCTCAGTTTGAGATTATACTGTTACAGATGTTTTGTACATATACATATATGTATGTTATATGTACAAAACATCTGTAATAGTTATTTTGTACAAGTACGCCAACTACCGTGTCGTATTACGCAGGCTCGTGAGCCGACCCAGCGCACCGGCGCGGCGGAGGTGACGGGGGCGTTGATGGCGGCACTAGCGCCGCGCGCGGAGCTGGCCGCGCAGCTGTTCACCACCGTCGCCAGCTCGCTGCCGGCCTTCGCCCTGCACCCCGCCCTCGTCGAGGTATGTACTGTGGCCGCGCAGCTGTTTACCACCGTCGCTAGCTCGCTGCCGGCCTTCGCCCTGCACCCCGCCCTCGTCGAGGTATGTACTGTGGCCGCGCAGCTGTTCACCACCGTCGCCAGCTCGCTGCCGGCCTTCGCCCTGCACCCCGCCCTCGTCGAGGTATGTACTGTGGCCGCGCAGCTGTTCACCACCGTCGCCAGCTCGCTGCCGGCCTTCGCCCTGCACCCCGCCCTCGTCGAGGTATGTACTATGGCCGCGCAGCTGTTCACCACCGTCGCCAGCTCGCTGCCGGCCTTCGCCCTGCACCCCGCCCTCGTCGAGGTATGTACTGTGGCCGCGCAGCTGTTCACTGCCGCCGCTGGCTTAATAAAACTAAAGCCAGCGGCGGTTTATTGGTTTATAACCTATACATGATTTTATTTTATTGACTGGTTTACATACCATTTCGTAGCACATTATAAAAATTGTATTAGTGAACATTGGACGTTTCAATGTGTATGTTGTTCGTTTGTTTCAGCCCATGTTCCATATACTGAAGCAGACCGTGTCGACGTTAATGAACGACTGCTTGCCCGTGGTCGCAGAAATAGCACAACTCACAATAACGGGATTCAACAACAAGCCGTGCGCCTCCGGACTCGACGTTGTGAAACTTGTAAGATCAAAACGTTTCAGTATCATCATTTTAGCAATTTACGTTATATGTTGTGCAATACCATCCATTTGTTCGTACAATTAAAACACGGATGGATTCAGAATTAAAATATTAAATTATGGCTCTCTAAATTGAAAAAAGAGTAATGTAAGTTGTATAGATATTTCACATTTCTTACGAATTTTAAGCCATTTTTTTATGTAATTCAGTTGAGTATATAACAACTTATCACAGTTACACCATAAATTTTACTACATTTTGAATACGAAATTGTCGTTTTGGTATAGATTATTAAGATAATAACTAGGTAATTAAAACAAGAACGTTCGTTCACTATGTCCATTATCAGCACGGTTCCGAAGTAACAGGCCATATACACCGTACCTTTACGCAACCGTCAAAATCCGAATGTTTAAAATCGTACACGTGGACAAACAGTTCATACAAATATGTTAACCACTACCACAGAATAATATACTCTAACAGAAGATCCACTTCCGACACAATTGGAATAAAAATTAATAAAATATCAACCTTCGTTACGCGCTAATACGGTCCAAAATAATTCTGCAGCTGTACTCGTACCTAAGATTTTCAGCGGCAGGGACAATCGAAAGTAACCCCTATATCTAACGCGTTACGACCGACCGCCGCTGCTGTTACAAAATGGTTTATCCCGGCCTTGACGAAACCCGGCTACGTGTCGCTCATAGGGTTGAACCACGTTGAACATGAAGCGCTCGCGGTCGAGCCGCGTAGATAGGTATAAATACATACGCTTGTTTATTAATGATCAATAAAATACATAATATACTTAAACTACCAAAAATTGTAGTAGGTTTACGTATTGTAGTACGTTTATTACTCTGCTGTACTTACTTATGTTACTATAGCATACTCTGTGATTATTAAGTACATAGGTAGGTACTTAGTAACAATAATGTTACGTAATATTAAATTGACTTTTTATATGTAGTACTCGTACCTACCATATAACCTAAACTACAACAGAACTATAACTGCATTGAATTTGTCTACTTCTTAGTTAAACTCAAGTTATCATTACTACTAGTACTTGTTTACTTACCTTTCGGGATTATTCGGAAGTTTGTGCATGGTTAATCATTATCTTTAAAATTTGTGTTCGTGCATCCGAGTGCGGAACAGTAACGCTTTTGTTTAAAAACCATCTTGGTCGCGTCGCATACCGCGTGCGTAAGAGAGCGCGCATGACACTCGACTAATTATTGCTCTCGGGGGCGTCGGGCGTGTAGGTAAATAACTCGGCCGAATGGCGGAGTGACACAGGCCTGCCACTACTTAGGCCCGTCAAAACGCCTTGACGGACAACGACCTCAAGCGGGCACTCAAGCAGTCCGCTAGCAGGTCTTAGGCCTTACATAGCCGGCAGTCGTCATGGAATTCTTATTTTATCAAAACATTTATCTTTTTTCTGTAGTCATCATCCTTTGTTAACGTGCTATATGCGGAAATTTGTTATCAGCGTCTTCCCATGTTAATAATATTATACTACGTGATTTGTGAATCTGTTAATTTCCCGAAAATAAATAAATAAATAAAATAAATAAATAAATTCAGAAACTGAATTTAAGAATCTGAATTCCGGTGTGTGTGAGTTTGCTCCATGGAAATGTATGCAAAGCGTGCGTCCGGAATTCACATTCTTAAATTCTTCATACTCGTTAGTACTTTTTGCCAGATAGATCTAAAAAATCAGTATGTATGTGCTGAATAGGTGTATTGTATGGATTTCGATGCGTCCGGAATTAAGATCCTTAACTCAGTTTCTGAATACCGGGACGGTTTCCGGCTGTGTGAGTTTTTTTTATATGAGAGGGGGGAAACGAGCATGTGGGTCACTTGGTAAGCAATCACCACCGCCCATGGAGATCACCAACACCAAGGGGTCGAGCTAGCCTTTTAAGGGAAATAAAAACTCTGTTCTTGCAGGCCACTGTGTCGTAATTGTTCGGAAATACCGCTGAGGGATGTTGATTCTACAGTTAAACCGTTCGTGGTATAAAATGTCTTAGTAAACGTACTGTAGTAGACCGCCAATTATCTAGTCGTGTGTCACCTGCAAGCAGGCTACTCGTGCAAGGCATTCGTTCCCCGAGGGACACGTAGAGAGGAGCGGCTGGTAATGTGCGTGGTGCGCCGTGGCGGCCGACGTAATGTGTGTGGTCGTCCGTCAGATAGTGCTGGTGGTGGGCAGCTCGTGGGGCGAGTGCGGGCGTGGTGCGCCGTGGCGGCCGACGTAATGTGTGTGGTCGTCCGTCAGATAGTGCTGGTGGTGGGCAGCTCGTGGGGCGAGTGCGGGCGTGGTGCGCCGTGGCGGCCGACGTAATGTGTGAGGTCGTCCGTCAGATAGTGCTGGTGGTGGGCAGCTCGTGGGGCGAGTGCGGGCGGCTGCTGCACGCGGGCGTGGTGCGCAGCGCGCGCACCGTGGCGGCCGACGCGGCCGCCCAGCCCGACCTCACCGAGGCGCTGTTCACGCTGCTGCACGCGCTCACCAAGAAACGGCCCGAGTACATCGCCTGGATCGAAGACCTGCTGCCCGAGCTCGTCGAGCTAGGTCAGAATTTATATATTCATTAGAAATATACGTCACTATCTAACAATATATCACTGTTATTTGAAAAAAGTGGCTATAACGTTGCTATAACTAATAAATTTACTACTAGATGGTCCGATGACCTTAAGAGAGCGGCTGGGAGCGGCTGGATGCGGAAGGCGGAGGATCGTATCTGCTGAAAGCATTGGGGTAGGCTTATATCCAGCAGTGTGTAGATACAGGCTGATGATGATGATGATGATTAATAAATTTATTTCCGTTACCACTATCTTCGTTCTGATGCTTAGGCCGCACTCATCGCGATAACGCGAATATTCGGGTTATCGCGATGTATGTAGCCAAAATATTCGCGAATACTTCGACTCTTCGGGCGAAGCTTCGGGCACATCGCTCCGCTGTCGATAAACACTCGCACATCAAAGGGTTTTATCGCGATGAACTTCGTTTGCGCGACCACATTTCAGTCGGCCCGCACCCATTGTTCCTAACGGACGTGTTAAATGCAATTACAGTGTATAATATTGCCGAAGTCTGTAACATGGATTGGAGTAACGATATTTTTTTTCTCCTTTTTCTTTTAATTTGTTTTTTAGATGACATAAATGTAAAAATAATTATTTGCTGTCATAAAATAGGTACAGAGTAACCGGAACGCAAAAAACAACATGGACGTTGTTTTTTGCGTTCGTACATCGCGATAAACTTTACAACGCGCATTATGTGGCCGCGAAGATTCGCCGTAGACCGAATATGAAGTTTATCGCCCGAATGGTATCGCGATGAGTGCGGCCCAAGCATGAGTGCAGCGCTGTTTTTTTCATGCAGTGACGTGTGTTATGTATTGTTGTATGTGTGCAGGCTGCGAGTGCGTGCGCCTGTGGGAGGCGAGTGCGGCGCGCGCGGCGTGCTGCTGGCTGGCGGCGCTGGCGGCGCGCCGGCCGCAGGCGCTGCAGCCGCGCGCGCCCGCGCTCACCGCCGCCGCGCTGCGCTGCATAGGTCACCACTACCACTTGCTTCTTTCACATTTTATCTTTGTTTTACCACTATTTCCGGACTTTATAGTCACTGGATTTCTAAAAATGCGTAATACTTAGATCAAATCAAAACAAAATTAAATAAAAGGAAAATTATGCTACGATAATATGAGACGAGCTCGGTGGTCGAATGGTTAGCGATGGCCACTTTGACCCCGAGGGTGCGGGCTCGATTCCCGCACAAGACAAACATTTGTGTGCATGAACGTGTCTGTTTGTCTTGGTCTGGGTGTTTTCTATGTATTATGAGTATGTATTTACAAAAAGTACATTTGTCAGTTATCTAGTACCCATAACACAAGCTTAATTTGTGACTAGATGGCGCTGTGTAATTTGCCCAGAAATGTTTATTTATATATTCATTATACAGTTACTTAAATATAATATAGATAGAGATCTTCTAAACCAAGGTATGGAGCCTCTGATTTATCAGTGGTCCTACACTAGGCAGAAATGTCTGTTCTGTGGTGACCTCGATTCCTTTAACAAAATTGTTCACATTTTTAACTGGGCATGGAAATGTCAAGGTTAAACTTATTTAATTTAAACTTGTGCCATCATGAATTGAAACAAACGGTCCATTGTCTGTCGGGCAGGCGGCGCGACGCCGCGTAACCAGATCGAGCCGCTGGCGGAGCTGCTGCTGGCGCTGAACCGCGCGGCGTGGTGCGGCGAGCACGACCTGGCGGCCTGGCTGCGGCAGGCGCTGGCCGTCGCTGACTTCCCCACGCACCACGCCACCGAGCCGCACAAGCACAAGTTCATCACCGCCGTCCTCAAGTTAGTACTCCACACTCCACGCCAGTGGCATAACTTAGTCCGCACTCTACGCCAGTGGCGTAACTTAGCCCACACTCCACGCCAGCGGCGTAACTATAGGTTGGCAAGGAGGGCAAAATGCCACGGGCCCATACTAAGGGGGCCCCAGAGGGCCTACACTAAAATGAAAATTCTAAGACAATTTGGCGGAACACATTAAAAAAATAAAATACGCTCAAAACGACGAGCGAGAGAAAGAGAAATATGTAAAGGTTTCGATATCCTCTTGTGATTGATTTATTGTAATGAAACTACTAACAACGTCTAGTTACAAGTCAAGGACAGGGCCCCATCTGATGAATTAGCCACGGGCCCCAGTTGGTCTAGTTACGCCACTGCTCCACGCACATGCATACGCAACTAATTGCAGCTTCTACACAGAGAGGGACTCACTTCCGATGTCATTATAGAAGATAATGAATTAGGGTTGCCATCCGTCCGGGTTTCCCCGGATTTGTCCGAGTTTGAAGGGCGTCCGGGGAGCGTCCGGGCGGGGTTTCATTTGTAGTCGGGGGTTAAAAGTTTTAAATCACTACCGCCACTCCATGTTGCGAATAACGGGCTTGTCACAATAAAAAATAGCGCTAGTACTAAAAACACTGATGACTTGTCCTAGTTGCTAGTGTTTAGATGATGGCAACCATATATTGAATCCTATTTTAACACAACAGCACTATTATTGGTTTTTATTGCACATTTTATTGCTTCTTGTATAATAATCTTAAAGATAATACAAGAAAAGATATACAAGAAGGTAATCAGACATCATCACACGACGATTGCTGGATTGCGGGGTGATAATTCTGGCGATTTGTTGGCCTCGTCCCTTGAAAGCTGCCATACATTAACCAACATTATTATTATTATTTAAATAGTTGTCTTGGCCAACTTGCCAGAATATTCAAATATTTTTGAAAAATGGAAAAATTCACCTGCCCCCCCAGGTGGGATTTGAACCCACCTTTCGATGACCGGTCGAATGCTCTTCCAACTGAGCTACCAGGAAGGTTTGTGCTGCTGGCGAATTTTTGCATCTTATATTCTACTGCGTGAGTCACAGTGTGGCGTCATCAACCTATTAAGTAATTACACTACTAAAAAATCATTAAATATATATCTGTATGGATGTGTTGTCAATCATGTTGGCAGATATTTTAATTGACAATACAGCTAAATTGTTAGACAACATGGCAGCTTTAACTCCCTTCCGGACCGCAATGTTGAATTCTTAAAATGTTGCACCTGATTAGCCATCGGTCTTTCCAGACGCTAAGTCTTAGTAGGCTATGTATTCAAATCGAATGAAGTAGTGAGCACGTTGACGACGATTAATACAAATAATATTTACAGGGAGAAAAGTAGCAAGCGAAGACTATTGGAGACCGTCCAAGAGTTCTCTCTGGTGTGCCGCGGGCTGGTCGGGACAGAGTACGCGCGACAGACGATCGCGTCGCGGCAACTCGTCGCATAAACTACAATTGTACATACGTTATAAATAGTAATTTATTTATTGCCCATCATCATTTCCCGGGTGCCTTTGACCCAGATTTATGGACTTATTGTTTGAAATAGAATGAAATCCCCAAAATTGTTGGGAATCTTGTATTTCAGCATATAATGCAAAATCATCATAACGAGGCAGATGGCCATTTGATCGACTTGCAGATAATACGATAGAAGATCTGTGATATTTTATTTTTACTGTCAGAATTTTAATATCTTGCGAATAGGAAAAATTCGAGCCTCTTGCTGATCTGAATTTATTGGGTTCAAAATGGGAGAATCTCATTTACTTAAAGAACTATCGATAGTTGATTGAATACATACGGTAAATCAAGAGGCAGGATTTTGTGTTGTTGCGTCTTTCCATTCTGTACAGGGACAATATGCAGCCATACAAAAAACGATTGTAATCGTGTATAAGGTTTTATTCGACGTGTACTAATTTAAGTAATGCATAATCAGGTTGTAAAAACCGGCCCTTAATCTCAAAATAAGGGTTTGCAATTTTTTTTTATACCATTAAAGTGGCAAACAAGCATACGGCTTGCCTGATGCAAAGCAGATACCGTAGCCTTTGAACGCCTGTAACACCAGGGGCATAACACGCGCGTTGCCGACCCTGTAAAATCAAGCAATCGAGTCAATTTAAGAAGTCAAGGCTTCCATGTGCTGTGTAGATTGGAAGACCTTAATTAATGAGTGTTTTCAAATCTATAAACGAATAATGAACCCTTGGCGTTCTGACCGTGTACAGTTTGGAAGGATAAGGTGTTGATATTCTGTAATAATTCGTTTAGCTTTGCTATGTATTGAAAAACTCCGTATGATACACGGTTTTTACAGACTCGTGACGGTGGTAATCCCTCGCCATCGGTTCGGGCTTAACCTGTTTACGTCTTTTACGACACTGTATTGTACATAATGTACTATTGAAAATTATTTTAAAAATAGTCGATCGTACGAGGGTGCGTTTTTAAGTTCGTGAAATGGGGGGGGGGGGGGGGGGGGGGAAGGAGTGGAAATAAAAATCCAAATTTATTTTTCCTTTTCAATATGCACCTACTACCCTAATACATCTTGCAATTAATTTATCTCTTCTCGTTTTTTGTCTAAATCCCCGAAACTGTACCCTTCACTTCTTCATCATTTGAACACTTTTTTCTAAGAAGTTATTTTATCAAGTTTGGAAATAGGTATCACTGGGAGCCAAGTCAGGACTGCAGGGTGGGTGTGGCAAAATTTTGAAGCCCGCCTTCTGCAGGGCAGCCATCGCAACACGGCTCTTGTGAACAGGCGCACTGTCGTGCAGAAGGACGCCTTTGGTCAATTTTCCCCTTCATTTCTCCTTGATAGCTTCCTTTAATTGCTCTAGGATTGAAGCGTGAGTAATCTCTGGTTATCGATTGTGACACCTTAAACTTCTTGGGTGGTGGTATGTGTTTTTTGTGCCACTGCATAGAGTCCTGTTTAGACTCAGGTTCATAATAATGAACCCAGGTTTCATCACCAGTAACAATTTGAGCCAACACTACATCTTTTTGTTTTACCTACAGATGTCCAAAAATGCACGAAAACACTCCACGCGATTTTGCTTTTGAGGCAGCGTGAGCCTTCTCGGCACCCATCTTGCGCTGACTTTAGTCATACCTACGATGGCCGTAAAGAATTTTGAAAATGGTTGTATCTGATACTCCAACCATTTCTGCGAGCTTTTTCTTCTTCTAATATTAATTTTCCCTACTTTTTGAATACTTTCCGGAGTAGTCAACTCGATCGACCTTCCCGGTCGTGGGTCGTCTTCAAGTGAGTCCCTGCCTTGTTTTGCCTTTGCTTGATTAAAGAGCGTATGTCATTTATAAACCGTAGGTTTACTTGGGCAAGAGTACCCGTAAACGAATAAAATCTCTTCCACTATGGTCTAAACTGATTTTCCTTGCTTGATAAGGAACATAATAACCGCGCGGAACTCTATTTTCTCCATATTTCACAATTTCTTCCAGATGTTTGGTCGACGATAGTTCAGACTAAGGACCAAATTACGATAAATACTAACAATGAGTTGCGCAATTAGCACCTAATTCAGCGACACACCACTAATTACCTAGCTACCCATTCCGCGAACTTAAAAACGCACCCTCGTACGTTTACCAAACGTAACAATAGTTGCAGACTTTAATATTTTCGTTGTATATAAAATCATTTCACTGTATATAGCATTAGTGATATTAACATTTGATGAAAATAAAAGATTATATTATATATCATTTTTTTATTTATAAAATTGACGCATCCTTGTATTATTGATGAAATTACGGTTTTATTCTTTATTGTAAGATTTCGTTTCATCAACAAGTTTAAACAAAGTTTACGAATTTGGTATAAGTAATAACTTTCTCTTACTAAACGCATAAAGTTGTGTGTATCAATTATAATACTGCCCCCTTACCACCATCTCTTATTGCGACTCAATAACTGAATAGATTGCTTATTCATACCAATGAATAAGCGACTCTATTTCAAATGTAATAGAGTCGCTTATTAATTGCTATGAATAAGCAATCGATTCAATTATTGAGTCGCAATAAGAGATGGTGGTAAGGGGGCTGAACTGAGAAAATCAACACACAAGCTTAGAATTAATGCTCTCGGCATTTCTGAAGTACAATTTAGGATAAAAGCGAGTCTTCATTATTGCTTGACCGCCCCTCATTATTGGGGTGTAGTGGCTCACCACGGTCTTTAGAGCCAAACCCAACCTGACCTGCACTAATATGGGCAGCGGTGATTGCCCCCCCCCCCCCCCCCCCAATTAAAAACAAAAAATGAATTTCTGCGTTGGAAGCGTTGGTGCCAGCACGAGAGCAATAGTTCATGTTGCGAGTGTTAATATAGCTACGATAACCACTTCCAAAGAAAAATCCGAATATGAAAAAATCAACATGTGTGTGGTGAATAGGTGTTTTTTATAGAATTCTGTGCGTCCGGAATTTAGATCCTTAATTCAGTTACACAATTCCGGGACGGATTCCGGCTGTGTAAGGGCGGCCTCAGAGTTTTATAGTTAATTATCAATGTAAGATAGAACATAAAATGTAGTTTATGTTCATAATAATCTATCTTTTTAAGATTCATATTTCCACCATTTTGGATTAGTCGTCGTGAATATTCAATGCTAAAATTACTGCAACTGCGATAGCGTGCAGATTTGTTCCGTGTGTGACACATGGGCAGTTGAAAGAAAACGAAATCATTACATAATTTAACTATTTAATTCTCTTAGAATGTTACAATATACATAAGAACAAAAATGTATATATTGGCTTCTGCTCGCATCCCAGTCTTGATGGATTACACGCCTACGCCAGCTCCAGAGTGCCACTATTATAACAATGGAAATCTATGCAAGGCAGCTGTCCACAACACTTGTATTAAACAAACGTAAATTGTAACATAATATATATTATAAATTTCAGTGCAATCCATCAAAGAACGAAATATCACATGCGGATTAACCTTACATAATTTACTACTATAACCTTACATAATTTACTACTATAACCTTACATAATATATACTATTGTATTTATTTTCCTAACCCAGTAACTGTATTATCATTTACCTATACTATTTTCTAAGCCTAGCTTTTCCTACTTAATAAAATAACCTATACCACTATATAATAATATTCGTCCTTACACGGTATGGAACGACTTTACACGTCAGTTAACGTGCGGGCAGACACGTTCGGGTTCGCGTGTCGCTCCGCACGATTGCTTTCCCTATACGTATAAGCCGATAAACTATTCGGATTTTTGAGTATACGCTTACGCAATGGTGGTAACCAAATGCGAATGGAAGGATTTAACAACTCTTTCAACGGTCAAAATTTCATAGCATAATAATGACATATCTTTTTTAAATCTAGCTTACCTATATAAATAAGACAAAACATATTAATGTTTCTATGAAACACTTACCTCCGTTTTTGAAACTTTCCAAAATTTAGTTATTTATGGTTGAACTATCTTACTTTTATCGACTTAATCACTAATTGGGACGGGGGCCCACCACACATTCCCACCACTGTATCTCCTGTGTAGCCAGGATTAACAGCGGCGACCGCCAAAAAAGGCAATGAACAATGAAGTCCATTGCAGTCCCAGGGGTAAAACTACGGCTGCCTTGGAACTCACAACGAATTTAATCAGAAGAAATTAGTAGGAGTAGGAAGCTTTTGGAATTTGACTTCCCCTCTTAGCAATGTGAGAGACAGCAATATGGCAAATAAGGCATTAAAAGCCTAAAGAGATGGCTAGTCAAGTGAAGCTCAACTGCCGTGCACCACGGATTTTAAGTTTCTAACACTATTAGGGACCTAAAACATTGAGTTGTTACCTAACACATCGATTCCAATAATATGAATTGCAAAATCGTCTGAACGCTTGGTAATTCTCCCTTGTTGCTACCAAATCTGAATAGTATACTACCCCGGATGCAACTTGCAATGAATTCAACATGTCATCCCGCTCCCGCTGCCAAAGATCACACTCCCAGAGAACATGGTGTGCTGTTTGATCGAATTCAGAATTAGCAGTAGAACATTCGCATAAGGGCGACGGCACTAATTTAAACGAAAAGAGTTTAGCTTTAAAATTGCCATGTCCAGTTAAAAATTGCGCAACGGGGTGGTCGACTTCTAACCACTTTTTCTTTAATCTATCTCTTACCGATTGAAAGAACAGATACAAGTGGCGTCCTTTGGTAGAAGTTTCCCACCTTTCCTGCCATTCAGACAGCAATGTTTCAAATACTTCATTAATAGGTTTGAACAGTCTAACTATTTTTTCACGATCACGCGTTTTCAAGAAATCAGGGACCATATTTTTAGATGTATAGTACATTGAAGCGCGGCGTTGTACTTCTAAGTCTACCGGTAACACACCTGCTAGCACGGGTAGTGCCTCGGTGCTTACAGTTCTATACGACTTACATAAAAATATCAGAGCAAGGCGCTGGCTTTGAAGCAATTTACGACGTGCTGCACCTATAGTAGCCCTATCTGCCCACGCAGGTGAACCGTACGTAACACAACCTAAGTATGTGGCGGTATAAATAGTTTTTAACGTTTTGAAAGTTAATCCCCACGTAGAGGTAGAAATTCGTGTTAAGGCATAGAAATTCTTTTTTGCTTTTTCACCTACTTGCTTCATGTGCTCAATATAATTAAAATTTCTATCCAAAAGCAAACCTAAGTAACAAACCGAACTTCTATTAGCAACTGATACTCCATTAAAATGAAATCGCGGTGAAACCTGTAAATTTCCCTTAAGCAAGAGTTGATATGTTTTATGTGGCGCAAAGTCGAGACGATTACGATAACCCCAATCTGAAATTAAGCCTAGGCTAGTGTTGGCTAGTTTCTCTATGCTAGATCTTGAATTAGCATTGATTAATAAGAGACCATCGTCAGCGTAACCAGTTAACGAGCACCCTTCCGGTAAGGGTAGGCTAAAAAAATCATCAAAACCGATATTCCAGAGATACGGTCCCAACACTGAACCCTGGGGGCAGCCCTGCGTGAGCACCTTTGAAGCAACATAATGGCCAAGTTTTAATTTAGTTGTACCATTCAAAAAGTACGATCGAATGAGAGAGTAGATGTTGCTAGGGCAACCTCTCACCTTAAGTTTCAGCAACAACATTGGCCACCAAGCATTATCAAAGGCACCTGAGATATCTAAGAAAATAGCTACAACATACTTGCTCTCCGAGAGCTCAACAACTTTGCGCACTGCGAGCGCAGCATCAACAGTGGACTTGCCAATGGTGAAGCCGTACTGATTTTTATGAAATTGTGGGCCACCGGGCAGCAACCGTGGCACAACCAAGCGCTCAAGCAGCTTACCCAACGACGGCAGCAGAGTAATAGGACGGTAGGACTTCGGATCGTCTGGTGGTTTATCACCGCCTTTTGGTATTATTTTTATAACACCACTTCGCAAAATGCCAGGGAAATGACCTTCTACAATACACCGAGTAAGTATTATTAAGATAGGTTCAGCGGCTACTTTACAAGCTTCTTTAATCATTCTATTCGAAATTTTATCATCACCGGAGGCTTTATTTGTAGGCAAAGCTTTAACAATAGACATAAACTCATCCATCGACGGTACATTTGATATTGGAGTGGAAGGGCACATATCCGCCGCGCTCCTAACCTCACGATGGTAGTCACTGTCACTATCGGCGCAATCATCAGGAATTAACGCATGCAGAATTGTCTCAGCGGTCTCTTCTACACCAAGGGTATGTGAATTATTAAATTTTATATTGGATACGTATGCCTGATCAATCCGCCTATTTGCTTTAAATTCGTTATATAGAGGAGACCACGGGCCCTCACTATTTAATCTTTCTACAATACGTTTTAGTAAATTACCTTTGGATTTTTCAACAGCAGCGCGATAGTGAGATCTAGCAATACGCAAGTCACTTAGAGCGGTTTGATAAATTTCTCCTTCGATGTTACGTTTCTTTAACTTTGAGATTTTACGTCTAGCGGCACGAAAATGCCTACGCAACCTAATAAGGGTATCATTCCACCAATCGCATCGTCTATTATTAACTATAGGTTTTCGACCTAATGCAACGTCAGCGCAATATATGAATGTGTCAGACATAATTTCAACACTTTCCGTGACTGTAAGTTCACTACGAGTAAAATCTTTGGCGCGGGAAGCGAAAAGTGAAGCAAAGCTTGCCCAGTCGGCGTTCCTAGTTTTATATTGAAAACCTATTAACTGTTGCGGATTTAAGTTATCAACAACTGGGGAGAACTCACACACAATCAGACGGTGATCACTACAAGAAGCTTCAGGAAGAACGCGCCAGTTTTGTATTCGGACGTCTGCACTAGAAAGTGTGACGTCAATAAAAGACTCGCCCATTGGGCTACTAAAAGTAGGTGGTGCTTCAGGGGTATTGTGAATATGAAGATGCATTTCAGCAATGAACTCTTCAACAGCAGAGCGTCTGTCGGCATCGGTCGCTCTCAACTTGCCGTGCCATAATGGTGATGATGCATTTACGTCTGCTCCTATAATAACCTTATGACCAGTAAGAGCATGCAATACTCTTCGTAGATGATACAAATGCGAACCCACAGGGTCAGAAAATTGAAAATAACAACTGACTACAAATACTCTTAAATATGGAGATGTTACTTCAGCTACCGCACAGTGAGTGGACATTAGGTGATTGATTGATGTTATAGTAAATCCGCCCCTTGGCGCATATATACCCGCGCGCGACTTGTTATTAAGTTGTATAAATTTACTGTTTAATTGAGATCTTTGGTACTGCTCCTGAACTAAAACAAGATCGAGCTTATAGTCCGCAACGAGCTTATCCAACTCAGACGTAGCAATTTTATCGTTGTGTAGATTTAGTTGTCCAATTACGACGTTATCCATAGGTGGTGTTTAAAATATTGAATTCTAACCGTGCTGCGTATGTGGGGCAAGACTCTGACCCGATCTTGTGGTCAGCAGTCTTTTTTTGACGCCTACATGCTGCGCATGTAGGTTTGAAGTCTGCTTCAGACTTCTTCAGACATTCCCGGGAGTCGTGTGCTTCGGCACAGTGGGCACAGGTGGAGTTATTTGCCGAGCAGTATTTGCTGACATGCCCATACTGCTGACATTTCAAGCAACGCACGACTTCTATATCGTCCACGAATCTACAAGTGGCAAAATCTATAAAAATCTTATCTTTTGTCGAAATAAGGTGTTTGCGTATTTCCGGGGAGATTTCGACTCCTACCCACTTCCTGCCGTAGGCAGTAGGACGACGACGCACGATTTTTATGTCTTTTAGGTATTCCGGAAATGTAATTTTTAATTCGTCTTTTATATTTTGATTATATAACGCGGCTAAAAATTTAGTGTCGTCCATTGTATCTGGAATGTCTTTTATAATAATACGCGGGCGGCGTCCTTTAGGCTTTTCGAGCTTAAGTCCAGCCGATTTTATGCTTTGAATAGATTGCAGCTTTTTAATTTGAGCGTCATTAGAAACGCGTACTACTACACCGGATTTCGCAGTTTTCTTGACTCCTACAATTTGAAACCCATCATCGGATGGCTTAATTGCTTTCATAAGTGCCTCCTTAGTAGCTTCGGATGTTGTTAACTCCGCGGATCGTTCTTCTGTTGGATAAGCTACTATGCAAGGCACAGGCTCGCGAGTTTGAACCGGCTTAATTTGCTTTGGCAAGCGAAGTTTCAATTTTTCGGCGTACGACTCGCTAGCCTTAGTTACAGGCGCAACGGGGTTATTTTTGGACTCTAATTTTAAGGATAATAAATCCCGTTCGACAATCGCGAGCTTTTTTTCAGAAATGGCGAGGTATTTTTCCGCTGTGGCTGACTTTATGGCTAGCATCGATATTAGTGAGGTAACTCGTTGGGTCATGCCCATTATTGTCGATTTATTTGCTACACCAATTCGCGAGGTTTGCCCGATAATTATCTCATTAATTTTTTCCAGACATTCCGAAGATTCGCGAACAAATTCAACATAATCAATATTTGAATCAAGAATTTCAGCCGAGGTGCTAAGGCTTAAGTTGTCTACATTTTCCGTGCTTGCTGACCGCTGTAGTCGCTTTTCATCAGGTGATAAGTGGGTTGGTGATATATCGCCTAATGTTCGCTTGGCATTAGTTGCCGGCGGTGATCGCGGCGTCAAATTACTACGACCAAAAATTGGTGTCGTGCCACCAGGATCATCGGTATTACTTGACATTTTGTTTATATAACGAGTTAGCAGGTATAAAACTATTACCTATCAAAATAAAATTTTCCCCGATTCTGGGGTAAATTTATAAAGTGACAACACTGAAAGATTTATGTATTTCTTTTGTTGTACTAAAATTAACACTAATAAAAACCAGTATTATAATATCAAAATATGAAATTATTACGTACCTTTTACGGGCCAAACCTGTTTTACAACGAGTGATGCAGCCGTAGTTAGTCACGAAGCAGCACAAAAAATTTTTGTTGTTTACCTACTAGTTTGCGAATAATAATCACTGTATCAACTTTTACAAATAAAACCTAAATATGATCAAAATTTAACGCGGAAATGATAAGTTCAGATCAGATGAACAAAATTCACCGAAATGCCCACACACTTAACGAAACAAATTAAGAGAAATATTTAATTTGCAATATCAAATCGCACTGACAGATTAGTTCGACCGTCTCGCACAAGTGCGGGAGGGGGAATCGACTTAATCAATCAACCAATGTTTTAGTTAGTGTATAACGATAGTAATTCGTAATTCCCAATTTGTTTTCATCTAATAATATTTACAAAAATGACTACCAATGACGAGATCTATAGATACAATAAACTCATAATAGGCCCAATAGGGTAAGTTTGTACATGTATTTATTGTTAATAACTTAATGCTAGCTGAACATTACGATACAGAAGTCATGTTTATTCTGTCTGTATATTTTTGGAACCTTGGCGCGCCACGTGGTTTGCACCGATGTATTATTTTTTGGGTTTGCATCAAAAGTACTGACCAGATTTAGAAGTTGACTCGATAGTGCGACGGAGAACGCTTCAGGTCATAAGTGTTTTACTTTTTTTATGATGGTCATATTTGGAGAGAACTTTTAAATATATAAAAATCTGGGGTGCAAGTGGTTCATCAACATATTTGAACCAAAGCCAACTTCACCTGCACGTGGTGCACCCTGCTGACTGACAAACGAAGCTCTGGCGAAAAGAGAGGTAGGGAGCGTAATTGTAAGCTACCCGACTGGGATATGTACCTCCACCTCACAGAATACCACAGCCAAATAACAATTCCTTGAGGGTTGTTGTGTTCCTGCGAGTGAGTGAGGTCACCAGAAAAGAAGGAGTTGCTGCGGTGGCAGCGCGCGAGCACTATGTTATGTTGCGAGCGTTAATATGGCTACGGTAACTGCTTCACATCAGGCGGGCCGTATGCTTGTCTGCCACTCAACGTAGAACAAAAAAAAATCTAGGCTTACGTTTTTTTTATAATACAAGAAAAACTAATAATGAAAAACAAAAAACAAAGACATGATTTAACATACAAAATTTTCAGTCTAATTAAATTATTGACAAACGAACACTCTAATTGATCAAGTTTGTTGCGTCTGTGATATATAAAAATATTCAAATCTGATAATATTCAGGAGTGGAAAAATATTTTTTCTTTTTGTATGGGCATACATGCACTATACGATTCGAAGATACGAGAGCGTGAGTAGCCCCTAATCTTGCCTTCGTGTTTATGAACAATGTCCCTAGAGTATTTTTTTAATATACACAGTATAATAATTGTTGATTATAATATTTAATGCATACTCTCTTCTATTTGACATAGAGATCGCGACACGTAAAAAGAACGCTGGCGATCAAGGTGTACGTTAGACGATTTATCGGTCTATTTGGTGGTATGATGTGCGATGTACCCACCAATAACTAATATACGAAGCCGCAGCGAAAGGTTTGTTCAAAAATAACACAATAAACTTTTGTGCGCGAGTGTGCCCATGGACAAACACACTCCCTCCGCTTTCTCCCAGCGTTCTTTTTACATGACGCGACCTGTACCACAAATAAGTTATATTTTAGATCATTAGAATATTATGGCACCGTAAAACAACCCTAGTGCCATATATGTTGACAGGGGGCATAATATTTTCAGTTGACTAATTACATCGCATCTTTTCCCATATATTTTTTTTCATATTCGTCAACATGACTTTCAGTCTGTGTTCCAGCGTGGAACGTTGATCTCTGCGCCTCTCGACATGTTCTCATGTGTCGGAAACTTCCTTTGCCTCGTCCACCTGTTCGTTCTTGGTGATCTCGACATTGAAGTCCAAGTATTTGTCGGGGTCGCAGTGGCGGTTCTTGAATCTGAGGAAGTTGAGCGCCTGGTCGAGGGTGAGATGGAAGCAGTCCTGTCGGCTGACGTTCACGGACGAGCTCTCTAGATCACTATGCGTGGATCTTGCATAAACTAGTTTCCTTGCGTTGTGTTGACCGATAATAGTTATCTGTAAAATTTTAAATACATCATCATCATAATAAATGTCAATCGCAATCACATGTTACTAATTTATCCGTCACTCCATCTGATCCGAGTTGAGAGATTGCATTGACGTATCCATACTATGCTTCATGACACGAAGTTCTAAAATCAATATTCTTCCGTACCACAAATAACACAAACTCGCAGTCATCTCATCATACAGTATGGATTTTCCGCCGCGGTATAGAGCCGACGAAACTAAGAGTGAGAAGTTTTTAAAGATTTTGCAATATGTCCTAATCAAGTGGTGTAAGTGGTTCACTGCGATCTTTAGAGCCAAAGCCAATGTCACCTGCACGTGGTGCACCCTGCCAAGCCTACTAGCGAAAGAGGCTCTGAAGTGAGGTAGGGTATAGAGTATTTGTAAGCTGCCCGACTGGGGAAGTAAGTACATTGACCTCACAGAATACCGCAGCCAAATAACAATTCCCATGAGGATTTTTGTGTTCCTACGAGTGATATCACCAGAAAGAAAGGAGTTGCTGCGTTGTTTGCGAGCGTTAATATGGCTACGGTAACCGTTTCACATCAGGAGGGCCGTATGCTCGTCTGCCGACCGACGTAATATAAAAAAAACAGTTAAATTAACGTCATTATGAAAAATAAAATAATATTTTTCCGTCAAAATTATCTTGCGTATAATTTACATAATTGTCTCGTGTTAATAAACGTGTGTAAATTTAACATAATTACCTCGTAAGTGAAGTTCTTCGCGTTGCACTTGGGGCCAATATATGCGACGTAAATTACAATGCCCCAGGAGCGCACGTCGATGTCGACGCGCAGGTGGAAGTACTCTTGCAGCGCCATGATAAGCCAGTCGTCGTGGTGCTCCGTCGTCACCTTCATCGAGAACGTGTGTTTACGCCCGATTTTAAGCATATCCAGATGCTTGCTCTGTGGGAATTATTAATTATTAATTATAAATTAGGGTTTAGAAGCTCATTCGTTCAAATGACTTTTAGACAAAGTCAAAGTCAAACTTCTTTATTTTGTGGGCCCTCGCGGGCACTTAGACACGTCTTTTACAATTAGGTATATTTTTTTATCTACCAGCATTTCGGAATGACCATTGACGACAGTTTCTACAAAATTTATTTTATGCAATTTTTATCTTGTTAAAACAAAAACGATCGAAAGCAGTTTTATACGTTTCCTGCCAAAAAATCTCAAATCGCTGCCTTACCGGCTCGCGGCATATATATACTTAAGGGGCATGTTCCGATGGTCCGTCCATACATTTTTTGATGGGATTATACACGAAACAAAGACACTCTTTGTTTAAAACAAATCATTTTATCACTTTTCTACTATGAAATGTTGTCGCGTCTGACCTTTTCAGGAAATAACTTACATTATTAACTTAGGAAAACAATAATGAAATCCAGGAAAAATTGTCACTTGTTTAGTAGTGTGAGTGAGTTTCGACAAGCAAAATAAAGCGCCACCTTTATTTTGCTTGTCAAAACAAAACAAACAAATGATTGCGATAGCTTAAATATTTGAACGCTAGATGGCGCACAGGCGATATTTTAATTCTGAAAGTATCATTATTTTGTTAATAAATGTACAATAATTGATTTATTTCCTTTCCTACCTTTCATAAAATAAAAACATTATAATAACATAAAATTGTCGACCCTAAACGGCAAAGTAAACAATTTTATTACTTATTATTTTTATGTGGCAACTTTTTTCGTAGAAAAGTAATAGATGCGACGTTGCCGTCCGTTCATAACCTTGACCTAGATGCACTACGTTGAAAAGAGGTTGCCGCTCCGCTCTTTTTGATATTGTTCTAATACATTTTCCAAGTTACGATATGTTGCGTTCAGAAACAAACAAATAATTGAGTTACTTACATTACATATGTACATCAAATAGACGTGTTTTATTGTATAAAAATAAATAACTGATTATAATCTGATTTATTATTTTCTTTTTCGTCGACCAATATTCTAAAGTATATATTCCAGGAATGTAAAGATAAGTATTACTGTTATATTTTATTGTTCTTTTTTCTCAGGATGTGTTCCGAGTTCCGAACGCAATCTAGGACAATAAATATGTATCATCTGTCAATTCTGTCATACTATGATACTAGACTAGATGCGACTGCAATCTAATTATGAATTACTATTCAATTTCTTTCAAATACTGAGTGTTTAGAAGTAACATATTCTTTTGTGTTTAATTTGTTTTTCTTTATTTCAGATTTATTTCATTGTGGACCTGAAGCATGTCATTGAGTGGGCATTCCTTTTGGAAAGGCAAAGGCACCGGAATACGTGTCTTCACAAATTGAATTTGTTAGTGAGAGACTAGATGGATTTCGTAGTGAATTAATTTTCAAATGCAGTATGTGTGGTAAAGCGTGGAAGCACTGTACAGACAGCACTGATAAAATAAATACTGCATTTGTGTGGGCAACTGTAACTTCTGGCAGCTACTACACTCAAGCAGCTCACATAATGAGTCTTATGGATATTCCTACAATGTCAGCTAATAAGTTTCGTCGTATTGAAAAACAAATAGGCAATGTGTGGTTTGACCATTTGACAGAGGAAATTAAAACTGCTGGTGAACAAGAAAGATCAATAGCTATTGAAAAAGGTCATGTGTCTTCAGACGGTGTACCATTTGTTACCGTGTATGTCGATGGGGGATGGTTGAAAAGGTCATACGGGCACAACTTTGATTCACCATCTGGTATGGTAAGTTAATATTTTACTAAACACAAATTTGGTTCATTACTTATGTCCTTTATATTATGTGCAATATTTACAAGAGTTTCTTTTCATTTCCAGGCCTGTATTATTGGTAAAGAAACTAAGAAATGTCTATATCTTGGTGTTCGAAACAAATATTGCTATACATGTCAATATTATGAGAGAAGAAACATGGATCTGAAAGCACATAATTGCTGTAAAAATTTTACTGGACCGTCTACAGCAATGGAATCACAAATGATTGTGGAAGGCTTTCAAAAGAGTGAAGAAATACATCAACTTCGCTATTTGAGTTTTATTGGAGTCGGAGACTCCTCTGTGTTTGCAAACTTAAAAGAGAAAGTGTCTTATGGGAACAAAATAAAAAAAATAGAATGCAAGAATCATGTAATCAAAAACTATACCAGTGCACTCTACAAGGTAAATAAATCCTTTCTTTTTATTAATTTATTGCTAAAATAAACTAAACGCGCAGTGTCAACATCAGTTAGTTGACGTATTTTCCTTACGGCGTAAGCTGCTGAGCTGAGTCTAGCCGATAACGTTTCTATATGTGGGCCCCATTGTAATTTAGAGTCTAATGTTAAACCAAGGAAAACAACCTTATTGACCAATTCCAATCTCTCATTGTCCATCACCACACTGGTTTTCACTTGTTTCACATTTTTTGTAAAAAATCTAACATATTTGGTTTTACTACCATTTAAAAGTAGGTTATTAGCACTAAACCAGTTTACTATTTTTGAAAGAGCATTGTTTACATCGTCAATTTCTGATTGTTGTCTATTTACCTTAAAAACTAAAGAAGTGTCATCTGCAAACAATACTATTTCATGATTATTCTTTACAAGATGAGGTAGATCATTAATATACACGAGAAACAGGAAAGGGCCCAAAATAGAGCCTTGTGGCACCCCCCCTTGTGGCATCAACATCCTTGAACCAAAGCCAACTTCACCTGCACGCGGTGCACCCTGCTGACTGGCAAACGAAGCTCTGGCGAAAAGAGAGGTAGGGAGCTTAATTGTAAACTACCCGACTGGGGAATGTACCTCCACCTCACAGAATACCGCAGCCAAATAACAGATCCCTTGAGGGTTGTGTTCCTGCGAGTGAGTGAGGACACCAGAAATGAAGGTGATGCTGCGTCAGCAGCGGGGGTGGCGGCGCGCGAGCGATATTTTATGTTGCGAGCGTTAATATGGCTACGGTAACCGCTTCACATCAGGCGGGCCGTATGCTTGTCTGCCACCCGACATAGTATAAAAAATAAAATAATTCAGCTCATTTTGGCACGCCATCTAGTTGTCATGATGGTAAACGTAGTGCTCGCTCACGTCTGTGTGTGTAAACTACACTATATTCAATGACAGATGTTATTATAGGATTATGTGTCGAATTGGGTGAATTTTAAGGCAAGTATATGACCAAGGTCAATAAAGTGTAACGTCCGAGTTCCGCGAAAACTATTCCTACGACTTACAAATGTTCCATTTACACGTAAATCAAAATAAACTAGAAATGTTGACTACAGCGCCATCTAGCGGGAAAACGGCAACGAGCAGACCGTATGTTCCACCTTAATATTAAATCCTAATAGCGAACACATTACCATTTTTAATTTGTTTAATTGATATAAATATACTTTAATTAAACTTTGAAGTTTCATATTGTAATACGTGAGTACCAAATGACATCTAGAATTTTGACATTGAGTGAGAATGAATCGACAAATTTGTGACATCGAGGCTAGATCAGAATTTAGACTAAATTTTAATTACGTGGATTGCCCCTCTAGATGTTCACGGCGAGGTCTCCGTGCGCCAGCGGCTCCCTGCCGTCACAGGCCGGCCCGGGACACTGGCACTTGTACACATGTTACCTGGAAGTGCACGGCGAGGTCTCCGTGCGCCAGCGGCTCCCTGCCGTCGCAGGCCGGCGCGGGACACTGGTACTTGCGCGCGCCGCAGCTGGCCTCGTGCGGCGAGCGGCGTCGCAGCCGCACCTCACGCCCGCAGCCGTGCCGGCAGGGGTAGCGGAGCAGCTCCGCCACCTGCACCACGGAGTGCACTTCTTTACATTAAACCATCAATGATCTAGCCACACATATTTGAAAGGCCGGTGTGTAGACCAACTAGCGGCGGCGTGAGTGAGTACTGACCCCCTCCATGGCGCGGTTGCGCACGGAGGAGAAGGAGGTGCGGCAGACGGGGCAGGCGGCGAGGCGCTCGCGGCAGCGGCTGCACACCAGGTGTCCGCGGCGGCACTGCGCGATCGGCGGCTCCATCCACTCGAGGCACACCGGACACTCCAGCAGACGGAGCAGGCTCTACGGATTACAAAACACGAGTATTTATTAACATCCCTAGTCGGGTCTATATTGGCCATACTTTGTTTCGAATCAGGATATGACAAATCTATATCAACACATGAAAATATTTACCACAATTTCATCTACTTCTTATTCAGAGTCACTTCACTCAGAACTTTTAAGACATCAGGACTATTAAATCTTAATCCCACCAAATGTAGCGTGGTCACTTTTACCCGAAAGCGTATTTTAACTTTATGGCTATTCATTGCAAGACGAAAAACTACATAGAAATTTAATGGTGCGTTACCTAGGTGTGTATCACGACTCCAGGCTTTTTTTTGATTTTCATATGAACACAGCCATAGTGAAGGCATTCCGTGAGCTCGGAATTGTTAGGCGTATCGATATATCCAATGACGAGATATATGTTATTGTGTAGGTATAATAAATGTATAGCTGTATTATATATGTACTACTGTGTAGTATACGTACGTATGAGTATATATGTATAAATTTAATTATTGTAAGTATTATTAGTAAGTAGTACTTGGAAATTTGCAAAAATAGATCGAATGATCTAATTTTGCTAGTTTGTTTGTATATATCATTATTCGTGTTCGTTTTCAAAAGATTCATATTACTTTCCTCTTTATTCTCTTATCCAACACTTGAAGGTTGGCTGGTAGAGATCTCTTATAGAAATAAATCCGCCTTTGTACATGTTCTAGAAATTCTATTGTGATATGTGTATGATATGTTATTTATGTACAATAAAGATACTACAAACATACTATTACAGATAACTTGAAAATCACCATTTTGGACTTTTCTGAAAACACTTCGTACAAAAGGCTACTAAGCTATTCCGTTATATCTATGTATTTTGTATGCATTAAATCAGTGTTTTTCAATCTTTTTAAATACGGCACCCCTTTACAAGTTAAAGATTTCTGGCGACCTCCTCCCTCCCCCTTTCTTCTTCTCCTCCACCTCCAAACTACAGCAATGCAGCTGGCTATGAAAGCTTTAAAATTGTTAGTGCAATTTGCTTTCGATTTTCTTGACATAAAAATTAAGAAGAAGAAATATGCTTCTAGGAAAAAGATTTACTTAATGATTTCAGTTGATGAATTATTGAACAACAATGCGGTTTACCTCCGCGATCCCCCGAATACAATTTGGCGAATTATTTGAAAGAACTTCCAGATTGGTCCCATATTTTTTTCATCATCATCATCAGCCTGTATCTACATACATAAATGTTGAGTAATGTTTGGAGTCGGTTTTTTTTATGTTAAAATTATATATTGTCGAGATTTACGATGTAAAAATATTTAGTAGAAACACAAACATCATCTGTTTACCTTGATAATGACTTAGCGGCAAAACCGGTCGGTAAAAATAAATGTAATTACGTAGAACAGTACAAGTGCTTTATTATAACATTATTATATAACGTCGTTTTATCATCAACTCTCCCCCCCTCTCTATTCTTCAAATGTCGTTTATATTTATGTAATTCAAACAAATGTACTCACTAGATTAAATTCTTTAACTGTAAGTGGTTCTAGACGTTCCTCAGACCCTGTAAAATGCAATAAAATGTATAAGGTAAAACAGTCGTAAACCGAATAAAAAAAATGTATTAAACAACGATCAATTACCATCTCGCTTCCTTTTATTTTCCCGCGGTTGCTGTGTGGATAATGCCAAAACTGATTCCGTTGCATTTGCCTGTAAATTAAAATGAAAAACTAAAACTACATTGTACCACGAAAATTAAGTGGTCGTCACGAGCCAAAACATGATAAATGTTACGCGAGTACTTTATTAAAAGTGGCCTAGTGCGAATGGCCGGGCAAAGGAAGGGTCCGCTAATCAATACCGGCGTCCCGCAAGGTTCAGCGTTCTCTCCGACGCTGTTTCTACTGCATATATGTCTATTGCTGTCAATAATTATTATGCAAAGGATAGCGCCTACATATATTAAGAGAGAGTAGGGAGCGTAACTGTAAGCTACCCGACCAGGGAATGTGCCTCCGCCTCACAGAATACCGCAGCCAAATAACAATTACCTTGAGGGTTGTTGTATTTCTGCGAGTGAGTGAGGTCACCAGAAAGGAAGGAGATGCTGCGTTGGCAGCGGGGGTGGCGGCGCGCGAGCAATATCTTATGTTGCGAGCATTAATATGGCTACTGTAACTGCTTCACATCAGGCGAGCCGTATGCTTGTCTGCCACCCGACGTAGTATAAAAAAAAATACTGGGGATACTTATTACACAGGCCGCGCTAATATCCCTCGCTCTCTAGAGGAGGAGAATCCCGAACTACTCGTCTAAAATTGAGATCACACTGGATAGTCTCCGATTGGGGGCGACTTAGTTCAATTCAACCCCACTAAGACTCAAGTCTGCGTGTTCTCCGAAAATAAAAAATCCCATTTGCTGTGGCTCCTCAATTCTACAATACAGCCCTACTATCACCAACAATATTGGAATTTTTAATGTCGACGTATCCATCGATGTCCAGTCTCGTTGTCACCTAGAGGGGAAGGCCAAGTTGGCGTCGAAGAAATTAGGTGTGCTCAACAGACCGAAGCAGTATTTTAAATCGCGACAAAGGCTCCTGCTTTATGAAGCTCAAGTGCTGACGCACATGGAGTACTGCTTTCATCTATAGGCGGGAGCACATAGATATCAGCTTGCACTTTATGACTCGATTTAGAGGCGAGCTGTGAGGATTGTTGACGATTTCAGGCTGACAGACAGTTTAGAAGGTTTACGCTTTGTGTGTCCTACCGATTGTACAATGGGGTGTGTTCAGGGGAGTCGTTTGATGCCCACGGCCTCCTTCTACAGCACCGGCACCATCGACAGGGTATTGTGTGTTTCCAGAGAGGTTTTCTTCCACGTACTATCAAGCTGTGGAATGAACTGCCTGTCGAGGTTTTACCAGGAGACTCCAGCGTGAAGTTCTTTAAAAAAGGGGGAAGATATTTTTACACGGTCGGCAACGCGTATGTGATGATGCCCCTGCCGTTACGCACGTCCTTAGTAATAGTAGATGTAAAGGGCTATGTGATACCTGTACAGAAGTCCCGCCGCCGTCGACAGTGTCTGTGGCGACCGGCGCGGCGGGCAGCTCTCCAGGCAGCTCGTCGGGCGGGTCCAGCTCCACTACCTCGTTAACCGCGGCCGCGGCTGACACTGGAATGAATGACTATTATTATGTCATAAGAAAATATTGATGAACTCGGACGCATCGGCCGATGGAATGGAAAAGAGATAGATGCGTCACGACCCGAACGCTTAGGCCGATGGTTTTTTTTTTTATACTACGTCGGGTGGCAGACAAGCATACGGTCCGCCT
The DNA here is from genome assembly GCA_937001555.2 of Hypsopygia costalis. Taxonomy (NCBI): domain Eukaryota; kingdom Metazoa; phylum Arthropoda; class Insecta; order Lepidoptera; family Pyralidae; genus Hypsopygia; species Hypsopygia costalis. The sequence continues at coordinate 22,710,635 of OW443332.2, forward strand.
GATGTGAAGCGATTACCGTAGCCATATTAATGCTCGCAACATAAAATACCGCTCGCGCGCCGCCACCCCCGCTTCCAACGCAGCATCTCCTTCCTTTCTGGTGACCTCACTCACTCGCAGGAACACAACAACCCTCAAGGGAATTGTTATTTGACTGCGAGGTGTGAAGTGGAGGTACATTCCCCAGTCGGGTAGCTTACAATTACGCTCCCTACCTCTCTTTAGATCGTGCCTCTCTATCGTTTGTAAAGCGCACTCGCTTACATGCTCGGCGCAGGCGAAACGTGAGTCAATGAGAAAAAGACAAGGAGTCATCCTTTTTCGTGCGTGCAGCCGGCGTTCATTGATTTATAAGATGTTATCGCGTCAAAATAATAATACTGGCTCGTTAACATAATATACAATGACCATCAGAAGGAACGCTGCAATCAAGTCTCAATCAAGCCGCAGATCAAGTCGAAAATGGATATGGATCGGCCACAAGCTTCGCAGGGATCCTTATCACATCCCGAGACAAGCCTTAGATTGGAATCCTCAAGGTAAGCGTAACTGTACCCAACCTAAGCAAACCTGTCGATGGACCATCATTGCAGAGGCGAAGGCAATTGAAAAATCCAGAAGTGAAAACATGACGAGCTCAGTGCCGTAGCGGTCAATGACGCGACTTCTACACCAACGCTCGTGGGTTCGATTCCCACATAGGACAAACATTTGTGTGCATGAACATGTCTGTTTGTCTTAGACTGGGTGTTTTCTATGTATCATAAGTACGTATTTACAAAAAATATGTATTTACGCATGTTTATCAGTTGTCTAGTACCCATAACACAAGCTTCGCTTACTTTGGGGCTAGATGGCGCTGTGTAATTTGTCTGACAATATTTATTTATTAAAAAAAAATGAGAAGCTCAAGATCGAGGAGCTGGAGATGTACGGTGGACGCCCTCTGTCCCAACTTAGGAATATAGAACCTTTAAGTTAAAAGTAAGTCAAAACGTTGAGTAGTTCGTCGTGACAATGTCATGAGAGAGTTTAGACGGTCATTATCGATCTACATACATTTCATTAGTTACCGCAAATCAAATTATTTCACTACCTCGAAGTCACCACTCCAAACTGAATGCACGGTGGTGCGGGCTGATTTTACTCCCCTTATTACCTTCATCAATTTCCATGTTTTCGTGTCCATCTCGGGATGTAATCACTTGCCCACTCGTCGATGGACTCTCTGTATCTGAAATGTGATAAAAGAGTACAATAATTATGAATGGTCAGTTTCCTTTATGAGTTTACTAGTACCTACCTATAAAGAAGTATCTATAAGTATACAATAAGTATAAGAAAATGTTTGTAATGTCTTGAGACGGTGCTGTGTTGGCAAGTTCGCTGTCGGATTTCCCCTTGTGTTACTGGCGTTTATTTGCGGCACATATGTATGGTTTAGAAGATATTTAGTATTGACACAGTTTATGTAATAGTACTACGTACAACATGGCCGCTCTCACAAGGCGACCTCACCTCCCCTCTGAGTCTTATGTGGAACTGATAGCAAAGGCTGTCATGCGGCGCCGCGTATTATGAAAGTTCGTTCGTAGCATTTAATGTATTCTCAACTGAACTTTTAAAAAGTTAAATGATTTATTCATTATTATTTAATCATTACCATTAAACTATTTGTCATTATCATGGTTTTAAGATCATCTTTTTTTTTTCAGTTTTAACAATGAATTTTATATATTGTATCATCGAAACCGTTGATCTGACTTTGATTCGACAGTTCGACGTTTTTGAAATTTTTTTTTGGAGTTAAATGTCGATATTTATATCAAATTTTAGATAAACTACCACAACATTACATTGTTTAATAACCAATTACAACTCGCGTATGCATATTCCTATTCTTTTTAATATGGGATCACATTAATTTAAAATGACATTGGACAACGGGAGGCGTTTTGTATATATATTAATGTAATCCAGCATCTCTTACCGGTGTGGATTCGTGGTCTTTTACAAATTGCGCATTTCCTGAGATGTGATAACACCATGGTTACAAAATAGTCACAAAACAGATCAAGTTTCTATTATATATTGATAATAAATTGATATTTAACTTATTAGAACTAAATTAAATATTAAAACTAATGGACCAATGTAAGATGGAATTCCGTTCAGAGATAGTATTTTCTGGTTGCGAATTTTATCTCACAATGGCTGAAGCTTCAGACTCGCCTGTGAGTCATCCTACCTGACTCGAGAACGTCCTCGTCTTACCTGAGTTGGGAACATGTATCATAAAATTACTAAGTCGCAACTTGTCATTGTCATTTTTGGTGTTATTTTAGTACTTGTGTTAACAGCTGTTTGTTATTGGGATTACGTACCAACACAAAAAACGAACGTTTTCAATTATACCTAAGTGGTTCATGAACGGGATTTACAACAAAACAACTGCTGAACTGAGTTTGTTGCAAAGGAATTTAGTTAAGGCGTAAGTGGCTCGTTATCAGTGTCTAAGCAAAATCCAACCTCCCGCACGTGGTGCACCCCGTCAATTAGCAAACTGGGCTCTAGCAAAACTGCATTTAAAGTTCCCTTTTGTTCTCATTTGAGATACGTATTTAATTATTCTTTCACATTTTTATTTAAATTTTTCTTTTTATTTATGCCATTAAAGTAGTAAACAAGCCTACGGCCCGCCTGATGGAATGCAGTTACCGTAGTCTATGAACGCCTGTAACAATATGGGCGTCACACGCGCGTTGCAGGCTCTGTAAAAACCTCTTCGCGCCCTTTTTGAAAAAGCCCATGCTGTAGTCTCCTGAGAAAACCTCGACAGGCAGTTCAATATTTATAAATTGATCTATGATAAATAAGTATACAATATGTACGTACATATATGTAAAACGGATGTAAAACTTCGTATGTTCAGGGATACGGGTCTCCCCTCACTCGAACGGGTTTAGAGCATACTCCACCACGTTGGTCAACTGTGACTTCGCGGACTCAACAACCAAAATAACACTGAAAACTTACTTGTAACTTCACTAATATAACACGACACTATTATTGGCTTTCTTGCATGTCCGTTCATCTCGGGGAAGCTACTCGAAACAAGAACTACCTATTTGAAACGTAGAACGATATCACTATTGTGTGTAAGGGACTTGCCGCGACCGATTTAAAAAACATCCAGATAATATCTGCAATGTTACCGGCGTCATGGTCCCGGGATGACTAAGTCTAATAACAATGGTAGACAAAGGGGCAGCGACCCTAACGTGGGCACAAGACGTCCGAAAAAATACTGCACTGCACGTGACAGGGTTAAAATTGTGACGTCATAGAAGTATCAAATTTGACTAAGGTATTAAATATCCAATAGCCTTGATAAACTGGTTGAATAAATCTACATTTTCTTTATAAAATAGAGTCTATTATACGTAATGGTTTTAAATATTACATATAATTATTAAAGTTTAGGGTGTAACTGGTTCATCAATATCTTTGAACCAAAGCCAACTTCACCTGCACGCGGTGCACCCTGCTGACTATCAAACGAAGCTCTGGCGAAAAGAGAGGTAGGGAGCGTAATGATAAGCTAAACAACTGGGGAATGTACCTCCACCTCACAGAATACCACAGTCAAAATAACAATTCCCTTGAGAGCTGTTGTGTTCCTGCGAGTGAGTGAGGTCACCAGAAAAGAAGGAGTTGTGCTGCATTGGCAGCGGGGTGTGGCGCGAGCGATACCAGCATTAATATGGCTGCGGTGACCGCTACACATCAGGTGGGTCGTATGCTTTTCTGCCCCCCAACGTAGTATAAAAAAAAGTATATTGTATTTATTTATACTTTTATATATTTTATAAAAAATAGTATATGTTGTCTTACCATCGTCAGACTGGTCGAGGTTGAAGGTTTCCTCCAGATTGGGCCTAGTGTCTGCAGCCGTGATGTGCGTCGTCCGGGAGCACGCTCCGCTGGTGGAAGCGCGAGGCTCACTGCTGCTTCCTGCTACCGGAGCAGAACTGATCGCGAACCGCCCTGGAAGGCCACCGTAAGTTGATAGTCACCGAGTAAGATACGCAATACCAATGTTTGTGTTTTCTCGGTTGACATCGAAGTTCGGTGTACAACTAAATTTCGTTGTTCACTGAAAGTGTCAACGTTAGCCAATAACCCAGTAAGACCAGCAGGTCATATTGACTATTTTAATAATAAATATGGAGGCAAAGTAAACTTTATCTGCATACTACATCCTGAGAATTAGCAAATGAGGCTCGAGGCTCTGGTAAAAATGCGGACATATTCAACTATCAGAGACAAACACAGCCGAACAAAAACCTTGATAAGATTTTTTTATTCATCAGGAAGATGCGTTTATCCTTTGTATTACAAGCGTCTATCTATAGGCTATGGTAACTGCTTTATCTCGAGCGGATCGTATGTTTGTTTGGCACCCGACGTGATATAAGAAAATCACATATTATTCCATTAGATTATACCGCCTTAAGAGCCATATTACACATCGACTGTGATTTTTGCGTAAAAAGGCCAATTTCGGCGTTCTTGATCTCGGAAACAAAAATACATTAACAATGTTGACTTATTGAATAGTACAGAATAGCTATTGACCTAGTACATAGCGGCCTCGCTTTTTGTAAAATTTGCTTAACTTTTTAAATAAACCCAAAATTGCAGAGAAAGATTTTCATAAAATGCGCGCAATCACTTTTTTAAGCTCCTGGATTGTACTACTGTTCCAAACAAATGAAATAAAAAAAATAGAATGTTATTTCTTATATTGTCGTATAGTACATAGCGGCCTCGGAATTTTGGAATATCATTGATTTATTATAGAAAAAAAACATTTCTTTAACCCAAAAAACTTCGAAAATTGCTTTAGGTAAACTGTGAATTTATCGAATTCACGATAAAATTATTGGGCAAAATTTATACCAGAATAATTGTTACTTCATGAGGAATAAACGATGTATAAATTTGGAGCATGAATTTATTATCTTATGTATATACAAACGATAAATATAACTTCAAAATTACTACAAAATGCGATGCACCGGCCGTTCAAATTTAGTACGGCGCGAGAGCTCGTCAGCGTGAGACCTATGTCGAATTTCGTCGCGCCAATATCGACCGGGCGTCAGAGTATAGTACGACTACCAAGTTTTGATCACGTAAGTACAATTGGCTATTTGACTAACATTTTTTTCTGTTTGATATGTAGGGACGTCTCCATAATATAACCATAGGTGAAAGAATTACTTCGATAGCACAAAAATCTCTCAAGATATATTAATTTGAAAATCACAATTTTTAGACTGCCCCAAAACGCTCCATACAAAAGACTACCGAATTATGACGTCACAGTTTTGTATTTTATATGCATCAAATCAGAAATTTGTACGACAGCTATGTTAAATATTACGTTTATGTAATTATTATCATAATAAAAGTTATAGCATTTTTTATTGCTACTCCAATGGAAATATTATTTTTTAATAATTTCATACTTTTAAAATGGACTTTCCCGCCAAACTTTGATCGACGCTAAAAAAAGTCTGACTGAAGATATTAGAATGAAAGTTTGCAGATCTTTATAGTTTTGTGTATTTTACGATATTGTTAATTTATTTGTACAATTTTTAAACATTGGAAAATAGCCAATTCTTTCTAGTGTTTGTTTTCTATGGAATCTACATAGCTTATCAACAACATATTGTTGAATTATTCTTAATATTCATTTCATTATTTTCAGCATGGGTCGAAAAGCTCGTAGGTATCAATGTGCATGAAAGTAAAATGTACATTTACATAAGAAAATAAAGCAAGGTACTTCTTTCCTCAATCATCATCATCATCAGCCTGCATCAACCCACTGTTGGATATAGGCCTTTCCCAATACTTTCCACCATATTGTCTAAGTCTGGGTGTTTTCTATGTATCATAAGTATATATTTACAAAAAGAAAAAATGTATTTACGTATGTTTATCTGTTGTCTAGCACCCATAACACAAGCTTCGCTTACTTTTTTTTTATACCACCAGCGTGGCAAACAAGCATAAGGCCCGCCTGATGGAAAGCAGTTACCGTAGCCTATGAACGCCTGTAACATCAGAGATAATATAAGAGGCATCACACGCAACGCGCGTGTGATGCCTCTTATATTATATTTAATATAAATTATATTAAATATAATATAAGATTATATTATATATTATAAATAAATATTGTCCGACAAATTACACAGCGCCATCTAGCCCCAAAGTAAGCGAAGCTTGTGTTATGGGTACTAGACAACTGATACATACGTAAATACAGTTTTGTCAAAATTCATCTTCAACCCCATGGATCGAGAAGCCGCATTGAGATCGTTTAACATTCGACTGAGATCCTCCAGCGATTCAGCCATTTTCTTTCCTCAATACACCTATTTAATATAATACTCATTTATATTTTTATTCAGCATTAATAACAATAATGGAACTGTTTCAGAATTAATAACTACTCTGCCAAGAAAACATTACGATGGATAAAGATAATATTCCGACATCATCGATTGAGGTGCGGTATGATTTTTTTTTCTCTTACCATCTATCGACATGGGAATCGTTTTCGAGGTAATTTGGGGTGCAGATCACGAGAATGAGCTCAATTCGTTTCGGTAATGAGATGACAAGATTTTGAACACATCTGTTCATCTCATCATCATTTTCTACAATCAATAGTGGCTAATTCACACTACATAGTTCGAATAACATTCTGACTGATGAAAAAGCGTAAGGAACTTTGTTTTCGTCGGGGATCCCACGACGAAAAACAGAAAATTATTTTTGACGTGACAACGTCTTATAAATTGGTTAGCCGGGTGACACTTCAAGAAACGCGCTCACGTTATGCGCTTACAATGAGAGCGAGTGAGAGGCACGCGTCCCTTTCACTCGGGCATGGTTAGCCCGCCTAAGAGCGAGAGAGACAGACATAAAAAGTGAAAAGCATGCGTCCCTTCCACTCGAAAACATTTTACCACTCAAAGTCGTTGTCACGTAAAACTTTCGCCCGTATACCGACTTTACAGGCAACCAATTTTTCTATAAATAGTTATCCTGGTTGCATCCCAGGCTTCGGCATTCGAGTCTGGGATTCACATATCTCATTGATTTGTGTGATTTAACTCCGGGGTGAGTTTTGATGTACGATTGCCACTTAACCTAATCTGATGTGCCACTTTTGCCGCAGCCTCATTAGCTTATTAGCAGGGTGCACCATGTGTAGTCGAGGCCAGTTTTAAATTTTGAAAAACCCTGAATCACGTTTTTTTATTATTTTCATTTTTGACTTAACATTATTTTTAATTATTTTAATTTAAGACTTTTTACTTACCTAGTTAATAAAAGATACTTTTTTTAGTTAATAGAAGATTTTATTATTCGAGGTTCTGAGGTTTCGACTCTACGATGATCAGTCAGCCAGACTCTCTCTTTATATGAAAGTATAGATAGATATATGTACTAACTGTCAAATTCATAAATCACTGGTGAATTGGCGTGGTTTAACTTAGTTTATTTTTATTTTAGATACCTAAAGGCCACGACGTTCTTCTTCGTTTGAAAAATTTAATTAATATAGACGAAACGACCAATACCAGCACTTGAGGAGATAGATACGAGGACAATAGAAACAGAATCTGGGATTGTAAGTATGAACAAAATCATTTAGAAGCTGAAACTGTTATATTCATTTCAGATTTTATTAATAATAATAATTGTTTCAGGTATCAGACTACGTAGTTCAAGAACGGAGAATAATTGATTTTCATTATTTTTTAAACAGTTGTTTGATCATGGTGGAACATTTGGTGCTTTTTCACACCAAAACCATGGATTGATTTGATAGAAATTTGGCAAATAAGTAGTTCTGATTAAAGTTGTTTTACACTCCCATGTAAATTGTAACTAGTTTTATTCTTATCTATAATTTTAATCTAAAACCAAAAAGTACCTAGACAAATAAAGGATTAGGTAATAAAATAAATTTTATTTTTAATAAAAATCATCTGTCTCATTTATGGTACATATAATCTGTTTCGTCCCATACTAAATCCATGACACTCTAAAAATGTGTAGGTACAACTATAACAAATTATTTATTACTTCATAAGTAGAAATACTAAAAAAATACGAAACTAGAGAGAAAGTATCAAAATCGCTTATTCGTAATTTCAACATAGAAATTATGAGGACTCGTGACCACGTGACCGTCGGGACGCTTCAATACCGAATCTCGCATAGTGCAAATGTGTGATAGGGCTCTTAAGCAATAAATTACACGAATACAGTACACTTTACATTAGCAATAATAAAAAAAAAATTAAAATTATAAGTGTATGAAAATGAAATAAATTATTATTATTATTGCTGACAGTTTATGTTTAAATAGTATTCAGTTATACTCTGTGTTGCTAGCATTTTTAGGCTGTTTTGACTTGTGGCTGGTTCAGGCGAGCCGTATTATTATTTTTGCCAGGCGACTAGTTAATAACAATATAATCTCATGTTTTAGAAACGCACATATCGATAAATAGCATAATCATTAAGGACCAAATTAAAGTTTGAAAGTTTGCAGTAGGCGATGAGCAGATATAAGACGATTTGATACATACCAGACCTATTGAAGCATAGTACTGGCCGAGTGTTTTGATATCTTTTAGGGTTTTTATTAGCATTTGGCTTGGAAGTCATAGGTACTGGTGCCGCGATAGCTTGTGAAAACAGGGGATTCCTTGAAGGCCCCGCAGAGCCTGGAAAAGGGCAAAAAAGGTAACAATAAATAAAACAGTTTGTATGAAAATATGAAAAGTAATACAAATTATCTAAATCTCATAAAAGCGGCTTACATTGTGCAAGCTAAACCTAAATATCTCTTTTAGAGATAAGCTCGCCTTGGTGAACATTTAAACCAGTATAAACTTAATTGTTATGTGCAATAAATAATAAACTAATGTAAAAAAATAACCAGTCACAGAACTTACGTGAAGAGTAGATAGGATAGGAGCTAGGCCCAGGTCTATTAGGGCGCATGGCATTCATGTTTCTAGTGAGTCTTTTGAAGGCGATGATTCGCTGCACGTCGGCCGAGACCGAGCGCTCCGGCCGGCTCTCTCGGCGCTCCGGCGGCGTCGCGGTCGTCGACAGCCTCGACACGTACGGCGACGGTGGGGAAGTGGTTTCAAATAAGCTGGAACTGGAAATGTGCCATTTACTATTGGTAGACTTGCTAAAGGTCTAAAAAAACCTAGAAGTCTAATATATATATATATATATATATACAGGGAGCTTTTGATTTATCTGCCAGGATTGAAAAGGGTAGTAGTATTACATATGCCGATTTCGATAGTAAATGAAATTTGTGCCCCACGTGTTATTTTTTTTCTCTTAGGAAATAAAATCGCATCATGAAAAGATTAGTTTACTTTGTATGAACCATCCCTCTGTGTCGAAGTCTAGACGGCGTGGTCAATGCGCTCGGGTATGACCCGTGCCGAAAGGCTACGTCACGAGCTGCCAAACGCTTTCCGAACACGGTGATAACCGCGGTAAAGTCAAAGTTTACTCAAACGTTGGGCCGCCCTTTGTAAACGCCGCCGCTTCGCAGCGATGTCTGTCGCTTGATCTCCTGCCGCCCGCCCCCGCACGGACGGCGCGGCAACAGCGCTCGCGCCGCGAGAAAGAAGGAAGAAAGGATCCAAGGAAACGAAAACAGTGTTAACCGTGATTCGTCCGTGTGTTGACCTAATCATGCCTATACGCCGCAGTTTTACGAAATGTACAAATTTCTCGAAATGGTATGGTATGGTTTCTTGTCGCGAGTGTAAATGCGCACGCAGAATATCTGTACGAAATTCAGTACAGATAGACCTCGATCAGTTACAGAAAGCGGTAGTGGACTTTTTCCGCAGACATTCCATGGCAAAAAAGTGGTAAAACATGTATGTAGACGTGGATAAATTAGTGGCTAATTGTGATTTTGTGTAAATAATTTGAATGAGCTTTTAAACACGCCAAGTTATTGTAGAACATGTTATGTGACTGCGTTATTTTTGAAAACTAACATCGTAACTAAGTGTTTTTATGATGTTTCCATAAACAAACACATACATTATTCGACAAGCTCGGTGGCGTAGCGGTCAATGACGCGGCTTCGACACCAACGCTCGTGGGGTTGATTCCCACATAGGACAAACATTTGTGTGCATGAACATGTCTGTTTGTCTTGGTCTGGATATTTTCTATGTATCATAATAAGTATGTATTTACAAAAAAAAACTGTATTTACGTATGTTTATCAGTTGTCTAGTACCCATAACACAAGCTTCGCTTACTTTGGGGCTAGATGGCGCTGTGTAATTTGTCTGATAATATTTATTATGATATTAATTTGACAGTTCAAAACCTGTGATAATAAGTGTGATGAAAAGTTCAATGACCTTGATAAGGACAATCATCTGCCCTCCAGTAAGTGTATGTTATTATTACCTATCAGTTTTACATTTGATTACATTTTTTTTACCTATCCTATTTTGATTACAACGCATTTTAAAGGAAATATGCAATTGGGACGACGCTACCTACGTACAGCTGTTATTGTTATTATCGACTTCATCTGATAGCGCGGAATGTATTAAGCACTATGAAACCAGTTCATTGACTACGTTATTTATTTTTTCAAAGCTTATTAATGATATTGGGACGCCATATTTCTTCACTAACGTAACAAGTAGGCTTAATACTATCAGCCATTAAATTCCTGGCTAATACAAAAAAAGCACCTTATATATATATATATATATATATATATATATATATATATATATATATATATAGATTATATGGCAGACAAATGTATGCCGGAGCAGCTAGCGAATATATATTAGTAATATAAACTTGCTAGCTAACACGAACTACATGACTGTCATCTTTAATATTGTTATCTGCAAATAATATACATTTTTCAGTTATCATGTCATGTTTAAATAAATTTATACTACCGAAGCGAAGTTAATCTTGCTGGCCGGTTTATGAGAGACCAGAACATGTCTCTATCCATTTTAGTTGCCCGCCGCGCCGGGGAATTAGTCGGCGGAGATGAGGGGGATGTGGTTTCACCTGAAAGTAATTTTGATAAGATTGTAGGGTCTATTCCACAATGATCACCTGGGTCATCATAGGCGACTCTTTAGTGTCCTTTGATCCCACGCGAATATTTCCTGTCACCCGGGTGTTCATATGCGACACCAATAAAATTATTATTTTGCTATCCTAATATCACCATCAAAAAATACCACTAATGCGACTTTCAAAAATTTAAAAATACTGTAACATGTAGTAAACCGTAATATGCGTAACAAGGTCTCATGAGTCTAGAATTGGGATTCTACCAGGTAAATCCCCAAAGCGGGTTAAAACGCGGCAAATGCCCGAAACGTGGGTAAAAATTACACTACTTTTACGGTATAAAACACACTTTAGCTATAAAATTCTATCGCTGTAGACATGTTAGCATACGTTTTGTGAAACGTTTTACTGTGAAGTCATTGGACATTTTGTTATAATAATAAGTTCAAATAATATAACGCTTCTTTTGTATTTATACATGTTATATAAATACCTGTCAGATATATAATATACCAACTATACTATGCCTATATTTCTATGCAAGCAATATATGATTATAAAAATATGATAAATGATACCACAATATTAACAGTACACGGTGTTGCACCCGCGATCCTAAAATCACTATCGCGGGTGCAACCAATTTCGGTCAAAGTTCGTTTCAATTCGATCAATCACACACTCCTAATTGTGATTGTATTAAGTGTGCTTTTGTTCTTTTTTCTTATTTTTGGCAAGTTCCAAAACTAAGACACTTAATTTATTCGAGAAAAGCAAAGCTTTTGTGTCTTTTATGACGCGGGTGCAGTAAGCTAACAATGATTTCTTGTAGTCAAGACTGCTTATGAAGTAGTATCAAATATTTACATGTTTTTGCATAAATCAATAAATGAGGGATTTGTCCACACGATTGATCAGTAAACTACAACTTTAATATGTTGTAGTAGTAAATTTAGGCTATCTTCTTTATAATAGTACACAAAAAGTAATAAATACTGTGATTTTAAAAATTTATGTCAAGAATCGGCCAAAACTTAAGATTTTATTAAATTTCGTATATTTTATGAATAATAAAAATGTATATATGTATGTGTGTATTATTGTCGTATAGCTGGATAAATGCAATAAAACTCGAGATCTACAAATTCACGTTTAATGTCGGGCAACAGACTGAACAATCGTTTTATAACAAAATCAGAAGGTAGGTATTAGTAGATTATTGCATCGAGCACAAAGTAATTTATTATTGCACCGAGTGCCTGATTTAGAGCCCGAGCGTTAGCGAGGGCTCTAATCATACAGGCACGAGGGCAATATAAATTACTTAAGGCGAGGTGCATAATCTGCTTTTCTTTCAACTAATACCTATAGGAATAGTAGATAAAAGAAACTCATATCAAACAGTTAAAATAGAAGTTTCTATAACACTGTCGGCTTCATTTAGAATGTTTTCCGGAGTTAATGTGTCGCTAGATGATTCCATTTTAATTCGAAGCCTGCTTTTCTTTCAACTAATACCTATAGGAATAGTAGATAAAAGAAACTCATATCAAACAGTTAAAATAGAAGTTTCTATAACACTGTCGGCTTCATTTAGAATGTTTTCCGGAGTTAATGTGTCGCTAGATGATTCCATTTTAATTCGAAGCCGAAGCACTCAAAATCAGATAGTATCACACTTTCCAAAAATATTGTCAAGCAAAATTAACAAAGTTCCCGCCAAATCACTTTTTTAAATTTCTTTCATATATAACTCAGAGTTAGCAGCAATAATTTTTTAAATTTCGAACAAGTAGGATAGAAACGAATAATACGTACGAAAAAAAAAGTATTGATATCGGATGGCTGAATAGAGCTAATCCATTGAGATTGGCACCTTTTGGTGCGATTAAAAAAAACTGTGCAATAATGAAATTTCATACATTTTTATTGCTCTAGAGCATTAAAGACTCGTTTTGTGCTGAGTTTTTAGTGTGATTGTGATGAAATTAAAGCATAGTTGGAAGAAAAAGATATTTACATTAGGGTATAATGTAATTATCTTATACCTACCTTCTGATTTTCATCATAAACTATAATTATGTTATTACTAACTTCATGAACGATCTGTAAAGGCAATTTGTAATATTTAACTATACATCCGTAGTTATACCACAATCAGTGCATGTACGAATTAGGTTGTTATAAATTAACGTGATTAAATTAATCTTTTGACCGCTACAGTCATCCATACATGACAAGCGATAGGTGGCCCTGTACGCCAATGACGTCTATTTTTCGTCAATACGTGACAAAAAATACGTGCTACAAAAATTGTAGATAAACACTTTCAACGAATTAAGTCTTGATGTTTTATTAATGGATCATAAAATTCTACTCTTCTCATCTCATAATCTCATAATTCATAAGAAGAAACATAATAAAATATATTATGAGTGTTGAGAAATATGACGATAAACAAAAATAAGTAATTGTCTGTAAAAGCCTTAGATTAAAACAAAAAGAGGAAGATACGGTATCTAGTCACAGCGCATGAGACAACAAAACTGTGTCTAGCTGACACGCTATCGTCAGTCATTAGCGAAACCACAGCGGCACCTTGTTTCGTGAACACGTCCCGTTTCACTGCGCGTTTGAACACTTTTAATGCGTCTCCAATCGTCAGAATGCCTTCTTGTTCATTTGACAAGTGCCTCAACCATTCAGGGAAACAAAATAAGTCTACTGGAATTACCTTTCATGCGTAAGTATTTAAAAGAATTTAAAATTATATTAATATCAATTTCTTTAAAAAATATTATGCAATGTTTGTGAAAACGAGATAGAATATAGGAAAACGCGCGCGAGTGACACGTACCGTCACTGCGATCATTTCGTTGGTACGGTCAGCAAAACAGAAACAAAAATAATGATGTAAGAAAAACAATGTATAACATAGGTATTTAATTTTATTGAAGTTTCGCGTACATAATGAATAATGTGTACCTACTTCCAGTCAACCTTTGCTCAATTTTTTTTTACCTAAAACACAAACTTTGTATTAAAAAAATATTTGTCCTCAGATTTCCTAAAGATGAATTGTGGAGACATAAATGGCTGTGTATTGTTCGAAAGCAAAGACAAGAACTTGACTGGATAGCTACAGATCATAGCAGAGTGTGTTCTGCCCACTTCAAGTCAGAAGATATATATATAACGCCCAAAGGTTTGAGAAGAATTAAAAAAGGAGCTGTACCATTCGTTCAGGTATGTCTTTTGATTTACATCAATGGTAGAACTTTCCACGTTAACTAATCGTTGCTTGGAATTACAGTCCAATTCTTTTAATTACTTATTTATATTTACAGATCAAAACAAAGTCTCTTGAAAATCCTGTCCTGGGTTCAGAAATCAACTCACCTAACTCACTGCAGAATGTTAACATATCTGATTTAGAATCGATTTTTGAGACTCCTAGAAAAGCTTTCTTAAAACGAAGAATTCGTAAAATTTGTATAAACAAAAAGAAGCTTTCCATGGAAAATAAGAATTTAAAGGCGAAAAACAAACGACTTAAAGAAAAATACAATACTTTAAAACAGACAGTGTTAAATTTAAAAAAAAAGTTGAATGTTTCAGAAGATCAGTTTCGAGAACTTAGTTCAAGAGCAGAAGTCGCTGACTTGTACCAAAGAATGACAAAAAAAATGAAATCAAATAAAACCACTCGAATGAAATTTTCACCAAGTTTGAGGAAGTTTGCTCTTACTTTAAATTTTTATTCACCTGCGGGCTACAAATATGTGAGAAAGGTATTTAAAGACTGTCTCCCTCATCCCCGTACACTTGGAAAATGGTATGAGAATACTGACGCTTCACCAGGATTCACTACACAAGCCTTCGAGGTGTTAAAGAAAAAACATAGTGCTTCCGGTAATAGAATTCTGTGTACCCTTATTGTTGATGAAATGGCAATACGCCAACAGAGTATTTGGAATGGTAAAAAGACATTGGGACTGGTCAACCATGGAGCTGGATCGATGGACACCGATCAGATTGCATCGCAAGTATTCGTGATGATGCTTGTATCTATAAATCAAAATTGGAAATTGCCTGTTGGTTACTTTTTTGTAAATGGAATCAATTCAGAGAGTCGAGCAAATTTAATTAAGATTTGTTTAAGTAAGTGTTGGGAGGTTGGTGTTGACGTCGTTGCTCTGACCTTCGATGGTTGTTCGTCAAATATTAATGCAGCGAACCTATTAGGATGTCAACTTTTTAATTTTGAAAATTTGAAAACAACCTTTAAACATCCATCTTGTGACATAAGATGTAGCTGTTTTTCTAGATCCATGTCATATGGTGAAGCTCGTTAGAAACACATTAGAATCAAAAAAAATATTTCATGATGATCAGGAAGGAGAAATAAAGTGGCAATTTTTAGTAAACCTATTAAAATTACAACAAAGTGAAACTCTAAATTTTGCAAATAAGTTGACTCCAAGACACATAGATTTTAGAAATCAAATCATGAAGGTCAAACTCGCCACCCAGCTCCTCAGTATGAGCGTAGCGACTGCATTAAAATTAAGCGAAGAGCTATTGTCGTCATCTAATTTTGTGAATACACATGCCACCGTCAAATTTATAGAAAAATTCAATCATCTCTTTGACATAATGAATTCACGGAAACGAAATCATTTCGGGTTTAAGAAACCCATTTGTGCTGAAAATAAAGACACATTTTTTAATTTTATGAATCAAATGAAGGAGTATATATGTTCATTAAAGATTTATATCACTTATAGACGTACTCAAAAAGGCAAAGTGTCAATGACACTTATAAAAAAGAAATTAGTTCAATCTGCGTGCAAGACTGGTTTTCTAGGTTTTGTCATTTGTATTGAGAGCCTAAAACATCTTTACTCAACTTTGATTGAAACGAATGTTTTAAAATACATTTCAATGTATCGATTAAGCCAAGATCACTTGGAGTTATTTTTTGGGGTAATTAGAAGACAAGGTGGCTATAACCCCAATGCTAGGCAGTTTCAGGGTATATACAGAAAAGTTTTAGGCCACTTGGAACTCCGTTCCTCATTCTCTGGAAATTGTATACCCTTAGATAACTTCCCTATATTGAATTGTTCGTCCGCCGTTGAAACAATAAATCGTACCCTAGACACAGGTAATATAGAAAATTCTTTTGATGATCTGTATAATGAAAAATCATTTCCGAAATACAAAAACACTCGTTTCGAAACGTATAAACGAGTCAGAGAAATTAAGAGGAAAATAAGTGTGGTTAATGCTAGTGACATGGCAGCCGAAACAAATGTAGGCATTTTAAGTGATATTTTAAATACCCATTGTAATTTAACTACAAGTTCAGAACAAATTGTAGGATATATAGCTGGATGGGTAGCAAGAGCTTTGATCAAAACAATTAAGTGTGAAACATGTGTTACCGAACTAGTTACGAATGAAAAGTTACAGTTTCATAAATTGATCGTATTAAAAGATATGGGTGGTTTATGTTACCCGTCACATGATTTATTCAAAATATGTGTAAAATCTGAAACTGCTTTGAAATTTTTTATTAGAGAAAATCAATCTCAACATTTTGTATGTGAAAAACAAGTGATGCGATTAAAATTGAATACAGTTGAAACTTTTGTACAATCTGACATTTTGTCGAACTTGATTGTACATTCACAAGATCAGCCAGTCACCTTTAACCACCGGACACATCTTTTAAAAGCAATAATTGACAAGTATTGCGATGTCAGGCTTCATTACATACATAAAACTGATTCAGCAATATCAAGTACGACAAAACGTCAGAAACGTAATAAATTATCATTATTTGAAGGTAAATAGTTTTCAGGATAAATAATAATTCATGATACGTAGTTTCTGTAATAAGCTACCTACAGTTGATCTACACTATTATTATAAACAGGAAAGATTTGTATTTTGGTGTGTATGTTTGTAATGAATAAGCTCAAAAATTACTGTTCTTTCACCATTGGAAAGCTACATTACCTTGAGTAACATAGATTATATTTATTGCTAGAAAAGCAAATATTTTTTTTACATTTTAAAATGCCCAAAATATCAAGATCTCAACTTTCTAGAAATAGTTCCCAAGTGAGGGCATCAAAAATACGTCGTCATGAAGAATCTTCATCAGAAACTGAAAATCGTCTTGCAAGACAGAGAGAATGTTTGAAATTTTTGTTAAATACCCGTGCGAAGCCGGGGCGGGCCGCTAGTAATATATAAACATGAATCTCACTCGAACTCGCGTCGTATCGCCTTTTGTATCGAGTTTCAGTGATTGTTGTTTAAAATTATATTTTGAACTGCGTCTTTTAATATAATAATAGGTAATATTAAATTTTATTTTTTTATTATTCACCTGATACTATGTTATTTAGAACAAGTCGATTACGATTTTGACAATACTGTTTTACTTGTTTGTGGAAACGAAATAACGTAAAATTCGTTATAATTAATCATTAGTATACTTTCTCTACTTAGGTACTTAAAATGAGTAGCAGACCCCGTGCGACTTCATCTGCATTAGAAAGATTTCCCGTCATGCACACGCTTAAACAAATTGGAAATCTTAATGGGTCTAATCGCAAATGGCAAATGGCCTATGTCGCAATAGGAAATTTCCTAATAGGTTCCATTTCACTGAAGCAACGGTTATCAAGTTATGACTGAATTTATTGACACCCTGTATACTTAAAAAGTATATGTAAACTTGTATTAATTACTAGTAATAAACATTTTAAACCACTACTGTATAATATTTTACAAAAAAAATTAAATAAAAAATAAAAAAAATGTTTTATTTCTCCCTAATTTATTTGTTAACGGTACCTTGCATAATTCTGTTACACCTGTGTGTGTGTTTATACCAGTGATTGATATTGTTATTTCATTCGCACTATTGTTTGAGTACGCATTCCTGTCTCTGTCATTGATTACAATATACACGACAATTTCACTGTACCTGTGGAGATAAGTTTTTGCATGTAGTTGTAATTAGCACAGTTGTCGAATAATCGATGTAAGGACATACCGTATCTTCCTCTTTTTGTTTTAATCTAAGGTAAAAGCATAGTTTTCCACACACCAGTCACCTATACATGACAGCTAGTGATGTTATGTGCAATAATCATTCAAAAGTAATACAGATATATGTGAAACATTCATCCAGTTGTTTTTTGCAACAACTAGTCTCAAGTCAAGAGTATTCATAAATAAAATCCCACCAAACTATTCATAAAACTATAACAAGAACTTCTTCCGATTTTGCAAGGTGTTGATTATTAATAATTTAAAAATATTTTAAGACTGATTGGTCATAATAGTAATTATAGGTATATAATTGTTGATTATTAACTTGATAATATTTTAAGACTCGGTCATAATAGCCATTATGTACAATTGTTGATTATCATTAATTTGATATTTTTTGAGACTGATTGCTCATAATAGTAATACTGTGCCATTGTCGTCTAATGGTGACAAAAGTGTTGTACCTTGATGACAATTTGTTTTTTTTTTTTCTTATTATTCTCAGTGCTGTAGAAACAGAGTTGTAAGAGTAAAATCTACATCGACCACTCTGTTACTGCTTCATAAGGTTATTAAGTTATTATAATGAGTAGTGTGAGATTTAATAAAACTTCAATGTTATAATTATTTTTTTATTCCAATATTATTTGTTTTCGATGGTATGATTTTGGAATCCCTATTCATTTTTAATCAATATATAGGGCTTGGCGTATAGGACACGGTAATGCATTTTTTCCGTGGCTGTCAAAACGTTAATATGAATAGTACTATACACTAATACAGTTTTAATATCATCCCCTCCTCCCCCCACCTTCCCTCACACAATGCTCCCCAAGGCGCATACTGGTTGGGAATCCCTGAAGAACGTGATGTGATACAAAACAAATGCTTGATAAACTATTAAGTTCATGAAACCAAACACAAATGTAATTTCAGAATGAAGTGACTGACCCAATTTTTAGGGCTTTAGAAATTTTAAATAGAACAAAATAAAATATATTCTATGTTCTTTTTCTTTGAAACAAGAAAAAGTTCTGAAGTATAGTGGATTTGATATAAGTCGATTATATCAAATTCCTTCTAGGCACTATTTTTCTATATTCAGTCCAAATGACTCACATAAGCCACAGATGATACTACCACAGTATAAATAATAGTATTACGTACAGTATGGCCACTCCCTGCCGCTCTCTTGTGTCGAACTCACTTCGCCTCTGAGACAAATCCTGAAACAATTGTATGTCGCCGGACGCAAACAAGCTGATTCACAGACGTCCTTGTTTATGTTTTTTTCTTTTTATACTACGTCGGGCGGCAGACAAGCATACGGCCCGCCTGATGTAAAGCGGTTACCGTAGTCATATTAACGCTCGCAACATAATATATCGCTCGCGCGCCGCCACCCCCGCTGCCAACGCAGCATCTTCCTTTCTGGTGACCACACTCACTCGCAGGAACACAACAACCCTCAAGGGAATTGTTATTTGGCTGCGGTATTCGTGAGGTGGAGTTACATTCCCCTGTCGGGTAGCTTACAATTACCCTCCCTACCTCTCTTTTCGCCAGAGCTTTGTTTGTCAGTCAGCAGGGTGCACCGCGTGCAGGTGAAGTTGGTTTTGGTTCAAAGATGTTGATGAACCACTTACACCCCTTTATGTAGTACATAGTTATTCATGCAACATTTGTATGGAGTAGCCAGGTTGTGATACCAACTAAGAAAAACTAACCTAACAGAATATTGATTTTCTATACCACAACAAAAAGGTGTATGACCCACTTGATAGTAACCAGTCATTGCAGTAGATACTGTATGTAATATAATATGTAGATAATATAGCATTTGAAAAAACACTTACTGTTAGTACCAAGTAGTTCTGATAGAGTAGTGGGCTGCTGGCTGGATTGCCTCCGAGCTAAGTCTAATGGTCCATCATTTTCTTCATCATCTGTCAAATTATCCAAAAAATATTTATTTACTTGTTTTATACAGCCAGGATTAACGTCTTAACATGCCCTCCATAGACAGAATACGGTCGATGTAACCTAACTTGAACGATCAAAAACTGCAATACAACAACAGGATCCAGAAAATTCGACATAGTCGTAGGCAATCGCTCATATTATAAATATAAAGAGTTAGACTAACACGATTTGACAGAGACCGTAACCGACAATAGCAAAAAAAACTTCACATAATATGAAAATCACAATTTTGGACTTTCCTGAAAATGCTCCATTCAAAAGGCTAGTAGATTATGACCACCACACATTCCTATTTTATATGCATTAAATCAGAAAGTATTTTTTTTCCATTCTTCTCATTATCTGCGATCAGTCCTGTTAACTTTTCGCAGATGGGATATTTTCTCCCATCTGCAAAATTATTATTATTTGGAGGAAATTATTATTATTTTATTTGGAGCTACTTCTGGTCTTAGAGCTCCAATATGTTATGGTGCTTCAGCCTATTCCCATAGTTCCTGGCATTTAGTTGTAGAGCCAGCACATTGGGGTGGTTTGTTAGGCGCTCCTTGTACTTCTTGGCGACATTTCGTATTTCCTCTTTTACTGTACCAATACCTAGGTATAAACCCGGGTAATTACCAGGTACCTGGTAAATACCCGGGTTTATACCTAGGTATGTACAATCTTGTAAACAAGGATTTTATTGTCCAGTGACAGCACTGAGTTTCGACCCAGCAACCAGTATAGGTTTTTATGTGAAAGAGACATCTCTTCTTTTATTTTCTGGATATGTTGTTTCTAAGTTAGGCGTCGATCAAGGTGCAGGCCAAGGTACTTGACACAGTCTGAATGTGGAAAAGTATTATCTCTAAGTTTTACAGATGGACAATCACCCTGTGTCAAAGATAATGTCACGCACACACGTCTTGGACAGATTTCTCAGCACTCGCCGTTAATTTCCACTTTTGGAGATCAGAAAGTATGACACTTTTGTTTAAATGTTGCATTTGTGTTGTCATAACAAAAGTTATAGTATTTTTTATGGTTTCTCCAATGGTAATATTTTTTTTTTCAAGTCAATTCTCTAATAATGAAATAATTTCATCATTTTAAATTTGACTTTCCCACCAAACTTTAATCAACCATAATGTATGGTTGTAGATACATTTTATAAGATTAATAATCTATTGTAAAAAGTCAAGGTAATAAAGGCTTATAATTATTATTTTCAAATAGGTACATAGAAATTCTACTGATGAATTCTAATGATTCACTTATGATAAGTGCCCACACTGCCCACTGACCTTACCAATCCTTTTTATTTATACCATAAGGATGACAAGTAAGCGAAATTAAATTAAATTTCTCTATTTGTGTCTGGCGCCTTTTGGCCACTTAGTATTTTCTAAGAGATCTTTGTCAAGAAGAAATGTTAGAAAGAAATTTGCCAGTATGGGTCTTTTTTCAGAATATTAATTAGATACTATTAATTAGTTATTAAAATACAGTTATACCCCGACTTACGCTACCCCGTTTTACGCCAATTCGGAGATACGCGGTTTTTCTTTGATCATCGCGCGCATTCAGCTTGCTTCAACCAATGAACCAGGGAGTCGAAACATTTATAGCTTACTACTCAAGGCGTTCATTTGCACATCTTAATGAAGCTATGAGACAAAATAGCGAGCATCCTGCCAAAGACTTTTGGAAGCAATCCAATGTCTTAGATGCTGTAAGAATTATTGGACAATCTTGGAATGAGATTTTATAAAAAACTTTGAATGGCGTCTGGAAAAAGCTGTGTCCATTTTTTTTTCACGACAGAAACTGAAGGTGAATCAGCCTCAGATTCCAGAGAAGAAGTTATCGATATTGCCAAACAATTAAATTTAGAGAAAAATGCTGATGACGTCCAAGAAGAAGAAGAAACGAGAAATAAAAAAAGTCATCTTATCAAATTGTTTTAATTTATCAGAATTATCTAACATTTTATTAAACATGTTTCTTCTAAATTATTGTTTTCTTTAGACTCTGGTCCCGATTACACAAACTTCATACGTATTTATATGCAAGGTTGAACCCCGACTTACGCAAATTCGACTTACACGGCTATCCCACCTATCGCATAAGTCCGAGGTATTACTGTATAGCATATCAATTACATTTAGATATTATTAGTTGCGTCTGTGCAGAATCATTCACAGACTTCTTTCATAGATATAGAGGTTAGATAGACATCAACTCTATATAAGCCTTTTACCAAGAGTGTTCTTAATGTGTTTCTTAAACCTAACATTTTTATTATTAAATGGTAGCCTGGAAGAAATCCCATGTAGGACAAGTCCGCCATTTTACAGTTGGTTCCCTAAGATAACTGACCACTCTGCTATGACCAGACATATAGGTAACTCTTCTTTAATTATTATTATACTTGTACTTCTTTTGTAGAATAAAAATTTGCAACGATATATTTTTTGATTGTTATTGATATACAATTTCATTTTTGGGTGGGTAAGGCGGGCACCCGGCCTATTCGAATAGATTTTCAAATCGATTAATAGCCATTAATACCTATTGGATATAATTACAAGAAAAATCAAGTAGGTAGGCACCTAGCTTGACCTGATAAAATTTGTCACGCGAAGCAGTTACTTGGATCATAATATAATCACCTGAGCTCCAAGGATTAAATTCATACGATCGTTTCGATCTTTCTTTTCTATTATCCATGCTGCGGTTCCTTCACAATTAAACTTTCCAGCGAAGTATTGACGTTGGTCAAGTGGAGCCAGGCAATTGATAAAATAAACACTAAAAATACAAATACTTCGTTATTTGCGTTATATACTCAGATGGAAGATAGATTGGCTCTAATGAATTGATATTTTCATTTCAACAAAGCAAGAGTGGAAGCAAAGACTACTATAATAAAAGGAGTGGAAGATGACGGTACGGGCACGGCACCGTCGGCACCGATGGCATGACCCATGACATGTTGACAATTTTAACATTGACACTTGATAGCACGTCCAGTTCTCATCTTATTCTTTGTTTTGTTGTGGCCACCACACGTTCTCCGAAGATTATTTTTCTCGTTAGTCTCGGTGGATGCGCCTCTTGGCTCGTCGGACCACTGCCTCAATTTGCCCGGACCCAATTGCCATGCGCAAGCCCTGACCCACCCCGGTATACCGGATGGCGTCGTATGTGGCACTATAAGTCAGCAGACTGTTACGCATCGTACCCGTGGAGGCGGCTCTGTTTCGGGTCGGAAAATATATATAGACACCTGTGCATCTGCTGTAGCTGAGACGATTTTGGCTGGGATGGAATTATTTATTCCAAACCGGCGGGTGGCTACTTCAGGTGCTAAGAAGCGGCCGTGGTTTAATCGATCTTGCAGAGAAGCTAAACTTCGCAAGCAAGCTGCGTATGAGGCTTGGACCACGGCTCGAATTAATGGAGATCCTGGTGTTTCCGACTTGAAACGGGAGTTCAATGCTGCGTCGAGGTTGAGTAATTACCAGGGCAAAGTTTGAGTTCATCGGCAGGATTGGTGAGCGCCTAGCTAAGCACCCATCTGGGAGCCGTGCTTTTTGGTCGCTTGCTAAGGCTGCCGAGGGCAACTTTTGTCAGTCGTCCTTTCCACCACTCCGAAAACCGGATGGTAGTCTGGCCCACAGTGCAAAGGAGAAAGCCGATCTATTGGGGAATCTCTTTGCCTCAAACTCGACTTTGAACGACGGGGACGCCGCACCGCCTTCCATCCCGCGGTGTGGTGATTCCATGAAGAAATCTCATTTACTCAACGAGATGTTCGGCGGGCATTGCTATCCCTCGACGTTCATAAGTCAAGTGGGCCAGATGGCATTCCGGCAGTGGTGTTAAAGCTGTGTGCTCCTGAGTTGTGTCCTGTTCTTACGCGCCTTTTCGCGCTCTCTTATTCCACCGGGCAGGTACCGCCGTCGTGGAAGACTGCGAACGTGCACCCTGTGCCCAAAAAGGCTGACAGATCAGACCCATCGAATTACAGGCCTATCGCTGTTCTCATCCAAGGTAATGGAGCGCGTCATTAACAACCGGCTCCTGAAATACCTAGAAGAGCACGACTTAATCAGCGACCATCAATACGGCTTTCGCCATGGTCGCTCGACTGGTGATCTTCTAGTGTATCTTACACATCGCTGGGCTTCAGCCGTGGAGAGTCAAGGTTCGATCGGGTCTGGCACCGTGGTCTTCTTTCGAAGTTGCCTGCATACGGTCTACCAGAGGGTTTATGCGAATGGGTCGCTAGCTTCTTGTCCTGCAGAAGCATTAGAGCCGTTGTGGATGGCAGTTGCTCCGATAGCATGGACATTAATGCTGGCGTCCCGCAAGGCTCGGTATTGTCCCCGACGCTGTTTTCGCTGCATTTTTTTTTTTTATAACAGAGGGTGGCAAGCGAGCATGTGGGTCACCTGATGGAAAGCAATCACCACCGCCCATAGAAATCAGCAACACCAAGGGGTCGCCGATCCGTTGCCAGCCTTTTAAGGGAAATATTGACTCTGTTCTTGAAGGCCCCCATGTCGTACTTATTTGGCAATACCGCTGAGGGAAGTTGATTCCACAACTTTACAGTACGTGGTAGAAAATGCATTAAAAAGCGTACTGTAGTAGATCGCCAAATATCAAGGTGATGTGGATGGAATTTTAATTTTTGGCGAGTTGTACGATAGTGGAACTCAGCGGCAGGTATCAAATCAAATAGCTCATCCGAGCACTCCCCGTGGTACAATTTATATAGAACGCAAAGAGATGCAAAATCTCTGCGTGTAGAGAGAGAATCCAGCCGATCAGAAATCATTGGGTCACCGACAATTCGAACAGCTCTTCGTTGTATGCGGTCGAATGGAGCGAGTAAGTACTGGGGCGCACCAACCTAGAGATGTGAACAGTATTCCATATGAGGCCTAACTTGGGCTTTATACAGTTGAAGGCGATGCTGTGGTGTAAAATACCTTCTGGCTTTACAGATGATGCCAATTTTCCTAGAAGCCAATTTGGCCTTGCACTCCAAGTGACCACGGAACTGTACATCTCTGGATATGTCAACACCGAAGATACCAATGCTGGAGCTAATAGTAAGGGGAGTACCTTCCAATCTAGGAGCCACGACAAATGGGGACTTTTTTGCAGTAAACGCACATACTTGTGTCTTTGATGGATTCAGCTGGACTAAGTTCAGTCTACACCAATCAGAGACGTGTCCAAGAGACGTCTCAATCTCAGACACAAGTTTTTCCCGGTACTCATCGACGCAATCCCGAGAAATCAATGATATGTTGTCCATTGACAGCATTCATTGCTATGCTGACGACAGCACCGGGGATGCTTATTATACGGGCCGCGTTAATATTCCCCGCTCTCTGGTGGAGGAGAGCCGCGAACAGCTTGTGTCGAAGATCGAGAGCACACTGAATAGTGTGTCCGATTGGGGGCGAAAGAACCTGGTTCATTTCAATCCCACTAAGACACAAGTCTGCGCGTTCACCGCTAAGAAAACCCCTTTTGCTGTGGCTCCTCAATTCCTAAACACACCCCTTACCATCGCCAAAAACATTGGGATTCTTGGAGTTGAAATCTCCAGCGACGTCCAGTTTCGTTGTCACCTGGAGGGGAAGGTCAAGCTGGCGTCGAGGAAACTAGGTGTGCTCAACAGGGCGAAGCAGTACTTCAATCCGCGGCAGAGATTTATGCTTTACAAAGCTCAAGCACGGCCGCATATGGAGTACTGTTGCCATCTATGGGCGGGAGCGCCTAGATACCAGCTTGCACCTTGTGACTCGATTCAAAGGCGCGCTGTGAGGATTGTCGACGATCCCAAACTAACAAACGGTTTAGAACCTTTAAGTCTGAGAAGAGATTTTGCGTCCCTTTGTGTGTTCTACCGTCTGTACAATGGGGTGTGTTCAGAGGAGTTGTTTGATATGATGCCAACGGCCTCCTTCTACAGTCGCACCGCTCGCCATCGACAGGGAATTCATCCTCACACATTGCAGCCTAAGTGGTCACGTACTGCGCGGTTCCAGAGAAGTTTTCTCCCGCGTACTGTCAAACTGTGGAATGAACTGCCTGTCGAGGTTTTCTAAAAGGACTACAGCATGGGGTTCTTCAAAAAGGGCGTGAAGAGGTTTTTACAGGGTCAGCAACGCGCGTATAACGCCTCTGGTGTTACAGGTGTTCATAGGCTACGGTAACTGCTTTCCATCAGGCGGGCCGTATGCTTGTTTTCCACACTGGTGGTATATAAAAAAAAAGCATCTAAGAAAAACAGTGTCCCCTCGTTGTTTAAAAGACTTTGCATCACAAAATTTTGCTACATAGCGTCCCGCAAATGCACGCATTCTTCTGGTTTGTGCGAATATATACCAATGGTTTGACGTGCTCGGTGGTCGAATGGTTAGCAATGGCCACTTTGACTCCGAGGTCGTGGGTTCGATTCCCGCACAAGACAAACATTTGTGTGCATGAACATGTCTGTTTGTCTTGGTCTGGGTGTTTTCTATATATATATTATAAGTATGTATTTACTAAAAAAAAATGTATTTAAGTACATTTAACAGTTGTCTACCCATAACACAAGCTGTGCGATTAATTTGGGACTAGATGGCGTTGTGTAAATTGTCCAGAAATATTTATTTATTTATTAATGGTTCCATTTCAATTTTATCGTACACGTCTATATTAAACTGACTAAACAGACCACGTTACCTTTGTAAATAAATAAAACTATTGCGTCTAAATTGTAGCAGGTAAGAATAAAAGTAGCACTGCGCGGTTATTTTTTTACAGTACAATCAATATTTTGTTAAACTATTTATGCTCATCAGGTTGAACAGCTTTTGCTAAGGCGGTATTTTTATATTTCCTTTACTGGAACCATTATGGTGCCGCATCAGGTGTCCCAAATCTTGGATTTTTATACCGAGATGGAAATTTCGTGTCCACGTTATCAAATCGATGCCATTTTCGTCTCAGAAAACCATAGAATCAACACCCATATTGATATTATGACATTTCAACCCCATCGCACCCCCACAGGAGTGTTCTTGTGTCACGTCGATTATGAAAAATAGCTGTTGTTTTCGAAATCAGCGACCCGATAAACCATAAAAACAATACCCATGACGTCAGCAGTCCATCGTTGCAGATGAAATTCAGATATTTTTTTGATAACACCAAACTAATTAAATTATTATTATTTAAATAGTTGTCTTGGCCAACTTGCCAGATAAATATTTTTTATTTGAAAAATGGAAAAATTCCCCTCCCCTCCCCCCACCTTCGTCAGCAACACAAACCTTCCTGGTATCAGTTGGAAGAGCACTCGACCGGTCATCGAGAGGTCGTGGGTTCAAATCCCACCTAGGAGGGGCAAGTTAATTTTTAGATTAAAAAAAAATATATTTATATGGCAAGTTGGCCAAGACAACTATTTAAATAATAATAATTTGTTAAATACCCGTGTGAAGCCGGGGCGGGCCGCTAGTCGATATTTATACAACTATCAAAATTATTCTGAGTGAATTCGCAAGGTTGGCACTGTTTGTAGTATGGTATACAGTAAGTAATATAATATATTTGCATATTGTAATAAGTACTTACACATTCGTATTAGGCTAGAACCTGTAATGATTGTGTAAAATTGGTTGAAATAAATAAATAAAAATATTTACGGTGGACATCAGCGATAGGCACTGTATATGGCGTCATCTTACAACTAAGATGTCATCACTGGAGTTAGCGAATACGAAATCAGAAGTTTGTTAAATCATCGTTGAGCACTTTGGTCAGTGATCAACATTATGAACTATCATCGGTGATATAACGGTGCTATATACGCAATAGCATACTGCAGAACATACCGATTACAGTGCTATTGTATAAACTTATCTGACCCGGTGGCCAAATTTAGAACTAAAGCCGCCATCTTGGAATGTAGTATTGCCAGGTACAATTAATTTACTTACCGCGTATACACATTCCATTGAGGTGTACTTTTTTAAATACATATTATCTTTTTCTACACATATTTCATTTCTTACAATAAAAAAAATCGTCAACGAGTTGTTTCTGTGCAATATTAAAACTCTCTAATATTATATAATAGCTATGATCGCGACTTAACGTGGTCCATTTTTAAAACTAATCAACAAAAAATAGAAGGCAATTGATATTTAATTGAAACACCACACAACACAATTAATAAGTATATCAATGCTATTATTTTAACAGTGTATATATTTCTTTGATTTTTATGTTTCCTCTAAAACGGCGGCATTTCGTTTAATGGCAACACTTAAGTCGATCGCACCGCCCCCGCCACCGGGCCAGATACGTTTGTAGCACTGGAACAGGAATCTTCTTCTTATTTTTTTTAGCTTAATGTCGCCATCGTTATTTAGTCCACGTTAATATTGCCAATGTCGAGGTTGAGAAATACACGTTTAGGTCAATAAG
The DNA here is from genome assembly GCA_937001555.2 of Hypsopygia costalis. Lineage (NCBI taxonomy): Eukaryota > Metazoa > Arthropoda > Insecta > Lepidoptera > Pyralidae > Hypsopygia > Hypsopygia costalis. Next base: position 22,739,369 of record OW443332.2, read on the forward strand.
ACTATTGATCGGTACTAAATAGCGAAAGTCCAATGAGCGACCGAAAACAATACATCACATGTCTGTGATGTATTGTTATCTAACTAAATGTTTTTAGTTAGTACCCTGACCAGACGAACACAGAGGAAATTTAACACATGTAAATATAAAATAAATTATACGAAATTAACCACACACAAACTTACATCTACTTGTGAGTTATGTAACTTTTATGAATGTAATTAAAATTACAGTATAATAGTACTGCGTACTAGAACTGAAATCCAACTAGAATAGTGAGTAAGTAAGAAGGGGATGTTAACAGGACAAGAAATACTAGTAGGAAGAATATCATACAACCTGTAGTTTCGGGCAGTTAAAAAAGAGATGTTCAAGGGTTCCTCCTGATTTTGGCTAAAACCACTGGAGTGCAACCGTGATCAAGACGTAACCTAATTATAGCAGAGGTGGGGTGTTTATCAAATTTACGATATTTGGAGATCCACGGTTTAATAGGGATAACCGGTTGAATTAAAAACTTTGCATTTGTGGTTTCTTTTTTTTTTGCCATAATTCGTTCCACTCTTTTCTTAACGGCGCATCTGTCGATAATATAAGGTCGCGGGAAAAGCAAATGTAATATTTATTAACTCCCATATGGATAGCTTCTCTAACACATCTATCTGCAATTTCATTACCAGCAATACCTACATGACCGCGAATTCACGCAAGTACTACCTTTAAACCCAGAGATTTACATCGATACCTAAAATGATTGTTTTATTGCTAGTGTCAGCGCAAAGTTATCTTTACAATGTAATGTAAAACTAAATCTTGAAGACAGGTCTTCGTATCGGAATCGAGACTGAATTTCCGATTCAACTCCAAGTCATTTGTTTATACGACTAGGGTTACTAGTTAAAAGCCCCCTTGATTGCGTAATGATCCATAGGCTACAGTCATAGCAGCCTATGGATAAATTCGATTTCTACCTAAATCGGAATCGTAATCGGAATCTGATCCGGAAATGAGTCCGGAAGTGAGCTCCTGAAGCGGAACCGGAACTACTATTACTATTCAACAAATTATTATTTTTTTCAATGCAATGTTTACCATTTCACAACCGATAAAAAATAAAGACCCACGTCACGGTATAGGTAATATATTATTTGCTCCCTAGCAAATGGTGATAGTAAAATTCGCCAGATTATATAAAGATTTTAACAATATCTATGATTCAAATACGTATTCTTCTATTTTAAAAACTTAAAATTCAATTTGATTAAAATTGTTTGAATCAAGGCCCAGTCAGTTCAAGAAGTCGTGCAAAACAGCAGAAAAATTGTTTTAACGGTTTTACTGTTGCCAAGTAATGGACGATCAAGAAATATATCGTGAGGAATCCTCATAATATTTTTGTGCGTTCTTGAATCCGGTAATAAGAAAAAGAACAATAGGCCTGTAAACCATTTTTTTTTTTCGATTTGTTATTTAAAGACGTTACAATAATATAACTAAAGGTGAAAGAATTACTTCGATACTTTGAGTATAAATCGACTGGAGATGCCATAACGAAACTCTTCGAACAAATTTTTTCACCATTTTTAGCGGGGGGTGAGGTAAACACGTACAGTACACCACCAAAAGATGTAATTAACTCGCATACACAAATTTTGCTGTTGCAAACGCACACTACAAAAAAAATCAACACATCAAAAATTACCCGCCCACAGACACAGTTTTCATGTAACTATGCAGCACACATACGAAAAAGTTAGTGATGGGGCACATCTGAAGAATGAGTCAAATCAGTTTGATGAATGAACTGAATTGTCTTATACTATTTATTATAAAATTGTAAAAGTGAAAATACTGTACATTAAAGATATTATTCAAAAAATATGTTTGTTTGTATGTATGTCTGTCTGTATTTATGTGTCTTTGTGTCATTAGCACTCTCGTGCAGCTAAACTGTGGTATGAACTGTCGCCCGCGGTTTTACCGGGCTGATACAACCACTGTCTTCTATTATACGAGTATGCTGGACTACGTATGTACTTGTAGTATAGAGGTCAGTGGCAACAACCTTCAAGAAAAGAGCGTACGCCCATCTAAAAACCCAGCTACGCACTTGTATCCCTTCATACAGTTGCTTAAATAATTTCTTATCCTTTATTTGATTTTATTGGACAAAACCCTGTTTGAGAACATGAAATATTGTCAATTGATTTTTTAACAGATATCCTTATTTAATATTTTAAATGTGAACATCCAAAGATCCAAACATCTTCGTTTGGATGTTTAGATCTTTGGTTGTTACTCAATCACGCAATAACGGCTAAACGGATTTAGATGAAATTTGGTATGGAGATAGTTTGAGTCCCGGGGAATAGCATAGGATACTTTTCTAACGCAGGTGAAGCCGCGGGGCGTAGCTAGTATTATATAAAGTACATTGGTATTTGTAAGAACCTATGTATATGAAATTATATTATAATAAGTAAGGGTCATCTGTCCCCACATATAAAGTTATTTAAACATATGAATGAGCAAAGGGAAAGCAATAAAACAAATTGTTAATTTAATTAGAATGGCCACATATTTATTTAAATTAAATTCCCATGTAGGGATTTCTAAAACCCGATTAAGACGGTTTTCATTAATTAGTATTTTTATTGATTTTTAAAATGAATAAGTTTATTGTATACGTGACGAATACATTTCTTGGGGTCTACTTTTTTTTTACAAATTTTGAAATGGATTTGTGGGGCAAAAATGGAGCAATATTTAAATTTTTATCCTTCATTTGATTTTATCGGAAAAATACCCGGGTTTAAAAATTAAATGTATACCTACTACATATATTGAAGTAGTCAAAGATTTAAGAAAAACAAAGAAATACTGACTCACCAAACAAGGACAGAGTCGCAAAGAAGGTATTGCACCTTCAATCAATGTCTTTCTGTTATTAGCATTTTTGTAGCTTTCCGGAGTAAAGTCATAATAAAAATAGAGAAGTAGTACAACTCAAGCCCCGAGCGGGAGATAATAGCCTAAACACGTAGGGCTGTCGCTTAATAGTTTATTCAACCGTCAAAAATACTTAGTCAATCTCTATTATACAAAATTAAGTAAGGTACAAAATACAAAATTAAGTAGGGTAAGTCTTAGGGATCTGTAACAAAAGACCGGCCAAGTGCGAGTCGGATTCGGTCACGAAGGGTTCCGTACCAAAAACGACACACAATCATGTTTGTTGTATGGGAGCCCCCCTTAAATATTAATTTTATTCTGTTTTTAGTATTTGTTATTATAGCGCCAACAGAAATACATCATTTGTGAAAATTTTAACTGTCTAGCTACCACGTTTCATGAGATACTTACAGCCCTTGGTGACAGACGGACAGACAGACGGACACCGGAGTCTTAGTAATAGGGTCCCGTTTTTACCCTTTGGGTGTGGAAATCTAAAAAGAATAAAAATAATTATTTTTGTACATACACCAGGAGTGACTGGAATTTTTTCATTACCTACATTTTAATGCATGCTTACTCAGTGACAAACGAGCAAACAGCCCACCTGATGGTGAGCGGTAACTGTCGCCCATAACATCCACGATTCACGCATTCAAGCTGTTGGCAACAAAAATGCAGAATCGCAGGTGCGTTGTCCTTCAAACCGGAACCCAAAACACAACAATGCAAGCATTGTTGCTTGGCGGCAGTAATAGATAAGGCTGTTGTCCTCACCCAGGCGGACTCCTACCATCTGATAGAAACCTACTTCATGTTATCTGTTTAGTGATTAGAATTATTACGGTCTAAATAGGAATAGGATTAATTAAAACGTAGCTTTACTGAATCATAATATTTATTCAAATAATCTAAATTATTATGAAAATATATTTTTATTAAGTACCTATTATATATTATTTTTTACACTATACTATTTTTATTACTTTTTAATTTACACACTTATAATGTGATTACTAGGAGTGTCGGTGGCCGAATGGTTAGGGTATCCGAGACATCCATGAACACTGCAATGTTTTTTTATGGCTAGTCGACTTTGTAGCCATCTTTAACGTATTTGTAGTTATATACGACGTAGGTAGGTACCTAAATGTTAAAATTATTAACGAACGTCAGCGCAGGCGCGAATCTTGCGTGGGAGCGGACGGTTTTGCGTACGACGCAGCCCTGACCCCGACTGGCGCTCCATATAAACTCCTATAACAACATTGTCAGTGTGTGCGTGCGACGGCCAATACGTACGGGCGCGCTCACATACAAACCGCGCTCGGTGCGTTTGTATGAAGTTACCTTACTTCTCTATTTTTACTATGGTAAAGTGCTCCGAACAGATAACACTTGTATGTGTAGGTTTCCAAGAATCATTTTCGTCATTACAAAATTTTCTCCATTTTTCTTTTATATAGGGATCTTTTGGAAATCTAAAAGGAAATACAATTATATTAAATAAAGCCTATGAATAATAGTATCTGTATAACATATACACTCATAGTCCCACACTAAATGTATTGCTTTTACCTACTTTTTTTTTAGTCAACAATTCTTTTCATTTTCAGACAAAATTTCAACATCGTATGTCCAGAGAAAGGTAATTTTTCTAATTCACCTTACAAGATTTAAATGTAACATACATCTATACCTACTATTTAATACATTATCTAATAAAAATCTGACTATTACACGAACTGCAGTAATTGAATGAGTGAATGATTCATTCAAATGTTGAATCGCTTTTTTGACTTTGTCACATCCCTAAAGCCTGTACCACTGTATTCATGTTTACATTTCTCTGTCGTTTACGTATCGCAACGGTTTTTACTTTAAATGGAGATTGTACTTTAATACACATTTAATAGTTAGTAAAAATACTTACCTATGATAGAAAACGCGATCTTGTTGCGAATTTAAGCTATCAGATCGCCTTTTGCACGATAATACTGCACAACTCACCATTTTTCGAGAGAAAAATCACGCGACACGGAGCGATGCAAAATGACGGTGAAGCGACTTTAAGTAGTTTTATATAACGTGTATGACCAGTTGACCAATGTACTTTGCCGGAGGGGATCGCCCGCGTATGGCATCTCCAGTCGATTTATACTCAAAGCTTCGATAGCATAAAAACTTCTCGAGATATGATAACTTGAAGATCACAATTTTGGACTATCCCGAAAACGCTCCATACAAAATGCATACGGTATTATGACGTCACGATACGCTATTTTATATGCATTAAATCAGAAATTTGTACGACAGCTATGTTAAATATTGCGTTTATGTAGCTAGTGCCGTAACAAAAGTTATAGTATTTTATATTGTTTCTACAATGGTAATATTTATTTTTTATAATTTCATACTTAAAAAATGGACTTTTCCACCAAACTTTGATCGACCCTATAACACGTCGGACATAAGTTATTAAAATTTTGAGATCGCAGATCGTTCTAGTTTTATGTATTTTACGTTACTGATAGAGAGTTTTTATAATTTTAGAACATTGTTTACAGGCCTATTCATAGACGGGCTCAAAAGGATACTTATTCCAGAGCCGTAAAGCTATTTGATTAAAAAAAGACGGGCTTTTCCTTGTTTTTTATACTTTTTTTTTCAAGTTCAAGTTTGAATTTATCGACTTTACTTCCTAAACAGAACTTACTAAAATCCTGGGCCAATATCTGGAAATCGAGCTCAAGGGTGACGGGGCGGCGTTACTCTACAATTCAACCTTTGATTCCATCTAAACCCTGGTTCCATAAAATTGTCACATCTAGGCGGACTACCACAACAATATGTCGCATTCGTTTTGGTCACTGTTGTATTGCTACACATTTGAGACGTCTAAGAATCCTTGACTCCTCCATCTGTGAGTGTGGACTTGAAGAAGAGAATATCAACCATATCTTCTTTGCTTGTAACAAATATGATCGCCATGCTTTTATAAATTCCCTCATTGAATATAAACATTCATTTCCGACTAGTATTGAATGTATAATATCATCTTTAAATCCATTCTATGTAAATATAATTTCAGAGTTCATTTCTGTAAATAACATTAAAATCTAAAACTAGCAATAGATGATGGTAATATCATAGTATAGAGTATTCTCATCCAAGTAAGTAACAAGTTAAGTTGGTAAGTAGTTTTGTTTTGGTTTCAGGTCTGAAGTTACGCATCTTCCAAATTCTAAAATTCTATTGGTTACTCTAATTTTCACTTGACGTTGGCAAAGTAACATATTGCCATAAGGGAAAAAAAAAAAAAAAAAAAAAAAAAATTATCGACTCTTGAATGTGAGTGAAGTCCTATTTTAGTTGCCGGCATTTACGTTGTGACGCAAAAAGAATAGTTATTTGTTGAATATAAACACAACGTTAAAAAATGGCCGATTTACCTTACCAAACGGAGTACGCTAAGTCAGGGAGAGCCGCATGTAAAGGATGCAAAGTGAAAATTGATCAAGGAAGTGTACGCATCGCAAGAATGGTTCAGGTTTGTTTTTCATATAAAACACTTTCAACCTTAATACTGCTATAATCGACTCCTATATTCTGTCTTGTGTCAATAGTCTTTATCCAGTCCTAGAGGCAATTTTATTTTAGTTTTATCTGTAGCTAGACATGGGTAACTCAGTAAAATTTCTTGCGTCAACTCAATAGCTGCTCGCTGAGCTAACGCAAAAATTGCGCGATGGCGCAACAAGATCGAAGGCGCTTCCGATCGCCAAGTCAGATGCGTAGCGGCGCACGCTCTTCTTTACGCCACGGCGGCGCGGCGCTCTTAACATAAACAGCGCACAGCTGCGCACCACGCACACAGTGTTGGCTCGTGGACTCAGGGAGTGAGTACGATAATGAATGAGAACCTGGTGTCTGCTTGAGCTGTCTTGGGGAGCCTGTCCAGGTTGTATAATTACTTCCATCGGAGACATTCGATTAGTGTCCGAAAAAAACGAGAGTAAAAAATACAAATATGGATGTGAATAGTGTTTAGCGTCAATGTACGCCGGTTGGGCCTTGGCCAAGGCACCAAGGTGTATGTATTATTATACTTGATCGAAGATGAGAACTATTGATATTGAAGCTAGTGCGCTGTACACCAACACAATTGAAAAGTGTGTCAACTCATCAACACAATGAACTGAGTTAGCACAAATTGAGTAGCATAGCGTAATGTTACCCATGTCTATTTGTGGCCAACAGCATAATTACATTGATAATGGTGTAATCCATAAAGATAATCACAGATAGAAATATAAAGTCTATCTATAGGTCTACTGTTTGGCATGAGATACAGAAGCCTAGTAGGAGTATCTATTACTTAAAATATAAAGTATACTTCAAGGTTTTATCGCACCACTCTCCGCCTTGGCGCTCCGTGCGCTGCGGTCCGAAATACCTATAATTTAATTATTTATAAGTAACACACATAAATAGTTTATGATGAGTACACGCGCTATGTGCGCTAAATATTGGAATAATAATTAATACAAAATCCCAGTTAATAATGTAATATATACGAAAGTCTATGTCTGTACTAAAACTGATATGTTTGGATTAAAATTAACATAAGGGTGGTATTCCACTCATTATACATTCACGTGAAGACCTTAAAATCCACATAAAGACAGGCTGTCATCAATTTTGATTACTGATTCTTTCATTACAGGCACTATTAGAGACTTCGAGACATTATAAGTATAAGTGTTGGTAATAGAATCGGTTTAATTGAAAAAATATAATAAAATGATAAAAAATACTACCCTCTGATTTTTTCCTTTGTAATCACCCAACTACCTATCTGGATGCCAAATTTGAACTTTCTAGGTCATCTTTAACTGGTGTTAGACTTTTGATCTATAGGTCAGTCAATGATAAAAATGGCGATTTTTGGGCGTTAATATCTAAATAACCGTTTAAGGTGTGTTTGTGAAATTTGGAGGACATATGTCCTTACATATGTAACTCGTAAGTTTCAATATATGTGCCAAATTTGACTTGTTTATGTGAAATAGTGGTTCCAAATGGTTCGTCTAATATTACACATGGTGCTGCTCAACAGTTCTGTTAGCTTGAACTTGGCTTGACACGCTACCGCGTGTCTAAATTTTAAATAAAGTTTGGAGTAATATATAAATCAGTTTGAAATATGCTGAAATCATTCATTATATTTGGAAATTTATTTCTTAAGACAACAATCATATCGACGGTCCCTACGTATAAAACGACGATAAATTACCGTCGATATTAAATGTGTGCTGACACCCACAGCAACGCCTGTGTGGTCATAACATTCTGTTTTTAATGTGGATGACTATCCACATGTGAAGATTTTTATGGATTTCGTGATTAGTACTAGCAATGATAGTTGGGATATGGTTCGGAGAGTAATGTTCTGCATTTGTTGATATTTTGAAATGTTGTTGCTAGCGCTGCCCCTGTATTAGATTCCATAAATCCACAACAGCTTAAGGAAGCCCTTTATGAAAAAAAAAAATGTGTTGATAAATCTTTGACCACTAAATCAAGGTATTGTGGAAGTATAAAGTTTACACTGATTTAGTGGTAAATATGGGACCCTTTTATTATTTTTATTTTTGATGAGCAGTTGTCATGAATGGGAAACTATGACCAAACAATATTTTATATAGAGGTAACACAATGTACGAAATTCCACCTCCCTACGGCCCCCTGAGTAGGGAGGTGGAATTAAATGGCACCCAATTAAATCAAAAACAATTTTATTTTTTTCTTCTAAACTATGTAACAAGGATTTTTATTTTTGCATAAACATTGTGACGAAAGTAATAACATAAAAAAAAGAACTCTTTTAACTACTTCGTATATTGAAGGAAAAAATAAAATAAAAATTGGAACATGCTGTATACTGGTTGGAACAAACTCAGCGTTTTTTTTTTCAAATATGAACCGACATACAACCTTGTGATACCTCTATTATAAAGTATTGTTTGGTCATAGTTTCAAACTCTAGGCTTTGGTGGCACTTTTCAGAAGTCTATACTGCTACAACTTTTAATTAAGTGGAATAGTACAAGTGATTTTATTGCATCTAAATATTAATTAGTGTGTATATAATATTTTATTTAATCATTCACTAGATATACTATATGTAAAGAAATGTTTGCCACAATCTATATAATAAATTGTTAAATTTTCAGGGTAAAATGTGAAAAATATTTAGATGTCTATTATTTTATGCCTCAATTTAGATACGGTCGGGTTTTCCAAATAACATAAAATAGCAAGATTTGCTTAATCAGTGATTAAAGGGGTACTAATTGAAAATCTTGTTCTAGTCCGCCTTTCATGATGGAAAGCAGCCAAATTGGTATCATGAAGACTGTTTTTTCCTAAAGCAACGTCCCTCTAGCATTGATGAAATTGGAAATTTCATTACACTTAAAACTGCTGATCAGAAAAGGATCCAAAACAAAATTGGTGAGTTTTAATTATAACTAAAGAACTAAAGAAATATATGGTAGGCGATTCGCACCCATTGTATATTATGAGTACAAGAATATTAAACTACAGAAGAAAACACCATGAGATTAAATCTAAAAGTAAAATAATTACCTACATAAATAAAAAAACAGATCAATAAGTCTCTAAAATGGCGCTAGTATATCAATGCTATTGTTGTAGTTACGTATATATATATATATATATGAGTTCCATCACTTACATCGATCGTCAGCAGTTACTTATTTTTTTTTTAGAAATTTCTGATATGTTTACCTTATTGTCTTCTCATATTATGCATAGTGTTTATGGTAGTTTCTGGTATACAATGATTGAATGTTATTTTTGCAGAGGAATCGTCGGGAGGAGCGGTGGTTGTTGAAAAGGGAAAAGGGAAAGGGAAGTCCAAGAAACGAGTTGCTACAGAGGTATCTGGTGCAGTAAAGGATTTTGCAGTTGAATATTCGAAAAGTAGCAGAGCTACCTGCGTGCACTGTGAAATAAAAATTTGCAAGGTATGGCATACATTACATCTCTTTAATTTTGATCTGCGTTTATATAGTAAGCTATTTGGTACAGCATGTTAACTTGTTTTGACGAAAGTTTTACAATATGGAACCTTAATAGATTAGTGCTATTAAAGAATCCCTCATGAGGGGATGTAGAGTGCGCATGCTGGTAACTAAGCGATTCCTTCCGAAACTTGTGTGGGGGTGCTTAGAAAATTAACAGACTAAACGTCTAAATTGAGCCGGAGTGAGGGGGAGGGTTAAATAATTATAATAAATTTATTTATTGACGTGACAACGTCTTATAAATTGGTTAGCCGGGTGACACTTCAAGAAACGCGCTCACGTTATGCGCTCACAATGAGAGCGAGTGAGAGGCACGCGTCCCTTTCACTCGGGCATGGTTAGCCCGCCTAAGAGCGAGAGAGACAGACATAAAAAGTGAAAGGCATGCGTCCCTTCCACTCGAAAACATTTTACCACTCAAAGTCGTTGTCACGTAAAACTTTCGCCCGTATACCGACTTTACAGGCAACCAATTTTTTTTCAGATAACAGTGATCCAATTTGTTAGTAACAATTGACTTATGACTATGTTAAAAAAATTCGTCGTCAAAAGTACTCATTTTTGGGTTTTTCGCTAATATCACCAAAACGCTAGAACTTTTTTCTCTTTGATGCACCAACATAGACAAAAAAGTTCAAGCTCTTAGTCCGGAAGTCTAAGTCCGGCGATATTAAAGCCAAAAATGCTCCGCGTTGATTCATTGCAAGGGCTGGTCAGTGTCTCTGTGAGTCGCTCTACCCCCCCCCCCCCCCCCCCCCACTTATAAAAAAATAGCCACTTATACACTGATAAAAATTTTAAGTTACCAGATGCGGCATTTTAAATCCAACGGGAATAGGCCACATATTTGATTGACCCACTGTACACAACATTAGTTTTTATTTTGGTAACATTACATTACTTCGAATTGGACAGAATCAAGCTTATTAACTAATAACAAATACTGATTCCAGGATGAAGTTCGTATCAGTAAAACTGTATTTGATACTGAAATAGGTGCCAAATATGGAGGACAACCTTTATGGCACCATGTCAAGTGCTTTGCTGAATGTAGAACTGAACTCCAGTTCTATGCAGGAGGAGATGTTTTGCCTGGTTTCAAAACGCTCTCCAAGGACGATCAAAAGATGGTTATGGATGAAATAAAGTAATTGCCTTAATTTATTATTTTTGTTGTGGATAAAAGATGATGTGGTGGTTATTATTAATTTCCTGTCACATTTTCAGGCCGTTAAACTCAGATGCTGTACCCATTAAGAAGGCTAAAAAAGAACCTCTAGATCCTGAAGAACAAAAAGCAGAAGAGAAGAAAGAGAAGACAATGAAAAAACAAAATGAATTATATCATAAGTATAGGAGAGCTTTAAGTGAACTTTCCAAAAATGACCTGAGTGAAATACTTGAAGAGAACTCACAGCAGCCCCCCAAAACCAAAGATGACGTTAGTTAGATTTTGGCTGATGAAAGTAGACAAAAACTGCGTGTTATTTAATATTATATATTGGTAAGACAATACCGAAATGATAAGGAAACTTGGAACAGCATAATTGACAATTTTATAATAAAGAGTTTTGCCTGCTTCTTCACTCGTTCGGTTCATACAAATTCCTAACATTTTAATATAAACCCTTTAGGACTAAATTTGCCGCGGTTTTTCATTGTCTACTTTCATTAGTCTATTTATTTGTAGCTTTATAGTTCAGATTTCAGAGTTTAGTTATTATATCTGACGTAAAAAGTTGGTACTATTGTCTAGCCTATTAACTAATTTTGATTATTAGCACTCCATATTCTCTGTCAAAAATAAAAAATACTAGTGAAAGAATTACTTCGATATGTCAATTAGTTTCCGATTTAGAAGTAAAACAAGTTGTAACCGTTCACGCGTTGAACGGCTGCCGGTTACGGTGTGACATCGGCACAACACGCTTAGTCTGGCTCACTCAGTCCGCTCGCGGTCGCGCGCCCGTGCGGTAGAAATTATACCTAAATACTATAATTACAATTAAATAATTAATTAAATACTATAATAATAATAATTTATTAAATTTATTATAAATTTTATTTAAATTAATTTTATTATAAATTTATTTTAAATTTTAATTACTATAATAATTAATTAAATACTATAATTAGAATGTCACATCCCTAATATTAAGCGAGCCGTGGCCGTGGCCCGCGCGAAGCGTTAGTGTTAGCGGGACTCGATATTTTTCGAAACTTTGAATGCCTATAAAATCAAAACTACTAGGTATTTTTGACTACAACAAAAACTATTGTGTTTGTATACATACAGGCTTTACTGAGACAACATTTCAAGCGATTTGGCATACCTAGTAACATTCTTCATTGTGACAATAAAAAAGTAGTTTACCAGAGCAAGTCGTTTTCCTAATTGGCGATCATCCAGTGTGTTTTAATCATATGTGTTTAATATAACTGAAAAAAAAAACAATCTTTGTACTCAGTAAGGCACTTAAAGGACTGCCAAATGTTTTGCAGATATAATTAGCAGAAATGTTTCGTTATATATTAATAATATTATGTAAGACTATAATAAGGCATTAGGTACCTATGTAGTGCAAATATATAAACAGAATTTTTAAAGGTACATAATTTGTTTATCATTTTGTCGATGGGAAATAAGGACTTCTGTACAGAATTACCTCTTGTACAATTCTACAGAACATCATTTATTTTCGAGAATTCGTATTTGCGGGCTACCCTTGATATATATATTTGATCAACATGATAAAGTCTTATATTCGTATAAGCGATTGCAAATTAGAACAATCCTGTTACAGGCACAAATACTCGTGCTACATCACACTATAGGCAATAGTACTTACGTACGTACGTACAGTGTGGCCACACCTTGCAGCTCTCTTGTAACGACCTCGCCTTTTTTAAAGTTGAATCTAGAACAGTTTATTCGACGCCGTACGCGCGCACACGCATAAACACTGCATAGACTCCTTTGTTTATGTAATAGTTATCGACGTGTCATTGGTATATCTCTATATACCAGGGTCCAGAGTGTGGCTACAAGAAATTTCTCAACCACTTTCCAGATGTGTTTTGTACAATTCTTAAAACAATTATATTTTACAGGGTTTAGATCGCGTAGCAGATTGTATGGTGTTTGGAGCCCTTGAGCCATGTCCGGAATGTAAAAACGGGCAGCTTGTATTGCACACATTTGGATACAAGTGTACAGGTAGGAAATATTACTTATATCATCATCATTATTAGCTATATTTATTGTGCATTTCTTTTATGTTGTCATTTTTTTGACATTGAGCAACGCTCAGAACCGGAATATAATGGGCTATCCTAATACATGTGACTTAATTTGTCTAGGGACCTGTATAACTACCTCAGTAGTTTACGCAACCGTCATGAATATAAAAAAGGGTTATTCAAAATCAACATTAAAAATTACAGTACGAGTTTTAATACATCTTTTATGCAATTGTATACACTATACAGGGTACAACGATAAGCGATCTCATTTCTAAACTATAGAAGACATTGAAAATCTTATTACTGTTCCTGAATGTTATCAATATATGATACAATTTGCAATTTGATAAAGCAATTTATGGATCAGTAATAAGTTTTCCAATATTATCATTTCCAATTATTTATTTATTTATTATTCTTTTTTATCAACATTTGTATTCACAATATGAATATAAAAATACAACATTACAAATACAAATATTTATAAAAAGTTACCGCCGGCGCGGGACATATGCCAGTGGCGCCGGTGGTCAGGGCGACAGACTGAGGAACCTCCTCACAATGCGTGCAGTGCCCAAAATTGCTGCCTTCTGAATCCGGCCCTTGACCCAGTGACCTAGCGAAAGTCTCCTGAGATATGAGTCGAGACTTTTCGCTATGAGACCGTTTACCGACACAACTATCGGGACAATTATTGTTGAATCAACGTCCCACATGGCGGTAACCTCGTGAGCTAAGTCCAAGTATTTCGACAACTTGTCATTCTCAGCTTTCACGAGGTTCTCGTCGCATGGTACGGTGATATCAACAGAAATGCCCTTCGCTCTAACCGGTCTACCAACACGATATCAGGCTTATTAGCTATAATAGTCCTGTCCGTGATGATAGACCGATCGCAGTAGAGCTTGGCACGACTGTTTTCGAGAACAGACAGGTACATACTTGTATTATGGCACTTCGAAACTCACAAGACCATATCGAAGAGCAAGTTGCTGATGGATTATCCTAGCTACCTGGTTGTGTCTGTACAAATACTCACCATTGGCAAGATAAGAACAACCGGAAATAACATGCCTGATAGATTCACCAGGACAAGTGACAAGCCCGACAAATGTCCACCGTCCCGTCTTTCATGATGTATTTCCGGTAGTTATTAGTCTTGACAACTTCATCAGTAATTGCACAGACAGAATCTTCGGTTTCCCCGAAAAGGTCACCGAATCGTAGCCAGGTCACGGACGCCAAAAGATCAACATCGGGTCCATAAAGGGCCCGATGGAATCGTCCGTGTAGCTCCTTACCCTTCCATATGTTCAAGCGATCTTCAGTGCTTAAGTAAAATATTAAGTACAAAAGGCGGCCTTATCGCTTAGCGATCTCTTCCAGGCAAGCTTTTATATAATATAGTGTTTCTTATACTTCACTTATCGTTTCCACCCTGTATAATTTATTATTTTTGTACTATAGGACATATTAGCGATTGGACTGCCTGCACCTACGTTACCCAAGATCCAAAAAGAATGCCGCTGAGGATACCTTCAAGTTACAAGGACGGTACAATTTTCAATAAGTACAAACCAAAGGTGACCGTGCGACTGTTCCGATCGCCGTTGCCCGCTCCGCAACTCGCTGTGAAACAAGAGCCTGTACCAACGTACGTTAGATTTTACACACCATTCATTTTTAGGTCTTTCCAAATAGATTCTGTTCGTACTTCGGTGCCTTATGGATTGCCGATTTGGGGAACATAATTTGTTCATCTAAAATTGAGAATCCGAGCTATAAAAGGAGGTGCTACCTCGCTGTCATTAAAAAAAAATGCAAAAGCTGCCTAATACGAAAGTGATTTTTATATACGCGAAGGCCCGAAAATTGGGGGTGTATGTGGTTCATCAACATCTTTGAATCAAAGCCAACTTCACCTGCACGCGGTGCACCCTGCTGACTGACAAACGAAGCTCTGGCGAAAAGAAAGGTAGGGAGCGTAATTGTAAGCTACCCGACTGGGGAATGTACCTGCACCTCACAGAATACCGCAGCCAAGTAACAATTCCCTTGAGGGTTGATGTGTTCCTGCGAGTGAGTGAGGTCACCAGAAAGGAAGGAGATGCTGCGTTGGCAGCGGGCGTGGCGGCCCGTGAGCGATATGTTTGTTTATTTTGCGAGCGTTAATATGGCTACGGTAACTGCTTCAAATCAGGCGGGCCGTATGCTTGTCTTCCACCCGTATACTATAAACAAGCGCAGGCAGGCAACATGTAATTTGAGTAGCAGTTTTAGCCCTGGCGCTGGGACTCCCAGCTGAGCATATAAGTTATTTGTTACGCATGCGGAGGTACATGTGGCAGTTTCTGCAGTCTTTTCCGGCGACGTTGCTGAATAAGTAATGCATACAACTTCTTAAAAATAAAATTTAATTATGAAACGTGATGATTATGATGCAATATTTGTAAGACGAAAGCAAGCTAAGGAGCACCATTATATGTGGACGAATATGGACGTTACTGTTTGCCAAGATCTATAGGAAATAAATTTATTTATTTTATTTAAATTTATTTATTTCCTATAGATGATTTAAATAGATTTATGATGTATATTTAAATTAAATGTCATAAGAAGAACAATTCAATCTCGATCTGGTCAATTTTGATTTTATATTTATAGATCTATAGGATAGTTCTTTATGGTTACAGCATTAAAAAAGAAATTAGAATTCCTCCGTTGAAGAATCTCCAATTTTTCATATACGGCCGTATGAGTAAAGACAAGAAGGAGGAAATCAAGAAACGTATCTTGAAAATGGGCGGTCTGGTGGTGAATAAGTTGACGGACACCATGGCCGCCGTGGTGTCCTCACCAAAGGACATAGAAAAGATGAACGATAAAATGCTAGAAATACAAGAAAAGGAAATTGAGGTATGACATGTTAAGTAATAAATTATTTTTTATAGTTTGTGGTAGTTATTATATATCATAGTAGATATAGTTATATCAGTTAATATCACAGGGCACTACTTTATGTCATATATTTACTATCTACTTTATCTTTTAAGATAATTTGCCTGGGACAGGTACAGGGTCGTAGACCACCTGGCCGAAGTCTCACATCCTGGCTTCGTAATCTTGGAGATTGATTCTAGGCTACGTGCCCAAATTTCTATTAGGGTAACCGTCGAAAGTTAAAACAGCTCAGATCGACAACTTCCGTTAAGAGATGGCACCAAAATTTTGGGTGTAAGTGGCTCACCAACATCTTTGAAACAAAGCCAACCTCATCTACATGTGGTGCACCTTGCTGACTCACTAACGACGCTCTGCCGCAACCGAGGTAGGACGAGCGTAGTTGTAATCTGCCAGAATGAGGAAATAGCTCCACCTAACAGTATACCGCAACCAAATAACAATTCCAATGGGGGGATTGTTGTATTCCTGCGAGTGAACGAGGTAATCAGAAAGGAGTTGCTGCGTTAGCACCAGAGGTGGCGGCGCGCGTGCGATATTTCATGTTGCGAGCGTAAATATGGCTACGGTAACGGCGTAACATCAGGCGGGCCGTATGTTTGTCTGCCACTCGACGTATAAAAACAACCAGAACAAAGTACCGTGCAATGATACAATGTGTTTTTCATCTCAAAATGACACTAAAATCATGTAAATATTATTCACAATAATAGCTTTAAAGTTCATAGCAATTATGTGATATGTGGCAAAGCTTTACTTAGCAACTTGCCTAACATGGAGGATAGAAAGTGATAAGGTTAATATTGCCACTCGACGAAATCGTCTAAAAACTTCATTCGTCAGTTTGCACGATAGACTAGAGTCAAACTTCAAACCACTTGCTTCAAACCACTCGTGCCAAATCCGTTTGAAAATACTAACATGTTTAAAAATACTATTTCGTAGGTTGTAGAGGAGTCCTTTTTCGACAGCATAGACGCGGAGCAAGGTACAGTCTCTGAAACATTGCGACTCATCAAAATGAATAACATCGCCAGCTGGGGATCGGACGTAAGTACACATTATCAACAGTTATACTATTTCTTGTCGGTTTTGGTGTGCTTGAGTCTTTAATTATAAAATATTAAATATAACATCCATACTAATATTATAAATGTGAAAGTGTGTTTGTTTGTCCTTCTTTCACGTTGAAAGTAACAAACGGATTGACATGATTATTTTTTTGGAGATAGTTTAAGGTGACGTGAGTCCAGGGCTTGGCCGTTTTCGAGGGGGTGAGGTGCGGGGCTTGAGAGGAGCCGGCGCGGGGTACTCGCTTACAAGCGCGCGATCGCTGCCGAGACGCCACAGTATAGCGAAGCGACTACCTACACCCGTGTAGTATTACACCCGTCAATACAATAGTTAAAAGTACTTACTGGAAATATAATTATATGAAAATAAATAAACCACATGTAAAAATACATTTTATTAATTAATGAAGTATATAATATTCAACATGCAAACAAGTCTTAGTGATGTTTTGGTATATTATGAAAAAGTAAAGAATTCAAAATAAAAAGAAAACTATTCAATAATTATATTTATTATTGGTCAAACTAAAATAGGTACATACGTAGACTAAATAACTATCACGCGCCAGCATACACTATTCTTCATCCTTCTAGGAATCGATATGTGCCGTACATACAGCACGCGTCTGTCCCTAGCTACTATGCACGAGCATACAGCGGTATTGATATTAACAGTATTTATATTTGACAACCCCGGTGGTCCAATGGCTAACCATGTCCAGTTTGATTCCGAGGTCGTGGGTTCGATCCCCGCACAAGATACGAGTAAATATTTGTGTGCATGAACATGTCTGTTTATCTTGGTCAGGGTGTTTTCTATGTATTATCTATACTAATATTATAAAGCTGAAGAGTTTGTTTGTTTCTTTGTTCGAATTGAAAAAATATTTTAGTGTTAGCCTATATTTCAAGGAAGGCTATAGGCTATATAACATCACGCTAACACCAATAGGAGCGGAGCACCGATAAAAAACGGGAAAAAAATATTCCTTTTGAGGGCTTACGTTGCGTGCGCTGCGTAAATTTGCGCATATGCCTATCTTTTAAGATTAAATCACTATAGCATAATATAGGTAAAAGGTCGTTTGTCCTTCTTTCACGTCAAAAGTAACAAACGGATTTACATGTTTTTTTTTGATATAGTTTAAGGCCTGAAGAGTGACATAGGCTACTCTTTATCCCGGAAAAACATTTTATTCCCACGGGAAAAAATAAAGTTAATCATTTGTCCTTCTTTCACGTCAAACACGAACCTAAGTACGGACGTGATTTTTTGAATGGGGATAGTTTACGATCTGGAGAGTGACATAAGCTACTTTTTATCACGGAAAAACATCTTAATCCAATGGGAAAAATAAACTTTGTAATCATTTGTCCTTCTTTTACATCGAAAGTAACCTAAGTACCGACATGATTTTTGTTAACGGGGATAGTCTACGGTCTGGAGAGTGTCATAAGCTACTTTTTATCCCATCAAGTAAAAAAATGACAACAAGAAAAAAATATACACAAATTAATGGCAGCTCCCCTGGACCACGCGGGCGAAGCCACGGGTAACAGTTAGTATGCATGTATTTACAAAAAAATATATTGATTTGATTTCATGATTGATTGAGAGAATTGTTATTTGGCTGCGGTATTCTGTGAGGTGGATGTAATTCCCCAGTCGGGTAGCTTACAATTACGCTCCCTACCTCCCTTTTCGCCAGAGCTTCGTTTGTCAGTCAGCAGGGTACACAGCGCGCAGGTGAAGTTGGCTTTTGTTTAAAGATGTTGATGAACCACTTACACTCTAAAATATTAATGATCCAACGTCCTAGCTCCTACACAAAAAAAAATATTAAGCGTAAGTCGTGTCCTACACCAAAAACGTTGGTGGCGGAAGCACGCAAAGTAGTGTAGATCAAATTGCCTGTAAATTTGACTTCCGCAAAATAACACCTGAATCAATTAACTATCTAAGTATTTTTCATCGTGTCATACCTACCTACTAATATTATAAATGCGAAAGTATGGATGTGTGTTTGTTCCACTATCTTTGGGGTTATCACTATATCTGGGCTGTAAGTGGTTCATCAACATCTTTGAACCAAAGCCAATTTTACCTGCACGCCGTGCACCCTGCTGACTGACAAACGAAGCGCTGGCAAAGGGAGGTAGGGAGCGTAATTGTAAGCTACCCGACTGGGGAATTTATCTCCACCTCACAGAATAACAATTCCCTTGAGAGTTGTTGTGTTCCTGCGAGTGAGTGAGGTCACCAGAAAGGAAGGAGTTGCTGTGTTGGTAGCGGGAGTGGCGGTGCTTGAGCAATATTTTAAGTTGCGAGCGTTATTATAACTATGGTAACCATTTCACATCAGGCGGGCCGTATGTTTTTACGGCCCGACGAAGTATAAAAAATAAAAATTATGACGCCTAAACGGCCAAACCGATTTCGATGATCGCGTACCTACATGTATGCGGTAAACTCAATCGCTACTGAACGAATTTCAATGTGGGTTTACAGATATTCCAAGAAAGATTTATAATAAAGTTTTCCAAAGAAACATCTAGCATGAGAAAAAAAAACCGGGTCTCAGTAAAAAAATAAATGTATCATCATCATCGTTATTTTGTTGTCTTACTGATATTCCTACACTGTGTTTATTTCAACGTGTTTATTGACAACGCGTTGAACGGACGCGCGGCACAGGTCCTACCTCGAACGCAGCTCCTAGAGCACTGACGTTGAGAGCGATCGAGAGTCGAGTTATTCTTTTGATAATTTTATTTAAATTATTTTATTTTTAAAAGTAATAGCTTATTGCTCTCGTAATTAAAATTATGAAAATTTTGGTATAATTTCCGTATAAAAAAATTGTATTAAATAGTTATAATTTTTACTTAGTGCAAATTTAGAGAGTAAGTTCGCTATTTTTTTCTATCGAGCCAAAAAATATTAATTGTGTTTTCAATAGCTTTGTGCCCTGCAGAAAGGACTTAAGATTTCATAGTTAAATTTCTAGGAACCAAATTGAAATAGTTTAATAGAACAATTCTTTCAATAAGCGTGTTTCCTGGACTCACTTCACCTTAAGGCCTGGAGAGTGACACGGGCTACTCTTTAAACCAGATAATCATCTTATTCCCAAGGCGATGGCGCTGTCTCATTTCTAAATCACGCTATGGTTGTGTATACACCGTGAAATTTTAATTACCTTACTAAATGAAATGGTGTATTCGTAAATATACCTAGAACAATAATCAAGCAAAAAAAAATGACATTTTTTTATTTGTAATAGTTTGAAAATATCCTGAAATTATACCGAATTTGCAAACAATCTAATTGTAGTAAATTCATTGTGTATGTGTGAATTGATACAACAGCCAACAGCGGCAACAGTGCCTGCGTACCTTGTCTACCTTTTGCGCGTTGTCAATAACAACCAACAGCTGAGCAGTTTATAATGATAACAGCATCGTTGAGTGTTCAATAATGTGTTATTCGTCGCAGCAAAATTATGCATTACGTAATTTGGTATTGTAATAACGACCATTACTATGAATTATTATTGTGGGGTGGTATTAGTAGTATGGTGGGGTAGGGGTGCTTAGGGATGTTGTCGCCAAGGACAGCTGAGCTAGGCGAGCGATCACAGCGCGATGTTGTTGTTGTTGTTGCCCAAGTGTTATGCTTACTAAGGATATTTTTTCCAAAAATTTCGAAAACTATATTTATTGTTTTTTATTACGTAAAAATGTTGTAAGAGAATGTTTAAATCAGTCCTGAAAGTTTGTACGATAATATAAATTTCACGGTGTGTAAATATACACAAATCAATGCCAGCTGCCCTTGACCACGCGGGCGAAGCCGCGGGCAACAGCTAGTAATAAATATATAGCTTAGAAATTTGGGTTGGGACGGTAGCTCTTGTGTCATGTTAAACAAAACCTGAATGAATGAAAGAGGTATGTTCTTAAACGCTATAGTCGGCTAGAAGGAATATTTTAAAGAAGCCTTTACGAGATTTCTTTCAAAAGAAAATAGATGTACAAAGGAACACCTTCCTGTTTAAACACACATTTTATGCATTGGTTAATATGCTATAAAGGATATATATTAAATTCTCACAATATGAAGGCATAAAACTTGTTTAGCTTAAAATATACAACCTCTGCACCCCACATAATCGTTTTTTTTACTATATGCAGCCTGCTACGCGACTGCCGCAGGATGTCATTGACGGCAAATCCATTCCCAAATCTGGTAGTTTGTACGTCAAATCGACAAAATCGGGACCTGTCAAATTGAAAATTCAAGGTATGCATATTTTTAATGACTTTTACAGCACTTAAGGTGGTAAAAAGGCATACTGCTTGAGTGATGCCTTTAGTGTCGCAAGCGTCCATACAATCGGGCAGGTTGTATCCTTGTTTGTCACCATGGTCGTATATAAAAAAGTCTATTTAGTGCTGTGTGGTGCCATCTACCTATCAAGTATTACTTTATAAATATTTATAATATTCGTTTTAATAAAAAAATAATTACGTTAATGTAGCATATTTAAAGGTACAAACGTTCGTGAACCTAATAAATGATATTGGTAGATGGTTCGGCTGTGGACCCTGACTCGGGGCTGGCGGACGAAGCGCACGTGTACAAGGACCAGGACGGCACCAAGTACTCCGTGGTGCTGTCCAAGACAGACATCGTCAGTCAGAAGAACTCGTTCTACAAGTTGCAGTTATTGGAGAGCGATTCCAAGAACAAGTGAGTATATTTTAAATATCAAGCTCGCCTACGTTTTTGCTATATTTCCTGACTGAGCGACGGACTGACGCCATGAGCGTTGGCTCATAACTGGACTGACGCGCATTCTATTAGTGTTCTCACAAGATAGAAGCTACAAGATTGTGTATCGCTCATATAGGACCGTTTTGTGTATCGAATGTCAGTAACAAACTGCGTCGTAAATACAACGAGCTATCTACACGTTTGTTTGTTCAGCTCGAGCATACTTTGAACAAAGTTTAGTTACTAAGTTAGGAGAGTCATTTCCAAGCGCGTTTATTCAATTCGGGGCTTATGCGTCGTCAATGTAATAAATTCTTAATTATTTATAATGGCAGGCCAATGTGATAAATTATCAATTAATAATAAATAAGATTACTTGGCACCCCATCGTTTATCCTCTAGGTTGACGGAGCTCCCCTTCACGGAACTCCTATTTCCGATGACAGGACACAAGAAAACCCTAACCTAACCAAAAATCAACTCAAATCTAACCAAAACATGTATTACATTGACCAAGTATTGGTCAATAAGAATAATAACTAATTTATTACATTGACCATAACATATATATTAATCTGTCATCATGATTTTAGACTCACCAGTAAAATTAAATCTTGTGTTATATTCTTGAGTTCCTTCCTCCATTGGTATTAATGAATTCACCCAAAAGATGCCAATGCGAGGTGTAGCACCTACAGAAATGTCGATGTATTTCAGAAAGTGTATACTGTTGACAGATCAGTTGTAACAGAGCATGGAATTACAGTGCTACAAACTTATCTGACCCGGTGGCCAAATTTATAACTAAAGCCGCCATCTTGAAATGTAGTATTGCCAGGTACAATTAATTTACTTACCGCGTATGCACATTCCATTGAGGTGTATTTTTTTAAATACATATTATTTTATCTACACATATGTCATTTCTTACAATAAAAAAATCAACGAGTTGTTTCTGTGCAATATTATAACTCTAATATTATATTGTTGTATTTGTTATCAGAAGGTTATAAATAAGACTCCAATTGCTTGTGTACGACTGTCGAATAATTTTAATTTTGATTTCTTATATACAATATTTTATAAGGTAAATAGATAATAAGTAGAACGAGTAAATATCCAACCAGCGCCTTGCTCATGTATCAGCTGAAGAAAGAGAGGCTGCATGTTGTTGTTATCGCTGTCTCTGTCGCACGCAGATATAGTCAGTTTCGCTCGCGCCGGTGGGTTAGTCTTGCCGTGTCTACGATGCGTGCGCGCCGTGCCGATGAATGCATATTTTGTCTCCACAGTACCCCCCTTCAAGTGAAACGTACAACACGACGAATGACTCTGCCGGCTCGCGTAGTGTATGTTCTGTCTTGCGCAGGAGCGGTCGTCGGCTGTGTTGCAGTTATAGGGTTTCGAGTTTCGTGTTTCGAGTTTTCGTCTTCGTTCGGCATGTGTGCGGGTTTGAGGCGATCTAACGACACTGTTGCAAGTCGAGTAGGCAGCTTGATCTTGAAAAATTTTTCATGGCGTTCTATGACTTCATAAGGTCCTTCGTATGGTGGTGTAAGTGGCTTTTTGACTGCGTCGACTCGCATGAAGACGTGTGTGCATGTCTTGATGTCTGTAGGAACGAAAATGGCTCGGCTTGTTTTTCTGTTCGGCTTGTTCGGTGTGATCGATGACAACGTTTCTGTGAGGCGTCGTACAAATTCGGCAGGTTCTTCTTTTGACGTTGTAGGTGTGAAGAAGTCACCTGGTAGGCGTAGTGTTGACCCGTAGATGTACTGTGATGGACTTAGATTGTTGTCTCTGTTGATCGCAGCACGTAGTCCCAGTAAAATTGTAGGTAAGTTTTTAGACCAATCTGTGGTATTTCCATAAGTCATTAGCGATGTTTTCAGACTGCGGTGCCATCGCTCGATCTGGCCGTTGGACATTGGATGGTAAGCAGTGGTCCTTATGCGCGTTACGCCCAGTCTCTTCATTAATGAGTTGAATAGTTCTGACTCGAATTGGCGTCCTTGGTCGGTGGTAATTCGTAGTGGGCATCCAAAGCGGCTTATCCATCCGTCATATATGGCTCGGGCAACTGTTTCAGCAGTGATGTTTCGTACAGGAATCGCTTCTGGCCACTTCGTGCATCGGTCGATCATTGTCACGATGTACTGGTTTTCTTCTGAAGGCATCATGGGTCCGACAACGTCGACATGCAGATGTTGCAGTCTTGCACTGTCTTGAAATTCGCCCAGTGGTGTCACTGTGTGCCGGTTTATTTTGCAGCGTTGACATTCAAGGCAATTTTTTGTCCAAGTTGTGATGTCCTTATTCATGCTTGGCCAAAAATATTTTTCAGTCATTTGTTTTCTTGTGCTTCGTATACCGGGATGACTCAGGCTGTGCAGCGCTTTGAATGCAGCTGCGCGGACTGCGGCAGGTAGGTATGGTCGCGGTGATGACGTAGACATCTCACAGGTGATCGGTCGTGTAAATCCGGGAAGCTGTATGTCGGCAAACTTGAGATTATTTTTCTTTTTCAGTTCTTGAAGCTCGCTGCATACTTGTTGTTCTTGTGATACTGTGTTGTAGTCGATGCTTGAAGAAAGTTCAATCTCGGAAATGCGCGATAACGCATCTGCGACTGTGTTATCTTGTCCACGTACATATCTGATTTCTTTGCAAAATTGGCTGATGAATTGCAGTTGTCTCTCTCTTCTAGGTGTGTCATTCTTGCTTGGTGCTTGAGTTAGTGCATAAGTGAGTGGCTTGTGGTCGGTGTATACAATTGCCGGAGTTCCTTCGATGTATCTTCTAAAATGTTTTATAGCGGTGTATATAGCGAGTAATTCGCGGTCATACACGCTATATCGGCGTTGTGTTTCACTCAGCGTCTTCGAAAAAAATGCAATTGGTTGCCATTGATTCTTGTTTTTTTGTTGTAGGACTCCTCCGATACTGCAGTCAGACGCGTCGCTCATGATAGACAGCTCGGCGCCTGGTATAAGGTGTGTCATCAGAGTGGCGTTCTTGATGCTTTCTCGACATTGTATGAATGCTTCTTCTGTGCTCGGTGTCCATTGTATCGGTGTCTTGTCTTTTTTTTTAGTGTTGTGAAGTAACTTGTTTAACTCGTGCTGTTTATCGGCTTGATGTGGTAGGCAAT
The DNA here is from genome assembly GCA_937001555.2 of Hypsopygia costalis. Lineage (NCBI taxonomy): Eukaryota > Metazoa > Arthropoda > Insecta > Lepidoptera > Pyralidae > Hypsopygia > Hypsopygia costalis. Next base: position 22,764,638 of record OW443332.2, read on the forward strand.
GTCGGTAAAAATTCAGCATGCCAAGGAAACGACGAAGTTCTTCGATGGTTTTCGGCTTTGGATATGATGAAATGGCTTCAATTTTCTCGTCCAGTGGTCGGATGCCTTCTTCTGAAATCTCGTAACCGAGAAAATTGAGTTTCTTTCTTCCAAATTCGCATTTTTCTGTATTGATGCTTATGCCGTACTCGTCTAGTCGCTCGAAGACTTTTTGTAGGTGCTCTCGGTGTGTCTCTTCATCCGGTGAAAATATCAGTAGATCATCGACGTAGCAGAAGGTGAATTCGCTTAGTCCTTGAAGTACTTGGTGCATGAATCGCTGATAGCTTGAGCTGGAATTCCGGAGTCCGAAGGTCATGACCATGAACTCAAAAAGTCCGAATGGTGTAGTCACGGCAGTCTTCTGTATGTCTTCTTTGCTATGCATAGGTATCCAGTAGTATGCTTTTTTGATGTCTATCTTGGAGAAGATCCTTTTGTTGTGCAGTAATAAGGTGAAGTCTTGAATTCTGGGCAACGGGTAGCGATCTGGCGTTGTAACTGCGTTGAGTCGGCGATAATCTCCACATATACGTAGCTGGCCATTTTTCTTCGAAACGACGTGTAGTGGGCTTGCCCATGGGCTGTCTGATGGTCTGCAAATTCCCATTTCAACCATTCGTTCGAATTCTTTCTTCACTTCTTGGTAGCGATTGGGTGCTAGTGGCCTTGGTCTTGCAAATAATGGCGGTCCAGTTGTCTGTAGGCGGTGAGTTACATCGTGCTTCGGTGGTTTCTTCATTGATAATGGTCGCTGAATATCCGGAAATCTCGCCAAGAGATCGTGGTATGGATGAGCTTGGTTGACGATGTGGACAGCAGGCACTTCGCTGCGGCTGATGGGAGCGTTGACGGATAGCTCCGTGACGTTGTCAATCAGCTTTTCTCTTCGCAGGTCAATCAGCAGGTTGTGATGTCGGAGAAAGTCAGCGCCGAGAATAGATTTCTTGATGTCAGCTACGACGAATGTCCAGGTGAAGGTGCGACGTAGACCAAGATTGAGCTTTAATGTCTTCTCGCCATATGTTTCTATTGTCGTCCCATTTGCTGCATATAACTTGTAGTTTGAAGCTATCTTTTTTCGCTTCGATTTGACGGCCAATACGGAAATTTCAGCGCCGGTGTCGACGAGGAATCGTTCTTGCGAATAGCGGTCGTAAACACATAGGCGGTTGCTTCTGCTGGGAACACCGACGTCCGCCACAGTCGGTGTCGCATCTAGTTTTCCGAATGATATTTTCTTCGGCAGCACGGAGATTCGCATCGTCTTGCTTTGTCTCCAAACTTGAAGTGGTAGCGGCATTCCCAATCAGTGTCTCCGGGCTTCTTTGAACTGCGACTGTTTGAGCGTGAGCGTCTTCTCGAAGGCGGTCGTCGTCGAAATGGTCGGTGGCGCGTACGTAACTCCGAAACTTCAGTACGTAGTTCCGCAATCTCGAATGTGAGTTTTTCAAAAATCTTCAGTAACGTGTTGAGGTCCGTCGGATGTGCTTGTGACGGCGGTGGGCATGAAGATACTGCTGCCACTGTGATGGGCTCGGTGCTAAACTCCAGCATGCTGTCTGCCATGGCTGCGAGAGTGTCGAGTGATGCTTCTTTGTTGATGGACAGCGTTGCACGTACGTATGGAGGCATGTGATTTAGCCATTCAATACGTATGCCTTCGTTAGTGATCATGTTGCCACCAAGTTCTCGCATTCTTCGTAGCAGCTGTGATGGTTTTTGGTCGCCCAATTCAAGTCCGCTGATGAGTTTTTGAAAATTCTTGACTTCTGACGTTGCGTATACGGAGAGTAGACGGGCCTTTAAAGCGTCATATTTACCACTAGTTGGTGGATTAAGAAGTATGTCGCTTAAATGACCGAGATCTGTTGTCTGTAGCTGTTGTAACGCGTAGCGGTATTTTTGTTCGTCGCCGGTCTTCAGTGGGTTTACAATTGCTTCAAAATGCGCGAACCAGACGTCAGGTTGTTCCCGCCAAAATGGCAGTAATTTTGAGCCTAACGAAATCGCTGCGAGATCGAGTTGCTGTTGAACAGGAACGTCGGTTTTAGCTTCAGTTTTGTCCATTATCAAGTCGGGTGGTCACCACTGGTCTGACTCCAGATCAGAAGGTTGCGTGTTCATATCACGTCGGGGTCACCACTGTTGTATTTGTTATCAGAAGGTTATAAATAAGACTCCAATTGCTTGTGTACGACTGTCGAATAATTTTAATTTTGATTTCTTATCCGCTCTTTTGCCCCCCACGTTGAGCCCCCCGCGCCCCCCCCCGCGCAAAAACGCGGCGGAACAATGCCCATTTGTTTTTTGTTCCTACCTGCCCGGCGCCGCGGGTGGTCGGGGCCCCATAAAAACAGTCATTGAGACGCAACTTTGTTATTGAGTGCCTACAAGTGGTGTTTTTTACGTTTACTAAGAACAGCACTATACAATGCCGTCTTTTGTTGTTCAACACTCGACTATAGTGTAGAATTACGATGGTCTAAACATTCTCAAGTGGTGTTTCATAGCCCTACTTGTATTCAAAAAAATACCTTATGAACTAAGGCGATAACGTATAGTTTTTTATTTAAAAATACGCTAGGGAGATAAAACCCGATGTTAATAAACAAAAACCTACACTTACCTAAACAAAATAAGTTTTTATAGCACTTGACACCGGCCCGAACATCTGGCGCCGTTAAGGCGAGTCACGTAAACCCCTTTTTTTATTTTTTTTTCCATTGAGTTTATGATTCTTTGGCCTTAATCCGATAGCTAATATGGCGGAGAAACGAAAAAAACATAAACAAATGGGCCTGAATGTATGACAGATGAGTATTGTTCAATCTGCCCAAAACTGAACGCCAAACTGCAAATGTCGACCGTAGGTCGACACGGGCATTTCAAGCGTTTCAAGGTCGTGACGTCACTGTCGACCGTAGGTCGACACGGGCAATTCAGCGGTTATATACAATATTTTATAAGGTAAATAGATAATAAGTAGAACGAGTAAATATCCAACCAGCGCCTTGCTCATGTATCAGCTGAAGAAAGAGAGGCTGCATGTTGTTGTTATCGCTGTCTCTGTCGCACGCAGATATAGTCAGTTTCGCTCGCGCCGGTGGGTTAGTCTTGCCGTGTCTACGATGCGTGCGCGCCGTGCCGATGAATGCATATTTTGTCTCCACAATATCATAGCTATGATCGCGACTTAACGTGGTGCATTTTTAAAACTAATCAACAAAAAATAGAAGGCAATTGATATTTAATTGAAACACCACACAACACAATTAATAAGTATATCAATGCTATTATTTTAACAGTGTATATATTTCTTTGATTTTTATGTTTCCTCTAAAACGGGCGGCATTTCGTTTAATGGCAACACTTAAGTCGATCGTACCGCCCCCGCCACCGGGCCAGATAAGTTTGTGGCACTATAATATGTACTACTGTCATTTTGGTTGACTGCAGCTATACCTCTATTGATTGAGAAAACCTATAGACAAATTGATAGTTTCCATCGCAATCACATATAAAAAGAGTAAGTTACCCCATCAAATTGATACACCTATAGAACTACATGTTAATTTACTAAGGCATCATAAATTAAGAAAATATCGATTAAATCCATTGAAAACAATATTTTTTGTCTTGTGTTTTTGATACGCCTTAATTTGTTTCACAACTTTGTACGATGCGAAAATGTCAATTTCCTATTTATGTAAATTATTTCAAAAGTAGGTATATTTTGCATTTTAATCTTTAGATTCAAACCTAATAATATAAAAAATCAGAAAGTTAGAAAGTATATTAGTTACTAATTTGTGAAAAATGAGAAAACTTATTAATTAAACTTATAAAACAAGAAAAAGTTTAAAAAACTGACCACGGAAAAAACAGCAAAAGGTAAAAATCGACACCTCCTATTGTTGTAGTAGGTTTAAAGTAGATTATGTTACCCGGACCGTAATATGGAATCAATGAACACTTAATTCATCAAAAAGGATGAATAGTGTAGGAGCTACTGAGAAGCATACATAAACAATAATATACTTTTTTTTATCTACAAAGCTTACAATACGTCTTCATTTCACACACACTTAAAGGTGTTTGTATGTCGATATTAGGTTCTGGGTGTTCCGCTCGTGGGGACGAATCGGAACCACTATCGGCGGCAACAAAGTGCACCAGTGCAGCACGCTGCACAAAGCTAAAAAGGAGTTTACAGACTTATACGAGGAAAAAACAGAAAACATTTGGGAGCTTCGAGATGATTTTGTTAAGGTAACGCATTACATGTTTACTTATTCTTTTCTTAAAATGCTTTTTGGATACAGATTGGTAGTCGAATCCAACCACATCAGCAAGACATGCACCCTGCCAATTAGGGAACGAGGTTCTGGCATAGGGAAGTAGAGCAAATGTATAAAAATCTGTAGGTAAATAACAGTTTGGGAATAACTTTCGACAAAAAATAAATCCTGGTGGGCGAATCGAAGGATGAAGAATGAAAATTGATTATTTTGTTTACTCCGTAGCTTCTATAGGCTATGGTGACTCTGTTGCCTCTTGTGTTGCAGGCGTGCATCACCAGAGGCATCACATGCGCATTGCCGACGCTGTAAAAATCTATTCACGCCTTTATTGAAGAACCCCATGCTGTATCTCCTAGGAAACCCAGAGTAGGCAGATCATTACACAGTTTTATTTTTTTCAGCTGAAAATGGGTACTTCACGGACAAGACAATGACGACGGCTTTGTCTTTAGAGCCGAAACACATAAATGCTTTGCAACGCGGCGTAGCAACGCAATGCACCACTAAGCGTTATTTCCAATACCGCTGTGTGAGCTGCCCCCTGACCACCATCTCTTATTGCGATTGAATAACTGAATAGAATGCTTATTCATACCAATGAATAAGCGACTCTATTTCAAATGGAATAGAGTCGCTTATTCATTGGTATGAATTAGCAATCTATTCAATTATTGAATCGCAATAAGAGATAGTGGTAAGGGGGCTGACCATGTTTTCTGTGCGATGAAAATGGTCGGCTTCTCTGCCAGGGATCGTTATAATCGCATAGTTTTGTCAACGTGTGTGATGCCAGAATGCGCGTTGCATCTCGCCCATATTACGTTTATGTGCGCCGGCCCTTAAAGATGACATGTCTAACTTATTCGTTTCTATTTTAGTATTGCCTCAACAAGAACACAAATATTGCAGAAGAAAACAACTATTTAAATTGTGCAGGTACCTGGGTGTTACTTCCCTCTGGATGTGGATTATGGGGACAGTGAGAATAGCCAGAAAGTCGGTGAAATGGAAATAGACCAGGATTCGTCACTGGCGGTGCCCGTGCAGCACTTGGTCAAGATGATATTCGACGTGAAGGCTATGAAAAAAACTATGCTCGAGTTCGAGGTACCTTCTTACCAACTTCATTTCGAAAAGAGAATTTATAGTCTTATTGATATTTTGTTTGGCATATCAAATTGATTACCCTGCCATGTGCGACTAACATTTATTAATCGTAACATTTACACGAGATCTTCTTATAATTTAGATTATCAGTCAGCAAAAAAAAACATCTTTTAGGACATACATAATATCTGTACGAGACTTGCATAACTTTGTAATAAATATGCAATTAGATAGGGAAACTACTAAATAAAAAGGAAAATTATGTATGCGTTTTAAAACGTTTATTACATTAAGTGGTATTCCGCGCGTATAGACTAGCTGTGTGATGACTTATCTCATTCAGTATAGTCAGGTGTAAATGAGACTGCTACAAAATGTCTGAAAATGTTTGAAAACCTCATAGTGTATAATAGGCGTTTAAGAAAATTCATTATTTCTTTTTCAACGGCCTAGATTGCTATGTCTTTTGTTGTCTGTATTACATGTCATAAGAAAATGTTTTAAAAACTTTAAAAATGTGACTTTAAATTTTATTCCTATCATTTTGTTCGCACGTATTTCAGCTGTATATGAAATGAAATTGATGCTTCAGTTTGTCACGACCTTCTCTAAAGCCAAAGCCTACTTCGCCTACACGCAGTCCACCCTGTTGTTAAGCTAACGAGGCTATGGCGAAAGAGAAGTTCGTTATGTTGATCCCAGCTTAATAGATAATAAGGTGGAGGAATTTCCATGGCGGTTTTCGAAGCACAAATGAATGAATGAAGCATGAAGAACAATGCCTTTGAAGATTGTTCTGTTATTCTGAATTGATTGTTCTGAATATTGCGTTTATTTTTCAGCTGGACACAGAAAAGATGCCTCTCGGTAAACTGTCTCAAAAACAAATAAAAGCTGGGTATGCCGTGCTCTCTGAAGTACTCGAGTATATTCAGAAAGGAAAAGCCAGTCAGAGCAAAATAATTGATGCAACGAACAGGTACGTTTTATCAGTATACATAATAGTACAGTATAGCCACTCCCTGCCGCTCTTACCAGGCGACCTCACCTCCCCTCTAAGACGAATCTGGAACAGTTTGCATGGCGCCGCACGCACACATGCTCATTTATACGCTGCACAGACGCCATTGTTTATGTAGTAGTAAACGACGCGACATTTATATGGAGTGGCCGGGGTTCGGTTTTATTTACCTTCTGTTTTGATTAGGTAATCAGTAAGTATATATTAGGTTGGGGAAAAAGTCTTTTCGTATTTTATATGAAAATTCAAAACATTTTTTAATAAAGTTTATTTACATTTAACTAAAGTATGTAGGTGCCATTTTGTTCGATAACTTTTTGCCATCTTGTAGGTAGAGACATGATCCCATTACTATAGAAATTTTGGGACTTTTGTTCAAAAAACCACGACAAGTGGTTTTGGCAGTCTTCTCGTGATGTTAACCTAACATTGCCTAAAGAATTCTGAAGAGACCGAAACAGGTGGAAATCAGAAGGTGCAAGGTCAGGCAGGACTATACGGCGGATGCATTAACACCTCCCAGTCAAACTCACTTAATTTTTGCTGAGTGGCTAAAGATGTGTGAGGTCTAGCGTTATCATAATGAAAAATCACACCCCTTCTATTAATTAATTCCGGCCGCTTTCTCTCAACTTTTTGCTTTAATCTCATCAGTTGTTCACAGTAGAGTTCAGAATCGATAGTCCTGCCTGGCGGTAACAGCTCATAATGAATATCTTCCCTTCCAATCCCACCATACACACAGCATCACCTTGTTGCGGGTTAACCCGGGTTTCGCCAGAGTCTGTGAAGCCTGGCCGGCCTTTGACCACGACCTTTTTATGCGCCAAAACTGTTTTGTGGTCAATTCCTAGTTCTTCAGCTACGTCGTAACTACTGATATGCCGATCTTGCTCCACTTTTTCAAAAATGGCATCCATTTTATCCGTAACAGGGCGACCAGAGCGACGTGCATCTTTGACATCAAAATTTCCGGATTGAAAACGCTTAAACCAAATTTGTGCTACTCTCACAGACACTGCACTAGGTCCATAAACGTCACAAATTTTTTTCGCAGCTTGCGTTGAATTTTTACCTTTTTTGTAGTAAAATTTTAAAATGTATCGAATTTCTTCATTAGATTCACTCATCTTGACAGTAAAAAAAACAAATGAAAATCACACATTTACCTAATTTGAATTTGGAATTATCTTTTTTAAAATTTAAACTTTTTAAAGATATCAAAACCTGCCAGATACAAATGGTATAACCAAAGAGATTTTATTACAAGTTCATACATACTATAATGCGAAAAGACTTTTTCCCCTACCTATTATTTAACATGAATTACCTACTTCAGTTTTAAGTAATTGATTTTTTATAGGAAGAGCTTGATGTCATCGTTGTGCGTTCTAGCCTAATTAAAAGTCTGCCTATTGATCATAAACACGTTTATTCATCTCCAGCTTCTCCGTGTTTCGGAGGTACGTCATTATTCGTTCTCCGGCCCTGGATAGTACGTCTTTAGATCACGATATTTTTATTTTATTTCTTCATCTATATCCTGGCTTGGTGAGACCATTATAGTTGACTTGCCCTGGCTAGTAGTGGATGATATTTCCCCCGGAATGTTATCCCACCCAAGTTTATACACAAGATATTTTTTTTAAGATTTTTCACATTGATCCCCCACGACTTCGGAATAAAAAACCCACCGTTGCTGGACAACCCAGAGATCATCGGCGCCAAGTCCCAAATGTTGGACAACATGCTGGAAATAGAAATCGCTTACAGTTTATTGAGTACAGGTATGTGATAGTAATAAATGAGAGATAGGGCACAGCGTATTTGTAAGCTGTCCGACTGGGGAAGTACTTCCACCTCACAGAAGACCGCAGCCAAATAACAATTCCCAGGAGGGTCGTTGCTTCGAGTGAGTGAATTCACCAGAAATCAAGGAGTTGTTGGCAGCGGAGGTGCTGGCGCACGAGCGCGAAGGATATCATTCATGTTGGAAGCGTTAATATGGCTACGTCATCTACTTCAAATCAGGCGGAACGTATGCTTGTCTGCCACCCTAAGTAGTAAAAAAAATATATACCTATACAATTAGCTAACTTAACGCTATTAATAATAATCATCATCATCCGGTCCATTTTAGTCTCCACTACAGGAGCACGACCCTCTCTCGTCCGTCCTAGACGGAAGGAGGATTTGGCCTACACTGCCCACGCCGGCCAAACGGGTTGGGTAGGCCTGATCGATATTTGATAATGTATTTCCCTTAGTCGCCTTGTACGACATCCACGGGAAGAGACGGAGTGATTCTATTCTAGTCTGCCGGATACTGCACGGCCATAGATAATAATAAAAGATGTATATTCTCTACTAAAATGTCTTATCGCGTTATTTCCTTCGTCGTTCAGTTGATTACCTATCCCATTTCCGAGGCATGCATCACTTTAACCCTAAAAATAATTTTATATACAGATAAGTCCAACAAGAAAGAGAGCAGTGTGATAGAGGGTTGCTACCAGAAGCTGAAGGCTGAGATAGTTCCACTCGATATGAACTCTGAGGAATTCAAAATGATTGAAGAATACACAAGGAACACGCACGCCGCAACGCACGCCTCATACAAATTGAAAATTGAACAGGTAACTTTATATATAAGTACACTAACCTAGGCCTTTATCTTCCGATTGTAATGACTACTGACCGGTCAACATGCAAGGGATTTTAGATAAAGTAAACCATCACTACGAGCGAGTGTATCGCGTGAAAACACACAGAATTAAGTGGCATGACGAACATATCGTTGCCACTACTGAGATAGGATTACACGCTGGTCGTCACACACGCATTTCGTCATTAACGCAGTTTGTCATCGCCGATCTTATTTACATAATTGATCACTTTCGCGATTCGTCTCACAAGCAGTTCGTCACATATGCGATTGGTCGTATACGCGATTCGTCATATACGCGGTTCGTCACAGACGCGGTTCGTCGTAACTTTACCTATAAGGACGACTGTCAGATCACGAAAAAAATACTGTCGTTTTGTACAAAAAGTTGTTTTTTTTTAGTGTACCAAACACGCCCTCAAGAGGAAATGTGCCAATTATGTAACATGTACAATAGGATCGAAATTGGGTATGTGACAAATTGCGAGTGTGACGAATGGCGTTTATGACGAACAGCGTTTATGACGAATCCCGTTACTGGCGAACAGCGTAATGTGACATATTGCGTAAGTGACGAAATGCGTTTGTGACGACCAGCGTTTAATCCCTGAGATATGGGTCTCCCCTCATTCGATGGGGTTTAGAGCATACTCCACCACGCTGCTCAATGTGGCTTGGCGCAGGTCACTGTTTTCAAGCCGTCTAAAAGCCACAGACTTGGCTTAACGACTGTCATCTAACGACAACAGCCGGGATTTCACGTAGCCGATGGCTAACGTGCCTGCCGAAGCACGGAGGAGCCCGAGATAAATAAAAGTCATCCATAGACAGGCTGCGGTAAAATTCGTACTATTAAGGTACATTCAGAGTCCTTAATAGTATATCAGGTTTTATTACGTTCTTTTTTCTAGCCGTACATGTTTTTTGGAAAAAAAATACAAAATTTATAACATTTATTTATTAAATTTTAAATCATTAGTTCATAACTTAAAAGTCGTTGCCATTACATCCCATGTCGTAGTGATTGTACTTCCATCCCAATAGTATATAGAATATTATAGGACTATTGTCTAATAATGGTGCAGGTCTTCAAAGTGGTTCGTCAAGGCGAGGATAAGCGTTACAAGCCGTTCAGAAAGCTTCACAACCGACGGCTGCTGTGGCACGGTTCGCGCGTTACCAACTTCGCGGGAATATTGTCACAAGGTACATTTATATTCAACATTTATTTTCTAGCGATAACTTCGTTTGTATTTTTTATTTGATTGCTAGATTATGTACTATCACATCCAGCCACTCCATACAAATGTCGCAGCGTTCACTATAACATAAACAATGGCATCTGTGCAGAGCGGCTTGTGTGCGTGCGGCGCCATACAAACTGTTCCAGATTTGTCCCCATAGGGGAGGTGAGCTCGATACGAGAGTGCGGCAGGAAGTGGCCATTATTTATACTGTGGTACTATTAATATCATCATCAGGTCCATCCACTACAGGAGCACGACTTTCTCACGCTCGTCCTAGACGGAAGGAGGATTTGGCCTACACTCCCCACGCTGGCCAAACGGGTTGGGGAGGCCTGACCGATATTTGATAATGTATGTCCATTAGTCGCCTTGTACGACATCCACGGGAAGAAACGGAGTGATTCTAGTCTGCCGGAAACCATACGGCCAATTAATATGAATAATGAAGATGTAAATCTAAACCGCTTCAATATGATAGATCCGTATCTGTGGGTATAAGCTGTATTGATAAATAAAAAAAAACGTCATGGATTAGAATTATGGTTGGGAATTCAATGCCGCTATCGGAATGAAAACATTTTAATTTAAAAAACCTTGACGTTCCCAGGTCTCCGTATAGCACCCCCGGAGGCGCCAGTCACAGGGTACATGTTCGGCAAGGGCATATATTTTGCTGACATGGTGTCGAAGTCCGCAAATTACTGCTGCACCAACAAACAGAGTCCTGTCGGTGTATTGCTATTATGTGAGGTCGCATTAGGTAATATGTAAGTATCTGGTGAATGTTACATTTATATACAGGGTGTTTGGCGCATCGTGTGCCAAAATAATTTAGCGGATAGAAGGGGTCATTGCCTATATATTCAGCCCACATAACACGTTCCATGCCAGGCGGTTACTTTTATATTATTTTTTGTAGTCATTTCACCAAAAAACGCAAATTACTACATTTAAACTCAATTTAAAAAAAAACTATCAGGCGTAGCCTCAAAGTAAAAGTTTTCTTTTGACGTGCATTGATGTAGGGTTGTATCAAATCCAAATTTACTGATAAATGTCCTCTAGTTTTTTTTTTATTCAGCTTTGAAGTTTTCCGAAGAGTTAAAAATGGACTGAACATTCAAGATTACACGGCTATAAAAAAAAAATTAAAAGAGATAGCGATCTTCGGATTTTATCAAAACTTCTTTAGTCTGTCCCCATTCAAACGGTATACTAATCTTGTTTAAATAATAACAACAACTTCACTAATTCGTTAAATTAGTGCATTGAATCTACTCAGGCTGATTTGCGAAATTCGTGTTTATAGTCCCTTTTTTGTGTGAATAGCACGTTAAATACCTACAGGTAAAAATTATGATTCCTCTTTTGCAATGTAAAAAGTGTTTCCCTATCGTTTTTCAATGAGGACTTCTAAAAATTAAAAACTAAAATTATTATTTTGATCATTTATTATTGCATCACAAATTTTGTTCAAAATATCCGCCTCGGTTGCGAATACACGCACGACATCTCTTTCTTATTTCGACTGTTGTTGTATGCAGCCTTATTTCTCTTTTTATTACTTCAAAAGCGTCTTCAATTCGTTGACGTAGTTCTTCTATTGTTTGGACTTCCGTTTCGTATATCAGTTCTTTTGCTCGTCCCCAGACGTAATAATCTAACGGAGTTAGGTCTGGGGAACGTGGAGGCCACTGTATAGGGCCATCTCTTCCAATCCAGGAGTTGGGAAAAACATTGTCTAGGTATTCCCTTACAGTGAGTCGCCAGTGTGCAGGACAGCCGTCATTTTGGAATACGATGGCTTCATCTTCATTGTAAAAAGGCATTACTGCTAGTAGTTCGGGCAAATCGTTTTGTAGAAACTCCAAGTAATTATCTCCGTTTAGATTATCGGGTAGAAAGTGTGGCCCGATCACTTGATTCCCTATTACTCCAGCCCAAACGTTAAGACAAAATTTTCTTTGAAATGATTTTTACCGTTTTACTCGGGGATTAGAATCTTTCTGAAAAAAAAAACTTAACGAAAACTCGACTGATAACAATAACAGAACGAAAGGATCGCGGTGAACACACACGTTAGGCAGCAGAGATGGTCAAATCTCGACTAGGGACGCATCCTCCGCTCCGTCACTTTAATTTAGGGTTTTCCCCATGCCAGAAAGAGAAAGGAGATGGTTTTACGTTGCAAGAGCAAGACAACAGTTTTTACCTGCTTTGAACTTATTGTTCAGACAAAAAAATAGGTTCAAACCTCAAAATTTGAATATCAGCCCGAGTAGAGTCAATGCACTAATTTAACGAATTAGTGAAGATGTTGTTATTATTTAAACAAGATTAGTATACCGTTTGAATGGGGACAGACTAAAGAAGTTTTGATAAAATCCGAAGATCGCTATCTCTTTTATTTTATTTTTTATAGCCGTGTAAACTTGAATGTTCAGTCCATTTTTAACTCTTTGGAAAACTTCAAAGCTGAATAAAAAAAAACTAGATGACATTTGTCAGTAAATTTGGATTTGATACAACCCTACATCAATGCACGTCAAAACAAAACTTTTACTTTGAGGCTACGCCTAATAGTTTTTTTTTTAATTGAGTTTAAATGTAGTAATTTGTTGTTTTTGGAGAAATGACTATAAAAATTAATATAAAAGTAACCGCCTGATATGGAACGTGTTACGGGGGCTGAATACATAGGAAATGACCCCTTCTATCCGCCAAATTATTTTGCCACACGATGCGCCAAACATCCTGTATATTGGACCGCAGTGTAACATTTTGAAATAAATATATATACACTGGGCTGCAAAGCTAAGAAAGCTAAGATCTATTGTCAACATTGTAAACTCGATACGCTGCTCACAATCACAAGTAGGTACATATATGAATATAATAATTAATCTTATTATCATTTTAAAAATGTTCCAAATTTGGAACACCATGCAGTTGTTATCTTTTTGTTATGCATAGATATAAATATATATATCCTGCACTCCTATTGGCGTCCAATATTGGCTTATCGTTTAATAATATATAATAATTAGAAGTATTTACATCTCAGTACAGCAATAAATTTGTATAAAAGAAGTACCTACATAGGAAGGACATAGTCCTTTAACCTATTTGATACCATTTGGGTGGAAACATGTGACACGCCTGAAAATAGAATAAGTAACAGAAGACCATTTCTCGCACAACTCTCAGTTAAATAGCAACACAGAACACACCACTAGCACTTCTCTCAACCAGGAAAAACCTCTTTTCACTCCTATTTTAAAGCACACCTATGCTGGTGTAGTCTTTGGGATATTGGTAGTTGATTCCGTTACATGATAGCATGGCGAAAAAGTTTCTAGCGTTCTCTTTCCTTTTCCCCCGCTCTACAGAGAGAGCCATGCGCTATGTGCATAGGCACGTACTGTATGGTACGTGCTTCCGATACTATATACGTGATCGGAAGGAAACTCTTCTCTTTCTCCCGCTCCTATGTGAGTGCAAAATAGTATCGTACCTACATACAATCATCATCTACGCTTAGGTGATGATTGTATGTAGGTACGATACTATTTTGTTAATTGGTGTCGCGTTTGCAGGAAGGAATGCAACAAGGCCGAATTCGTGACGAAGCTGCCCGCCGACAAGCACTCCGTGATGGGCCTGGGCAGCACGGAGCCCGACGCGGCGCAGGCGCGCACGCTGCCCGACGGCACGCTGGTGCCGCTCGGGAAGCCCGTGCAACGCTCCGACAGAAACTGCTCGCTGCTCTACAACGAGTATCCTTTTATAATAACTACATACACAGTGTCTTTATTTTTTATCAGTACTTTTGCAATTAATATCAAAACCTGCTTTAAGAATAAGTCCACTTTTGTGTGCTTGTGTTTTATACTATATTATGTTTTATACCGCGGCGGGACATATTCTCGTTTGCTATTCGAGTCTCAGCCCGAGTGGTATACGCAAACTAGTGACGTGCACAGATTTTTTCACAAATTACGATTCGAAAAACCTCTGACGTTACGCAAACCCTATTACCTACGTATACATGTCTGACTCATCCCGAACATTTATTCATATTAACCACCGTAAATCCCTTTATTATTTCCTTGACAGTATCCCTTCAGATATATCGTGTACGACGTGGCGCAAGTGAACGTGAAATACCTGCTGCAGATGAAATTCGACTTCAATTACTGATTAACTTGTTAGAGCCCATTTATTTATTGATACGCTAGAAGGGCTTTTTCATTACATATTTTCATACTACCATTATTGTTTAGTTATTTTCACTGTGTTAGTTTTTGTACCTTTAAAGAGTCTTGGTTCGAAGTTCCTCGCATGAGTACATTCCAAGTGAAGCAATATGATGGGTAAGGTTTCGACCGTCTCAACACTTTTGCTATGTTGTATGTTAAGTATGATACATGTATTATAGCAAAAATAATTACATATTCTTATTTTATCCTTGATACTCATCGAAAGGAACTTTGTTCCAACAAGGTGTCCGACGACACCTTGAATATTGTTTAAGCTAGTGTGTCCTTCAAATTATGAACCGGCATTTGATATAAGTCGTGATTTCTTATTCAGTGCACTGACATTAATTTCGTTTGTGTTGGCATTCCATTTATTACTGAACTTTGTTAGTGTTATTGTTTAATTTAATCAACACAATCTGTATTGTATGTTTTCCATATTTTTTTATAAACATACACATAACATGTTATCATATTTATGTTAATTCCTAAGATATAATTCAACGAACAGAAATAAATGTAAAATCTCATGTTAAAATATTTAGGTAAATACCTACTGTTAGTATGCTGATATCTGTGATTTTCGCATTTCACCTAAGAACATACAAATCTAACAATAATTATAATGTTTGTGATACTAAATAATGATGATAATTGTTTTCGTGTTGTTAATCATACCTACATAATAAATAAGCATTATGCGTTTCGTTTTTAAATGGAAAATTAATTATGATCAATAAAATTTATTCATTTACAAATTTTGTATTTGTTCGTAATTTTGTTTTATCAAGCAACCTTTCGACATTGATAAGAAAGTACTAGTACAACCCCTGCTACTCCATGCAAAAATCGCGCGTTTACAATATGTAGTAATCCAAATGACGTCTGAACAGTGCCTATGTGTGCGTTATGTTATCTAGGGCTGACATTATTCAATTATCCAATTATTATTTATGTAATCTAACTATTTTTTATACAACTAAGGTACCAAACAAGTATTATGGTCGGACTGATGGGAAGCGGCCACCCCTGTCTATGGACGCTAGCAATACCTAGGGCATCACTCGCGCGCTGCCGATCCAGTAAAAACCTTTTTACACCTTTTTTGAAGAACTCCATACTGTAGTTCCCTGGGTAAAACTGCATGCAAATTATTTCCACATCTTGATAGTACACCTCTTGATAGTACTTGATATTACCTATACTGTGATAGTACGAAAGAAAAAACCTCTGAAATCGAACAGTATGCGACAATTTCGGTCCTAATGTGTGAGGATGAAACCCTGCCGATGACGAGCGGTGCGATTTTAGGAGGCCGTGGTTATCCTGATAAACAACTCCTCTGAACCCAATCCATTGTACAGGCGGTAGAACAAAAAGTAAATCAAAATCAGAGCACTCATTCAAGAGTTGTCACGACAAGTAATAAACAATAGCATACAAATAGAGACGAACTTCTTAGCTTCCATGGATTCACCGTGCGGGTGTCAGGTCAATCGTGTGGCAGAGAGAGAAACCCCAAGCAGATCCCGAGACTTGTGACACGCGTGTAGTTTTAAGGGGCCCCTTTCCGACGTACATCAACACTCACCTTCACTACTTGTGTTTCTCTCCCTGCCCAGCCAAATCTGGTATGAACCTGCTAATGCAGCTTTAGATACTCGTTCTAGTATAGAACTTACTGCACTTCTCGACAAGCCAAGGTCTTTCAGCAGGTTATAGAGAGATTTTACTAACTCTCGCTCCTACTTACTTCTACAGCGTATAGATTAACTACATAGCCGTTTTTTGTTAATTCGTAAGAGGTCATAATATTTGTTTTGTGTTATCGCGTGGTCTTTGGGTATGTTAGTTTCCCACGGTACGGTAAGCTCTTTTTATAAAATTAATCTGTCTTTTGTTTGTCGTCAATCCTTTTTGGGCTCTAGCTATTGAAAGGCTTATGGCTTCACGTATGATTTGAAGTACACATACCCTATCAAGGAGCACCTTGTATCCCACCATTCCCACCAATAAGTGCCTTGCTGTACATATCGGCTCTCCACAAGTATAGCAACATTTTTCAGAGGTTTTTCCCCGCCTAACTAAGTTACTCTGGTCAGAGAGGGTCATTTGGAAGGCATTAAGATAGAATTTTAATAAGGCAGGAGACCAGTTATACAGCAAGGTGCGCAATTTCAGAGCTAACGGGATGCAAAACTCGCCTATGGTTAATCACTCACTTTGCATTTCTAAATTCATAGCATGCACTTTGTAACTGTCATTTTCGTCTTGTTGTAGAAAGGTTTTTACTATGTCTCGGTCTTCCCTTTTCTTTCTCGCACCCAACCCAGTTCTATTTGCCTGTGCACCTACATAACGCTCGCAACATGAAATATCGCTCGCGTGCCGCCACTCCCGCTTCCAACGCAGCATCTCCTTCCTGGTGACCTCACTCACTCGCAGGAACACAACAACCCTCAAGGGAATTGTTATTTGGCTGCGGTATTCTATGAGGTGGAGGTACATTCCCCGGTCGGGTAGCTTACAATTACGCTCCCTACCTCTCTTTTCGTCATAGCTTCGTTTATCAGTCAGCAGGGTGCACCGCGTGCAGGTGAAGTTTGCTTTGGTTCAAAGATGTTGATGAACCACTTACACTCCTAAAATTTTGATTCCCTTGAGAATGTGTCAAAATATGCTTTTATTGCTAAATAAACGGCCGTCTCCTTTTTTACGTAAACTTAGCAATTTGCTTTTTTTACAACTTCATGGAACCGTACACTTGAGTATATAGTTGAAATTTCAGCTTGATACCTCCACGCATTTCCGACATAGACGGTCTTGACAGACAGACAGACGGACAACAAAGTGATCATATAAGGGTTCCGTTGTTCCTTTTGAGGTACGGAACCCTAAAAACATCCAATGTTTCGGCTTGTGATGTTTTTTGTGTGGGCCAGTGTTGGGCTGACTACCACACACTCGAATCAGTTTAATATTTTTGAAGTAGGGGAGACTGGGGGCCAAAGTAACAGAGGACGATTGTAACATTCGGAATATTTCAACTACTAACACATCTACGTGTGTGTGCGTGAAATAAGGATACGCGTGAGACGCGTCCCGACCTGCTTGCTAGTCGGCGGCGCACGAGCTGTGTTTCGGACGTGTGTGTCCATCGATTTTTGTTTCTGCAACACGAAAGTAAATTTTTGCGATGG
The DNA here is from genome assembly GCA_937001555.2 of Hypsopygia costalis. NCBI lineage: Eukaryota > Metazoa > Arthropoda > Insecta > Lepidoptera > Pyralidae > Hypsopygia > Hypsopygia costalis. The sequence goes on from OW443332.2 coordinate 22,782,480, forward strand.
ATTTAATTGCTTGGTATTCCCGCAAAATGTCTTATTTCATTGATATTTTTAACTCATACGCTTGCTTGGATGTTTTTCTTTAGGAAACCTCACTGCTTGTTCGTTGATATTCAGTAGATTTCGAGATATTTAGATTTTTTGAAAAAATGTCTTTATAGGACAGTTGTAACAGCGATGATGGGGTCAATTGTATCGTTACATTTATCCCCAAGTTACAATTGTACACATGCATATTATTGTAATGCATCCATCAAACTTAATAAATATACACTGTACGGTTTTAGAGGAGTTTTCTTTCACTAATCTGTGGACTGCATATTGCCGAGGTTTTCACAAGAGACTACAGTTTGGGATTCTCAAAGTTATAGAAAAAGTTAAAAAGAAACAACAGAAGAAGATAATAGAAAATACGATACAAATTGAAGAAGATAGATGCAGTACGGACGAAGAATGCTACTGTCTTGTTTGAATAGATAGAGCCTTACAGCGCTAGTAGACCAAATTAAATCTGGATACAATATATTCAATGTAGAATGTGGGCACACGAGGAGTGTACCCCACAAGAAGCAAATTATATTTGCCACAATTGTAAACCTGATTAGGGAACCTGATGGATCGACAATACAAAAATTGTGCCAAATTGCGATTTTTTATTTTGAATATTTTATGAGAATTTATTTTAGTTTGTGACAATGCTTAGGACCTAAAAACGTTGATATAAAAAATAAAAAAGTTTAAAAGACTTATAATTTGTCTTTTTTTTTTCTATAACGCAACCTAGATATCTGGGATCAATTGTAACGGTGGACGATAGTAACACCATACAATCAGAAGCAGTTGATTATTTTGAATTTTATTAATGTTTGGAATAATTTCTAACTTGCCTTATAGCAAATTAGAAATTAACACGATCCAGAAATGTCGTTTGTCAATAAATACATGATTAAGTTGTTATAAATAGTTTTAAAAAAAACTATCTTCCCCTTGATTACAAACAGTGCGAGAATTTTATAATTTGTAACAGAAATCATTTGTTCATGGCCTCAAAGACTGTTAATAACCGGTTGAACAATAATTATCGAAAGGTTCAACTAAAGATACTTCACGCATTTGAGTTTTATTTTCAAAAACAATATGTGTTACAACTGACCACAGTTAGGGGGTAATTGTAACACACCTCCTGGTTAAAATTAAATATGATTTTGACAGCTTTTTTATTAGAATATTAAAGCGATGAGTTGAAAATATTGTAGTCTAAGAACCTGCGTTCCTAAGTTCACTGAATGATTTTTTTTAAAATCAATAGGATTGGCAACAGAATCCGTCAATTAAAAAATGTTACTTTGGCCCCCACTCTCCCCTACTTGATCGATCATTTTGTTCTATCATCAATTGTTTTTTTTACTACTTGGTTGACAAAGAAAGATACGGCCCGCATGAGATGGTAAGCAGTTACCGCAGTCTATAGCCGCTCGTAATACGTCATGCTTATCACTCACGCGTTGCCAACTATGTGACGTAAAGATGTTTTGTCACAGTACCCAGTAATTTCACTGCCATATCTCAACCTTCAAACCGGAACACAGCAATGGCACAGCACAGCTGCTTTGTCGACTTAATTACACACACTTTACCGCTTCCATCAGACGGGCCGTATGCTCGTTTGGTATCTTAGTGATATAAAAAAACTTGTTAATGTTAAAGCTAATGTAGTTTTCAAGCACGATTTGCATTATTGGCGAAATTCGTTCATCAAATAAATAACAATTATTTTGGGGGTTGTGTTCCTGCGAGTGAGTGAGATTACCAGAAAGGAAGGAGTTGCTGCCAACGCAGCGCCTGCTCTGTCGGCACACGACCGATATTCATTCATGTTCACTCTCTAGCGTTCCGTTTGCGTTTTTAGAGCCATCGTGGCTAAAAGTACTTAGGCAGGCGGTTTTTAATCAGTTAAAGCCTGTTTCGCCCTTTGAAGGTCAGTCTGGTAGCAACCAGGTTAAGGGGGTGTCGAAGAGGATTTTCCGCCTCCCTGCAGCACAGCAGGGGGATGCCCACGCGCGCATCAGGCGTCAAAAAAATCACATCTCCATCTGCGTCATCGGTCAGATGTTCCGGCAGTGTGACCATATGTGGCAGGATCCTGCCATTTTGGCAGAATCAATACTACGTGGCAGATTCGCTTACTGTACTCAAAGCTTACTGTTTGTGAAATCTGAATATCATTTATCATTTTTCATCTGCCAGTATTTGACAGATTTTCTACATTATATTGAAACGATCAAAAGCGTTGAAGTTTTACAGAAACGTCACCACTTCATAAGTAATACTAATATGTTGTCGTGTAATTTCAATTTATTTATTTATATTGAAATTATGAATATAATGCCTGTCATATATAATGATCTTTCCACGATCATATTATTCTCTAATTTCAACAATACTATTCAACAATTAAATATTTTTTCAACGCTAATGAGCAACATCAATAAATTGATACATAGTACATTAAAAAATTACAATACAACCGATAGACCCATATCACAACATAAGGAATATAGTATGTACTCCCTGCTGATCTCTCCTTGAACATGTTTTGACAATTTTGTATAGTCATTCGTAAAACAATATTATAAAAGATACCTAATTTGTTTGTAAGGTTCCGTATTCAAAAAGTGACAACAGTACCATATTACAGATTCCCCGTCTGTCTGTCTATCCGTCTGTCACATGGCTCTTTCTCTTGAACACATTTGTCTAGCTAGACACTAGAAATTTTCCCTCATCAAGTATTACTGTTACAATAAAAAATACTAAGCATAAAATATAGTTAAAAGGGGGTCGTCCTACAAAACACGTATTTTGTACGGAGAACGCTTTATTTGACCTTTATCCGACTCTCTCTTGACCGGTTTTTTTAAAATAACAAAATGGGTTCAAATTTATATTCTCGTAATTTATGTGCATAAAATGACAACACGCAACTCTGTAATGCATTGTAAATTGTAATGTTATATATATTAGTATTCAATTTTAAAGCACGATGAGGCATGTAATATTGTATATTTGCCGATGCTAATGTTATATAATGATATGGGTCAATACTCATAATCATCCTACTGTTCAGATACAGCCCCCTACCACCAACTCTTATTGCGTTTCAATAACTGAATAGAGTCGCTTATTCATTGGTATGAATAAGCATTCTACTCAGTTATTGACAAGGGGGCTGGTCTCCGTCAATCGAACGGGTTTAGTTTAGATCATACTTCACCACGCTGCTTCCACGCTGCAAGTTGTGGAATGGTCACTGACTTGGCTTATCGACTGTCGTCTAAAGACAACAACCCGGAACCGACGACTTACCGTGCCATCCGTAGACAGGCTACTAGGCAGGGTGATTTAAAGCTAAGCATTGCAAATTTTATTTTTTAAAGTTATGTTAAGTGATAACTTTTTTTATATGTTTTGTTAAGAAGAGGCATGTTGTATATCAGTTTTTTAGAGTTCGGTACCCAATGGGTAAAAAGGAACCCTATTACTAAGGCTCCGCTGTCCGTACGTCCGTCCGTCAGTCACCAGGCTGTATCTCATGAACCGTGATAGTTAGACAGTTGAAATTTTCACAGATAATGTATTTCTGTTGCCGCTATAACAACAAATACTAAAAAATAAAATAAAATAAATATTTAAGGGGGCTCCCATACAACAAACGTGATTTTTGACGTGACAACGTCTTATAAATTGGTTAGCCGGGTGACACTTCAAGAAACGCGCTCACGTTATGCGCTCACAATGAGAGCGAGTGAGAGGCACGCGTCCCTTCCACTCGGGCATGGTTAGCCCGCCTAAGAGCGAGAGAGACAGACATAAAAAGTGAAAGGCATGCGTCCCTTCCACTCGAAAACATTTTACCACTCAAAGTCGTTGTCACGTAAAACTTTCGCCCGTATACCGACTTTACAGGCAACCAATTTTTTTTGCTCGTTTTTGCTCGCATTTGATAACGGTAACAGGTAGACACTTGACATACTTACATAATATTTATATATGTATTCACTTTAAAAATATATAATTAAATAAAAATAAAACAAATATTTAAGGGGGGCTCCCATACAAGAAACATTTTTTTTTTTGCTGTATTTATAGATAATGGTACCCTTCGTGCGCGAGTCCAACTCGCACTTGGCTGGTTTTATTTTTGTGAAGAGGCATATAGAAGTATATACTTTTTATTAATTCACTATGGTATCGATTTATAAAGAAAATATACACTTCATGTCTAGCAATGTAATGGTGGTTTCGTTTATTTTTTTAAAATTAATTTATAGCACAATAGGCAGTACTTTGACACTTTTTAAGTTAGACTTTGGCAGGTTTAGTAGTTTCTAGAGTTCTAGTCAAACTAAAAGCGGGAGTGTAGATTTTGAGATGGTCACACCCTCTGACACACTGTATCGAAATGTCAACCGTCAACTATCACTCACTGTTTGTTCGGTCGATCCCATTCTCGTCGCACTTCTTCGACAATTTCAATTCACTTTTGTTCTAATAAGCATAAAAATTGCTGTTTGTTCTAAATCTAGAAATATTCGAAAAATATGTGATTCTGTGTATAATTTCTGTAATAATTTTAAGTATTCATAAAATCGTGAAAAGTTTTTTATCCAATAATATTTTATGGAATCTTTTTGTTGTGATAAAACTTGTGCATCCTAACAATGGAATCGGATATAATCAACTGGAGTAACAAAGAAGTTTTAGATTTATTACATAGAGACAAAATTACAAGAAATGTTATAGATATTTGCAAATCTCACGACATCGACGGGCAATGTCTCTTGTCTTTTATTGATCGAGATTTTTATGAGTTCCCATTCGACCAACTAAAGCTTGGCGAAAGAAAGAGATTCATACTGCTAGTCAAAAGACTTCAAAAACATAATCGTGGCGCTATGTTCGAATTGGGGCTTTGTGACGATCAAATGCCTAATCCATCCACAAACATCAATTTTTTGGGTACCAATCTATCACACCTGAGCTACAATCTACACAACAGAATACCAAGTGAATATGCGTATGATACAAATTCAGTGGCGAATTTTAACCCAGATTTAAAGGCTTCAAAATTGAAGCCTGAGGTATGGAAAACAGCGATAGCACTAGGTAATAATTTATGTATCATAAAGATAATATGTTTTATTTATTTATACTGATTCACATCATTACAAAATGTGCAACAAAACCCGCAAGCTTTCGGCTGAAGTTATTTCTTTTCTTTAAATGAAAATATTGCCAACAAAGTGAATAAAAAGTTACATCTGCCTGTCAAGTACTGTTGATTAGCATGTGTTGGCAAGGTGGCCAAAATGGTCATAAAATGTTTGTTCCTTATAGTGGTGATGAGTTGTTCTATTTCTGTTGTGCTATTTCAAATATTTAATTAATGCTATGAATATAGATATAAGATAATTTAGTATTAATAAAAAAATATGTCCATTAAAAATAATTTTTATTTTACAGGCTATGTATTCCTTGTGACGTGGGTTACAGCTGTGGTCATGGTCATAGTCCATGATAAAGTGCCGGACATGAAAAAATATCCACCACTGCCAGATCTGTTTCTGGACAATGTGCCACACATTCCTTGGGCTTTTGACATGTGTGAAATCACAGGCTCTCTACTCATGGCTATATGGATTGTTGTTCTGTTCTTCCATAAACACCGGTAAGAAAAAATAATCTATATCTACATATAATTGATGAGCCATGAATGTGGCGCAAATTCATTCCCCAAACATTAGTGTGCATGAATATGTCTGTCTTGGTTGGGTGTTTATTTTGTATTATAAGTATATTGAAGACCAGTGTTTTGAAACTGCACAAAAGTTGGTGACCTGACTTAACAACCATCTAATGACAACAATTGGGGCTACAGCCTAACATACTCTTCTAAGTGAAGAGGCACTTAATATATATATCCCAAGCCCGTAATAAACATTGAAATACCCATATGCAAAGTAACAAAGGATGACATTTCAAAGTAGGCAGGTAGTCATGGGTTCGGTATATAGTATATAGTATCAAATGACACTGTAGGGACACCTGTTGTGGCGAAAATGTTGTGGCGAAAAATTATTGAAGCAACACCCACTAAGTCGAATGGCACCGCAGTGATATATGTTATGGCAAAAAATTATTAAATAAAAAAAAATATAATTGAATAGTTAATTGTATAATTCTCGTCATGTGGTTTCTGGCAGACTAGTATAGAATCACTCTGTCTCTTCCCGTGGATGTCGTACAATGCAACTAAGGGAAATACATTGTAAAACATCGATCAGGCCACCCCAACCAGTCTGGCCAGCATGGGGAGTGTAGGCCAAATCCTCTTTCTGTCAGGGACAGACGAGGGTCATGCTCCTGTAGTGGAGACTAAAATGACCTGATGATGTTGATGATGATGAATTGAATAGTTCTGCTAGAATAGAGAAATGTTTAAAATATATAATGAGTGTATGTTATTTAAATGATCCAATTGAATTATTATACCTGTATTGATATCTTAATTTTTCTGTAGTTAATGAATGATAATGTGATAACTAAAATATTTTATACATTAAATTAATTAAATAATAACATTAAATATTGTCAGACAAATTACACAGCGCCATCTAGCCCCAAAGTAAGCGAAGCTTGTGATACATACTAGAAATATATGTAGATATATTATTATTGTACACCCTGAGAGACACTGCCTGGCACAATATTTAGCAAGATCATCTGTATATGTATCCACAATCATCATCAATCAATAGAATAAATAAAAGAACATTACAGAAAGAGATTTAAAAATATTAGTATAGCCAGGTATTTAATGTTATAACTTGTCCAAAATAAACACGTAAATCATAATGTAAAATGTTTCGCTGTAATGTTTTTTGCTGCAGTATCATTTGAGTTTTTTGGGTGTTGCTTCAATAATTTTTCGTCTCAGTCTACCTTGCTTAAATGTTTTCGCCACAATTAACTAGGTACCGAACCCGGTAGCACAGTATAAGTAATAGTACTACGTACAGAATAGCCACTCTCTCGTATCAACCTCACCTCCTGTCTGACACGAATCTGGAACAGTTAGTATAGCACCGCATGCACACACGCTCACTCACGCTCTGCACAGACGTCTTGGTTTATGTTGTAGTGTAGGATGCGATATTTGTATGGAGTGGCCAAGGAGTGCCGGTAGTTACAAATCTGATAACTCTTACATATGGCTCATTTATGGAAAAGTTTATAATTCTTTAATTTACCTGGAGAATTGATTTTAGTGTCGTTTTAAACGTAATTTATAATGTAATAATACAAAACAAAAAATCTATGCTCTAACTACAAATAAGTATGTATACCAATTAATATCACAGTACATTAACACTGCTAGAAAAAAATATAATATTATTTTGAAAGGAAAAGGAAAAGAACCTTGGTTTCTACGGCCCACTATTATAGGACTTCGGAATTATACTGTTTTCTAAAGTCAAACAAACAGCTTAATGATATTTTTGGAAAATATATTTTTAGCTTCTTTTTTTAACATGATAATGCTAATATTTTGTATTACGAGTTAAAGATAAGGCATCTTACACAAGCTCATTAATCACACAAGTGACTCAAAGATTTGTCTTATATGTGTTACCTTTACGAGGCATAAAATTGGATTATTATTTAGTCATAATAATATTTTCGTCAAATAGAAATTGATCAAATGCCATTTAAGAAAAAAATTAATACTTGCATGAACTTTTCTTATGAATATTTGTTTGTTTGGACTGGTTTTGTCACATAAAGACATTACTGTGTTATTATAACATAATATTGTGCTGTAATGCAAATCTTTTATGCGACTTGTGTTTACAGCACAATTCATAAAGTTATCTATTCTAAATGATTAGAATACAAATTGCAGTAATGTGTTTTTTTTTGTTAATATGCTAATAATGCATAGGTACTTGGTTTTATTTACCTTAGTAATCTTTTATGTATGTGTTTGAAGAAAAAAAACAAATTATTAATAAAATAAACATACAATACAATAGTCATTCAAAGTACAATAAGCGATCTTATCGCTAAAGCAATATCGGCCAGAAAAGCTTAGATGGAGGGTATTGATAATTCAATAAAAGAAAGCGGGTTGCTTAAAATATGATAATTAACATTGATTTATAGTTAAGTCGCAGCCAACGCAGTCGGCCGTGTGGTTTCCGGCAGACTAGAATCACTCCGTCTCTTCCCATGGATGTCGTACAAACAAGGCGACTAAGGGAAATACATTATCAAATATCGATCTGACCTCCCCAACCCGTCTGGCCAGCGTGGGGAGTGCAGGCCAAATCCTCCTTCCGTCTAGGACGGACGAGAGAGGGTCGTGCTCCTCTAGTGGAGACTAAAATGGACCTGATGATGGTGATGATGATGAATTTGTTTCAAGAACAAATTTAAATGAAACACTACCTCTCGCACTGTATGTAATTTATAATGATGATGATGTAAGGGTTTGTATCATAAGTAGATAATTTTTAAAAAATATTCTATCTTTAATTTTGTGCAAGCGATATTACATTTCGCCAAAAAACTTTATCCGCGTCTTTCTGTTGCACTGTTCGCCTTCAGCAGGGTATTCATCATCACACTTTGGAACCGAAATGGCCAAAATCCAGGAACAGACTAAGGCCTAGGCAACCTAAGCACGTGCTTAGGGGCCGTAATTATTTGGGCCCGAAAATTAGGTTTTAAATTTTTATTTTACATTATTTACATTCTCTCACACTATCTGTGCAATCCCGGTCGACATTTTCCCGGTGGATTATAGCATGAGTTCGACAAAAAGGATATGAAGATATTTTTAAAACGTTGGCAGCATGCAAATGATGCCACTGGTGTTGTACGCGCGCACAGAGTGCAGTAATTACGTTTCAGCAGGCAGGTCTTACGCAGGCATACTTGTTTACCATCGTAGTATTATAAAAAAAAAAAACACTTTCGCTTTTCTGATAACAAATTATATTATATAGTAGGTTGACTACTTACAAATAAAACAAAAACATTTACCTACTTGATAAAATTAAATGGTCGTTGGTGGAACACACCTTTTGTTTGAAATAATGATAAAACCATGAATAATGTAGTCGACCGCGTGTGTAATACCGCATGCGAACAAAGCAGCTCGCACGCATCACGCACGCGACAATCACCGTTATGATGTGTCGTGTTCGTGTTCACGTACTGTACTGTACAGTCACTTATCGGTATATTGTTTGGTTATTTATCCTACTAACATTCTATATGTGAAAGTTTGTGAGAATGGATGTATGGATTTAAACTGCTGAACGAATTCAGTTAAACTTAGCATACATACTATATCAATTGTCAGGGTACGGAAAATACATGGTAAGTTTCACAAGCTTTAATTATTTTATTTATTGCCTTGCCCTACATACATACATACCTCTGTCCACAATACCTCGACCACCCGAACCAATCTGTCTGGTCCAGGAAAAAATCTTGAAATTCTTCCTCTGGGCCAGGTTCCTCGAGGTAAATTTTTGTCCACCACCAATACTGGATCACCCTGTTTGAAATGCGATTTTAATGTGCCGGTATGTCTTGGAATTAAGGTAGGTAAAAATTCATTTAGCCATCGGGTCCAAAACATCTCAGCCAATCTCAGAACTTTCTTGTGGTTCAGCCGGCGGTATAAATCCACATCAGAGCAAGGACGAATAGCTTCAGTGGATGGCGTACCCAATAAAAAATGAAAAGGTGTTAGTGTTTGTAGAGTCTCTGGATCTACTGGCACATGTGTAAGTGGGCGCGAGTTCACTACAGCTTCCGCTTCCAGCAACAAAGTTGCCAGCGTTTCCTCCCTTGGGGCATTCTGTGTTAGGGTGGCGGAAAGAGCAGCCTTAATTGATCGCACCAAGCGTTCCCATGAGCCACCCATCGTAGGTGCTGCTGGACAAATAAATTTCCACTCTATCTTGTGGTTGGCTGCGAAGTCGAAAACATCTGCGAGCTGGTTGGCTGCACCGACAAAAGCGGTCCCGTTATCCGAGATAATCCTAGATGGACATCCGCGACGAGCAATAAATCTCCTGAGAGCCATGATGGCTGCGTCCGCAGAAAGGCTTCCAACGATCTCAAGGTGAACGGCTCTCGTGGTCAGACATGTAAATAAGGCCACCCAGCGCTTTTCTCGTCTTCTTCCGACAGCGACTTCTATCGGGCCAAAATAATCGAGACCGGTGAAATAAAATGGACGTTGATGGTGAGATAGTCTATCTGCAGGAAGATCACCAAATCGAGGCGTAGGTGGAGGAAGGTTCTTCTTAACTCTACAAAAACAGCAACGTTTGACGACAGACCTGACGTTAGGGCGTAAAGCTAATATATAAAATTTCCCGCGCAGGAGGTTAACCACGGTTTCGGTATTACCGTGACCAAACTTCCGATGATAGTGGTCGAGAAGTAACCTCACAATTGGGTGTCGACCGTCCAAAACAATGGGGTTTATATCCTGCGCGGGGGCATCCAAAACTGCACAAATTCTTCCGCACAAGCGGATTAAACCGTCTTCTCCCAACATCAAGCTTAAGCTTCTAAGCCTCCCTTGATTAGTTGGGGAAAGACCTGCAATAAGACTTAAGAATTCATGATTAAACGACTCCAATTGGGAGCTCAAAAGAAGGTGCCGTTCCGCCTCCAAAATTTCCTTAGCCGAAAGAGGTTTCAAATTTTTATGAAAAACTTTGGAGACGGCTGACTTTGATTTAGAATTTTGAGGCTTTACCAATAAAGACCGAAAAACTTTAGCACAATAATGTGCCCGAGCGGTAGCCCTTACCAACCGAAGCCATTGACCGAAATGTGAATGATTTGCAACTACCGGAGATGGAACTTTTGGTTGTTCGGCTAATAAAAAGGTTAACGCGTGCTCTGATTTTAATTCTTCAAGCACGGGTGGAGGGCCTGCCGCAGGCTCACAAGGCCAATCTTCCTGGGAAGATAAAAGGAAATTAGGGCCAGTATACCACCGAGACGATGAGGACAAAGAGCATTGCCCGCGTGTGGCATCGTCCGCCACATTCAATGCCGATGGAACATAACGCCAATCGGCAACATCCGTAGTTTCTAATATCTCTCCCACACGGTGAGCTACAAACGGCTTAAATACGCGGGCGTCGCTTCATAACCATTTTAAAACTGTTAAGGAATCCGTCCAAAAATAAACTTTAGAAGCAACTATACGATGAGCCCCTAAAATATAAGTTGCGAAGCGAACTGCCATAAGAGCCGCCTGCAGCTCTAGCCTTGGAATAGATACAGGTTTTAAGGGAGCTAGACGAGCTTTTCCACCTATGAGCGCTAAGTGTACTGTTCCGTCTTCGTGAAGAAAACGCCAATAGGCCACACACGCATAAGCTAGCTCACTTGAGTCGGCTAAAACGTGGAGCTGACTTTCCACAGCAGATTTGGTTCGGTAACAGCGAGCTAATGAAACATTCGAAGAAATTTCGGCCAAACAATCGAACCAGGCCTGCCACTTTATTTTCGCAGGAGTAGGCAGCTCATCGTCCCAGCCAATACCCATTCTCCAAGTTTCCTGGAAGAGGATTCGGCCTGCAATAACTACAGGCATTAAAAAGCCAAGAGGGTCATATACTTTCATTAAATGTGATAATACTACTCTTTTAGTTAGATTGATAGGAAGTTCTGACGTCTTACGAAAATTAAGAATGTCATCTTTGACATTCCAGGCCACCCCTAAGATCCGCACCTGAGAAGGAGACAGCATCGGTCCGAGTCCAACCTCGGGAGTATCGACAGCCCTCAATTCTGTCTTTATTAAGGAGAGCGCACTAGGGTTATTAGATACCCACGAACGCATTTCTAAACACGCTGCCTTATGGACAGTAACAATGTCGGCTGCGAGACGAGCAGCAAGTTCAGGACTATCAATACTACCTAGGTAATCGTCCATGTAGTGGTCTCTGACAATGGCCTCGGCTGCTTCTGGATATTTACTCTTATGTTCCAAAGCATTTTTATTTTTCAGGAAAATGGCGGTGCATGGACTAGAGGTGGCGCCAAATATCATAGAGCACATTCTATATTCCTGTAGTGGCAAAGATGGATGATCTCGCCAGAGAAAACGCTGTGCGTCTCTGTCCTGTACTCTTATTTTTGTTTGTGGAAACATTTCACAAATATCTCCATTAAGAGCAATTTTACCTTCTCTAAAACGCATTAAGATTCCTAACAAAGGTTGTAAGAGGTCAGGACCAGGGAGCAAAAGAGAATTTAAGCTGATCCCCGAACATCTTGCTGCTGCATCATGTACGAGCCTCAGTTTTTGTTTCTGCGGATGGTATACACCAAAGTGGGGCAAATACCAAAGATTGCCTAAAGGAGGCGTATTTGTACAAAGCTCTGCATAACCTTTTTCCAACATAGCATTTACATAACGTCGGTACGCTTCAGCATATTCTTTGTCTCTTTTGAATTTTCTCTCTAAACTAAGGAATCTAGATAAGGCCAAATTATAACTATTGGGGATAGAGGTAATGTCCGCTCGCCAGAGCAGACCAGTTTCAAACCTGCCCGATGGAGGACGTCGAGAAGTTTCCTCCAGTATTGCCAAAGCTCGTTTGTCATTGGTGCTGTGTAAATCTTTTTTTGTAATTCCAATTGAGTCGAGACGATAATGATCTTTTATTAAGGACTCTAATTCGGAAACTGAGCTATGGTAAACAGATTCTATAGGTTTACCTGATACACGCCCGAAAACCGCCCAACCCAAAGCAGTTTGAACGGCTACAGGTTGGTTACGAGAGCCACGTCTAATCTTACGCGGTAGGGATAAATGCCAATGGTCTATACCAATTATTAGCATAGGCTTTGCTTCCTCATAGCTCAACTCGTTGACAAGATCCTTAAGATGAGGGAACTTTGCGATATCTACAGCACGGACGGCTTGACTTGTAACACCTAAATCGGGGATAGAGCGGACCCGTTCTAATTTAAAAGTCTCTGCGGAGTACTTACCCTTGATATCGATATCAATATAGGTAACCTCTGAGTCTTTTGCGAGACCACCCATACAGTTCACCCTAATGCTGCCTTTCGGACCTTGAGCTCCGATCGTATCAGCTACCGATTGATCAATTAGAGTGACTGTAGATCCGTCATCTAGTAAGGCGTAAATGTCCATCTCACCATTTGGTCCCGACACAGTCACTGGTAGCACTTTCAGCAATGATTGCGGAGGAGGAGATGGAGACTTCAGGTGCTCTGCAGTGCTGCCATGAGCATGAGCTACAATTACCGGTGCAGTTTCGGGCTCCGGCTCGGGCGATGCACTGTAATGAACAGAATTTATTTGCGATTTATGAAGCAACTCGTGGTGGTAATTACTAGCCTTGCAGTCTTTTACCCCGCAGTTGCCTTTACAAATTTTATAAAAATGTTTACCCCTTTTTAGACACTTTTGGCAAACTTTATTATTCTTAACCCAGTACCATCTATCATTCACAGAAAGAATTTTAAACTGCTCGCACTTGACCACTTCATGGCCGGTGTTGCGACAGTATAGGCAAAATTCAGCAGATGGCGGTAACTTTGACAGCCGAGTACTGCTAAAATTTGAGGCAGATTGAGGCACTTTATCTTTGGAAAATTTTTGCCTGTATGGGTTTGAAGAGGTTGCATAACAAACGTCATCATCGACGTTAGTGTCAGAGGCGGCATTAGTGGTGACATGCGTGCGAGCTTTATCTATAGGCTTCGGACGCGAAATGTCATCGATAATGCCAAACCTCAAATGAACCCGAGACTGTTGCGTGAGAAAAGAAGACAGAAGCTCTAATTTGAATTTAAAACCAGAGTCGGAATAAATAAAAGCATAATCAACCCATTTCTCACGCATCAATGGGGTTAACTTGAGGAGTACACTATGGAACAGCTCTGGAGAGGCGAGGAATTCCACAGAATCTAGCATCTTTATGGTGTGGACACAGTTACGTACTACACATGCTAGCTGGTGGAGTTCCTTGCCACCATCCGCTGCAGACAGTCTGGGCATGCTCTTAACTTGTGATACAAGATGATGTATCAGAAGTTCGGGCTGACCAAACTGCTCCTGCAGCGCGGCCATGATCTCTTCTGGATCGTGTGACAAAGCCAGAAGAGAAACAACGGCATCACGAGCTGCTCCTCTAAGGGCGTTATTCAGCCGGCCTATATTTTCCGTCGCCGAAAACGAATTTTTAGAATTTAAAAATGAAGTTTTAAAAGTTAACCATTCAAGAGGCGAACCGAAATATAGGGGCAGACTAACTACATTACCTGCATTCACCTTCTCACTCTTGACCCGGGCGAGATCACTTATGACCTCAGCCAACTTCAAAAAATCGCTAGGTTGATTGTGGGTAGTGTCAAACACATTTGAACGATTAATATAATTTTGTTTACAATTCTGATCGTTTTGTGTACCTAACATGTGTTTTGTTGTAAATGAGTTAGGCGTGTAGTGCGAAGCATCCAGCGCCGGGTGCTGATGAAGCCGGCCGACCTCGTTGCAAGCTTCCAATGCACGAGCGCCTAGCTGAGGCGCGGCATCGTTGTAGTTTCGACTAGTAGTCGCGACGCACGGGGTATACGGTGCAACGGCAGCACCCCCGCGCATTGCGCAGGTAGGTGATAGAGTCGCTGACACCATGCATATGTGTGGTGCCGTAGTCTGTGTGTGCAATTCGGAGGGGCCCACTGCGAACTGTGGGTATCCCCCACTGGACGTCATTGCTGCAAATGCTTCTGGAGCCGGCGCGAAATAGGGCGCGCGCTCGCGTGCCGCGGCTTGTATGCCGGCGATACGTGGTGAGCTTACGCGCTCGCGGTCGGCTATTTTAGGTGCTTCTTGTACATCCAATGCCGGCTTGACCGACGCGATAAAGGGCGCGTGCTCGCGCGCTGTACTGCCGGCTGAATAGCTGACAGCGCCAGCGCCAGGCGAGGCCACGTGCTCACGTCCGTCGAGTAGCACTGGGGTACCAGCACTTGGAAGTTGTAGCGCAGGGGCGTGCAGCGTCGATGTCATCTGTCTCTCAGACAAAGCGGTGTTAGTATCATCTACCCATTTAAGTAATCTAGAACTCCTATATGACTGGGAGCTGGCGGCGTCATCAAGAGCCGCTAATTCAGCTTCTAATTCTAAAGTCGCAACGGCACGCTCGCGCTCAGCGGCGGCTTGTTCGCGCTGGGCCTCCAAGTCGGCTAAACGACGTGCATGTAGGGCTTTCGCCGCTAGTCGCTGGGCTCGAAGTGAGGCCGACGAACGATGTGAACCTCGTTGCGAATCGGGGTTGCTACTGGCAGGGTTAACACTAAGCGATACGCCAGCGGATACTTCTAAAGGAGGAACATTTTGATCCGCACAGACGTCTTGAGCCGTTGCCATACCTCTTGTTAAAACCATTTGGAAAATATTTTAGAAATTCGGAATTTGGAAATTTATTACAACTGGTAAAATGACCGGGAGAAGGACCAATGTTAATCGTGGACAGAGGTATGTATGTATGTAGGGCAAGGCAATAAATAAAATAATTAAAGCTTGTGAAACTTACCATGTATTTTCCGTACTTGAGACACTGACATAGTATGACAACTATAAAAACAAAATGTATCAAAAATATAATATTCGAATATAAAAAGTAAATACTATAAAAAAGTCTACAAAAAGAGGTCTGTCGCCAACAATATGTTTGTAAAGACTATATTGTTCTATAAAAGTAATACTCACAGTGTTAATAACATTTTTTGTACAATGGTGAACATATCCCATCAGGGATCTCATGCAGCCAACCATAGAATACACATAGGACTGAAAGTTTAGCTAGGCAGATAAAATTATCTCTAATGTCTGACCATATCTTGAAGTTGCCGTGCGTAGCTGTTCACATCGTCAAACGCTGATTTATTCATTGATCTGCCCAGGTCATGTCATGATGGGCAGCTGATATTTTCCATTTCACTAAATACAACCACTTCATGACGTGGTCAATTCTAAGATCTATATATTATTTTACGAGAAAAATGGTTACGACTAAATGCTTCATAACGTGATTAAAATAAAGGCTCGAACGACTTGCTTTTGAAATCCAGAATCCTCGACATAAACCCTCGTTTTACTCTAGTCACTGAAATATCCACTAGAGGGCTGTCTACTCGGTGAGATTTATTCGTGTCTCTTTAAATATTATTAATTCATTTCTTTTGTGTTTATTTTACTGTAATCATCAAATCAGTCTTTTTTTAAAGAGAACAGTAACGCATTCTTGTGCGCTAGATGTCTTCAATAAAACCTATACTTGTCCAACAATAAATTCTAAGGATGTGGCTAATTTTAAATAAAATAAGTGTGAGAACATTTGCATTAAAGCATCCGACAGAAGGCTGAAGGAATTTTGTCGCAATTATGCTACCAAAGCACAAATACGAGCTTTACCACTAAGAAAATCTCACTTACTGTGGGTCCATAATTTTAAAACACGTCCCTCATACAAGAGTTTTGGAATTCACAATAAATGAAAGGACCCATCTTGGAACGTTATTGACCGCAGCCACTCACAGTGAAGGCCAATCTGCCTCAAAAAATGCTGCGTGAAGGATACTTTAGCTAAAGACAAATAATATTGGTTACAAATACGACCAGACTTGGAATTCTGTTATCGCATGGGCGGGAGCACCCGGATACTAGTTAAGGCTTTCTGACTCAGTTCCGGATTGCAAATAATAAAGATAAGAATCGATAATGAGCCATTCTACTAATAAATTATATTGATAATCAAATATGCTATCGATTCTCATGATTTTTTGTTAATCTAGTGATAGCATAATTTAATATTTATGCTACATTATGCTAATTAAAAAACTTAGCTTACTTTATTTTATTATTTCTGAATCAAATAATTTTATTACACTTTATTTATTAGCACTTGATAGATAAGATCCCCTATTAAACGATTACTTACTTATCCTTCGATTTTACCAAAACTCATAAAATTTAATAGGTACCTTGTAATAAGTCATTGTTGCCCCCAAGCTCCGCACCACTGAGTAGCAACTGATGTGCTTTGAAAACGCACCGCCACCGCACCAGTGGTATCGTCCGAGCATTTTTTTATACCATTATGATGACAAACAGGCATACATGCGGCCTACTTGATGGTCAACGTAGCCTATGGACGCTATCCAGACATAAGCTCATGGATACTCTATCATTGAAATAAACACAATATGACTTATATTCTATTTATTAATGAAGACTATCCAGTATCTTGTCTTATTGTCAATGTTATCCAACAGGTTTATAATCCTAAGGCGATTCTTCGCGCTAGCGGGTACAGTGTTCCTGCTGCGCTGCTTCACGATGCTAATAACATCCCTGTCGGTGCCGGGCTCCCACCTGAAGTGCGAGCCGCGCTCGTACCCGCCCGCCGACGACCTGACGGTGTGGGGCCGGCGCCTGAAGCAGGCCTACGACATCTGGAGCGGTGCTGGCATGTCGGTGCGAGGCGTGCGCACGTGCGGGGACTACATGTTCTCTGGACACACTGTTGCGTTGACGCTGCTCAATTTCTTCATCACTGAGTGTAAGTATAAATAAATAATAATAATAAATATTTCATGACAATTTACACAGTGCTATCTAGTCCCAAATTACGCGCTAAGCTTGTGCTATGGGTACTAGATAACTGATATTATAAATACATTTTTTTTTGTAAATACATACATAGAAAACATCTATACCAAGACAAACAGTATGTTCATGCACACAAATATTTGCCTTGTGCGGGGATCGAACCCGC
Organism: Hypsopygia costalis; assembly: GCA_937001555.2. Classification (NCBI taxonomy): domain Eukaryota; kingdom Metazoa; phylum Arthropoda; class Insecta; order Lepidoptera; family Pyralidae; genus Hypsopygia; species Hypsopygia costalis. Next base: position 22,800,395 of record OW443332.2, read on the forward strand.
GACCCCGGAGTCAAAGTGGACATGGTTAGCCATTCGACCACCGGGGTCGTCGTACTACGTAGCCTACGGTTTACAACTTTAACTACGTAGCCTACGGTTTCTGTCGCATGTATTCCGGTATCCCGTGGGAATTTTCGGAAATAGTTTTTTACCGGACAAAAATATTTGCGTCTATATTAACGACGGAACACTATGAAAAATTTCAAATTGATAGAGTGAATTAAGCTGCGTGCCAAAAGAGGCATTAGAGGGTTTAACTTAAAGTCGAGATATAATGGAAGGCGTGTATGGGCTACCAGATAAAAAGCTTAAGATATCATTGTTTTAGATAAATTGAATACTAGCGATTCATATGGGTGCAATTTTTGATGACTTGGTTATAAAATTGCATGATATACCTAAAATTTTTTCTGATAAAATTAAACGTTTAACCGGAAAATGCAAAAATAACATTTATTTGCCAACATGGGATCGATGGGGCCTTTTGAATTATCATTATCTTGTAATGGTGCTCCCAACGTCTCTATAAATTTTCAGCTTTCGTTGTTCGCACACCGACACTTTCGCAGGCGATATTCGCTCAAAACTCTTATAATAATTTATGCAATCTTGAATGTCTATTTTGATCGGACTAAACGCTCGTACTCTGACTTTTAATTTGAAGTCAGCTCAGGTTTTAAGGTTTTTTTTTCATATGAAAAAAATTGAATGAAGTTCATTGTCAAAACATTGTCATTTCCAAGGGGATATCCCCTTGGAAATGACAATGGCCTAAATAAACGAGTACAATCTAAAATATGTTTAAGTTGCGTTGCAGCGACAACCGTCCCATCGTATAACTGGTTTTTACAAATAGGTAGTTTTTAAATCCTAATAAAAAGAAGTAGTTTAAGGTCATTTAAGTATTAAATGTTAACGCGGAAATCTGTCGGAAAATGTTGCTAGACATGATCGTCATCATAATGCGTAGTACTATCTACATACTGTTTTTTTTTTCAACCAGTAGAAACGTAAGAAATGTAGACAAATCTTGCCAATAAGTAGGTAATATTCTCGTACAAATTAAATAGGTACATTTTTTCGAAACATTTATTTCTGGACATACATTTTCTCTCGTCTTTAGGATTTCATTACAGAGCTTTACTCTGGATGTAATCGGATCTCTTCGTATCGTGTAAATCTTAAGAAAAGTAAATGTTCCGTTTTCAATGTTTGAATTATGAGCGCTCCAATGAAATCTCGATCGATTAACGTATTGAAATTTCACTGCAGCGCTTCGGTAGTCAGTGAATATTTCCTTACACCGAGAATTTGGCAAGGCAAATGGCCTTGGTAAGGTATGCTGGATACATTAAATCATGTGTGGATTATGCTATGACAAGGATCTACCAGTAAGATCATCATCGTAGTATGCAACGAAAGTGTTGTCCTTTTCACCCCCAGCAACTCGACCACAGAGCGCAGACCCAGTTGAAAGCGAATAGTAAAAAAGAACTATTAAAAAAATAAAATATTCGCATTTACAGCGTGGTTATGAAGAATAAATAACAAGACTGATTAGTGAGCTATGAAGTGGCTAGATAAACAGTGAAACTTCTTTGGTTGACGAAATTGCATAAACAAAAACGTCAACGAGTTCGCATCCATTTATCCGAATTTTTACTTATTTATTTGAGAATTAAAATTATTTTAGTAAAATAAAGCTTTCCAGTCTTCCTTTGCATGACTTGAAGTAAATTATCCTTTCTACGGTACATACATAATACTATTGACTCCTTCATACTTAAATGTTTATAACTTGTAATTTTCAAAATAACCGTTAAAAACGATGTCCCGGCTGTAAATTAATTAAAAATTGCTTAAAGTACGTTTTTCAGTGAAATCCGTCCATTACTACATTTAACTGAACTAATTAATACAAACAACAGCATTATGTTCGTTGGCTACACTCATTAAACACACGATTTAAACATTTTCTCTTATCCGGCGACTACCTGCGTTACGTCATGAATACTCTACTAGGTCATAATTTATGATATCTAATGATGTCAGTATCTAATAATCTCAGTAAATCCTACGTTTTTATTGCTGCTTGTCATTGATACTATAGATAGTTCCGCCTTCGAGTGTGACGGATTATTTCGAATTCTATACCATGTCATAATTAAGTGGATTAGTGAGCACATTTTTTATTATATTATCTGTTAGCTTTTAACGTTTTGTTTTTTAATATTTTAGATGCCTGCAGATTAATATAATACTCGTGCCAATACAGTAATTTTGATATCATATGGTAACAAACAATTTAGGGGCAACGATGAAAGTCGAAGGTCAAATCGGAAGGACTTACCTCAAAGAGTATTCCTATTGTGGCTTTAGCTAACTTTAGAGCCATATTACATATCGACTGTGATTTTTGCGTAAAATGGCCAATTTTGGCGTTCTTGATCTCGGAAACAAAAATACATTAACAATGTTGACTTATTGAATAGTACAGAATAGCTATTGGCTTAGTTCATAGCGGCCTCAGAATTTTGAAAGATCATTGATTTAATATAAAAAAAAAAACATCCTTTTAACCAAAAAAAATTCGAAAATAGCTTTAAGTAAACTGTTAATTTCTGGAATAAACGATAATATTATTGAGCAAAATGTATACGAGAATATATGTTACTTCATGATGAATAAAGTTTGTAGCATGAATTTATTATCTTATTTCAATAAAAACGATAAATAATAATAAATATAATAAAATTACTACAAAAAACGATGCACCGGCGGCCTTCTTTTTTGTAGATTGACATTTTCCACTAGCTTAAAAACCCGCCACTGTTATGGTAAACGCCCACCTGGACGCGCCGCAGTCGCCGTAGAGTAGTAATTATTTGTACGGAAAAATAACTGCCGATGACGTCATCAGCAGTTTCTCGGTATCATTTCCCTTTAAAAAATTACTGCGCCCACTGCGGCTCCTGATGCGCGTTCACCTTCAGCCCTGACCGACCCCATTGTAACTTATTACAAGTAGAAGAAGGAAAATTGCATTCATTGTGTTTTCTGTGGATTGTATATATTTGTATAATTATTTTATATATTTGTATAATTGAATAGGTATTAAATATTGTGCACTAGTAGCGGCCCACTCCGACTTCGTCCGGGACTCCGGGCTGTACAACCCAGTCAGGAAAAGAGGTCAAGTAAATCGGGTCGCTGATTATATGACTCGTGTAAAACCCAATCGAGAATATTGCTAACATTCAAGAAAATCCAGCTGCTTGATGATCATCAGCTCTTTTTTATTTAATGAAATTAGCAAAAATAAATTAAGTAACCAGCGGCTACTACTACTCCAAAATGACTTTTCCTAGTACTTTCTGTTGTGTCTACGAGAACAGAAATCTCAATATTTTGTATTTATTCTGCCGTCTAGAGAGTAAATTACGTCTTGGAGATTGAAAACTCCACATGCATCGACAGAATCGACTAAAATTACTTAGTATCGGAAAGTTTTAGAACTTTCGTCCTAAACTTTGAATTTTCAATACGGAGTCCCTGGCATCTCCATAAATATAAAGGACCTATCAAATGGTGAAACAATTTTACAAATATTAGTGGTTCCGTAAAATTTAAATTACCTTCCTTATAGATAAATAAAAAGTCAAATTTCAAATGCTTTCTACTCCTACTAATTTCGTCTGATTAATTCCAAGGCAGCGTAGTTTTAGTGACTGCAGTGGCCTTCACTGTTATTGCCTTTTTTGGTGGTCGCCGCTGTTAATCCTAGCTACACAGGAAACACAGAGGTGGGAATGTGTGGTGGACCTCGTCCCGTGTAAAAAAAATACATAAATACAAACTTCGCTTTCTCTCTTTAAAATATTAGTACAGTTTATGTAGGTAATAATGTCATCAACCCATATTTATTCCACTGCTCTAATATGAGTCTCAATTGTAAGGAGCTTATTTTAAGCTGGTATTAATACGGCTGGGCGTAGGCCAGTGTTTTCAAGCCGACTAAATGCACTTGCCTTAACGACTGTTTTATAGTGACAACAGCCGGGGCAGCGACTGTTTGAGGGCCCTATGAAGCACTGAGGAGTTACAGATAAGCCCATCCATAGTCAGATCAACGGTCGACGTTGCTAACTTGCGGGATCAATTAGACTAACACGCGCAACGACATCGAGCGTCCTGGATTGACGAGATAAAGCATCGAGGTCTATCTCATCGAGCCAGGACCTTCCAATAGATACTTAGATACAAAACAATATATACTGAACTATGTATTTACTATTGTACGGGCTTATGCTTAATCAGTAAATTAATTTAAATCTAGATAATTAATAGTTACAGTAGGTATGTAACATAATTAAAATGTAATAATGTAGGAATATCGTACAATGTGCTACTTTTATTGTAGGTCACTAATGCTACTAATTATGCGTTTTTGAATTAAAATAATAATAAGGAAGTTATTGCGAAATATGACGTAGGTACATACTTATTTAATGTTTATGAATTTTATCTCGTAAGTTGAATGTATGTTATTATTGATATCTAGTGGGTGTTGAGTTTGTTTTCTATGTGTTTATCACGTGATATTTACTTTGTTGACAAAGACGTCAACACGACATCGGAACTACGTCAAAAGCTTAAAGCAAATAGGCGCAAAAAACGTTTGCGACTTAGGACTAATATGGCAAAAGTATGTTTAGGTATTTGTTTGGAACCAACAATTTTAACTTTACAATTTATTATTATATTATTAAGTATTTGAAAGACCGAGCTTAGATCGTTGTTTTAAACGAATTTTCACAGACTTAAAACTTAGCTCGATTCCTCGTCCCGGAAACCCCTATAATGTAAATTTCATCAAAATCGTTACAACCGTTTGAGAGACCGTTGTGGCATATATATTTTTCAGCATCTTTGAGCGAAAGCTAACCTCACCTGCGTGTGGTACACCCTGCTGAGCTATAAACGAGGCTCTAGCATAAGAGGGGTAGGGCACAGTATTCATAAGCTGGCTCGACTGAGGAAGTACCTCCTCTCTCCTCCACTCCTCCACAAATAGCAAATCCCTTGAGGTTTGATGTATTACTTGTATACCTGTGAGTGTGAGATACAGAATGAGTGAGATCACGCGAGTGATCTTTCATGTTGCGTGCGTTAATATGACTATGGTAACCAATTCGCATTAGGCGGACCGTATGCTAGTTTACCACCCGACGTAGTATAAAAAAAACAACTCTGTATGTCTTAGTATCGCCTAAAGTTTTACAAGAAGTACTATTATACATTACATTTATTATACGTTACAAAGTTGATTGTAAATACTAAGAATAATGTCGTGGTCGCAATAATAATGTTTAGTGTCAAACGGCAAGTGTCGTAGGAGGCCCGACCGAAGGAAAGCTAACGCATGCTCGCATATGTAGGAAGGGATGTTTTGGTGGCGAAACGCACAACACTGCTATAAAGAAAGTATAGAAGTTTTGCTTCAGAAATGAAAATATTTAATGGCCATTGTCAGGTATAGGCAATCTATGCAAGATTACAAATAAATTTTAGCTAAAAATTATTGCTAGATTTTAATAATTTTAAAATTTTAATAGGGTAAGTTTGTATCAATGAATAATTGTTGCAGACACGTCTCGCAGCCTGTACCTGCTGCACATCCTGACGTGGGTGATGAATATGTTCGGAATCTTCTTCATCCTGGCGGCCCACGAGCACTACTCCATCGACGTATTCATCGCGTTCTACATCACCTCGCGGCTCTTCCTCTACTACCATACACTCTCCAATAACCAGGCGCTCATGCAGAATGACTCTTCAAGGTGAATAACGTAATATGAAATTACTCATATAGTAATTGAATCATTAATAAATTCATATCAAGAATAGTGATCTCGGAATTTAGCTCATAATATACACCCCGCTCACAAATAAATAAGTTTGCCAAAACTTATTTGTGGGGGAAGTGCTATACTCGAAAATAGACACAATCACTAAGAAGCTATTTGTGTAATTAAATTTCGGAGTCTATACTCTGAAATATTATTTTAGACGCCTTCATACTCTAAAGATTATGGTGAGGTGAACGAGACTAGTTATTCACAAAATATGTAGGGCGCATTGACTTACGTAGCTTAGATGGGTAAGTGCCTGAAACTTACAGAAAACAGAAAACTAAATAACATTTCCATAGAATTGTTTCTGCGAGTGAGCAGGCTTAGTGCGGGATAACCTACGTGTTATTATGCAATAATATTAGCCTTTACACTACATTACTTGATTAACATCACAAATATTAATGCTCATATTTATAAATAAAAAAAAAGGCCTGATAAAACAAATTGAATAACTTTTAATAGTAATTTAATGCGTCGAGTTTGCTTGATCGGTTGTTATTTGAATCGTAGGGAAACAACTTGACTGTTTCTTGTATTTTCTTAACAAGTCCTCAGGAATGTGTGTGTAATAAATTTATTTTATTTTTTCATCGGCGTTTATTGTTTCCAGAACGCGGATATGGTTTCCATTGCTGTCGTTTTTCGAATCTGAAGTGGACGGCGTCGTACCCAACGAGTACGAGGGCCCCGTGACCATTATCACCAACTTGAAGCTGTGGTGCATCCAACTCATGACGGATATGCGCGACTCGCCGATGGCCAAGATCGCGGGCACCAAGCTGCAGGAGGGCGCCGCCATGGGCGAGCACTCCGTCGTCCGGCTCGTCGACGGCATCAAGAGAAACCTCAGCTTGATCGAGGAGTTCAAAAACTCGCGACAACGCTTAGTCACACTCGACAAGAACATCCAGGCCTCCTTGTTGGATGAAATGGACACCGATATGAGCCATTTAGCGGACTTCACGGGCGACACCCTCCTTAAAGACTTCAGTAATCCACCCTCGCCTGTTACTAAGAAAAGTATATGAATCGATCGACATTATAATTTAGAGGCTATTTTTAGAATGTTCGTTGTAGCTGAATTTATACAATGGAATCAATTAGTAACCTGATGTTTTACATTTCCAATATAGATTTTATATAACGTTATTCCATATTTATTTAACTATAAGTTAAACTTGTAAGAAATTTATTTGCTCAAAGTACCTTATTGAAATAAATTAAATTTTCGCTTATTTATTGCTTTTACACGACACCCATCAGAAAATAAAATCCAATTTCCGGGGGTAAATTCGGAATTTTTAAATGTACGAATTTCATTCGTTATGATCTCTATACGAATTTTTCATACGGCACGGCCTAAATGAAGTGTGCCTTATTTCGGCACTGCCCAAATCTCAGATCTTGATTGTAACTAGACAAAAAAATAGTCGTTAATTTGTCGCCCAAAGGAAAAAATTTGTCGCTCTCCCGTTAAAGTGCTATAAGGTTTTTTTTTTGTGGCAGTGCCGAAATAAACTTATTTCGGCACAGCCCATTCGGGATCTATTAAACTACATAACATAGCGAAGATATGATTTTCCCCAGAATTAGTCGTCAATTTGTCGAATTCAGACACCAAGTATCAGAATTAGTCGACCTCCCGTTAAAAAGTTAAGTATTTGTTTGTGGCAGTGCCGAAATCCTTTGGGTTCACATGGTCTAAAGTATTAAAATGTCCATATTATCAAAATGTCTATTTATTAATAATGTCCAGTTTTCAAAAGAGAGGTAACAAGTGTAATTCTAAGCTACCCGACTGGGAAATGTGCCTCCACCTCACAAAATACCGCAGCCATATAACGATTCTCTTGAGGGTTGTTGTGTTCCTGCGAGTGAGTGAGGTCACCAGAAAGGAAGGAGGTGCTGCGTTGGCAGCGGGGGTGGCGGCGCGCAAGCGATATTTTATGTTGCGAGCGATAGTATGGCTACTTCATATCAGGCGGGCCGTATGCTTGTCTGTCATCCGACATAATATAAAAAAAAATATATAGACATTTTGATACTTTAGACCAAATGAATAACTAGACTTTGATACTATGGACATTTTAATACTTTAGACCATATGAACCCAAAGGGCCGAAATAAGCCTTATTTCGGCATTGCCCAATAAAACTACACCACCGCGGAAATCTGATTTCACCCAGATGTTGCCTTGAATTTGTCGGAAATAAAACACAACTGGTCGATGCGTAATTAAAAAGTTACACGCATTTTAATAATTCTCATAATAAGTATAGTCCGAGATCTTGCATCAAAATTATATCATGCACAAAATGCAACAGTAAAGTTTTATTTCCTTCCTTTTTCAGAGTCTGGCAAAGTTTGTCAATGCATGCAACTGTTTTCTGATCTACGAATGCTTTTGGTGTTCTCTAGCACTACATTAGTTGCTTTTTACGATAGCCATATTGAATGGGGTGGTGTTATTCTACTCTGCCTACGTTCAAGGGCGGAGCCAGCTTTGGCGCCAGGGGGAGGTCACGTAGTTGTGTGTGGTTCAGTCACACTCAAGTTATAATTAAATTTTGATAATATTATATACAGGTAAAAAGTAGGTATTTTATTAATGTAGGTATGTAAGTACTGTACTTAATCTATATTGTGGCAAAAATATATATAAAAAAGGTAAGTTTAACAATTTTAATCAGTGGTTCATCTAGGTACTGAACTCAGCCCAGGGGGTGGTCATGACCCTCCCCCTGGATCCGCCCTTGCCTACGCTAGGCTCTCTGACTACAACGTGAATTTTAAAATACGTGCCGAAATAAGGCTTATTTCGGCACTGCCACAAAAAAATACTTATAACTTTTTAATGGGAGAGCGACAATTTTTTTCCTTTGGGCGACAAATTTCGACAAATTAACGACTAATTTTTTGTCAAACTAAAATCAAGATCTGAGACTTGGGCAGTGCCGAAATAAGGCACACCTCTCTGACTACAACGTGAATTATTAAATGCGTGTAACTTTTTAATTACGCATCGACCAGTTGTGTTTTATATCCGACAAATTTCGACAAATTCAAGGCAACATCTGGGTGAAAACAGTTTTTCGCTAGGTGGTGTAGTTTTATTGGGCAGTGCCGAAATAAGGCTTATTTCGGCACTGCCACAAACAAATACTTATAACTTTTTAAAGGGATGTCGACTAATTCTGATACTTGGTGTCTGAATTCGACAAATTGACGACTAATTCTGGGGAAAATCATATCTTCGCTATGTTATGTAGTTTAATAGATCCCAAGTGGGCTGTGCCGAAATAAGCTTATTTCGGCACTGCCACAAAAAAAACCATATAGCTCTTTAACGAGAGAGCGACACATTTTTTCCTTTGGGCGACAAATTAACGACTAATTTTTTGTCTAGATAAAATCAAGATCCGAGACCTGGGCAGTGCCGAAATAAGGCACACGTCAGAGAGCCTAACGTAGGCAGAGTAGAATAACACCATGCGTTACTATTGCTTTTGTTCATTGTTTTGTATTATATTATTAGAGGAGTTACACAGGGTTTTTAGTAGTTAGAGTAGGGTATTGCAAGCGTCAAGCGGACGACAGCAGCAAGGACACGACATGGAGGTCTGCGCAATGGCAAAACGTCCCCGAATGCAAGGACGGATTCAGCCTTCGAGTCAGGGGGAGTAATGTAGAAGAAAAACCCATCACTCGCTACTCTCGCTCGATTTAGTTTTTCTTAGGCCCATCAGTAGTCCAGGCAGTCGGGTCATGACCCTCCCCGGCTGCCCCTCAAAACCGCCCTTCCCCGGATATTTTTATAAGACGCTGACGCGTGCTGCGTGCGCTGTATCGCCGGCATCCACTTGACGCTGGTCAAGGTTAATAATAAAATACAAAATTACAGCATTTTATAATTCGTATGAAAAATTGTTAAAAAAAATGTCTTTAATAAAATAACATAAAATAATGAATTAATTCTGTCACGAGAGGGATTACAACCAAAAGCCGAGCAAGTCCTTTTTGTAAGAATGCCCATTTTAGTAAGTGTCTGAGAGCAACATCACTCGCCGAGCACCTCGCGGTACGAATATACACAACGTTACAGATAAACTACAATGCAATAATAAACGAGCGCCAACAAAAATGAGCACTCTTAAAAGTTAATTCTCTTACATCTTATCAATAAATAATCTCTTGACTTAAAATTCATTTTAAACATTTTGTATATGCCAAAATTTATTAATTCGTAAAAAAATGAATATTAATACTTTAAAAATAAAATAATATAAAGCCTTAATGACAGGATAAAATTGTTAAATAGAAATCTTACTCTGGAACTTCGTAAAAATTGATTAATCTAATGATTTATCATAATAATTATATGATAATAGGCCACTTCATGGAAAACATTCTATACATCGCCACATAACACAAATTCCCAACAATTACTTCTTTGCGTTATATACAATGACTAAATCATGCCAAAGAAGTGAATGATGCATCATAAATAACAGAATAAACTTAATGATAGTGCTCGCTTAGTGCTAGTAATGTTTGTTTGAGCTGAGAAGCAAGTGATCAGTCCAGTTCATTATTCGGCAGAAGCGGCCTGCTCGCTCTGAATTAGTGCCTCCGTCGAGCTCTCTTTTTTACTCTCCACGATAGCTTCGGTGTTATCAGCGGCGTCTTTCTCAGCAGACTGCTCGCGAGAGCTAACTGTGCCATTTTCATTTACAGATTCATCTTTTTCAGGGCTATTCTCTTTAGATGATTTATTAGATTCTATTTTGTCTTCTTCAGATGGAGAACCTTCTTTATCAACAGATTTTTGCGTTTCTGGTGAAGATTCCTTAGCAGGAGATTCTTCTTTAACGGATGTGTTGTCATCCTTAGCAGGTGAGCCTTCCTTGGATGTCGTGCCGTCGGCCGGCGTTGCTTCTCTTGAAGGTGTTTTGTCTTTAACAGGTGTTCCTTCTTTTGCAGGTGTACCCTCTTTTTCAGTACCTTCTTTGACTGGTGATCCCTCCTTTTCAGATTCTCTCTCTTGAGAAGTCTCTTTCGATTTTTGATTCTCATCATCTTTGATTTCGCCATTTACTACCTGAAAATAATAATAAAAACTATTTATTCTTTTATCTTATTTTATTTTAAAGGTCACATAAATACATGTCGACTTATGAAGTGAATTTTAAATATTTCAGAATTAAATTCTTTTATTATTTTGGGTAATTAATTATTAATGAATTTTCAAATCTTAACCATTTCCAATCTCAGAAGGCACTATGTCCAACTATAGAAGTGACTATTTCTGCGTGAAAACTGAATAAAATTACAATATTCAGATTAAACCAACTTTTTTTGACGTGTAACGTCTTATAAATCGATGAACGCCGGCTGCGCGCACGAAAAAGCATGACTTATTATCACGTTCCGCCTGCGTCGAGCGTGCAAGCAAGAGAGAGAGAGAAGCACGATCAGTCTATGCGTTCGGCTAGTGATGCATCTATCTCTATTCCACTCCATCGGCCGATGTTTTCTTATGACGTTATCACGTAAAATTATCGTCCGTGACCTGACTTTACAGACAACCAAATTTTTCAATTTGAATACTACTTGTGTACATGATATAGTCGGTGGTGGATAAGCTGATAAGCGATCTCCCTGGATTATTTCTAAACTACACAAGATATTGAAACAATAATTACTGATCCTGAAAGTGTTTCAAGAGTTTTATCAAATGGTATCAATAATAGTTTACAAAATAAACTGGATCTATCAGAAAATTTGATGTTACCACACACCATACATTTAGTACCATACAGATAGTATGACTACATGGCACTAATAGAGTTATAATTTATTGTTTATTAATTAATAACATTAATTATCTTACTTATGTTACTATTTTATATATTATTATGAATCTCTTTTTAACCTTTTAAACGCTTTACTTAATATCACTTGTCGTGCCCCCAGCGCCAGGCACAGTAAAACGATAAATAAATACCTACAACTAATAGAGATGTTCAGTATATATATCGATATTGGAAATGCATCTCTTTCGAACGCTTACAGTTTAATTTAAATATCTTAACATATGGAAAGCGTTACTTTGTAATTTAATAATTTTATTTATAACACAGTAGAACCTCTATAAGTCGAACCTCGATAAGTCGAAAACCTATAAATCTCGAAGAAATGTTCAGAGGCCCGATTCTCGTAATGAAATTCCCAACGGCACCGGAACGACTTGGTCTCGTCCCTCTTTGGTTTATCTATTTTACAACGTGCCAGAGAGGGAGCGGGCGAAGTCGTTACGATGCCGTTGAGAATTTTATTACGAGAATTGGGCCTCTGTTCCCTTCCCTTCAAACACCAAAACCTCCATTACTCGAAATCTCAATCCTCTATTAGTCGAAATAATCACTGAGAATTTTGGGGTGTAAGTGGTTTATCAACATCTTTGAACCAAAGCCAACTTCACCTGCACGTGGTGCACCCTGCTGACTGACAAACGAAGCTCTGGCGAAAAGAGAGGTAGGGAGCGTAATTGTAAGCTACCCGACTGGGGAATGTACCTCCACCTCACAGAATACCGCAGCCAAATAACAATTCCGTTGAGGGTTGTTGTGTTCCTGTGAGTGAGTGAGGTCACCGGAAAAGAAGGAGATGCTGCGTTGGCAGCGGGGGTGGCGGCGCGCAAGTGATATATTATGTTGCGAGCGTTAATACGGTTACGGTAACTGCTTCACATCAGGCGGGCCGTATGCTTGTCTGCCACACGACGTATTATAAAAAAAATAAATAAAAAAAAGTGAGTCCCTCCAAGCCATTTTGGTACCTATTTTCCCTCAATAACTCGAAAAATTACTTGTATTAGTAAGTATTTTGGTAAAACAATGAAACAAAAGCGTATAAAGAAAATTGTATCGATGACACTTATGAAACACGTATAATGCAGCACAACACTAATGGAAAATTCCAGAAGGCGGCACTCTTTTATGACGTCAGAAGCGAGCGTGTTTCTCCGCTCGTGGCTACAGGAATACTTATAACATTCGTTCAAAAACATGCAGACTAGGGATGGGAATTGTCAATTCAGTTTTGTTCATTCACTGACAGTTTTGGGCTTTATTCATTTAAAACAAAATAAAATAAACTCATTTATTTCTACAGTAACAATTGCTTTATTTGTTTTATAATAAATAAGTCAGTATAAACAGAAATAGTTTGATTTATGTGGATTTTTGTATCTGTCAATCATTGTTTATGCCCCATCCCTACTAACGGAATTTTCCGGCCGTGGCGCTAGACATCAATACACTTTTTTAAAAATACTATCAGTAATTTATTTAACTTTAGACATTAATTTTAAGTCCAATAATAAAGAAACTTAAGTGTAATCAATTGTAAATAATAACTTCATTATCTATTTATCAAGTAATGAACACTATTTTTATATAATACAGAGCTATTAAACAAAAAGGCAGATTTACTGAGTAGTGGTATTTGAGCGTAAAAATCCGTCCTTGGCGAAATGGGCACGAAAATATTTGGCGGATTAATCCGCTCGTGGCGGTTAAAGGGTTAATCACGGGTCAAGCCCGGACATTTCAAAGGTGTGCGCGGGGATATTGATTCAACGCGTAGAGGCCCCTTGAGAATGTTAATGTAATGTTGTATACAAGAGGGTCACTGAGGGTATACCCTCAGTGACCCGCTGCTGGATATATCAATGGAACAATATATCCATGAGAATTGTCTCGAGCATTGAGACTATTGCATAATGTGTTGGAAATTATATGGGCTATGGAAATGAGTTCTGAGTGGACTAGGACATGGTCTATTACAATAGAGGGACAGACACCTGCCATAACTACCGTTACTATTTGTTACTTGGGGCACATGGGGGCTCGGCATTCACGATGGGAAGGAAATCGTCAAGGGTCCGTTGTGAGTGATTCAGGGGTGTCGCGAGGTGTGCTGCGCTTTCTCCAAAATTACTTGCGGCGGCGTTATGCACTTTAACACTTTCACCCCTGGAGCAAATTTAGATTATATATTATTATTGTAATATTTGAGTATGTTTGCAGGTGCCCGTCACTAGCGCAGCATACCCCTGTGCCGCAGCAGAGACGCCGTGATAACGCGACGTAGCGTCTACGCTGTGCATACATTTAACAAATACCTACGCTGGACAAATGAATGCGCCTTACAAATGACTGGCAGTCAATACTATTTATCCAACATTAACAACTACCAAGAGATTCGCCAGACAGAAGGCCATCATACGTACAGCTTTCAAGAGGTTCATAGTAATTGAATGTAGTTGACTGCTGTTAGTGTTTACTGGAACATAGCACTCTTGACTAACCTCTGTTGTTAATAGACAATACAGGGCATTTTTAATGCATATGGATGTGTATTTAAAAAATTGATTCAATAATCACTTGGAGAATTTAGCAACCTACTTTTTGAGTAAACCAAAGAAACTGTGACATGTGTTCTTTGTACAAACTTTGATTATATTATATTTATTTTTATTTAGGATTTTCAACTAAGAGTAAAATATACCTTTTCATTTTCAACCTCTGTAGGTTCCTCGGGGGGTGCCTCCAATAGAAATTGTTCCAAGGTGTCAACTTCATTGGCCAAGTCAAATTGGTCATAATCCTGCAAACCAAAGATAACAACAAAATGATAAAAAAGGTGTTAATTAGATACTGCAGTGTATTTTATACTCTTATCTAAATGCTATGGAGTGCATAATCAACAATCACGCCTCTTTTGTAGATAGGCTCTGCTTGTATGGAATGAAAAACAACAACATTCACAAGGCCAAATCAGTTTGCCAAATTTACACTAAAATGAATACTCACTCCACAGTATGTCTCGTCATTGAATATCTGCGGCGGCAGCGGGGAGCGTGGATTGGGATCGCTCACAGTGCCTCCGTTTGACTTGGCATTATTTTGCATAAAATCTTTGTCAGGCTCCCTTCCAGGTTCCGTTATGTCAATGACATCATATTTTATGTTTTTTGAATCTAATATCATCAATACGCGTTGCTGGCGCTTTTTTACCTTAAAATATATAACATAAAGTCACGTAATGAACAACAATAATTTAGTGAATCAGCCCGATTGATTACAGAAGAAATTAAAAGCACCCGGCCAACCCAGGAATTTTCTAATATTAAACTTACCTCCTTGTTCCCAGAGATACCACTTATGTATATTTTGACAACCATAGCTGTAAATTTGCTTTATTAACTCTACTAAAAAGAATTAATAGACTCGATCACAAATTAAAAAGAAAAATAGGCTTGGCCATTAGTCAATCTGTTTTTAATAATAATAATTACTAAAATTGACAGTTATTCTGCAGTGTGATCAGATAAGTGAAAAATATACGATTTAGTAGTTTTTATTATTGCTAACGTGTTTATGCATGCTGTTTAATCAAAATGGAATACCTAATGATATGTACTCAAATGTTATGCAAATCTGTCGTCGTTAGTTTTTTATGCTTATTAATTTCTTACGTTCTGTCGGTAATGTGCAGAACTACAAACATTGGAGTTTCGAGGAAGTGAAGTCAAATCAATACCAATTTTTTTAATACTACGTTGTGTGGGAGACAAGATTACGTACAGTCCGCCCGATTTGAAGCAGTTTCCGCAGCCAATATTTTATGTGGCCAGCTAAAGCTTGCCACATAAAATATTTCTCGAGCGCCGCCGCCACCACCGCTGCCAAAGCAGCAACTCCTACCTTCTTGGCTCACACAAGAAACCTTAATGTCAAGTTTTTTGCGCGGCGCCATTATCGGTTGGCGGTCGGCTCGGGTATTTTAATTATTTATTGTGATTAAAGTGTTTATTTCTACGGTTATTATATATCAAAAGAATCGTTGTGATGTGTACTTCGTGTGTGTGTTTAGTTAAATGAGTTTCGAAACACTCATGTTTATTTATGAACACGAAAAGTGGGCGCGCGCGGAACACGGAACAATGCGGTGTTGTGTTTGTTTGTTTACAATAATTAATATGCTATTTTAGTGTTTTAAAAGCAAGATAAGTGAATAATAGTGTATTGTGAACATATAAAAAATAGTTTTTAACAGAAATATAGTGGGATGTGTAAATAATGACATTTTATGTCAGCGCGGCCGCCGGGTTTCGTCGTGATTTTTGTATGGAGACGAATCCGTGACTGGTGAGTAGTACTGATACTATTTATTTTATTTCTCCACGCTGTGTAAACCTACGAAAGATATTAATATGTCATTTTAAAGCTGAAATAGTGTAGTTTATTTCAATATAAGTCTGATTGCTTCGAAATGAAAAGTTTATTGATAAAAACTTGTTCGAAAAAAATTTTTCGAGCAAAATGTTGATATACTTGACTTTTTCTTTGTTTATTTTTTACTTTAGCTTCAATTATAGCAATTTGTGACAATGTAGTCTCATTCTGTATATTATAAGCTATCCATAGGTATTTTTTATTTCAATATAGCTGTAGTATTACGCCAGTTATAACGATTTTCATTTGCGTCCGCGGCCGCTCGTCTGTATTTTGGTCACAAAAAAATCCTCTTGGACGTATCAGCCTACAATTTTTTGGGGGGGTCGACGTTTGAATGGTTAAGGGAATTGTTATTTGGCTGCGGTATTCTGTGAGGTGGAGATACTTCCCCAGTGGGGCAAGTTATAAATACACTGAACTGATTTAGACCAAATGTTGTGACGGACAACTACAGAAACCTAACACTGCGTAGCCCGACATGCACTTGGCTGTATTTTTATTTTATTCACTACTACTGAAAAAATAATATTTTCGTATTGGCAGGTTTTTAAATAATGAATGAGGTAACACTAATTACTTTGATTGCGTTCCATTTCACGGATGAAGGAATGAAGTGATCTACATAACAAAATCATGTTTTTTTGTGTGTCAAGTTTGTATCAAATTAAACCCAAAGATATTTCAATAGAATTTCTTAAACCATTGCAAAAAAAAGAATCTTGTTTACATAAATGAAACACCAACAAATAACAAACAGCCTGGTACGTTTTCACTTTTATTATACCATTAAGGTGCCAAACAAGCATACGCCCTGCCCGATGAGAAGCAGTTACCGTTGCGTAAGGACGCCTGAAACACCAAGGGTATTTATATAATAATAGGGTGTTCTATATTATATAGATATCTATTACTTATCATATGCGCATATTTTCAAAGTAGCTACAATGAGTGTCCCCAGTAGGCAGTATTAGTTTGTACCGGTATCCAACGAGAGGTGCCATGACGCTTAACGGTATCTTTGAGGCCATCAAACCGTCACTACCATCACCCGTGATAACACCAAACTACATAAACCGTTAGCAACCTAGACTTTTATCTAGGTCCTCGGTTAATACATTTTCTGCTTATGATGTAGGTAAGTAGGTATATCATGTTCAGCAGTTACCAAAGAAAGCTAAGACACAGCGAAGATTCGGCAACACAGAAATAATCCTTGATCTGCATTCGGCAAACCCCATAACCTTACTTCGTAGCACCAAACCATAATATGACCAAACTTATCAAACTTATGTATACCTAAACGTAAAAGTAGGTATGTGATTTAGCGATGTCTGTTATTCTTTCAGGTACATAGATCATTGAACGGATTTGTCTTGAATTTTGTCATAACGTATGTTATCCACACTATTAATTAAATGTGAAAGTGTGTCTGTCCGTCTGCCTATGTGTTGCCGCTTCACGAATAAATGACTGAACCGAACGAAGACCCCTACATTTTTTTTGTAGACACATTTATCGGCCCACCACACGAAGTTCCATACACAAGGTTTTTCAATTGATTTTTTTATCTTGTCAAATTTAAAGTAACGTAATCAAAGAAATTAGTGTTATTTGAAGTGACATGTCATTTAAACACTTTCCACGTTGAAAGTGCGGGCGCGGAAGGACGCTAAAAAATCCCGCTGAAAACACTTCTTTAGTATAGAATTTCGCGTGGTAGGCAGACAAATGTGTTTACATAATCTATAGATATATATCTCGAGGAAGGATGCGATAACCAATAGCATTCAAGTGGGTGAAGCCGCGGACATTGCTAGTGTATGTGATTCAATATCATATTTGAGCTAAATCCAACCTCACCTGCATTTAGTGCACTCTGCTGATTAATAAACGTCGCTCTGAAAATTTACAGCCCCTGAAATAGAGGAAATAGCAGCAAGATGAGGGGAAAAAATAGCCAAATCTACAGAACTTCCTCCATGAGCGATAATAGATGATAAAGGGGGGTAAACAGTTCCACCCAGTTCCTGCTCCATTTTCTACAATACTACTAGAAAAAAGATGCTAAAAAATTTAATTTAAATTTTGTATAACCGCAACTGCTGGCACAAAATGAGTTTTTAATTTAAATATTACTAGATCTTAATTTCTTAAATATTTAATATTAATTAGGGCTACATATAAACTCTTTTCTATTAACAATATATTTTTTTTCTATATTTATCGGAGTTAATCTTACTTTTTTCTTTCAACATTTCTTAGGGTTAGCAAGAGATTTATTTATAAGCTGTCCATTTGGGTAACTAAGTGCCTTCACATCGCAGAAGAGGTACCGCAGCCCAATAACAATTCCTTGGGGGTTTTTCTAACAATTGTAAAAACTAAACTTCCAAAACATTATTATGAATGTTAGTAAATTCTAACACTGGTGTGAAGTGTCAGTGGAAAGGTGAGCCGGACGGGTGCACATTGTGTATTTGTTCTAGGCCTTAATACTACCAACCTCATACAATGCCATACTTACAGGATGTTTATGGGGAAAAATAAAAAAGTTTTTATAAGTACAAATTTAATATATTAAATCAATTATAATACATAGGCGTATTGTCCGGTAATTATGAAAGTGTGCACCATCACGGCAAGTGGTGGTAGGTAACGTGTCGCGGGCGTGGAATGTAATAATGTACAGTCTTCACTTCACTCAGTGGTAATACACACTGACACCAAGTGCCGCAGACATTTCATAGCTGCTCTATAATTATGGGTAGTACCTACGTTACGAAATGAAAATCTGAAGTCGCGGCTAAATGTCTGCAGATTTTCTATACGTTATCTACGATACAATAAAATGTGTTAACCTCTTGTTGTCTTGTAAAATTAACAACATTAAAACACGTACACCGACTGACTGAATCGAATAAAATTTAAATCAGGAAACATCCAACTTTTGTGATGATATTTGTGATTTTCATTTCATGACCAGTACATCTGCTTTGCCGATTTAGACTTAAACAAACAGGAAACACCAGACTTTCTTGGTGGTATCATCGCGATATAACATAACTTCAACTGAAAATTTTATAATAAGAACTTTCTCGTTATATTGCTATATGTTATTATAATATAATATGCTATATGTTAATATACTGATAGATATCAATTCAGGTTGTAAAACGAAATCACGATAAAGCATTTATTAACTTTACATAAACATAAAACCTCACAGAGCAAAGTTCAAAGTTACAAATTTGAGATGATGAGATCTATCTGAATCGTAAGAGCATAATCCTCATAACATTTACGTCCCTAACTACTATATTACTATATTGTATTAAACAGATTTGACATATATAAACAAATGAGTAAAACAAATGAGTAAAAGATCGGTACAAAGTAAATTTCAAGTTCAAGGATTTCTATTTCGGTCCTGTGTCACAGTTCTAAATTTTCCTTGTTGACAACCTACAACGATATCAAATTAGTCGCAGCTTCGTATAACTATATATTGTAATTGTTATTTGCCTTTGATTTCACCGCATCATGGTCAATGTGAAAATCATAAAGTTTCTTGTCAGTTCGTTCGTATAGTATTTGAATGTTTGGGTGTTGTTTTGTTGAAGAGCGAAAATAGTTGGCAGAAATCCAGAGCGTTACAGTAGTCGGTTGTTACGTCGTCCGTAAGCCTGTGATATGTGTTTAATATTATTATTGTAGTTTCAATTAACGCCTCGTGGAGCGTCTAGTTAGTGCGTTAATGACTTTTTCACACTTTTCACAACTCGATTGGATAGATCGCGTGCTTACAGATACAAACATCCTTCTACTATTGCATTTCACTTTCGATTCCAATGTAAACAACAATTCGATTCATTTTTTAATATGAGTGACAATATGACAATATCATCTTAACACGGCAACGGAGTTCGTATTTAATGAACATAGAAAAGGAATGTAGGTACGTTACAAATTAACATAAATTCATAAATAATTCACTATAAATCATACTTCTGGAATAAACTTCAAGTATACAATTTTATAAAATTATCTATTATATCTATGTTTATACGTTGTAAACTAACAAAAGAAAAATAAAAATATAATATAAAAAAGATATAAAACATTTGAATGCTTTGGAGACAATAACTTAAAATTATGAAATAAATTTATTTTTAAAGTACTGATCACTATGGACACACGATGAACTCTACTTCAGAATTGTACGAAATTGAATGAACATTACAGTAGGTAACATTCCGTATATTACTCACTTAGTTATTATGCACACAATATATATTTCAGGACGTTGTCACAGTGGCTACATTTTGGTACTGACAAATATAATTAAAATGGAAACAAGAATCAACTGCGACTCTGCCCTGAAATGTGTAGGTGCCTCTGAATCCTTGTAAGTGAACGTACGTAATATTGCTACAACCCACAAGTAGGCCTACTCAGATCAAAATTTACTAGCAAATATTAGCTATCGTCGCAACTAGTCAAACTATAATAATTATTTTTATACAGTAGTAGATATATATTATTATGTAAAAAAATATTTTACAATGTAATAAAATTAAGTGATTAACCATTTTATGAACCAAATATATATCGAGTATTATACATTGAGCTATAGAAACAAGTTTCACATTACTTAATTTTTGTTTTATAAATTTTAAAAAATATTTATTATACATATATGTATTTTATACAATGTTACAAGATACACGACACGAGGACTAGAGCACAGTACAAGTCTATTCACTCGAATAACTTCGCGAACAATGTCACCTGTTTAAATACGAATAACGTCTCATGTGTTGACGTAGCAGTAATAGGAACTACCGCAGCGATTATACTTAGAGTCCTTGGTGTTATAGTAACCAAAATAAATTTTGAATAAAAATAAAAAAAACATGCGTATAAAAATCCCCATTGTAATTAAAATACATTAAAAATTGCTGGGTATCAATACTCCTATGAGATCATTTGGCGTCACCTCAAGCTTTCACTGACATCCGTTTTTCAACAAGGAAAGCAAGAGAGATACACTACTGCGGCTATGCGCTGAGATCTGTTAAACAGAAGAATACCGTCAAAAAAACATTAACCCTCAGAACTAATCAAATGTAAGCAATGATGATTACGTAGGCCGAGATATGGGAGACTATTTAATAATAAAAATAAATTTATTATACTAATCACAGCACGCGCCACGAGCACGCGAACAAATAGCACAGAGATGCTCCTCAACTCTAAAAGGTCATATTGGCATCAAAAATTAGAGCAAACGATCGAATATGCCTCGGTCTTCCTAAGATTGAAATTTTTGCGAGGAGGCTCGATTTTCGTCGTAAAATTCGTGGTGTGTGGTATGTGAAAATAGGAAATAACTCTTCGTATGTATTCACGGATCAGATCCGAATAGATTGGAATGAAGGTATCATGTCTACAATTCGCTTTTTTAGAAAAAGTAATAAAAGGGCAAAAAAGCCAGTCTAGATGTCTAGGTTAGGAACAACTAATGGCGAAGGATATAAATTTCAATGTATGACAGATATGAGTTTTTGTTCAAGAACCACAATGAATATGCAGTTGTTTTTCTTGATTATGACGCGTGCTTTACAAGGATGCCCGGAAGCATTTTCGCGTTTTTCAACTCAAAAATTAAATGTATATTATCCCGCACATCATTCCTAAGTATATTTATATTAAGGCATGTCCCAGCTAGCATCACCGAGCTACTTTTTCTATTGAAGCTACGTTAAAAGTCCCTACTATCGCTAGTAATAGAGTGCGCCTTGCTACATCACGATGACATAGCAAAATATGAACCAGGATCGCTTCGAACATACCTATTTTTAACCCGTTCTGAAGCTTATCACCGTGCGAGTATGGAAAGAAGTGAGCCTGTTGCATATTTTGTTGTGTATGTGATCAGCAGGCTTATACGTACGAGCATTTTTGTATCTCATCAGCGCAGCTTTGCACTTAATTACTGTATTATGAAACGTATGCAGGTAAATGCATATAAAGTGGCACTTGCTGTTCGATTTAAATTCTATGCGTTACGATTAGGAACCTGCGCTGACGCGACGAATAATTTTGGATAAATTTCTATAGTAGTCGTAGAACAATTCTAAAAGTTTGCAATGAATTTTTCGTTGCAAAGTAACAATACAACAGTCAAAGTATCAAGTGTATTCTGAACCGTGTCCAATCACGTACCATAAAGAGCTCGCTACGTCATGGCAAATACGAGCAAAGAAGTGGAAAGCTGAACTAATGTGTATAACTTTAATGGCTTTACTGCGCCGAGCGGTCACTCTTACGGAGGATGCGCGTACGTTTCTTAAAAGTATAGGAGCACCGCTATGAAAAGTGGACATCCACGGATAGTTGTCCGTAACGCGGTATTCCGTGCCGGTTTTCCATCGCGGGCGTCCGCTCGCCGCAACCAAAGCCCGTGATGCAGAGCTGTGTGTGGCGAGTGAGAGAGCGCGGGGCCGCGGCCGCCGTTCAGACGGGCGTGCCGAAGTCCGGGTCTCCGTCGCCGGCCAGCAGCCGCGGCGGGAACTTGCCGCGCTCCGCCTCGCCGTTGGTCAGCGGCGCGCTCTCTAACACTCTCCTCGCTGACCCTATCCTACAATCGGATAAATCACACCTTAACTATAAATCGATCGAACATGATTCCGTGTATTCGGTTTTTAAGAATTGGTTTTTTCTATGTTGTTGTTATCATATTATGATCGAAGTGTTCTAAGAAATAAGTATACACTTTCGCGGGAGAGAGGTTTTTTAATTTTGTGAATTATTTAAAAGTTAACGTCGCCGAGTAAGCAATGGACGACCGGGCCCGCTCGTAAGTTTACCTGAATCCTTTGTTTTCCCGGCGGGCAGGCTTGGCGTCCCCGTTGGCGGGCGCGGGCGCGCGCGGCGCCCCCGGCGACAGCGGCGGAGCGCCCGGCGGCGCCGGCGACTCCGGCACTAGCCGCGCGCACCAACCAACATGTTAAAGTAGCCTATCTACTCTTAGCGCTACGACGGCTATCTACTACTAATGATACACTATGTCGCTATTGTTAAGATACGTACGAACCACTTTCGCGTTAGCATTGTGTGTTAGCAGATAAATGACTTAGCTATTTCGATGGAGTGGTTTTAGTCAGAGTAATTTTTCTTTTATAATCTCGAAAGTCGAAGAATTTATTTTATTACGAAAAGAAAAAAATTAAAGATCGCATTTCACGGACATAAAAATACCGAAAGTTTCGTCGCTGGGACATTAAATTTAAAGACTTAACACTGAAGCTTTATAGAACGTTTAACGTAATCCACCACTGCACGCTCCGATATATAATCTCGTATTTATTTTTAACACTACGGTTTAGCAACTCTAATAAACACTAGTACCTATAAAATACTTCGAGTCATGTTGACTTCAATTACTGCGGTGGTTGCTGGCTATAGCGCCCTATATCCTCAGGCGTTCCTTTATATGCTACCAACGAGGACCTTTTTAGTATATTAGATTTCGTAGCGGATGTTTTTAGAACGATGCGAACTAGAATGATGTAAAAATGCGGGGTTATGGTAATTGATCCAAAATTGCCCATAAATTATGTATGGAAGGATGTTTCATTAAACAAACATTGTTGGGTTAAATGCAAATGAATTTAAATGCAATTGAATTTCTTATGTAGGTAGACGAATTGTTGTCGCAAAATAAAAAAAATCTATTTTTGCCTAATATGTTGGTTAGCGAACGCGAGCGTGCGTTCACAAAGGGCGTTAGCGACAAATAAGGATGGTGACAATATGAAAATAAATGCTTCGCTAAAATAAATAGCATAAAACATCTCTTAAATTTTACAATTATCAGGAATTTTAAATCAAGAAAACGTAAAAAAGGTACCTCAGAATAGAATCAAACTGTGATTTCATATATCAGTGAAGGTTTCGGTATATTTTTCATACAAAATGTGTTATTTTGATAGATTGTAAAACACATTGTGTACAGTTATCTCTTTACGTCCGCTGGATGGATCTATGAGAAGATTTACAGAGTGATCATCAACGAGTATATGATAATTTTTAGTGTCACGTACAGACTGGCTGTATACTTACTTCCACTCGAGTGATGTTTAACTAACTATTTTTTCTTGTCACTAAAAGCATACGTAATTTTTTTACATTAAAATCGTACATAACTGGACTTACGGGTGTACAGTACATTAATGATTTTAGAGTTAATAACGTGAAACATAAAAATGTGGTTCGACGAATAATGATGGTATACCAATGTATGTTATCAAGTAACAGAATAACAGATGAGACAACTATAATGTTAATGTACATAATGTCGTAGGTAAGTATCAGTTGTGTGAAAACAAACTCACGTCCGTCCGAGAGCGTGTCTCCGCTGCGCGGCGCGTCCGACGAAGCGGCTTCTGAGCCCACAGCGCGGTACGCCCCTTTCGTGCGCCAGTCCTGCACACAAATACAAATATATTTTTTAATACAGTTGCTCAAAAAGTGGCGTATTGCAGGGATGTATAGCGTTCGGGATGTGGGCTATTACACACTCGTGCTTTTTCTTTACCTTTTCCGCACTCGTGCGTTCTCTTTCCCAACTGTCAAAATAATGTGTATTAAAAAGAAAAAACCAACCACGAAGTTTTTACTAAAAAAAAATCATAGAAGTTTTTATGATTCATGCAAATATTTCTAAAAAGAAGCTACTAATTTGTTTCAATATCAGATTTAATGAGTTGATTCAATGAATTTGTTTCAATGAATGAGGCTAGGTTTAATTTAATTCCATCTCATTAAATTTCATTTTCATTTCATATCAATAAAAAAAATCTACTGCAGACTTGGCTGTATGGGCATAGTTCCATTTGCCTACCCAGAATGGGTGAAAAAAAAAAAAAAAATCTCTGCCTATTATTTTACGGTTGGCGCCATTTTCCAAAAATTTTCTTTGCGTTGCGGGTTTAGTTGTTTGTTGCACATAATGAGTAATTTCGACGATATTTTATTTGAATTAACACCACCGGAACTCAGTATAATTGCACAAAATGCTTCAGAGAACATTTTACCGGAAAAGTCAAAAAGTCGCTACATATCTACATACGACGAATTTATTGCGTGGAGAGAATAGAAAAAAGCAAATAGTTTTTCAGAAAATGTTATATTGTCATACTAAAATTAATAATAGTTTGTCTCAAACAGTAAATATGCAATCTAAAACTTCCCCAGTTAGTATAAAAAACTGTACCAATTTCAATGTATATGTGAATTATAACTTTTGTAAGAAATAAATGGTTAGTTAGTTGAGTTTATTGTGTTTTTATTATTTTATTAAATTGCTTCATTTTTTCGCAACTGTATTAAAAATAGTTGTTCAGTACACGTGCGGAACCGTCATTGCAACTTGTCCGACTGTCAACCCTCGCCTTCGGCTGCGCCTCGGCTCGGGTAGACATTTGTCGGAACTCTTTGCAATGACATGCTTTCCGCACTTGTAATGAAATATACTATTTTATAATAATGTCGTGTACATAATATATTGATTTTAAAAATGTCAAGAATAACATCTGGTTTCACACATTTTACCAGACATTGTCATGCAAAATTTATAGGTGCTGCTTAATGAACTTAAAATATTCGTCAATCGTGTAGGAACATTGTTTCATTAGTCAGTATTTTAGTTTTATTTTAAAAGTACGTAAAGATAAAGACTTTGATAGCTATTGTTACTAAATGCCGCTGTAGTCATTGGGAGCATATTGAGTCGGTTAGGGTGCCTGAGATGGTACTTGCTATTTTCGAGCAGCTTTGTAATTAAAGTTTGATTGTTTTTAACAAATTTCAAAAATGTGCGTGCAAGGGACTGTCAAAATGTTTAATTCCCTAAATAAAGGTCACATGATGTTAATTGATCAACATTACTGGCCCTGATGCATTGCTTTTACGCCTTGAGCGTGCGATTATATGACATATTTTAATATCATATGAATCGCGCGTCTAACTAAAGGCTCTAACACATACTCCAAACGAAAGCAATAGGATATTTTTTTGCTTAGAGTGGGTATTAATTTATTATAACATGGAATAGTTAATTAAAATATATAAAAATATATAAAAATAGCAAACATGTAAATAAATGTAATCAAATCCGCCTTTTGTCCTCCTTTTTCGGCCAATAGTTTAAATAAATACATAACAAAATGAACCTATATAATAAAACTACGTAGATAATATTGTTACTAAAGTATCTAGTGTTGGGATTTTTAATACGTACATGTAAAGATCTCAAACGTGCTAAAACACTTAAAAATATTATATTGTTCACTTGTACGCAGTAACTTGT
Organism: Hypsopygia costalis; assembly: GCA_937001555.2. NCBI lineage: Eukaryota > Metazoa > Arthropoda > Insecta > Lepidoptera > Pyralidae > Hypsopygia > Hypsopygia costalis. The sequence continues at coordinate 22,826,986 of OW443332.2, forward strand.
AGTATGCATCACCAGTTTGGAATCCTAGATATAAAATTTATGTCAATCGTATAGAAAATTTCCAAAGAAAATTCTTACGTTTTTTAAGTTATCGTACCAAACAACAATTTCACAGTACTGACTATCTTAGGTTTGCTACCCAACATCATATTCTGCCCTTGGAAAAACGTCGAGAAATCACAGATATAATATTCTTGCTCTAAATCTTGCAAAATAATTTGAAGGTATCTGTTAAATCGTCTCGATATTACGCTCCTATCTCACTGCCTATTGTTAACACTAATTATCGATAAAATTCATTTCTGTGACGAGCAAGTAAGCAATTTAATGCCGTTTGTTCGGAGCTTAATCTTGATTTGTTTAACTCAAGTAGCGGGTTGGTAAGGCGGTTGTTGACGAGGTAGTTCGCCGCACTCATGAAGGATACCCTTTTAGATAGTAATAAATGTTTAATAGCGTTTTTTTTGTACTTGTTTCCTTGCTAAACTGAGTAGTAACTTGTAACTGTGTTTGTCACAGAATGCCCACAATGGATCTTTTGTGCTTTACTCAGCGGATACCTTTAACTGGCTTTCTAGAATATAACTGTGAGCAATTAATTGTAACAGCTGTTGGTATTCCAAATAAAATAAAATAAAACGCGTTATCAAAACAAAAGAGTAAGTTGGTGGGCTGATTTTTTAACGGCTATAACTAAACAGTGTGCACAAATGATTGCTGAAATAGAATAAAAAGAATAAAGTGGCGCACCTGCGGTTTCCGTTTCTTCTTGAGATCGTGATTGGTGCGTCTCGCGTGCACCGGCGTTGATATCGCGCCGCCCGTCGCGGCCGCACACGCCGCGCCCGCGCAGTCCCCTCCGTCAGCCTCTGCCAACTGATGACACAAAAGGGGCGACTTACAGTAATTAGATACAAGTGTGCCTGTCAGCGAAATCTTTCGCCCCTTAATGTGTAAACTACCAACATTTCTCAAACAAGAAGCGGTGAAATATTTGTCTTTTACTTTTGCATCTTTATACAACAACCAACCAAAAAAGGGTCCAACACAACCTCCCCAAATTATGTTGTCAAACACGAGTACCTTTTTTTAATTTATTATCCGTTCACTCAAATCCGCCAATTTGACTGAATTATTATTTTCGTAAGTTTATCAAATTATAAACAAACTCTACACCTTATTATCGCATACGCATAGACGGTTCTAGTTTTTGCCAACGGTTTCGTCCTCGTAGACGGGGATAAGAAGTATCTTTTATGTTAATCCAAGACTATTTGTCTGCTAAAATCTAACCAAAATTCATTTGGCCGTTTTTGTGCAATTGAATTCAAATAAGTAAGATAGTGAAACCGTCATACATTTATAATATTAGCGGCGAAAATAGCGGAAAAAAAAAACTTTACAAGGCCGAATTTTATTGAAAGAAGGACAAACAAAATATATATTCGTATATATTTATAAAGTACGTAAGAATAGTACACAAGTGGTATACCTCGAGCCTCGCCTCGATCTTGATGGAGTGGTCGTCCATGTCGAGGATGGCGAGATTGTTGTTGATGGAGTTGTAGTCGGGGTAGGGCGCCAGCGGCGGCGGCGGCCGGTACGGGGACGAACACTCGCTGCCCGACCCAGCCTCAGACTCGCCTCTGAACATAACAAACATACTTCAATTATGTCAAGTTTCCAATAACAGCCGAGGAACCGAAATTTTATGTGCAAATAGTGTAGGATATTTAGAGTCCGTGGTGCAGTGAGTTGACAAGCTATCTCTTTAGCATACATAGCGTACACGACTCGAGAAAAATCAGGCGAGTAGCGTTACATTAACCACTGGTTTCCAAGGTAACCATAGTTTTACCACGACTTCATTGTTGCCTTTTTGGTAGCCATTGCTGTTAACGCTGGCTACACAGGTACACACAGAGACATAGTGGTGAGAATGTATGATGGGCCTGCCCCGTAACAGTCGACCAACACAAAATGTCAAAATATAAACCTATTTGGCAAGGAGGACACATGGCAGTCTCAATTACTTTACTAGAGATAAGTTTCATAGTGTTAAATGATCAAATTAATACAAAGGATTTTATTTTTGTCTTCAAACTAATCCCAGCAATACGATGTGTTGCACTTTTGGTATTATAAATAGAGAAACTTTCCGTAGAAATTCTCTGTAACACAAATATTTGATCATATCCGCCATGTAATATATAGAATAACTGATATAGGGCGGAGATGTATTGAGTGCATATATATAAATATCTATATACAAACACAAACACTCACACATATATTATATTGTATATGACGTGTATATACCATAACAAGTCGTCGGCGATCACCGACTGGACTTTATTTAAACTGTCATTAAACCAGGACCAGCAGTTACGACATTGTCAGTCGGTTACTTACTAATACACCAGTATGGCATTGTTATTTTTTTTTTTCTTCCTATCATCTAACTTTCAAAATCCATAAGTCTCAACGATGCTCGAGTAAATCCAAATCTCTCCCGCTTGAGCTCACCTACTATGATAACATGTGAAGGTAACGGCGATTATATGCGGAATATTTTATAAATTTCTTTACACATACCCATGGACACATGTGACATATAAGGGGTATAAATAATAATTTTATTTTCACACTGTCATTTTTACGACACTATAGATAAAATTCGTCTAATAACACATTACTTGTCAAAATAATAAATTGCACATGTTTTCACACCAATCACTTTCACGAGCGCGTAAGGTTTTCGACGAATTTCTCTAACATACTTTGCACAATTGGCAGTCACGTTGAACCTGCTATTGCTGATAAGAAGTAAATATATATATGCCTATTAATATAATTACTAAATAATCGAGCAGAAACACGAGGACGAAGATATTTCTTCATTCAACTATGTTCAACTTTGGTTTCCGTTTAATAGGATTGGCAGGTATCCCAATGTTAACAAATTGAAGTGACAACAGCCTAATGGGAGAGTAAAGTACAGTAGTGGAGTAAGAGTAGAACTACGAAAAGTTGAGCATTCCTATCTGGGTGGACTGATGGTTCCTAGCCTAAAAAATGCAGCCGGAATTAAAGAAGCCCATTTTGAATATATTTCTTGAGATTAGATAAAGTAGTGTATGAAACTGCACATAATTAGGTATTAAAATACTCGTGTGGTCTATTATAACATACGCCTTCAGCTCATGTTATAAACTCACACTCGTATTTTAATAACCCTTATTATGCAACAGTTTCATAAACTACTATTTTCGTTGTTATAAACGTACAGTAATATTACGATGTCTAATATAAACTGATGCAATCGTTTTTAATAACGGAATCCTTACGAAAAGACCTGGATCGAATAGCACAGACAATGAGACACGATGATGATCTGCTGTACTTGGGACACACAAAGGGCAAATGCCATTGGTTATCGATTTCATACTAAACATTATTTTATGACAACAATATATTTTTTGTTAATCCCTTGTGATAATTTATGCCTTTGGGGATCACGTACGCATACCTTTGTCACCTTTAGCCCGCGGTAGGATCACACATCATGTGACATGATATTATACGACCAATTGGATAAATTACTTTCGGGAAATAAAATAATAAATGTATTTTCTTCCAACTATGCTTTAATTTCATCACAATCACACTAAAAACTCAGTACAAAACGAGTCTTTAATGCTCTAGAGCAATAAAAATGTATGAAATTTCATTATTGCACAGTTTTTTTTAATCGCACCAAAAGGTGCCAATCTCAATGGATTAGCTCTATTCAGCCAGCCGATATCAATACTTTTTTTTTTCGTACGTATTATTCGTTTCTATCCTACTTGTTCCAAATTTAAAAAATGATTGCTGCTAACTCTGAGTTAAAAATGAAAGAAATTTAAAAAAGTGATTTGGCGGGAACTTTGTTAATTTTGCTTGACAATATTTTTGGAAACGATAAATATAAATTTGCCCAACAAAACTCTTAACCTTACGTTTAATAATTGCTCAAACATAACTTTTAATTTCAATAATTAAACTTCTATTTTAACTGTTTGATATGAGTTTCTTTTATTTACTATTCCTATAGGTATTAGTTGAAAGAAAAGCAGATTATGCACCTCGCCTTAAGTATTTATGTTGCCCTCGTGCCTGTTAGATTAGAGCCCTCGCTAACGCTCGGGCTCTAAATCAGGCACTCGGTGCATTAATAAATTACTTTGTGCTCGATGCAATAATCTACTATTAAAACTAGACTCTCCCAGTTACTGATTGAAAAATATTATTATGCAGTTTCAGAATACTTAATAGACACCATATGAAGTTTTTGATACATGTTAATATTTTATTACATGCTGACTCAAAATGGTTACAATTGATATATTACTTTTTATTTTATTTTATTGTTGACATTGGTATTCATAATTTTTGCTTATTTTTTTTTGTCTTATTTTATAATATAGATAGAGATTTCAATGCAAGTGTAGTATAAAAATATAATGTAACCTGGTGTAGTCGGGCGTGCGCGGCGCGGTGGGCGTCGCGCCGGAGCCGTCCTGCTCACCGCAGAACACTTCGCCCTCCTCAGGGTACAGCGGGAACCTGAGCCGATACCAACATATGATAAAACATAACAAGGAATACGATGCCACAATTTCTATCATAGATACTGATTGATATGCAGGTAGATCAACTGTAATGCTGGTAAACTGGTCGGCATAAACGGTGGTTGCGATCGTTCAGTATTTCAGTTTTCCATAATATAATCTCCAATTTCATTGGAGTCTATTATCCACAACTGTCGATATCAATATGAATATCGATAACGCTAAGATACATCTCTGAGACAAACACGTAAATAAATTTACACACGATAGATGTAAGTAATTCAATTTCAGTTTCATTTGACAATTTATGTTTGTTCATCTATTCCGCTAGGTATATTAACTTTATGTCCGAACCACACCTGTAGTTATCTTCAGAGAGCCTGTCATCGTCGTCGGTCGCTATGAACTGGACACAGAGCGCGCAATCGCCTTTCACACTTTGCAGTGCCTGCACCGCTTCTTTGTGACAAGCCTGTCAAAATATTAAATGAATTTATTTTACTTTGTGCGTTGTTTGGTCAAAACTAACGGCGTTAAATATCAGCACATATCGTATAGGTTGTGACCAATCATTTCATGCTCTATCAAACTATGCGCTACAAAACTACTATGGGAAAAAATCTTCTAATAAAAACGTGGGCTGCTTACGTTTTCATTAGACGATTTTTATTGTGGTACTTTATTTATACAATGATGGGTGTCAAAGAAGCGTACGCCTGATGTCAAGTGGTTACCGTTGCTATTATAACATAGACACACGCAATACAAGGAGATTTGCACGCGCACTGGTACCTTTGCAGTTAAAACAGCATCTCCTTACATGTGGTGACCTCATTCACTCTCCAAAATATAACAGTCCTGTAGGGTATTGTTATTCGGCTACGGTATACTGTGAGATAGAGATACTCCTCTAGTCGTGCATACAATTATTGCCATCATCGTCATCGACATGCTCTACATCTCATTCGCCAGAACCTAGTTTGCTTAACGGCAGAGTGCATAACGTGCAGGTGAGGATGGCTTTAAGTCGTGGTGAGCCGTTTATGATGTATCCACATGCCCGGCGACACGGCCGGTGGTCTAAGCCGCCGGCACGCGCGGCTTTATCTGCGTCACGCGTGAAAGCCAATGCCAAGGAAATCTGCAAGTCAGCGGCAATGACATGTGTGGATACAGCATTAGACTCTGATAACCATTTCTAACCCAACATGAGAACGGCCCAGCTGAGTTGAGTGTACCTGCGTCAAGTCGAGGTCGTTGATGGCGAGGATAGCGTCCCCGACGTACAGGTCGCCGGTGAGCGCGGCCGGCCCGCCCGCCTCCAGCTCGGAGATCAGGATGGGCACGCCGTGCTCGCGGCCGCCCTGCGCGATACAACCACACGATACACGATAATGGCCAAGTACTGCGGCACAATCTTTTTGTGTTTTTTAACACTATATTTGACTTAAGCTTAAAAGTAATTATTATTATAATACTGGAAATACCTAATTATGTATGCGCTGGAGATACAAATAAATGTTTCATTAATACATTCATTTATTCACTTTGACTCCGCGGTCGCGGGTTCAATCCCAGCACAAGACAAATATTTGTGTGCATGAATATATCTATTTATCTTGATCCGGGTGTTTTCTATCTATTATGTTGTTAGAAAAAAAAATGTAATGAGTATCTAGTGCGAGCTTTGCTTAGAGTGGGACTAGACGGCTGTGTGTAATTTTTCCAGGAATATTTATTTCTTTATATGGGCCGTAGGTTACATCTCAAGCCACTGATCTTGGACTGACATTATGGTAGTCCAAGTCAAAAGATCGTTGGTCACAGTTTCATAACATTTATCATAAGCTCTTCAGACTACTCTATCATATTTTGATGCAAGTAAACGGACGACTTCCACCAATAGAAAGCTGAGAGAGAGAGAGTAGCTACCGTATATCGCTTTGCATTCATTGACGTATACGGCACACCAAAAACACTGACTCCAGTTAGACCTTACGCAAGGCGAGTTGAAGTGTGACGAATGTACGCAAGGTACTACATTCTCGCAGTCACGTCGGCTTACGTACCCTCACGAGGAGTTGTACCTTGCTTCATCCTACGAAGGCGTACTTGTGTTGTGTTTTGTGTTTATAACAACATACGGTGACGGAAATCCCGAGGCCGAGATGCGGCGAGCGTCGCACGCGCACGGTGCGCGGGCGGGCGCGGTGCGCGGCGCGCGGCGGCGGCGCGGCCGGCGGCACGCGCGCCGCGCGGCCCGACACGCCGCGGCACACGCGCACCAACGTCTTGTGCCGCTGCAGCAGTATCTCCGCCTCCACCTGCAGACAGTATACACCATCATATACTACTATCAGCGTCAACAAATAACCATTTATATAGATAAATGAAATTATTGATATATAACTAAAATGGCGCTGTGTTTTAAATTTAAACACAGCGCCATTTTATATCTAAAATATTGTGCATATATATTGCATGCTTCCTAGGTTCTTCTAAAACTAAGAAAAATCAAATTCAGATATTGTTTTGTTGACAATTGAATTTGGTAAAAAAAAACTGTCAAATTTTATGTACAAATAAATATACTAAGTAGTAGTGGCAATGACTTCTTTCTTGTAGTGATTTTAGAGGCTTAACATCTCTTCTTTTAGATTTAGGATGAAGGTTGATTTTCAAATAAAAGTGAATTACCATTTGGTGTAATTTGCCATCTTTAATATACAAAGTAGTATGTAGTTCTCCCCGATTTAGCTTCGTTTTTTCAACCTACGAGTATATATATACTCACAGACAAAAACATTCTAACCATCTAATTCTAATCTTCTAATAATAAAAGATGTAAAAGAGGTTTTTACATGGTCGGCAACGCGCGACTAATATCCTTGGTGTTGATGGTGTTAATGGGCTGCGGTGACCGTTTTCCATAAGGCAGACCGCATACTTTGTTTACTATCTTAGTGATATAAAAAAAACAGGCAATTTGATCTACACTACTTTGTGTGCTTCCGCCACCAGTTAGTTCATGCTAACTACTGCCGGCTGGCACCCATTAGCAATAAAAAACCGCCACTACCGTTAGTAATAAAAAAAATCATCATAAGAAGCCTGTAACCGTATGTTCAACACTACCTGAGCCCATAGTGAATCTCTGAGTTCGGCCCGCATGTCTCTGCCGAGTAACTGCAGCTGTTGTATTCTTCCCGCAAGCTCCTTATCAAGGTACTTGGTTGCTAATCTGTGAAAGAAAAATCAAATTTTTGATATGTCTTTTTTTACTGGTTGTGGTTTTACACGTATAAAGATATATTTCTATGTCTCACAATATGAACAAATGCATTTACCTGGCACCGAAGAGTTCAGAATGCAGTGCCAATACAGTCTCACGCAGGGCTGCATTCTCCCGCGCGAGCTGCGACGCCTCGGCGCGGGCTCGTGGCGCGTCTGTCACATTGGCCACACTGTCACCACCGTCCTGGCATCCTCCTGGAAATGTATCTTAGTTTTCATAACTTTTAGACTGCGCTCGCAATGTGCAGGCGAGTAGCTCTACCGCCTAACACTATTGCTATTGCTGCAGCTTTACATTTATTAAGTTTACTAGCAAAGTACCCGTGCTTCGCTACGGGAACATTCCTGATTTGCGTCTATTTTTGTTAAGATTCCAGATATTTCATTTTTTCCTCATAAAGGACTGTTTCGTATTGACTATTATTACAAACATACACCATTTAGGTTAAGACGTCCCGCTAAAAAATATTTTTGGCATTCGCACCAGGAGCTAAAATTGCAAGGCTTCCAGGAGAACTTACTCCTGAGCAAGCTACATACAACTGAACATGAGAGAAGCAGTCCTGTCTCAATTCAACCCCAGCGACCTTTAGAGACTGCCCCCTGAGCTTTGTTAATGGTCATAGCAAAACCCCTTTATGTGAAATTGAAGTCTCTTATATTGAACCGGGTGGTCTGATGGAATAATGGGAATGCGGGGTATAAAGAGAGATTCCTCAACAGCGCATCCCTTACTGTCGTCACTCAACAACTCATCGTCTAACATGCAACGCAACCACCTTCAAGTAGTATCTTTAATTGTACTAAATATGGATGCAAGAACGCCGCGCCTTCCGCCCGCGATTGTACAAATAAGCACTGACTGACGCCAAATACAAATTTAAAAACCTATTAGGATAACACTTCAGTCAACACACAAGTCTTATTCCATCCGCATAAAAAGGATAAATAAAAGTTTAAAAAAATTACATGATGATGGTCACGTTAGCCACGTTGAATTTTAAAATCGTTGTTGTTTTCGTAGTCAGCGACCCGATAAAATATAAAAATCCTTGATGATTTTCAGACTTTTTGATCCCATTTTACTCCTTTTTTTTGGGTTGAATCCTGTAACACGTGTTCACTCATTTATCTATAGAAGTACTCGTGTAAAGTTTAGGATAAAATAGTCCAACTAATCTCGTTTCCCTACACAAACTTTGGACCTCCGTTTCACCCTCTTAGGGGTAAAATTTGAAAAATCCTTTTAAGTAATTTCGTATCCACTATGTTATATTTTCAAACCGATGTCATTTTCGTAATTGACGTCCTAGAAAACCTTAGAATCAACACCCACATTGATATTACGACATTTCAACCCCTTCGCATCCCCATAGGGGTGATTTTATGTCACGTCGGCTATGTTGGATTATAAAATAGTTGTTGTTTTCGTAATCAGCGACCCGATAAACCATATAAACAATACCCATGACGATTTTCAGACTTTTTTTACTCAATTTTACCCCTTTAGGGGTTGAATTTTGAAAAATCCTGAAACACGTGTTTACTCATTTATCTTTAGAAGTACTCGTGGAAAGTTTCGGATAAAATAGTCCAACTAATCTTGTTTCCCCATACAAACTTTGGACCCCCGTTTCACCCTCTTAGGGGATGAATTTTGAAAAATCCTTTCTTAGTGCACCCCTAGACATCATAAGGAACCTACTTGCCAAATTTGGAATCTCTAGACCTAGCGGTTTGGGCTGTGCGTTGATTAGTGAGTCAGTCAGTCAGTCAGTCAGTCAGTCAGTCAGTCAGTGAGGACAAAGCCTTTTATTATTATAGATTATTTTGTTAATAGTTCTCTTGACGCTGGCTAAAAAGTTGTAGGGCATGTCGAACCCGACTGGGAAAGTATTTTCACCTTACAGAAAACCGTAGCCTAGTAATAATGCCCTGAGGATTGTTGTATTCCTACAAGAAAGTGCTCCTCCACTGACCAAGCAAGCATCTCCTCACATCTGGTTGCCAGACGAGATGCTGCTTTGACAATGGAGGTGTCAACGCGGAAGCAATGCACTTAGTTAGCTAGTTACGAGCGAGTGTATGAGCACAGAATAATATACTCTAACAGAATATTCACTTCCGACACAATTGGAAAAATCACAATTAAAATATCAACCTTCGATACGCGCTAATACGGTCCATAATAATTCTGCAGCTGTACTCGTACCTGAGTCTTTCAGCGGCAGGGACAATCGAAAGTAACCCCTATATCTAACGCCTTACGAGCGACAGCCGCTGCTTTTACAAAATGGTTTGTCTCGGCCTGGACGTCACTTGGCAGCGTGTCGCTCATAGGGTTGAACCAAAACGCTCGCGACCGAGCCGCGTAGATAGGTATAAATACATACGCTTGTTTATTAATGTTCAATAAAATACATATACTTAAACTACCAAAAATTGTAGTAGGTTTACGTATGTGTACGTTTATTACTTTGTTGTACTTACTTATGTTACTATATCATACTCTGTGATTATTAAGTACATAGGTAGGTACTTAGTAACAATAATGTTAGGTAATGTTGACACTGATAGAATGTATAATTTTTGTGTAAGTTTTAACAGGAATCATGACTGTACGTACTTACAGATCAGGTTTACTATTCACGTTATCCCAATAATAGCTCGGATGTATCTTTAACACGGAAAGTATTTGTAACATTGGTGTAGGTATGTATTTTAAGTCTCTAATCTACTAAAGTCATAATGTCAGCAGAACTCACGCGCCGATAGATCAATTAGCGTACATTTTTTAACAGGTGCGAGTGATCGCCCGTGGCACTCACACACTGCTTAGGTATAACCATAAATCATTATCTTTAAAATTTGTGTTCGTGCATCCGAATGCAGAACAGTAACGCTTTTGTTTAACCATCTTGGTCGCGTCGCATAGCGCGTGCGAGAGCGCGCTTGAGTGACACTCGACTAAATTGTGTTGCCGGCAGCGTCGGTCTTGTAGGTAAATAACTCGGCCGAATGGCGGAGTGACACAGGCCTGGTATGAGTGTTGTAACCGCTTTAAATCAATCGAGCCATACGCTTGTTGGGCACCCGGTGCCGTATAAAAAATGAGATGTGTTGTACGTGAATACGTTATATGCACTAAAATGATCTCAAAATGGCAGCGCTTCCCCCTCCTTCGCACGCGATGTTCCATAGTCCTTACTTAGCGTAATAAATTCTTTGATCCTTCATCTATCTAGTGGTGTGATTGAATTTTTGATGGAGACGATAGATATGTAGCTGTAACACCAAACTGTATCCCCGATTTTGTTATCAATCGTTTTTTGAATTGCTTCCCTATGATAGCAATATTCAAGAAGTATTCACGTCAAAAAATACTTCGGTTACAGGTTTTTATTGTCTTAAATACGATTTAAAACGCGCAGTAAACTAAAAGCATTTGAGTTATTGAAAGCTGTAATCGAAGCAGTAGATAAAATACTGACAATAGTGACAATGTAAAATCAAAAGCAACAGCAATAGTGTTAGGCGATAGACTCCCGAGCCGTAATTTGACAACATAGTGATAATAAAAAACAATCAACCTATTTGAGAAATAATATTATCTAAGAGCTAAAGCCAACCTTACCTGTTTGCGGTACACTAACCGATTACCTATCCAAGGCTTTGACAAAAACGATGTCGATGAGTATCAGCCCGATTGGGGAAATACCTCTACTTCACAGAAGATCGCTGCTATATAACAATACCTTGGAAGGTTGTCATGCTATAGCGAGTGAGTGAGGTTACTAGAAAGGGGATGTGAGGTTGATAGGAAATTGTGACGGCTTCACATTATACGTTTTGTATGGTAATGTATGCTTATTTCGTATGTAGTTAAAAAAACACCCAGGAGCATCCATGCGTCTAAAACACCACACTGATGAACAAAAAGCTATCTTATCAATCAACACCCGAATCGGGCCAAAATTGTATTGACAATAACTATTTACATTCAACTGCTAACATGAACACACAATAAACCGGACTTATTCTATAACCTACATTGTCATTTCCCCGAGTGAAACTTAAAACGACATGTGTTTTTACGCACCAACGGACGCAGCGCGTGCCTGCACCAATTCAGCTCGCATATCTACCAACTCCGCCTGCAAAAGAGAAAAATAGTTTAGTGGAGCGAAATACGACAAAATAGGGTATAATATTTCACCAATAACTGGTGTTGTATACCCAACTGATTCAGCACGACAATAGAATTTAATCTGGAGCCGAATCAATGGCGGTGTAAATCCGAGTTAAATGGACAGATGGAGGGCGCGACATTGCGGGCACGCGCCCATAAATCGTTTGACTTACACACCCCACAGCAAACAAACACTTAGTTTACTGTTATTGATTTTCACGTTTCATCTTCAAGAATTGTTACTTATCAGTATATTGCTGGATGCCCTAATAAATAATTTGAGATTACTCCTGTCTTCCCGTAGTATTAGAGGACCTAAGCGAGTGACCAGTTACACTCCCAAAAAGAAAAAAAAATTAGGTGCTTAAAACCAGCAATATAGTCTATATACCTATATTGTATAGCGTTGATATACTGATATACAACTTGATATACTAGGCGGTAAAGATATGTCTAATAATGTAGTGTTTATTACATTTTTCCATTTACACAAATGGAAACTTGTCCCATCTCTTACTGATCATAATATATTATTCTGATCTAAATGTAGATCTTGTCAATAAGCTGGACCGGTTAATATATAACGCTGCTATACGAAATTTGTTCATATCTCGTGCTATCGAATCCAATCTTGGATATATTCCTATTCGTTAGCGACGATCTTTCCTCTTCACACTATTTGAAAATCAAATTTCAGTACCTCTGTAAGTTTTAACTCTGTTCAATGGATTCCCACTTACTCTCAATCCCACTTTTCATTCGGGCTCTAAGTCCAATTCTTGCTGGAATATGCTGTCGTATTTACCCGGGTAAATACACGAAAGGTGGTTAAAAACGAATTACACTACTTTTACGATAAATAACATACTTTAACGATAAAATTCTGTAGATATAGTAAATTTAACATATACGTTTTTTTGATAGTAGACTAAATTTAACGTTTCACTGTGAAGTCGGTAGAAATTTTGTTAATAAGTTTACCTAGTAGGTATGACGTATGTTGGGAATTTGAAAACGAATTCTGATTCTGAATTCAATTTCAATTCCTATTCTGGTTGCATATTTTTTTTATTTTTATATTTAAGGTGGGGCTTGTGGTTAAAAAAAAGTAAGAACCACTTACAAGGTCGTAATATAGCAAGTCTAGTGAACATAAAATAAGAATCAAGATGTTTTACTACGTCTCCGTTTGAGAAATATAGGCACGGGAGGCATTGTAATCTCGGAGTCTATATTGCGTAGTGGTCGTGGACAATAAAGGCAACAATGTACGAGGCAAGCAAGTCCGTCACTCGACCAGCTCCTGACTTGATCGTTGATTGTATTATTAATGTTCCTTCAGTCGAGGGATGACAATCCTATGAGCTCAAGCTGACTCTAAAATTCAAACCATTGCCTCTATGCAGAGCGTTTATTCGGCGCAATCCTGACGGTATAGTTTTTAAGGACAAGTTCTCGTACGCCGCATAAACGCTCTGCATAGAGGCAATGGTAGAAAAAATACGTAACTAAGAAAGTAAATTATGCTTTCAAGATATACAAGCGCCAGCAAAATGTCAGGGTATCGGGGTTTGCCCGTACCGTTTTTTTTTAAATATTCTTGGACATATTACACACTACCATCTAGTTTCAAACTAAGCAAAGCTTGTACTATGGGTAATATATAACGAATGCTATACTTAAATATTTTTTTTAAATACATACATAGAAAACACCCAAGACCAAGAGAAACACACACCTCGGAGTTAAAGTGGCCATTGCTAGGCATTCGGCCACCGAACTCGTCGAAATGGTTTATGAGAAAAAGGATTCATTTTTGCCGGCGCTTCAGTACATATAATGTAATTTACTTTTAAAGTCAGAATATTATACGTACCTATTTATTTACATCACTTATGTACTTGAAACTTTATGTGTCAGACATCAAATACTTAGCTGGTGTGGTCATCAAGAACCAGGTCGCAAAAGATTGCGATCTTACAAAGTTGGCTGGGTAAAAGTCGTACGCTGTTTTCTAGTATATTAGATAATGTCATGTTTTAGAAGTTCGTGCTTACGCATGACGATGATGACAAGTAGAACTAAATCCTTGTAAGGTTGTGACCTTTTTTGCATCCTATATGATCGCCCGTGTATTTGTCTGACTGTCTGTGACATCACAACCTGTAGGGAAATAGCTCGTACACACAGACATTATAAGCTTTGATCGTACGCTAGTTTGTCACCCTGGTCATAATATACAAAAATAAATTGGTGGGCAAATTAAGAAAGAAAAAAAATGTTGCATAATTATTATTATATCTTTGGTTGTTCAAGCCAAAGAATCTTATTTATTCAGAAAATTTAGAACTTACTATTTTATTAAATAGAAAACCTACCTATTGTAGATGACATAACATTCTTTCTATGATTTTGTTAATTCTTCGTATTTTGTAATATTCGTATAATGGGTAAATATAGTTTTGCTTGTTCATCTCACCACATGTCAACGTAACAATAGTCGTTGAGCGAGACCAGGCGAGATTGCGGCGAGGGCTAGGGCCGCGACCCGCGCCCGTCTTGCGAGCGGCAGACCGCCAGGCAGATATCAATTCCTATTTATGTAATATTCGTGTCGGCCAGACGGAAGTGTAATGGTATCATGCTATCCAGCGAATGCAATGGCGATCTCAAGTGGATGCAATGCGATGCGAGCCATCGGCAGCTGCACGCACGCGGTGGTCCCGAGAAGTGACGTATCTCGATATAGGTTTATTAACTATATTTAGACATAGAATATCCTACTGGAATAGAAATTTCTCTAGCGAACCTCACTCGATCAAAAAGCGACTCAGAACCGTGACATCAAATAATATTATAAATTACTAATAATATAAAGCTGAAGATATAAAGCTGATAGAATCACTTTATATTGAAAAATGTTCGGACCACGCGATAAAGTTTCTTCTTTACATGGCTGGTTGTCCGAACTAGTTCCAGCGGTCCACGTCTAGCCGGTGGTAAGGGTTCCTATGTGTTCGGTATACAGTGTTGCTTTGGGGATATTTATTTATCATCAAGTTTTCGTCAACGACAGAATATTAAACTTTATGCCATCTTGCGTTGTGTTTCAGTTTATTCAAGCGTTTAGTTTTCTGATATCCGTACAAGCAGTAACATACCCAGTGATGTAGCGCCAATATACTACAACAATCCATGGAACCCAAGTTGATATAATCCGTGTCTTATCTTCATTTTGTCACTAGGCCAGTCGTAGCCCACACGCAAGGGATCTAGTTTGAACGCCACACCCTTTGCCATTTTCTACCGCACGACTCGTGCATTGCGCCTTCTAAAATTACTACTAACTAACAGAGACCGATGGCTGTTAAGTGGACAGCCAAAACATTTTTCTCCTTTATGCAACTACGCATCCACGCTTAAAATTTATTTTAATAGTAGATATGAGCATTAGTACAGCAATAACCAATAAACACGACCTACGCCGATTTCATTCAAGATCATTATCGCTTGCATTCGAGTGGGTGTCTGTTGTAACGAGCGATTGTGAATATTATAACAATATAAAGATGAAAATGAATGCCGTGTTATGTTGATACCATTAGACATGCAATACCAAACCATTATAATAAATGAACAGTTAACCTGTAACCGAGACAATGAATGGAATGAAAAGAAGACTCATTAGGGCCTCAATAAAATTCCAGCAACATAGTATGGAGCCGCGGGCAATTTAAATACCGTGTTCGATGACAACTTGGTCAGTTATACTTTCATCTGCTCCTAATTAAGTTGCGAGGTATTGCGATATACACTCAAGTGATGATTTACAAGCGATAGCAGCGCTTTATGCGTACACTGAGAATGAATACGCGAAGTATCGAAAGCGATGAACGCTGAGTGATTGACGAAAGCCCTTTCTTCATTCTCGTGTGGGCGCTGATCGCAGATAACGTCCATCGGTCGGAAGATTGATTCACCGCTGTTGTATATCATGTACGCATCTTAGATACATGAGCGATTCGACCGCCCGGCGCACGCGCCGCCGCGGGCCGCACGTGCACTTGACAATTCATGCCGAACAACAATAATAAATCACCAAATAGTGTCAACGCATTTACCTGACGATTATCTTACTAGGACGTAAGAAATTTGACGCTCGTTTACATAACCACTCAATTTCTAGCTAGAATGTTTACTATTTAACTTTCGACATGTTTAGTACGACCACACAACGTGATAAAATGCATTTTCTAATTTGTTAAAATTATATTTTTTATGACTCAGTTACGTACGTTTAGATGCAGGTGACTGACGTGAGAAGATGAGAAATTAACTTGAAATGTCGTAGCCGGTTTCTATTCCCAGTTCATCTACGACATTAAGAATTGTCCACATAGCACAATACCAACTCGTTGTTAGGACAGTCGACCTAGATCGTTTTTCGTGTAAACGCTTACATGGAGTGCGGCAGTCAATTTACATGCGTTTCGAGCGCGCTTGCAGTCTCATTACGCTGAGGACAAACCTTCGTTTGTCTTTTCACTCATTACTAGTCAACATGCTAATCGCCGCCACTAACTGTTCGGCATGGGCTTAAAAGGACGGCATAAGGTTAATTGTTTCTAACAGTAATCGTATGTGTCATTGACAATGCGTATGAATAACTTTTCGGAAGAGAATGCGGAAGCCAGGAAATTACAGACGGTTTATGAGGCATATCAATGGCAGATAGATCTACGATACTCGGGAATCGTCTTTGTATCCAGCACACCCACGCTGAGTGACACTTGAAAATTGTGCAACTGCAACTAAACTTGTATTCGGAATTAGAATATATATGGTTACACATTCGTAATGCTTGCAGCATCGATGCATTACCATAAAATTTATTTTAAACCGATACCGATCGATCGGTATCGACACGAAATGGTCAATGTGAACGATAATTGAATGGAGAAAGATGACCTAAACGAACTCAAACAATGGGAAAGTTGAAGATACAAGGTGATGCTGCGCCACCCAGGAAAACTGATTTTATCAGACCGAGTGAATGAGAACTCCGCGGGGAGCGATCATACCCATTTGCGTTATCTGCAACGAATGGTAGGAAGGAGTTTTCAATAATCCTACGTAATAGGCGTCCATAGGTCAATGGTAAAATGTATATTTTGCCAGATTCATAAATGATTCACTTCTATACCCGGTTGATGGAACTCAGTAGCTATCAACGCGAGATGTCTCTACTGATCATTGTGCAGGTGAACGAAATTAATGAATACATGATTCGCGTATGATTATTATTATAATTAGTCCAGTCATTATAGGGAGTTCTCGGAAATCGAGATACCCAGCTATTAACTCGTATGAGCTTTTTGACATCCCAAAACTTGTCTCAAAATTGACACATGATAGGATGGCCGCAACTTTAAAAGTCAGAGGTCAAAATTGTTTTTTTGTAAATATCTCGTTTCCTATGTGTTTTACGCTACTTGTATTTCTTATCAATATTGTAGAAAATTCAATTCTCTACAACTTTTGTTTTAAACATTTTTTCATACGTCGATCCGTTGTTGTCGAGCTGGGTATCTCGATTTCCAAGATATTCACTTAATTTTTACTAATATGACTGGACTAAATAAATCCCCCTTGAGTTTCACAGATGGTAAAGTTGATATTAATTTTCAATTACAACTAGGGTCAGCAAGAACAGAAATCGGGTCTTATATTTTTTACATGGCGCATCGTAAATAAGATCACAGTATGAATATATTAAAGAGCGATTCCGCATTAGAATTACAGATGTCTAACTCTAACGTAGTAAAATAGTATGCACATTCTAAATGCATTTTGTTTAAAATTCGATGGACACTGTACAATTGCAGAGACGTCTAGGCGACGTGCAAACAAACGGCCATTGTTGTAATCACAGAAATCTTATTTAGATTTCTGTGGTTGTAATCCTAGCGCTATTAGCTGGCTATTGGAACTCGTCCAGACCGTTATTTGAAGTCAAGCAATTATTATGCAGGCGAATAGGAAAGTATAATTAATGCGGCGTTAATGTTGAAACTTTAAAGTCCGAATGCATGTTAAGGAGGTCACTTCGTTGCAAATAATGGGAAGCTCATGTCCTGCAAATTCACTTAACATTACCCGAAGTCATGTTGTGGCTATCAGTTCGCTCTCACAGAAGTCCTAACATCTGTTATATTTCAAGGGTACATTTTCATGTTGTTGTTGTTGTTGGATAATAGTCGTTAAGCTGTCAAGAATTATTTATAGTTTGGTCATTGTAGGGAGTGTAAGCTCTGATAGGTGACTTTGCAAATTATAACTACAAT
The DNA here is from genome assembly GCA_937001555.2 of Hypsopygia costalis. Taxonomy (NCBI): domain Eukaryota; kingdom Metazoa; phylum Arthropoda; class Insecta; order Lepidoptera; family Pyralidae; genus Hypsopygia; species Hypsopygia costalis. Next base: position 22,845,426 of record OW443332.2, read on the forward strand.
GAATTTTGATGAAATTTGTATTACAAAACAACTTTATAAGATTATAAATAATACAAATAATCTATAATTTAATCATATTTATATACGTCATATTTTTTTATTGCACTAAAATATAGGATCACGATGGCATTATTCCCAACAAAATCAGAAGATCAATAAGCATTGATTTTTTACCCGCGACGGAACGGAGACGGTATATGCGTTTGAGGTGCTAGGATGTTTGTGCAAATCAATGTTGGTGTGCCTTATTTCCGCACTGCCCAGTTCTCAGATCTTGATTTTAACTAGACAAAAAATTAGTCGTTAATTTGTCGAAATTTGTCGCCCAAAGCAAAAAATTTGTCGGGGTCCCGTTAAAGAGTTATAAGGTTTTTTTTGTGGCAGTGCCGAAATAAGCTTATTTCGGCACTGCCCACTCGGGATCTATTAAACTACAAAACATAGCGAACATATGATTATCCCCAGAATTAGTCGTCAATTTGTCGAATTCAGACACCAAGTATCAGAATTAGTCGACCTCCCGTTAAAAAGTTATAAGTATTTCTTTGTGGCAGTGCCGAAATAAGCCTTATTTCGGCACTGCCCAAAAAAACTACACCACCTAGAGAAAATCTGATTTCACCCAGATGTTGCCTTGAATTTGTCGAAATTTGTCGGATATAAAACACAACTGGTCGATGCGTAATTAAAAAGTTACACGCATTTCAGTGATGGGTTCGGGTTTGATTGGAGCATGTTCTTAGATTGGTGTTACAGTGACAACTCACCAGAGGGCGGTGCAATAAACATTTGTGCTAGAATTTATGCTATGAACTTAATAAAAAAACCCAAGAAAATCCGTCGGGGCTGCTGTAAATTTCAACATAAATATAAATAAGTATACAAGTTACTGTAAAACTGCCAAACTAGTTCATTTAATGGCAGCCCCAACAGATTTTCTTGGGTTTTTTTTATTAAATTCATAGCATAAATTCTTTAAGTCGGAGGTTTCAAAATTATTTTATCCTTTTTCAACTACGTTTTAACCGTCGTGGGTATTCCAAAATTTTTAATTTTGTTTTTATTTATTGTTTGATTAAAAATAGTATAAAAAAAATATGTTAAATTTATATTCATCTCAGACCAGTCGCCAATAAGTACGTAAGTCCGCAGCGATCGATTTAGAGCTGCTTGCGTCGTCGGTCGGTTCTCAGCGATCTTTGCCCGATCATGGGTCCATCTCGTGAGCAACCGTCCTACGCTGCGCGACGTACCGTCTGTTCTGCGAAATATGTCCTGTATATATTGTCACTTCAGCTTACTGACATTTAAAGACATGTCTTATCTCTAGTTCTACTACGGATGTAGGTACTCTTGATAAGGAGAACCAATGTATTCCTAAGTCAATGGAGCAGAAACTCAAAAGTCAAACTTTATTACCACAGATTGTATCGAAAATTATTTACTTCCTAGTAATGATTATATTAGTTCATTAAGTAACATTGCACTTTCGATATGTCTATTTTATCATAAATTACAATATGAACTATAAAATCAAGGTTCGCAGAATACCTATAAACATCAAACATAATGCAATAAATAAGCGTAAGTTAGTGCAACATGTATCAAAAATCCAATTCTCATTATTATGCATCGCAGAACGAAAGTTGATTGAGTTTGAATTATAAATTGTCTGAAAGTTGTATACGCAATTTCATTCATGAATTAATATCAATTCTTATATCCAGCAGATTACCAATCATACTTTGTTTAATTTTCAGTTATATTTCGTTATTAATCACACTATAATTAAATTTTGTAGTTAAGTATTACGTTACGAGAATATTAAATGTGACATTTATGAGATCGAGACTGCATCGAAACTGAATTTTGACTACATTTTCATCACGAAAATTGCCCCTCTGCATGCATACAGACCATTATACATTTGGTATGTATACCAAAACGTACGAACATAGTGAATCAAACTCTAAACTCTTTTTAAATGTTCCTCCTAGTATCAGCAATCAGAATTAGAGTTGGAAAAAACGGCTTAAAATTAATAAACGTTTAAACGTTGTACTTTTTATCAAAAGCGCGCTTTTTAAGCGCGCTTTTTACTTAAACGCTTTTTTGTCGTTGATGCTTCTTGAGGCGTCTACGCTTATGGAAAACGTTTAAACATTTAGTCGCAGCTTTAAGACAATGCAATGGTTTTTTTTTTTTTTTTTTTTTATACTACGTCGTGTGGCAGACAAGCATACGGCCCGCCTGATGTGAAGCGGTTACCGTAGCCATATTAACGCTCGCAACATAAAATATCGCTCGCGCGCCGCCACCCCCGCTGCCAATGCAGCATCTCCTTCATTTCTGGTGACCTCACTCACTCGCAGAAACACAACAAGCCTCAAGGGAATTGTTATTTGGCTGCGGTATTCTGTGAGGTGGAGGTACATTCCCCAGTCGGGTAGCTTACAATTACGCTCCCTACCTCTCTTTTAGCCAGAGCTTCGTTTGTCAGTCAGCAGGGTGCACCGCGTGCAGGTGAAGTTGGCTTTGGTTCATAGATGTTGAGGAACCACTTACACCCCAAACGGTTAACGATCACAGACAGTATCTATTTGCATCCGATTTCTTTTCTATAAGTATTTACAATTATTTAAAGTTTCGTATACGCATGAACATACTTAACACAGCAAAGCAAAAAAAAAATCGCATTAATCGACCGACGACAACAGCAAAAGCGTTGACGCAAACATTCACACGCGTACTTACTAGTTGACAACAAAAAGCCTACTGCTTAAAAAAGCGTAAGCGTTGTTCACTTAAACGACAATCATTTTTGAAATTAAAGTGAAAGAAAATTAAACAACATTAATCCTAAGGCTCCTGCGAATAAGGTTCAATATTGAATGAGGATTACTGACGCTTTTTTCAACGAAACGCATTTGTTTAAACGAAAATGAAACGAACGTTAATCGATAGTAAACCTAAACTTGTTGATGGTAAGGTTTATTATTGCATATATGGCTAGCTAATACAGCACGACGCGACGTGGCAGTAATTATGTGTATCAATTATAGATGGCGCTATATTAAATTTGTCAAATTATCAGACAACATTGTAAAAAATTTAAACGAAAAAGGCTTATTTTTATAAGCGTGCTTATCTGCTTACGCTGATAAGCAGACTTTTTTAAGCGCTTTTCGTTTAAGCGCTCAACTCTAATCAGAATGTGCACGAATTGATGAATGTTAAATGAACCTACATACGTAAGATACTTTGCAATTGGTCTTGAACATTGAATGGTAAAAATGTTTTTGTTTCCGAGAATCCACGGCATGTAAGTGTTAGACGAGACGGAGGACTAACGAGGCCAAGGTTCTATTTACAAAAAGCCAATTCACGCGTCACCCATTGCATTCTCTTATTTATTACCAACTAAATGCCATTTGCGGATGGAGTATCAATAATAATCTATCTATGCTAATACTATAAAGAGAGAGTACGAATTTTCTGAGTTGTATAAATAAGAGGAGGGGATCTTCCATACCATCTATTTGAAAAATTCTTTCATCATTTGAGAGTATACTTTCAACCGCACTTAAAGAGTGTTACATTTTCAGTATAAATGGATCCCATCCGCGTAGTGCTACAACTGTGACCTACGTTTCGTACCTGCGCGGGGTATCTTATACTACAAGTGCTCTACGCGAGGTTGATTGGCATAGATCATACACTAGAAGTACATAAATACAATTATTGGTAATCAAATCAGAGATACCCAGCTACTGAGGTTATATAATGTATGATCTAGATTCAAATTACTAAAAAAAAAACACCGCGAGGAATCCACGATTACGTTCATGCATTATTCATTATTTGTGTGATTCAAGATTTATGATGACTTATGCATTATGTGACAAAATAAAAACAAATGTTTTCCACATTTTGTATGTATGATAAATTAATAAACATATTACGATTTATAGGACCGTATAAAGAAATTAATATCACATTAATCAAAGCAGCAATTTTCCGACCGATCATTAATTTATGGAATATATGAGCGTTTCTCCATTAACAGCCATCCATTATCATTATAATCTTCCCAAGAAATTATAATAATTATCTAGCTATTTGCAATTAACCAGTCCTGTTTACCTGATTGATTATAAACACATAATATATACCCATATACATAAAAAATAGTTGTTATAAGTTAGTTGGCATAAGGATATCTGGTTTTTGATATCTTGATGTACGCTATGCAAAGAACAGAGGGGCAATTTTCGTAATTAAAATAGACAAAGTTCAGTTCCAATCCAAACTCGTTCACACAAATGTCACGTTGGCTATTCTCGTAACACAAAACGAAACTTCAAAATTTAACTGTAGTGGGATTATAATGAATTATGACTGAAGGTTAAAGAAATTAATAATGAATAATCCTGTACAAATTACACAACGGCATCTAGTTAAAAACTAAGTAAAGCTTGTACATACTATGGTACTAAATAACTGATAGAATATTTAAATACATTTTTTCTGTAAATAGATACACATGGAAAACACCGAGACCAAGCCAAACAGACATGTAAAAAAAAATGTTTGCCTTGTGCAGGGATCGAACCCGCAACCGCGGAGTCAAAGTTGCCATTGATTGCTAGCAATTCGACCACCGGAGTCTGCTTGCAATAATTGATATTAATTAATGTAACTAAGTATACAATTTATTTCGTGTCAATTTATGATCAAGACAAACATTTGTGTGCATGAATATGTCTATTTGTCCTGGTTGGGTGTTATTTTTGGATTAACAAAAAGGTATCTAGTACCCTTAGTACAAGCTTTGCTTATTTTGGGACTAGATAGCGGTGTGTAATTTGTTCTAGAACATTTATTTGTTTATATTTATTTATTATAAATTTATAATCAATGTAAAAACACAGTTTAGTGATTTACTACATGTGCCTACATATTCGTATAGAATATTATAATAGTGTTGCATAAACTCCTATGTCTAGTATAGTAGTATTTAGGTAAAGTTTGCAATGTGCAACGTGCATACCTACGTGTGATGTGTCGATGTGTCGTCGTGATCCCACCTGGTCGCGGCAGGAGGGCACGCGTGCGCAGACTCGCGTCATATCGTCTGCGACAAACAGCGACAATTTCACCGAGTCATTCTCAGAATCCAATCAACGCAACGACGACGGCGAAGCTCCTTGAATTACGATATGTGAATGCTATGCGTTCCTATGAACGATCGGTGTAAAATTACCTTTCTAAGCTTTATTGCTAAGTACGCGTTTGCCTGCACCTGCTTAATAAACTAACAGAATGAATGAAACTTTAATCGGTTTCAACACGGAGAGTGCACGACGCATCTAATTGATCAGCTTGCTATTGCGTTGTTATGTTGTAGCAAACCCCGGCCACTCCATACAAAAATGGCGCTTTTGCATGTAGTAACCAAATGACGTCTGTACACGTGCCTATGTTTGAGTGACGTTCTCTAGGGCTGACATTATTCAATTATTAGTCGGACATGTAAGGGGGTGTAAGTGGTTCATCAACATCTTTGAACCAAAGTCAATCTTACCTGCACGGGGTACACCCTGCTGACTGACAGACGAGGCTCTGACGAAAAGAGAGGTAGGACATAGCGTATTTTTTAAGCAGCCCGACTGACGAAGTACCACCACCTCACAGAATACCGCAGTCAAATAACAATTTCCTTGAGGGTTGTTGTGTTCCTGCGAGTGAGTGAGGTCACCAGAGAGGATGGAGTTGCTGCGTTGGCAGCGGGGATGGCAGCGCGCGAGCGATATTTAATGTTGCGAGCGTTAATATGGTTACGGTAACCGCTTCACATCAGGTGGGCGTGGTGAAGAAAAAAAAAAACGTGTGACACTCGGGGACTGCCGCGGTAAAGCTATTGCATAGCATTTTTTATCAACTAATGCTCGTTTGCTCGTTCATCCATCCATATCCATTCATCTATCCATCCATCCATCCATCCATCCATTCATCCACCCATCCACCCATCCACCCATCCACCCATCCACCCATCCATTCATCCATCCATCCATCCACCCACCCACCCACCCATCCATCCACCCATCCACCCATCCATCCACCCATCCATCCATCCATCCATCCATCCATCCATCCATCCATCCATCCATCCATCCATCCATCCATCCAACCATCAATCCATCCATCCATCCGTCCATTCATCCACCCATCCACCCATCCATCCACCCACCCACCCATCCATCCATCCATCCATCCACCCATCCACCCATCCATCTATCCATCCATCCATCCATCCATCCATCAATCCATCCATCCATCCATCCATCCATCAATCCATCCAACCATCCATCCATCAATCCGTCCGTCCGTCCGTCCGTCCATCCATCTATCCATCCAAATTGTTTTTTTTTACTTTCCATGTGTTGAGACATCCATCCACTGCACAAATAACTCTCATCTTTTACATACTCGCACATTATTTTAAACTGAATGGAGAATAAAATACAAGCGACGTCAATTCGTACGTTGTGGCATTCCTTGCGAACGGTTCCAAATCGGTTCCATAGGGGAGGTGAGGTCGACTAGTGAGAGCGGCAGAGAGTGTCCATACTGTACGTTAGTACTATTACTTATACTGTGGTTGTAGTAAAGGAAATTTATGTCAATTTCTCAAGACAATCAATATACTATGCTTATTTTATTAAAAACTCATTGCATAATAAATCCTACACGAACGATTAAATCAATCAATCACAAGTATAAACAATCAACAATTAAAAGACAATAGCGTATTGATTGATAATAATAATAGAGCGGGCTTTCGCAGATACATATATTGCTGTAACAGTTTATATAAAAGTTTGTACGGTTATCAAAACGTCCTACGTCTGACTGATGATTACATCATATGTACTCCGCGGTGTTCAAATAACGCTGAATGCAAAATTTACTGTCGGATTTCATTCCTAACGTATTAATCCACGTATGAGCATATTGCATCATAGATAGGCGCAATAGGAGAAACATCTTTCGATAGACCAAAACAGTAAAGTTTACGAATTTTACAAAGGTACATTCACTCCAAAGTTTCAGGATTCTAGCTGTTTATTAGACCCGTCGCATACTGTGTTTAGGTCCATGCCTAAATACAGTATACGACGGGTCTACTGCGGTCGGTCGGTGCTACTGCTGCGCCCATGCGCAGCAGCCCAGTGTTCATTGAGTGCGGGCAATATTATTAGATTTTAGACTTATTTTGTGTTTTCTGCAGGCAAAGTTAGATGCAATCATAGTCGCTGCTCGTGAGTCACGTGGTAGTAAGTACAAACTGCACAATTTTTTGTGCTATTGGTGGAACAAAAGTTAAGTAATGAATGTTACCTAGATAAAACGGAACACAACAAAGTATAGAATTTTGTTACATAGCTATTCCACTGACACAGTTTCGTTTTACAATAAACGACATTCAGTGTCAAAGTACCTAGTCGAAATATTACCGTTACTGAGAACAACCATTAATAATTATGATTCACGGGTCTATCAAATTTAATTTCCAGAATGAGGACTAGAAACCTACACATCACTATAACGTGCAAAATGGAGTCGCAATATAATGTTCATATCATACAATGTTATAGATACAAATTGATTGAATTTACATAATTACACACCTAAGTCATTTATATGTAGACTGTACCGAGGTAAATTTTATAAATACGGCATCAATCGTGCCTCCACTCAATCGAAGGTTTAGAGCATACTCCACCACGCTGCTAAACTGCGGGTTGGCGGAGGTCAGTGTTTTCAAGCCGCCCAAAGGCCACTGACTTGGCTTAACAACTCTCATCTAATAACAACAGCCGAGACCGACGGCATAACGTGCCTTCCGAAGCACGGAGGAGCTCGAGACAAATAAACCCATCTATAGACAAGCTAAGGTCGACGTAGCTTAACTTGCGTGATCGATTAGACTGGCACGTGCAACGACGCCATCGATCTCCTCCTTTTTTTTTAACACGTAGACATAAAACATACCTACATATTAACGGAACTTTATATCACTATACCAATAATATAAATATCATTCCTAGCAAAATCCCTAATATTGCGTGGGTGGTACGCAGTTTTCTCAAGCTAGGATAGACGCACTGAGTTAGTAAAAAATATATAGCCGAACATCAATGCAATAAGTGGAATTGGAATTGTCACCGCATACTTACAGACCAGATGACCAATTCTCGTAATTATTTTACGATCACAGTACAAAAGTTAACCGAATCGAGATTGAATTGAGTAAAAATTATATCCTTGATTTCATTCTTTATTATTGTCAATTGTAATTGTTAGCAAAATGACGTTCTTAGTTTGTATAATTTTCGGTTATACATATTTCTATATAATCCTACTTAAATTAGACTTTGAAGTGTCATATTGTGATACGAAGTACGAAGTTTGACATTTGTGAGGTCCAGACTCTGTCCAGAGTGGATCGCAACTGAATTTTGACTACATTTTAATTACTAGAATTGCCCCCCTAACTTCCTCACAGTAACACCAAAAATTAAATTAACTATAGTAAATTAGTAACATACATAATAGTACCTACTGCTATGCGACTATATATGAACGACCTACCTGTTGTTTGGGTACCTACTTTTGGTGGTATCATCATGTAATAATGCCGATATAATTATAACGTAAATCTTCAGTACATGCATTGTTTACGTCTGTTTATATGGCTATCGCAATGTAATGATCAGAAGTGAACATGTAGGTTTCTTATCCCGGAAAACAAAATAATGCACGTGGGAAAGCGTAACTAAATTTACCTATGGATATGCAGCCGCTGTCAAAAGTTTAATATGACCTACTATAAAATTATTAATGACACAACAGCTGTAAAAATAACTTTGAAATGTTCGTATTTAATTTCTATTATAAAATTATAATTTCTTATGAAAACATATTTCTAGTTGTTGAGTAGGGCAGCTTAAATTGATTGATTTACTAATTTATGACCGATAACTAATTTAAGTTAGAAAGTAATTTTATATGAGTTCAATCAATTATCGCATCGGCTCTATAATATTGGAAACCTGACCTTTAAATTTTAGACAGCTCTAAATGTCTTATATTTTAAACAATATTACACTTAAAGTTTGAGTTTTGTTAAAAAAAATGGAACGAAATAAAACTGCATCAAAAACAAAAACCGAAAATAAAAATCCGATCGAAAACTCTAACAACAACATACTAACTTTTTTATCCTCCATTTTTTTCGCGGACGCCATATTGTAATTATGTAATAACCCGCTTCAGACCCACCATACCCCTGGCCGTACCTCTGGTGGTACGGTTGGTCTTTAACCTATGGTTCTCACTCTCACAGCTGAGACGAATCCAAGGACACATCATATGTTGAAATCCGGAAAGCTGTGCTGCAGAACGTGCCAAAGAAATATACATACAATATATACTCGAAAAACATAACCCTCGCTTCTTCGTTAGTCAGGTAAAATAAAACAAACTGGATTTGCATTTTCGTAGAACGAATTAATCGGGACATCTAATCATAAAACAATGATTCCATAATTATGCAACATCTACAGGTAATAAAATAAAAATAATTCGCAGTAACAAACACATAACAGCGCTTTATATGCGTTCCAATAGGCAGTAAAATTGGCATCGAGATTAGGACAGCGAAACCAGGTAGATGAATCAACCGGCCCGCGCGCCGTGGCGCAGAGCAGCCGTCGCCGGACAACTAGAGTTGTACCGTATAATACCGAGTCGCTATGTATTATGCCGGTATATTATAGTAAAATACTGGTTTATATTTTATGAATTTTATTTTTTGAAGTGAAATATTTAAAATAATGTAATTTTTCGCGAGAAATTCATTACAATTTAGCTAAAATCACTAGAGCATTATTAAAAGTCCAACAAGATATAGCATAGTAAAGGATAATGCAGCGAAGACGGCAATATACCCATAGGTTTGCAGCCGGACAGTGATCCCGTGAGGATTCCAAAATTGCATAATATTTATAACAAATTATGAAAAATACCGACGATAGGAGGTTGCCCCTTATAAAAATGGATTTTTTTTTTTCCAACGCTCATTTTTACGCGTATGCATGACTCGACTTTGTATTATAAAAAAGTAAATTCACACTCAAGTTATTATTGTACATGAGTACTATCTTTGATAGTATTTTATGTTTTGGACATGTCTCCATTGTCATGGACTTGACTCTATGACAATTCTCCATGACATGTCTTCATGACAATTTATGATTTCGAAAAAAATATCTAACCATCTATGGTTAGATATTTTTTTTCGAAATCATAAATTTGTCTACAAATCAAGATCACAAATGTAGTTTCGAATAGGACTTGTAGACATTATGTTTTATACATATTATACAGGCGATGTGGGTATAATACCGTATTATACAATTCTTACGGTATAATACGCACGGTATTATACAGCCTTCACATCTCTAAACGTACGACACCGTGCGACCTGATGCGAAGATAGCTAGCACCCAGACGCTTCGTGACATTTCGCATTACGACTTCGTAAGTACATACATGCTTCTACTAAAACATTTCAATTACGATGTCATTTATTGGTTTATTTCCTTTGAATTAGCTTCTCATTATTGATTCTGAACAGTTCGCAACAGCCGTGAGAGCAATGTTCAATAAGCCTGTCGGTGACCAAGGAGGAGCTTTTGAAAACAGGTCTGCGTGTCTAGAGTGATGTTTGCGGTCACGACGTCCGTGGATAGAGGCACGCTTGGCCGAACCACAAAGTGGATAGTACGGAGCCATCCCGCCGCTACGCACAGCGTCCAGGCGAACTTAATAATGCCCGCTAAACCTCAAAACACATAACAGAGTCGCGTATCGAATATCGACCCGAATAGGGGAAACACAATAGTAACCGTGACGTGTCGTTTTCGAGATAAGCGCTCTGGGACAATACTGCCGCGAGTGCATATGTCGATAGATGAGACTACCTCTATTGACTGGTCACGTACGTTACACTAAATCCCAATCGACCCACACAAGTTGCAAAAAGTATAATCATTCCTCAAATCAACGCACAACAGATTCCCACGTTTCCTGTCTACAGGGAGTGCTAACTGACGTGTCGCTAACAAACTGCTCCGTGTATGTAACGTGACAACAGATAATTACAAAATAAACATGTCTTTCACGCAGACAAAAATGCAAATCGAAAGGTTTTTAATACGCAGAGCCACGGTCGAAGTAACTCACTAATAAATTATTGCCTCCGTAACACGACATCGATTTAAATACGCGACTATTTTAGACGTCATAAATTCTTTTTAAAACGTTTGTTTAATAATTCAAACGTTGCACCATTTTTGTAGAATATACACATAAAAGTGTAAATTATTTGAAGTATAAAAGTAATTATGGCAGAAGGATTTTAAGTGGTATGTATCTTTAGAAATCAACCCCTTTTTGGGGTTAAAACGGGGGATGGTAGTTTGTATGAAAGTCCAATGTTATTGAAGTTAAAGTAATTATGGCAGAAGGATTTTAAGTGGTATTTAAGAATTATTGAAAACAACTATGTACTTACTATTTTAAGGAGGAATGTTTTATTATAACAATAAAAAGTATTTTAGATTTTTAGAGAGGTTATGATAAAATAATATCCGTCGACATCATTGATTCTAAAAATTCGTCTAGATATTGATTGTTGCTTTATTATAACATTATGATAATAATGTTCCACCACGTGCCAACAATCAACAGTAACAACTTTATTAATTTTATGTTTATTCCTTGTAAGGACAAGTGCGTCTTATAAGTAATAGACATAGAATTATAATAACGGGAGTGTAATTAAATAAAACAGTACTCGGACTTAAATTCATCCCCAAGCAATCGAATATAATTGCACGCTAATCAAACGCCCATCTCTCTGAGAAGTAATGGTGTAAATAATGGCTGTACCATTGCCATTGGTCAGAACTAGTCAACAGAAATGAACTTAATGTGCGAAGTCATTAAGACTTTATGTCTCTCAATCTAATTGCATTTTATTTCTTGACCTCATAGAATGAAATTTCTAATAAGTTCATAACAATAATATTGAAATAATAGACGCTTTTTGTCAAGTCAGACTTGGCTGGCAAGTGCAGACTTAGAAATAGGAATAGAGGTGCAAAGGTTCCTCGATGGATTACAAAAAGATTCGTTTCACTAACTTACATAGCTTTTGAAATATATCTAACCTCCAATTTTGTAACGAAATGTTTTTTATAGAACATCTGTCTGTAATGTATGTATACAAGGATTTCGTTACCGACTCTTAAGTTCAGGAACTCGTAAGAATAGCAATTAATTTATTAAACATAATTTTGTATATATCTTAATAATCCTAAAAATTTAAACTGCTATGACTTGGACGACTTCAGTTAATGTTGATAGATGAAGTTGCTTTTATATTTATAGCGGCATAGTAGGCTGTCCCTACTTAAAACGATCAAAGCGAATAGTCTACTAAGTCATAAAAAGCCAATAAAACTGAATCTCATTAAAGGTGCAATTATGTAGAACAAACACGTCAATCAAAAGTGATAGCTGCCGAAGCTCCAACACAAAAGGAAAGCCTCCAGTTTTTCTTTTTACAGCTGCAAGTTTGCGTTGTATATGTAGGTGCCAAATAAAACAAACAGATATATAAACTAAACTGTATAAACGATACAAAATACATATTAATATAAATGACTACAAAAAGCAAGACACAACTCAAACCACTGGACGGACCGGTTGAAATTTGGCATAGGTACATGCGTACTGCTTCAGCGGTATCTCGAGTTTAGAGATAAAATAAATTAATAGTTTAAAAAACACTAGAAAAACACGCTTTTATAAATGCACCTGATCGTGTTCAAAGTCCATTACGTGGCCTTTCTCACAAGTGCAAACACGACTATGATACGATATTCCATCATGGAATGCCAGTGCCTATCTTCCGGCTTCATCATCAGACCTTGAAACCTAATCGTGGTCATAGTTCATAACAAGACTTTTCTAAGAAATCCAAAAACAGCTATGATACGATGTTCCATCATGAAGTTCCAGTTCATATCTTTCGGCTCCATCATCAGATCAGTTCGACAGTACCATATTATTGAATTGTCATCAGAACTACATACAGCTGCCAATTGTCATTACGCTACGATCCTTGGAAGATGGTTAAATTAGTTACCTTAGATTCCATTACATAGTTAGTTACATACAGGTCGACCTAATAAAAGCGTGTTAATAGCTTCCTTTGTGACTTATTTTTTAGGTATAATGCTATGCATTCAGTTATTAGGTAAATAGATGAAAAGGAACACGTAGATATGACGTAGGTATCCGCTAAGAAAATATATTTAAATATTCCCACGGGACATAGGAGTCCACAAAAACGAAGTCGCGTTTGCAAACTAGTAAATGTTGGTCTTGATGAAAGAAGTCAAGAGCAAGACAGAGCCTCCAATTAACGTGACGTTTTGCACAGAAACGAAGATCGGAGCGCGACGCAGGCTAAAACTTACGAGAGCGACACCAACGAGCAATAGCTAGTCTACAGCAAATTATAATTATAATAAAACTAGTAAAGACGAGCGGCATGAACTCGAACCAAAAATGAAACTGGCTCTATCATAAAATCACCTCGGTTATACTGCAGTTACCAAAACTGCGAAATTTCATCGGAGTGTTGCAAAATTTCAACATACAAAATTATTGAAGTAAAATAAACCGTTTTAAAATAAAGACACTAATTGAATATAATTGCCCTTTCATTGTGAATATTTTTACAGACTTTATATTTTTGCAATTAAGTATTGCAGCAAGTGAAGTTTATCGTTTATCAATTTGGCAATTTACTGATAACGGAAACTTATCTTAATCGATCGTTTTAGTACTATATCTTTATATGTACGAGTATCAATGTTTACCAAGAACGATTACGAAAATCCAGTTTGAGGTAACCACGACATTTTATTATTAACTGGTCGCTCATACAATTTCAATTATAGGAAATTATTCCAATCGTGTCATAAAAGGTATGAAAACAATTATCAAGGAAGATAAATAGACCCTATTTATAGGCATATACATATTCCTACACAAGCTTGTATCATGTTTATATCAATGAAGCATAATAAACATTACATGAACAAAACCTTTTAGATTTTTGTACTAGAAATAACCAGCAAAATATTATTATACTTAAATTAAAATATATCACGAGTAGTACGATACAGTGTATCCATTAAGTCAAAAATATATACTTATTATGTTTGTATTATAGTTCACATTGGCTTAATTAATACATTTTTAGGTTTTAAAAATACTGTGCTATATAAATTCTATTTATTCCTTCTATTTAACATCACAAGTAACCTACTGAGTCAGCAGTTTACTTGTGATGTTCTTTTTTCTAATTACGAGGGCACCACCGGACCGTCCTGTACAACATTGTGATAATTTGTATACGTAAGTCTTTAAAAACGTTTGTAGAAGCCAAGAGATTGGTCGGTAAGTATCTTTCTATTTTGTGAAGACACCCGTAGTCTTCTCGCATGGTCTATAATGAATACATAATCTCAAGTGAAGCGTGGCACGCATGCATAAACATAACAAGGTAAAACCATAAGATCCTGGAGTAGGATCTTATGTTTCTACCTTGGAGAGAACTAGGTTCTACCTTGGAGAGGAAAAGGATTGGGAAAGAAGTACTAACACAGAATAATATACTCTAACAGAAGATTCACTTCCGACACAATAGGAAAAATCACAATTAAAATATCAACCTTCGATACGCATTAATACGGTCCATAATAATTCTGCAGCTGTACTCGTACCTGAGTCTTTCAGCGGCAGGGACAATCGAAAGTAACCCCTATATCTAACGAGTTACGAGCGACAGCCGCTGCTTTTACAAAATGGTTTGTCTCGGCCTTGACGTAACTTGGCAGCGTGTCGCTCATAGGGTTGAACTAAAACGCTCGCGACCGAGCCGCGTAGATAGGTATAAATACATATGCTTGTTTATTAATGTTCAATAAAATACATATACTTAAACTACCAAAAATAGTAGTAGGTTTACGTATGTGTACGTTTATTACTTTGTTGTACTTACTTATGTTACTATATCATACTCTGTGATTATTAAGTACATAGGTAGGTACTTAGTAACAATAATGTTAGGTAATGTTGACACTGATAGAATGTATAATTTTAGTGTAAGTTTTAACAGGAATCATGACTGTACGTACTTACAGATCAGGTTTACTATTCACGTTGTCCCAATAATAGCTCGGATGTATCTTTAACATGGAAAGTATTTGTAACATTGGTTGTAGATATGTATTTTAAGTCTCTAATCTACTAAAGTCATAATGTCAGCAGAACTCACGCGCCGATAGATCAATTAGCGTACATTTTTTACAGGTGCGAGTGATCGCCCGTGGCACTCACACACTGCTTAGGTATAACCATAAATCATTAACTATAAAATTTGTGTTCGTGCATCCAAATGCAGAATAGTAACGCTTTTGTTTAACCATCTTGGTCGCGTCGCATAGCGCTTGCGAGAGCGCGCGTGAGTGACACTCGACTAAATTGTGCTGCCGGCAGCGTCGGGCTTGTAGGTAAATAACTCGGCCGAATGGCGGAGTGACACAGGCCTGGTAATAAGCCAGTACCCGCCCCGGGAACCACGATTTTTGGAAAATCGCGAGGAAGATATGAGCAAAGAGATACTAGTAGATAATGAAGTGTGACGCTTCCAGTGTAGGAAAGCAAAGTGTAAACTAAGATTTGCACGCTCTTAAATCATACTGTATAATTCAATTGTTTATAAGCACATTTAGTCGCTCGATTATAATTAAATGCTGAGCATAGTTTATCCGGTGGTGAATGATTCCCACGAACTGCTGACAGGCGTACGTACAGGCAGACAGGCACACTTGTCGCATTATCATATAAAACTGAGACCGTGAACAGGCGTGACCGCATCTCTGAGAACAAAGTTAAGTATCTGCTCGACGTTATGAGAACCTTGGCCACCTTACCTCTATCCTGCTGTAAACATTATTGTATTTGTCACTTTATGTAAAAAAAACTTTCAGATTGATAGCAACTCTTGCTTGTTGTATGTAATGTACATATATCTGAAGTTGAAGCGACAACATTTACTTGTAATTAACTCATTAAACATTTTATTGCTTTAAAATTAAACTAAACAGACTATTAATGATAGTTTGATAGTACAACTTTCACGTCAAATATTAAAACTCTAGCATAAAATTAATAAGCTTGTTTGCCCAGATGTTAGGGAGGCATTGCCTGCAAAGGAATTTTGAATTGACCCAAAGGTCAGGCAAGGCGGTAATTATATTGGAAGAGCCGCGACAAGTACCGCAAGGATATATAGCTAGTGAACGAAACATTGTAACGATTATCGACACCGCGGCCCAATAAAATGAAGTGCAATAATATCAGGAAACTCTCATCCCGTTTTATGAGACTCGTAAAAGCATGATATTTTATCAACAGAAAACGCAATATAATGTGAAATATGGGTTAGTGCAAATTAACGGAAACGCATTCAAAAAGCTTAGCCGTCGTAAGGAACATGTTGCGTAATGGATTATATAGAGTTATGATTATGGCGTAGACCCCAGTGCTCGAGTGCATCAAATGGATTTTTAACGCCAACGATCACGGGTTCGATTGTGCAGAACACAGACATTTGTGTGCATAAACATTTATATCTTGGTCCGGGTCAAACAATAATATAATAAATAGTGATTTAAAACAAGTTAAGTTAATTAAAAAAAGCAAAAACCCGACTGCACCTACAACAGATTTATTAATCACACGCAACAATAATATAATTCCATACAAGCAAAGCCGCAGGCAAAAACGAATATATCAAATATATATTTGAAATCGGGTCATCGAGACCTTTATTTTGATACCCATATCGATATATTTAGAAGAAAAAAAAATACTGCAACGACAATTTTGCGGCTCACAGCCGCCATATTGATTTATTTTACATTTGATGTAGCCTATGTCACTCTCACAGCAAATACGAATCTAACAACACCTCTCAAGCTAAAATCCATCCAGCCGTTCAGGCTGCAGAGCGTGCCAAACAATTATACATACGTACATACATACTCTCGAAAAACATAACCCTCCTTCTGCCGCAGTCGGGTAAAAAATCGAAAAGTAAAAATGCCAACTATATTTTGAGCCGAATGTGTCCAATACTACTCGTGTAAACTGGCACATTCCTTAGGCTAGCTAAGCTTATCGGGACTCGATGACGTTAAAATTTTTTTTCAGAAATATTAATTAATTAAAACAAAATGATCGAACAATTGCTTATAATAGTCTTAAACTCGTAATTGTAGATGCATTATATCTTTGTTCCCGACAGCTGGTAGACGATAACCAGTGAAAAAAAAAATGATTATGAAATTTGAAAACTGCACATATTAAAAGACATATTTTGCATATTGAACAATGATATTAAAGAAATTTTAGCTTAAAATGCCCCTGGTAATGGAATTTCCGACCTTAACTTTTCGGCTATTGCTATACAAAATGTTGTAAGTATAGAGCATTGAATCTTTGCGGGCAAACGTTGCTATACTTAATATGCTAATTTGAAACAATGTATACTTATTGCGTAGAAAACCTTTCAACGCATAAAATAAGTGGTAAGATCCTTCGATCTAAGAACTAGTAGTCAATCTGGGAGGTTCTCTATCAATGACAGTAATTACTGATTATGATGATAGTGAGTCGAAAGCTCAGGCGGGTAGCGGATCATGGCTTGAATTACTTCGATCCACTTTCTATCCCGTATTGAAGAATATTATGGTATAAATAATTTGCTCCAAAAGGAAGTAGTAAGAATATGCCCTAGCAAGTAGGTGTGAGGTAATTTATTAACTAGAAATTAAGTTATAATTAGAATGAAGGAAAACAATAGAGATATCAGAAATACATAGAAAGACACACAACAAAATACAATAGGTTTTCGGTATAAGAGGGTGTTTATCGGGACAGACGCACCAGACATTCCCACCACTGCACTGTCTCTCCTGTGGAGCCAGACCTAACAGCGGCGATCATCAAAAAGCAATGAAGTGCACTACAGTCCCGGGGGTAAAACTACGGCTACCTTGGAACTCGTAATTAATTTAATCTGAAGATTAGTAGGAGTTGGTGACATCACCATTGAACTATTACTTAGTAATAACAGCTCACTGGACCTTATATACGAATTTTTTTCCTCCTTTCGCTCCTTACTCTCTCTCCCATAACCCATCTCTCTCCCATAATCGTCAAAACGATCCATTACTTTTTTACCTTACTGCCACAGTATAAGTAAGTACTAACTTGCGAAAATGTCTGTAAAATTTTAATTAGATTTTATTAAGACTTAAATTTCAGAATGACATTATAAATACAGTTCTAGAATTATTTGACCTTTCATAGCGACGACATGCTATAAATACGTCATCAATTAAGCCATAAATTCCATGGTGTTTCAGTTCGTGACAGTCCTACATAGCAAGGCAAGCTTTAATATAGTCCGTGCAGCAATTATCATAAGTTAAGGACATTAGGGCACGCACGATTTTGCAAAATCCCTTGCAGGCCTATCAATAACTCGGCGTAGATTGAAATAAATGGCCTGTTAACAAGACACACTCCCTGTCTACAGATAAATCAACGACCACAAATGGCTCGACTGCACGTAATAAATATTTGAAAACGTATACTGTTTTCAACAACGTCAGGGCATATGTTCAAACATAAATGAAAAACCTAATGAAATAATACATAAATATCGTAAGTAATTTCATTAATAAGGCAAGTTCTAGTTTCTACTCTGCCATGCCAACTACCACAAGAGACTGATAAAAGTGAGGCAGACAGGGTACATAAGTAATTCTGGGGAAGTACCTACATCTTACAGAAGACGGCACCTGAATAACAACTCACAATTACTGGAGTATTGTGAACCAGCGAGTGAGGGTAACAATGGTGTAGTAGACGTAGCGAATATTTATGCAATTTAGTCTGAAGACACCTACAAAATAATGAGTATGATAAATTTGTTCAACGGATAACATAAGCCGCGAAAGTTTCGAGACAGACAAAAGACTAAATTTTATAAAGCAGACAAAATATATAAAGTGCGTTATGTTGATAACACTATATTACGCTGATATTATTATAACTTAATTACTATCTTAATACCTTGACAATAAAATGTTAGGATTATAGTATTACATGGAGATTAAATCTAATAACGACAATGACAGAATGACAACCATACAATGGAAGGGCACGAACAAGAACAGGATAACATCACAAATCAGCAGGTTGTGCGATAAATCCCCATTGATTTAAAGACCGTGTCATTTTAACTGACAAGTTGCTGTTCCCCTGATACATTTACTACGCAACTAATTTCGTTAATCTTAAGCCAATGTCAATATTAAATTGTTCTTATGCATGTTGAGGCAATTTATGGAATAAATAAGAAACTCTACATTTTTATGTTTAATCTGGTTGCAGACATATGCATAATATTTTGCAAAGGTTATGTCATCACTTCAAACACAGATTTCTGAATGCGCTTCCTGAATATCTTAAGACGAATTACTAACACTTACAAATAAATTTATTTTTGGATAATCTGTCAAAGCGATTATCTATATATATAAAAGAAAGTCGTGTTTGTTACAACACTTATAACTCGAGAACGGCTGGACCGATTGCCATGGTTTTTGATTTGTTGGATTTGTTTCCGTCCCGAATAGCAGAATAACTCTTAAAAACATTGGAAAATTCTCGAAAAAATAAAATAAAAGAAAAAACATTTTCCCATACAAAATGTTTGTGGTTGTCGTAGCTGTCAAATGTGACGTTGTCGTACGTGTGTACGCCAAATGTATGCGTGCGTTCAGAAATGTATATTAAGCTCATTATAGAACAAATGTCATAGATTAAAAACAAATGTTAACTCTATTGGTCTCATTTTTACGTCTTGAAAGTTGGCTGTGATTTGTTTTGAATTTTTTTTAAAAAACAGTTTTGTGGATTTAAATATTTATTGCAAAGAGAATGTAACCACTACGTTTTAAGAGACGGATGTGCCATACAAATAGCGTAATTCTAATATGTATGAAATGGAAGCGAAAACAATCAGAATTTGTACCAAATTCGCTTCCGATACATAGAGTCGTTTTTTTACTTTGAGTTGCGCCAGGCTGATTTATTGGTTCTAAAATATTTATGCGTGCGTTCAGAAATTTAAATTAAGCTCCATAAATCTATATAATATATAAAATAATGTCGTGTCTTGGTCGGGAAAGTATTAAAAACATTGAAAAATTAACGAAAGAATTAAATAAAAGAAAAAACGTTTTCCCATACAAATAGTGCCAGTTAAAAAGGATTGGAATATTTATTGATTGTTATGTAAATGTCAAATCGATTGGTCTCACTTTTACGTCGCGAATGTTGTCTGTGATTTGTTTTGTGGATTGAAATATTTATTGTTGTCAATTGGTACTTTTTTGTGACCTTGTAAAGTACTGAACTTATTATTTACCCACTGCTGGGATACGGGTCTTCCCTCAACCGAAGATGTTTAGAGCATACTCCAACACGCTGCTCAACTACGGGTTGGGCCACTAACTTGGCTTAAGGACTGCCATCTAATGATAAACACCAGGACCGACGGCTTAACGTGCCTTCCGAAGCACGGACGAGCTCGAGATAACATAAACTCATCCATGAACAGGCTACGGTTGACGTTGCTTAACTTGCGTGTACAATTAGACTGACACGTGCCTCACGCCATCGTGCTTCTCTATTATTTTCTATTATTCATTGTATTAATTTCAAGAAATCATAAATTTTGTTCATATATATATGTACATCACGACATTCATTGACTGTTAGGCGGTACGAAGTTGGCCGGGACAGCTAGTTATTTATACATTTAAATGTACTGTTTAGGTATTTCTTTAATATAATTTATTTATATTTTAGATATTTGCTACATATTATATAGTCTATTGCTATTGCATTATATTTAAATTGTTTTGATGCCGCATTTGTTAATTTCTGTTTTCTCAAAGGTTGACTGGTAGAGAAAGCTTTTAGTCTTAAGTACGCCTTTTGTACCCTTATGTAATTTGTGGTCAATAAAGTTTAAATAAATAAATTCTGTAATTTTAAAGTCTATAACAGCACGTTTACGCACATGTACAGGATCGGCTTTAGACAAAACTGTGGACTGATACACTGATAACAGTGAAAGAACCATCAAATTCAAATATCCATATTAACCATAATGTATATCTGTTAGTAACAACAAGAGCAAGTGTAAATTCAACAGCATTAAAGCTTAGCACGAACTTTCTACAGCGTGACTTATAAATCATCGGAATGATCGAGCTATCGCAGAAATCGCGAACGCGCCCGCGTTTTGTCTGATTGACCAACTGAATCGCATATGGCGGCAGCCGCCGCTTAACTACCACGTCCGAAGTTAATTGATTTATCTCCGCTGATTCACTATGCAAACCCCCTTACGCTAGATGACTTGTGACAAGCTCATTCATCATCATCACAAGATTAAATTTAACGTCGTCCCAAGTCAACGTTATTATATATTTTCAAAATGATTCTTTTAATGGTTTCTTTGTACAGTCAACAGCAGATCAAGACACTTTCTTCTCACTTTGACCTTTGGTTGGACAGTTAATATTATGTCATTTCATATTATATATGTAGAGATGTGATTTTCCAGTGCAACTGCAAGGCGTGATGAGCGGCCCACTGGGGATGACTAAAGTTACCTACTAATTAAATTTTTATATATTCATTAAATATGAGGCATACTTATTGAAGTCTTATAGTCGAATTATATTTAAAAATTTTAAATTAAATAGAGCACATAGTACGGTAAAAAAATGTGATAATTTTAAGAGATTATACTTAAAACCCTTGATACATTTTGTTGCATAAATTTCATTATTAGAAAGCAATCTGAATCTATGCAAAATAGATATTTTAATAAATCTTAAATCAATATACTGCAGAGGTAAATTGAAACATGAAGATATTGAATATGAAAAACCCATGGGTAAAATTAAGGATGTGAAAATCTGAATGCAATCCCAAGCAGTACTTTAATGAGCCATGGCACTCCATGGCTCATTACAGTACTGCTTGGGATGTCAATACAAAAAAAAAAATAATCGATGATATTACTTTATTGTGCACTAGAATGTTGGTAATGTTTCCGAAATACACGAGTGCTAATAATAACCCGCCCCTGATCGTATGTTTTATTATGAGTCACTGGATTAGAGAAATGCTTAGTGCAATGCACTCTTAGAAGTCGTTAAATTCGTATACTTAGGTAGACGTACTCTTAATTTAAGTTTTCGTCTAATCTGAGTTAACATAAATGTTATTCTTGGTATCTATCTACTTGAAAATCGAAGTGAATTTAATCTCGCTTCGTATTTGCTCATTCCCGTAAAATCTTATGTCAGGACGATAATAAAGACATGTAAGACTATATACACTAGCGAATTTATACATACTGTAGACACAGGGTGGTTCTATAGAAAACCAAAGCCAACCTCATCTGCATAGGGCGCATGTCGTCAAATAACAAAGACTGACGAAAGTTCATGTCCATTTTTTGCTTAATTAGGAGCGGCCAATCTGGGGAGTGGGAAATACAGAAGAATGCACTCAAATAACAATTGTTGTGCTCGCGTGAGTTCTATCATCAGACCTCCGAAGATATATATTATCAGCAACGGGAGGTGTCAAAACGGGAGTAATATTTCTTATGTCGCAAGCGTCCATTAGATATACTACAGTATCAGAAGTGCGCACCTACCTGTGTCACACGAGCGATGTAAAAAAGGACACACAAGTCGATCGCCATCGAGCATCGCACGTAAAGAGCAATTGGCCACCCGTGTTGGCTCCCGTGCAGACGTAATATTAAACTTACAAAACCTGTCGGCCAACTGGGTAAGGTCGAATGTGGACACGGTCCAGCCGCGCTGATCGAAGGCTGTAATCGACTAATTGCACTAAAGAAGATACCCCATAAGAAAGGCAGTTGCCTTGTTGTTGTACAGTTCATATTTAGTGTTCGGTGTCAAAACGGTTTACCCATATGTAACAATAAGTCAAAAGTTTTTAACTTTTGGTTATGGTAGGTATGTCTGTGTAATCTGGAAAAGCCAAATACCTAGTACAAACTCAGTAACAAAATACCTCTAGCAAGGGCAAAAAAGGGAAAAAATGTTATAATAAAACCCAACAATGTGGTTTAGTTTATATTTTTTAGCACCAATTAGCTAAGCCGATAATTGGTTTGTGATCGTTTTGTGTACCTATTTGTGAAAAGCTGTACATAATATATTTTCTTTAGGGCAAATCTAAATTTACCGCGATAATTTTTATTTTTATAATTACATAATGGCGGTCTCTAGAATAAGTTTTCAACGATTTTTTTACGGCGCGCATGATGTGAAGCGATTACCGTAGCCATATAAACAGCGGGGATAGCGCGTCGCGCGCTCTTTCCTTCCTGGTGACTTTATTCACTCGCAGGAACACAACAACTCCGACATAGTAAAATAAATCCGTCATAGTAAAGTATGGAGTTCATGTATTTCCCCGGAGATTGAGCTATTTTCATATCCAATTTTACCAAAATTCTTATTTCAGTTGCATTATTACCTTCTTAAAATAATTAATTATTATTTATATCTTAACAGCTTTCGATTAGACCCATGAATGGCAACCAAAATAGCTGTATGCGAAAGGCGCTGGATGAAATTTGATCGAAAGCATTGTGGAAGGGTAACATATATCCAGCAGTGGGTAGATACAGGCTGATGATGATAATGCAAATAAGTTTAGAGCTTAATAGAAGAAGCACAGAAAAGAGAGTTATTCCTATATTACAACATATATTTTTTAGGTATTATCATACAAAAATACACCTTTGTAAACTTATACTGCAATCAGTTTGAAAAATGGATATGTTTTCGAAATTGTATTAGTACAATTTGTCGCTGCAAAAGGAATGTCACTATTTCTATATTTAGCATTATTACTAAAAATCTGTTTGTTATGATAAAATTATACGTATGTAAATGAGTTAAAAAAAGTAAGTTGCTTATCAACTTTCCACAAAACAAACATACGGCTCCTTCTGGCTTCATAACAATCGTACGTAAAACAACTTGAAACAATATTTGTTCAATGATTTATATAAATGTTTAACAACGTTTTGACAGCGGAGATTTCCGCAAGTTGTAAACAAACAAAACCGGGTAATCTGACAAACCAATTTTCCATGAATGCCTTTGCCAATTGGTGGTTGTAGCAATACTTGGTCAAAAGTAATGTGGAGATTAATTGGTAGACCACCAAATAATATGACAATGGGTCAAAATGTAGCCAAAGTTTATGTCCGGACTTTTAGACTAAAGCGCAGATAGGGGGAGAAGCGGAGAAGGCGGCCAAGACGCTGTACTTGACAGTCAGGCTGCGTCTACCGTAGTTGTACGGAGATGCGAACTAACTACACTGGAGTGTCAAGATTCGGCACGAAGTCCACCAATATAGGTAGATATGGGCGGAGAAATGATTTTTCATACACAGTAATGAGAGGAAGCGGAGTACACATTTCCTCTCCATCTTCGTTGGAGTCTGGGCGTTTTTACGACCAATGCGCGCTGCTGCACATCTGTTTTGATCTTTGAGAGATATTTTCTCTCTGCTCGACTATATCCACTGATTCTAAGCAGAGACGATAACAGAATTCTAAAGAACGAAACTCTATTGATTTTTTACAACACATTTCCTGTTTTATCTCCGCTTTAGTAGACTTCGAGCCTAAGACCTAAGCTTTAGCGAGAATAAGGGGACTTATATCCAGAAGTGGCTAATAGAGCCTATTAATGAGAAACAGATACTCGACCATGACAAATATTTAAGCGTACTTGTATTAAGAACCAAACCAATTGGTCGAAGGGAAAGTCAATTTATGTAACTAAATGTACAAACAGTACCAATATTGATTACGATGATCAATGATGATTGAGATCTTGAATTTACGACGTGATGCAAGAAGGCGAGACAAGTGCTTGCATGCGCACATAAATGTACTAATGTTCGAAAGGCGACATCGTTTCACCGTAAAGATGCGACCACAAAGAATTTTTTCTTTTCTTAATTAGCATCTAATCAAGGGATCCATTTAGTGAACTCCAATACACGATTTACGAGCTGCGGATGGCCAACTTTCTCACGCGCTATGGACGTAGATTCAGCGATTTTCTCGGCTCGATTTGATACATGGATGTCACTTATGTCTGAGAACCTCCATTTAATATGTAATGCTTGGTTCAATCTAAGTTACAGTTAACTTTCGATGTCATTAATGAATAACAGATAGTTAGTAGCACTAAATATTAATAGGATTATAAAATGCATTTCGAAATGTTAAAATGTATAAAATGTTTTATCAATTTTATGCGTTACTAAAATAAATAGTTGCTGTCATAGGATGTGCTAAAAACGCCCGTTTTCTACGAATATCTATGTTTATTAATATTTTAAGTTATAGAAATAATCAAAGTAAAGGGCTTAATCGCGTAACACAGTTTTTTTAATTCGTTCTGTATTAAACTCCTTAAGTCAAGTTAAGATATTACTAGTAGTCCGCGACTTCACGCAAACTTTCATTCCTTATTTTACCCCTGTACGGGATAAATTGTATAAAAATATTAATCAATGTCTTTATGTTGGAATAAATTATACACAACATGCAAAAACCAAAAAATCAAAACCAAAATCCAAACTAAACCGAAATCCTAAATTTGAAATTCAAAATCTGAAAGTCAATTCAAATCTAAATTCAAAAGCTAAAATATAAATCCAAAACCCAAGGGACAAAAGCTGAAATCCAAAACCAAATTCAAAATTCATCCAAAATCCGAAATCCTAATGTAAATCCAAAATCAAAATCCAAATCCCAAAACCAAAAACCAAAACTCAAGGAAAAAAACCCAAAACCCAAAATCCAAATCCCAAAACCAAAACCCCAAAACTCAAGGAATAAACTCAAAATCCAAATCCAGATCCATAATTCAAATCCAAAATTCGTAATCTTAAAGCAAAAAACCAAAATTCGATATTCACAATCTAAATCCAAAGTACAAAAACGAACAAAATCCAAAATTACAAATCCAAATTCAACACCAAAATGAATATTTAAATAGGCTGTGGTCGACGTTGCTTGACTTGTGTTATTAAAAAACCGAAACCAACTTAGACATAATCTGAAGTTCAGGCTACGGAGACGTTGCTTGTCTTAAGTTATTTATTACAAACGAAACCCAAGCAAGAAATAATCTGAAATTAGGCTACGGTCGACGTTGCTTGACTTGTGATTGGGATAGTTTACGGTCTGAAGACATAAGCTACTTTTTATCCCGGAAAAACATCTTAATCCCATGGGATAAAAAAAGAAACTTTGTAATCATGTGTCCTTCTATCACGTCAAAAGGAACCTAAGTACGGATATGATTTTTTTAATGCGGATAGTTTACGGTCTGGAGAGTGACATAGGCTACTTTTTATCCCGGAAAAACATCTTAATCCCATGGAAAAAAATAAACTTTGAAATCATTTGTCCTTCTTTTACGTCGAAAGGAACTTAAGTACCTACATGATTTTTAACAGGGGATAGTTTCCGGTCTGGAGAGTGACATAGGCTACTTTTTATCCAGGAAAAACATTTTATTCCCACGGGAAAAATAAAGTTTATAATCATTTTTAATAGGTTTTATCCCACGAAGTAAAAAAATTACATCAAGAAAAAAATATACACTAATCAATAGCATCTCCCCTGGACCACGCGGGCGAAGCCGCGGGTAACAGCTAGTACAAAATAGTAATAGTTATTTGTTGAACACACAGTTTTCTGGACGTCAGTATCTCAAGCCAGGACTTCTCCTCCGGGTGACTTCTAATCTGGTTGTTTATAATAACACTGTCAGAGGTGTACTCAGGAATTGTAGGGTTTCAGTATTTTTTTTTTGCGGTGTTAACTGAAACTCGTATCTAAGTAACAGCTCATAATCATCCGACATTTTTTAAACGTCCCTAACTGCTGCGGTACATTTATCTACTAACAATGTAACTAGCATCAGTCCGGATTAAATACTTTGTTTGCTTGTTTGCTAATTCAATACTGTCCGAAATGTCTTTGCTGTTACACAAAATAAATTACTTCAGTAATAATCAAATCCACTAATTTTGATTAAATTTGTTATGAAAATAGTCTGAATACTAAATATATGAAATATCCTCAATGGGGTCAACCGTAAATAATCTATATATATAAAAGAAAGTCGGGTTTGTTACAACACTTATAACTCAAGAACGGCTGGACCGATTGCCATGGTTTTTGATTTGTTGGATTTGTTTCCGTCCCGAATAGCAGAATAACTCTTAAAAACATTGGAAAATTCTCATAAAAAAAAAATAAAAGAAAAAACATTTTCCCATACAAATGAAAGTGTCAGTTGAAAAAGGGATTACGATATTTATTGGTTGACAAATATCAAAACGTCAAATCGATTGGTGTCACTTTTATGTCGCGAAAGTTGTCTGTGATTTGTTATGAAAATTTAAAAATGTCAAATCGATAGGGGTGAAAACGCTTTTCCCATGGGGTTCGAGCGCAAGAATCAAATCAGAGTAATAGACAAATTTCAAAACTAAAAAAAATAAAACAAAACGTTTTTTTTTAAAAAAATTAACAATAAGGAAATCTTTATTTTTATGAAATCTTCAGTTTTTATGGATACGGGTCTTCCCTCAACCGAAGGGGTTTAGAGCGTACTCCAACACGCTGCTCAACTGCGGGTTGGCGGAGGCCAGTGTTTTCGAACCGCCTAAAGGCCACTGACTTAACTTAACGACTGTCATTAAATGATAACAACCGGGACCGACAGCTTAACGTGCCTTCCGAAGTACGGAGGAACTCAAGATGAGCTAATGATAACAACCGGGACCGACGGCTTAACGTGCCTTCCGAAGCACGGAGGAGCTCAAGATGAGCTAATGATAACAACCGGGACCGACGGCTTAACGTGCCTTCCGAAGCACGGAGGAGCTCAAGATGAGCTAATGATAACAACCGGGACCGACGGCTTAACGTGCCTTCCGAAGCACGGAGGAGCTCAAGATGAGCTAATGATAACAACCGGGACCGACGGCTTAACGTGCCTTCCGAAGCACGGAGGAGCTCAAGATGAGCTAATAATAACAACCGGGACCGACGGCTTAACGTGCCTTCCGAAGCACGGAGGAGCTCAAGATGAGCTAATGATAACAACCGGGACCGATGGCTTAACGTGCCTTACGAAGCACGGAGGAGCTCAAGATGAGCTAATGATAACAACCGGGACCGACGGCTTAACGTGCCTTCCGAAGCACGGAGGAGCTCAAGATGAGCTAATGATAACAACCGGACCGACGGCTTAACGTGTCTTTCGAATCACGGAGGAGCTCGAGGTAATATAAACCCATCCGTGTACAGGCTACGGTCGACGTTGCTTAACTTGCGTGTTCAATTAGACTGACACGCGCAATGACGCCATCGAGCTTCTCTATTATTTTCTATTATTCATTGTTTTAATTCCATAAAATCATAAATTTAGTTCAGCTAATATGTACCACGACATTCATTGATTGTTAGGCGGTACGAAGTTCGCCGGGACAGCTAGTATATACTAAAAGAAAGAAAGAGATAAAGTTTATAATTGTAAAATGTAAAAAAATGTATGAGGTAATTTCCGAATCGGAGATTAACCTCTTGTAAACAAATGGTTACGGAGGGTCCGAAAATATTCAAGTTGAACTAAAAATAAATATGCCAATTATTTAAACATTTCAACTATGTATTTGTTTTTTTTTTTAATTTAACAAAAAAGATTTTTGAAATTCTTGATAAAACTGATGCTTAAGTTCCACTTCCGGGAAGAATTATATAAAAAAACCGGTGAAGTTAAAAAAAACCAGCAGCTAAATGTCCTCGTACGGGTATATGAATTTTAATATACGAAGAAACACGAGCAATGAAAAGAATGCCATGATATAATATCTTGCGATGGGTATAACCTTATAAATAATACATCGGTGACGCAGAAAACAACTCTATCAAGTCGCCGCGAATAACAATTATAACAAGGACACTTTTGCAAGTAGATACATCGACGTAAAAATGCACTCATCATTGCACTCAAATAATACAACACAATAATAAAGCATCAACGAAACATTCGCTAATAAAACCGCGTGGAAAAGTGCTGAAATCTAGGAAGGCTTCAGCGCGCGCTCCTGGCGGGGAGGTGCGCTTACGCACGGGGCGTGGCGGCCAGGAGGCCGAGGGCTGCGCAGCCGCCGAGCGGCAGAGCCCGTGCGGATGCTGCGGGCGGCGCGCGCACCTGTCGGATCCTCTCCAACAAATATAATATCGCACGCGGTACAAAATAACTTATCAAAAGTCTAGTGAAACGAAGTGATAAGTGGCGGTGATATTACACAGCGACTAGAGGCTGGCGTCTACGCTTCTGGATCATCCCTAGTCGGTAGGTACGATTTATTATCTTATCGCATTATCATATGTTTTGATCGCACACGCAAGTTGCAACATCCGTCGTGCGAAAATCTAGAGCTTGTGAAAAAAGTTACAACGATTTTTAAGTCAAATCGTTATTAATTAATTTATAGAGGTAATTGATATTTATAAATGCTCGAAAAAGATTATAGATGACGTAAACTGTGCGTAAACAGCGTTGTAAATAACACGAGTTGCTATTGCACGAGTAGGTATTGTTTTTCCAAGAAACACAGATTTATCCTCTAAAATATAATATTAGGTGTATAAATATAAATATCACTCGTGATCGTGACCCAACATCCTTTGCGTCTCTCATTAATAAATAATACATTTAGGTTTCTTTGATGTATTCTATTAAAATTATACATATTGTCCGCCTATTTAAACTAGAAAATAAAAGATTTTTTTGTATAGGTATTATTATTTTCCTTTCGAGTTATTTTATAAAAGTTATATATAATCTAATTAAACAAGAGTCTAGATCGAAGCAATTTCGAGTCTAGTCTAGAGCGAGCAATAAAACAGACGAGGGCGGCAATAAACTCATTTCATCGGAAAGGGAGCGCTGACAAAGCTCGGCCTTCGCTGATACTCGTAGATATGTATAATAAAGTAAATATGATGCTTAAAGGATGGTTCTCCTATTTAGGGTGCTTACATAGAGTCCAATTACCTGCTTACAGAAAGCCGGTACGTGTGAATTCAAAGCAATCTGAACTTTACTCCATACACTTATTTTGTCATACCGAAACCGTGGTTTCGGTATGACAGAGTAAGGTAAAAACCTACATGTCGCTTTATGTAGGCTTTTACCTTACTCTAGATTAGTAATTACTATGTAGATTGCTAATAAAGTGCTCAATAAGTTATATTTTTGTAAAAGCTCTTAATTATATAAATCATTATTTTAGTTATATTATATAAAAATATTACGTTTATTGTAACTGTTGGTGGTAGAGTACCAAGACTTTTCTACCGTGAACTCTCTGGTTGTAGAGTAAACTTGCCGATGTTTTCCCAGGAAACTACAGTCTGGGGTTTTTCAAGAAAGTCGTAAAGGTATTTTTACAGGGTGAAAATCCTTAGAATCAGACAGCTCGTTTGCTTGTTTACCACCCTAGTGGTATAAAATGAAGATAAAACATACATATAAAAAACTTTAGGGGGAATTATTCCAACGTACTCGTAATTAATTTTCGTGTAACTAACTATTTACGCAGCACACCCGACGAAAGCTCTGAGGTAGAAGAGATGATTTCAAGAGGATAGATACATAGTTGAAACCAGTGGACTCATTGATAACTATATCATAGTTCGTAAACGAAATTAACAATGAAAGATATTTTTTTTTTTTTTTTTTTTTTTTTTTTTTGTATACTACGTTGGGTGGCAGACAAGCATACGGCCCGCCTGATGTGAAGCGGTTACCGTAGCCATATTAACGCTCGCAACATAAAATATCGCTCGCGCGCTGCCACCCCTGCTGCCATCGCAGCATCTCCTTCCTTTCTGGTGACCTCACTCACTCGCAGGAACACAACAGCCCTCAAGGGAACCGTTATTTGGCTGCGGTATTCTGTGAGGTGGAGGCACATTCCCCAGTCGGGTAGCTTACAATTACGCTCCCTACCTCTCTTTTCGCCAGAGCTTCGTTTGTCAGTCAGCAGGGTGCACCGCGTGCAGGTGAAGTTGGCTTTGGTTCAAAGATGTTGATGAACCACTTACACCCCCAAATTATACGAACAATATGCGAAATGCAAGATATTATACGAAAAATACAGCGTAAAGTCGAAAAAATATTGTTAAGTAGATAACTTAACACTACTTTGAATGCTAAACTGTTTCGAGAATTATAACTAAACTAAAACATTTCTAAGCTAAGACGTACTTGATATCAAAGTATTTCAGCGTATAAATGAATAATTATTAGCAAAATATTTTTAATTTTAGATAGTTTTGAGGACATATTCTCTTAATTCATAAATATCGTTATACCGCAAGATGATTTATAATCTTCATAAATTATAATCGTCCTAGATAATCCCGTTTATTGAAAACCGCATGAAAATCCGCTGTAGTATCTGAGATTAACCCGAGCAAAATAAAAGTTATCGCAGCGCGGGCACCGCAGGGACTTGAATTGATAATATTTATTACAGTGTAAACAATCTCAGACAACCCCAATAACAATAACTATTATGCGTTAAGTAGCCACTTATAAAATGTTTATTTATATACTTAATGCATTATGCTTCTACATTAGCAGAAAAAACAGACGCGTCCGGATTCTTATAATACCTCGAGCTATCTTTCTCCGTCGTAAAAACTCGTAAGTCATAAATCTCAAGAATTTTCTATGTATAGTAAGTAGTAGCAACATAACCAGTAATGTAGATATAAAGTTCTATGTAGTTAACATAATAAAATATTGTAGTTAACGAAAACATTTCCTGTGTGCTAAAATTTAGGTCGGGTCTACTGGTATCGGATCTGGCCAATGGTTAATTAATCGACATCATTTTACTTAACTGAACAAGTAAGTAAGAACAAGAAGTGAACAGCACACTCATATTTCAGTGATACGATGAAAAGGGACACTTGCGACATCGACAGATCATGCTGAATTGATACTAGTCATGTTTCAAATTAAAAACTCTCATAGTTTCAAAGCTTCTGGGGGCTTACCACCAACTCTTATTGCGATTCAATAACTGAATAGACTGCTTATTCATATCAATGAATAAGCGACTCTATTTAATAACTGAATAGAGTCGCTTATTAATTGGTATGAATAAGCATTCTATTAAGTTATTGAATTGCAATAAGAGTTGGTGGTAAGGGGGCTGGTATTAGAATTCTCCTGTCTTGTAGGCAAGTAGCTAGTAGAACTGGCAACTCGCTCCCAGTTTCGCATGGGTGGAGTTCACAAATGCGACGACATTTAGGTAAAAAAGAACAATTATTTTTAAAAACTTTTTCGATTCGATCACTAAATCAAACGATATTTATTTACTACGTGTAAAATTTATTAGGACTTATCGCATATTTAAAACCTTCCGGAAGAAAACAAAGACGAGAGCACCACCATGTAAAAGTGTACCCGCTCTCTTATGTCGCACGCATCACCATAACCCATTAAGTTGTTAATGTGACATTAGCATTTAAGGAATTCTCGCGGCCGTAACCGATTATTAGAACACTTCCCAAGCAAATGTGAACGAACCTATAGCGGCAGCGAAGGCATAAATCAAGGCATTAGTGGGCTGACATTAGTTAACTGGCGAAGCGCTGCGCCTGCGCTGGATATAATAATCAATGAACAGACGTAAAGTAACAGTAATTATCTGTGGGCATAGTCAGAGGCTCCTGGAAGACAAGGGCCGCGGGGCCCTATCATTGCATAACGACGTGGGAAGTGCAATCGGTGAAGGGCAGCATGAGAGTAAACACTCGTTAGTGGCTGGTGATATCATACCGGTCAAGGAGATTACGAAGGAAAATCTCAACCGCCATAAAATGTTTTTCTATCTCTATTAAGTATGCGTAATCACGCAGTAATAAAAATCTTATTACGCGTTATTAATAGCTAAACCGGCTAAAGCACAGAACAATTAATATTACTTCCGTAGGTAGCTATACATTTAATATTTGTAATCATGACCTTGCGTTGCCATGTCAAAGCACCAGATGCTTGTCTTAAGCGGACATTGTGTAAGGTGAGCTTTCCTGGCAGACATGTTGGCAAATCATATTTTTTTACTTACTAAACTTAGATATTATATCTTTAGTACATAAACGTTGCATAATATCCAGCAATACATAATGTTGTGTTGAACTATAGTCTCGCACTGCAGAACAAATGACCGCGAAACTGCGTCTACCTACTATTCATAATCAATTACATCCCGTAAGCTCCGATGCAAATAAGCTGTATAACTACAGCATTTCCTTTCATAAGAGCAAACTCGTGTTCGGTTTGTAAAGCAAATTCAATGTCCAGCATGCGATTATAATTAAGGGCCATAAATATTGTTCATACGGAGAGTCCGCGTCGAGATCGGCGACCGGCGGACTTTCGCCCGTAAATCCTGGCACGAGTAAATAAAGGTGCAAACCTTAATTAACCGTTTCAACCGGCAAACCAAATATTCTCCAGAAATTCACGGAGATTATTTGCGCGAAATTACTGCTAAAAGTAATTTACTACGCCGAAACTGTCTGTGTTGCAGCAGCAACTGAACAGAGCCCCGTAAACTAATAATAACATTTCAACAAACCCGAGTATTTGTCTTCAGTACACAATAAGCTATAACGACCTATATAACCTATCCTAATACATTACGGTAGCCGGTGTCTTTTCAAAATGGTTGTTTTGAAACCCTGTTATTAAAATCGAATGCATGGTATGCATGTCAACGTAAGCAAACACGGGACAAGTCTGTTCAACTCCCGTCTGCCAGAAGTGCGTTGTATTTGTTCTGCGCAAACAATGTTCCTAGGCAAGTACTCCTGACACGTTTTTCACGAGGTGCGACTGATATTAATACCTTACACTTAGATTTAACATCCCCAACAATTAGATGGATGCTGACACGCGTGCCACTAAATGCTCTAACACTTCTGTCAAGGATCATCTCGCCAAATTGTGAAAACCAACAGAGACTAACCATATTCAAGAAGGTATATGTTGAGAAGAAATTGTTATTCATTAACGGTTGGTTGCTACTTGCTACTGTTCATGAAAGACAATTAATTTCTCATACTTTAAATACCTATTATTTTGCTAACTGTTAGTATATGCATTTAGAATTTATGAGGTTAGACAGATCGGCGGCATTGCAAAACCAGTTGGCAAACCAAATTTATTTTGTGGTCGTTCCAATAAAATCTCGCAACCTAACATCCTACCTAATGTCTGTTAATATTTTATATGTCAGCAAGACATATGATAGGGTTCACGTCCTACCTAAATATTTATGAACATGTAACTCTGTTTTCTTAACCTCCATACTTTCGTATCAGTTGCGAGACGAGAGAAAGTACCAGTACTTGCATTTCGTAACCATTTTGAAACATCTAAGAAAATCGATAAGTATGAATTGTTTTCTCAGAATACAAAGCTAAAAATCGCAAGAGGAAAATATATCCATGTAACTACAAACTCTATAGATAGTAAAACAGACAGCAACAACAGACGCTTGACAATTTTAAGCGGTGAGAATTATCTTGGAAACTTGTAACTAATGTATATATTAATACAAACTTCTAACAATAAAAATATTGTCGTCTGTTTGTATTTACTAAATAAAACTGATAACTGACTGAATACCTAGTTTTAGTGTTACAAAGCCCAAACAATTGTAGTTTCGTATGTTTGAAATTTTGTATAAGCGTAAGCATCCTGTGAATCCTGTAAATGTTTTAGCGAAAAGTTCCAAATATCGGTCATAGGACGCACTTGTTGAATGTCAATAGGTAAGGTAAGCCCTAATATTTGTGACCAAGCCTGATCCATTTTTAACTATTATAATATAGAGAAACGTGCGGACGAAACCTACGTCAACCTGTTGTGTAGTATAAATGGCTTAAACTTCGGATTTAAAATTAAAACTAAAGACTATTATTATAATTCTTGACAAAACAATGAAAAAAACAATCATAAGGTCACCACAAGTTATGTTCGCAGTGGGGATATATTATTAGAAGTCTACCAACCGAACATTAGGCTTCGAGGCTTGGCCGTCATAAATTTGTATGTGGAGCGCAAAATGTCGTCGTGAGATGTCGACGAGCGATAACTCGCTTAATGTGGCCACGGGCAGATCATCGCCATGCAAATATTGTAATTATGATAGTCGCAAGAAGCCGGTTCGCTAGCATTCGTGAATTATGTGGTCACATTGAAGGTGAGCGGGGCCACGATTTCGAATACGAGGAATCGGCGACATTGTGGCCGTTTAAACCTCCGAACAAAACTGTCAAAATTATACTGTCCAAATTAATGCTTCCAGAGCACTTAAGAAGAACATTATCTCATTCTTACGTCCGCGGTTTTTACCATTAACATTGTTTAAAAGTATTCTTCTGTCACGTCACGATGCATTAACGTGGAGACATTGAACCTGACTGTGTTGACCCCGTTGACATGGCTTAGACACACCAGGTATACGACAGCTATGAATCAGCCTTCATAAAAACATTGTCTGTTAATAATTAAGTAAACATGACATCATCTGTGTCTTAACTATTGAGAAATATTTGAAGTAAATTCAAAATAAAATAAAACCATTGGCTTTATAATTATATAATTAAAAGCTAAAAAAATATTAAAATTTCCAGTGTTAAAATGTTATTTATATATTAGATTTAAAATAAGGCAAGTACAAATAAAATCAGTAATGCAAATAAGTAATACAAAACCCTTTCTGCGTGATCACGACTCGCAACAGGACTTGAACCGCTGGTTTTTATTTATTGATTGAACAGTAAATACATAAATCTTTTTGTCATTTTTATATGGTGAATAGTAGCCCAATATCCTTTCTCAACGAATACCTTTACGAAATTTCAGCGACGTTTGGCTGCGATTGTGTAACAGACGGAGTGACTCCTTTTTTTATTTTAGACCCATTTTTTAGACCTCATAAATAATTATTTTGTTACTATAGTACGAACATTCTATTACTTTTGAACTTATGAACTCTAAAGGACTTTATATTATACTTAATCGTAACACAAATAACTAACGTGACTGGAATTATTGGAATCAGAACTAAAACACCAACATCGGTTGTTTCAACGCACGATTGCGTTATGAAATGCATTAAGCATTGTGTTGTCTGGACAGATTCGATAAGTATCTGTAGGGAAGGAGTGGCGCGCTGACGCTGCACGCGTGAGACGCGGTCGGCCCCACCAGCCCCAGCAGCGACTTCGCTCGTGCACCAAGGTGGCCGCTACGAGAAACCAGATATGCAATCCAGATATTTCACAATCACTATAACATGCAGCTCAAAAGGATAGTGTTAAGTATTTATAGTATTTGACAAAATATAAATTACCGCGTACTTTTGGGTTATTTGTCTCAGTTATCTTGTTACTTCTAAATGCAGAAACAAACAGAAAATAAGATGATGAAAATAAACTATATGATAACTGATAATAATGTATATTATACCTATTCGCCGCAAACTAACACGGCGCTTTAACTCTTCCAATCATTTTTAGTTTATTATCGAATAACTTCGGATGATCACATTCCAACGCAAGAATTTTTAAAATCGGTTCATAAACTCCAGCGTAACTTACATTAAAACATATAGTTGACTGAAAAACCGTCTTCTTTTGTCAACTCGGTTATATATATAGTATTATTTTGAACTCTCAAGTGTTGAAATAACTCGAAAACATGATAACTCGTGCCATTTACTCTAACGTAAATTTTGTTTTCTGGTAAGGTATTAGTTCATCAATCATTAATTACAAGGTTACCCATTAATTACTGGACATCCTGTACACACAGATTTAATAGATTTACGAGTTGGTAATGCGATATAGGGTAAGAACTGTAGACTTATTTACCGATCAAAGCATTAAAATAATTATTGGTTCTGGCTTATAATCCTTCGTAACTATTTCTGGTCATGCAATGATCCATCATTCAAAGACACCGAATAGAACAGCTGATGTTGAGTGTGCGTGTATGTCGATATTAAAAAACGCTTAGCTGTTAGCTGCAGAGTTATTTAAAGTAAAATGCATGAATACCTTAACAAGTATTATGCATTTTTATATAATAATATACTGCCTCCGGTGGGTTTCTGTCATTCTTTCTAGGTGCTATTTCATTGACGTTTTTGGGACAATTAAATTTATTGGTGATATGACTTTCGTTTGCAATATTTTGGTAATATTAATGTTACGTCGTGAATAGATTACATTTCATCAGAATAATAAACTCATATACAAACCAATAAAACACTTAAACGGTAGCAGTTACACAATGAATGAATTACCTAACATGGAAAATGTTACTTACTTGAATTATTTAATACGCCGGCCCTAATCGCTTTGGCCACTGCCAGGAACCAAACTTTACATATGGAGCACTCAGAAAATATATTCACAAATTCGTTACCTAGGAACTACTACTAATGATATACTCGTACATACGCTACAATTGTTTTATATACCCTTAACAATTAACCCTCTTTAAAGACAAGGCGATAGAATTTATATTAGAAAGGTAACCTCTCTACTAAAATCTGTGACCGTCTTTTGGCAACATGGTTCAGCTCCACGATAGCATTGAAGTAATATTTTATTGTTGTTAAAGTTACACGAATGTTGCCATACGCGAAAGCTCAAATGGATATTACATATAGGTAATGATTTCACGTCTTGTCCATTTCTTTGATTGTTATATACATACATCATTATTTTTTACATCGTTACTTATATGATTTATATATGTTATATATTATTTTTATATGAGAGGGGGGCAAACGAGCATGTGGGTCACTGGTGGAAAGCAATCAGCAACACCAAGGGGTCCTCGAACCATTGCCAGCGTTTTAATGAAAAAAAAAGACTGTTCTTGAAGGCAAGTTAATTCTGGTACAGTTTCACCGTTCGTGATATAAAATTTCTTAGGTAACGTATTGTAGTAGATCGCCAATTATCAAAATGATATGGAATTTATGGCGAGTTGTACGATAATGGAAATCAAATCAAACAGCTCATCCGAACACTCCCCGTTATATAATTTGTATAGAACGCAAAAAGACGCTACATCTCTACGTGTAGAGAGAGTCCAGTCGATCCGAGAGAGTTGTATGCGGTCAAATGGAGCAAGCAAGTACTGGGGCGCACAGGCATAGTACAAATATATTTGTACTATGGCACAGGCCCAGAGATGAGAACAGTATTATGTACATGTTAGTTACATGCATTTTTATAGTTTTAGTACAGTGTTTCCCAATTAGAGGTACGCGTACCCCCGGGGTACGTGAGATTGCATCAAGGGGTACGCGCAGCAATCACTTAACTAAAATATTAAATCCTTAAAAACAATAATGCAATAACAATTGCCAAAAAAATATTCAATTTAATTAAACGATCAGTAGGTAAGTCAAACGTATGCATCGAGGGCTTTAGTGTGTCTTTAGAATGTCTAATAATAATAATATATATAAAATACACCTGATTTCATTTTTTACTTAACGTTCCGACAATAAGGGGTACGCAAGTTTGAGGTCTTTCTTGAAATGGTACGTAGAAAAAACTAATTGGGAACCGCTGTTTTAGTACATGAAATTGTAATATGAACCAATATATATTTATTTTATTACATTTTATAAATATATATGTATTTCACTAGTTGCAACCCGCGTGATAATAATACATGGATAAAAAAAATTGGTTGCCTGTAAAGTCGGTATACGGGCGAAAGTTTTACGTGACAACGACTTTGAGTGGTAAAATGTTTTCGAGTGGAAGGGACGCATGCCTTTCACTTTTTATGTCTGTCTCTCTCGCTCTTAGGCGGGCTAACCATGCCCGAGTGGAAGGGACGCGTGCCTCTCACTCGCTCTCATTGTGAGCGCATAACGTGAGCGCGTTTCTTGAAGTGTCACCCGGCTAACCAATTTATAAGACGTTGTCACGTCAAAAAAGTGCCGTTTGGATGAAATTTGGCCTATAATCTATATCTATGTGTAGGCCAAATTTCATCCAAAGCCAAATCCGTTCAACCATTTACCTGTGAAAGATTAAGTATAATGTGAAAGAGAATTAATAATCATACATAAAAACTTTCGCGTTAATAATATTAGTGAGGATTTACAGTTGCATGATTAGAATTTTAAAAATGTGATCACTTGCGTCTGCTCAACCTACTTATTGGTATTTTATTGATTCTAATTCTCATGGTTGTTTGAAAGATTACTGTAGATATAGCATTGATATAACGGTGATCTACTTGACATCACTGTAAGGATTCCAGAACAGACTAAGTTTCAAAGGAGTGGAAGCTTTTTCGTAATCCACAAAAACTACAGAACGGCAGATTGTACTCTGTGGTTTTTGCACAAGTTACGTACTTTAATGATTGTCTTTTTATTTTATTTAACACTATTTAACTGTCTGCATGTACATGCAAATAAATATAAAAAAATCATTAATATTCACTACGTATAATAGAAATTTTAAATATGTTTGTAAGTTTCGGTTTCGGTTTCGGCTGAAAAACCGGATACTACTTTTAACACATTAAATAAATATGTAGTTTTGTGTATATCGGTGCGGTTCTATCTTCAAGAAACATTTAATTGAATTGACAAGAACTAACTAATTCTAAAATGTGTCGAGTTGTGAAGTTACATGTATAATTATACTTGTTACGTCATAGGTTTTACTACCTACTTTGTCTATTCAAATACCTGACATTTAAAGCTAAGCGAGTGATAATGAACAAAACCTACAATTTAATACAATAATTTATTACGTAGTCCGAAAACAAAAATGATTATTATATGAGACAAATGTCAATCAAACGACAATTTGATTGACGATTTACAAACCCGTATCAGATTAAAACTAGATATTTTCGGAAACATTTTAATGTTAAAATTATGTTTCAAGTTATTTCTATCGCCGTAAATAAAGTTACACGATTACTGTAGAGCCACAATCATAGATTACTTAATAATTTTACATCTCTCATATTCGGTAAGTAGGTCCTTATTACCCCCAAATGGGGCTTCTAGGTGACCAATTAGCGCTCTAGGGTAATAATGTAGCTATAAAAGGCTCTAGGGCGGTAAGTAATTTAAAAAAAACACTTCACTCTTTCAAAAAGTTCGCGTACATCTAACCATCATACTGGCAATAGACATCATGCATTCAGCCCAATGACAAAAGAGGTCGCTTCGCTATTCAGCCTTGTCTTCGTATGAGTATATTAGTTATCAATTTAAATATCGAACGACGAAGCTCAATTTCCTTCTAGAAAAAAAAAAAATAAAAAAAAGAGATGAAAAAAGGCGGGAATAGAAACTTTTACTTTTAATATTGTTTGTTTTCGGGATTTTTTTATAATTACGTGCTAATAAGGAAAAAAACATGAGTTCTGCAAGTGATGAAGATATAAGCTGCACTCCCGATTCAATGAAAATGGAAGCTGAAGCAGCAATTAACAATATTTTGCCTGAAAGTTCTAAAGAGAGATATTTGAAAACTTACGACGAGTTCATGAAGTGGCGAAAAGAAAAACAAGTAAAGTCTTTTATTCTTGTAGTCCCGGTTTTTTTCTACTTACCTCACAATCGAGATGTAAAGCAGAGTAGTTAGCTCGGGTGTAAGCATCAATTGCACCCTCGAACTATAGGCGCCCTCGCTGCGCTCGTGCGCCTAAATATCTCGGGCTGCAATTGATGCCTTACAGCCCTTGGCTACTAATCTACTATTAGTCTTAGGACGCATTCTTTACCTACATATGATAATGCAAGGCATTAGATTAGACTTTTTTATTAGACTTTGGGGTGTAAGTGGTTCATCAACATCTTTGAACCAAAGCCAACTTCACCTGCACGCGGTGCACCCTGCTGACTGACAAAGGAAGCTCTGGCGAAAAGAGAGGTAGGGAGCGTAATTGTAAGCTACCCGACTGGTGAATGTACCTCCACCTCACAGAATACCGCAGCCAAATAGCGGTTCCCTTGAGGGCTGTTGTGTTCCTGCGAGTGAGTGAGGTCACCAGAAAGGAAGGAGATGCTGCGGTGGCAGCGGGGGGTGGCGGCGCGAGAGCGATATTTTATGTTGCGAGCGTTAATATGGCTACGGTAACCGCTTCACATCAGGCGGGCCGTATGCTTGTCTGCCACCCGACGTAGTATAAAAAAAAAAAAAGACATTTTGCAAAAAAACAAAAGTCATTTATGTGTGGTGATGTTCACGTGTTGATCATAAACTTCATCCACTAAGAGAGGACGGTACGGTCGTATTGACACATCAGAGACTTCCCGGTAATTCTGATAATACAGCGGTAACCCCAATATACTTCCGATAATTATTTCTACTATCTATATCTATATAAAAATCAATGCCACTTTCCGTTGTAATTTTATAACTCAAGAACGGGCTCACCTATCCAAACCAAATGTTTAGGCTTTGTTCGGACTATTTAGTAGATGGTTTATGTGAAGTTTGCACAAAATCGGTAGAGCGGTGCGTCATTTATCACATTTTTTGTAACAAATGAATTCAATAAATGGCGGAACATTTTGTTAATGGGGATTGTGCTGTCAAATTGAAACTTTTTTCATTGTTGACAGTACAAGCATGTTGTTATGTCATTCATGCGGTCATTTTATTTTGGACGTTCTTCGACTTTATGTTGCCTGTTCCAGAGTCGGTACCCCCAGCCGTTTGTTTATACATGCTCAAATTGTTTATCCAAATGTTTTGAATTAAGTTTTAAAATAGCTAGCAATTAATAAAATATTTTATTGTTTGAATAAATTAATTTGGTGTTCCAATTAATTTATTTATTATTTCACTTTATACGTAGCGAAGCACGTACCGGGCCGCTAGTTTTATATAAAGTATACGTGGTTCACTAGTAGCACAGTATTAAGAGGAGTCCTACCAGTAATATGACTCCTTTGTTTTTGAATGCGTGCCGCCACTGTGTATACCTACGGCCAGAGACTTGATCAAGAGTCAGGGTTGACAAAACAAAAACTACTCAAATTTTTTATAACTATGTACTCAATAATTTAATTTAAAAGACAAAAAAAGGGGTCAAGTGCGAGTCGAACCCGCCCATGAAGGGTCCGTAGCAGCAAGTAACATAATATAAAAGTTACGATTTATGACGTATTAAAAAAATACTACTTACTAGATCTCGTTCAAACCAATTTTCGGTGAAAATTTGCATGTTAATGTACATCAT
Source organism: Hypsopygia costalis (assembly GCA_937001555.2). Classification (NCBI taxonomy): domain Eukaryota; kingdom Metazoa; phylum Arthropoda; class Insecta; order Lepidoptera; family Pyralidae; genus Hypsopygia; species Hypsopygia costalis. The sequence goes on from OW443332.2 coordinate 22,888,217, forward strand.
TATATTTTTTAGTTTTATCATTCTATTATTTTAGGGGGGCGGGGGGTCATGTGTCCCCCACACACACATTTTACCACTATGGACACTTCCATAGTGGTAAAATGTGTGTGTGGGGGACACTATTCAGTTGAGAAAAAATGATATTAGAAACCTCATCATCATTCTTGAACACCTATCCATACCCCACAAGTATTGGTTTCATGAAAAAAAAATATGAGTTTCAATTCTAAGTATGGGGAACCCCCAAAACTTATTGTTCTATTTTTGTTGTGAAAATCTTAATGCGGTTCACAAAATACATTTACTTACCAAGTTTCAACAGTATAGTTCTTATAGTTTCGGAAAAATGTGGCTGTGACATACGGACAGACATGACGAATCCATAAGGGTTCCGTTTTTTGTCATTTGGCTACGGAACCCTAAAATTATTTAGTCATCATCATTAAAAAAACCATAAATGCGTAACCGATACATATTTTCTATTAATTTTACTTTTGATATTTTTAGAGTTCTGATATTAAATTTTACTATAATTATAATAGATTCTCATACGAATATACAATTTCAGTGGAAACTGTAACGGACAACACATAGGGCCGTGTTTTAAACTTAACATTTTTCAAAACATTAAATTCAAAAATGTTGCATTAAACTCACTTCCAGTTCATCGCAGTAGTAGATATAGAGTTACATTTAAAAACAGAACAAATTCATTATGAACGTGAATAATTCCTTACGAGTACCACTTACACCCTTTCTTTATATGAAAGTTACTTTAAGATACATCCCTTCCGATTAGAGAGCGCAAACTAACGGACATTGCGCTCGCCGACTCTGCCGCTCGCTTCCCCGCGTCCCCCCCATCGTTGCTCTGCGCAAGTACATAAGTCATCTGACTGTATGTAATCTTAAGACTGTGCTAGTAGTCACCACCATCTTTGAGCTAAAATCAACCTCACCTGCACGTCGTGCATCCTGTTGACTCACTAGCGAGGCTCTGGCGAAAGAGGTAGGACGAGCGTAGTTTTAGGCTGCCCGACTGGTGAAGTATCTCCTTCTCACAGAAGATAGGATCCAAATTACAATTCCCTTGAGGGTTGTTGTGTTGCTGCGAGAGAGTGACGATACCAGGAAAGAAGAAGTTGCTGCGTCGGCAGCTGGAATGTTGGCGCCCTTAAGGAAATTATTATATTCCATTGTCAACAATAATGTGAATCTGGCATTAATAGAATCAGGCGTTTACAGAATCTGACATTTGTAGAATCATTCAATTCATAGAATCTGGCCTTATAAACTCGTCTGACATTTACAGAAATTGACATTTGTCGACTAAACCTTTGACTCGCAGGAAAATGATTTTTGGGCAAAATAGAAATTTCGGTGGGGTGAGTTATATCGCGGGCAGCGTGGTTGCAGCCGCTGATTAATTCGCGTCCGGTTTGTGCGAGTGGTCGCCGCGCCGTCTGCGCGCGTTAACCCACTTGCAGACTGGTGCAGTTGACACTAGGCGGCTCAAGGACTTCACATAATGTACAACAAATACTAATTCTTTACATAACGTTCAACTTCCAAACTATCTACAAAGCGCGTTGAGGCAACTACAAACACAATGGTCAAAACGTAATAAACATGACCTGTCAAACGTAACCAAACAACAAGAGATACTCTCACTATCAATACTTGAAATGGCTTTTAGTCTAAAAGGATTTTGAATGTGACAATAAGCGTAAACTGTTTTGTTTGAACGTAATTCATCTGTCGGACATAATTTCCGAAATGAGGACAAACGGTGACGCGACCTAAGTTAAACTGATAACGCGATCTAGGAGCATTCCTAGCTACGTTTTGGTGCATCATGCAATCGCATTATCTAACATGTACCTACGAAATAAGTCGTTCTTAGAAAAAACTTTTACATTATCTACACACCTGCGGCCTGGTGAGGTCTTTGCTCATAATGTCAGTCATACTGTCTACTCTAGTGTAAATATTTCATCAACCATAATAATGGGCGTGTATTACATTACAAGCAGACATAAGCCACGAATTAAAATGACGGATGCGAGTGCATCGTAGAAAGCGGGGAGCATTGTAAGAAAGTCTAACTATGTCGTCGTCGTCTACCCTTATTTATCCCACTGCTGGATCACGGGTCTCCCCTCAATTGAAGGGGTTTAGAGCACACTCCACCACGCTGCTCAACTGCGGGTTGGTGGAGTATACAAACAATGTAAACTATTCAAAAACATATTAAGTTTTTCAAATGAACTACAAGAAATAAAAATAAGGAAACAAACATAATAATAAATGAAAAACAACAAGTTGAAATTATGCAATTTCAAATCAGTTAAAAGAACGCCATTATGAAATGATTACTTATTGTATTCGTGTACGTATTCGTGTACCCAGGCAGGAGTCACATTTCGAAGGGAGACGTCGCGTTTCATCGGTGAGTCATGAAATTGCAACGAAGGTAAATTTATAATCGGCAAACCGGCGACATTCCACAATTCCTTCTTATAGTCACAAGACAGGCAGGCTTTGCCGCGACTGGCCTCCGTGCTCAATGAGCTGTTACCGAACCAACGACAGAATTCCAAAACTATCAGACATATAATGAATACGAACTGAATACTAATAAACTTCACATTAATTACAACGAGCACTTTCATAATGATATACAGCACCAAAATTATAAAATCGACGCCCTAAATCCGATGACGTGAACGTTATTTATTATCTATACCAACTCCATGCCTATGTGATATAGGCATGGATTATCATTATCGTTTCTCCTAAAGTTAAACTATTCCTAATAAGTTGTCGCACTGATTGACTTTTCATTGACTTCGAAGCTACATATTTTGTAGTCATGTTATTATGCTAAATTTGAAGGATTTAAAGAGTGTTTTGTGGCTTGATCTACCACATTCGTAAGCTTGTCAGGCCGTGAGCTGAGCATTCAATGTGGATTAAGAATATCTCATTATACGTGATGTAAACTCTCCACTACCAGCGTAAAGTTAAAATATCATTATTACTTTTGTTTTACACCCACGTATTCTTTTTCAGTTTAGATAACTTAGTACTTAGTGTTCTTAGTGCAGTGAGGCAATCTTTATGTTGAACTGGAGAACGAATGAATATTACAGGGTGGTCCATTCTCTAGTCCGTCCGTTACGAAGTGCATAAGTTGAAAAAAGAATAATAGGGCGTCTTCCTTCCCAACGTTTTAATTTAACAACGGAAGCCGCATGACTCGGCAGGATAAAAATCAGATTAATTTTCACTGTTGCCTGCTTGCGACCGAGTAGTCTCTGTTGAAATAAATTGCCTCAAAACATTGGAGCGACTTGGATGTTTAGACAAAGAGACAGGCCAGAGATACGGCGAAAGCATGAATTGAAATAAACGTGATCTCACCAGGAAGCCCGCTCTTATAATAGGACAAGGGTATAAGAAGAAAGGCCAGTGACTTTGTAAAACTACATGTCTATTAATAATGCAGCAATTAGGATTTGATCTGATATTATTACTGGCAAATACTGTTTATCTAAATATATAGAGGGCAAAGGTGACGGAATAATAGATCTATCAAAACACAGCTCCAATTGTGACGGATTGGGCTAAAATTAGGCATAAAAAACCGGCCAAGTGCGAGTCGGACTCGCGCACGAAGGGTTCCGTACCATTATCTATAAAAACGGCAAAAAAATCACGTTTGTTGTATGGGAGCCCCCTTAAATATTTATTTTATTCAATTTTTTAGTATTTGTTGTTATAGCGGCAACAGAAATACATCATCTGTGAAAATTTCAACTGCATAACTATCATGGTTCATGAGATACAGCCTGGTGACAGACGGACGGACGGACAGCGGAGCCTCAGTAATAGGGTCTCGTTTTACCCTTTGGGTACGGAACCCTAAAAAGTAGCAATCATGGGTAAGGCGCATCCGCTAAGAAGTTTCTAAAATTGACACGGGGTACCAGGATATGTTTTTATGGAGTCGCAGAAGAAAGTTAGCTCAGTTATAAAATAGCTTCAAATAATAAATTTATGTAAACTATGAAATAACATTTAAGTACCTACAACAAAGAACATAAATAGTACTAACATGAATGGTGCAGGTGAAAATGTATTTACAGTGAAGAATAATGAGTAATTATCTAATTATCTACGGTGTGCGTCGACATTAATTAGGTTTCATTAGAACACTTGTGCCCCAATAAGAAGCAATGAAAGCGTGTGTTAGCACCTGGAAGTGCGCGCTCTAGCCGCCTTGGCTCGCCTCCAGCTCTACTGAACTTTGACAAGAGGCAACGGCAAATCGCTGTTTCACATCCGCCTCCTGCTCCAGGCAAATCAAGCGACTAATTCCAGGAAATATAGCGAGAAAATTTACTATAATACAATTTTTCAGATAAAAGCTCTAGTAAGCCTGAGCCTTTATACAACAGTTCCGCGGTGACACTACACTACAACAACTTACCGTTTTCATTAAGAAAATTAATAAACATATTTCATACAATCCGAAATTAATTTGTGAACACAAGGAGGTCGATGTTCCTTGGATTTTTGCCTTAAGATATTGTAACAAAAACAAAAATTTTATGAGAGGTTGCATCAATTGAGTTGCATCCAACGATAATACTTTACAAGTTGCCCTGACATATTCAATGAGGCTTGTGTAAAAGCAATATTATTTTAAAGACGTTTTGTTTATTGCTTTTTAATAATGCGGGACGCTTTTCTATATAGTCTCATTAGAGGAATTGGTGTATGGTTATTCATTGATAATAATTTAGACGTCATTGATCGCGTCCAGCAAATGGAATGGTAGATTGAACAACTATGTACTTGAACGTGTGATCGGATGTCAATTAACAGTGATATACATCTTGAAGGTCGGGCCGGGCCGTGACGAATCGTGCCGATGCCGAAATGAGTCCGGCTCCGTGCCACCGGGTACCGGCCGGGCCGCAGCCGACACACTGAACTGATAATTTACTTCTTATAATTACGTGCCCCAACTAACATCGAACAGGTGTCGGCTGAACTCGGCTGTTACAGTAACTACGTCGGTATAGACTTTAACGGCGATAAATAGTTATTCAGATAGTTGTAAATTAATATCCTCTGCGTTAGTTATTCTGTGGATTTTAATGAGATTATAAATCACTACATAGTATAAAACAAAGTCGCTTTCTCTGTCCCTATGTCCCTTTGTATGCTTAAATCTTTGAAACTACGCAACGGATTATGATGCGGTTTTTTTTAATAGATAGAGTGATTCAACTGGAAAGTTTATATGTATAATACATGCATAACATAGTAGAAAAACACTGATAATTTAGAGGTTTCTAATGTGATGTCGTAAATAAACACATTTTTTTGCTCTTTCATTGCAAACGCTGGCTGAACCCAACGAGATAGATCAAAATAATGTAGTACAGTATTGTTCACCTTAAAATGGTCTACAAAAAAGTTCGCGATGGTATATGTCTATCTCTTAGTGGTAACACACAATAACCGTTATTTTATCCTTTGCTTTTTACAAGAAATAATGCCTTATTTACGAAGCGATTTTAAGCAATACAGAATTAATCCTTATCCAATTAAGTACCTTAAATACATTGCGCATTTAATATAGATCAATATGGCCCTTCACAGCATGTAATTTAAATGAATAGTTTAGAAGATATTACACATTTAAAATGCAGGGACATAACGGCTGTGGCGGTACCGGCCGCGGTGCCGGCGGCGTGTGCCTATAACTGGGGAAGGACTGGATAGGACAAAGCGCAAAGACCTTCTGTAGTACATTTAGTATCAGCATTGCACCCGTGCGAAGCCGGGGCGGGTCGCTAGTTACATATATAAAAGTTAGCCAGTCAACGGTAATTTTTGTTCAACATTCTCGCATGCATTTAAAAATAGTTGGTATAAGATTTCATCCATGGATTTTTTCCGCAGACATATATTCACTTTCCTCGTTTCGACACCTGTTCCATCAATATTTCATAATTCATAGCCCAAATCGCATTATGAAGATATTAGTACGTTGAGAAAGCGAATATAGCTTTAGAATATGGAAGTTGAATGTAATATTTATTCACGAAAGTAGTATATGTTACAAAGAAGTATAATGAAAACTTTTAACGTAGGATTGACGTTATAATATATAGTTGGGATTACGTAACCACACGTAGTGAACAGACGGCGCAGGGCTGATGAAAGGCCGACCACAGACGTGCGTGGGTATCAGTAGACAATGATAATCCGGCGGGGTCCACGAACTGCACCGGAATGCAAATAAATAGATGCACATAAACAGGACGAGACGGCACACCTGCCGTTGATCGGTGAAATAAACAATGCATGTCATCGCGAATGATGGAACACGAACCGACGCGTAGCTACGCGGAATCGTTCACTCACATGAAAATTTACATACAAAGTTGTGAAAGAATACCAATCGTTTCTTTCATCGACCATGTGTGTTATTCCCAAGGAATATTACCAACGACGTCGACGGATATTAAAATGAAAGGACGTTGAGACGTGCTGAAAATAATTGAACATATGCAGTCTTAGTTCTGTCTCGTCGTCTTCATATATGAAATGGTAATTACAGCAGAAGTTCAACGTTATTTTTGTATCAAAGCATACTTGGCTGCATCGTACTGTAGCATATTTTCATTTAGTTACACACAGAATGAGATCTCATCCTATCCAAAAATTAGAAATTTTGTATCGTACTATATGCTTTATGTTACATAGAAATTTATCTTCTCGCATATCTAACCGTAAAGCTCCCTGTATTTAATTTAAATTAACTCAGTTCAACCATCATATACCTATAAGTGTAACTTTGAGTTATGCATTTAACACTTTATTAAACGGTTGATTAAATTAGAATACTAACGTTAAATAACATGTAAGAAAACCAAAATAATAAGTACATATACGTCCATGATTTCTAAATAAACTCATCGTAGTTACAACACAACATTGGTCGTTCATAACACGTGATTAAAGGTGAGATATTCATTAGCGTTTCGCCTCATTACCACCACAACTTGGTTGATGAATTACATTTTGTTTCATTGATTAGACAGTGGTTACGGGTGTATCGGTACACAAATTGGGCGCCCTGTCTGTTTAATGCAGATGATATCTTAGGTAAAACAATAACACTTTAACGCCGTTCAAATCCAATTCTTTTAACATTGAACATATGATTTCCTGAAGGACGTAATTTCCTGTTTGATCTCCAACTATTGCTAAACCCAGACCACCAGTTTTCAGCTAAGCTTTTAAGCTGAGAGTCGATCAGAATTATATTTGCATTAAATGATATTTGTACGACGGAATAGCAGAATATGCACTACATGTGCATATTCTGCTATTCATGAGATGTGCATATCGAAATCTAAGTGATCTTCAGCTAGCCATTCTGGTAAACTGAGGTGGAGAAACTCATCGCCCCCGGGCAGGGCTCTAAAATTCAAGTAGTTATTTCGGTTCTTATTAGAATAGTGTACGAAATTTTAATCCAAATATCGATGTCAACTTATAGTCTAGATTCATTATGAATGTTACAGGCGGGGCGATGTTAAGAGCGGCCGCGGCGGCGCTAGCGTGCCTCTGCTTGGCGCGCACCTCGCTCGCCGAAACCCACAGCCTACGCACGTATACACAAAATTCACACAACCCCAAGGTAAATACTACCTACTATAATTTCGAAGATCAACAGATTTTTCAGATCGGCAAACAAGCAAAAGCCTTGTCTGGTGTGAAATAATCGCTCCTGCGCTATCAGCCAGGTCACCAGGAAGTCAGGAATTGTTACGTTGGTAGAGGTACCAACGTAACAATTCCTGACTTCCTGGTGACCTTTGACTGGCCGTGTGGTTTCCGGCAGACTAGAATAGAATCACTCCGTTTCTTCCTGTGGATGTAGTACAAGGCGACTAAGGGAAATACATTATCAAATATCGATCAGGCCTGCCCAACCCGTTTGGCCAGCGTGGGGAGTGTAGGCCAAATCCTCCTTCCGTCTAGGACGGACGAGAGAGGGTCGTGCTCCTGCAGTGGAGACTAAAATGGACCTGATGATGATGATGGTGACCGCACTCACTAGTAGCAACACAAGTCTTTGGGTCTCTGGGAAATTATTATTTGACTTCAGTCTTCTGTGCGGTGATGTGATAACTCGGATATACATTTAAAGAAGACGTTTTGAAAGCACTGCGCTCACTGGCGGTGTGGCACGGTCAGAAATTTTAGACAGAGAAACCAAAACAGACCATAATAAATTTGTCAATAACATAATAACTTCGATTGATAGCCCGGCATGTCGCGACGGCAGACTTCCACCTTATTACTACTGTGTTATTATGATCTAATGGGCGTGTGACCAATGTTCTAAAACTATAAAAACTCTCTATCAGTAACGTAAAATACATAAAAGTAGAACGATCTGCGATCTCAAAATTTTAATAACTTATTTCCGACTTGTTTTATGGTCGATCAAAGTTTGGTGGGAAAGTCCATTTTAAAAGTATGAAATTATAAAAAAAAATATTACCATTGTAGAAACAATAAAAAATACTATAACTTTTGTTACGGCACTAACTACATAAACGCAATATTTAACATAGCTGTCGTACAAATTTCTGATTTAATGCATATATAATAGCGTATCGTGACGTCATAATACTGTATGCCTTTTGTATGGAGCGTTTTCGGGATAGTCCAAAATTGTGATCTTCAAGTTATCATATCTCGAGAAGTTTTTAGCCTATCGAAGTAATTCTTTCACCTTTAGTTATATTATTGTGACGTCTTTAAATAACAAATCGAAAAAAAAAATGGTATACAAGCCTATTATAAACATGAGCCCCTTGCCGTGCCGTCCCACCAATGGACGTCAGACCTAACGAGAACTGTTCCAAGATCAATGTAGTTGTGGTTGTTGTTATGTATGAGTCCGACCCAATAAGAGAGACATTCGACTGGTATAATGTGTTTATTACAAATATTTACTTGGAGTAGATTCACTTCTTCAGTCATATTACTTCAAAAAGACACTATACAATAGTGGTGATGTTTTCTTAAAAAGCTCTTTATAGTGTAATAATATCATTACCATGTAAACGCGTTTTTATTAAAATGACATTATCTTTATTACCAGCCCTATATGTGTGTCAGTAAAGCGGGTTAGTCAATTGCTCGTAATTGGGAGCGCAAGACTGATTAACGCAGATATATAAAATTTAACATACATATAAAGAGCTTGGCTTGTTACTCCTTCTTTCTTGTTAAAAAAACTATAATTATATGACGCACAAGGTGCATGTTATATTAAACCAAATTATTGTTTCTAATTTTAGGATTTGAGTAGTATCCTGTTGAGTATCGAGGAGAGACTCCGAGTTCTGGACACAATCGGCGCTGTGCAAGCCAAACAAGCGCGACGGCTGGACGTCATACAGGACAAACTTGGTATTAAAAACAGAAATCATGGAGACGCGTAGTTATTTTATACACACATATATATGTAAGCCACATAGCTCGTAGAACCGACAACCGCTGGGAAGAGGTTCTCGAGTGGCGACCCCGTGCTGGCGGACGCAGTGTAGGACAAGACGACACCCCCCCCCCCCCCCCCCCCCATTAGATGGAGCGACGACCTCAAGAAAGTTGTAGGGACTCGATGGATGCAGGTCGCTCAGGATCTGGGCCAGTGGCTCCCTAGTGGGGTGGCCTATGTTCAGCAGTGGACGAATACGGGTTGATATGATGATGATGATGATAATGATAAATTTATACTGTTATTTATGAAACTTTGCTCTAAAAAATAATCAGGAACATACTACACTTTAAATGACCAATTATTATAATAAATTTATTTAGGTATCTCGAAAATGTCTCCATTAAAATATACAAAAAAATTAATAATACGCCGAGCGAACCTTAGTCCCCCAGATACTGAGTAACTGAAATATCAAATAAAATTATAAAAACAGATGAGAAAAATTCATGTATGCAATAGTAAAAGGAACGCATTCGTATAACAATAATCAGTTATTACTATACTATTATGATCACTGTAAAAAAATCAATTTCGTTTAATATCACATCCTCGAAAATAATTGCATAATGCACGAGCAATGATGTATTTAGGTATAGATTTGTTCTATCCACCAATCTACCACATCACATCCGGTGAACAGCTAAACCTGCGGTCTTATTGTGTCATATCCTATTTTAGACTAAACGCGGGGCTTGACTTTCGCAACACATGGCGTAATTAACCAAACAGTAGGTACGTTTTATCAATTGGTAAAAGGATCCGCTCATAGAGAACTATTGTTTGAATACATTAACCTACTCCTGTACAACGATGCTAAATTGATAAGTCCCTATAACCTATCAATTACAGATCGCCTGGAGACCGCCCTGTCTCTGAGACTAGAGAGAGCTCAATTGGCTGCAGAAAGACTCGATCACAGATTACACATGCTGCAGACAAACGTTCAAGTAAGTTTTATTCCTATTAAGGAATCGTAGTATACTGATTATGAAATTTATTTCATGATGACGAATGAAAATATGGTACTTTCAGGCATCCATCAAAGACAATATCGAAAAAATTGACAGTAATCACATGAAAATAGCGGAAGTTGCACAAAATCTAACAAACCAGGTTGATATACATCGTCGTTTATTAGATAAGGTAAGGAAATAGTCAATATTAACACACTTTTATGCCCTCAAATTTGTGTGTACTCTTAGGAAGTTGTAAACGTCAATTCAAAATCGGATCAAATGCTATTTTTTTAGGTAAACGGTGCTTATGCGGACACTTGGCATCGAGGTTTGGTGTTAGAGTCACTAATGCGCGACGGGTTATCATTAGTGAATGCGACCAGACGAGAGCTCGCCGACGGCCTGCGAGCCTTAGCAAGGCGCCAACCGTACTCCAGGACCACATCTGGAGATTTTGAATCCGGATTTGTCAGACGACTTAATGATAAAACCACTAAAATTGATTTAAAGGTACAGTGACATTTTTTTATCTTACTAATCGAACCGGTGTAGCTTTGCCGTGAAAACCTCGATAGAGTTTAACCGACTTGAGGATTAATGAAAGCAAACCCTTGGAAAACAGCACTTTACACTTTAATTTCAAATTCATCGCTTTGCCTCTCTGATCATCAGGTCTTCTTCTTCCACATATCCGCTCGGCCAAATATCCGATCTATTCAACTTCCGGCTTTTTTTTCCAATTTTTATGTCAATCTGTTACTTTTTCATATAGATTAATCCATGCATTTGACCAGAAATAAAACTAGCTAAAAATTAGGCAAGCACTGGCGCACGTTGCATCATCATCATCATCAGGTCATTTTAGTCTCCACTACCGGAGCACGACCCTCTCGTCTCGTCCGAACCAGACAGAAGGAGGATTTGGCCTACACTAAACTGCTTGTTTGTATGCTTAAATAAAAAACATAGTGGTTACATTTTTCTTATTTTAAGTATTTTTACATTGTTTCTTGTACAATTGTATTAATTATAAATAATAGTATTTACCTTGAATAAAAACCATAATTATTATATTTTTTTTATCAGATGCAAGAAGTACTTGACACACAGAAACGATTCGTTGACTCCTGCCAACGCGTGCAGTTGGATGACCCTAACCACGTAGCCGATGTTCTAGACAGGTTAATCGACTCCCTAATAAACAAGTAAGTACTCGTAAACTGCTGTGCAATTAATAGCTATAAACTTATTTAATCTACAAAAGTCGATTTGTTACTTTACGAATAGTACACGAAATTTCGCAAGTTTGTGCAAAATATTGACAGAAATGTGTCATGTCTTTTTCTGAGTCCATTAAAGCTGTATGGCACGTTAGATCTTATACGACACCACTTTAAACTTCTCTTAAACTTATCCTAGGCTATCTTCTAGTATTTTCTTATATAGTAAAATAATAAGTTATAATGACAATCATGAACGTATGTGTCAATGTTGTCCAGTATATTCTCTCTTCTAACCTCAATTGGGTAGTATTTTATACATGTTACGAATTTTAAGTAAAAAGAATATCATACAAAATTTTTCATTTCTATCACTAATTAAAATACAGTTGTAACTAATTTGACAACTACTCCATTATGCTGAACTAAATTCTCATTCTCCTAACCATCCACCATCTCTGCTGCTGCTCTACACATCATCTCAAAAGTTAATCTCAGTAACATGTTAAATTCCGTGATATTACATAAAAATAATTTGAAATGGTTGTGAATTTTCTACATAGCTAGTCAATGTCCCTAGGGACAATGTCCCTTCACTCAGCATATATGTCTTACTGATCTGATAGCCTAAGCATGGTAAATTTATGTGATTTTATTATTGATTTCATAATCGTACCGGTTAGTATGGTTTCTGGAAATTGAAATAGTTATTTCTGATCGTAAAAGGGCGATATGATAATGAGCGATTTGCCTGTGTGACCAGCCGTAAATAATCGCTATCATTACCTACGCTTCACAGAGATACCTTAAATGGAAACTAGACATAGAGTATGATCTGTGGCATGCTGATAAAGTTATATGCGTACGAGTATCAAACCAGCCTATCTTCTACAATCGGAAAAGCCTTCCCACAAACAAAATATGTAAAAAAATAAATAATTAAATATTGTATTTTTAAATTCTAAGCCGTATTTCAAAGCCGTCGTGCATTTTGACGTGAATTTTTCTTTAAATTTGCTACCATACGGGGGCAATACAAAAAAATCTAATGATAATAAAATCGGGGGATACAGTTTGGCGTTGTTATTTCGATTCTATGCTTTATATCCAAAATTCACAACACTTGATAGATGAAGGATCAAAGAATTTATTACACTAAGTAAGAACTATTAAATATGGCGTGCGGGGAAGCGCTGCCAGTTTGAGATAATTTTAGTGCATATAACGTATTCACGTACAACACACGGCCGTGTCCATGACACAGCCACATCCCATTTTCATTTTCCACCCGACGTCGAATGTGACGCGATTAAAGCATTCTCGACACGTATCCTGTCAGCTCAAACGTTACAAGAAATCATAGTTTAGGGGTAAACCATGGAGTGTGAATGGCGCATCATCGTATTTAGCGCCGAAGCCAACTTCACCTGCATATAATTAACTCTACCACCGACTACCTAATGAGGCTCTGGGGAAACTGAGATGGTAATAAACCTGTAAGATTTGCACAATATACGTAAAGGAGTATATATTATAACGTGCTTGCCTTATTACTTTACAGGACTTCCTCAACATTCCACGAGCTGCAGAACATTCACGTCACGATGCGAAACCACAACACAAAAGTGTTGAAACTACTCAACACGGGTCGGCCAGCGCAGGTGATGATGAATTATTTAGAGATTTGCTTTTTGTTTCTTACATGACCTGAAAACGTTCATAGCCTACGTAGCTACTAGAATTTGTACGGATTTGGGATGTAAGTGGCTCACCTACACCTTTAGAGTCGACCTGACATTGCACGTGGAGCACCTACCGAGTAGGTAACGTAGCTGTGAAAAAAAATTAGAGGTAGGGCATATCGAGCCGAACCTGACTAGCAAATATCCCCACCTCACAGAAGCCTTAGCCAAATAAGAATATAGTTGAGAATTGTTGTGTTCCTGCAAGCGAGTGTGGTAATCCAACGTGAGGAGACGCTGTGATGGCAACGGAGGTCCATTAAACAATTGTAAGTGTCTATAGGCTACGGTAAACGATCTATATCGGTCCGGCCGTATGCTTGTTTGGCAACAGGTGTGGTGTAAGAAATTGAGAATAAATTAATGACTCAATTCTTGTTTAAATTACAAATCTTACTCTCAAAAGTGAATACATTATATCAGTTGAAGCATGTTCAAACGCATGTACAATAAGGAAGGATACATTAATGACTTATGCTTAGCTACAAATTATAGCATAAAATGTAACTCGTTTAGCTTTTTACAATTATTGAGAATTTGAAACCAATAAAACTAATCTTTTTCAATAAATACAACTGTGACGTCATAAACCATGTCTATAATTTTTTTTTTAGGAAAAATGTACTAATGTTCGTCATTTTGACAGGTGAATAAAAAGTAAATAATTTGACCAAGGTGTCACCATCCCCATTGTTGGACGAAAGCCTTACATTGTAATAAAAGGCCAAAAATAGCTAGGTTCATGGTTTTAAAACTCGAGTTCTTTATTTGCAATGTCTTTCTCCAGCGTCACACGATTGACATAATTTTCAAAGATGTATGTTTCTAGCCTGATGCAACGTGTCGGCGACTCGAGGGTGTATTCCGCAATGCATCACAGACAACGTTGAAAGAAACTGAGTTGCAGCAGCTAACAGAGAAATTTGTGGATCTTACGAATCGAGCTGATGCAACATTGCAACGGTTGGAGCGACGACTCATAGACGACGAGGATGAAACAGCACCGCCGTCGGACGTGACGGCTGCCGCGGACCGGCTATTTAATAAGCTGAAAGGGATCAAGTATGTACCGCATATTTATATAGATAAAAAAAATTACAAAGAATAAGATTTATAAAACAAAGTGTAAGACGTGTCTAAGTATCCACAAGAGCCCAATGACAAACAAAGAATTATCTTTTCATATCATATGGCGAGACGCTACCTAAATCACATAATAATAATTATTGCTAGTGGAAAGATGTACATCTTTCCACTAGCAATAATTATTATGTGTACTCCACTGAATAGAATAAATAAATATTCCTGGACATATTACACATCGCCATCTAGTCCCAAACTTAGCAAAGCTTGAACTATGGGTGGGTTACCTACTAGATAACTGATACATTGAATAGTATTATTGGTAATGCTGCTTTGTCGATATTTGTCAACGATCGATCGTTTAAATAAGTGGATGGTGAAAGAATAACGCCTTATATAACTATGTTTTGGAATGAAGTCGGTTAAAAAGATACCATGCACTATGTATAGAATAAATACGAAATTTTATAGGCCCGCTGTTATACTGAGCTTGTATATACGTATTGTTGTATCGTAACAGTAGTAACAACATGCGTGTATGGTATAATATATGGTACAATATAAGATATTCGTAGTCGCAAGGCATACAAGGTCGCTGTTCCGTAGCTTGACATCTACTTATTACTTTTAACAGTTTGATTCAGACTTCTTCCCTCTATGTAATAAAACATAATTATTCTTTCAGGGGTGAGCAAGAAGAATCTGATGAAGAATTAGACTGGGTAGATGAAGATCAAGACAACGGGTACTACGAAGACGGTGGCGGAGGCGATATCATGGACGAAGACAAGGAGATCCTATCGGGAGCTTCCGAGCGCGGCAAGCAGACAGCCGACAGTGCCACAGCGCGACCGCCGCACCGGAGGCATCTGCACAAACACCCATACGACCGCGGCCCGAACGGCAGAAATATTTCACCCTAAATTTAACATTTTAATATAATTTGCATAATATTTTAATCAGTGTTTTACTATAGGTTTACCACCTTAAAAGTTAAAAAATTAAGTTTTACTCACAGAGATATAAAATGCTTTTATCTCTGTGGTTTTACCACAGACCTGGGATTTTTCGCTACGTATTTTACCTTACATCGCAACAATCACCTAGTTTTTGTGGTAACACTAAAATGTCCATGCTCGGCAGATGCGATGACGACTATCGCTAAAGCCTCGTTTCCTAAAATGCAGGGTTTACCCTTTCCAGGGGGACTTCCACTTTGAAGGTGGTCGTGAGCCACTTACAAAATACCATTATACACTTGTGCACATATACATAAGATGTTATAGATAGTTTTCATTTTGATTTATAACCTGCCCCCTTACCACCATCTCTTATTGCGATTCAATAACCGAATAGAATGCTTATTCATACCAATGAATAAGTAACTCTATTTCAAATGGAATAGAGTCATTTATTCATTGGTATGAATAAGCACTTTATTCAATTATTGATAGTGAGTGCTCTGAAGAACTGTTTTTACTTATCGCTTCGTCCCCTTTCCGTCACATAACTTTACGTGCAGGCTCGCGATATCCCAAGTTTACCGTTGGGATCATTCCTTCGCATACTAAAATGTAGGCCAGCATGGCAGCGTCAACTGTCAAGACATCAAGGTCTCTTGTCCATTGCCGATGCGATTGGGGCTCCTCTTTTCGCTTACCATCAGGCGAAGCGGAGCCAATATGCTGAGCTAATATATAAAAAAAAAAGCTCGCAAAATCAACAAGCTGAAGTGGCAGTAAGCCATCTTCTGTCGAGTCAATGATTGCTGAATTGGGAGAGAAACATCCTAGACTGGAGGCTGCGTAAGAGGCGACAAAACGTTGAGGATCCTTCACTCTACATAGATTGATAACCTAAAAAACCAGTTGAATGCAGAAAACAAGGAATCACATATGGCGAAAAGCATTAAGGAATGCCTATATCAAGCAGATTCACGCTGATGATGATGTATTAGATTATAAACTACCACCATTTCAGGAACAAAAGGAAAAGAAAATCTATTTTATTATGACATTAACATAAGTCACCTACCCAAAAATGCGTAGACAGAGAAAAATATAAACAAAATGATAGTTTTCATGTACATCTACTCTTCCCAAAGGTTGTCTGGTAGAGAATCCGCCTATGTACCCTTAAATTGTGGTAAATAAAGTTTAAATAAATAAATAGTTTCTATCGCATTCACACATGAAAAAGAGCAACTTACACTGTCATCTAACAAGTTATATGACAGCGCTATATAAAATCTACGACATCCACTTAAAGATGGGCAAAATGCCGGGCATTTACAGTAATTGCCCAAACAGTACTTATAAATTCCCTATTTATGCCCAAAACTTGGCAATTATTGGGCATTTAAAGGTACTTACTGGGCACTTATTATAAATGCCTAGCATTTTGCCTATCTTTACATCCACTATCTCATGTTTGCCACACCAACCAAGCGTCTATAAAACATAGTGTTAGTATTATTTATTTATTCTCTCCATTCACATGTGGTATGATCACTGATGGTATAGGTAAAACAAACATAGGTTCATATATGACCCTGGAAAGACATAATAATTTAATGAGGAAGGCAGACTAATGTTTTAGTTGCAAAATGCATATTATAAATCTATACATAAATTGCTTTGTAAACTTTTATTTAGTCCACCACAGTGTCACCATCAAATCTTGCAATAAAAGATCTATTTCCCATGTCCAATTGGTACTCACGACAATGCACGATCGCCTAAATGCCGCCATTTTAATTGAAATAAGACGATCGCTGCAAAATGGGCATTTAAAATTCCCACATTAACGCTTACGATTAAGGTTATCAAATTATTTGTTTATTAAATGACACACAAACAAAAATCACTTAAGTTTCTTATGGCTGAATTAATTTTAGTCCATTGGTTCTTAAAATGTCATTTAGAAGCATTAATAGAAGAATTGGTTTAAGTTGTCCCTGTAAGAAGTGACCTATAAGTCTGACAGACCCCTTTTTATTACTCAGTCAAATAGGCATATTTCCATTAACACAATTCCTGGAAGTGGTTTTAAATATGCCCAACACAATAACAAAAAATGGGCAATATTTGCAGCTAAGATTTAATCAAAACTATACAAAATGTAGCTAGGGGACTATAGCAGTAAGAAAAAATAAGTAGCTTATTTTCTTACTTCTAAGGATCTTTCTAAATGTTCCATATTGTTATGACATAAATGCTTAGACTTAACAACTGTCATCTAATGACAACAGCCAGGACCGACAGCTAATTTGCCCACCAAAGCACGGATGAGCTTGACATAAATAAACATATTCATGGACAGGCTACTGCCGATGTTCACCATCAAGCTCCTCCAAGGTACAATAAAAAGGTGTAAATATATTTATGACTCAATTGCTAAATAAATAAAAATAAATTACAATTACTATTTCCTTCAAGTCTTATAGTGTGCAACAAGATTAAAATTAAAATACAGTAATTAAACAATTTTTTTTTTTTATATTTCACTGTTAATTTCACAAAACCAAAGATTCATCCAGTATCCCTAAACCCAAACAGTTTTCTCTTTAACTAATGCTTACCTCCAATTTAGCACTGTTCTGAAATATTGTGAGCGCTTTGTGAGTGAGCTGTGCAAAACATGAACTCAGTGTTGCAATCTTCTGGCGCGCAGAGAACACCACTTCGGGCTCCTCCGTTTCCAATTCCGCTGAAATAAAAAAGGTTAACTATAAAATAATTCCTTCCTGTTTCTAATCTTAAAGTTCTATTTCATATGAAACAGTGACATATTTTAATAAAATATTTTTGTATATTTCTTTGCAAGTATATAAAACGCCATCAGCTGAAGAATTTTGGAGTACCTTGAAGATACTATTCATAGTGGTTTTTTAAGCTGCTCCTCTTGTGAACATAATTTAAAAAGCAGGCTCAAGACCATAAATGTAAATTGATTTGACCCATATTTTTTTGATTATTTTCGATATTATTCTGAGTAAACATGAAAATAAGAAGTTAGGAATAGGTAATAAGGTAAGTAGGATGTATTTTTATGAGCAATTGTTTAGCTAGCTCCAGCCAACATAAAGAAAAACACAAACAGACACAATTTTACGTAGTTATTGAACATAAACGAATAACGAATAATATAAAGAAAAGCCTAGACATGGTACAATTATTATCACATGAGCCCCTTCATGTGATAATAATTGTACCATGTCTAGGCTTTTCTTTATATTATTCGTATATATATATACCCTTGGGGCAATACAATTTGATGCCGGTACAGTTACTATATTCTTATATTCGTTACACGTTAATAATTACCACAAAAGCATTAATTCAATGCAAAAACAAGTATTGAAGAAGGAAAAATGGCTTTTCATTCGGTGACATGCAAGTGTTGTGGAAATATCAAGTTTATAGAACTTTTGAGGAACATCATTAATTGATATATTAAATTCAAAGAAATACTTACCTATAGACGTGTCTAATTCGACACATGCCTTGTCGAATTCCTTTTCTAATATATCTAACCACCGAAAACCTACTCCGGTAGTCGCCATTTTCACAATATAAACTTGACTGACACTTGTTGACAATTTGACAACGTCAATTTGATTTTAACAGTATCTCATTTCATATCCTTCATTTTTCTTCGTTTCATTGCTGGCAACTACTCGCTTCATTCCTAACTTACAAATGGATTTTTAGGCTAGGAATAAAAATTTTGTATAATTTCATCATGACGACATGCCGAAACAAAATCGCCAGGAACATTCTAATTTCTTGATATCACTCCACAGTAGGTACACATCTCACAGCTGAAATTCAGCCCCATCACGCAAATGTTTTCAAGACGTTCAAAGGCGACTGACTTGGCTTGATTGTCATCTATTGACAACAACCGGGACAGATTGCATAACATGCCCTTCGAAGCACGAAGGAGTTTCAGAAAATAATCCCATTCGTAATACACGCTACAATCGACGTTGCTCAACTTGTGTGATCGATTATACTGACACACGCAACAATGTCATCGACCTCGACGAGTATACTACATATCTATATATTAAATTTGAAGCAGAGCGAAAAATCCTAGGTCTGTGCCTTAGAAATAGTAGTTAGAAAAACAACTCAAGGTAATATTTCTTTTTCCTGATGACATGTAAGGTCTGCAGTTTTACAAACTTTTGTTTAGTTTCACTGCGGTGTCTGGTCTGTAATGAAATGTAAGTTTTTGACCAAGTTTTAATAGATCATATGAGTTTGTTTTTGAACTTCCCAGTGTCCGATTAAGCAAAAATTTGTCACACTCATGTGGTTCTCGTGACAATGCAATTTAAGTAAACTTAAATTCCGCTATTTTTAATCCAATATTATGGCCGCTTCAAAATGGCGATTGTTCATTTCTAGATTTAACCCATTTATGAGTATATATTTAAATAAATAAAAAATATTCCTGGACAAATTACACACTGCCATCTAGTCCCAAACTAAGCAAAGCTTGTATTATGAACAAGATAAATGATATGCTATCTGAGATGACGAGCTCGGTGGCGTAGCGGTCAATGACGCAGCTTCGACACCAACGCTCGTGGGTTCGATTCCCACATAGGACAAACATTTGTGTGCATGAACATGTTTGTTTGTCTTGGTCTGGGTGTTTTCTATGTATCTTAAGTATATATTTACAAAAAAAAATGTACTTACATATTTATGTTTATCAGTTGTCTTAGTACCCATAACACAAGCTTCGCTTACTTTGGGGCTAGATGGCGCTGTGTAATTTGTCTGACAATATTTATTATTATGTACCTCTTTTTAATCACGGGTCAAGCCCTGTCATTTGATAGGCGTGCGCGGAGATATGGATCCAACACGTAGAGGCCCCTTTGAGAAGTTTGATGTAATGTTGTACGCCCGCCGTGACCCGCTCCAGAATATGTCAATGGAACGACATACCCATGAGCAGGTTTCGGCAGGCGTTGAGACTATTGCGAAGTGTGATGGAAAATAATTGGGCTATGGAGATGAGATCTGGGTGAACTTAATACCGGGCTATTACAGAAGAGGGACGGACGCCTGCCATAACTTATTATTATTATTATTAATAAGTATAATACATTTTTTATAAATGTATACCTACATTTAATACATAGAAAACGATAACATAGACAAACAGATATCATATTCATGCACACAAATATTTGTATTGTGCGGGAATCGAACCCGCGACCTTGGACTGAAAGTGGCCATTGCTAGATAGCCATTCGCTTGCCTTCGACTAGCTCATTCTAGTTCATTACAAGCTTTTATTCAAAATACTTTCTAATCAAATGATGCAAGTTAAAGTTGGCCCACTTCCCATTGTATGATTTGCGTTAAAATTTGGCAGATTCGTGTGATGCTCTCGATAATGCACGACTATGTACTTAAATGCTGTAATTTTTAATACAATATGGCGGCCACCAATAAATGGCGATGTATATTTATACAATATCATCTAAAATACAGGTATCAAATGAAAGGGCTCCATTTGGGCAGCGAAACAGTAGCCGCGTCGTCTCGTGGACTACCTAGTGACGCGACCGGACCAGCGACTGCGTCCAGTAATACAAATTGATGGTCGCGGTCGGAGTTTCTTTTAGCAAATGACTAAATAGTATTTTTTATATATACATTAGTACCTGGGTAGATATCTGAACTACTTTCCAATAAAACATGAACAAATAAGGTGACGATAGCTTTTTATTTAACTCATAATGCTATTTACATAATTACAGTTCTAGACGAAGCGGTACATCATTAACGGAAACTATTATAGTTTCTGTTCATACATCTACGGTATACACATAGGCCGCCCTTATAGTCACGGCCGATAGGTAATCCAATGTATCTGCGAGAATAGTAGGTTGTACACAGCTGTGTATTTTTACTTTACAAATATCCATTAGCAGATTTTTTTTACTTTTGTGGACAGAAATATCTTGGGAGCAATTGTCATGTTGTATATGTCGTTGACGTTCTTAATATAAAGGGTCTATTACATTGACGTTTTCAGACAGTTTGTGTCGTGGTGTCGTCGTCTCGCGAACACCTAGCGAGACTGTCTTTGAAAATGTCATAATGTAATAGGCCCTCTATTTTATAAACATCTGCAGACATACTCGTACCTATGCACACACAGGGGCGCCGACTCCGTGGGTGCTCGGGGGCTCGAGCACCCATGAGAAATAAACAGTGGGTGCCGAGCACCCCTGAGAATAGACATCACGGAACAGATCAGTAATCGACTTTTAGGGATGGGCGTTTTTTCATTACCCGACGACCCATTTTATATTTTTATCAACCGTAATTAGTAACTAAGTACGCAGTATGTACTAAGTAGGACATTAATTTATTTGTCGGTCGATCAGTGTGCATTTCTCTTCTCACACTTCGCCATTTTTTCGAGTCATCAAATGAGCGGGGCGCCGGCTTTTAGAAAACCTCATGGGTGCTCGCGCAACCCATGAAGTTTTCTAAAAGCCGGCGCCCCTGCATACACAACAATAAATTGCCCTTCACATTTTAGAGGTTCTCTTATGGCGATAGCTATAGCGATCAACATCATCTTTAGAGCCAAAGTACACCCACTGGTGAACATAGGTCTCCCCTAAGCTTTCATCGGGATACAACAGGAATAAATTATTTTGAAACGGGCGCATGTCCGCGATGTTTATCCATCGCGCAAAGAAAACGAAATCGTAAAACGTATGATGAAATAAGCCAGTTTAGATACTTGTACATTTGTTTTTCAGTATTTCACTGTGATTGTCACATAAAATCTACATAATAAAGTAAACCAAATTAAGGGACCCACGTCGTATTAAGACCCTAACAACGGAACATGACCGACTTTCCCAGGACAAGGACAGTAAAGTGTGAATGATGACTCTAGTGTCGAAGCGTCCATAGGCTGCGATGGTTACCATCAGGCAGGTCGGACGCTTGTTTGCCACCTTGTACTAACAAAAAAAATATATATGAAATGTCGTTCCGAATACTAATGAAAGAGAAATAATCGTACCCAGAGAAAAATTATAGACAAATTGATAGTTCCCATCGCATTCTCACAAGAAAAAGAGCCTAGGTATAGATAACTTACGCCATCATCAACGAAAAAATGAGCCAGATTATACCTCCAAGCAATCTTGAGAAAAACTAAAGAAGAACGAAGTGATCCTTCTTCTAAGGATTTTTTTTTTTTTTTTTTGTGATACGAATCCCTAAAAGTAAGAGGAGTTATTCATTATGCAACGCAGCACACTAGCGCTGCAAATAAAATTATAATCACAGCTCATAAATGGAAGTAAGAATGCAAAATATTGTATAGATTCCCCTAAGAAAACAAATAAGTCCTTTTCAACAATAAGCCTGATATATACTTATTTGTTAACAAAATGTCAGTTTTGGTTTGTATTCAGGCAATATGACAATAAAGTATAATGTCCTTAGTATTAATGATCGAAGAATGTCCCTCAAACTATTTTTACTCGTGTAATATGTTTTCATTTTTTCTTTCCCGAGACTCTACTATCCTTAATGGCTGATCCGACACTCATATCAAAATTCCCTGTAGATTAACTCATTATCCATGACACTACTATCGATTTATAGATATTCAGATATCGATCTGAATTTTTAATATGTATAAAGACTTTTGCTACAAAGTCGAGTTAAGAACTATTTTCGAAACCACGCATTTACCCATATAAGAAAAACATATAATGTGCTTCAACTCCACTGAGCAAATAGTTTGCGAAGATGCTTGGCCTCTCAAACATTTTTAATTCGAGCATCAGCTCAATAAAATTAATCAGCCGACTATTTGCCTAATGGATTCGAAGCTGTGTTACAATATAAACTTAATTAAATTTATTAACTTTTTCAACGTTAACTACTGTTTGTATATTAGTTTTACAGGATGTCAGCCAAAGACGATATACACTATTTACATAAAGTTTAATACACACATTTGATGAACAAAAGTCGAAACTAATGCTAATGCATTTTCTGCCAGTTTACCTTTAGGATATTGGTGACATATAAGAGAAGGAGTGCAAAAACAATAAAGAGAAAGAAAAAAAATATGTAACTGTTCCATACACCGAATGAACAAACAAAAGTAACCCCTCACAGGATAACCAGTGTCTGTCTATCCGTCTATCTCAATCAATTTCTCCGAATTACCTGAACTGAACCGAAAGCTGAAATTGCTTACACATATGAAATTCTGTGGCCCAAGTACGGGAAAAAAAAAAATTTTAAATATGGAAGTCAGTACTGAAGAGGAAATTAGAGAAAAAATAATGTCAAGTGTCCTGTATACGTATATAAAATGTTATTTAATAAAATAGACGAAAATTGACCATAGCCCCAGCATTCTACGAAACTACAGAGCCTAAAACTCCGTAAAAAAATATAACTTATAGAAAATAAATTTTGATAATATTACATTGAACAGATTACAGGGACCTATAAGGAGTCTATAGTGTCAAAATGACATGACAAATCTTTTAATATTGTGCGTACAAACTTAGATTTGCAGTTGGAATGTATACCTAGAACATATTTTCCAACTACAATGTCATGATGGTTTTATGTTTGGATGTTTTAAATAGGCCAGTTACCCGTCACTTCTTGTATATTCATCGCACGGAACCTTCAAAACGCGAGTTCTACTCGCACTTGTCCACATTTATTTTTCTTACAATCGGAAGTAGATAGGTACCAATTAATCCAATTAATATACAACTTTTCTGAAAAATAACAAGCACTGAATCAATATTCAAGCAGTTTTCAGCATTTTGATTGGGTTCCAGGTGCCTAAAGCCTAAGCCAAAGCAAATTCCCGTCGGATTTTTTATTGCAAATATCAAACTCCAGCTTAGATTAGTGGCAGTTGTGTTTACCTTATGTGGTAGAACCCCTGATGCTCTACCGACATAGCTAAAAATGTTTGTTAATAATTTAAACCTAAGACCAATTTTTGGGAATCAAAATATTCGATGGGAATTGGCTTCAGCTTAGGTAGGACTTTGTTGCCCGCCAGTGTATAGGTATATCATATTGGGTTAGCATCCCAGAAACTAAGAATTTTTGTATTTGACGTGGTGTGGAAAAGATTAAAATATTTTTTACGGTAGCTGTATTAAGTGACATGGTATTGTTGCCTGTGTTATAATAGATACTACATAAATTATGTTTAAGAAGAGTAGATATATCTTTAAAAATAATAACCTAATATTTGTTAAAAGTTTGCCCATGTGATACGATATACCTACCTCACAAACCTATGTTAAAGTAACCTTATATTAAGCATCAGCCGGGAGAGAGCCTGGAGATCTGTAACACGGGTTTTTTAAACCTAGCTCGGACTCCAGACTCGCACAAGGTGTTACCAGTGCAATGTCTGTAATGTACCTACTGCTCAATGTATAAACTTTGTGAGAAGTAAATAAAGTTATTATTATTATTAATTTAATACACATCATTTGCAAGCTGTGACCATATATAGCTGCTTAAAAGTCTACCGTCTTTAACCAGATATCGTCCTCAGCTTATTTTGTACAAAAAAATCATATTGGTGTTCCTATATCTAGGACTAATTTTTAAGACTCATCGTCGAAACTAGTGTCATTGAAAAAAACACACGCAACTAGAACCAATTGAAAAAAACAAGCACTGACAGAAACAAACCATCAATGTAATAATAAAAACAAAATATTTTTATGATACATCCAGTATAAAAATTGTGTTAAATGTTATTACGCAATTATTTTCACGTCGGCTGGGGATCATATAAACGGTTACTCGAACATTGCTATCCCCACTACGAAAGCATCAATTCAGACCTTCCACTATCTCAATAGATATAATGATATGTCAATACATATAATAAAAATCTAACTGGCCGATGTCGGTAAATAGGATATATACCTAATTAAGAAAAAATAATATGAGGAGTCTATAGAGGAGCAAGCTAAAACAATTATTTTTAAAATTTTTGTCTGTCTATTTGTATGTTTTTGTACGTGCATCACGTAAAAGCCACTGAACGAAATTGTATGCGATTCAGTCATAATACTGGAGGTCTAACTTTAAGTCCGGTGTATGTTTGATCTTGATGGACCGAATAGATGAGGAAATATAAACGATACCTAATTATTTATTTTCTGAAATCCACGCGTACGCAGTTACGGGCGGCCGCTAGTCTACTAATAAAACAGACGTTTCGACGATGTAGCCTTAAGTATGAACACATGTAGCTTCATAAGCGTGTCTCTCATTAATTAAGAGATCAGGCAAAACAAGCGCAAACTAGCTCCTGATGCTCTAAGTGGCGGAACCTGCCGCCTTCACTATTTCACCTAAATGGCCTCGTGACTACCATCTCTTAAGCAATACCATCATAATATTATAAATGAGAAAGTGTGTTTATTGATCTTATTTTAGGGTTAAAGTTCTGCACTGGTTTTATTGAAATAAAAAAAAAAATTGGCATGAAGATAGCTTGCTTGGAAGCTACTCCAGGATTCTACGCAACCGAGGCTCCGTCTATTTATCAATTCAGATGACGAAATTACAAAAAATATCGCAAATAACGAACTTAAAGTTTAAATAAACATTTTTGTGACGTTACTGCTTACGAGGCGGTAGTACGAGGGTAGTCTATTACATAATACAATTCAAATTTGAATCGTATATAATCTAAAGATCTTATTGTTTAATGAAAAAAGTATACAAATTAAACATTAATTTGTAGGTAAAAATTAATAAAAAAAGGGTTGAAAACATACCAAAGTAGATGTTATATACAATGGAATTAATTTTAGATGAAAGAAAATTTAGAAAAGTCCACAGATTCAACTACCTACTGAATCTGAAAAAAAAAAACGTACCATCTGATTTTGTGTTGTTCTGGGAATAGCCTAATAACGTTAGCACTAAATAGCCCATTTAAAGCTCTCTGTGGTAGCCAGCACTATATAAATTCCAAGTGTTTGAACTGAAGCGCCGTAATTCTAAAGACAAACATATTAAAATTGGTCCTCGGCTAGACAATAATCGCGGTAATTATAAAAATAAGAAAGAAAAAACCAAAAGAAGTCCCTTATTCTCTAATGCTTAGGCCGCACTCATCGCGATAACATTCGGAAGATAAACTTCGTCTTCGGTCTACGGCGAATCTTCGCGGCCACATAATGAGCGTATTGCGCGATGTAAAGTTTATCGCGATGTACCAACGGAAAAGAAACAATATGGACGCCACGGTTACTCTCTATATATTTATGGCAGCAAATAATAATTTTTACACTTATGTCATCTAAAAAACAAATTAAAAGCAAGAAAAAGGAGAAAAAAAATCATAGTTACTTAAACCCATGTTACACTTCAGCTATATTATACACTGTAGTTACATCTAATCTATCTAGAACCGATGGGTGCGGGCCGACTGAAGTGTGGCCGCGCAAGCGAAGTTCATCGCGATAAAAACCCTTTGATGTGCGAAAGTTTACCGACAGCGGAGCGATGTGACTGTAGCTTCGCCCGATGTGTCGAAGTATTCGCTAATATTTGTCTACATAACCCGAATATTCGGGTTATCCCGATGAGTGCGGCCTAAGCATAACCATCAATAGCGCTCTGGGCTGGGGTCTAAAATTGTTCGCAAAGTTACTTTACATTCTTGCTTCCACTATTTTAATCACATATAAATTTACAATAACTTTCTCAATGCTACGCCTGTATCCATTAACAACTTAATAAAAAGACCAATATTATTAATATTCAATAACAAAAACACTGTACCCGTTATAATTAATTAAAATTATCTTTACGGTTTCGCCTTTACGACATTATGAAAATATGAATGGAAGGATGGTCTTTACGTTTACAAAAAACGAACGTATTAAAAAAATCTATTATATTTTTTTTTCAACAAAGCTATATATATCACCAGTGAAGAAAGTCCAACTGCGAAGTTAAAGTAATTTCATCATTGTAAACAATATAAAAATTAGAGCACATAATCAATACATATCTCTTACATTTTAATACATAAACCATCATGTTAACTTATAACTCCACCATTTTGCTCTCATTTCACACTTATTTTCACAATTACAAAAAAAAAATCGGGAGTACAATAGTTTTGTTATTATTACTTATCATAATCATTTGGCTTTTCAATAAAATAACAACTTAATCAACCATTAAAAGTTATGAGTAACTAACAACTTAAAAATCTATACACTAAATGCAATCTCTCGTATTATAAAACCAATTTTAACAGAAAAATGTATATATTATACGCTCTTTCTATCGACTATCTATATAAATTATATAAAATGTACAGTTTTTACATCATTAAAATACAAACACAGTTGATCTGGCTAATCAAAAGTAACCAACGCCACACATGTTCAATTGCATTTACAGTTCAACCATTTAATGACAACTTACAGATAAGACGACCAAATCTAATAAAGTACTCTACAGCTTTATGTAACTGCTGAAAAAAACAGATCTTTAAATATAAAAGTTTGATACATTTTTGTATTTAAACTAAAATCAAGGCGAAGTATGTTCGCAATATCAGGTTTCCAAACAAGGTATAAATGCATCACACATGGCGAAGATAATATATATTTAGAGCGAGATGCTGCTATACGCGTGTAAAAGACGGTGATATTGCCTCTCGTCTCGCTCTAAATATATATTATCTGCACAGTGTGTGATATGTTTTAGCAGATAACGATTTACCATACACAGTTAATTATTGAATGATAAATCATGACATAATTAAACATTTAATTATCTTACTACATACTCCATTCAATATTATGATTTGCTTAATATAATGAATGGACTCAATATTAAAACATCCCGAATATGGACCAATTACAAATACAATTCGCGTATATTCCTCTCGTATTTACTTCTAATAAATAATGTGGGTATTTCGTTTTCAATTTTAATATTAAATTAATGTGTCCCGAGGTTACCTAAAAGACTTCAAGATTAACGCCCACAGCAGGGAACCGACTTCACTCAGGCGACCAGGCAATCAAAAGCACATTTTTTTCTATCGAACAATATGAAGCAAATCGTCTAACAAATGGTATCAGGCAACAAGGTAGCTTAGACTCCCAATTATAATACCTTATCAAACAAACCTGGCTTAAAAATCTGAAATTAAGCAGTTTCTTTACATGTAGCTTTAACAATAGTCTAAACCCGACAATCCAACAACAAATTGTTATCTCAAGAGTGTAGTACCACACAATGGTTGAACAGTATTGCAGTCATGATTTCATTTAGGTGGCATGGTCACAACAATGAAAGCGATGTATAAATTTACCTATATATCTCACATTGCTTAGCCATAACATTATCATGATCATCAAAAAATACTTGTAACTTGTAGTTGAGCTAACAGAAACAAGCATTCAATTTGCAGCCATTTGGTAACAGAGCAAGATATTTAGTAGACAATTTATGTAGCACTTACACTATGAATAATTACAAATGAAATAGCTGTGCTCATACTAACATTAGATCTATTATATTATACCACTTTTGCTTAAGTAAAAAGCACCTGGTTGTATGTTGCTTTTAAGAAATAACACACCCATTTTTTTCTTGAATGTGGCCATCGGACCTCTCTATCTCTGACAGTATCGCATGAAACATGTCTGTTACAGACTGGAATGAAAATAAAGGCAAGTTAACAAAAATATAATTTCAATAACATATAGACAACAAACAAAAAGTATAGAGCACTGTGTGATTCATCAACCATTTATTTACTAACATCTCTTACGTCATCATACCTTCTTATTTGATTTTACACCTACCTCATTACGTTTAGCACTAGTCTCAACAAATGCAGCCTTCCATTTTTCAGCCAGTCTTTTTCCTTCCTCTGTACTAATTTTTCTTTCTAGATGAAGATCCGTTTTGTTGCCAACTAAAACTATGGGTACACTGAAAGTAAATTAAAATATTCTTGTGATATTCACACAGAAAACATATGGTGCAGCTGGTATTAAACCTATGTATTGATAGTAACACCACATTAATAAAAATCTCAAAGACTAACTCTTGACACAACTAAAATAGGTGTAGCATAGGTGTGGCAAAAGCATGAGTTTGTGCCACTTGATTTATTTCTTCATCAATTACTGTGTGAGTAACTGCAGTTGAATGAAAGACATGCGTTTTACTATCACCAAGTGTATTGGGAATAGCTGACCCTGTAAAGACCTCTTCTTTTCTTCTTCTTTTGAAGAAATTCATTGTGTAGTCTCATGAAAGCTTGACAATTACATAAAGCATAATGTTTTATCGTCTAGACATTTCACTCATCTAGAGCAACAGTGGCACAAAAAAGTCAATATGTGTTTTAGAGGATAGTTTCAGTATTTAAATATAAAATAAGCTACTTTCTTGAAGGTCTGTAATAGGTATATAAGTTTCTAGTAGTATGTATCTCACTGTTTTAATATAGTACCAATTATTGAAACAAAATTCCACTAGAGAATGTTAAAGTTGGTGATTTTAAACCCTAATGTAAGTTGTGCCACTGTTGCACCACATGAGTAGCTTGTTTTACATGTATTATCTTCACAGTAATATAATAATTTACAATATTATTCACCTACACCCATAGTGCACCTGTTCACTGTCTTAGTAAAACAACAGTCATCATTATCATAATAAGCCTATATCTATCCACTGCTGGATAAGCACTCCCTTATGCCTTCTACCATATGTGATAATCAAAAACAACAGGAAATTTTCAAATACACTTACTGTATC
This sequence comes from Hypsopygia costalis, assembly GCA_937001555.2. Taxonomy (NCBI): domain Eukaryota; kingdom Metazoa; phylum Arthropoda; class Insecta; order Lepidoptera; family Pyralidae; genus Hypsopygia; species Hypsopygia costalis. The sequence continues at coordinate 22,918,685 of OW443332.2, forward strand.
TTCCCAATCATATCCAGTAGTTTGTCATAAATGATTTGTACTATTTGGAAACTTTTGCTGGAAGTTATAGAGTATACTAGTACATAACCATGGAAGTCCATGCTGTATTGGAGAGGAAATATACTATATTCATCTTGACCAGCTGTATCCACCAGCTTGACCTCATACTCCGTTGAATTCAAACGAATAAACTTCGTGAATGCTTGAAATACACACAGTAATACATTAGTATGCACAAACATTACAATAATTCAAGTTTATTTATTTTTATTATACAAAATAAAAATACATCTAAGCAAGATTTTAATCTTTACAGAACTTTTAAGAAACATGTGTAATTATAATTGAACTACTTTCAGGAGCAAAGTACTGGAAGACAACATTGCCACAGACATGAACATGGTATATGATACATACTGTTTTCAATTGTGGGATCGTAAGAATCGACGAACTGTCCCTCCACGAATTGTATGATTAACGACGATTTGCCTGAAAATGATTTGATATATTTACTTTAACAATAATAACATATTAATTGAGACGCATAAAGAGATTCAAAGTTCAACATTACCAACAGATCTATATCCCATCATTGCAATTTTTCTTTGCTTAGAGGGCATTTTAAAATATATTTTATTATCACACTTTAAAGAAGCGTAATCAAGTTGTCCGTCACAACAACAATATTAATTGAAATACATATTTTAAACTTAAATTCAATCAAAATCCCAAGAAGTGTTTGACTTGATTTGAGCTCTGACTTTTACGTTTTGTTTGACACTTTCTTTTCAGCTTTTGACAATGGTCATATTCGTCTTCCACTTTGCTTGATTGGCGATCACTCTTCTATCAAAGATTATTCCACTAATAGAAAGTCATCAATATAAATATTTCGATAAATATAAATTATAGATGTTTGTTTAGGTAGCTTTTTTTTCTCAATAACCTTACAAAGACCCACTCATGGTTGCAAATGGTAAATAAAGCTTTCGGTCAGCAATTGCAAGTAAGGAAGTTTGTTTAGGTACGGTGAATGGATGTGTGTGGATGAGGGAGGAGCAAAATGTGCAATGGGATCTTTTATGTTAGTAAGTATTATTATTATATACTAGCGGCCCGACCACGCTTCGCTGTGGCTCAATCTTTTCGTTTCCATCCATTTCCTTAGAGATGGCGCTGTATGAAAAAAAGATTTTCCCGCTTTTCTTTTCAATTTTTTCCAGAATTTCCTTTGCTATAAACCTCACGGAGCCCGAGACCTTTCCAACGAATGCAAAACCGTGGAAATCGGTTCGTGCGTTCTGGAGTTATAGCGTCAGGAAGGAAAACCCGACTTATTTTTATATAGTAGATATATATATTATATATTAATATTCAGTAGATATAAAGGGATAGAAGTAGTCGTAGGATGACTTTTTATTTTTTTATGGGACGGTGGCCCAGCCACCACACATTCCCACCACTGTGTCTCCTGTGTAGCCAGGATTAACAGCGGTGACCGCCAAAAAAGGCAATGAACAATGAAGTCCATTGCAGTCCCGGGGGTAAAACTACGGCTGCCTTGGAACTCACAACGAATTTAATCAGAAAAAATTAGTAGGAGTAGGAAGCTTACATACGCCGAAAAGTCGTTCTTGGAAATGAATAGGCTCCAAAACCACTGAACTGATTTCGATGAAACTTGTCACAATTAAAGACTAGACATGCTTGAGGTTTGTATAGAAAAAAAAAATTGAGATCGATTGTGTACTTGGAAGTACATAACTGCACCTGTGAATCTACTCGCTCCACTTAACCTTGATTTCGGTCCCGTGTGCTAGAATCCGGCCTAGTTTAAATTGTTTTTCGACATTTTGACTGCAGATGTAACTTCCAGGGATATTCAGACAGACACACACACACAGTGTATCGAATAATTTTAGGTCTATGTTTCTCAAAGGACGTAATGAAATAAAGAATGAAATGTGTACTATTTTTGAGTACATTTGAGTATATTATTCTGTGGTACATACATACTTTCGTTGGAACCGGTATTATTGAACATTAGTGTTATATTATACGTATTTTGAGGATTACCAGGGACATTAAAACAAAATCACGTTTCGTGAGCATAAATTGCGCAGCTCGTGTGATGCATGAGTAGCTTTGATGAGTAGCTTTGAGTATTATGAGTAGTAATGAGTACTGTGGTGGTTGTGGCTTGTGGCAAGGACAGTCACAATGTGGCTATTATTTATTATATTCTGTTTGGTTGTGGCAACACTGAATGTTAAAATGTCTAATTCAAAGTAAATACACGGTGCGTAGATTGTTGTCACAGGTTCATTCAGATTGAAATTTAATGAAATATAGTTTTGAACGAAAATAATAAGAGTGCTGTATTTTTGAAAATTGTTATTTAGGTTAGTAGAATTTAACAATTTGTAAAACCGATAATAGTAATATGATCGATGTCATGGTATTGTCAGGAGCCATTGTTTGTAAGTTATCTAAGTGCCTGCGTACCAAATAGTAAAAAAATGACTTTTTTTTCAGCGTAACAATGTCTGTTAATATACCAGAATGCCCACCCAGCTTGAAATCTATAAACCACTATCTTAAAACAGCCACTGAACATGACGTCAGAGATCCCATTGTATCGTATTGGTGTAGGCTCTATGCTCTGCAAGTTGGATTGAAATCGCTTTCTACAAAGAAGACACCAGAAGAAACATCGGTTTTAATGGGTAAGGCACTAAGATGTCAGAGAGTCTCTGTACTTGGAATGTTGAAACTATGCTTACTACCCTAAAAATAGCACAATACAGTATAAACTACACAGATATAGCCTATGACATATCGTTGGCTACTCTGTGTAGACGCGACATAGTCATACATTACAGCATTAGAACATATTTATAAAAAGTACATAATCAAATTATATCTATATACATACACCATGTATACCCATGGTATGCAAAGAAAGAATATGAATGTGCATGCCTGTATACACTGTAGCTATTCATATAGGAACTGCTATAATTTTGATTGACTTGTGCAAGATTGTGACCCTTCTGACCCATGTCACCCACAACGACATGAAATGATATTCCTATTTCATTCTCACATACATGTTTAGCTCGATTTGAGCACATCATAAAACATTTCTTTTTATAATATTAAAAAATGCACTTTGTATGTAGCAGTGTAATCAATTAGTATTATACTTTTATTATACTGCATAAACACACATAAAAGTATTTTATCTACCACTTTTCTTAATGTTATATATTAAATAACATTACATTAATCTTCCCTAGGGGATGTGTGCAGGCTTATAGGCTGAGCCGAGCCTAAACAAGAAACCACAATGAGTAAGGCCGGTGTTACGGACTGGCCGTAAGATTACAATATTACCTTTTTTATTGTCTATGTATTTTTATATGAAATTGTGACTTTTCGGGGTCTAATGTCGGCTTTGTAGTAAACGCATCTAAATACCTATATTATAACTCATTATTCCAAAGATTAACCAGTTTTCATTATTAATACAGTTCACTCAATAACATTTGGTCCTTCGAGCCGGATCACTCACACCTTTCCATTTCATTCTTGGCTCTTCCTCCGGCCAATCCATACCGTTGACAATGACTGACAGAGATCTTCTTAGCAGAGCTGGATGGAGGAAGTCTGCAAGATTGTTGGATTCTTTTTGGAATCGATAGGTTCGTGAATATTTACCCACATTGACACCCAGACGTGGCGGCGGTGATGTTCCAAGTGCTAAGGAGGGCGATCTCGTTCTTGTTGTAGATAACCAGTTACCAAGAGGAACATGGCCACGTGGTGCGATTCCCTGAATGTACTTGGGTGGTTACGTAGTGACGCGAGGTCATTCAAACCGTTTGTCGCGCATCGTATCGGAGAGATTCTTGAGCTCACCGAAGTACATGAATGGCGCTGGGTCCCAACCCTTGAGAACGCAGCAGATGATGCTACTCGCCCTAAACGAATTGTATTGTCTGAAAATTCGCGATGGGTTGTAGGCCCTAAGTTCCTGTATTGTTCTGTAGACGAGTGGCCATCATTATCACCAGTAGAACTGGCCAGTAAACAAACGCTTGAGTTGAATTCATCCATTCCGTGTCATCTTATATCGCTTGATTCCGCCCCCATCTCACTTAGTGTTGATCCTAATAGGTTAAGCTGTTATTTAAGATTAATAAGAGCTACGGCCAGAGCCCATAAGTTTATCACTTTGTTGAGAGATAGAAGCGGTCAGAAAGATCTCACTGCCGATGATTTACGCACAGCGGAAGTACATATTTTGAGACAAAGTCAATTAGAATCTTTTCCTGACGAAATTATGACTCTGAAAAATCAACAACCACTGTCCCGAAAAAGTCGATTATTTAATTTGTCTCCTATACTTGACGATGACCACCTACTGAGATTAAGCGGACGAGTTGATCGTGCACCAGATGTTAATGAAGACGTAAAACGCCCTATCATCCTGGATCCGAAGCATCAAGCCGTACGTTTATTAATATTTCACTACCACGAGAAAGCCGCACACGGTAGTACTGAAATGGTAGTTAACGAGATTAGACAACGCTACTGGATCATTAACCTTCGCAGCAGTGTTCGTAGCGTCGCTCACCACTGCAGACTCTGTCATCTCAGACGTGCTAAGCCCTGGGAACCGCCAATTGGTGATCTTCCAACTGCACGCTTATCACACCATCAAAGACCATTTAGCTTCGTGGGTCTTGATTATTTTGGACCAGTATTTGTGACTATCGGTCGAAGAACTGAAAAGCGGTATGTGGCGCTGTATACGAGCCGTACATTTAGAGATCGTACACAGTCTCTCTACAGACGCCGCTTTGATGAGCCTTCGTCGTTTTTGTGCTCGCCGAGGTACACCGAGTGAAATATGGTCGGATAATGGCACAGCTTTTGTTGGCGTAAATAGACTTCTTAAAGGATTTTATGGAGAATGCATCTCCACATTTGCTGCCAATGAGAGGATCAACTGGAAATTCATACCACCATCAGCACCTTTTATGGGAGGAGCATGGGAACGCCTCGTAAGATCCATAAAGACAGCGTTAAAAGTAACACTTCAGAATCGCTCGTCGTCCGAAGAGGTACTCTCAACTTTATTGGTAGAGGCAGAAGCCTTGGTTAATTCACGACCATTGACGCATGTTCCATCAGATCCCATGAGTCTTGAAGCACTCACACCTTTCCATTTCATTCTTGGCTCTTCCTCCGGCCAATCCATACCGTTGACAATGACTGACAGAGATCTTCTTAGCAGAGCTGGATGGAGGAAGTCTGCAAGATTGTTGGATTCTTTTTGGAATCGATGGGTTCGTGAATATTTACCCACATTGACACCCAGACGTGGCGGCGGTGATGTTCCAAGTGCTAAGGAGGGCGATCTCGTTCTTGTTGTAGATAACCAGTTACCAAGAGGAACATGGCCACGTGGGCGAATTACTAGAATATACCCGGGACGCGACGGTGTGGCTAGAATAGCCGATGTTGCAACTTCCGCTGGGCAGCTTAAAAGGCCATTAAAGAAGCTAATCCCTATTCTTCACTAAAAAATGGGACAAATGTTACGGACTGGCCGTAAGATTACAATATTACCTTTTTTATTGTCTATGTATTTTTATATGAAATTGTGACTTTTCGGGGTCTAATGTCGGCTTTATAGTAAACGCATCTAAATACCTATATTATAACTCATTATTCCAAAGATTAACCAGTTTTCATTATTAATACAGTTCACTCAATAACAGCCGGCCTTACACTTTTTTATCTAAATGATATTCTCATCACTACAAAATACTGACATTACCAAACTAAGAGTAAAACCAATATTAAATTGCTTTTGTCTTTCTTTATAAATTTATTCAACTTAATAAAACTTCTACCTTACTTGGCAATATTTAATGTTTATGGTATGGTACATATGATTAATAACTATATATAAAATAAATTAATATATGTCATTATGATGTCACCTCCTCAAGAGGAAGTAGTTTAAATAATGTACTTAGGAAAATTTACTAAAAGAAGACTTCACTTTATTTTTATCTGGAAGTAAAACTGTATTCAAGAATTTTTAAAATATCCTGTACTTTTATACCACCAACCGATAGAGGTAGTTACAGCAACCAATTATCAAAAATAAAATGAATATCTTCTTTCAATAAAGTTTCCTATCAACATTATATAAAGTATTTTCCCTCCAGGGCATGGCTGAAGAATGGCTTGTATAATTATATAAATTGCATGTTTACACATTTATTTTCTTAAGAAAAGTGTATTAATTTAGTACTTGTAAATTCTAGCACTAATGGACTGGCTGGAGGAAACAAAAAAAAGTAACAAGGACAATGAAGCGATTTCCAATGAAGTTGCTGCTCAGGCACACCTTGAAAATTATGCTTTGAAGCTCTTCCTATATGCAGACAAGCAGGACAGAGAGCAGAGCTATGGGAAGTATGTATATCACATTCACTATTTATAAATAAAGTTACTACATTTAAAAATAAAGTAAATGATTTATTGGTGGATAAGTTCTACTATAACCTATCTGATTACTTATATGACAAAAAAATATAAAATACATGACAGTTCAATAACAATTTATTGTGTACTAGCTGTTACCCGCGGCTTCGCGCTGTGGTCCAGGGGAGCTGCCATTGATTTGTGTATATTTTTTTCTTGCTTGCTGCTGTATTCAGTGAGGTGGAGGTACTTTCCCAATCGGCCAGTTTACAAATATGCTGTACCCTACCACTCTTTCGCCTATTTCGCTACACGACAGGGTGCACCACGTGCAGCTGAGCCTGGCTTTGGCTCTAAAAACATTTGTTTGCTTATTTGTTTAAAAAAAAACATATTAGTAATTAAGGTTCCATTCGACGTGAGAGGACAAATGATTGTATACTTTATTTTTTCCCGTGGGAATAAAATGTTTTTCCTGGATAAAAAGTAGGCTATGTCACTCTCCAGATCGGAAACTATCCCCTGTTAAAAAATCATCTAGGTACTTAGGTTCCCCTTAGTCTGCCTTAAGTTTCGAGAACAAATAGTAGTCGCTTGGGGCCAGGTCGGGACTGTAAGGCGGGTGGCGAATTTCCTCGAAGCCACATTTTACTACAGCAGCTTTGGCAATTGCAGCAGTGTAAACGGGAGCATTATCGTGGAGATGCCGAACACCTCTACTGAGTTTTCCACCTCGCTTCTTCTTGATCGCCTCTCGTAACTGCTCAATAAGAGTAGCGTAGTAGGTGCCATTTACCGTGGTATTCCTTTCTTTTATGTCAATCATTAGTATTCCGTGACATTCCCAGAATACCGTTGCCATTATCTTTTTGGTGGATTGCGTTACCTTGGCCTTTCTATGCGGCTTTTCACCAAGACGACGCAACTCCATCGATTCCCTTTTCGACAGAGGTTCATAGTGTAAAACCATGGTTTCGTCTCGCGTAACCAATCAGCGTAGCGTAATGGACTCCAAAAGACTTTTTCCGTAACGGCTATTTGCGTCTAAAACTTCTTGAGAACACTTTTCTTTCGCGAGAGCCTCGAAAGTTTGGGTACCAACCTAGCACTAACTTTATTCATGTGAAGATGTTCATGTAGAATCATAAGTGCTGAAGTTTTCGAAAGCCCGGTTCTTGCCGCTTCCATTAATTTGACGCAGTCCTCGGTGAGTACTTCCACAGGCCGGCCGGAGCGAGGTTCGTCGTCAATGGACTCCCGCCCTAAACGAAACTGCTTACTCCAATCTTTTACGGTGGAAAATGACGGAGAAGTATCCCCGTACACGGCATCCAACCTTTTTTTTTTATATCGGTCGGTCTGACCCCTTCCTTTGTCAGGAATTTGATCTCAGAGCGATATTCCAATTTGAACATTTTGAAAAATTTCCGACTTACTATCGTTAAAACGCCGTGAAATCAAAACAACAACCAAACAGAAACCCCAAAACCATACACGAAAAAGCAGGTTAGATGACAATAGATGACAATCGCGATCACATATATACAATTTTTTTTAACCTGCCCAATTCTCCAGCCAGAAACTCTTGGACTGCACCTCGTATGCACATAGAAATTAGTTTTTCCTTGATACTTAAAAAATTATGAAAAATTTGTTTATTTCAGAAATGTTGTAAAGGCGTTTTATACATCAGGAATGATTTATGATGTCCTGACTACATTTGGCGAGCTAACTGAGGAGGCAGCACAGAACAGAAAATATGCTAAGTGGAAGGCGGCTTACATTCACAATTGCCTTAAAACTGGGGAGACACCTGTCCCAGGTAATTTTGTTCCTCAATGGTTACTGTTTAATTTATTAGAAAAACCCTACATGGTAAGTAACATAGCAGAAATGTTACATAAACAAACAACAAAACATAATTAATGTTTTAACATGTATAGTTATATGACTTGCCAATATTAAAATATTATTTAAATATTTGCAAACCTTAATAAAAATCTTAGATTCCATAAATTTTATACTGTGAATTATTATTAATTTGAATTTTGTATTTTTTTTTAAATATAATTTTTATTTTAAACAGTGAATAAATAATAGTTTAAAAAATATAATATAGTAATTAAAAGTAATGAGTCATTTTATAAATTGGCTAGGTAGTTAGGAACCTAATGAAAGTGCGCCATATCACAATCTGCCGGTTTATATACGATCGGCCGCCGACCATACCTATATTTATAAAAGTGACGTTTGAATTTGTTATTTACTTTGTCTTAGGACCCATGCGGAGTGAAGATGACGAACAAACAGGTGGAGAAACTAGTACTTCCGATGATCAGCCTGAACCATCCACAACTCCACAAGTACCAGGGTTTCTTCCAGTAACACCAGCAACTCCTCCCATAGCACCATCCAGCTTCAATAACAGCTTACCAGACCCTAATGCCGCTATGAGGGCTGCTTCCCAGTTACCTCCGGTTCCTTACACTCCAGACCCAAATCCTGGTGGATTTGTTCCCTATGATCCATCCCAACAACCACAACCAACACAACCAACCTCTTTATATGGAGACAATAGTTCTTCTGTGGCACAATTAACACCAGATCAAACTGCAAAAGCTCAAAAATATTGTAAATGGGCTAGCAGTGCTCTTAACTATGATGATGTTAAGACTGCCATAATGAACTTGAGATATGCCTTAGAATTGCTACAAACTGGCCGTGATCCCGCTTAATCTGCTGTGAGGTAGGTAGTGTCTGTTTTGTGTAATACAGGTTGTAGTTATGTGATAAAAGGAATGAAAATACTGTAAAATATTTATTTTACATTATGAATATTATGCAATTACTTTTCATGTAGTGTCTTATACGTAAAATGAGCAATTCTTATACATAATGTCTTGGTCTCTCTGTATCTGCTCTAATGATTTTTATGAGAATATGTATATTGATAACGATTTACTTCTCAAGTTTCTGCTATGAGTTTTCAACCGCAAAATTACAATTATATATCTACATACGAACAGATCTTACTATATCTCATTATTATATTAAAATCTGTTCTATTCAAATAGTTTATGTGCATTACTGCTCATAAACTTAAAGAGACAGGTATCAGTTGGATAATATGGAAGGCACTTCGTATTAACACATAGGTATACATTACTCCACCCTTATACAGATATTTGAGTCGGGATTTAAAAATAAACTTGGAGTACACGTACCCCCGAGTTAAACACGGGATCCGGGGATATAAATAAATTATATTAAGATGCCGCGTCCATACTTTTTCGCCTTCGCATCCCGTTATCTGATCATGCTATATTTCCAACCACTGGAAATATTGCATTCAGATTATTAATAATGACAATAACATGTTTAGAAAAATATGAAATATTATATCACCAATTTATTTTATAGGTGTATTATATCGACTCTTATGCTCTTATAAATACCCTTATTGTTTTTAAAATATCTTCTAGGTACGTATGTAATATGTATGTATTGGCCAGTTACAATTTTATTATACCTATTGTAGATTTCCATTCACATTGTTTATTGATTGATTTATATTACATCACACTTTATTTTGTTTTATTATAATTATATTGACACTATCCAAAATTTGCATAATCAATTTTTAAGTTACTATACCAACATTACCCAGAATATTGATATCAAATAATAGAGATTATTTTAGATATGACTATTACTTGATGTTTAAAACTGTTTTCGCTTATTTCGGGCAAGTCTTCGATAGTGTCAATATTGGATAGGCTTGTCAAGTTAGAAAAAAAAAATGTCAAATTTCACAAACAAAATTTTGCTAAAGTTGCATTTATACTATTTTTAATTTTTAAATCATTTTTACCTTGACACTTTACCCTTGTACCGTTCTTATACCGTAAGTAACAAGAGTTACAATCGCATTGTGACTGTCGTGTATCTGTTCTTAGCTGTACAAACAATTAATGTCAATTCAAAGATGGGACACCACTTATTTGGTACACACATCTCAAATAAAAGAAAAAACAATTTAAGTAAAGTACAATAAATAAATTATTATCCAAAACATCACAGTACCTCTCACAACGGCAGTATAGTTAACAGCAAAAGTACAAGGTATTAAATTTTAAGACTTATAGTAAAGCCTTAAAAGCAGTTACACACTAGTGTGCCATGGAAAAAAATCAGCTCGTGAACGGAGGTAATAAAACTAATTAGCGATTGACCATGTCTTGTGAGATAATCAATCTGTTCGGCCTGATAATTAGTTCTTTAATAGTTCCACTGAAATAAATGCTATTTGTAATTTGTTGCTTTTGTTTTTTTTTAAATAACTTCAAATCAAATGTTAACTAGCAATGTACAATGTAAGTTATTTTAGGTACTGTAAATATGCAAAACTAGTCTTGACAGTTACTGCGCTACCAGTATTTTATTTAAAAATATATATAATAGTACATTATGGTACAAGTGTGGAATGTTGGTGATTACCGCTGAGGCGCTATTGAGACCCGAGCCTTTTAGGCGAGGGTCTTATGAGAGCCGAGGACGGTGGCGACCGGCCAGAGACTAAAAGAACAAGTTTTCTTTTTTGGCTTTTCGCGGATAGCGTTTTAGCCACGTACAAAATGGGGAATTTAAAGTTTTCTTTATTACAGAGAAAACAAAAGTTATATTTTCTGAAACACATACAAGTTGAAATTTTCTGAAGTTGCATGAAATGAGCAAGCAATTGGTACATTAATTTATTTATACTATTAAACGCGATTTCTTTTGTATCGAAACTTTTTTAAGAACAAAGCAACTCAACCAAAAAAAAAACTTTATAACTCACTAGTGAATAATAGTAATGAAAAAGTCACAGTTTCTTTATAGGTGTCATTATGTGCCTAATTGCCGTGATATAAGAGCCACTTTATGAGCAAGTGTGTTGAAAAAAATTATATCATACGCTCAAAAAGAAAGAGTGTTGTTTGTCTAAAGTTCACAAGTCATTTCTCTGTGCCTAATTTTACATTAGATCCATTTACTTTTTACTCAACTGACTAAGAAGAGAGGATTATGTTTTTCGAGTGTATGTATGTCTGTATATTTCTTTGGCGCGTTCTACATCCTAAACCACTTGAAGGATTTGAACATAATAATATGAAGTATCATTCGATTTGTCTGAGCTGTGAGAGTGCTATAGGATATATAATTTCAATATGGCATCCGCGAAAAAATAATTGGAGGATAATACCAAATTATTTTTTGGTATTATCCTCCAATTATTTTTACGCGGATGCCATATTGAAATTATTAGAATTTTCAGTCGGGTATTTTGTTTTGGTTAAAGAAAGTTATTCCCCTTGAAGATAAGATGGATTTCCTAGATCATAGTTATTTGCTTTATCTTATTTCTGGCGGCACTAGCACATTTAACGGTTTTAAGAAAAAACGACCGTCTAAATATCCATACTTTTGATATTGGCTGTACTTTTATTTTGTTTATTTAGACTTAAGAGGGAAGGTATGTCATACTCCAAAGTTTGATGATGTGTGTAGATCTGCCCCCTTACCACCATCTCTTATTGCGATTCAATAACTGAATAGAATGCTTAGTCATACCAATGATTAAGCGACTCTATTTCAAATATAATAGAGTCGCTTATTTATTGGTATGAATAAGCAATCTATTCAATTATTGAATCGCAATAAGAGATGGTGGTAAGGGGGCAGGTGACATTAAAACCCGTTTCGGGCGACATAGCTTGCTTTATTTACAATACCAATTTAAATACATATTTCTCGAACATATTATGTAGGTACATAATTTCTTGAGATCCGTACTATTATCCTTCAGCAATAAGTTTAGCATGTTTTAGCTCTACTTTATATGATTATGTATAAATACTTGTATATTATAACATTATAGTAACATAATGTTTTATGTTAGGTGCGTACATATAGTTTATGAATTAATTTATATTTTTTTATTTATTGAAATAAATTATCTAACCGATATATTTTCTTCTTGACTTTGTTCTCATATCCAATTTTACCTATACAACTTCTTGTTGTGGCTTTCCCTTGCATAACAACTGCGTAGGTATGTATGTTATTTTGATTCATTTTCCGTTGCCAATAGTGCAGCTTATACCTTCATCTTAATTTAGTTTTACGGATCTGTAAATTATACACTGTCTTCGATCATACAGATATACATACATAGCTTACGGATATAGCACAGTATTAGTATTACGTACGGTATGGCCACGCCGCCGCTCTCTCGTGTCGACCTCACTTGCCCTCTAAGACAAATATGGAACAGTTTGTATGGCGCCGCACGCACACACGCTCATTAAGGCTCTGCACAGACGTCATTGTTTATGTAGTAGTAAACGACGCAACATTTGTATGGAGTGGCCTCGGTATGGTTATAGGTTAAAGTCACGGTTACATAATGATAATGTAAATTAGTGTAACTCGTCATGTACATTAATGTCACCAAAAACAATACAGATATCAAATTTCACCCCAAGAGAATTTTCCTTTTCCTTTATTTTTGAAAAGGCACAAAACTGCATACCTACATTATGTCAATCTTACATCTCTATTGTTACCTATATTTTTTTGTAAACCTTGTTCGAGAATATTTCCTTTTCTTAACAAAATATTAGTAATTGCTGACATTTCAACTCACAAATCGACAGGCAATTTGAATAATATGTAAAAATTACGCTTCCCACGTCTTGGAATCGAACCGGCTAAAATTTGAAAAAACAAACCTGTAGGGTCAATCATATGAAACACATCCCTCTGACAAACATGGTAAATTAAATAAAAGGAAAACCATGAAACTTTACTTACCTTATTTCGATTGAACAGGAAAAATGTGATGTTCTATATACTCCCCTTATTTAGATCTTGTCGGATACATAAATTTATTATTAATTACTGTCAGCCGATGGGCCGTCCGAACCGTATTCAGAAAGAAAAACAACCCAAAACAGTGTGCCTTATTTCGGCACTGCCCAGGTCTCAGATCTTGATTTTAACTAGACAAAAAATTAGTCGTTAATTTGTCGAAATTTGTCGCCCAAAGCAAAAAATTTGTCGGTCTCCCGTTAAAAGAGTTATAAGGTTTTATTTGTGGCAGTGCCGAAATAAGCTTATTTCGGCACTGCCCACTCGGGATCTATTAAACTACAAAACATAGCGAAGATATGATTATCTCCAGAATTAGTCGTCAATTTGTCGAATTCAGACACCAAGTATCAGAATTAGTCGACGTCCCGTTAAAAAGTTATAAGTACTTCTTTGTGGCAGTGCCGAAATAAGCCTTATTTCGGCACTGCCCAAAAAAACTACACCACCTAGCGAAAATCTGATTTCACCCAGATGTTGCCTTGAATTTGTCGAAATTTGTCGGATATAAAACACAACTGGTCGATGCGTAATTAAAAAGTTACACGCATTTTAATAATTCTCATAATAAGTATAGTCCGAGATCTTGCATCAAAATTATATCATGCACAAAATGCAACAGTAAACGTTTTATTTCCTTCCTTTTTCAGAGTCTGGCAAAGCTTGTCAATGCATGATACTGTTTTCTGATCTACGAATGCTTTAAGTGTTCTTTAGCACTACATTAGTTGCTTTTTACGATAGCCATATGTGAATGAGGTGGTGTTATTCTACTCTGCCTACGTTAGGCTCTCTGACTACAACGTGAATTATTAAAATGCGTGTAACTTTTTAATTACGCATCGACTAGTTGTGTTTTATATCCGACAAATTTCGACAAATTCAAGGCAACATCTGGGTGAAATCAGATTTTCGCTAGGTGGTGTAGTTTTTTTGGGCAGTGCCGAAATAAGGCTTATTTCGGCACTGCCACAAAGAAGTACTTATAACTTTTTAACGGGACGTCGACTAATTCTGATACTTGGTGTCGGAATTCGACAAATTGACGACTAATTCTGGAGAAAATCATATCTTCGCTATGTTTTGTAGTTTAATAGATCCCGAGTGGGCAGTGCCGAAATAAGCTTATTTCGGCACTGCCACAAATAAAACCTTATAACTCTTTAACGGGAGACCGACAAATTTTTTGCTATGGGCGACAAATTTCGACAAATTAACGACTAATTTTTTGTCTAGTTAAAATCAAGATCTGAGACCTGGGCAGTGCCGAAATAAGGCACACCCCAAAACAAGCGCAGACCCGAGCGACTCGGACCGGGACTCTCTAGTGACGTTCGCGCTTATCGGTTTCTATAGTAGTGGTCCAGCCATTACGGGCTGTGATAGGTATAAATTATATTTTCTAGTATACAGTAGAAACTCCCATACTAGCTACCGGCACAGATTACCCGCGCAGACCTGTTTCGATTACTTCCTGTAGGAATCTATCAGTGCTTATAAGTACTGATAGATCGACACAAGCTATCTGCTTTCATTCTGTATCCGACCTTGATAATTTATCATGTTAAAAAAATTTGATCCTTATAAGTACCGTAAAAGTACAGGATGTTTGTGTAGTGGGCAGGTAAGGGTAGGTACATTCTGTATCTCTTGCGTATAATTATAATAATAATAGAAATGCCCCGGTCGTCTCTCAAACAAATGCATGAATTCGATGAAATTTGTGTATCTCGGTCTTTTAGGAGCGTGATATTTAGGAGTCGAGTATCTTTTCACTCCTAAAGACCTCGTCTTTAGGAGTGAAAATAAAACAAAAAAAAATATTTTTCATTTTATTCGTTGACCATCAAACATACTTCAAACACCTCACATTTCACACATCACATTTACAATGATTTATATTAAGTTTATTGCAATTTTGTAACATAAGTAGTATCAATTAAATTATCTACCATTTAACACGGTAGATGGTAACGTAACACGGATGTTACTTGTGTCTACAAACAGATTTTGATACAATATTTTTTTCAAAGTTAGAACTATTTCCGTAACGTAGATGCATTGTTAAACAAATGTTTACGAAGCAGCAATATTTTTATTCCTATTATTGAGCAAATAATATTCTCGTTATTTGATTCATGTGTTTTTCTGGGCAATTTGATGTTCTTTTTGAGCATCCGTCACTAGACAGTTCCTAATTTCGGCACATTCCTATGTCAAGAAACGACCACGGCAAGGAGCTAGCATACACAGAGATATGCAAGACGGATCTACAGTGACAGACCGGTCGACGTTCTCAGTAACTTTAGCAGCTATGGTAGCGAGAGCCACTGCAATATCTACTAACGGTACTAGATCGAGTCGAACGCTACCAGATATTTTATGACTATCTCGTGGCCGAAGCTCAGAAAGCAGTATCCATCAAATTGACAGTAACCCAATAACTCTCCACGAATTTAGTTGTGCATACTTAGTATTATGTGCAAGTAAATTATATTCTAAAGCTACTGACATACAATGGCAGTTAACTCGTGGCTCTATATAATAATTATGTTGTTTACACATCACTGTTACACATACAAAATGAACCTAGCACGAATCGCTTAAATTAATATCACTTTTAGGTAAGAGTTATACATTATCTCGCAGCGCAGATACCTACTATACATTTCGTTTAATATTATGGTGCTCGTGGTATTCTAATTTTAGGTAACCAGATGGTCGGGCGCTCAAATCAATTTTCAAATATAAGCTGCCTAATGTAAATAAGTTTTGATTTATAAGTTGACTAGTAAAATCACAGGCAAGATGTTTCATTTTTTATTCTCATTATTTGTAACGTGTTCATAACAAGACAGTAAATTGTAAATTTCACTTATGTATACCTATTCTATCGGGTATCTAACTCGATAATTCAGCAGATAAATAGCTCTACCATAAGGTTCACAGGAAAGGGGGGAAAGGCTAGAGATCTATTGAGTAATTATAACAAAAAAAAACTAATTTGCAGGCACTTAAAAAGATGAAATAAGGTCGGTAATAATTCTATATTAAAATAATTTAAAAAAATATAAATTGACTTTGCATATTTACATAATAAAAAATAAATACTTATAACGATGCAAAGCCAGTCCAACTGATTTGTTTAATCCCTTTTTAGTCCGTTCCCGTTCTGCGTTGTAGCGGTTTTCTCTAATTCTTCGCGGCGGCTAGTTTGGTACCTGGCAAAAACAAGTAAAATACATTATTTATTATAGGTATCGGCCGTCAGCAATCGTAAACGTCGATCTTTTTAAAAATACATTTAAAGCATTTCGTTGACAGGAGTTGTAAAGCAGTGCATGACTAATGTAGACAAAACTGTACATAACATAGGTAATAAAACAAAATTCAGTTCAAATGATATTCATTACATAGATTAATAATAGATCTCCGGCGGCGCTCCGGCTAGGTTTCACCAACACATGAATGGAATGCGGGAAAAATTATGCGCCGAATACGGCATAGCCACACCGCGGCCACTCCATACAATTGTCGCATCATGAACTATACATAAACAATGGCATCTGTAGGTATAGAGCGTGAATGAGCGTGCATGCGTGCGGCGCCATACTAACATCCGTCTCAGAGGGGAGGTGAGGTCTACACGAGAGAGCGGCAGGGAATGGCCATACTGAACTTCGTAGTATTACTTATACTACGTTAGTACTACTACTTATACTGTGGCATAGTCGAGTCTACTAGCTATGACTAATATCAATTGTCGACTTGCCGCATGACTTTTAATCAAATAAAAGTTCACAGTAAGTATTTTATTTTCGTTTGTTAAAGGTGAATAGCTCTATGCCATGACTATTGTTGAAATAAAGAACGGTATCCCCGTCCGACTCACTTTCACACTGAACCTTCACACCGATGTTAAGAGCGTAGCGGAGATCTATCGTCTTTCAACAGTAAAGTTGTTTCATTTATTTATGTGTTTGTTTGCTACTGTATGGCCGTTATGTAATATGCCCGTATGCCATCCATATAAAATTACTAATCCCCGTATGTACTCCCATTTTATTTGTTTTTTTTTTTCGTGAATTATAACCTCACTCCGGCCACTCCATACAAATGTCGCGTCGTTTACTACTACATAAACAATGGCGTCTGTACAGAGCGTGTGTGCGTGTAGCGCCATACAAACTGTTCCTGATTCGTACCCGAGGGGAGGTCGATACGAGAGAGTGGCCATACTGTACATAGTACTATTACTTATACTGTGCTATTACTTATTATGTTTAATCTACCTACTTGCATTTTACAATCTTTCCCCCAGGTGAATCCAACCCCTTTTATTTAGGCGTCCAAGATTTTGATTTTTTATTTAGGCAACTATTTCATTTTAACAGGTTGTTCCTTAGGTATATTGTTTAGTATGGATCGTACTCGCTCTAAGCAAGTATACGATTATCTAAAACGTATATACAGATAAAGTCCGTTTTTAAATTTCGGAGTCGCTCAAAATAAATGCATTGAAACGTGTAGGCACCAAATATTCGGTGTGATGTGATGATGTACAAATAAACAACTCGCAACGAACGAACATCTTCCTACACAGTTCTGTAAACTAATGTGACCTTTTCAATCCGACTATCAAAACTCGTGATTTATCAATTTTATCAGCGCAGTAGAATCGGAGCAAATTGCTTGTGGCAGACAGACTCACAAAAGTAATCATAAGATGATATTAGAATTCTATTTTTTCATTCGGACGTACGGAACTCAAAACTCAAACAATAATCAAGAAGTCTCTCGCGAAAGAGAAGTCGGGCTTCACGAGCCTGATTAGGGATGTACCATACCTCAAGCATTGTTGTGTGGGAGTAGGTGATGTCAACTAAAATGAAATGTAAATCTTTATACTGCCCTTGGGCGATAATGGCCACTTAGACACTATATATTTTTTTTATCTAAAAAATATTCTTATTTTTAATCAGATAGCATTTCGGAATTGACCATCAGCGAAGAAGAAATGTTGAAAGTAATTTGCCAATATATTGGTCTTTTTTAGATAGGTAATCAGAAAATAAAGTAATCACGGCATAATATGTATGTATTGTGACCCTCGACTGTACACCTACAGTCAAAGATCACAAGTGCGGTGCCACTCGCCTTACCTTTAATTTTGAATAAAACACGCATTTATTATGATATAAAAAATCCTCAGATTAATTTCTAGAGGATGATTTAGTCTACAAAATAAATATATTTTTTTTTAAATCGTAATAAATATATTTTATTCAATATTAAAGGCAAGGTAGGTGTAGGTACTGTACTTATGGTCCTTGACTGTACATTTGTATACATATCTAAAAAAATATAAAAATCAATGCCACTTTTCGTTGTAATTTTATAACTCAAGAACGGGCTCACCTATCCAAACCAAATGTTTAAGGTTTATTCGGACTATTTAGTAGATGGTTTAGGTGAAGTTTGCACAAAATCGGTAGAGCGGTTCTTCATTTATCACATTTTTTGTAACAAATCTATCTATTTATATAAAAATTAATGCCACTTTTCGGTGTGCCTTATTTCGGCACTGCCCAGGTCTCAGATCTTGATTTTAACTAGACAAAAAATTAGTCGTTAATTTGTCGAAATTTGTCGCCCAAAGCAAAAAATTTGTCGGGGTCCCGTTAAAGAGTTATAAGGTTTTTTTTGTGGCAGTGCCGAAATAAGCTTATTTCGGCACTGCCCACTCGGGATCTATTAAACTACAAAACATAGCGAACATATGATTTTCCCCAGAATTAGTCGTCAATTTGTCGAATTCAGACACCAAGTATCAGAATTAGTCGACCTCCCGTTAAAAAGTTATAAGTATTTCTTTGTGGCAGTGCCGAAATAAGCCTTATTTCGGCACTGCCCAAAAAAACTACACCACCTAGCGAAAATCTGATTTCACCCAGATGTTGCCTTGAATTTGTCGAAATTTGTCGGATATAAAACACAACTGGTCGACGCGTAATTAAAAAGTTACACGCATTTTAATAATTCGCGTTGTAGTCAGAGAGCCTAACGTAGGCAGAGTAGAATAACACCACCCCATTCACATATGGCTATCGTAAAAAGCAACTAATGTAGTGCTAAAGAACACCTAAAGCATTCGTAGATCAGAAAACAGTTGCATGCATTGACAAACTTTGCCAGACTCTGAAAAAGGAAGGAAATGAAACGTTTACTGTTACATTTTGTGCATGATATAATTTTGATGCAAGATCTCGGACTATATTTACTATGAGAATTATTAAAATGCGTGTAACTTTTTAATTACGCATCGACCAGTTGTGTTTTATATCCGACAAATTTCGACAAATTCAAGGCAACATCTGGGTGAAATCAGATTTTCGCTAGGTGGTGTAGTTTTTTTGGGCAGTGCCGAAATAAGGCTTATTTCGGCACTGCCACAAAGAAATACTTATAACTTTTTAACGGGAGGTCGACTAATTCTGATACTTGGTGTCTGAATTCGACAAATTGACGACTAATTCTGGGGAAAATCATATGTTCGCTATGTTTTGTAGTTTAATAGATCCCGAGTGGGCAGTGCCGAAATAAGCTTATTTCGGCACTGCCACAAAAAAAACCTTATAACTCTTTAACGGGACCCCGACAAATTTTTTGCTTTGGGCGACAAATTTCGACAAATTAACGACTAATTTTTTGTCTAGTTAAAATCAAGATCTGAGACCTGGGCAGTGCCGAAATAAGGCACACCACTTTTCGTTGTAATTTTATAACTCCAGAACGGGCTCACCTATCCAAACCAAATGTTTAGGGTTTATTCGGACTAAGTTGTTTCTAAAAATCGGTAGAATGGTTCTTCATTTATCACATTTTTTGTAACAAATGAATTCAATAAATGGCGGATCATTTTGTTAATGGGGATTTTGCTGTCAAATTGAAACTTTTTTCAGATGGGGATTGTGCTGTCAAATTGAAACTTTTTCAGTGTTGACAGTACAAGCATGTTCTTATGTCATTCATTCGGTCATTTCATTTTGGACGTGCTTCGACTTTATGTTGCCTGTTCCAGAGTCGGTACCCCCAGCCGTTTGTTTATTCATGCTCAAAATGGAAAAACAAAAAAGATTGTTTATCCAAATGTTTTGGATTAAGTTTTAAAATAGCCAGCAATTAATAATTTTTTTTTGTTTTTAATAATTTTTTTTAGTATTTCACTTTATACGTAGCGAAGCACGTACCGGGCCGCTAGTAATACATAGAAAATACCCAGACCAAGAGAAGCAAACATGTTGCATACACAAATATTGGTCTTGTTGTTATTTTTATCATTCGATAAAATTTTGTCTACTACTACGACGGGTGGCAGACTAGCATACGGCCCGCCTGATGTGAAACGGTTACCGTAGCCAAAATTAACGCTCGCAATAAAATATCGCTCACGCGCCGCCACCCCCGCTGCAAACGCAGCATCTCCTTCCTTTCTGCGATATTCTGTGAGGTGGAGCATTCCCCAGTCGGGTAGCTTACAATTACGCTCCCTACCTCTCTTTTCGCCAGAGCTTCGTTTGTCAGTCAACAGGGTGCACCGCGTGCAGGTGAAGTTGGCTTTGGTTCAAAGATGTTGATGAACCACCTACACCCCACTGAACTCTGTTTAACTCTGTTAAAATAAAAATATTACATTATATATTTGCACCTACCTACCACGTCTTATAGTCGTATCTGCATCAACCTAAGACAGGTAGAGAATGCTAACGTTGCATAATCCTCTTTGAAAATTTTAGTGTCTAAAGATTATGTCTAAAGTTTATATAAATATTAGTCTCTAATGTAGTCCGCTGAATGGAGTGGAACTATGGACCGCGTGTTATTCGCGCGACAACGTGTTTTATCATCTGGGACTCGTTTGGCTCGACGCCAGCTAGCCGCAGAATGTGCAGTACCACACTCTTATTTACTAATTTCTTGTTTACAATTCATAAAAATCCTAGGCCAAGGCTAGGAGATCCTTCATAGTTGTCAAGGTCTTTAGTACAAATACCGTTCCCGAATAAATTAGCATACACAGAATCTATCAGAGGACAAAATCAAGTGGAGTAACGTATTATGTAATGTTTTCTGTAGAATGACAAATACAAACATACAAAAATATATTATGAATCACGATGATATAATCCAGATTTCTGAAACTGTCTTTTATATTTATCAATAGCAAATACTTTATTATCGGAAGTTCTTAATAGGAATATTTGCTACTAAATGGGGCTTAAAATGCATCCCTGGGCAGGATTCATGGAATATCACTACAAGTAACCGTTTGTCATTTATTATTTATACTTCCAGTTCCAGGCGGTACTTATTAGTTTTTAAATATCAAAATATTCTGTGTATAGAAATGACATAAGTACTGCGTTTTCTCTCGTCGCTAAAACATTACAGTGGGTGTTTTACGAGCTCATGAAATATGAAACTTTTCATTTTATTTTTATAAATCTACGACGTCAAGAACTCATGAATTATTTTGACTTACATATCGTATAGGTTTACTGGAGGGCAAAAAAATCTCCAGTAAACCTATACGATATATCGAAAATATATGACATTATCTAACTAAAATTGTCTGGAGGCACGAATTATTTGCGATGTATATTGAAAGACAGCGATTGCTGAAAATTGACCAAACGTACACTTACCAAACAACAAGTCTTCCACTGAGCATGAAAAAGAAAACGAGCGCGGGCGCGCAGCGATCGAACGGATCGCTCACCATGACATGCGAGTATGCGGCTAGGATCATCAACAACACCAGCCCTATGTTGGCAGCATTCTTCACCTTGTCTGGAAAAAACAAATTTAACAGTAGTTAACAATACGAGAGATTATAAATGTGACGTGGACAATGGCCAGCCTTTGACCACGTCATTTAACTATAAATCATATAAAAATATGTACAGTTGTTTTGCCTGTACGGCATGGCACTGTTATCATAAATCTCATTCAAGTATTTTATTTTATCAATTTTAATTTATCAAAATCAATATTGCAATGTATACATGTCTGATATAGATTTATTTAAAAAGTACACATCTCTTTTAAATGTACTCAAATTTCAAATATTCAAGTAGATATTTATAATCTTATGCACAATATAAAGTTGGCTTAGTTACATCACTTATACATACAACGTATAAGTCTAGAAAAGCTGTACCGATTTTTATAGACTTTGATTTGTTGGATTTGTTTCTATCCCGAACAGGAGTTCAGTTAATGTAGCCTAATTCATATACATGTATAGAAAAAAATTACGAAAAAAAAAAGATGAAATTGTCAGGAGAATATTTGCTTGGGATATCTACAGGAATGAGATGGGAACGGGAATAAAGAGCCACAGCAAACCTTGGGCGGGTCGCTAGTCTCAAATCATTTAAAATAATGTTACATTTATGTTAGTAGCAGTGTCAGTGTACTCATAAGCGTAACCTCAAGCCTTTACATCATTCTTGTTGAGGCGTAATTAATTTATCACAGTTCGCACCTTCGGTGGAACAGTTGCGTTTTGTGTAATTTTACAGGAGAACCTTTTTAAGTTTTTTATTAGCATATTTACTACATACTACCTACACCATATCATGTTCTCGAACCGACAGGTTTGTTAGTTTGTAACCGACTTCTTTGAACTTGATTTTGACTCACTTTGAACGGTCAGATTTAATTTAAACTTTGTATACTTATCAAGGATCGATGACAATATAATAATTTGATAAGTTTATTTAATTATGGTAAAGATCGCCAGGATTGTTTAATTTCCTCACATATCACATCGAACTAAAAAGAGAAAATTAAATAATAGTTTAAAAAAACTAAAAAACACGCTTTAACGATCAACCGAACTAAAAAACAAAAAATATTTTTTAATATAGGCAGAAAATATAAGTGAACGATTACTAATCTTTTTCCAAATCTATGGCACAAGCCATATTTTTCATTTCTCGAGCACCCCACGCTTTTTTCATTTTTTATTTTTCGTTTTTTAGTTCGATTGATCATTAAAGCGTGTTTTTTAGTTTTTTTAAACCATATTTATTTTTAGCACGGAATCCACACTTAAGTACTTTAAATTATATTAGGTATCGATTTATAAATCACTTTCTCGTATATACTTACGACTAGGAATAATAGCTAAAGCTATGCCGAAGATAATTTCTAATGCGCCCACAGTTCTTCTGTACCATTTCGATGGTAATTTGAAGTCTAACATCTCCGAAAGAGGGAACACTTTGGCATATCTCACATATTCTTTTCTCTGTAAATAAAGAAAAGGCAAGCGATATGATTATTATACACAAACATCTCCCTATCTATATATACGAGGGGAGGTCAATAAGTTCGCGGAATGAGAGAGAAGGAGGTTGAAATTAAACACCAAATTATTTTTCCTTTTCAATATATTCTCCTTTAACCCTAATACATTTTTCGGATCTCTCAAATAGCTTGTTTATACCATCGAAAAAAAAATGATTTGTCTTTGGTGTCAAAATAGGCCGAAATTGCCGACTTGACTTCATCATCGTCGTCAAATTTCTTTCCACGCAGCTCTTTCTTCATTTTTGGAAATAAATAATAGTCACTGGGGGCCAAGTCTGGACTGTATGGTGGGTGGTTTAATTGTTCAAAGCCGCATCGGTGAATGGCAGCCGTCGCAACATGGCACGTGTGGACGGGTGCATTGTCGTGCAAAAGGAGCACACCTTTTGACAGTTTTCCTCTTCTTTTTTTCTTAATGGCTTCTTTCAATCTTTCCAGTAAAGAAGCGTAGTACTGTCCCGTTATAGTCGCACCACGTTCTTTATAATCGATCAGTAAAATACCTTCTGTATCCCAAAAGATAGTCGCCATGATCTTTCCGGCCGATTGTGACACTTTGAACTTCTTTGGAGGAGGTGTGCCTTTTTTATGCCACTGCATCGACTCTTGCTTCGACTCAGGTTCATAGTGGTGAACCCAGGTTTCATCTCCAGTAACAATCCGGGCCATAACTTCTTCCTTTCTCTCTCCACAGAGCTCCAGAAACTGGTGAGAGCACTCGACACGCTCGCGTTTTTGAAGTGGCGTGAGCATTCTCGGAACCCATCTTGCACTGACTTTAGTCATCCCAAGATGATGATGTAGGATATTTAAAATACTTGATTCGGATACTCCAACCATTGCTGCAAGTTGCTTCTTCTTCAGTCGGGCATCTTCCAATACAAGTTTTTCTACTTTTTCGACGATTTCCGGTGTGGTGGCCTCAATTGGCCGTCCGGAGCGGGGGTCGTCTTCAATGGACTCCCTTCCTTGTTTGAAAAGACCATGCCACTTGTAAACCATGGTTTTACCAGGGGCAGAGTCCGCGTAAACCGCTAACAGCTCTTGAAAAATCGTCTGAGCGGATTTTCCTTGCTTGGTAAGAAACTTAATAACGGCACGGTGTTCAATTTTCTCCATACTGGCTGACTTCTTCCCGATTTAGTTGTTTGCAGGTCGATAACTCAAAAGTTAATGACACGATTAGGTTCAAACTTGGTATATATACTCTTAATGAGGTGCTTAACTAGTGCCTACCTGGACGGGTAAATTTATCCCCATCAACCCCTCCATTCCGCGAACTTATTGGCCTCCCCTCGTATAAAAGAGAAAATCACTCACTCACTCATCACGAAATCTCAGAAACTATAACACCTACAAACTTGAAATTTGTCAGGTAGGTTCCTTATAGGGTGTAGACATCCGCTAAGAACGGATTTTACGATACTCCACCCCTAAGGGGGTAGAATAGGGGTTGGAAGTTTGTATGAAAGTCCTATATTTTTGAAGCAAGAGACTTGAAATTTAAAATGAATGCTCTATAGATGGTGTGGAGGTGTACTAATAATGTATCTTTGGAAATCAACCCCTTTTTGGGGTTAAAACGGGGGTTGGAAGTTTGTATGAAAGTTCTATGTTTTTGAAGTAAATGACTTGAAATTTAAAATGCATGCTCTATAGATGGTGTGGAGCTGTACTAATAATGTATCTTTGGAAATCAACCCCTTTTCGGGGTTAAAACGGGGGTTGGAAGTTTGTATGAAAGTTCTACGTTTATGAAGTAAGAGACTTGAAATTTAAAATGTATGCTCTATAGATGGTGTGGAGATGTACTAATAATGTATCTTTGGAAATAAACCCTATTTGGGGTTGAAACGGGGGTTGGAAGTTTGTATGAAAGTTCTATGTTTTTGACGCAAGAGACTTGAAATTTAAAATGTATGCTCTATAGATGGTGTGGGGGTGTACTAGCGATGTAACGACTCGACTTTTTAAACCGATTTGAGCATAAACCGAGTTGCGTCGATTAGCGCGTCTACTAAACCGATTTGGCCGAGTCGAAAGCGATGTAACGACTCGACTTTTTAAACCGATTCAAACCGAGTTGCGTCGATTAGCGCGTCTACTAAACCGATTTGGCCGAGTCGAAAGCGATGTAAGGGTTTACAAAGTCGAGAAACGACTCGACTTTTTAATCGGTTTAAAAAGTCGAGTAACGACTCGACTTTTTAATCAAATCAAATCGGTTCAAACCGATTCAAATCGCGATTTCGTCGATTCGGTTTGGAATCGACTTGCATGAATTGTCTAACCGATTCAACTCGGTTTGACAAAATTCCAGATCGTAACATCACTAGGGTGTACTAATAATGTATCTTTAGAAATCAACCCGTTTTTGGGGTTAAAACGGGGGTTGGAAGTTTGTATGAAAGTTCTATGTTTTTAAAGTAAGAAACTTGAAATTTAAAATGTACCTATGCTCTATAGATGGTGTGGAGGTGTACTAATAATGTATCTTTAGAAATCAACACCTTTTTGGGGTTAAAACGAGGGTTGGAAGTTTGTATGAAAGTTCAATATTTTTGAAGTAAGAAACTTGAAATTTAAAATGTATAGATAGTGTGGAGGTGTACTAATAATGTATCTTTAGAAATCAACTCATTTTTGGTGTTAAAACGGGGGTTGGAAGTTTGTATGAAAGTCCTATGTTTTTGAAGTAAGAGACTTAAAATTTAAAATCTATGCTCTATAGATGGTATGGAGGTGTACTAATAATGTATCTTTAGAAATCAACCCCCTTATGGAGTTAAAACGGGGGTTGGAAATTTGTATGAAAATCCAATGTTATTGGAGTTAAAGTAATTATGGCAGAAGGATTTTAAATGATATTTAAGTATAAAGTATATTGAAAACAACTACATACTTACTATTATAAGGAGGGATGTATTATTATAACAATAAAAAGTACTTTAGGTTTTACAAAGAGGTTTTAAAAAATAATATCCGTCGACTTCATTGATTCTAAAAATTCGTCTAGATATTGATTGTTTTTAACTTGTTCATCTTTTTCCTTTCATTAGGTATTTAGCTTTTTCGAATGTAATTAAAAATTATTTGCAAATAACTAACTCCACGCGTACGAAGTCGCGGGCGGCCGCTAGTGATTATATAAAATCGAATTCACTCATTGACCAACAAAAAAATTACTTGACCAAATAAAACTGAAATTTGGCAGGTGGAGTGCATGGGTACTTATATTACAGAATAAGAAATACATAATAGTATTATGTATTTCTTATCGCAGCTTCTTATTGCAGCCAATTCGTAGAACCGCCGCAATACATAACAGCTTTGGTTTTGTAATGCGGCGAACTAAAGTTTAGGCGAATTGTCTTTAAATTATCGTTGATTTGAGATCTATTAGAAATATTTATTTTGCGTTTGTATGTAGTCGTCGAATAAATAATGGATCCCCCATTTTATAAAATAACTAGCCGTTATGAGCAATCGGACTGACACAAGAAACGAAATTATACCTACTATTTATAAACACAATCAAAAGTATAGGATAATCCCAGCTTTCGGTTAACGCTTGGGATTTTCATTTCGCCACCCCACGAATACCCTTATTCTCCATTCTCCAATTTTCGTAATTTAAATTTTGTCAATATTAAACCACAGAATAATAATACTCTAATTAAACTCCGATCCAGTCTCGATTTCAAAAATGTCACATTTGTAGGTATATCTTATAACAAACTTCAAAATTTAATAGTGTGATTTTTAACGAAATATGACAGGGCAATTAAACAAATTATGTAATGAATTAATGAATGAAATCAACTATATAATTTTATCATTTAGCTAGATAAAAGTATACAATTGTTAATATTCAGTTATGTATTGCACAATGATGTTATAAATACTATAGATATGGCCTATCCATACCCATAGATTGCATCAGTAAACGGTTCCTGTCGCCTGTGAGAGAGAGTATCGCTATCTTTATCATCTCTGCTGTGTTTTAATATACCTACTTGATATTTTTCCATTGCTGAGAGTGCGTAATCGGCGCAATGGCGTCTTTTTTATTGCGAAAATATAAAATTAACCTAAAATACGCGTTAAATCGCATATTATTGTGTATTTTCGTGTGATATGTGATCACTTGTGCTTTATTTACTTTAGCAATTAATAAATTGTGCATTTTCGCAATACAGAAGACCGCATTTTTATCTATTTCGATCAATTGAGGTATTATTATTATTACTAACTTATTGGGTCTCCATTTTTGAAGCTTGTGCCAAATCTCTAGTATTTACTACCTGCATCAATAATATTATTGGAGTAGATAGTAAATACACGTGTAATTTTAATATCTCAACTTATGAGTGCAATGTCGTCATGTATGTAGTCATATAGGTACTATAATATGGTAGGTGGAAACATCGAATTTTCTGATAAATCCAATTTATTTTGTAAACTATTATTGATACCTGTGATATAGCTCGTGAAGCACTTTCAGGTTCAGTCATTAAAACCTTGTATAGTTTAGAAAATAACCTAGTGAGACCACTTTTCGTTTCCACCCTGTATATCATTTAGTACTAGTACTGTTTCTTATTCTATGCCCATACCACGAAAGGCAAATTCCTGTCAACATTTCCGTCATCGTTTGTATGAAATTGTGGAGTTAATATTATAAATTATGTACTTCGAATACTTTTATTATTTTAAAATTCATTTTTTTTGTTAATATTTGATTATATCTATTTTAGTTAGTAATGATTCCCGCCGGTAGCTTCGCTTTTCGTAAACACAGTACTGGGAGTCGTTTACGCAATTACGAGTACTGTATGGAGTAGTAGTAGGCTAATGCCTTCTCAACATAATATTCGCGCAAATAATAATTATGGCGGCCGACAACCCGTTAAATACTTACTTCAAGTTTTTCAAAGTTTTTGTATGTTTCTTTATAACTAACAATAACTCAATTGTTTTCAAATAATTCAATATAAGTATGTACATCATGAACATTTTTCATAAAAATATTTCACTAAATTCCGCATACGTCCCTGCTTTTCTGTAACTAAGCTAATAGAGCAAGTAATCAACACGGGCTCCTGAGATAGCTAAAAGAACACGATTTGACCATCTATGTGACATCTATATGACCGTCAATACCTTCCTTTATATTTCCTGTGACTTTCTATTATATCTCACACATCGTTGGGTCATAGCGACTGTGACAACCTAGGTGAGGCTTAGGCCTAGCTGTACATACCGAAGGCCTTCGATTAGGTCTGGCATCACGGTCTTCTATCGAAGTTGCCATCGTATGAACTGCTTGAGGTTTTGTGCAAATAGGTTGCCTGCTTTTTGTTTTATAGATGTATCAAACCAGCCTGTTACCGACGGCAGTTGCTCCATCAGCAAGAGCATTAATGCTGGCGTCCCGCAAGGCTCTGTGCTGTCTCCGACATTGTTTCTGCTGCATATCAATTATATCATATCCATTGACGGCATTCATTGCTATGCAGATGACTGCACCGGGAACGCTTAAACACGGGTCGACTAATCATCCCTCAGAACAGGAAAATCGTGAACGACTTCTGTTGCAAAACTAGAGTGTCCGATTGGAGGAGTCTGAATTCAATTCAAGACATATGTCTACTACTTTGGTTCCAGAATTCCAGGAGGCAACTTTTAGCAGTTAAAAGGCCAAGCGTATTGCCATTCATGGCGAGGAAATCTTCGACGACCTCCAGTTCCGAAATCACTTGGAGAAAAAAGTCAAGTTCGCTAAACATGTTCGAAAAAACATGGTATATTCAATAGAGTGAAGCAGTACTTCAACCCGTGACAAAGATTGCTGCTTTAAAAAGTGTACAACCTCGCATGGAGTAGGTACTGTTGTCATCTCTGGGCGGAAGCACCCAAAATACCACCTAGCACCTTGTGACTGAATTCAGAGTTTGTGGATATTGCCAATTCCAAGCTCACTGACAGTATTGAGTCATGAAGCAAGACGAGAGATTTTGCGTCTCATTGCGTATTCCGCCGACTCAAGGTACATGGGGTTACCTCAATGTTCAAAGAAATTGTTTGATATCATTGGCCACTTTCTATAATATAGGCCTCTTTCTATAAGCACGTAATTCGTCGTCAGATATTGGAACCAAAATGGGCACTCATTGTAAGGTTCCACGGGAGTTTTCTATCTCGAGGTATTAAGTTTGTGGAATGTACTCCTGCCAAGGTTTACCCAAAAGACTACAGTATAAGGTTCTACAAAAAGGTTAAAGGGGTTATACAGAGTCGCAAACGCGTGAGTGATAAATCAAAAAAAGTCCAAAGGCTGCCCTAACTGCTTACCTTCAGGCACGTTTATCACCCTTGCCGTGTAAAAAAAATAAATAAGCAAAAAAGAAAATGATAGGTGAAAACGTCTTATCATAAATAAAATCTTCGTTGAATTTTGGGATTACGTTAAAGTGGTCGCCAGCTGGTAAATAGGGAGGTACTTTTATTATATGTAATCGTTATTAATAAAAGTACTCCTATTTTAATTCTATTAAATTTATATTCAATTATATTATAGTGATTACCGCCGTTAACCTTTATTCATCCCACTGTTGGGATACGGGCCTCCCCTCAATCGAAGGGGTTTAGCCATCACGCTACTTAACTGCGGGCTGGTAGAGGCAAGTGTTTTCATAAACCTAAATTACCATTTCCGCCTAAAGGCCACTGACGCTGCTTAACTTGCATTGTTCGATTACACTGATAGGCGCAACGACGCTCGAGCTCTTAGTTTTTTATTTTAACGTTATTTATTTAAGTAATTATGATATAACGATATTAATTTTTTTACATTTCGTGTACCAATCATACAAAAATAAAAACATAACGCTGTGGTACTGCGACAATGCAACATACAGCTACCGGAATTGGGCTCATCAAAATCGATCACATATCGATTATCGACAGTAAACCAGCAAGCACATTGCAGAGTGCGTGTATATAATCTAACAGCAACATTGTTTGGTAATAATTCAATTAGCATTGGGCATGAAGCGGTGCGACACATGACGGTGTTGGTTTGGCAGCGGCACTACGACGACGAGACGTGGAGCTTCCACGTTACTCACACTGTCGCAACGAGACAACACCGCGGTGGTATTAGGCCGCACGCCAAATACTAAAATAGCAAGCTTCATCGCTCCGCAACAAAAATCTCAATGCACCGAGCGACCTTATATTAATTTCGTGTCTTCTTTACTCACTATTAAATAAAATAAACTCACCAAATCTTTATGCAATTCCTTGGAGATAAAAGGCGATAACTTGGTTATGCCCACAAATACAAAAAACACTCCCAGAAGGACAGACAAACTTTTTAACACTATAGAGCCCATTTTTGTCGGGAGTTCTATTATAAATTCGCCACTATTTTATAATTCTACAAACATTGTGAACTTAATCCAACGTTTATTTATTTGACATTATACTAAGTAAAAATAGCAATATTAGAAAATACAAATATAACGTTTATGATCATTATTTAGAAAAATATTAATATTTTAATACAAATATCGTGAAGAAAACGAAGATAGGAGACAGAGCACGTTTCGCGCCGGCGCGAAAAAATCTATACCGTGAGATACAGTGTTGCCGCGTAACAAAAAAAATGTGAAATGGTAGAAATTAATATTTTCAACACGTCATTCAGGTCTAAGCATTCGCCATTCAGGCGAAAACCACAGACCAAGTATCTAGATGTGATTTGATTTCCGTAATAAAAACATTAGAGTGCGCGCAAAAATGATGTCTGTATACTCAGAAGGATCCTGTCTGTGCTCTGCTGTTCGATCGGGTCTGCCACCGAAGTCTTTTTTTCGAACGCGTGCCTTATTTCGGCACAGCCAGGTCTCAGATCTTGATTTTGACTAGGCAGTAGGCAGCACTGCCGCAAAAAAAACTTATAGATCTTTGACGGGAGAGCGACAAATTTTCTCCTTTGGCGACAAATTTACTACTAATTTTCTGTCTAGTTAAAATTAAGATCTAAGACCTCGGCTGTGCCGAAATAAGGCACGCCTTTCGAGTGCGTCAGAATGGCCGGTCACTGAACGTATATATCATTGAAATCTTATTGCTTCTCTTTGCTTCCAATTAAGAAAGAATTGCTTCCATTTCCAGTTCCTGGCGAAATCACTAAAGCAATGACGCCTAATTTCACATTAGCATGTTTTTTTTTAAAAAAAAAAGGTAAGTAGCGTTATTTCTTGTTTCGTACCGTTATAATACTCGATACCTTCATTCCCGAGATGGACGGTCTTGACAGACAGATGGGCAGATGAACAATAAAGTGATCCTTCCTATATGGGTTTCGTTTTTCCTTATGAGCTACAGAACCCTAAAAAATGGCGTTATTTTTGGTGTCTCGCAGTAGGTAGTTAATGTAGGTGTCACTGGTGAATGGGCATCTGGAAATTTAATCTTTTACCTACTTAATTGTTTTATTTTACACAAAATACTAAAAGTTGCCTATTCTAAAATATCCCAATAATAAAGGATTTGTGTAGATATCCTATTTTTTTTACTACTACGGGTGACAGACAAACAAACGCCTCATGTGAAGCGGTTACCTACTGTAGCCACATTAACGCTCGCAACAAAAAGAATCGCTCGCAGGCCGCCACCCCCGCTGCCAACGCAGCATATCCTTCCTTCTTTTCTTTTTTTCTGGTGACCTCACTCACTCGCAGGAATACAGCAACCCTCATAGGAATTGTTATTTGGCTGCGGTATTCTGTGAGGTGGACGTACTTCCCCAGTCGGGTAGCTTACAATTACGCTCCCTAGCTCTCTTTTTGCCAGAGCTTCGTTTGTCAGTCAGCAGGGTAAACCGCGTGCAGGTGAAGTTGGCTTTGGTTCAAAGATGTTTATTAACCCAAAAGTAGTATACAGTTGGTTTGGATATAAAGAAAATTGTCTAATGAAGGTACTAAAACTATACCTACTTTTGTGATTAGTCTCTAATTGACATTTTCCGGCAACATCTAAGACTGGGACATTTAAAGATTAAATTCCCAGATGCCCCTTCACGGGTGACAAGTAGGCCAACAGGGTGACAGATTATTACAAAAAAAAAAGCTGCTGCGTGCTGCTCTTGAAGGTATCGAGTATTATAACGGTACGAAACAAGAAATAATGCTACCTTTTTTTTTTCATAATCAGCAAATGTGGAATTAGGCGTCATTGCTTTAGTGATTTTGTCAGAAACTGGAAGCGTAATATTTTTTTTGTTTCTCGCCATAATTTCAAATTGTCGTACACTACGTGTGAAGGAAACAAATGGGCAGCAATTGTTGGCCTATGAAGATTTTCTTAATTCCACTTAACAGACACTACGGCTAGGTGACCGGCCATTCTGATGTCAGAATGGTCGGTCACCCAAAAATGTTTTATTTCTTCGAATTTACGATGGAAGCAATTCTTTCTTAATTGGAAGTAAAGAGAAGCAGTAAGGCAGCAATGTTTGGGCATACGTACAATGATATATACGTTTAGTGACCGGCCATTCTGACGCACTCCGCCTTTCGAACTTGCCTGCATATGGTCTACCTGAGGGTTTAAAAGCATTAAAGTATTACACTATGTATTATTATAACATGTCAACATTAAAATAATATTCTTGAAACATTTCATCAACCCTAGTATTAATTCCTCACGGTTGAAATAATTGATAACTCGGTTTAGCTACACAATACTTTTATTACGAATAAAATAACCGGTGTCCGTTAGGTACACTGCTATAACGCTTCGATAAGATTCTAACAAATACGTTACAATTTGATGATACCACTTCAGCTGCTTGTCTAAGAATAATGTCCTAATGCTACTTTAAGTCGTTTCGTCGCACAAGGTCAATTTCGCAATCGGTCAAAGTCTAACATCGCCTCGCTCCCTACTACGCTTCTCCGAAGTCATGCTAACAACTCATATACTGTAAGTTAATTTGAGAACGGAAATCGTATAATAATGGCGGCATGACTTCCATTCAATTCAAAGGCGTGCTGTGAGGAGTATTGACGATCCCAAACTGACAGACTAGACACTAGACGGTTTAGAACCTTTAAGTCTGAAAAGATATTTTGCGTCCCTTTTGTGTGTTCTACCGATTTACAATGGGGTGTGTTCAGAGAAGATGCTCGATATGATGCCCTCGGCCATTTTCTAGTCGCACTGCTCGCCATCGACAGGAAATTCATCCTTCATCATTGGAATAAGTGGTTGCGTACTGCGTGGTTCCAAAAAAAGTTTTCTACCTCGTACTATCAAGCTGTGGATTAAACTGCCTGTCGAGGTTTTCTCGGGAGACTACAGTCATGGGTTTGTTCAAAAAGGGCGTGAAAGGTTTCTACAGCGTCGGCAACGCGGGTATGAGGGCCCTGGTGTTACGCATTCATAGGCTACGGTAACGGCTTTCAATCAGGCAGGCCGTATGCTTGTTTGCTCTGTATACCCTATAGTACCTAATAAAAAAAAACCTGGAAATTAAAACATAGACTTACAATTCAAAACTAATTTGAATAAAATAAGTCGTAAATCGGCATTTCATCAATCTGTTATATGATAGGTCAATATAAAAAAAATGTTATTATTCATACTAACCGACCCTTGGTACTTACTACTCTCCACCGAGTACCCGATCTTGGCGAGTTTGCAGCTAGAACTACGATCACAGCTGTTTGGATCAGGGTACCTGGGGCTTGGCTGACGGGCCCATAATTCGCTAGTCATGGGTCTAGATTCGAGGTGATTTTATGTGCATGTGGTATGTGTACTCACGTGCATGTCGTTTAACTACAGTGGTTGAGCATGTTCGTCTGCCTTGTCATAGTTGTCGGCCGGGCGTTCGACCTCGCGCGTAGTAAGTGGGTGACTGCTGGCCTAAGGGAAAGGGCCGCCACGGGGCTCGGAGCAGCCTTCAGCGCAGCCGGCTTCCCGGCTTTTCCCAAGGTAGACTTCACAGCTCGGGTACTTGCCTGACTGATTAAAAGCAAGATTTTTTTACCCTACAGTAGGCCAGGCGTAGGCGTCCTCCGGGCGTTAAGAAACGAAATCGAAATCAAATAACATTCCCTTGACGGTTGTTGTGTTCCTGTGAGTGAGTGACCAGGAAGAAAAGAATTGTTGCGTTGGCAGCGAGGGTGCGGCGCGCGAGCGATAGTTCATGTTGCGAGTGTTAATTAACCTACGGCTGCCGCTTCACATTAAGCGGGCCGTGCTTGTTTGTCACCAGTCGTTGTATAAAAAATAATCCACACGGACGAAGTCGCGGACGCCCGCTAGTTTGTATAAGAAGACTGCTGATCAATCTGAATTTTTAAGACAATGTATGAGACCGAACACAGTGTTTCACCTTAGGCAGTGCGAAAACTCAATAGACATTAAGTATTTTTAGACAATTTTATTTAGAATTTTACGCTAGATTTAATTTACTAGTCCAAAAGCTAGATCGTAATATTTTAAAGTATGATTAAATTAATCATGCATGTATCGACTCATCCTTAGTCCAGTCTGATGTGATCATGGAACAAAAACGTGTTATGCTAGTTATGACTTGATTTTTTTTTAATTGTATACTGCGTCGGGTGGCAGAAGGAATACGGTCCGCCTGATGTGAAGGGGTCACCGTAGCCATATTAATGCTCGCAAGATGAAATACCGCTCGCGCGTCTTCACCGCCGCGGCGGATATGGCGCGCGAAGCGGCGCGCCGCTGCCAACGCTGCTATTTCTTCCTTTCTGATAACTTCATTCACTCGCAAGAACACAACAACCCCCTAAGGATTTTTTTTTTTGCGTACCTTGTGTTCTACCGATTGTGCAATGGAGTGTGTTTAGAAGAGTTGTTTGACATGATGCCCACGGCAGCCTTCTACAGTCAGAACGTCAGTCAGTCAGACAGGGAATTTATCCTCACACATTGGAGCCTAAGTGGTCGCGTACTGTCACAGAATAATGTTCCAGAGAAGTTTTCTCCGTACTGTCAAGCTGTGGAATGAACTGCCTGTCAAGGTTTTCTCGTGAGACTACTGGGGTTGTTCAAAAAGGGCGTGAAACGCGCGTGTGATGCCTCTGGTGTTACAGGCGTGCATAGGCTACGATAACTGCTTTTCATCACGCGGAACGTATGCTTGTTTGTTTGTAAGTTTTTTAATGTCATAACAATATGTAATACAATTATTAAAAGTAAAGAGGCTTGTTTGCCACTATAGTGGTATAAAAAAGAAATTGTTATTTGGCTGCGGTATTCTGTGAGGTGGAGGTACTCTAGTTGGGCAGCTTAGTAATATGCTGTATCCTCTCTTTCGTTAGACGACAGGGTGCATCACGTGCAGGTGGGGATGGCTTAGGTTTTAAAGATTGTGGTGAGCCACTTACACTTAAATATGAATTCTTCAGATACACATTTTTAGAATTTTCTTATCTCATTTATCCTCCGGTATTTAGATTCACATACCTAAGCGGTATGTGAATCTAAATACCGGATATTACAAATTAGCTCCCCATACAAAAAGCTCGAAAGTGAACTACCAGCAATATACATAGGACTTTATTCTATGGCAGAATCAGTATAGAAAAAAAAGTGTGAGGCCGGAGACCGAAACAGATTCTTAAATTCAGTTTCTGAATTCCAGCTATGCAAGGCTGTCCAAAATTTTTTCTTACTGTGATGTCTTACTCAGAGGGTTCCAAGTTTAACAATTTTATAATAATAACTAGTAAAAATATGTTTTTCTTTTGAATTATGAAATTCAAAACATAATGCAGGCCGCCTCTTAATTAATTCATATCTTAATTTTATGTTTTAAGTATAATATATTTGCAAATTATATTTTTTATAACCCTAGAATTGATTACCATGGAATGGGTCAAATGTGACAAGATTCAATATTAATATGTAATACAAATGTGACGAGTGTGACAAGCCTTGAAATAATTTGATCTAAAAGAAATATTTTCAAGACAACTTTTAAGTAACGGATAATGTGTATGAAAATAAGTAGGGTTTGCAAAATAAAGGAAAGAGACATAAAAACTTATAACTAATTAATTTATAAACAATGACAACAGATATATTTAAATAAATAACTTAAATTTTTTTAACAGCAAAGGGGTAAATTCAAGTTGGTTTTGAAAACATTGTCTCACATGTGGACAAACAGTCTTATGATAAGAACAATGATATTTTATTATTCAACTCATTTTCATATCTTGTACAACCTCGCCACAGCAGAAGCCGATTACCATCAGTTTTTTTGATTGCGAAAATCAATCTTCAACTTAGATTTATGCTAGGTACTTGTGTTTAGCTTAAATGGTAGAAACAATGGAGCTGTACCGACTAAGCTAAACACCTTTGTGTTTGGCAATAATTTAAACGAAAGACCTATTTCTTGAATCAAGATTTTCAGTGGAAATTGGCTTCAGCTTCGGCAGTAGGGCCACTGGGACTGGAATAAACCTGACTGGACAAGTAATGTAAGGAATACATACATTATATTTGAAATGAATTCAAAACAGGACTATATTTTCTTCAAACTGTTCTGTAACTTTTAACCATTGTTCAAATGCATTCATAAATTCCTTTGACCCACAAATCAGAAACTGATCACTTGGAGTCAATGGCTTCATATCAACAAAATCGTCAAAAGACAACTTATGATAATTCAATGGCTCCTGATATTTGCAACATCCACCCTCTACGAAATGTGATAAAAATATTTTATATGTGAAATTCCAATAAGATTTCAAAGAAAATAAATAATCCCTCAATAAAATATTGTCCAAATTTCGGCAACAATAGTATAGAATAATTTTGGTCATATCTTCTTCATTGTCCAATATATGGTCAATGATAGAAATGAATGGCGCTATACCTGTGCCTTGTGCAATCATAATTATCCTGTTGAATTTATTTGGAGTAATATTGTATGGGCCATATGGACCGCGCCACAATGTCTCAGCTCCAAGTTTTAAATTATATAAATATGTAGAAACAAGACCATTGCGATATTTTTTAACTATAATAGAAAAATCAAAAGCTTGTGCACTTTCAAATTTTAATCGAAATGGTGTATATGCTCGTGTACACGATCCATTTTTTCCTGTATACTTTATAAGAAAATGGTCTCCAGGATTCCATGTAACATTATTATTTTCATGGGATTTTAATTTGAAACCAAGTAGCATATGGGATTTACATAATTCCTTGGTTTCAACAACTTCAAATATTGTGTACAGTGTTTGTGATATTCCATTTTGTTTACTTAAAACAAAACTATTACCAGTTTCTTGATATCTCTTGTACAAGATTAATTGCTTTTCATAAACATCAAATATGCAGGGATTACAACCACTGCCGCAGCAATCCCGCATTTCAGGCTTCATCGGCGGCTTCATCGTATTTTAATAGCCTTCAATCTTATTTCCAATACGACACCAAGGAATATGAATAATAATAATTCTACATTAAATTAATTAGTACTCGGTTTAGGTATTACGAAGATTATGGAAGATCAAAGAATGACAGCGACAGCTCACAAAGTACTCTGGACAGCTGAGTGATGCTGAATTGCTGATGATCTTTTCACAATTTCACATATGACCAAAGAGTAAAGTAAGTATAGTGCAATGAGTAAAGAAGACCAAGTATAGTGGAACATATGACTGATCAACTACAATTGTATTATACTCTGTGGTTAGAACGATGATCAGGATCTGTTGTTTACACAGTGATCATAACCCCGCCGCCACACTATGCTCCTCGCGGTGCTCCTCGCGCTGCTCATCGCCTTGCTCCTTGCGCTGCCGCGATGTTTCCCTCTCTGCCCACACACTGCTGTACTCGCGCAATTATTCGCGACGCTCCGCACTTGGACATTTGCTTTTGCTATACAATGGACGTTGAAGCTGTGGCAGCGTGCGCGATATGCATTTTTAATAAAGCGAAACGAAGGTTTTTTTATGGACTAATGGTCTAAAAGATGCCATCAAACATTTCTTTTTTGTACCAGCTCTTAAAGGGAAATGTTCATGACAGACATGATTTTAAAAAAATGAGTTAAAAAATATGACGCGTATTACGCGTCCGAGCGCTCGATGCGGAATGCGTCCGAGGCGATTATGTGGCCGGCCTCACGTTGCCTGTCCTTTGACTCGCGCCCAAAAAACCGACAAAACAAGGAATGATGGGCAAGACGAGCGGCATGACGAGTAACGTGGCCACACTACGTTCCTGCCTACTTCCCTCGCCGAGTGTATGGCAGGGCTATAAAATAAAACAGTGCTTGAAAAATGAAATAATAATTTTTATTATTTATAAAAGGACATTGCACTAATTGTACGTAACTACTAAGACACATATTATGTAGTATTTGTAGTAGTTTGTGTCATTTTATCAAATGTGTAAAAAAATTATAAACTTGTCTATAGACAAGTTTATACTTTTTTTTAGTGTGACAGTGTATATCTAACAAGAGAAACACTCGTATATCTCGAGATATATACGAGTGTTTCTCTTGTTAGAGAAACACTGTCACACCAAAAGTTAAGCGTAACTTAAAAAAAAAACCCGGTCAAGTTCGAGTCGGACTCGCCCACCGAGGGTTCCGTACGTAAGATCATTATAAAATTGATATTTTTCATTATAACTAAGAAATAATGCGTCGAAAAAAATTAATAAAATATATTTTGTAATGTGCACATCAAGCCCTTTCATATGATACCCCATTTGAACTAGTAGCTTCAATTTGAAATTTCGACTCATAAAAAAAATACAGACCCCCTATTTTTTAAGATTTAATTACAAATGTATAGTTTTGAGATTTATTTTGTACCTGTAGTCTATAATGATGTTACTTGCCAAATTTCATAGTTCTAGGTCAACGGGAAGTACTCTATAGGTTTTGATTCCCTTGAGAATGTGTCGAAATATGCGTTTTTTGCTCAATAAACGGCCGTAACTTTTTTTTACGTAAACTTGGCAGTTTGATTTTTTTACAACCTCGTGGGACCGTAGACCTGAGTATACAGTTCAAATTTCAGCTTAATACCTCCACGTATTTTCGACATAGAGGGTATTGACAGACAGACAAAGTGATCTTATAAGGGTTCCGTTTTTCCTATTGAGGTACGAAACCCTATAAACAACATGTTTTACCAAAATATTATGTTTATTGCTTTCATGCTATCGAACCATTTTTTAAAACAGGAGGACCACAGATGTGAAGGTATGTTTTCTACGTGCTGGTTGAACGCTATCACTGCCTCTTTGGAGTTGGTAAAAGTGAAACCTCTCATCAAATCTCCCCGCCGCCACACTATGCTCATCGCCTTGCTCCTCGCGATGTCGCGATGTTTCCCTCTCTGCCCACACACTGCTCTACTCGCGTAATTAATCGCGACGCTCCGCACTTGGACATTCGCTTTGCTATACAATGGACGATGAAGCTGTAGCAGCGTGCGCGATATGCATTTTTATTATAGCGAAACTAAGCTTTTTTTTATAGACTAACGGTCTAAAAGATGCCATCAAACATTTCTTTATTGCTTTCAGCTCTTGTATGGAAATGTTCATGACTGACATGAATTAAAAAAAATAATTTAAAAAAATTGACGCGTGTTTAGCGCCTGAGTGCTCGATACGGAATGCGTACGAGGCGATTGTGTGGCCGGCCCCTCGCGCTCACGTTGCCGGTCCTTTGATTCGCGCCCAAAAAACCGACAATACAGGGAATGATGGGCAAGACGAAGAGCAAGAGAAGCGGCATGACGAGTAACGTGGCCACACTAAGTAAGTACGTTCCTGCCTACTTTCCTCGCTACTTCCCTCGCCACTCGACGAGTGTGTGGCAGCTGTGATTTTGGGAAAAATACAGAAATCACAGGGTGTTAGGTCGGGGCTATGTGCAGGATGGGTGACGAGTTGTAATTTTTCGGAAGCTAAAAATGACTTTATTTTCTTGGCCGTGTGTGAGGCGTTGTCATGATGTAGGAGAACGCGGCTTTTTGGTCGTCTTTCGCGAACTTTTTCTAACACCCTGGGTAAACAAATGGTAGATTACACTCGGCATTAATACTCTTTTGATCTTCAAGTGGAATTGTGCAGATGGGTACCGTAGCTGAGAAAAAAAAATGCGATCATTTTTTTACCAACGTTTCTCGCCTGCCTCACTTTTGTTGGCCTGTTCTCATTTTTAAACACCCATTCACAAAATTGCTGTTTTTTTTCGGGTTCAAAATATTATAGCCACGTTTCGTCTCCTGTGTCAAGGTCATAAACAGCATTAGAATGTCCGTGGTGTGGTCGTACTTCAGTAGCATCTATGAGCACCATTCTACGCGAGCCCGCTTCTGCTCCGCTGTCAGTTCATGAGGGATCCAACGACAACAAAGTTTCCGAACTTTTAATTTTTCGTGTGAAATTTTCAATTCGAGGACTATTGGGGATTGGTATGAGCCAAAGCTCATACCAATCCCCAATAGTCCTCGAATTGTCTCATAGGTAATCCACGGGTTTTCTTCAATTAGCCTCCTAACAGTAGCCACATTATTTTCGTTGACGGCAGTTGAAAGCCGCCCTTCACGAAATTCGTCATGTAAAGAAACCCGACCTCTCTCAAATTTAGCAAACCATCGCCTCACGGTGCTTAAACAAGGTGCATCTCTCCCAAAAGCATTTTGAAGATGAGCGGCACAGTCTTGCAGAGAGAGAGAGAACTTTTAAAATCATGAAAAATCATCACTCTAAAATCTTTTCCACTTAATTCCATTTTCGTTGCCTAAGTACGTAGAACTTTGATGTGTGATAAAAAAAAATTGACAAATTATTTCCAGCAATTTTTTTTTTATTAATAAGAAGGTTGCAAGTCTTTTCAAAAAATAAAACATTCCATATTAAAATAGTTCCAATTAGCTAGAAGTGCAAAACTTTCAGTGTGCCCCTTGTATTACATACTTTCTATCACAAGTGGCTAATTAAAACTAGAATTCATATTTTACTTTAATGTTTTGATTAAACTATTTTGTTTTTTTTATTTACATGAACATTTTTGGAACCCTTGCCCACCAAACAAAGACTGTTTGGTAACACCCTCACGCAATGACAAAAGTATTTGTGCGTGCGTGGGGATATGGATCCAACGCGTTGAGGGCTCTTAAGAATGTTAATTTAGGTAATGTTATATACCCACCGTGACCCGCTCCTGGATATATCAATATATCCATGAGCATCGAGGTGGACTAGATAATGGTATATTATAGTAGAGGAATGGACGCCTGCAATAACTACCGTTATCGATCATTACTTTCATTACTTACAGCAGGCGGCGGCTCGCTACTCTCTAGATGGGCCTCCGAAATTCCAAGAAATCGGCCGGGGGAAACACTGGTGTGGGTGACTCAAGATTGTCGAGAGGTGTGCCCATTAACACTTCCATCCCTGGAACATATAGCTCCAAGGACTCTTCTTTAAACGACCAATAAATTTTATTGGCCGTTAAAGTTAAAGTAAGTCAGCGCTGAGAGTCTTGCGGGACTTTTTGAGTTTCCTTGGGGACGATAACATACCGGAGACGAAGGCTCTGATCGACTCTCTTGAGATTCGGTACCTATCTGGAGATGCGGGCTAAAAATTATTATTATTCATAATGAGAGTGCAATCAGCACCTGCAATCGTATGTTCGACATTTTTAATAACCCATTTTGTTAATCACATAAATTGCACTGCCAGAAGTATCAATGTTATTATTTTGTAAATTTCTACAGCGTCAATCTCATCGATAAAATAAATAAATAAATAAAATAAATATTTCTGCACAATTCACACAGCGCCATCTAGTCCCCTGAACTGATAAATGTACTTAAGTACATTTTTTTTTTGTAAATACATATTTAAATATACTTAAACACCCAGACCAAGACAAACAGACATGTTCATGCACACAAATGTTTGTCTTGTGCGGGAATCGAACCCGTGAACTCAGAGTCAAAGTGGCCATTGCTAACCATTTGACCACCGAGCGATCGAGATTATTTTAATGTTTTTGGGATGCTAGGTCTATCATCTTCATTCAAAGTAAGGGTTCAAAATGGTGGTGTTGTGTTCTTTGGAATTTCACTCTGTTTCAAATTGTTAGTAATTAGTTTGACTGATGACTGTGGCATTGAGAAACTACCGAGTGTATTCAATTAATTTTATTAACGCTCTTCCATGCTGTTCACACGTTAGCGGGTTTAATTTTGGATTGCGTTGACCGTGAAGATGGACGTGGAGATAATGACAGGAGCTGTGATTTACTTAAACAGTGCATTGAATTTTTATATGCATGTGTAGCAAAGACTAGCAAATGCTCGTGTTCTGGACTCCACATAACAAGCTCACTGTGATATAAATTATCCGTAATAAAATATTATCACAATTCTATAACCCCACGTTCGGAATAAATAACTTATTTCAAATTTCATGTCTATTCACACAACACTGACACGCGTCCATTTACAGTAACGCGTGATGTTAACTGATGTTTCGTTTGCACATTAGCATTCAACCAATTTTATGTGTTAAATGTAAAATTGTTAAATTCCCTTTGATTTGTACATGAAAGACCGACACTCATCCTCTTCAAACATCGTAACGGTTGAACATTACATGGATCTGGCCCTTTGAGTATTATCTGCCCCCTTACCACCATCTCTTATTGCGATTCAATAACTGAATAGAATGCTTATTCATACCAATGAATAAGCATTCACATATTTCAAATGGAATTGAATCGCTTATTCATTGGTATGAATAAGTATTCTATTCAGTTATTGAATCGCATTATGAGATGGTGGTAAGGGGGCAGACCCCATAGAATGGGACGTCGTGAAATTTGTAATCATTTTAATATGGATAAGACCACGGGATTCCGGGATTACGTGTAGTCTAGTTTAGTTGTACATTATATTTTTCCAGTTGTCGCTGTATCGTTAAGTGTAATACGTGAAAATTTGATTAAGTAGAAAATAGAAAAAAAAATTCCAGACGAACAGTTTATATAGAATAATAAAATAAAAGTTAAGTTTAGTTAAATAAAAGCACGGTAAAACATATAAATAGTTACGTAAAATACAAATACATAGTACTAAAATAATTCAAAGTTAAACAAAATTGTTTAACGAAAATGCCGGGATTTGGGAGGCATATCCATATTAGACAACGGTCACAAATCCCGCGTAATGGCACTACCAACGCCGATCACTGGTAATCTTTAAAAGAAACCTTATGACCGTCGCCCTAGGCCGTTATCAATTTGACGTGCCCGCTTCATCTATCTGAGGTATTTTTCCGTTACGTAAGCTGAGACCTACATTCCGATCTTTCGCCTGAAACCTTCAATCACACTGAAACTTGGAATTTTCGCTTCGGTTGAAGTTAATGAAGTGTTATAAAATGCAAGTTGTAAAATATGTTGTATCCATGGTTCTAAAATCGTTAATAAAACATATTGCTTTTTTGTTCTGTTAACAGGAAGCGTATTAAACCTGTCAAAACTGGCGGTAAAATTTAAAACATCTGAAATGGCTGTTATTGATGGGATATATTTTTGATTTTGTTGTAGTAAAACTTTAAATTCCTGATTATTTGTTGGATTCAAAGTTAATTAATTAAAAATTCGACACCTTTATTTTATTTTAATAATATTTTAAAACAAATTTTATGAAATGTATCTAGCTTGGAACTGAGCGCCCTCTACACTGACGCCTAATAAACGCCGGTGGTTTCGTTTTGCCGCCCGCCCGCCATAATATTCTCTTTGGCTTTTGCGTTAACGTTTGCTGTAAACAACTCGTGAGTATTTTCTGTATATTATTTTATTTAATAATTCTTATATTATTAGATTCTGATATTTGTTACATTCGCGTTACACTAAAAGCAAGGTTTATTACTGCGCCCAGTTTCGTATAATTACATCTTTTACGCGATGTATGCAGGCAGACTCCATTATATTGGCTTGGTATTGTAGCTTCACAGAGGTTCAATTTAGTCGGT
This sequence comes from Hypsopygia costalis, assembly GCA_937001555.2. Taxonomy (NCBI): domain Eukaryota; kingdom Metazoa; phylum Arthropoda; class Insecta; order Lepidoptera; family Pyralidae; genus Hypsopygia; species Hypsopygia costalis. Next base: position 22,963,568 of record OW443332.2, read on the forward strand.
TACTGTCTGCATTGTACGTGATAAAATTAGTTATTTTATAATTACCCAATTTCCCTAATAACAAATAGATTTAGTTCAATTGTTTTTTCTAGGTCTAGTTAAAAAAATACTTGTGAGGTTGTTGACATTGTTTTTCCTTTTGTTATTTGCAGTAACTTATTTTATTGATTTGCACTACATTTATTTGTCTTGTAAAGATATGTAAATAATTTCAATAGCATACGAGTCAATAATTGTGTATAGCAAACAGTGACGCGTCCTTGTATACCATAAACTGCCTATGTATGTACCTATATCTATGGTAGCTGGTATGCTAATGATACCACTTTTATTCTTCACAGAATTCAAGTTGTTAGTTATACCATAGTTGACTGAAATGTCTGATGACGGATCAACAACTGTTGAGAAGAAAGGACGTGGTAGACCTAAATCAAATGGAACACAAGCAGTAAGTAATAATTAAAATATTAAGACGCTTAGGTAATTCAAAATAAAATGTACCATAGCAGAAGCTATTGCCTACATTGTTGAAGTTTAAATTCCATATTAAAGAATCAACTAATGACCTGATATAGCTGTTGTGTGGATTTAAAAATGGTTCAGTCTGTTCCCATATCGATGGGTTATGTTATGAACGTACATTTAGAAATATTTTCTTTAAACAAAAAACAGCATTAATATTTTCTATCATATATCAAAAGAGCTATATATTGTCATCCATTGAACAAACTCAAGTCCAGTTTAATAATAATCGCATATGTCAAGAATCTGGAGGTTGATTTGCTCCCATCGTATTCTAATAGCAAAATGATGACGAACTACATCTATGCAGAACCTTTGTTCGCATTGTCGTTATTGCAAAGCTTGTGGTATAAAAAGTACTATGAAAAGGTATGTCCTTTTCTTGATTATGATGAACTATATATTATTTGTATATTATATCTTCCATTCAAAATATGGGAGATATCGTCATTTTAATGCGATGCTGTGGTATTGTGCGAGAGACCACCCAGGAATAATTTGACATATGCACTAATTACGGATAGACGGTTGCAATGGATGGATATATATATACAAACAGCAATTGTTTTATCTATATTCTTTCATTTTATAGGAGGCCAAAGGAGATACGAAGAAAAGAGGAAGACCAGCAGCACCTGCGAAAACAAAAGAATCTGCAAAATCCTCTGATGATGAACAAGCGCCGGTAGCAAAGAGAGGGAGAGGTCGACCCAAAGGTACCAAAAAAAAGGCTGCAGCTAAAGGCAAGGTGTGTCACGTTTGGCTATTTTTAATTGACATATTAAAATATTTAAACTTTTGTTTTAAAACATAATTTTACAATATTGTGACTTATTCCAGAGCGCCCCTGTTGAAGGCCGTGGTCGTGGAAGGCCGCGTAAGGATGCACCGCCCAAGAAGGATGCTGGCTCGTCTGAAGAGGAACAGGACGAAGATGAAGAGGAAGAAGGGTCTGACCAGTAACATGTGTTTTATTTTGTAACACGTTACACACTCACTTTAGTGTAATTTGTTTGTCATGATAACTCTTATTGTTCTAATTTTCATAGTATGCTCATTTCGTTGTTGGTGGTCGATTACATTGTAAATTTTGGGATAATAAACAATTATTACTATTATAATACATATGGGGTTATCTTGACAGTACAAAATTCTAAACCAAGATTGTCTATCCAAACTTTAATCATGTGAGAACTATTGTGTAAGATGGGATAGTAGCTGCTTTATAAGAAATGTTCCTTGTATCACTGCATTTACTTGAAATATTTTGTTATATTACTTACATGAATAAATGTTGGGCTGACTTAGCTCTCCTTAGACGCGTACAACTGTAAGGTATAATTTGTAAGGACTTTTTTGTAGATTTATTCTATTCTGATAGGTACCTACATAATGTGTAATCTCTTGATTTATGTGAAACAGACTTCATACAATTTTTTAGATTAAGAGTGACATCAAAGTCAAGTATTATTTTCTATAATAAATATTTTCAATTTCCATTTTTGATTTAATGTATTCACCCTTTTTCAATCATAAGCAGAAATATTGTTTATTAAAATTGTCTATTTTTTATCAGTAACCCAGATGTAGTGAACTGCTATTCCGAAATTAGTATCTTGTAGCTGTATGGGTAGTGCCATTTGTATCAGAAACTTAACTGGGGCAGACTGAAAACTTATTGTTTTTAAATGACATTTACTGTGTGTATGTGCGTGAATGTACAATTTTAGAAAAATATAAATCTATGAAATGCATGAAAGATTTTTCAATTTCCTTTTATGTAAAACACAGTAACTTCCCGGCGTTTTTTTTTGTACAAATAAGGCGGTAATAAGCATACGACCTACCTGCTGGCAAGCATTCATCGTACCCTATGGGAATGTATGCTCGTAACGTAATACCAAACTATTAGCATTATTTATACGCGTGTGCAGTGCTTAGATACAGGCTGATGTAAATATTTCTATGATTTTGAAATTGTTTTCGTTATCTGTAATGTTATTGTAATAATCTTGTAAATATTTCGTTATCATTTTTATATTGCTAAATTAAATAATTTGGCCAGCGACACAATCGAACTTTCAAAATTTTATTGTAATATCTTACATCAACTTATATTCGTCCCAATCCTGGCTTACGGATCTACCAACAATCGAAGAGGTTTATAGCATACTCACAACGTGCTACTCAACTGCAGGTTGGTGGAGGCTTTATCATTTTTCAAGCAATTAATGACTTGATTTATAATTAAATATAGGTTATGAAAAAAGAACTTACGGAAAAATCCAAAATAGTACAAATTATGGAGAATTGGGGTGGCCACACAGGTCATTGTTTTTTTTTATCTTTTTTCGTTCGGTAGGGATGTTCATGCAGAAATTACATCGATTTTTCTACTCAACATGGAAACGATTAATCATCGAATTCTATCGATAAATACATTAACTTGATTATAGTGCATTATCAGATAAGAAAAGCAAAATGTGTTAAGATTCTTACACCACACGTCGGAAACAATGAAAAAGGATATAATATTCTATGAAGAAGAAGAAGGACTCAGTTCTAGTGATATGTCGAAAGAAATACATAATATATAGTCTTCAAATACGCAAATGAAATCAAATGGAAATATTATGCAATGTAAACCATTGTCCATTACATTACATGGTTTAGTCGACAAATGTCAGACGAGTTTAAAACGCCAGATTCTATGAATGTTAGATTCTGTTAATATCAGATATTTGTTAAAATTTCAATATAATAATAAATAACAAAAATCTAATGCGAGCCTAGATCTGTGTCGTGATTCACGGCAGAACTTGTGCCCCCTATATTCACAGGTCATACATTCGTGAGTAAAACCTGCCGCGAAATGGACGTGGACGCTGCGGCTGCAATAAGTTTGTTTGTTGTAGCAACTTACTATTATAATTATTCGTCCATAAAAAATAAGAAAATAATTAGAAATCGTTGGAGAAGAAGAAGATGGTGGATGAGATGACTGAAATTGTAATGACTTGTACGCATCGTACGTACGGAGTAAGTAAACGGCGCCGCGCCGTGAATGTGGATGTGTGGAACGCGTGAATACCGCGCGAAACTTCGCGTCGCCTTTGTCGCGGGACAAAATACAGACTCCGATCGGGGAACAGGCGTGAACGCCCGTGAACCTAGAGAAAACCATCCACATCTACGTTCTCGCCTGTTTGCGGGGCTTCGCGGCACAGATGTAGGCCCGAATAACATTTGTAGAATCTGGCGTTTTAAACTTGTCTGACATTTCCAGAATCAGACATTTGTCGACTAAAACAATTACAGGTTTTTGTATGGCACCAAGCGTACCAAACTTACACAACCGGTGGCGTAACTATAGGGTGGCAGGGCTGGCAGAATGCCACGGGCCCCCGACCTATAAAGGCTACTTAAGTAGTTTATTAAAAAAGTAAAGTGTGACGATTTTTACTGAGCAATTTTTTTAAATGGGGTCCGCATTTAAAAAAATTGCCACGGGCCGTGTAGTTAGTTACGCCCAAAGATATTGAATTCAATATCTTTGGTTACGCCACTGTACACAACTACAAGCAAGCAATATGAATAGGCTTGTCAACTTCAAAATACGCATTTGCGGGAAATGTTGATTTCAAATGCGGGACAAGGATTTAAAAAGCGTGATCTAAGAAATTTGTTTAGAATACAAAAAACGTGAACTTTTCTTTGCAAATCAGGATGAGAAGTAAAATAAGACACCCTGTTAGTTAAATAATAGTCAACATTTACAAAAAAAAAAGACAGTTATAGACTATATACATATCTATTACAATTTACATTTTATCTTGAAAACTATAAGTTACTTTTTAGACAGACGAGTATTTGTCTTGAGATTGCGCATTTGATGTATGTGCGTGCGTAGCTAATTGCGAAAAGCGGAATATTTAGCGTCCCGCTCACACGCTGAGCGGGACGTCTTGTTAAGGGTTCCAGAAACAGGACGTCCCGCGTATAGCGGGATTAGCGGGACGGTTGGAAACTTCTTGTTGAATTTGATTGTACAGTATTGTGTCATAAAAGCACAAAACAGATGAAAGCATATAAAATCAATTCACCCCAATTTATTACGTATGCTACGGGTACCAATTCATACAAGTTAGGCGTTCGGACGCTTACTGTTGAGTTGACACGCGCGCCACGCATATTGATGACACAGGCAAAGTATATAGTAGACATGTGATGTCCTATGTCTAGTATTTACTTGGTCTCTGATCTTTTTAACAACGAAAATATTCGAAGGATCAGATTAATTCGATTTGTCAGATAATAAGAATTGTTATTTTCGATGTATCAATGTATATTGAGCACCTCTACTGTCTGGAAATGCGTGTATTGCAACTTTATAGACAAAAACAAATGTATGAAACGAGGCATTGTTTTCATGACAGCTAAGTTTATTTCATTTACTCATAGCCTCGTTTTTACTTGGTCGTCTGAACGAGCATTCGCTCAGAACATTTGCTCCGTGCAATCGCTGTTTTTATTCGCTCGCTGAAGTATTTACATTTACGCCCCAACGACCGAATGCTCGTTCAGAACACATAAGTAAAAATGCAACTTGACAGTCCCGTCCATAGATAACTGAAACGACTGGAGATATGTCATGGTATCAGAGTTTACACTGGCACGCTTGTCGCCTAATTTCGCAATTCAATAAATCACTCAACACTTAAATAAATAAAAGGTGTCATTACGAACATAACTACAACGACACATCTTTGTTATGCTATATATTTCTCCTTGGTCAGTTACACAGACAACATCTTAGTAAGCACGGTGAATTTTAGGTGTCGATATAACGTTGTCGATATTGACAACGTTTTATCGATCAACGATCTATCAAGAAGTGGAAAGTTTGTAATAAAATACTTGTCGAAAGTATTATCATTTTTTTAATTATCGACATTAAGTAGTAAAAACAATTGGTATACATTATTAAATGAATTAAATTAAATATATAACGTACCGGTTGATCATTCACTCAGATCTATTTTTTTTTAGGTTTATGTCTAATTTTTTTAAATAATTCCCAGATCAGAATTAGTAATTTTTTAATGCTAGGTATACATCTCAATTTCGCCCTGTATGTTGATTTGATCGTTTATTTATTAGTCTTGTAGGTTGGCCATATATTCTATGCCTCGTTCTTGAATTGGCCAGTTTGCTCTATGGGGAGTCCCGACTCTTCACGTAGTATGGTATACTATGGTATTTTAAACGTGTATTGTACGTCTCTCTTTGGCATGGCAATGCTTGGCTTGCTTGCAAAGTTCTTCATGTTTCCATCGCGCGGTTGTGCCACTTGCTGTTCTTGTTTGTTCGAATTTTGCCTGCGTCATTAGTGACTGTTGAAGTTTTACGATCTAAAATATGTAATTTTAATGTTTACTTTAGTGCTAACTCACGTTTTGCTACTTTTCATCAACTTCATCGAACTTTGAAATGTGATAACGTTAGTGCCTTTAAAGTTTTTGATCAACGTCAAAGTTTACGAAGTGTTATTTTTTTGTTAAAAAATATTTTGATATGTGCGAGCAAATTGTTTTTGTGATCAACAGGATTACTTAAATGAACCCATATCAGGTAAGTAAATTCATAATTGTACATTAAATATTTTGAACCGTGACACAGGTGGACCTTAGTTCGTAACTTCATTGTGTGGTTGTCAACGAGACCTTGTTGGCTGAGCGCTGCATTTGATATTGGGTAGTATCTAATTCTAAATTCTATGTAATATTTCGAGCAACAGGTATATCCGCTTAGTTCTTGTTGTAATAAATTGTGAAGTAGGTACCTTTTTACCTGACAATCGCAGTGACTACCAAAAACTTGTATTCATAGTTTTTCAACTTCTGTAACTATTATATAAATCATATTATTACTTAATATAAATCATATATGTAGATGAAAATTAATGCAATCATACAACTCAAATTGTGGTACTCTTGTCTGTAGTTTTTACTTCTCTAGGGTTCCTGGAACTTCCAAATTATAATAGTTGGTACCAAAACCTGGTTAATACTTTTACATATGTTTCACTGAATTCACCTCAGGTTGGGTTCTTTTGGGTGATAGACTGGAACAACCAGGATAGTCAACAAAATAAAAAGTTAATTTAAAAGTTTATTTTTCGGTGCTCCTCTACAGAATTTCTAGATGTCTAAAAACAGTTGACTGAATATAGTGCAGTGGATTGTTATAAACAAGTTTGAAAAACAAACTACGATTCTGCCCTACAGTCTGTAAAATAATAAAAAACAATGTTTCTTTGACCACGCAACAGAAGTGTAATCTTCAGATCTTGCTCCATCTCGTTCCCTCCTTGCCGACTTTATCCAAACGAGTGTCATAGAGCCGAGTGTTCCGGGCCAGTGCCGGGCCATACACTAGCCACAAAATTAGTGCACAGGGTGCCAAAAGAAGATTTCACTTCAAAAAATACTGTATTTAAATTCTGAAAGACCGCGTAGTCCAAGTGGTGATGAATATAACAAAACCAATTTATGCATTCTTATCATAAATGGATCTCTTCCTTACAACTTTTGAGTAGAAGAAGTTAGCAGCAATTTTCAAAGTGGATTTTGGTGAACTTTAGGGTTCTGTTTTATGTGGAACCAGTATAAATGGTACAAAAAACATGATTTAAGAAAATGTATGTTCATCTTGATAATGCCATTAGGAATTCAGTTGGTAAACTAATTTAAAGTAAGTTTTTTTTATCTGCTATCAAAATGACTTTAAGCAGATTGGATGACCGGTGTCGAGTGGGCTTCCCAGTGATGACATCTACTAGTTACTCAGTACTCAGTTGGTTTAGCTGTGCAATTGGAGTATGCCCTTCTGATTTAGTCTTGACACAGTAGTCCTGGGTTAGTTCAGCAGCAAATGCGTTTGGGTGACAAGCCAGCCGTTGTGTGTACCAAAAACATATAAAGTTGTCTTGGACTCCCTCTCCCACTTGTTACAATTTGTCTGGTTACATAAAAGAATCAATGGAACTGGAATACGTAAATGGAATAAAAAGAGGTTGATGGCGTCATTACGCGTGTCAGTCTCATCGAAAAGGCAAGTTAAGCAGCGTCAACCGTAACTTGGTCCTCTGTGCTTTGGAGGGCACCTTAAGCCGTCGGTCATGGCTGTTGTCATTTATATGACAGTCGTTAAGCCAAATCAGCGGCCTTTAGCGTGGTGGAGTATGCTCTAAACCCCTTCAATTGAGGGCTGGCCCGAATCCCATCAGTGGGATGAATAAAAGGTTGATGACAATGACATAATTGGATTTAATACCAAGATTTTTATTTTTCAATAGATATATGTTACATAGAAAATTATATTGTTCGAACTTATAACTTGAGAAAGGCTGAACCGATTTGCATGGTTTGTCTCCATCGCGAATAGCAGAATAACTATCAAAAATATTTTCCATATAATATATTGATGAAAAATAAAACAAAAGAAAAAACATTTTCCCTTACAAATGTTGTCAGTTGAAAAAGGATTGAGGTATTTAAAGGTTGTCAAATATTTATGCGTGCATTCAGAAATTTATATCAAGATCCTTAAATATAGAACAAATGATTAATGAACAAATGACTTAATTAAAAAAAAATGTCTAATCAATTGGTCTCACTTTTACATCGCGAAAGTTGTGTGTGATTTGTTTTGAAAATTGTTTTGTGCATTGCGATGGATATTGGTTGTCAAATAGCTGTTTTAAGCAATAAAGATTATATTAACAAAAAAAATTATGCATGCATTCAGAAATTAAATAAAGCTCCTAACAAACAAAAATGTCGTATAATATCACAAGGTGCTTCAATGAAGAGAATTACACCAATTGATGTAGTTGATTTTTGTACTTTTATGTATTTTTTTGTGTTTAACTTAATAAAGTACTGTAGTAAAGTAACTTAATATTTAAGTTAATATGACATTCACTGATTGTTAAGCGGTACGAAGTTCGCCAGATCAGCTAGTAGATTATAAAATAGTAATGATATTTTGTCAACAGATTGACAAAAATAATATGCATAATTAAATGACATTAAAATAGTTAATAAAATTAGTAGCTCAATCATATAAATTTATTTCCTAAAAAAATCTTTAAGTAATTCACGGCTTTATCATCATCACTACATAGTATAAAACAAAGTCGCTTTCTCTGTCCCTATGTCCCTTTGTATGCTTAAATCTTTGAAACTACGCAACGGATTATGATGCGGTTTTTTTTAATAGATAGAGTGATTCAACTGGAAAGTTTATATGTATAATATATGCATAACATAGTAGAAAAACACTGATAATTTAGAGGTTTCTAATGTGATGTCGTAAATAAACACATTTTTTGCTCTTTCATTGCAAACGCTGGCTGAACCCAACGAGATAGATCAAAATAATGTAGTACAGTATTGTTCACCTTAAAATGGTCTACAAAAAAGTTCGCGATGGTATATGTCTATCTCTTAGTGGTAACACACAATAACCGTTATTTTATCCTTTGCTTTTTACAAGAAATAATGCCTTATTTACGAAGCGATTTTAAGCAATACAGAATTAATCCTTATCCAATTAAGTACCTTAAATACATTGCGCATTTAATATAGATCAATATGGCCCTTCACAGCATGTAATTTAAATGAATAGTTTAGAAGATATTACACATTTAAAATGCAGGGACATAACGGCTGTGGCGGTACCGGCCGCGGAGCCGGCGGCGTGTGCCTATAACTGGGGAAGGACTGGATAGGACAAAGCGCAAAGACCTTCTGTAGTACATTTAGTATCAGCATTGCACCCGTGCGAAGCCGGGGCGGGTCGCTAGTTATTTATATGAGATAGAGCCGAAATTTTGGAAAATTCACCCTCTAAGAGTGCAAGATGGGAGGTGAAAGAAAAACCTTTTGATTTGAACTTTTGTGTTTAGTTAGACTCTGTAACAAAAATAATGAAACACCTATTTCGAAATTTGTCAGTTTAGGATTAGGGTATAAAATAGGAATGAAGGGGAATAGAATGGAATGGAATAGAATGGATAGGTAAGGAATGGAATGTCATGAAACAATATTAAATTCTTTATTCTGCCACTGTTTGAGAATATTTTAATTATAATAATAAGTACAACATTACATCAAACTTCTCAAAGGGGCCTCTGTCTCCGCGCACGCCTATCAAATGATGAAAAATCTTAATCACCGGGCTTGACCCGTGAATTAAGAGAGATACATAATACTTATATTTTTTTAAATGAAATTTTCATTTCATTTCAAAATACTTATAATGCTTTATTTTGGACGTAGTCCATATAGTACATACACTAATTCACAATAATTTGTATGAACTATAATTACATTGAGGCGCGTATATTGAGGATCGATAGCACTGGAATTAATTGGATTGTCAGAAGTCCGAAGACAGAATACGATAATGCAGGAGAGGATATGATAATGCTTGAGTTCGGCAACTTACTCTACTTCCGGGAAGGCGATTACCAAGGAGATGTTGGGTTTATCGTGTCGATCGGCAGTGTGTCGACATTTTCTATGGGTGAGACAGGTTTATCAGCAGACCTCCAAGCACTTTGACGAGGAAGTGGAGGCAATGTATGAGGGCATTTCTAAAACCATTCATGCCTCCAGGACTCGAGACACGGTCGTTATGGGGGATTACAACGCAAGCCTAGGACAAAGAAGCGAGGATTCGCAGAGAGTGGAGAAATTTGCAATTGGAGTTCAAGGCGCCAAATGTTGCCTGACTTCAGGGAGAAGGGATTTTTTTAAGAACAAGGTGTTCCACGAGAAATGAGATAGACTTCATCTTGACTACCATGACGTCTCTGTGATCGCCAGGATGAAAACCAGGAAAAAATCGAAAAAGGATCGCTTCCGATCACCGCATTGGAGTGTAAGTGGTTCATTTATCATCCTTGAACAAAGGGCAATCTCACCTGTACGTGGTGTACGTGCTGGGCTGCTGCAAACGGACTGGGGAAGTGCCTACGCCTTCGACAATAGCGCTGCCAAAGAACAATTCTCTTGAGGGTTGTTGTGTTCCTCCGAGCGAGTGAGGTCACCAGGAAGCAGAAGCTGACAACAGGAGTGACAGCGTGCGAGCGATATTTCTTATTGCGAGCGTTAATATGGCTACGGTAGCCGCTTTACATCAGGCGAGCTCTGTGCTTGTTCTCTACCTGACGTAGTATAAAATAAATAAGTAGGATAAAGAAAAAACGAATGGTAAGAGGCACATTGATTGTCAATGTCAATGTCAAATCGGTAAGGTCTCGACCGATGAAGTCTACTCTCCGACCCACTATTCCATATTCAAAACCCCGAGATCGTTCACCTTGAATTCCAAAATTGTTTCGATGACTAGGAAGCTTGCGTATCCGTTGACGGTCAAATTGCGGATTGGCTAAAGGAGTCAAAGTTTCGGTTTCCTTGCAACACGACACTCGCCGCTTTAATAAAGAAAGAATTAAAGAAGAGATCGAGCGAAACAAAAGCTCTAAGGTTTACGAGGATTGCCCCATAGGGACGGGGCAAAATAGTTGACTCGTCCAAACCAGAAGAACACTATATTAATAATAATACTACGTACCAGAGGTCTTCAAGGGGTATATCAAATCTGCAGTGCCCGTGTCTTGTTCAGCATTGGACTCAAAAGCAAATTTTACCCCACACTTCAGAAGATATCCCGGACGTCATACTTTACGAGATTAGGATGGCTCTCAAGCAACATCATAACACATCTGAATTTCTGAAAGCGGGTGGAAAACCGTTACTAAAAGTCCTTCAGAAGCTTTTCAATTCCGTTATCCTTTTGTCACAAGGATGAAGGAGGGCAAAGCGCTAGATGCGTGGGGCAGAAGCGTAGTGGTTTTGATTTTCAGGAAAGTCCTATTGTAAAACTAAAACCCATCGCGCTTCTGATCTACGAGTACGTCTACGAGCTGCTTTCGAGAGTTATCACTAATCGTCTAGCCGATTAGTTCGACATGTTCCAATCTCCCGAACAAGCCGGGTTTAGTAAAGGCTTTTTAGCCATAGACCTCATACATATGCTGCGGCAGGTTATACAGAAGACCGCAGAGTATAACCGGCTATTACTTAGCGTTTGTGGACTATGAGAAAGCCTTCGATGCGATCGAGACGTGGGCAGTGGTGAGATGGTCAGACAGGTTTTCATTATTTGAAAATAAATTTTCGGAGGTTGAATTTTCCAAGATCCTTTCTTGTTGCTTGCCGATCATAAAAGGAACATACTGTCGAATCTTAGACAGAAAGATATTCGAAAGAAAAATTATTTTCGCCTACTTAATTTGAACGCCTTCGAAATTTTAAACGCCCAAAACTGATGAATTACGAAAAATTCTAAAACAGGTTTTTTTATAATTTAAAGAATATAAATACAAAATTTCGTATCCACGATGATGTTTTTTTTACTCACTCATACAAATTTTCAATCTTTATTTTGTACCATAAGAGGCATTTTTTTTTCCAAATCTTTTCTTGTTGCTTGTCAAGACAATAAAGGAATATACTATTTAAATTGAATAATCCTATCGTCGCGTCGGTAGTATTGTTTCTGGTCTGCTTCGGTGAATAACTGTAACAAAAAATAATTTCACGAATAAATTTTTAACAGTTATATGCTTAACTGATGATTTTTTTTATTTTTTTTAATATATTGTACCAAATATCATGTTTCAGATCGATCCAGGATGATTTTTCACTCAATCGATATAGACTTTCAACCCTTCTTTATTAACCTAATTTTGACTCACCTAAAGTTATTAGTCCTAATTACGAAAATCATTGACCTAAACTTATAATGTACAATTATTGTCTAGCCTAATTGATGTTCTTACACTATTATAGTTTGGCCTAAAAATCGAAGACCCTAATTTTAGAGTCCCTAATATTAAATGTAATAAAATCTATGTCATACGTATTTTTTGACTTAATGATGACTACATAAGAATAGTGACACGCGCCATCGGCTCTCGACACATTTGCCATACCCTAGGGCCAGTTGTTATTCATTGCATACGAGTTTTACATTCTAATTAGCTCTGTATGGTCTTTACGGCATTCATGATAGCTTGGATCTTTCTGCTGCTTCATTATATCTAACCAATATTCCAATTGACGTTAGTCATTGTCGGTGCACGTAATATAATAACATAAAGTGAGCGCCTAGGAATGCGTATTTCATTGAACAGTAAAGAGCTATCGAAAAAAAGATATCTTATCAGAATCCTTATATATACGCCATCCGCTGGTTTGTTAAAGTTGATACTAGAGTAGAGCGATCTGGTCGACCACCTATACCTACCACCCGGTCGTTGCCTCATGAGTGACTCAGTTGCACGCTGAGAGTTGACTCAGTAGAATGATTGCGAGTTGTTGCAGGTATAGGTAGGTACCAATTTTATGGCGCGTCTTCTTTCGTCGTGACATGGCCGTGATCAAATGTTGTGTGTATGTACTGTATCATTTTGTTAACGGAACTTGCAGACCATGGCCGTATGAAAAAAATATACGTCGCATGTTGCACACATGATGTTGATCGAATCCGATACAATTATTGTATCTACGCGTCGTCATCGGAAATTAGAGAGCCTAATAGTGTTTTTAGAAAAGTAAACAGTGCATATTTGTCAGATTTCATTGAATATTCAGTGATTTGCTAACGTCTTTAAAAAACATTTTGTTGCAGATAACAGCATGTCGTAAATTTGCTGCGCTCTTTGGTGCCTGAGCTGTTGAGTCATCTGCTTTGTTATAAAGTAAGTGATTGAAAAGCGAATTCATTATTTACTTCACTATTCAAAGGAAAACAGTTTTTAACACATTTCAAATTCATATCTTGATTGAGAAATTGTGCGGGTTCGTAAACAGCGTTAATAGAGATGTTAAGTGCCGGGCGGCAGTAGGTCATAGCTATGGTTGGGCGTCCTGAATTTTTAAGTACTTCATTAAGGCTTGGCTGCACCTTGCCGCCGGTCTTGTGCGCTTTTCTCTCGCTGATTGCGTCTTTTTACTTTCTCATGGCGCGGTTTCACCACAAGGGGCCGCTTTATTCGCAGTGCTCGCGGCTATCCGAGCTTTATACCTCAACAGTTCAAAATGTCTTGGCACGAGATACGACTATCCAGCTTTTCTATTGCGAGCTTTTTTCAACGCTCTCCTGTTTTTATCCGACTACCGAAGAAGTAAGGGTCATATTACAACTTCAACCGTTTAACATATAAATTCGTTTCAGTTTTGGGAGTGACCTATATTACGTTGTTATAGCATTCGCGAAAAAAAATTAGGGATATAATCAACAAAACAGTATTTTTTATCACGTCGTATTTTTTATTTCGTGTAATAATTTCTTGTTTAAATATAATATTTTATCTAATTTACAGCGAACACGTTTACCTCGCATAACTTTTGGGGTCTACTTTCGTTATCATTTTTATGACGGCCAGAAATGCAATGGCCAGTTTTCTAAATACGACTCGGCTAAAACTTTCACGCTGCCCTCTCGTAGTAAATGCCATTTAACTACAACCAGTTTTTATGAGATACGTTGAAGCTTTCATGTGTTGCTTCGTATCATGTTGCTTTTTACCACAAATCTGCCCGGTAGGCTTGACGCCGTGCGGCCTACGGAAGACTGCCGGCCAAGGCAGTCTTTAGCTCAAACAGAGTTACCATGTCTTAGTAATTATTTTTCATTAAAATCTTCAGAAACAAAAAAACACAATATAAAAGATATTTACTTAGAAATAACAGATGGTAACACATATTTTTCGACAGATACATAAAAACGTTTCGAACTTGTTATTTAATTTAAATTTTATTTTTACTACTTATTTTTTATACAAATTTTCAGTCTTTTACTACAACTAAGGTGGAAACAAGCATACGACTCGCCAAATGGTAAGCAATTATCACAGCTTACAGACACAACATCCCGGGATATCACTAACTCTTTGCCTATCTAGTAAACTTCACTATTATAGTTTCATTTAAAGAACTAACATGCTTGTTATTCAGTCACAATATGTGAGGATAAATCCCCTGTCCTCTGACAAGAGCGATGCAATGCAGTGTCGCTACGCTGCTTTAATGTGCTTGCAATTGGCATCTCAACGGCTCTAATTCATCTACTAGACAAGAAGCTAGCGACTCGATCTCAGAAATTAATCGAACAGTCCGTATGCAAGCAACTTTCGGCTATATCTCGGTAGACTAACAGCTGAATGCTCACCTTGAGTCACTGACTAAGGTTAGTGGTCTGAAAATACATTACAAATGGAAGTCTAAATCTGATATAATTGCAAGGAAAACTATTTTAGTACACTACTAAACACATATATGGTCCGTGACTATCCGTGATTACTAATGATTCAGTGACATTCATAATTTTTTTTAAAAACAGTGCATTCCGAAGAAAAATTAAATTACAGAGGTAGTATTTTTATTAGCAAAACTTTCAGTATTTCATGAAACATAATTCGATCGTATATTGAACAAAAGAATATAATAGGATATGAGTAGGGAGGATACATTAGAACTTAAAACTGGAACATGTTACAGCGGCATCATTGTCATCTATACATAAGATTTATAAAAAAAGACACTATTATTTGCCTTTGCATTTAGAGTTTAGACGCGAAGTTGTTTACAAAATGAAATGAGTAAGAAAAACAGACTTTAATGTAGTACAAGCTTTACAAACACTGTGTTGTGATGATGATGCGATTAAATATAGAGATATTTATCATCAGTCGCTGTTAATTACATATTAATCAAAGTACGTGAGGTACGTGGGGGGAACAATGACCGTAGGGCATGTGAACGAGAGGGGCGGCAGTATATTGGCGAGGCATCCGCGTTACCAGAGCCGATTGCTTCTAATTCAATTAGCCTGCAAGTGGAACGCGCCGCCGCCGCCGCCGCTGTGCTGAGCCACGCACACGCTTACACTCTCTAACCGAACATTTTACATAATACAAATATTTGTAGTTATAGTGAAACTCCGAGCATGACCGAACATTCATGAATGGAAAACGGCTGGCGATTCGTGTTTGTTTATACAGGTGAACACGCGCGTGAATCTATTACTACATTTACACACTATATGTATATACATATATTTATACTACATGGATTTGTTTGGTTCTAATTTAGTAATTTTCCTAAAGAACTAATGATTGTCTGACCATAGAATCTAGGTAGGCAGTAATGAGAAGGAAACGATCACTGTTTTTCTTTTAGTTGTTTATTGTAATCGTAGTACTATTACTTATACTGTGGTGTAATTTTTAAAAGATTTGTAAGCCACTTTAAAAATAAATTATGTAATAGGTCAAACAGTTTTTAATTTATCATCAATATTTTCATTCTGAAATTGTTGATGTGGTTACACTAGATTTATATCTGTGATTAGTTGATTACACAGGATATAAAATATAATTGTATCCTGGTGTTATCCTAAACCTGTCGGCTCTGTGTGTACTTCAGTTTTATGTCCCGTATTTGTAACAGCCATACCGACTAAAAACCCACGATCACCTTCTCTCCGCCGATTGGCGAGGTCACGGGAACTGCGGAGGCATTACATCCGCGACCCCACCGACGTTTGTCCTAAGGACCCTTTATGGACGTTTATTTTTACGAACAAATCTTAAGTATGACTCTGGATGCCAGGCTTATGTTTATCGCAGCATATCTTGTATGTATGTTTGTAAATATCTTTATTACCTCGTATCCAAAGGGCCGGATGGAGTGTGATACTTAAGGTATCGTTAGATTTGTCCCAAAAACCCAAGTGTGTTAACCCTTATGTGTTTAAAAAAATACGAATTATTGACGCTAAATTGTATAACTTTAATATTTTTTTGTTAACCAAACCATTAGAGTAGGGTTTAAATTAAGGATATTAAAAGGAGATTACAAAAATATACCTATGTAAGTAGGTATAAGTCATATTAGACAACTGTACCGGAAAAAAACTAAAACAAAAAAACTAACTAATAAGTCTAAAACAAAAAAAGAATAATGATAGAATCTTCAATTGAGTTTTTTGTTTTAGATAAGAATATCTTGTAACTTTTTTTATAGAACTGTAAACGCTATTAAACTAAAAAAAAGTGAGTATTACTGTTTTAAATTTATGGTTGGCAACTCTAATAGAAGCCCTTGATGCGAATATCATTTTCCTAACTGCTTTAATTGTAGTAAATGCATTTTTTTCTTTTATATGTCTCTAGGTATAATTGATCTGTCTGTATCAGCATCAAATAAGATACTGTGGTGTGTCTATGGAATTATGCGTTGCTATGACATTGTCTTGTTATCTCTATATTTCTAACATTAATTCTTTAGCTGAATAAAGCCAAGTTTTCTCATGGCGATTTAGTTTAATTGTATCAATTTATTCAGCTAAAGTATGTCTTCAAGTGATATAAAATCGGACATACTGAAAACTACAAATATGTCACGATATTTACGCCCAGAGCGTTTCGATGTCGAACCTGATACAACGGCGGCGGATTTAAAATGGACGCATTGGTATTCAACTTTTACAAATTTTTTAGCAGAGGAAACTCCATGTGCTCCCGAGGCTATGAAATTAAAATTATTAATCAACCATCTTAGTCCATCCATATTTGCTGTCATTAGAGAATGCGAAACATTTGATAATGCGATTCAACAATTAAACGATGCTTTCATTAAACCCAAAAATGAAATTTATGCACGTCATACGCTGTCCACTCGAAAACAACAAGCAGGTGAATGTATATCTGAGTATATTTTAATTCTAAAGCGGCTTGCACATGACTGCAATTTCAAAAATGTAACTGCTGAGGAATACAAGAAGGAATACATCCGCGATGCATTTATATCGGGAATACTGTCACAGAAAATTCGTCAAAGACTTCTTGAGAATAATATATTAAGTTTAGACGACGCAATAAAACAGGCTACAACTTTTGAATCTGCTGAAAAAGACAGCTTAGCATTTAACAATTCTTCTATCTCTCATCTCAATGCTCTTACTTCAGGCTCCAACAGCAATGATCGACTTGCTGAAAGCGCAAGTTATAGCTCCAATTTAGCTGCTACATCTCAACAACATAAAAGACGTTGCTTCTTTTGTGGCTCTAACACTTTACACCAACGAATAAAATGTCCAGCATTTAATACTATTTGCCAATTGTGCTCAAAGAAAGGACACTTTGCAAATGTTTGCCGTACTTCAAACCCCGTTCCGAATGCTACATTTAAATACACCGCATGTATATCTGCTGCTTCTCCTTCAAGCCTGAGAAAAGCCACTATTCCTGTCCTTATAAACAACATTCATGCAGAGGCACTTATTGATACTGGCAGTTCTGTCAGCTTTATTAATGAGGCACTAGCAAATACAATGAATATTAAGAAAAAGAAGATAAATCAATCTGTAACTTTAGCTTCTTTGAGTCACGTTTCATTTGTTAATGGATTATGTCATGCTAATATTAAAATTGATCAACATATATACAAAGAACATCCATTGCTTATAGTGAATGATTTATGTGCTGAAATAATAATAGGACATGACCTATTGAAAAGTCATCGCTCATTAGAATTTACATTTGGTGGCGACCGAGAACCACTGCGTATATGCAGTGTCATGCAAGCATCCGTACCGCCTGTTTCCATATTTTCTAACCTTTCACCGATAACAAAACCAATTGCTATCAAATCTAAAACCTTTTCTGCAGTAGATGAGCAGTTCATTAAGGAGGAGATCTCCAAGCTTTTAGAAGATGGTGTAATTGAACCAAGTGTTTCACCGTGGAGAGCGCAGGTTTTAATCACTGGAGGAACTACACACCGTAAAAGGATGGTGATCGACTATTCTCGTACTATAAATCGTTTTACTGAATTAGATGCATTTCCTTTGCCAAAGATTGAATCCATTGTCTCTAAAGTGTCAAAATACAATTTATTTAGTCAAATTGATTTGAAATCTGCTTACCATCAGGTGCCAATACTTATGACAGAAAAACCGATGACAGCATTTGAAGCCTGTGGTAACCTATATCAATTTACAAGAATTCCTTTTGGAGTTACCAATGGAGTAGCTGCTTTTCAAAGAACTTTACAATATATTATCGAAACAGAAAAAAAATAGATGGTATATATGCGTATCTTGATGACGTCACAATTTGCGGAATGACTAAGGAAGATCATGATAAAAATTTACAAAAATTCAAGGAAGTCGCAGCAAAATATAAATTGACTTTAAACGAGAATAAGTGCGTATTTGCTAGCGATAAAATTAATTTATTAGGTTATACAATACATAATAATCTCATTAAACCTGACGAGAGCCGATTGAAACCGCTTCTAGATTTACCGCTACCGAATAATACAGCGCATCTCAAAAGAGCTCTTGGTATGTTTGCCCATTATTCCAAGTGGATTCCTGATTTTTCACGCAAGATACAACCTCTTATTCATGCAAAAATACCACTGGATGACGAATCAGTTAGATGTTTTCAAAGTCTAAAACAGGAGGTTGCAAAATCAGCCTTAGTGGCAATTAATGACATCGAATTACTAACGGTTGAAACTGACGCTTCTGATTACGCTATTGGTGGAACGCTATCACAAAATGGACGTCCAGTTGCCTTTTTTTCTCGTACGCTAAATGATTCAGAAAAGAAACATTCATCAATAGAAAAAGAAGCATGTGCGATTGTTGAATGTTTAAGAAGATGGCGGCATCATTTAGTAGCTAGACATTTCTTATTGATTACAGATCAACAGTCAGTAGCTTTTATGATGAATCAAAAGCATAATAGCAAGATAAAAAATGAGAAAATTGAAAGATGGCGTTTAGAACTGTCTTGCTTTAAATACGATATCGTGTATCGCCCAGGAAAGGAAAATATTGCTGCAGACGCTTTATCAAGGATTAGCGCTTACATGAATACAAACAAATTATATGACTTTCATAATTCACTTTGCCACCCGGGAGTTGTCAGAATGACACATTGGGTGCGAGCGAAAAATCTTCCATATACCGTAACGGATGTTAAAGCTATGACAGCTTCATGTCGTATTTGTGCTGAAATAAAACCGCGTTTCATCAAATCAACAAGTCAACTTATCAAAGCTACAGAACCATTCCAACGGCTCAGCTTAGACTTTAAAGGGCCCATACCGTCTAATACTCCCAATAAATATATACTAACGATAATTGACGAATATTCAAGATTTCCATTCGCCTATCCCTGTAAGGATGTTTCTGCTCAATCTGTCATTAAGTGTTTAACAGATTTGTTTCTTACTTTTGGAGCCCCAGCTTATATCCATTCCGATAGAGGTACCGCGTTTATGTCTGAAGAACTAAAACGATTCCTTACTGTATATGGTGTAGCTACCAGTAGAACAACACCATATAACCCAGAAGGTAATGGACAGGTAGAGCGTCTTAACGGTACTCTCTGGAAATCCATCCAACTGTATCTAAAATCGAGGCAACTAGACACAACACAATGGGAACTAGCCTTGCCAACTGCTTTGCATTCCATTCGCTCACTATTATGTACAGCTACGAATGAGACTCCTCACGAGCGATTATTCTTTCATACACGACGATCTCCATCGGGCGAATCTAATCACTCTTGGTTATTGTCACCGGGCCCTGTACTTATGAAAAAGAATGTACGATCATCGAAATATGAACCAATTGTTGAAGAGGTTGAATTGCTACATAGCAATCCTTCATATTCTTATGTTCGTTTACCTGATGGTAGAGAATCAACTGTCTCAAATAGACAACTAGCACCGTTACCTATTGATGATTCGGAACCTGATGATACATTAGCAGAACATTCATCGCCAAATGAATCTGAGTACAGGACAGTCGAGTCTGAGCTACAGCCTGATTCTGAGTTAGGTAGTGTCGCTCCTGAAATTAACCGTCCTGATTCTGAGCCACACGAAGCTTCTCGACGTCCAATCCGTGAGAGGAAGATTCCGAACTACCTTCAAGATTTCGTGAGGAATTAAACCTAGTAAGAAAATCATCGCAGGGGTGAATGTGGTGTGTCTATGGAATTATGCGTTGCTATGACATTGTCTTGTTATCTCTATATTTCTAACATTAATTCTTTAGCTGAATAAAGCCAAGTTTTCTCATGGCGATTTAGTTTAATTGTATCAGATACCAAGTTGAAGGCAGATATGTCTTAAATCGAATGTTTCATAAGATTGTATAGTAATCGTAACATGCTGTCTACTTACCGCAAAATGTTGGCTAAACGCATAGACCGCGTAGCCGAAAAGACGTATCTATATTTCTATTAAAGTCTTCGTGGATTTAGCTGCATCTGAAGTCTGTAATCCTTGGTCATTGCATTACGACCTTAGCTTCCCCTTCCTGCATATCAGTTGCGCCCCACTGAACCGCTGCTCAACTAATCTAATAATCGGGACATATTATTGATCTTTACATGCCAAGCGGTTGGCTTCCCTCTTAACATAGCAAAGGTAAATTCAATGAATGTCATTAAGTCAGTGTTTGAAATCATTTACATATATACAATAGTTGATCTAAGTGTACATAATATAGAATTCATGACGTGACGTCCTTGTCAACTACTCCAGTCTAGTCTGGTATGAAACTAAATTATAAAAGCAAGTTTAGATGTAATTTTTAATCAACTTCCAAACAATATGTTTTATGTCTCTCCCGCATGTTTGTGGAAGCAATTTTAATTATGGTGTTTTATGTAAGTATACGTCTTATCATTTTACCAAACAACTTTTTTAGGCTTGACATTGCTTGAGAGCAATACAAATGATTACCTAACAGAAAAAACGAAAGGTTCGCTGTTTTCCCTGTCAGGTTTAAGATATTTTTTTTAAACCACTAGGGTGGACAACAATCATACGATCTGCCTGTTGGTAAGCAGTCATCGCAGCCAATGTACGTTTGCGACACCAGAGGCATCACTCGCGCGTTGCTGACTCTATAGAAACCTATTTACACCTTTCATGAAGAACGCCATACTGTAGTTTCTTGGCAGGGAGTTCATTCTATGGGCTGAGAGCTATTTTATTATGAACCTCTAATAAATAATATTAAATTACAGATAATATTTTCTTTTTGACTGTCGTAAAAGTATTAGTTGTAATAGTTTTAGTGCGTAATACCATAGATAAAATTAATTTCTCAATGGTAATACTGCGCTCGTTTAAATTTCTAACACTATCTTTTCGTTTGCATCAATACTATTTTTGTTATCTTCGTTCAGTAGAATATTGCAACATTGCTCATTTTAATGTTCCGAGTTATTAGAATGTATACAGGTTAAGAAATTTCTTTCTATATTTATTCTTGGTATTTATAGAGCAGCTAATGGCGCGGTGGAACAGACGATCGGTATTTCTGATACTTAGAAAGTCTTAATGGCAAGGTCTCAGATGCAAAAATCAGCGAAACATTAGGCAAGCTGATAATTATATTAAAACCTAGAACTTTCAATTACCTAACATACAAATTAAATATTCCCGAGTGCCGACCTGCTCTATAGTTGAAGTAAAACAATAGCCCATAGAGGCATTTTGCTTTGTCTGCCTCTGAACATCACCGACGTAAAGCCAGTATTGTTTTAGATTATCTCTTTAATGGAGATGGTTTGCTATTTTCGACTGTTGCAAAATGAAATTTTACATGAAACAACCTTTTGCCTTTGCGTAATAAATAATCTCGATTTTACGCAGAATCACTACATCGACCGCCAGTAAATCAGGTCACTGCAATGTTTTCTATGAATTTTTCGTGTCAGGTTCGCAATTGAAGGGAGACTGCGTGAGGCCAATTGGTTGTTGTTGCATGGCGCACCCCGTGCCAGGCTCCGGCAACCCCTCGTACGTGCCAGTCGATATAATATGTCAAACAACTCTGTTCCTCGAGCTTTACCGATGATATTTTCAAATATTTTGTGACTTGCGAATCGAACAGCGAGGCGATTTAATCGCGAGTTTGACAGTCCCGTTTTCGTAGAGAGTGAACGCGTCGACGTCCGGTCACGGTCATTTGTCGAAGCGCGAAATGCGATGGAGATCGTGGCGTCACACTTGACATCGTCGCTTCTGTTAGAAGACGTGGCAGCAACTACCGCGGCGGCGTGCCAACCACTTCGTCCTCTCTCTGACGCACCGGAACGAAATCCGACTGCTAACATTGCCCTACTATCACTCTGCCGACCGGCGACTCTCTAAATCCATGGTATTAAATAACCATATCGTGTTGCTTCTTTTCATCGAAACATTCCTAGAGACATCCATATTAACAATAACATAAAATACGAATACGTAATGTGGTAATTTGATTCTAAATTTAAGTCACGTATTCTTCCTTTCCTTGGCGGGTGTTTATTACGCTTTACGAGCAGGTGCATGTGCACCGTAGCTAGAACATATAAACCTAAACTTTACTTGTCTATATGTACTTGTAGAATTGCATCTCCTCTGCGTTTTGATATTCATTTATTACCAGTGAGAACCAGTTTCATTATGACATAGTATTTCTCACGCTAAAGAAGATAAGTCGCGTTTAGTTCAATACAAGACAAAGGCCTTGAATTGGCATAGAGGTACAGTAACAAAATTAAAGGCAATAAATATACGTAATTATTTCAAGTGTAAGTACCTACACGTTGTCACTGTCGTTCGGGTCAGGGTGGAGCTTAGTGGCTCGGCTGCGAGTCTCGCGTGCCTTCTACGTGAGTCATGTCTTGCCTCTAGCTCGGAGCCTTTGCATTCCACTTATGAACAACGCGAACTTTATTATGCATGCATTTATTATTAGGTATGTAGTATTTATTATACATAATTTAATAAACTTGTTATACTACTAAGATAACAAACAAGTATACGTACTGCATGATGGTAAACATTTACGCTCACCAACGGGAAACGACTCTAAAATAAGCCTGAAGCTGAAACAAATTTGCCCCCGCAACACCAGGACATCACTCGCGCGTTGCCGTCTCTGTAAAAATATCTTCATGCCCTTTTTACAGAATCATCATGCTGTATAGTATCCTGGGAAAATCTCCACTGGTCACAACTTGATAGTGTGAATAAAAAAGTCTGAAATCGCACGTTACGTGTCTATTTTCGTTCCAATGTGTGAGGATGAATTCCTTGCCGATGGAGAGCAGTGCGATTGTAGAAGGATACTGGGCACCATGTCAAACAACTCCCTTGAACACAATCCATTGTACAGTCGGTAGAACACACACAGGGACGCAAAATCTCTAAGATTTAATATGTCAATACCGTCTGTGAGCTTGTGAGGTAACAATCCTCACAGTCCCTGAATCGAGTCACAAGGCGTAAAGACCAGAATTATGTGCTCCCGGACAGAGATGACAACAGTACTCCAGATGAGCCAGCAATTAATGCTTTGTAAAATTTGTAGGGCAAAAGTCTTTACAGAGGGCTAGGACTAGGATAATAAGAACAGTTTCGCCCTCCGCAAACTTTTTCTCGATGCCAGCTTGACTTTCTCTTCCAAGTGACTTCGGAACTGGACGTGGTTCTAGATTTCCAGGTCAAAAAACCGGACAAGTGCGAGTCGGACTCGCCCACCGAGGGTTCCGTACGTAGTATCATTATTAAATTTGATATTTTTCATTATAAAAAAGAAATAATGCGTCGAAAAAAATAAATAAAATATATTTTGCAATGTGTACATCAAGCCCTTTTATATGATACCCCATTTGAACTAGTAGTTTCAATTTGAAATTTCGACACCCTATAAAAAATATAGACCCCCTATTTTTTAAGATCTATTTACAAATGTATAGTTTTGAGATTTATTCCTGTACTTGTAGTTTATAACTATGTTACTTGCCAAATTTCATAGTTCTAGGTCAACGGGAAGTACCCTATAGGTTTTGATTCCCTTGAGTGTGTCGAAATATGCGTTTTTTGCTGAATAAACGGCCGTAACTTTTTTCTACGTAAACTTAGAAGTTTGATATTTTTACGACTTCATGGGACCGTAGACTTGAGTATACAGTTCAAATTTCAACTTGATACCTCCACGCATTATCGACATAGAAATTCTTGACAGACAGACAGACAGACAGACAGACGGACAACAAAGTGATCTTATAAGGGTTCCGTTTTTCCTTTTGAGGTACGGAACCCTAAAAATCGAAATTTTCTATGCAATAGTAAATGTTGCGTTCTGCAGTTGAGGAGCCACAGCAAATTGGATTTTCTTAGTGATATACGGATATATTGATGGCGTTAAATTGTACCAAGTCCTTTATATGTCCAGTCAGAGTGCACTCGATTTCGGGCACAAATATTTTACCTCTTTCCTCCACATGTAACAATGTGTAAGCGATATTAGAATTCCCCGTATAATACATGTCCCCGGTGCACATCACATCCACATGGCAATGAATTATCAATAGCTAATGTATTATTGGTATGCAGCAGAAATTACATCGGGGACACGAAGCCTTGTGGGACGAATATCGCCACTATTCGTATTCGGCTTCCCAATTTATCATCATATGCTAACTTACCGGCATATCGGCGAGAAAATCTGTATATCCTAAGCTCAAGCAATTCGCACAAACGTATTTCTCCATCAAAACGTCCAGTATCGACTACGAACGTCTATTTTCAACGGCGAGCAAAGTACAAAACAGAAGACAGGAATAGACTAACACCGAAAAACTTGCAAATGCTTATTTCCGTAAAGAAAAACTTGCCTCATTGTTTTAACTCGTATTATGTAAATGTTAAAAACTGTTTATGATTCATATTCGTGGAATATTAATTTGATATTCGTATTCGTTGCATTTCCTATCATAAACGAGAAGCAAGCTAAGTTTAGTTACCTACTTGTGCAGTAATTGAAAATATGTATACAAACTGCATCATAATATTGTTTTATTTAACAATATGCATTCTCATCGCCTTGAATATTCTAAAATGTTGTCATCCGTCTTGGAAGCAGGGCAGGCGAGTCGATAGAGAAGCCGGTTTTAAAACGTTAATCGTGTAGAGATAAGGATAATGTTTTGATTGTGAGCGGAGCCGGTGGGTCGCGGTCGTGTCGTCGACAACGATGATGTGTCTGCGTCAATTGTGTTGCGTGACACTGTATAACAGTACTGTTGCATTACATAACGTACATGGGAGGCAACACGAGGGGACCGAGTTCTCAGGCTGGCAGTTCGCGGGCGGCTTGCTCGCGATCATCAACCGGATCGCACACATCGAGTTTCACGATTCCCGTAACTCGAGTCGGGTGAGCACGCGATTATATGAATGTCACATCCGTGTCTCGTCGCCAACGCTCGGTGCACGCTAATTTACTTTGGAACCGTTAGCAAAAACCTCGATTGTAATTTTCCTAGCTAGATAAAATTATTTAATCTCATTATTTATGTAGTCTCAGGTATTTTTTTAGTACGTCGTCAACCCTTATTTATCCCACTGCTGGGATACGGGTCTCCCCTGAATCGAAGGGGTTCGGAGCATATTACACCATGCTGCTCAATTGTGGGTTGGCGGAGGCCAGTGTTTTCAAGCCGCCCTAAGGCCGCTGATACCCATCCATGGACAGGCTTCGGTCGACGTTGCTTAACTTGCATGTTTTATAAGACTGACACGCGCAACGACACCATCGAGCTCCTCCAATTTATTTTAGTACGTAGTACACAAATAAAAACTATACTCTACTCATGTAGTCGTGACTCGTGAGGCTCCCACATGATCCAGAGTCTAATCCACCCAGTTACCTGACTAAATGTCTGTCCATGTGAACACGCTCTCAATACATTTGTTTTTGTATGTTTTTTTCTTAATTATTCCATTGTTGTATTTAAGGCTCCAGACTTTTATAAACGGAATCTTTCGACAAAACATATAAAATTGCAGTAACAAAAAACGTACTCTTTGACGGTTTAAAATGTCAAGTTTTCCGTTTCTGAACATTCACTGACACTTAGTTTTGCTGCTTCGCCCCGCGTGAACGCAATGCCGCGTTAAAAAGTCACTTATCCATATTCACAATTGAGGAATGGTATAAGCTAGCTTTTGGCGCGATATAACCGATATAATGCGAGGGAAGCCGCTAGCGGAAAGTAGTATTATATAATTATGCCAAATTTCATCCAAATCCTGTTTATGTGTGAAAGAGTAACAGACATCTTTAACATAAACTTTCACGTTTATAATAAGTAAGTAAATATTCCTGGACAAATTACACACTGCCATCTTGTCCAAAACTAAGCAAAGTCTGTATTATGGGTACTAGATAACTGATATAATGCTTAAATACATTTTTTTTATAATACATAGAACACACCCAGATCAACATAAACAGACTTGATCGTGCACTATTTGTCGTGTGCGGGGATCGAACCCGCGACCTCGGAGTCAAAGTGGTCACATTGCTAACCATTCGACCACCCAGCTCGTCAGATCTATACATACGTAGGTTACATATATCACGTTAGAATCTAAGATATTCCGATTGAAATTAAATGAGTGTCCGCTTTCAGGTTTAAAATTAACGGGGCAAAAGAGGCTACAAGTGCGAAAAAATGTATACTGGTGCTTATAAACTCGAGTGTTTATCGCATTCCAATACCATAGAGAATGAAAGTGGAGTGTGTATCGGAGCCATCGGAGGGTAAATTTTTGAAAAGGGCGGCTCGGTGCGTCGGTGACGGTCGTGTTGTGTTGGCGATAGCACTTGTTCCGCCCCTATGCACTTGCAGGGGTCGGTGCTCAGCTCATAGTTTTTGCAGCTTTACATTATTTGACTCGGCGTGTTCCCACGGTGCACTTGAACGGAATTAACCTGTACAATGTGAACCGAACTGTTTATGTTTACGTTTGATTTAGCGTAGGTGCCGTATCATTGATAGTGCATTGTGTAACGATATGCAGGAAATGTCAACTAAATATTTTGTGATTCATTCACTAGTATGCAGGTTTATTATTTCGTTTACATTGCATACTACGAGTAATAAATAATGTTATTTTATAACATAGTCAATTAGCGCCATCGATAAGTTAATTAAATATACATATAAAAATAATCCCTATTGTAGAGCGGTAACACTTTTTAACGGTGTGAAAAATAAACGGCTCCATGCCAATAACTATTAAAGTAACTGTGCCCACGTAAATGAAATCAAATGGAAATTGTATGCAATTAGATTTGTATGGGAACCAAGCGTGTCAAAGTCACACAACAACAGACAATCAATATGAGTATACTACTAATACCTTCGTGTTGTAATTGGTTGATTTTGGTTGTATAATGTTGTGCCATAAAAGCATAAAGCAAATTAAATCATATAAATTCAATTTACAACTATTTATTACGTATGCGACTGATAGAAATCCATACTAAGTTAAGCGTTCGAACGCTTACTGTTGACTCGCGCGCCACGCATCACCCCATTTACTATGTGTCTGTAACCATGCTGCCATCACCCGTGCCAGCAGAAATGAACTTCTCGAATAGAAAAAAGTACACGGTAGAAACGATAAGTGTCTAATCTCACTAGATTATTTTCTAAACTATAGAAGATATTGAAAAACTGATTATCTACTGCTTCACGAGCTCTATTAAATAGCATCAATAATGCTTACTAATCTGAAAGTGTGTTTGTCAGTAGTGTGTTTGGGATAATTTAAAGTCTGCAGTGAGATAGGCTACTGTTTATCCCAGAAAAATATCTTATTAACATTATACATGATCGAAGTATTAACACGAGAAAAAAAAGTATTTTTAAAATAACGACCATGCGGGTGAAGCCACGGGTCACAGCTCAGTAGTTGAGTTCGAAAGAAATAGGAAACAGTACGTATTTGACCAAAATTATTGATATTAATATTATATATTTTTTAATCTCAAAAAAGAAACGGTAAACCTTCAACGTTACAGTAGTAAAGGATTAGAGAAGTAGATAATTCATTAATTATTCGTAAGATTAAAAGACAATGACAATATGACTATGGATATAGTATTATGTATTATTTATCAAAATAAGTGTATCTATTTGTTGTGCTGTGCGTGGCGCAGTCTGCGAGCGAGATCGGCGCGTTCGCCACAGGAAGAGGCAAGGTCGGCATCCAACCGTGAAGTTCCGACACTATTGACAACCTCCTTTGCATTTGTTTTAATAATTTTGATATTGTCGATGTTCGATAATAGTACGTGTTCCTACTTACCAAAATCTACTGACCAAATGGTAATATAGTACAGATGGAACTACTAACGTAATATATATTCAAACCCTACCGTAGCTAAATGTTGTAGTTGAATAATTGGGAACGTTTCGTTATCGTATCGCATACTCGTATAGAAATAATACATTCTTAAATTGACGAGCTCGGTGGTCGAATCGTTAACAATAGCCACTTTGACTCCGAGGTTGCGGGTGCGATTCCCGCACAAGACAAACATTTGTGTGCATGAACATGTCTGTTTGTATTGATCTGGGTATTTTCTATGTATTATAAGTATGTATTTACAAAAAAAATGTATTTAAGTACATTTATCAGTTGTCTAATACCCATAACACAAGCTTTTAGCTTAATTTGGGACTAGACGGCGCTGTGTAAATTGTCCACAATAATTTATTTATTTAGACAAGATTGTGTAATTAGCCGTAACTTAAACAATTTTTTTTTTTGTTTTTTTAGTTTCAGTTGGAAATAAAAAACAGCACAATTGTACTTTTATCAAAGAAAATTGTACACAGGCTGACTTATCTTTAAAATACAATAAAATACTCTTTACTGCACCAACAATATAGATATTACAAAGGACAGTATAGCATATTAAAGTACAATAGGCGGCCGTATCGCTACGCAATCTCTTCCAGGCAACCTTTGAGTAGAGGAGAGTACCAGACTAGAAAGGGTAGTTGCAGGGTATTGCTAGAAGGAATCTCTTCCAGTCGGCAACCTTTATTATTATTGGATTTTGTTTCTATTTGCATGCATGATAAGAGTCGTGAATATCAAATTTATATTGACGCAATTATAACGGTTTTGTCAATGAAGTTGGTAAAATATCTGTTTGAAATGGCCGTTTTCATTGAACGGCTAGTTCATAACCTGGTACTTTTTATAAGCGTTTTCACACGAGCGAAGCCGCTGATGGTAGCTCATTTATACACTAATAATAGACGAGGAATCTATCCTTGTATCCTTGCTATATATTGGAAATATTCTAGTTAGTGTAGGTAGGTAAATTACCAAAAAAAAAAACATCGAACGTTCTTATTTCTGGATAGTTGAATGTCAAAATTCTGGACAATGTAATGTAAGCAAGTTTCGACAGCTGTGATTTCAATAGAAGGTAAAAGTTTGTTTACCATAAATGGTATCATGTACATCGCCAGTTGATTTATTGCTGCGCTAGGAGCAATAGCCAGCTGTTGCGATTGCCTAAAATTACTTACGAATCTACGGTTACCGATGCGTGTTTGTTTTTACGAGTCAACGATCCGTGTTTTAAACGTCTAGCAGTTCCTCGTTCGGAGTCGGAGCCCAAGTGTGGCGGCTGTTGGCTGCAGTCAGCAATAGCGGAAGCGAGCCGAACCATAACAACGCTGACTGCTGTGTCGGTTCCCGACGCATAACACTAATAAACTGGATTTCAGATGAAAATTGAAATAGGTACACGTTTCTCAGTAATGCGAAACGTACACCATGCACCAATGAAAAATACCATCGAGCATTAGCGGCTATGCACTTATTGGCTCTAATATTAAAGTTTAGATTGCCAGAAAGATTATCGCTCTGGTTAGCTGTATAAATAATACGAACGGAATGTAGGGCGTTACTCGTTATAGATAATACAAGATAGCTCATTCAAATCTGAGGTTACCAACACATTAGAATCGATAATAGTTTGTCATATCAGAATCATTAGATGTTTCTATCAAATGATATCTAATAGGGATAGATATGTTATCGGTTCTTTTAGTAACATAATACTACATCTACGGATCCAGTACCTTAGCACGGGTGACGAGTCGAGTCGAAGTCAATCTCTTGTGTACTCCCAAATTCTTTAGTCATTCTATTATACTTTCTGAATACATGTTTCATGCACTATGTAGTCTCTGTAGCTATAACTGTTCACGTGTGATTGAGTAGCTAGAAATAGCTATTACGAGTTTGATACTATCGATCATATAAATACTGGGCACTGCGGGCCCGTCGATGGCACCAAGGAACCAATTTCAAGTATTTCCTCACATCTGTTGACTTCACTCATGGGAGCGCAATCATACAAAGCTATTGTTATTTGGCTGCAGTTTTTTGTGGAGGTATTTCCCCAATAAAGCTGGATATTTCTCAGAACCTCATTTGCACAACAAGGTCAAGGTATGGCAGGCTGCACCAAGAGCATTATAATGTTAACTTTGGTAGTAGAAGAGTTACTTTAGTCGGAAATTATCAGTCAAAATGTATAAAAGGTCTGACTGATTGTCTGTAAACGCAACTGTTACTGTAAGTGACTGACTGTGGCAGCTTAGACAACTAGCAGGATCGGGTTGAAATTTAGCAAACAAAGTAGGTAGCGTTATGACTTAGGCATGCACTAAGAAAGGATTTTAGGCAATTTTCACGGGATACCAGGATACGCGTATAGGTAATAAAAAACGCGTGAGGTATTAATATATTTTGGTAGTTGTGATTAAGGTTAGCCTAAACTATATTAACAATAAATACTGTACCTGCATAATGAAGTTATTAATATTTTATTTAAAGCAGCATATGTTTATATTAACTATTAAAATATAATCTTAGAATAATATTAACATCGATTGATTACCCATAAAGTTGCCAATGTTTACTTGGTGATGCTAAAGAGGTGGGTATTTACGGGCACGGTGTAGTCGATTCGATACCGGCGGGCCATATGTTTACGTTATAAATACGGACCGACCGTGCATGTGTAGGTGCGCCGGCGCATGATGTATGCCAGAACCGCCCACCTACGGTTTTTCACTTCGCTAAAATGCGGATCGAATATGTAATTTGGAGAAATAATGATGTCACATACATGTGGCATTGTAAGCCCGGGTAGCTCTAGACTCATTGGCTTGCAGTTGAAATTACTGCATGGTACCACAGAATAATATACTCTAATGGTACATACAGCCTTTAGTTAATGACTTAATGACGTTTACCTGGCAACTTTAGCAATTATTTTTTTCTAAATCTATGAGATGAGAGAACTAAATACCGTGGCACAAACTTATAATATTGAGGACTGTTATTACAAAATAGTCAAGACAGGTGGGTCCTTCCACCCAATAAAAAAATTCATCCTCACACATTAGAGCCGAAGTGCTCACGTACTTCCAGAAAGGTTTTTTCCTATACTATCAAGCCGTGGAATGATCTGCCTATTAAGGTTTTCCCTGGAGACTACAGCATGGGGTTCTTCAAAAAGGGCGTGAAGAGGTTTTTACAGGGTCGGCAACGCGTATGTGATGCCGCTGGTGTTGCAGGCGTCTATATACCACCACTTGTCCAGCCTGTTTTTTAAAAGGCTAAAAAGTTAAACTAGTAAACGCTTTACACCGGGCGGGCCGTATGCTTGTTTGGTAACTGCTTTGGTAAAAAATTGTCAGTACAGTCAGAGGATTAATAGTTAACGTTACTGTTCTCACTCTATTGAGTACTGACTGACGTTAATGTCAGGCAATAGTCTGAGGAAAAAAACAACAAAACGAATTTCTACAATAGATGGCAGGGAAAAGGAACCATTGAAATGGATTTCATGTCATTAAAATTCAACACATCATCATTGCGGTGTAAATTCCACTACATAATTGATTTGCTCATAAATGGAATTGTAAATTCAATCTGTAGCATAAATCCCAGCAAGCAATTTTTACTTTTATTTACCTTGCAATGTTTGTATGTTTGTTTTTGAGATGACACAAATTTTTTTGTGGTAAACATGTAGGACCTGAATCAAGAATTTCTTTATCTGGAGCTATCCAGATAAAGAAACTCTTCAATGGTCAACAGCTTATTTACCACCTTAGTGGTATTGAAAAATTATTTTTTCTCAGCACTATCGGCACAAAGCAAAAAGAGTTTTAGCTATTTCTTGAGGAAAATGTTTGGTAAAATAGACCAACCAGGAAGTATACTGATGTGGATATTAGACGTGTTGGGAAATTAACGAATTGGGGAAAAAAAGCGTACGGCTTCGTAAAATAGACAAATCGTGAAATTGGACCAATGGGGGAAAGTAGACCGATGGTTCCGGAGTGTTTAATTTCACCTTGATAATATAAAATTGGTTTTAACATTTCGTTAAATTAATATATTTATGAATTTCATCCTCATTATGTAAAATGCACCAAAACATATATCTCAATAATCCTAATAAATTGTACATGACTTATTTTGATGAAAATGTTTCAATCTACCTGTACGAAACAACCTATATATTCGTACTTTGTCTATATGCATCGTTAAAATGATAAAGAGTCACAGAAATTGATATTGTTCGTAAACGCATGACCTGAATTTACGAATTCTGTTGGGCGGTTGCCATGGACACAGCGTTTGATTCAACAGATCCACCGTATTTACGTATCAATTCAGCAGCGTATTTCGTAAATCGTTATGGACTTGACAGACGGTTACATCAAACGAAAATGCCGAAAGAAAATGATGGGTATAGGAAATCCGCTATTAGTGACTCGTAGTTTCTACGCCCCTATACTTTGCTATCGACTGGGAAACCTCTTCGAGTAATATACTGCTATAATTATTAGTTATAGCAATGTTACTGGTATCTGTCATTAAAGGTGTTCCAATTATTTTTTTCATGTTAAACAAAGCAGAATTGCATTAGGTAAATAGTTTATTATAATATAATATGTGAACAAAGGAGACTAAGTAATACTGATAAATTTAGAAAATGTAGAGAATCTTTTTATGCTAATACCTGGCTATGAATAAGGAAGGCCAAACTGTCAAGAGCCTACTTCTAACTAACCTGTCCGAAATGCCTCGCCTGTATATTACCGGGATAAAAAGTATGTATATGCTGATCCTGAACATGTTCTACCTGTGTGCTAAATTTTTCCCGATCTTTCTAGTAATAGAGTAACAAACAATCATACATCCATCGTGACAAACTTTCACATTCATAATACTAATAGGAAATAGTATAGTAACATTATTGACGTATTTATTTTTAATCGCCACAATAATATTGAACACTAAGCGAGGCCGTGAAAGATATCGGAATTATCAGTTGGATTGACATGATAACATAGTATATAGCATAGTGCGTTTTCTAATTTTATGCAGCGACCGCCACATGCCGATATTGATCAATTTATTACACCGAATTCGGGCCAATTTCGAGAGAGAACTAATGTTTATATTTCCGCATTCACAGCTAAAATATTTTTCACTGTACGTGCTAAAACTACGTTTGTTATGAATTTCAAATAGGTATATACTTACATAGATACATTTAGGTTTAGAAATTGTTATCTTTTTTTTGTAATACGTCAGGTACTAAACATGCATACGGCAGGCCTGATGTTAAATAGTTACAGTAGTGTCGCTCGCGCGCTGGCGCCCTCAGTGCTAACGCAGCATCAAGAAGGTGCTGCGTTAGTATGCCACTTAATCATCACACGTCTCTCAAGGTCCAGATTGACCTATTGTACCTAGTGGTGATCCCTTTTCACTCCATTATCTAAATTCACCACAGTAATCATCTATCTTGGTCCATGTTTTGATTTTCAAACTTCATATTATAAACATTTACAACAAAAATACATTTTATAAGCACAGGACTCAATTTTTTTTAATATCTTGAATCGGTTTCATAAGTAGCCCCTAGAAGCATAGATTTGGAGCAGATATCTCTTTTTCCATAAATCGGATTTCGGTACAGATTAATGGGATTTCATTTTTAGTACATTTTCGGAATTTGCTGCTCATCGGTAGAGCTTCGGGCTTCATACCGACAGAGTTAAAGACGACAGCCGTAATAATTACCATTATACACATAGTCAGACATCGCAAGAAAAAAATGATCTGAATTGTCAGCTTAGTTAGGCAATAGGCACCGTAATTAATTACTGTGCGACCAAAAAGAGTAGAAATTAAATAAGGGAGCCACTATAGTTTAGACACTTTAGATGGATACATCGATTACTACAATTGGTCAACAAAATTTTCACCTAAAACGAAAACAAAATCTCCATTTGACAATTGCGTTATATAATAGGTAGGGGAAAAAGTCTTTTCGCATTATAGTATGTATGAACTTGTAATAAAATCTCTTTGGTTATACCATTTGTATCTGAAAGGTTTTGGTATCTTTAAAAAGTTTAAATTTTAAAAAAGATAATTCCAAATTCAAATTAGGTAAATGTGTGATTTTCATTTGTTTTTTTTACTGTCAAGATGAGTGAATCTAATGAAGAAATTCGATACATTTTAAAATTTTACTACAAAAAAGGTATAAATGCAACGCAAGCTGCGAAAAAAATTGTGACGTTTATGGACTTAGTGCAGTGTCTGTGAGAGTAGCACAAATTTGGTTTAGGCGTTTTCAACCCGGAAATTTTGATGTCAAAGATGCACGTCGCTCTGGTCGCCCTGTTACGGATAAAATGGATGCCATTTTTGAAAAAGTGGAGCAAAATCGGCATATCAGTAGTTACGACGTAGCTGAAGAATTAGGAATTGACCATAAAACAGTTTTGGCGCATTTGAAAAAAGCTGGGTACACTAAAAAGCTCGATATTTGAGTGCCTCACGATCTCACTGAAAGAAACCTAATGAACCGTGTACTCATTTGCGATTCTTTACTACGACGTAATGAAAGCGAACCGTTTTTGAAGAAGTTTATAACTGGTGATGAAAAGTGGATCACGTAGGACAAGAACGTGCGAAAAAGGTCGTGTTCAAAGGCCGGTCAGGCTTCACAGACTCTGGCAAAACCCGGGTTAACCCGCAACAAGGTGATGCTGTGTGTATGGTGGGATTGGAAGGGCATTATTCATTATGAGCTGTTACCGCCAGGCAGGACTATCGATTCTGAACTCTACTGTGAACAACTGATGAGATTAAAGCAAAAAGTTGAGAGAAAGCGGCCGGAATTAATTAACAGAAGGGGTGTGATTTTTCATCATAATAACGCTAGACCTCACACATCTTTAGCCACTCAGCAAAAATTAAGAGAGTTTGACTGGGAGGTGTTAATGCATCCGCCGTATAGTCCTGACCTTGCACCTTCTGATTTCTATCTGTTTCGGTCTCTTCAGAATTCTTTAGGCAATGTCAGGTTAACATCACGAGAAGACTGCCAAAACCACTTGTCCCGGTTTTTTGAACAGAAGTCCCAAAATTTCTATAGTATTGGGATCATGTCTCTACCTACAAGATGGCAAAAAGTTATCGAACAAAATGGCACCTACATACTTTAGTTAAATGTAAATAAACTTTATTAAAAAATGTTTTGAATTTTCATATAAAATACGAAAAGACTTTTTCCCCAACCTAATACATATAAATGATCGTAATTTTGTTTTGCAAAATAATTTAACCTTAAATATTTATAAATATTTACCAAATCTTGTTAAAAATTACTCGTATATTACGTTTGTAATACAGTGTTTATTAAAAATCGCATGTGAACATTCCACTCAAAAGCCATTGTTCTTTTGTAAATGTCCTTTACATGCGATGAAATTTCATTGGTTTGAAATTCCACTAAATATTACAAGCTTCGCACTGGAACCACTACGAATAAATAGTCTAGTCTAGTTTTCAAATTATAATTCACAATCTAAGAAATACTAGAAATACAGTGAAACTTAATCACAAACCACAATGTTTTCAAATTTTGGCGGTACTCTAACACCCGTATTTATAAACAAGTAAAAGTAATTACTTGAGTAAAAGTAATTACTTAAGTAACGATTTGTATTCTATAGTTAAGAAACTGCTCGAAGTTATAACTGTCAAAAGTTAGAATTCTCAACCAAGTAATAGTCACCATTTCCTTTACTCAAGCATTACTTTGAGGTACCCAGTATACTGCAGTTCTTTGCTTTGAGGTTATTTTACTTAAAAATGGAAACTTTAGATAGCATTGAAGCGGTTTTTGCTGTTGTAGACAATATAGATGATAATATATTAGTAGAGATTGAAGTTGCTAAACCTAGAAATCCCAAGGTTTACTTTCGTGATGTAGAGCTATTTCATGACTATTCGGAACATTGTTTTAAAAAGCTTATTATATTATATTTAAGTTATAATTATTATATTATATTATTATATTATATTTAAGAATAAATCCTTTTCCAAACTCGAGAACGGTTTCTTCCTGTCTACTTCTTGAGTCATGTTTCAAATTCACGGAAGGATATTCAAAGAAAAATAACAACACGCACGCCGACCCAAACTGTTTTGATTTCAAAAGTTTCGTTTACGTACTACGGTACCGGGATTATTTGACAGAAATTAATGTATAAACTTTCTAAGTAAAAAATCACGAGTCGGCATTTAATCCTTATGTAAAAGTAAACGTTTAAATTTAGTAGGGTTAGATCATGTCAAACGTTTTGTTTTTCCAAGGATACATTCTTGTATGACGAAAAACATCAGTAAAAATAATGTACTTTTTACAATTTAAACTACTTTAAATAACGTTCTTGTTATTATAAATACAAAATAAAGTAATATCAAAGATATTAATGCAAGATTTCATAAAATTAATCTAGACATTACATTTGCTTTTTACAAGCTTTTATTTAGTTTCACCTGTCCCGTTGTCTGTAATCAAATCTTGCAACTTAAATTTGATCCACTTCCCGGTTTCCGATTGAGCTGAAATTTAGAATGCATGTATAAATCGGATGACAATGCAATGTTATTGTGACATAGAGCTGATCTGATGATGGAGCTGGAAGGTGGCCATAGGAACTCCGTAATTAAATGATGCAACCCTATCGAGTTTGAGCTCATTAGATTCGTCTTGACAAGTACTTTGATACTATATGGTAACCAGGGTCTGATGATGGAGCCGGAAGGTGGCCATAGGAACTCCGTAATTAAACGATGCAACCCTATCGAGTTTGAGCTCATTGGATTAGTCTTGACGAGTACTTTGATACTATATGGTAACCAGGGTCTGATGATGGAGCCGGAAGGTGGCCATAGGAACTCCGTAATTAAACGATGCAACCCTATCGAGTTTGAGCTCATTGGATTAGTCTTGACGAGTACTTTGATACTATATGGTAACCAGGGTCTGATGTTGGAGTTGGAAGGTGGCCATAGGAACTCCGTAATTAAACGACGCAACTCGTTTATCTAGGCTCCAAATTGTTCGCTGCTGGTCAAGCTTATGTAGCTTTAAGCCGAGTTAGGTCTTTAGCAGGTCTTCAAATCGAAGAACTTGACTGCTCCAAGTTGACGTCGAAGAAACCTTGTAATGTTGATGCATTAAAAGAAATGGATAGAATGAGAAACGTTACAAATAACTAACAAGTGATTACATAATTTCAACATTATTGATATTTAAATCAGTACATATTACATATCATGTGAACGAACTACGGACTTCATAACGGAATAACGCTGCTACGCGCTGCGAACTACGTCGTCGTTTAATACAACACAACATTTTCCTCAAGCTATCACAATGTAAAACGCTTTCATTTATAAATGGGGACTATGATAAAGAGGGGGGACGAGATTGAATAATTATGTATGGTGAAAAGTTTTAGTGTTAAAATTAAATAAATTTGTACAATATGGAATTATTTTGTCCTAGACGAAGACGCTTATTTGTCGTTAAAGGTTACAATCAAGTTACAAAGTGTTATATTTCTTTTTAGAGTTAATTTATTTTTAACTTTTTAGTTCATTTTATAAACAAATAATAAAAGCTTGTTTTTAAAAAGGTTTTTTTTTCTTTAATTTTATTAAGAAACGAAACGCAGTGACAAAGTGTTGCCACACGGGAACAACCGCTTAGCGGCGACTGTTACTTGGGCAATTGCTCAAGTAAGTAACGTACATTACTCAACTAGTAATTACTTCTCTATAAATACGGGTGTAAGTGTTGCCAGATGTGGAAAAATGATAGTTCCAATTTAATTAATTTCTACTATTTTCGGTCGTTCTGTAACAGCAACAATTTTACATGACCATGACATAGCTTGATATTGTTGGCATTTTTTTTTAAGGGACCGATACAAAATTCAATATCTATTTATTGATAGTATTTTATTTAAATTTGTAACCACAACCATTTTTAGGGCTGTAAAGTCTTATTGTAATTGTGTAATAAAATAAATGTCTTACATTTTTCTGGCTAAGCATAGGATTTCAAATATGGCTATTGTTCTTTCACTTTCAACTCTATACCAAATTACGTACCTAGTATTGGTGTCACTGCAATCATTTCTCAAAGAAAGCGGCAATTCAAACGCACTGCCAATTGGCATTCCGCAGTTGCCGCTTTCTGTACATTTTTACGAGTGTACTACTCTACCACGAAGTTAACCACCGGCCGATATGTACTTGGTTGTTAACTTTGTACAGTCAGATCCCTAAGATAACTGACCAATCTGCCATACATTTCAGTATGGCAGAGTGGTCGGTTTCATATGATAACTGACCACTTTGCCATACTGAAATGTATGGCAGTGTGGTCAGTTATCTCAGGGAACCAACCGTACTTTATACTTCTTTGGTACTGAATTGACTTGTTTTATTTTCCAGGTGGACTTGATGCGGTGACACGATGGACGCTGCGGACAAGCGCATGCTGGAGCGCGAGGCGCTCCGCAACATGATCCAGCAGTGGAACGCCAACCGCCTCGATCTGTTCGAGCTCAGTGAACCCAATGAGGTACGTGCCTGTTTGTACTCTGCACACAATAGTGTTAACAATATCCAAACTATTCAGACATAGTTGCGTTGAAACGTGAAACTTGTATGGCATCGTGTGTATGTTTGCGCACGCATGGCACGTGCCAGGACTTTCCTAGTAATAAATAACGAGTTCTATAGAGTTCGTTTTCATTAGTCGATCGCACCTTGTTGTTTGACCAAAAACTCGCCTTGCTACAACGTATAATGCTGGTTTGATGTTAATTCAATTATTAATAATTGACAATATTCACCTGTTAAAACACAAATTGTAGTAAAGATATTTTAATGATATGGTACTTACTGGCTTTAATGTAATGTTATTATTGTTATTTTTGCTTATCGCCGCGACTGATTGCGTAGTTGTATTTCTTATCGTTCGTGAATCAACAAACGGTGAGTGTAGTTTACAGGTTTAAAACAAATTACACGACATGAAACTTACGATAGTACAGTACGAGAGTACTTAGGTATCTAATTATTGTTTAACATTATATTATTACCCCCCATCTCACTCAATTCAACAAAAGAATTGCGATTGTTTCGGCATCCGATGAATAAACAAAATGCACGCCGCCGCCTATACAAAATATGATTGCCACATTGATGAATGCTGTAGGCTATTATGTATTAAAACAATGACTGATCCTATTGAGTTACGAGAGATGATATCACAAAAAAACATATTTTTATTACCTACTCATCACCAGATGACCAGAGGGGACCGCCGGGGAAGTAGTATATGGATCGTTTAAACTCTATTTGGGATGGTTAACTTAACACGCAAAGGCGGACTGTTTTATAGCTGTCTTTGGTCGTACCAATAGTGCTTTTACTGAATGAAGAATTTTTACTAATTTGTGTGTCGTGAGTTCGTTAATAGTGGGGAATTTGGAAAGTATTAAAAGTATTATCTCGCGGAAATAGCCTTCATTAATCCTATATTTTCGTGGCGTAGATTAACATCAGTGGTTTGGACACGAAGAATTACGAAGCAACAAACAGCTATAGAATCACTTTCACAATTTATATTAGCATGAA
This sequence comes from Hypsopygia costalis, assembly GCA_937001555.2. Lineage (NCBI taxonomy): Eukaryota > Metazoa > Arthropoda > Insecta > Lepidoptera > Pyralidae > Hypsopygia > Hypsopygia costalis. Next base: position 23,004,175 of record OW443332.2, read on the forward strand.
TTTCCCGTGAATAGCAAAGCTACAATGGTCAGACATTTCGTAGTCCAGTAAACATGCTTTAATTTTAGTGTAATTTCTTTGTTATATCAATGTATTTATCTAGCCGCGATTAACCTCTCTATAACCTCACTATTTTCTTACGTTGTATGATAGATCTAGTAGAGCCTCAATCAATACGCAATGCAGCTCTGCGTGAGGCCGGAAATGGCCATTAAAATGATAAACTGTCTCAGAATTCATCCAAATAATACTTCAATGGTAGACCCCAGACTCGTTGCATTATTATCATTGTTGTTTCCTATATATTCAATACTGGTTTCGGTCGGAGTTATGATAGCGTGTAGTATGGCAACATGGCATAAGCCGAGTGAAGCAAACTGCGATTTCATTTCGAACCCCGATAAAATACTAAATATAATTTTCTATTATAAAAAAAAATATGGACACTATTTCTATGGTTACCTATACTTTCAGTCACACGTGACCTTTTGGTTTTGTTTATGGTTTTGTTTGGTTTTGACAACTAAAACTTGGATTCCTTTCTAAAGGTGCATCTACACCAAAGTACTTTTTGTAGAGCAAGTTAGTGGAAAACAGGAGATAAAGAAAACTATATAAGTGACCGCAAAAGATAGCATCTTATCTTATCTTGAAATGGGTCCATTGCTGCATGCAGCACTGGTGGCACGTCGACCTTCTTGGGTCTTTTGTCCACTCCCTGTCCTTTAGTAACTCTCCCCTGATTGTCTGGAGACGGGATTGGGAAGAATCTGTAGTCGTCTAGGTCCGGGTACGCCTTTCGTAGGATTGCCATTCATTTGCCTGCTGGGGCATCACATTGACATATTAATTGGTTCATGGTCTCGTAAGGGTGACATACATGCTCACCTGATGTAAAGCGGTTATCGAAGCCTATAGACGTTTTCATTGCAACATATTGTATTTGCTCAGACCAACTCCTTTCCTCTACTACACTCACGTACACAGAAATTCAACATTAGTTTTGTTATTTGGCAGAGGTCAGAAATTCAGAAGAATTTGATCTACACTACTTAACTGTATACTGTGCTTTCTTCAGCTTTCCTAAAGTATGTTAAAATAGACTCGTGTCATGACTTAAGTTTAACGGCCACTTGATAAACATTGCGCCGTTATCTTGGTTGTTTCTTATCTGAGATACGACAGGATTCTCGCAACTTGACTAACCTGTGCTCACGGATGCGTCTGTTATCATAGCACCGTAAATCTTTGTAAAGGTCTTTTTAATGTCGATAAGTGAAATAAGTATGTAAAACATGTAATACTATTACTGCCAAGAGGCGAGGTAATGTGTAAGTAGAAATAAGATTTTAGGGGTGTAAGTGGTTTATCAACATCTTTGAACCAAAGCCAATTTGACCTGCACGCGGTGCACCCTGCTGACTGACAAACGAAGCTCTGGCGAAAAGGGAGGTAGGGAGCGTAGTTGTAAGCTACCCGACTGGGGAAGGTACATTCCCCAGTCGGGTAACCTGTACCTTCACCTCGCAGAATACCGCAGCCAAATAACAATTCACTTGAGGATTGTTGTGTTCCTGCGAGTGAGTGAGGTCACCAGAAAGGGAGGAGATGCTGTGTTGGCAGCGGGGGTGGCGGCGCGCCAGCGATATTTTATGTTGCCAGCGTTAATATGGCTACGGCAACCGTTTCACATCAGGCGGGCCGTATGCTTGTCTTCCATCCGACGTAGTATAAAAAAAAAAGTAATATGAAGAACATAAAGTTCTTCATGACCACATAGGTAACTGCTTATTTGGTTTCCAACGCGCCTTGTTTCGGTATCAACACATATTCATTTCATCTCAATGCTGCGATATGGGTCTCCCCTCAATTAAAAAGGTGCAGAGTGTATCGCAAACTGGCGGAGGACCGTTGCGGCACCTTGTTTATGTAGACAAATACGAAAACTTTGATATATTGAGCGATTCTATAATTTATAACTGATTTAATTTTGTGTTGCAGAATTTGGAGTTCCATGGCGTGATGCGTTTTTACTTCCAAGACTCGGGACAGAAGATTGCGACAAAATGCATTCGGGTCGCGTCGGACGCCACGGTCAGCGACGTCATAGGTGAGGAGATTAGCTTCGACGCCAGAGAGCCGACAATTAAAAATAATTACGCTCGTGTCCACTTGTTAATGACTTGGTCTTTAATGATAACCGCGCACATTGTAACGGTGTCCTGCCCAAATGGTTATAATAACCTAAATCTTAAAGATCTTAACGTTTTTATTAGTTTGACCTGTAATCTCGTATGTTCCTATTGAATGACCAACCACGGGTCCTACCGCCGAAGCGGAAGCCGATTACCACCGAATAATTTGATTCAAATTGCAGCCAAATAGCAAAATTCCTTTGAGGGTTGTTGTGTTCCTGCGTGAAAGTGAGGTCACCAGAAAAGAACGAAATGCTGCCTTGACTGCTGGTATGGCGGCGCGCGAGCGATATTTTATGTTGTGAGCGTCAATATGGCTACGGTAACCGCTTCACATCATGCTTAGATGCCACCCGACGTAGCATTAAAAAAAAAATCGAAAAATTTGGTATTGACATCAATCTTAGCTTATTCGGTAAAGCTCCATGGTCTCTACCAGTTAAACTTAACACAGTACCATAAATGAAATCTGTAGCACAGTATAAGTAATAGTACTACGTACAGTATGGCCACTCCCTGCCGCTCTCTCGTGTCGACCTCACCTCCCCTCTGAGACAAATCTGGAACAGTTTGTATGGCGCCGCACGCCCACACGCTCATTCGCGCTCTGCACAGACGCCAATGTTCATGACGTTTATGTAATAGTAAACGACGTGACATTTGTATGGAGTGTCCGGGGTGTGGCTGTAGTTTGATATTTGCAATCAAAAAATCCGGTGGTAATCGGCTTCAGCTTAGGCAGTAGGGCCCCTGGGACTTGTTGGTATGACATAATGTAAATGTATCATTCGGTAGAAGTTATCTACTCGTAAATAATATTGAAAACCACATCATATTCTGTCACATCAGTCGCATAGTTAGAAGAAATAGCGGACGAACAAACAGACGCAGATAGCGAGATTACAATACAAAACTCTTTATTGCGACATACGAGTACGTATACGTGATAAGTTGATAACATATAAATAAACATAATACAAAAGTAAGTACAAAAGGCGGTCTTATCGCTACGCAATAATTTCTTCCGCTTTGTTTTATACTGTACTAGCTTCCACCTGCGGCTTCGCACGCGTTTACTTTTTTTTTTTAATAAAAAGTATCCTTAAAGCCTTTGAGAATATGTGTACAAAGTTTCATGATGATCGATCGAGTAGTTTCGGCGTGAAATCGTAACAAACAAACTCACATTCACATATATAATATTAGTAGGGATAGTAGTTTTATAAACATTGTAAGAAAATCCAACAAAATTCTTTTCACTCACTAGTAGTAGTTGTAATAATTATTTGAAATAGCAAATTTAACCAGTTCTGGTGTGGTTTGAGTGACAATTTCTTCATTGTATAAATAGAAAAAACTGACTGACATGCATATACTCGTATAAACGGACAGCCGAAACCGAAACCCAATTTGGTTTAGAAACTTTTCCATCAGGTTCCTATAGTGTGTCTAACGTCCCTATGTTAAAAAAAGTTCTTGGTACACAACTTGGTACTTGGTATGCTAAGACACCTGCTGATAAAGTCGCAGGCAATTCACAAGTGTATCATACTATCGAATCATAATCGAAAGGGGGTTCTCAGTGTCTATGCCATTTTTTTTATACTACGTCGGGTGGCAGACAAGCGTACGGCCCGCCTGATGTGAAGCGGATACCGTTGGCATATTAACGCTCGCAACATAAAATATCGCTTGCGTGCCGCCCCGCTGCCGACGCAGTTTCTCTTTCCTTTCTGGTGACCTCACTCACTCGCAGGAACACAACAATCCTCAAGGGAATTGTTATTTAACTGCGGTATTCTGTGAGGTGGAGGTACATTCCCCAGTCGGGTAGCTTACAATGACGCTCCTCACCTCTTCTCCCTACCTCTTTTCGCCAGAGCTTCGTGTGTCAGTCAGCAGGGTGCACCGCGTGCAGGTGAAGTTGGCTTTGGTTCAAAGATGTTGATGAACCACACACACCCCAAACATGTCAATGAGTCCTTCAAAGAGTAGAGTAAAATATGTATTTGGATCTTTGGATGGTGAAAATAATCTAGACTTTGTTATTTTCACCAAATCATGAATACTGCCAGCGTAGGGCGCATCCTCTCTAGAAAGACCGACGACCTCTAAAAGAGTGGCTGGTAGCGGTTGGATGCGGAAAGCGGAGGATCGCATACGGTGGAAAGCATTGGGAAAGGCCTATATCCAGCAGTGGGTAGATCCAGGCTGATAATCATGATGATTAATAGTGCAATAACTCCAACGAAGTTTTTATTCATAGTAATTATGTAATCAAATTTTCCGTTATTTCAGTTAAGTTACGCATCGCTTGTAAATATAATTAACCTAAATAATATGACAGTTGAACGACATATTGGCAAAACTTTGATAACCTTATGACTTCATTTTTAATTACCATAATTATGAGATCAAAATTAATTAACAATGTAAATCGTGTTGCAGCGTCTGTGTGGACCTAATTAGATAAGAGTGTGCTATCGTTACTAATATTACAAAGACGAAATATTTGTTTGTTAACTATTTTAAATCGATAAACTCAGTAACTAATGAACCGAGTTCAAGAATTCTTTGCCATTTCGAAAGCTACTTTATTCAGTTGTTTGATTGACTATTCGAATGTTGTTGTTTGGGGCATGTCGTATATTATTGCTAATTAGCAGTGATGCTCGATGTGAGTGGACAGCAGTTTTTTTTTGTCTTCTTGGGGGACGATGAAGTTTGCTGTATATATACTCGTAGGTTCCGATTACGTGTTTTTTTTCTTTATTACTTATTAGTGCTGCATATATATATAATAGGTAGGGGAAAAAGTCTTTTCGCATTTTAGTATGTATGAACTTGTAATAAAATCTCTTTGGTTATACCATTTGTATCTGGCAGGTTTTGATATCTTTAAAAAGTTTAAATTTTAAAAAAGATAATTCCAAATTCAAATTAGGTAAATGTGTGATTTTCATTTGTTTTTTTTACTGTCAAGATGAGTGAATCTAATGAAGAAATTCGATTCATTTTAAAATTTTACTACAAAAAAAGTAAAAATGCAACGCAAGCTGCGAAAAAAATTTGTGACGTTTATGGATCTAGTGCAGTGTCTGTGAGAGTAGCACAAATTTGGTTTAAGCGTTTTCAATCAGGAAATTTTGATGTGAAAGATGCACGTCGCTCTGGTCGCCCTGTTACGGATAAAATGGATGCCATTTTTGAAAAAGTGGAGCAAGATTAGCATATCAGTAGTTACGACGTAGCTGAAGAATTAGGAATTGACCACAAAACAGTTTTGGCGCATTTGAAAAAAGCTGGGTACACTAAAAAGCTCGATATTTGGGTGCCTCACGATCTCACTGAAAGAAACTTAATGAACCGTGTACTCATTTGCGATTCTTTACTACGACGTAATGAAAGCGAACCGTTTTTGAAAAAGCTTATAACTGGTGATGAAAAGTGGATCACGTACGACAAGAACGTGCGAAAAAGGTCGTGGTCAAAGGCCGGTCAGGCTTCACAGACTCTGGCAAAACCCGGGTTAACCCGCAATAAGGTGATGCTGTGTGTATGGTGGGATTGGAAGGGCATTATTCATTATGAGCTGTTACCGCCAGGCAGGACTATCGATTCTGAACTCTACTGTGAACAACTGATGAGATTAAAGCAAAAAGTTGAGAGAAAGCGGCCGGAATTAATTAACAGAAGGAGTGTGATTTTTCATCATGATAACGCTAGACCTCACACATCTTTAGCCACTCTGCAAAAATTAAGAGAGTTTGACTGGAAGGTGTTAATGCATCCGCCGTATAGTCCTGACCTTGCACCTTCTGATTTCCACCTGTTTCGGTCTCTTCAGAATTCTTTAGGCAATGTCAGGTTAACATCACGAGAAGACTGCCAAAACCACTTGTCGTGGTTTTTTGAACAGAAGTCCCAAAATTTCTATAGTAATGGGATCATGTCTCTACCTACAAGATGGCAAAAAGTTATCGAACAAAATGGCACCTACATACTTTAGTTAAATGTAAATAAACTTTAGTAAAAAATGTTTTGAATTTTCATATAAAATACGAAAAGACTTTTTCCCCAACCTATATATATTAAATATAAATGACGAATCATTAATTAAAAATAATGATCATGGCGTGTCTAATTACCCCAAAGAGCCTTATGACAAGTTGAATATTTGTATTTAACATAGACTATAATTTATTTCAGTAATGATAAATGATATATAATAATAGTTTATTAGAACCACAAAAATGTTGACCATCTGACTGAAGTTATATATTACCAGTTTGGATGGAAACAAATATGGGTAACGATACTATTGTGCACCATTTACATAATATAAATATACAATATAAAACAAAGTCGCTTTCCGTGTCTTTCTGTCTGTTTATCCGCTAAGTCTTCCTAAACCACATGACGGATTTTTATTCGGTTTTCACTATCATTTAGAGATGTGTATTTATATGTTATCCCATACGGGCAAAGCCGGGGCGGGTTGCTCTTTTCAAATTAAACATGGGTATAAAACAAAAAAGTACAAAAGGTGATCACTACGCAGTTTATTTCATGCAAATATTATTTGCTCCACAGAAACCCTTATAGAAAAGTTCCGTCCAGACATGCGAATGCTGTCGCTGGGCTCGTACTCTTTATGGGAGACGCACGGGCCGGACGACGAGCGACGGCTCGAGCCACACGAGAAGCCGCTCTTGGTGCAGCTCAACTGGCACGCCGACGACCGCGAAGGACGCTTCTTGCTCAAGTGCCTTACCAACAATGAGGTAAGTAGCTCCTACGAATAACGACGTAAAAAGAAACGTTACTCCTAATATAGTTTTAATGGTCAAATCTAGGGTTGTCATCCGTCCGGGTTTCCATGGATTTGTCCTAGTTTGGAGAGCGTTTGGGGGTTTGATAGTAATTCATGTCATCGTAGTTACTCCGCTTATAAAAGAGACATAATGATTTGTTGCCTGAGAATGTAACATCTGAGGGGAATATTTTAGTTGGTTAAAATTGACGCTAGTGCCAAACCAATAATAATACCAATTTTATAATAAGATAAAAATTTGACTGTTTAGATGTTTATTACTCAATCGTACCAAAAGTAGCTGAACAAATTGGGATGATCACACACATGCTGGGCCTCCTCCGCAGTGTAAGGCGGAAGTTCTGAATTTTTTGTATACCAATTTAATTCAATTCTGTCGACCAATATCGTCAATTCATTCGGCATGTCCTAATTTATTGCCTAAACAACACAATAAGCATAATAAAACGTCATTGTGTTGAAGACATAACAATAAATACAGATGAGCCTGCTGCTGCAGGGGCATCTGTAGCTTATAGGCGGAGCAGTATTTAAGCGTAGAAACATTTACCTTGCCTTAAAATTCGACTGTACAATCACAAACTATTCCTAATACTGTCCCTTAATTCCAAAGTTGTAACATAGCCTTTAGAGTTTTCAAGCTCAAGTGACAATGGGCCGGTCACATCTGCCGAGCAAGTGACGGCAGATGGGGAGGAAGGTATTAGAGTGGAGGCCGCGCGTAGGACGACGTAGTGTTGGGCGCCCTCCTTCTAGAATCTAGATGGTCCGATGACCTTAAGAAAGCGGCTGGGAGTGACTGAATGCTGAAGGCTTAGGATCGTATCTGGTGGAAAGCATTGGAGAAGGCTTATATCCAGCAGTAGGCTCATGATGATGATCCTTAATTCGCATTCAAAAGTAATGATTGATACACTTTCACAACGATTATAATCAATTCATTACATACGATTGTTGCTATGTGTTTTATTAATAAAATAATTCAGATTGTTGTTTATGATTTGTTTTGGCAGGTCCCGCTATCCTCGTTGAACGAGAAAGGAGATCAGAACTTCAAAAGAAAACTGTCGAAGCGGGAGAAGAAAGAACTCAAAAAGAAAGAGAAATTGTCCAGATTGAAATCTGACACCAACGATGAAAATCGCCCCGTAGCTGAAAAACTTTATACAGGTACAATAAATTATTAGTGAAACCCATTCATCATCCAAAGACAACTAGTGATGTTGGACTGTACATAGAGAACAAAAGATAAGATAAGATAAATTTTATTTGTATAAGATATTTACTTGCGCGGAATTCTGTTCTTATTTAATACTGATTGTTGGCACTTTGTGAAACTTATTCAACATTTTAATAATAACAAAGTCCCTCTGTTTTAACCTGACGTTATTTTTTTATGTATGAGATTGGCAAACGAGCATCTGGGTCACTTGATGGAAACAATCACCACCGCCCATGAAGGTCAGCAACACCAAGGCGTCGTCGATCCGTTGCCAGACTATACTCCGGCCTTTCTTTCTTTCTGGTGACCTCACTCACTCGCAGAAACACAACAATCTTTAAGGGAAATGTTATTTGGCTGCCGTATTCTATGAGGTGGAGGTACTACTCCAGTCGGCCAGCTTAAAAAATACGCTATGCCCTCTCTTTTTGCGAGTAATATGTTGCCAAAGCGGTTTCGCACTGCCTCTAATCCGATCCAAACTTTAACTTAAAATTATTAAATCCCTCTGTCCACCATTCCGTTTCTATTGTGGAGCAGTATGTAACATGTAGGTTGCTTAACTCATTCGTATTTAATATCCCTTTCTCATTGTTATTGTAGTGTAGCAGTATGTCATCGGTATGTTCCGTTCAAAATGAATAGAATACTGGGGTTAACATTACCGTAATCTTTCAACAACCTACATAACAAGTTGAATATAGTCCACAAACGCTTTTTAATTTAATCTGTCACTGTTGCTCCTTTTTTTTCTAAAGGACGATAGTTATTCAAGTGTCTTTACTTCCACAGAGCTTCCAGAAACATCGTTCACTCGCAGTATAAGTAACCCAGAAGCAGTGATGCGTCGCCGACGACAGCAGAAGCTGGAACGAAAATTACAACAATTCCGCTCTAAAGATGGTGGCCCTGACACGGGTATGAAACCTTTTATTACCTACAGTTGGGGACCACGTTCGTAGCGGTCGGGCTATGAGGGGTGCACAAGGCGTGCACCCCCGCACTTCCGCGCTTCGCTTCTTGTGACACCCGCGCACCAGTGCCGGGCTACCTGAGTTGTCCCGCTGTCTTTCATGTCGATATATGTGATGTGATTGCGATGCGCGTGCGTTCATTTTTTGATTCTCGTATTGTTCATGTTTTTATTTAAAAAAAAAACGCCTTAAAAACGTGATTGTATTCAAAGTCAAGAGCGAACTATAACTAAAAAGTCATAGTATAAATATAAATCAGCAAATTTTAAAGTGTTTTGATCCAAGATCGATTTATCGATAAACTGAAGAACGAAGATCGAGATGAACGCGCCGCGCTAGCCTGAAACAAACATGAGTTACGCGATTCACATCTTACAAAATTATGTCCGTATGTCTAGCGGAGATTCGCGATGTTGGAAAAGAAGGTTGTCATAAAGTACTGAAATGAAATCATTTTATATTGGAAATAAATACATTTTTTCGTTCAAAGAAATATTTTAAAACTTTTTTCTTCTTCATAGGTGGAACTTTGAAAATTTACGGGTCTTCTCTCTGCCCCGACGTGCCTTACAAGACGCTGTTATTGTCGGTGGGCGATACCGCTGCTGCAGTAGTTCGGGAGATGCTCGACAAGTACGGACTGTCGCGACAGGAGCCACAACAGTATTGCATCGTACAGGTGTGTCTTTTGAATGCAGTACAGGCTTACAGGCCAGTCAAATCTTACATAAATGAATACTAAAATTGCAAAGCGTCATGTAGGTCTGATATTTTGATATACATATAATGAAGATCTGTTAAGTCCTCGTAGTATAAATCCAAAATTGCAGCTGAAGGACATTGAGCTCTCGGCGTAATTTAAAAAAAAACGATTCTTATGAGTTTTGCTTTATACGTAATTTGGTTACACGTTCTCATACGTTTTTAAATAGTAATAAATGTTTACAACAATTTCAAGCTGAATACCCGAAGACCCAATATTTTCCGATAGCAGAATGAAAATTGACCGAATCGAGATTGAATTGCGAATTGACAAAAAAATATACTTGATTTCATTAATTAATTATTATCAATTCTTATTGTTAGTAACAATACAACTTCCGCCCGCGGCAGGTGGTGTGCTCTATCGGGATAAAAAAAATATCCGATATATTAATCCAAACCTTACAGATACCAGATGTCTGTAAGGTTTGGATATCGGATATTTTTTTTGACCAAATTTCATCTAAATTTCTTTTGCTTTTACGCGTAATTGAGTCACAAACAAACGTCCGTCAACAACAAAATATCGGCCTGCAGACTCGTTGTAAGTGTTAGGTTCACCCAGGCTACTCCATACAAACGTCCAGTCGTTAACTATTAAATAAACAATGGCGTCTATGCAGAGCGTGAATGAGCGTATGTGTGTGCTCATAAACTGTTCCAGATTCGTCTCAGATGGGATATGAGATCGAAACGAGAGAACGGCTGAAATTGATCATACTGTACGTAGTACTATTATACTGTGGTTTCGGTTAGGGCTATCTATGCACTCTTGTAAAGTTACTCGTATATGAATACAGTATTTGTTTATAGGTTGATGCAGCAGACAACTCCGAGTACATATTGGAGGACGACGAGTGCCCGCTCGCCATCGTCATGACCCACTCTCATCGCAGTGAGTACTAACTCTTTCTTCATTGCTGGCTTTCCTTTCAACATTACTTTGTTGGTGTTGAGCTAAGGTGTAGATGTAGGCAATTTTTGAGCAATAATTTCGCAGTAACTGTAATGAATCAGTATGAAGCAAAACAATTAATGGAATGATCTCAATCAATCAATACAAATTGCAGCAAATCGGCAATTGTTACGGCGATATTGCGTCGAATTACTCATGCTAATAAAATCACTACAAGTCTGCCAGAAAACCGCATCCATGGATAGCGATAGTTTAACTGAATTGCTGGTCTATGAATGTATTGCTTCATGAATTGCCTATTCTATTAACCCGCCGACCGCAAGGTTAGAATATGTAACACAAAGCGCTAGGGGGGTGTGGCACACCCTGATAGTAATTGTGTGGTTTTAATATCCTACTATATAAATAAATATTGTCAGACAAATTACACAGTGCCATCTAGCCTCAAAGTAAGCGAAGCTTGTGTTATGGGTACTAGACAACTGATAAACATACGTAAATACATACTTATGATACATAGAAAACACCCAGACCAAGACAAACAGACATGTTCATGCACGAACCCACGAGCGTTGGTGTCGAAGCCGCGTCATTGACCGCTACGCCACCGAGCTCGTCAAATTAGTATTATTATTACCTATATATTATTAATACTTATTTTATTGAATACAAAACTGATATTTACTTCTATTTTGAACTAATTTTATGGTGAAATAAAAAAAAATATTCAATATTGTAATTTAATTGCGAAATTAACAAATTAACAATTAGAACTTACATTTACTAGTTAAGAGCCCTATTACATTTGCACGCTGACGAGCTCTCGCGCAGTACTAAACCCGCGAAGGCCGCCGGTGCATCGGATTTTGTAGTAATTTTGAAATTATATTTATCGTTTTTATTGAAATAATAAATTCATGCTACAAAGTTTATTCATCATGAACTAACAATTATTTTCGTATAAATTTTGCTCAATAATATTATAGTTTATTCGAGAAATTAACAGTATACTTATAGCGATTTTCGAAGTTTTTTTGGTTAAAAGAATGTTTTTTTCTATATTAAATCAATGATATTTCAAAATTCCGAGGCCGCTATGTACTATACGACTATATAACAAATAACATTCTATTTTTTTTATTTCCTTTGTTTGGAACAGTAGTACAATCCAGGAGCTCAAAATAGGGAATGCGAGCATTTTATGAAAATCTTTCTCTGCAATTTTGGGTTTATTTAAAAAGTTAAGCAAAATTTACAAAAAGCGAGGCCGCTATGTACTATGCCAATAGCTATTCTATACTATTCAATAAGTCAACATTGTTAATGTATTTTTGTTTCCGAGATCAAGAACGCCAAAATTGGCCATTTTACGCAAAAATCACAGTCAAAATGTAATATGGCTCTTAAGGCAAATGTTTATCACTTTTTGTCAAAAATATGAAAATAAAACCAACATAAGGTTTTTTTTTCGTCTCATGGAATAAACATGAAAACAAATTAATACTTATACATATAACACACAATACATCATAAAACTAATAACGAAATATTTATTCATGTTGAGATCTTATACAGTTTTCACAGACGAAAATGGCATGTTCCATACATAGATAACGGATCCACTCGTAATAATAGTATTTAGTCTTGCTATCCTGGTGACTGTTTTCACGGTTGGTTACATTTCAAGTTACCTTCGCTATCATTATCTTCTATTCCTACAGACTGTTCTTCGTCATACAACTCATGTACTGAACTGACTACAGGTTCTTTGAAAAGACGTAATAATTTGTTTTGGTTGTCTTCGTACGACATTCTAGATTTTATACTTTGCAGTATAAAATACAATAATGCACAAAATATTAGAAAGAAAATAAAATGTGTTTGTTCAAATTCGTTACAAGTAGCGTAAGGATGGTTTCACTCACCCGCTGACAGCTCAACCTCGTCCACATCATCCGCCAGATGGCGGTCGGTTGAAGCAGTGACAGTCGATGCTTCCGTACCTCTCCCCGCGCAGCTACTCAGGCGCGTGAAGCGTAAACACAATTCGGTTTTAAAATAATGATTGATTTTTGTAGGTCTGGGTGTCTCACACCCAACCTTGCGCTCGCCGGGTTAAATTGTCCTGTATCGTGGCGACATGTAGGAATAATTGCTACACGTTGCCGTCGCCGTAAGTTGATGGTGCAATTATGACGTCATAGGTAGTCGAATATGTCATATTTTATTGGAATCGTGCAATTTTAATTGGCCAAGTTTGAATTTGGACAATCTCTTTTACCATACAACAACCGATTTTTTTTTTTTTATACTACGTCTGGTGGCAAACAAGCATACGGCCCGCCTGATGTGAAGCGGTTACCGTAGCCATATTAACGCTCGCAACATAAAATATTGCTCGCAGGCCGCCACCCCCGCTGCCAACGCAACATCTCCTTCCTTCCTTTCTGGTGACCTCACTCACTCGCAGGAACACAACAACCCTCAAGGGAATTGTTATTTGGCTGCGGTATTCTGTGAGGTGGAGGTACATTCCGCAGTCGGGTAGCTTACAATTACGCTCCCTACCTCTTTTCGCCAGAGCTTCGTTTGTCAGTCAGCAGGGTGCACCGCGTGCAGGTGAAGTTGGCTTTGGTTCAAAAATGTTGATGAGCCACTACACCCCATATCTCATATATGAAATCTCACAAAACTGCTGAAACATCAATTCAACAGTAATTTCACTGAATAAGTAGTTTTAACGGAAAAGGTTGCTAATGGAGGGAGCATGGAAGAGCATCAATGAAGAAGTCTTCGTAGTATTTTGTTAAGGAACCTTTTCTTCTTTTATTACGTCTAATGTTGGGTTGTTAGCGTTGTCGCTGACCAAGCAAAATGCGTCGATGTCGCAGTAAACTATGAAGTTACGTAAATTATAGAATTTATCATCATCAGGTCATTATAGTCTCCACTACAGGAGCACGACCCTCTCTCATGCGTCCCAGACAGAAGGAGGATTTGGCCTACACTCCCCACGCTGGCCAGACGGGTTGGGGAGGTCTGATCGATGTTTTATAATGTATTTCCCTTAGTCGTCTTGTACCGACATCCATGGGAAGAGACGGAGTGATTCTATCCTAGTCTGCCGGAAACCACACGGTCAATATGCTACACGTACCACAATACCTAATCTATAATAATAAAAGGCTTTGTCCTCACTGACTGACTTACAGACTGACTGACCGACTCACTAATCAACGCACAGCCCAAACCGCTGGGTCTAGAGATTCCAAATTTGGCAAGTAGGTTTCTTATGACGTTTAGGGGTACACTAAGAAAGTATTTTTCAAAATTCATCCCCTAAGGGGGTGAAACGGGGGTCTAAAGTTTGTACGCGGAAACAAGATTAGTTTGACTAATTTACCCGAAACTTTACACGAGTACTTCTATAGATAAATGTGTAAAGACTTGTTTCAGGATTTATCAAAATTCAACCCCTAATGGGGTAAAATGGGGCGAAAAAGTCTGAAAATCGTCATGGGTATTGTTTTTATGGTTTATCGGGTCGCTGATTACGAATACAACGACTATTTTATAATCCAACATAGCCAACGTGACATAAAATTACCCTTAGGGGGGTGCGATGGGGTTGAAATGTCATAATATCAATATGGGTGTTGACTCTATGGTTTTCCGGGACGTTAATTACGAAAATGGCATCGATTTGAAAATATAACATAGTGGACACGAAATTACTTAACCCACTTAACGCTATCGTTTGTTTAAACGATCATGACAACAAAAAAATATTACGGCGACCCGGGGGTACTTGAGATTTTGTTTATAAGTTATAAGCACATGTCACACGTCTATGCATTCATTCCAGGAAGTTGACCCAGTTAGAAGTGCAGTGTCTTGATTTTATACGCGTTATTGTTTTTGGATTTTAGTCATGAATATTTCAAGGTATGTAAAATGTTTCATTATTATTATTTTTTTATTTAGTTGCTCCTAAAACATAAAGAATGTACCCTTAGTGACGTAAAATAAACATTTACAGAATGTTATAGTCATCAAAAGATATGTTTATTTCAAAATCTTTAGATGGATCGTTATAACGAACAATAGGGACATAAGGTACTATAAGAACATTTTTGTATGTTTCAGGTCGAAGTATCGAAATCTCACATTGAATGATATTATTGAAGAATTGGATCACATTGACGAAGCAGATCCGATTCTCGATGGTATAACAATTTTTCCTCCGGAGAGTTGTAATGCAGACTTGACAGATGAAGATTCGGGAGATGAAAATTTTGTGTCTTTGCAAAATTTAATTTACTTAGAGCTACAGCTGAACTATATTTCAACAACAGTGTATCCGACGAAAGTGAAGATGACGAAACGCCACTAGCTCTTCTTCAAAGCGAAAATGCCTGGAAACAACAGAAACTGGTCCAAAAAGTTCATCACCCGAGCCAAGTACCTCTTCAACAATGCCTGTGTTACCAGCGTCTTCAGGGACTCCGCTTCATGTGTCCAAGAATAAAAAATATAATTGGAATAAACGAGATATTCGTCCTATACATGCGGAATGGCAGAACAAAGTGGGCCCACCACTAAAGGAAAAACCTATCTATTTCTTCAATTTATTTTTCAATGATAATTTGATACATCTTCTAGTTGAATATACAAACTTGTACGCTTCACAGAAGAACAAAATTGGGAACGTAACAATTGCCGAAATAAAGTGTTTCCTAGGAATATTATTATTGAGTGGCTATATTGTGGTACCCAGGAGATCTATGTACTGGGAAAATGCTACAGATTGTGGACTTTCGCTTTTGAATAACGCCATGAGCAGGGACAGATTTGCGTTTGTGATGTTGTGATCTTCACTGTTGTGATAATTCAAAACTACCCTCAAATGACAAGTTTGCTAAATTGCGGCCCGTTTTCGACATGCTAAATTCTCATTTTTTGAAGTATTTAGAACTACTGGCCTGCTGGAAACCTACAAGAAGGATGATTACACGGACATCACAAGGTCTTCATGAAAATTCAAGATATGATAATATTGGCCACATCGTTATGTATAGACCAAATCAACTGCGATGCGCGATTTGTCACAAAAATGCAAGTTTTTACTGTAAAAAATGTAATATTTCGCTGCATCCAAAACATTGTTTCAATACATACCACACACCACAATAAAATTATATTATTATAGAAGTTATAATCTAAGTAATTAAATATTTTTCATTTATTTTATTGTTTTATTCAGCAATTTTAGCCTTACATTTGCAAAATATCTATCACACTCCATAGTAGCGCATTTTACTAGCGTTTGTTATAACGATCATCATTTTCCGGCATTTCCACCTGTCAAAGATTTTTTTTCGTATTTTTTTCAGACTTTCTGAGACATACTTAGCATAATATGTGAATTTGGTTGACATCGAAGAAAAAAAACATTTTAGGGTTATCTGGGTTAAAAGGATTTTGCAAATTTTACCCCAAAGAGGGTGAAACGGAGGTCCAAAGTTTGTGTAGTGAAACGAGATTAGTTGGACTATTTTATCCTAAATTTTACACGAGTACTTCTATAGATAAATGAGTAAACACGTGTTTCAGGATTTTTCAAAATTCAACCCCCCCCAAAAAAAAAAAGGAATAAAATGGGGTCAAAAAGTTTGAAAATCGTCAATGGCATTATTGTTTTTATATTTTATCGGGTCGCTGATTACGAAAACAACAACCAATTTAAAATTCAACGTGGCTACGTTGACCATCATCATGTAATTTTTTTAAACTTTGATTTATACTTTTTAAGCTGATGGAATAACTAGTGTGTTGACTGAAGTGTTATTCTAATAGGTTTTTAATTTGTATTTGGCGTCAATCAGTGCTTATACGATCGCGGGCGGTGCGGCGACGGCGGGACGGGTGTAGTAGTTATCTGTGTGAAAGTTCTTGCATCCGTATTTAGTATAATTAAAGGTGCTACATGAAGGTTACGTTGCGTGTTAGACTTCACTTGGATAATCTAAAATATATAGAATTGATTTGAATTGAAAAACCTATTCTAAGTACCGACTTTATGGGGTATGCCTACTTAGTATCAGAATTTAGGTATTTTTCAAATAATGACGTCAAGTTTATCTAAATTTATACTTGTGGAAGGTGTGATGATGCCCCATACCATTATAGCTGTGAAAGGTGATGAAGCTGGCCTGTTCCACTCCATCTCCTACCACTTTGCATGGAATGGAGGTGTATCATCAGGAGGTTCGTGCCATCATTATTCACGTATTAAACAACTGGAACGATGAGTTACATTTGTTGAGTGAGGACAGTAAGGGATGCGCTCTTGAGGAATCTCTCTTTATGGGGTATAAAGATTCCATTATTCCATCAGACCACCTCGTTCAATTTAAGAGACTTCAATTTCCCTATAGGTGTTTCGCTATGACCATTAACAAAGGCAGCCTCTAAAGGTCGCTGGGGATGACTTGAGACAGGACTGCTTCTCTCATGATCACTTGTATGTAGCTTGCTTACGAGTAAGTTCTCCTGGAAGCCTTGCAATTTTGGCTCCTGGTGCGAATCCCAAAAATATTGTTTACCGGGACGTCTTAACCTAAATGGTGTATGTTTGTAATAATGGTCAATGCGAAACAGTCCTTTATGGGGAAAAAATGAAATATCTGGAATCTTAACAAAAATAGACGCAAATCAGGAGTGTTGCCGTAGCGAAGCACGGGTACTTTGCTAGTACTAAAATAAAATTTCTCGCTTTTCTAAGAAGATGTACCTATTATCGAGAAAAATATTTCACGTTCAAAAAATTACGTCCGAGTGAAGACGGTTACCTTATGTAGACTGTATCATTTAGAAGTATAGATATCCAGTGAACATTCATCAGCTGACACTATAATGATAATATCGTTTAGGCCATTTAGTTCCAAAGAGATCTATTTCGACCCCCAGGATTCTATTCCGGCATGCTAGGGACTCCTAGCATGCCGGAATAGAATCCTGTAAGTAATAGGAGCTCCTATTACTTACATTTTACATTAAGGAAATACGTAAATAGATGTGCCGACTATGTATTTAGTCTTAAAGTTTCTAATTTGCAGCGGTTACCGTAGCTATATTAACGCCTTCCTATCTGGTCACCTCAGTCACACGCAGGAACATAACAACCCTCAAGGAAATTGTTATTTA
Organism: Hypsopygia costalis; assembly: GCA_937001555.2. NCBI lineage: Eukaryota > Metazoa > Arthropoda > Insecta > Lepidoptera > Pyralidae > Hypsopygia > Hypsopygia costalis. The sequence goes on from OW443332.2 coordinate 23,022,284, forward strand.
TCTGCAGTATTTTGTGAACTTGAGGAACTTCCCCAGTCCCAGCTTATAAATACGCTGTACATCAACTCTTTTGCCAGAGCCTCTTTCGCTAGTCGGCAGTATGCACCACGTGCAGGCGAGGTTGGCCTCTCTAAAGATAGTGGTGGGCCACTTACATTCCAATGCCTGACTCGAAATACCGAATCGTTACTCACAAATTCAATTCGTTACTCTTTTCGTAGGTTAACGCGGTACGTTCGAACTAAGTCGCACTATATGCGACGCAGCTCGATTGTGTGTCAGTCATTTATACTTGACTAGCCATCTCTTTAGGCTTTTAAAGACTTATTTGCCATATAGCTGTCTTTCGCGTTGCTAAGAGGGGACGTCAATTCCCAAAAGCTTCTTACTCCTATATAGTAATTTCTTCTAATTCGTTGCGAATTCCAATGCAGCCGTAGTCTTACCGCCGGGACTGCAATGTTTTTTTGGTGGTCACCACTGTTAATCCTGGCTACACAGGAGATACAGTGGTGGTAATGTGTGGTGGGCCCCCGTTGTATGTCAGACATCTCAATGTATCAAAAGTGACGAGTAACGTTAAGATACGATAGTCACAAGTATTAATTCTTATAATGACGAATACCAAATTTCTCGTTACTTTTACAGTTTTAGTACTTCTAGTATAATAAAAGGGAATAATGTTTGTTTATACTAACGTACATAGAGCATTTTGCTATCGATATTGAACGAAATTAACGAACAAATTTATTGAATGAAACTAACGAACAGATTTGCGACTGCTGCTGTCATTGTAATGTGAGTTACGATGAGACAACACATCTCTTTTTAGGGTTCCGAACCTCAAAAGGAAAAACGGAACCCTTATAAGATCACTTTGTTGTCCGTCTGTCTGTCTGTCTGTCTGTCTGTCTGTCTGTCGAGAATGCGTGGAGGTATCAAGCTGAAATTTGAACTGTATACTCAGGTCTACGGTCCTATGAAGTTAAAAAAAAAATCAAACTGCTAAGTTTACGTAGAAAAAAGTTACGGCCGTTTATTCAGCAAAAAACGCATATTTCGACACACTCGAAGGAATCAAAACCTATAGGGTACTTCCCGTTGACCTAGAACTATGAAATTTGGCAAGTAACATCGTTATAGACTACAAGTACAGGAATAAATCTCAAAACTATACATTTGTAAATAGATCTTAAAAAATAGGGGGTCTATATTTTTTATAGGGTGTCGAAATTTCAAATTGAAACTACTAGTTCAAATGGGGTATCATATAAAAGGGCTTGATGTACACATTGCAAAATATATATATTTTTTTTTTCGACGCATTATTTCTTATTTATAATGAAAAATATCAAATTTAATAATGATACTACGTACCTACGGAACCCTCGGTGGGCGAGTCCGACTCGCACTTGTCCGGTTTTTTTTTTATAGTATCTCAGCTTAATGGCTCCACGTAGCCGAACGTTAAGCGAGAAGATCTCTTTGATCACGAGTTAATATAATTCAACTTCCCCGAACCATGCGTTTAATGTTCCTTTGACATATTACGTAATTTATACGTAACTTATTTGGTTCAAAGGAAAATAGATACTTTTGGATGGAGCAGCCATAGGTATAATAACTACAGAAATGAACAAACACCACATCATATCATTATGTTCCGAGTTATACTGTCATAAAACCTAGTATTAATGATCGACGCATAAAAGTGATCTTAATCTAGCATTTAATGATCTTGAGTTAGTAACAAATTCTTTGTTTTCATACTATATTTTTTTATATTACGGTGTCAAATAAGGGGTTATCCATAAATTACGTCACACGTTAAGGGGGAGGGAGGGGGTCGACGAAGTGTGACATTGTGTGACTAGGGGGTGGGAGGGGTCCTAAATTTTGTGACGTAACATTTCAAACTCTAAGTGTTAAAACACAAACTTTGAACTATTAAGAAAAACTTAACTTTGACTTGGACGTCACACTAGGGAGGAAGAGTCTCACAAATGTGACCATTTGTGACAAGGACGGGGGGAGGGGTCAAAAAATCATGAAATTCGTGTGACGTAATTTATGGATGGCCCCTAAGCTTACCTATTGCCCGACTGATTTCTAGCGGTTTCCGTAGCCATATAAACGCTCGCAACATGAAATATCGCTTACGTGTCAGCAACTCCCTTCCTTCCTCATGGTGTGCTCGTGGTAGTGTGTATGTCGTTTAGAACGTGTCATTGTATTATTTCTCCATCTTACTACCTACTTCGGTGAAATGCCGAAGAATATCGTCAGGAATCTTCTTGTTCCTCCAATACTTGTTATAACTCAAAAATACTACTATTGGTTTAATAGTGCAATTTTATTCCTGTTTTACACGACTTCTTGGTAGGACTCGATCGACAGCCCCGATTCAAATACTCAAATGATTACATTATCTTTATTATGAATCAATATCATTACACATAAAATTATTAAAGATTGTTTTTATTGGAAACAACCGCGTTTATCAAGTTCCCGCAAAAAAGTCCTCCTTCCTTCCTGGTGACATCGCTCACCTACAGGAACACTACAACCCTCAAGGGAATTCTTAGTTGGCTGCGGTAATTTGTGAGATGGAGGTACTTCCCCAGTCGGGCAGCTAATTATTACGCTATGCGCTACCTCTCTAAATTTATTTAATCATTAATTTGAGGAGTAATCATTATCTTCTTTAACAACGTCACCTGCATGTTACATCCCGCTGAGTAGAGACGATTTACCTAGTATTTTATTTTCTTTGAAATAATACTTGTATGTTATTAACAAAAATCATTACCTGGGCTTCCCGTTTGTAGGTCAAAACATTACAAGAAATATGGTCGATTATCTATCACTTTGAGGTGTTAATAACTATAACTAAGTCTCAGTCTTTCCCATAAGTACTCTTTTATCTCTTCACTAATGTAATGGAATACTTTCGAGATGAACCACAAAATGTTTTCTTAGTGGCTGTCGTAAAAGACTTACTTGTCTAAATATACCCTTTACAACCTTTTCGTTGACGGAGGTTTAGGAAATAAGGTCATATTCTGTAAACATGTAATAAAATATTATGTAGACATATTGTATATATGTATTCGTTCATCTATTAATAGTTCCGAATAAATGGAATTCAAAATAATTTTGTTCAAATATGCCATGTTTGTTGTTGACCATTACCATTTATAATGAACAGAAGATAAAAAAATAAAACCTTGTAAATGTTCCGTTTAGTGAGTGAATGACATTCTTGTTACTGTTTTTGGAAAAGTGAATAATAAAATATTAAACAAATTTTTATGTCGTAAATATGGTACGGAAGCACAAGAGCCGACTTGCGCGTTAATCCTTTTTTCTCTACATTTTAAACAGTTTAAAACTTTACATAATCTATCAGATGGGTGTATCTGAAAGGCATACGTGACTCGCAAGTATAACGCGAAAATTAAAAGAAGTAAAAAGTTATGGTAACTGTTCACTCAGTCATGAGTACATGATTCAGTAATGTCCTCGGTAAACAGTTTAATAATTTAGTGATTAAGGCTATTTTGCGAAATCGTTACTGAGTCTAGAATACCCCAATCTCAATTCGCATTGGAGATAATTATAGCTAATCTGTGTCATTCAATTTAGCGACAAGTTACAGAAATAATAGTTTATTTGCTAACGGGAGTAAGAAATAGATTTTCGACGGAACGCCCCAGAAAATTGAGAATTATTGTTTCTCCTATTGTTAACTAGAGATTACAATGCTAGTCTTCTTAGTATATAAAAAAATCGTGTCACGTTGTTTGTCCGCGATGGAATCCTAAACTACTGAACCGATTTTAATAAAATTTTGCACAGTGTGTGCAGTTTGATCCAACTTGAGAGATAGTTTATAATTCATCGGAAAAATTAACGTAAAGATATTTAAAGGCCATTCGAAGTTCGCCGGGCCAGCTAGTATAGTATAACTTACTCGTAATAAAGGTTTTTATTACTGTAGAAAAAAGGATATTTTTCGAGTGGTTGTTTAAACAGTTGACAGATTTCAACATAATATGAGGTATTCTTCGCTTGGGAGTAAGATTTAAAAAGCTGCTGTCAGTGATCGAAGACTGCGAAAATAAAATAGACGGATTAAGAAATAAGCAACATTTTTGTTTTTAGTTACATTTAATAATTTTGTGATATTATTGTGATATAGGGTAGTATTGCGGTCGAGCTTTTTATTCACCTTAGCGAGGAATCACTGTCTGTAGGTTTATTGCTTTATAGGCGCGTTTACCTCCGTTAATTAATTCACTCATTCTAAAATCAGCCCATTTCGGCATCAACCCATAATCATCCCACTGCTCGGATACGGGTCTCCTCTCAGTCGAAGGGCTTTAGAGCATACTCCGCCACACTTTTTTTATTTTATACTACGTCGGGTGGCAGACAAGCACATGGCCCGCCTGATGTAAAGCGGTTACCGTAGCCATATTAACGTTCGCAACATAAAAAATCGATAGCGCGCCGCCGTCCCCGCTGCCAACGCAGCATCTCCTTCCTGGTGACCTCACTCACTCGCAGGAACACAACAACCCTCAAGGGAATTTTTATTTGGTTGCGGTATTCTGTGAGGTGTAGGTACATTCCCCAGTCGGATAGCTTACAATTACGCTCCCTACCTCTCTTTTCGCCAGAGCTTCGTTTGTAAGTCAGCAGGGTGCACCGCGTGCAGGTGAAGTTGGCTTTGGTTCAAAGATGTTGATGAATCTCTTACACCCCAAAACACTGCTCAACTGCGGGTTGGCGGAGGCCAGTGTTTTCAAGGCGCCCTAAACCCACTGACTTGGCTTAACGACGGTCATCTAATGATATTAGCAAGGTCCGGCAGCTTAACGTTCCCTTCGAAGCACGAAGGGGTTGGAGATAATAAACCCATCTATAGACAGGCTACGATCGACGTTGCTTAACTTGCGTGTTCGATTAAACTGGGAACGCCATCGAACTCCTCAAAAAAACACTTGTAATAATAATAAAAAAAGCTCAATTAATCATCCGTGTATGTAATCGTTTGTTATTTATTAATTTATTGCTGGGGTAAGTCATTCGACCTTTCCGTTTGATACCTCTGGCGTTAAGCTCGCCCGCGGCGGCGGCGTTGCTGCGGATTGCGTTGTAAATCACAATATGAATGTAATTACACTTTATTGTCGTCATTTAGGTGGTCATATATAGTCAGTAAGTGTATTAGCTATTTTACCTTGTATCTTTCTCTAATTGTTAGTATTTACCGCACAATTTCATATTACGGCCAGTTCATTATGGTAGTTTAGGTTAGAGCTCTCATGATCACTAGAAACATCTATTGTAATAGTTTAACCCTATCTACTAATTATGTTCTTACAGGTCAATGTGAAGCTATCTTTAGATTATATTTTAAGTTAAAAACGTTGTATGTATATAACTTTGTATTTAGTTGAGCTTCAAATTGCGTAGGCTGTTTTAATTGAAGTAACGTCTACTAGCATTGAGAAGTAAACTGTCCATGGATGTCTTAATTTATCTCGAACTTCACCGTGCTTTTGAGCCCACGTTAAGCCGGCGGTCCCAGCTGTTGTCATTATAGATGACGGTCATTAAGTCAAGTTAGTGGCCTTTAGGTGGTTTGAAAATACTGGCGGAGGCCAACCCGCAGTTGAGCAACGTGGTGAAGTATACTCTAAACCCCTTCAATTGAGGAGAGACCCATATCCCAGCAGTGGGATGAATAAGGGTTGACGACGACGACGATTAGTCTGGTCACACACGATCAAAAAATTAATTAAAACTATCCCGCCTGCGGTCCACTCTCTGAGCAGAGTTGCTTGAGGGTCGGGAAATTCGAGAAAGTTTCGGAATTTTGCCTCTGGACCAATATCCGGTATTATGTTTTGCTGTCCCGACATTCCTGAATAATACATGTTTTTCTACAAAGTTTCCAACGTTGGCAAAAAGGACAAACTTTTACCATATTTTATTTCCAATAATTTGTAATCATAATTACGACTAATACGTACCTGAATATGATTTTTATCTTCCGTAGTCATACAACGAAATATTAAAGTAGGTAGAAATGAAGCCTAAGTGAAACATTACTATCACCTTTGTGTAAATTGTCGATATTTAGAGTCAATTTTAACTTATTATACTCGTTACCGAGCGCGTCGAAAACGGGACGTCAAAACTGTTAAACTCACATATAGTTTCCGAAACAACTTCGAAACTCCATGCATTTTGTTAGTTTAAATACAAATGGCTTAGCAAAATCATCCTAGAAATTCACACTGCATATAAAAACTTCGAAATATCCTGAAAATGATTAGCCCTCCATCTGGCAAGCCTATTTTCGATATATTTTTTTTGTTTAGCCTTGTTTATACTTTGTATTGACAGGATACGATAGTCTTTCTAAACTTGGCAAAATATTTTTAATAGCACTGTATCACACGGTACACAATAACATACTGTGTATTGTCATAATATTATACGAAAATTGTCGGGACAATTAATATGGTAATGATATTTTTTATTGTTTCTGTGTATTTTATTATAATTTTAGTTTTTAATGTAGTTGTATTAATTTTATTATAAATTTAATTTTAAGATATTTATAGATAATTTTAGTTTTGTAATTTAATTAAGTTTTCTATAATTAGATTGTATTTTATGAGTATTATTGATGTTTAGAAAATCAGGAGCTTTGTAGGTATATTTAGGACTTTTGATAGTTAACTGTAAGAAATTGTATTAGCAATGAATAATACTGTGTATAGCATATCAAAACCTCGAAATATCCTGAAAATGACTAGCCTCCATCTGGCAACCCTATCTTCGACATTTTTGTTTTTGTTTAGCCTTGTTTATTTATACTTTACTAGCTGTTACCCGCGGCTTCGCCCGCGTGGTCCAGGGAAGCCTGCTGCCATTGATTTGTGTATATTTTTCTTTTGTTGTATTTTTTTTACTTCGTGGAATAAAAAGTAGTAACAGTATGTACAAATTTTATTGATGATTGGCTGCATAGTTAAGGCATGAAGAAATAACAAACAAACGAATTTACTTTAACACTTATAATATTTGTATGGATGAAACGCCCACACTCAAGAGAAAATAATTGTTCACCACATAAATGTTTGCCCTCTTTATTTTTCCTTCGAATAAAATATTTTTCCTGGATAAAAAGTAACCTATGTCACTCTCCAGATAGGAAACTATCCCCTGTTAAAACATCACATCAGTACTTACGTTACTTTCGACGTGATAGAAGGACAAATGATTACAAAGTTTATTTTTTCCCATGGGATTAAATTGTTTTTACGGGATAAAAAGTAGCTTATGTCACTCTCTAGATTACCCTATTAAAAATTCATGTCTGTACTTAGGTTTCTTTTGACGTGAAAGTAGGACAAATGAACTTTATTTTTTAATAACGTACGTTTACGGTATGGAGAGTAGCATAGGCTACTTTTTATCCCGGAAAAACATCTTATTACTACGGGAAAATACATTGTAATCATTTGTCCTTCTTTTAAGTCGAAAGGAACCTAACTACCCACATGATTTTTTTTAACGGGATAGTTACGTAGTAGAGTACGGACATGACTTTTTGAAATGGGGATAGTTTACTGTTTGGAAAGTGACATAGGCTACCTTTTATCCCGCAAAAACATCTTAATCCCATGGGAAAAAATAAACTTTGTAATCATTTGGCATTCTATCATGTCGAAAGGAACATAAGTACCGACATGATTTTTTTAACAGGGGATAGTTTCCGATCTGGATAGTAACATAGGCTACTTTTTATCCAGGAAAAAACATTTTATTCCCTCGGAAAAAATAATTCGATCCACGCAGAGTGCAATCATTTACGTGGTGAACAATTTTTTTTTGTCTTGATCCATACTAATACTGTAAGTGTTAAAGTAAGTATTCGTTTGTTTGTTATTTCTTAACGCTCTATGTAGCCGATCATCATTAAACTTTGTACCTATTTTTCTTTTGTTGTATTTTTTTTACTTCGTGAGATATAAATAGTAAAAACAAACGTTCCTTAAATAGTATTTATCAATATTATATAAATAGTAATACAATACTATATAGTATATAGATAAAAAGTAGTATATATTACTATATATTATATATACATATATATAGTAATATATACTACTTTTTATCTCACGAAGTAAAAAAAAAATACAACAAAAGAAAAATATACACAAATCAATGGCAGCAGGCTTCCCTGGACCACGCGGGCGAAGCCGCGGGTAACAGCTAGTTTTATATATAAAATTAATCTATACTATCTAATTCTATACTAATATTATAAAGCTGAAGAGTGTGTTTGGTTGAACGCGCTAATCTCAGGAACTACTGTTGAAAAAATATTTTAGTGTTAGATACTTAGCCTATATTTCAAGGAAGGCTATAGGCTATATAGTATCACGCTACGACTCATAGGAGCGGAGCACCAGTGAAAAATAGGAAAAAAATATTCCTTTTGAGGGCTTACGTCGCGTGCGCTGCGTAAACGGTTGAAGTTACGCAAAAATCATGTATGACGGAATTGTTCCTCTTTAAAAGTTCTAAAAAAAAGTCCGCGACAGTATATGTCTATCTTTTAAGATTGACACACTATAACGTTTTTTCATGGTAATCAATAGGAGAAAGTAGGTAAAAAAAGGTTATAGTGAGTTAATCTTAAAAGATAGACATATGCTGTCGCGGACTTTTTTTTAGAACTTTTAAAGAGGAACAATTTCGTCATACATGATTTTTGCGTAACTTCAACCGTTTACGCAGCGCACGCGACGTAAGCCCTCAAAAGGAATATTTTTTTCCTATTTTTCACTGGTGCTCCACTCCTATGAGTCGTAGCGTGATGCTATATAGCCTATAGCCTTCCTTGAAATATAGGCTACCTAACACAAAAAGAATTTTTCAATTCGAACCAGTAGTTCCTGAGATTAGCGCGTTCAAACAAACAAACAAACAAACAAACTCTTCAGCTTTATAATATTAGTATAGATATTGACTAGATATACGACAGTTTTTCCAAACTTAGCAAAATATTTTTAACAGGCCTGTATCCATTTTCATTATATAAATCTTCGATCATAGAGTACACAATAACATACTGTATAGACGTTTCGCTCGTACCGGCGGAAGTCGTCGTAATAATAAAGTGCATTTATACCGAGCAACATATACCAACGATAGTTCAAATTGTATTGCACTCGACGATCGCATTAATAGAGCAGCATTCGAAATAGAATTTTTCGAATATATTCTTAATTCCAATATTATATAATTTTATTATTACTCCATTACATGTTCATTAAGTTAAAAAGAGCACTTTGATTTTAACGCCCTCGTATTTAGAGTCTGTTCAACGCAAGGTTCGCAACTGTTCAAGTAACATCAGTTCTGCTCAATGTATGGGTCGCGAATCATTCTCAATAGTATATCTTGAGCGGATATTGAATGAGCCATATATCTCATAGGACAACAGTCGCAACGCATCGACCGGCACCGAACGTGGGCGCTAATAACTATTGTTTTTCGTATTAGGCACGTGATGGCTTCTGTTTTTTTTAAGAAGACCAGATAACTTTGGGAGCCCCTGATGTAGACAATATGATTGGAAATCAGGATAATAAACGGGAACTTAAAACGTTTTGCTTCTTCAATTTTCTCCAAATGGACCCCAGGTGTTTAAAATTGGATACTTTTGCATTTGCCCTCATCTCTAAGTATATTACTTTTATGTAATAATCTCTTTTAGAGATAAAATTAAAAATAATCAGATATTTTTAATAAGCTATAATTTATGTTAATGATTAAAATAAGCTTCTATATATATTTATTAGGTAATAACTTTAGCGCAGTAATTTGTAAATGATAGACAAATCGATGAACTTCGGCTGACTTAACGACGTCCAGCGTTATGAATACTTAGGTACCTATAATATACGTAGCTTAATACTGTCGTTGATGTTTCTCTACATTGTTATTAAATTGGAACGTGGGAACATAACAGAAGGACGAAAAGAAATTATGATACTGGACGTACGGGACTGTAACTACCCCACACTTTATGCCTTTTTGTCAACCATCGAGGTATAACAATGTTAATCCAGCGGGGATTCGGGGACCTCGCACTAAAGTCTCGTGTAATAAAGAGGACTTTTTCATGGACTCGTAAACTCGGATCTAATTCCCAGCGGGAAATTCAATGAACGAGTCGTAGCGATTGGGCGATATCTTTTCATTTCATCATAAATGCGTCCCCCTTTGCCATTACACAGTATTATAGATACATATATTTTACAAACAATCATGTAGGTAACTTATTGAAGAATCTTTGTATTGGTCTTTTTATATTGCGTTGGGGCATACACAAGCGGTCCGCTTGATACAAAAGAGTTCCCGTACTGCCTCCCTGCGTCCTTACCTTACTCGCAAGAATACAACATTCAGAAATCGTATAGAGGTATTTCGCCTGAACGTCATTACTTCGTGTAGATGAGGTTGGTTTTAACTTTAAAGGTGATAGTAACAGATTAGCCATTTAAACCGCAAATCATATAATTGATATATCTTACAAGTCTTAACATCTTAACTTTTATATATTTCTCTTTCACGGCAGATCAGTAAATTAAATATGCTTCATTGTTTACTAATACGATAACATCTTCAAAGCTGCTCCTATTACTACTCGTCCTACATTTTTAAGTGAAATAAATATCAGGTCCTACCAACATTGTATGGCAGCGTCCTGCTACGTCTGTCTTGAAAGTCTGCTATTTACTTAGCCGTTAATTGCCAATTAGATTATTGCCACTGTAGCCAAGGTTAACGGCGGCTCCACCAGGAGATATCGATGAAAATATGTTACTGGCTCTTGTAATATGAAACAAATAAGATGTAACATGTAGGGATGTAGAGATAGCTAGGATGGCTGTGTAAAAGTTGTGTATTTAAAATTATACCTCTGATATAAAAGTTTCTAAAGAATGCCCTGTGAGTATGCAATTTCCGCAAGGAGGCTCCTCCTGTTACGGACAATGCACGGGGCGCCTCACAATGGGAATACATGAGCGGGAGCGTGCGGGCGCAGGACGCGGCAGTCGCCTCGCAGACGCCGCGCCGCGCGCCGCACTTTACGCGCCATCGACATGGATTGGGGCATCCGCCGTAAGTTAGCTCGCTCGCAACTTTTTCGCCAAATATCAGAGATTGATCGTCAGCAGAGGCCAGCACTGCCGCGGCCGGCGACGGCGTCGCCGCTGCGATCGCGACCGATAGTAAACAAACGCATGTGGCCCAGAAGAGTAGTCTGACCGGTGTGGCCGCAGATGCCGGTCGACTGGCCGGTATTTTTAACTCGTTTCGCGGTTCGATGTCCGTTGCTTCGCCGAATCGATATGCATAATATTGTCCTTGAAAGCTTTTAAGTTTTGCGGGAATTATAAATGTGTTAATTGTTTCCTAAGTTTAGCCGAGCGGATATCCGAGCCAATTTACATAATGGTTTAGTCAGTTCGGCAGTGCAATCGTAAGTTACAAACTTGTTTCGACGTTTACATGTAGTTGCATTCGCGGGTCGTATCGTAATACATAGTACGCGGAAGTTCGAGACTTTCTAAACCATTTCATACGTCGTCGTCTCTGCCAATAAAACGTCGGGATATATCTTTTGTATCAGAGTTAACTGGGTTTATTTCGCGAACAAATGTAGCTATAAAGGGCACTTTTTATAGTCTGCCCATAAAATGGTGTGTCTACGAGTAATTTGACCTTTATAGCGTTATCTCATATCGAGGGCAATCCCTGCGGCAACTTGTTAGTGGATACGAAGGAGTCCCTGCATACTGGGAAAAAGGATACTTCGCGAGCGGCGCCATCGGTCATTTGTCAGAACTGGGGCAAACTATTTGTTTGCTACTACTGACTTACACGGCATGCTGGTATGTTACAGCGATTTTAAACTCTACTTTGAACGAATCTTTAGAATAGTTTGTTTTGTTTGTTATTTATAATTAACTTTCACTGTAATCTAGATCGTTATAAACTTGGCTATGTTTAATTAATTCAGCCAGCGCGTCAATTCACTCTTTCATCGAGTTAGTTCTATTGAATTTTGAGAATAATAAGCAGGAAAAAGGTATACTGGGATCACTATGAAGCTATTCTCGGAATCGGTACGAGTACCTATATCGTGGCCATAGATTGAATAATAAATTAGAAGCGGGGCCGTAATTCGTCTCTGGAAGCTGAAGTTAATTAGGATTCGGTGCACGTTTTCTGACAAACACTTTCTATTCTACGGTTAAACGGATTAACTTAAGTGCTTTTACATCTATTAGAATAGTTACGATTAGCTTTAAATAAACAAAAAGAGTAACAGTGGCCGCGCTGCGCGTTGCCGCGGTATTTTAGAGATTTTCTGAAAAATAAAGTGTGCCTTTTCTACACAAAGTGGTGATGGTGTATAAATTTGGCCTGAAATTGCTGCTGTTTATGAAAGCTATGTATGTTACTACATTCTTTGAGCGTAAGCTAAAACCGATTTTACTCACAAACTATAACAAAGTTTCATATTCGAAATCTCCGGTTGTTGGAAATCTAAATCGGAAACTTCTATTAAGGCTAGTAGTACGGCGATTATGGATACAGGGACGAATCAAGGGACATAAGAATGTGAGTGCGAATAAAAATCATCATCGTCATTAAAGCGTGGGGGAAATATCTAAATTTGATAAGAAGTGCATTTCATGTCTTCTCAAATTGGCAAGTTCGCCTATCCTACCTGTCTAAGTACATTTGAGCAAAACCTATTCCCTATATTGTAATGATTATTATTATATATTTGTGTATGTTGATAAATGGGAATATCTGAAAGAGATTTCGTGATTTATCCATCCCGTTTCTGATAATAAACGATTAAATGAGGACCAAATCACAATGATGACTTCATGTATACTTTAGAGTATTATGTTAAAGTAGGTCGTGAACTCGCGTACAATGGCTTTTGAATACGTTTTAACGTTTTATCAATGCACCTCCAAGGTTTTCCGGGTACTTAAATAGTTAACGTAATGGCAATACACTGCCATTCATGTGAAATAAATTTAATGTTACAGTGAGCATTCCGTATATTTTTTATTTACTTGATTCCTCGAAACTCGCCTTTAAAGGACGTTAAAAAATGCACCGACTCCGTGGAAGTTCGGGGGACTTCAGCACCCACGAGGAACAATTAGTGGGTGATGGGCACCCATGAAAATATACTTAAAAATACCGGCCAAATAAGAGTCACACCAAGTATTATCATCATACTTGTGCATTATACAGTAATAAACAATTTCACTTAAAAATTGAGAAGGTGCCGCTCATTCTTTTTCCTCTTACAATGTTTGTTAATTTAGGGCAGTCTCAAAAGTACGTAACTCTATTAATTACGCATATACATGTGTGCGGTGTACATTTTAAGGACTAGAGAGAGTATGAGCACCCGTGAAGTTTTCTAAAAGCCGGCAGCGCAGCGGCAACCTCGGATGGGCGAATTATATTAGCAACCGCACCAAAGAGGTTATCCACTTTACAAACTAGACACATTTCCATTTCTAAAATGGTAATGTATGTAATGAGTTTTAAAGGAATAAACTGGTGCATTTAAAAAGGGTATAAATGTGATCATAATGTAATATGTAATAGGAATTTTATGTTCTATTTGTTATAAACAAATTACTTTGAAATATATAAGTTGTATCTATATAGTTTTGTGACCGCTTATTAAGACTCTTTCTTTTGATACCCCACTTACACAATAAGTTCCGAAGAAAAAGTTGTGACGCATTTTGACGTTATAATCCATCATTTTCATTTTTTATGGCTTTTATAGACCCCCGTGATACTCGAGTTATTAAGACGAACCTAACGACGTATAGTTTATCGAATCCGATTCAGCCGTTCAGTACGTACGAGTAACATATATACATTATAAATGAACGTACATATAATAAGTAATATATTTTCCTAAGTGGGTGCATTGTACTATGCCTGTAATGCACATGTAGAATGCTGTGACATAAATAAATTATACAGGTCAAATACATAACCCCCTTTTTGATTTTCCCCACTCGGGTAACTTGTCAGACAACAGGTTTGCAGACTTGTCGCATATTTAATAAAAAAAAACTTGTATAATGAATAGTACAAGTGTTCTCATAAAATTATTCTATATTTGTCCTGCGTTGTAACAGGGCAATTCACTAATATGTAGATAGCCAGCCACATAACAAGTTTGACGAAGTGGAATTAGAGTTTACGTAGCAAAATGTCAAGGCGACTTGCACTTGTCGCACCTGCTCTAGTAAACCAATAGACTCGCCATCCAAGACGAATGGCTGTGTATTTGCCCTGGGAGCGAGCTTGTATGTAATTGATGTCTCCCCCATACCCCACCTAAACAATGCAATAAGTTTCTCCCAGATTGTTTTGGAAAAAATTGTACATCAAATAACCCACAGCTAATTCGATATTCACCACCCTACGTGTACATAGGTCGCGGGGCGCGAGTGAAGCATGGGCTTGTGTACGATATCCTGTCGTTCTGTTTACTTAGGTGGGCGTAGACAGCCACATTTATTATGCACGTATTCTGTTTCGCCACCGAGATATACAGATATCTTTTGATGTGCTAATAGCACTTCAAAAGAATTCAGTCTAGCTAACTTTATGTAATCAAAGATTCAAAAAATTCAAAATTCAAAATATCTTTTTTCCTTGGACTTTATAAAGCACTTAGAAACGTCATACAAGTTATTTTTATTTAAATTATGCGTGTACCTATTAACGGTGTTGTCGATTTTAACTAACAATTCATAAATGTTTTCAAGAAAATCACTTTGCCTATCTAAGTGAAACCTAGCCTATGATAGAGTTTATCTAACTCTATCTTCAATTTTATAGTTGTATTTGTTATTATCAGAAGGTTCTTATAAGAAAAATATAAGAAAGTTGCGCGGCAAATTATAAAATTTAAGAATATTGAACCACCATATTAACTTTTCTAATGTAACTTTGTCTTTTGACAGAACTGTCATTTCACAGATTGCGCGAAACCAATTCGAATTCAATTTTCATTATTAAGAACACAGGACGTCTGTCGGGTCAGCTTAGTTCAGTAATATATAAATTCAAGTATCTGTCTGGGATTTCATAGTAAATGTCTAAATGTTAGTGGAATATGCTATTTTCGTTCTTTCATTTCAATAGACAGTCGTTAAGTCAAGTCAGTGGCCTTTACGCGGTTTGAAAACACTGAACTCCGTTAACCGCAGTTCAGCATCGTGGTGGAGTATGCTCCAAACCCCCTTCGATTGAGGGGAGACCCGTATCCCAGCAATACGGGTTGACGACGACACTCTCATATAACCACGTAGTGAAATCCTATAGGTCTGCGGGTATATCCGTAAATTTTACGGGCAACTTTGTAATTGTATTATTCCTTACCATTGTTCAGTACAATACAACTTTCGAAAATTGCGATATTTCAGACTCAAGTAATAAAAATGTGAAAGTCTGCAACACAAAGACGCAGTCGAAAATGGCGCGGTAGAATAATCTCTTCAATCCTTCGATAAATTGAAACCTTGTAGGTACAAGAGTGGAATGAATATGTGATCGTCGACGACTTTTATTTGTGTAACGTGGAATGAATATAAAGGTTTTTTCACCACGGTTCTCTTAAGATATAATCTTATAATGGAAATAAAATAACTACCTAATCATCATTATTATTATCACACACATACATTAATTTATTTAAATATCGACTATGAAAAGCGAAAACCATATTTTAATCTCAGTTGAGTTTTATATGAGCAGGAGCTCAATGGCGTCACGCAAGTTAAGCAACGTCAACGTTTATTTATCTCGAGCTCCTCCGTACTTTCTAGGGCACGTTAAGCCGCGTCGATCCTGACTGTTGTCATTAGATGACAGTCGTTAAGCTAAGTCATTGGCATGCAGGCGTCTTGAAAACACTGGCCACCTGGCCTCTGCCAAGCTCCGAAATGTGCTCTAAACCCCTCCGATCGAGGGCAATCCCTTATCCATATCCCAGTAATAGTGGATAAGGGTTGCTGACGAGTTTTATGTAGGTACAGTTCGATAGAGAATCAATAACTCTATCGAACTATGTTAAAATGGCGTTTCATTTGTTTTTCCTTTCCACCTCCGATATATTTGTCTAAGTACTAGCGAAATACCACTGACTTACTAAACTAAACTAACTAAAGCCAGAGATAAAGCCAAAGCCTATACTCATAAGATATATAGTCTTTTAGGTCTTAGATCGTGTATAGTGTTAGGATAAAGCCTACGTGAAATGTGGCAAGTAAATTATAGAGTCTAAGCCGCTTCTCTTTCTATTCGCAGCTAAATTATTGTTCATAGATTTGGGATTAACAACCACAATCGCATTTTGCCTCTAAGTCTTTCTCAGCGCACATTATTATAATAAACTTGTTTCCAACACGCGTAAACAAAAATTTTCGGCATCCCTTTATTCGATATATCTCTCCGCTCTTCCCTGCTCTTAAATGTCACGATATATATTTTATAGGGTCGGAATCGCGCGAGTGATGTCCTTGGTGATACAAGCGTTGATATGTAGGCTGCTATAACTACTTTCTTAAAAACTCTACTACTTTCCAAATTTTAAGATTCTTTTTCATTTGTTCTCCCTCTATTTCTTTTCCTCTATCCGATTGCACTCTATATAAAGAGTTATGTCAAAAACCCGCTTAGAGACCGTCTAAAAATTTACTCTAAGAGGAGGGATAACTGAAAATATTATTTTAGAAATTCGTGGTCTTCCTTTCTTTTCCTCTCCTTCCACTTCATGCCCTTCTTGCCGCCTTCTTATATATACCTTTTACAATTCCCTACTACTCCGATTCTGCTGGCCAAACTTATGTAGCTTCTCTTTTTCATACCCCTCATAAAAATTTGCTATATTTTGTACATTGCAACGTTTTGTGGTCTTCCTTTCTTTTCCTCTCCTTCCACTTCATGCCCTTCTTGCCGCCTTCTTATATATACCTTTTACAATTCCCTACTACTCCGATTCTGCTGGCCAAACTTATGTAGCTTCTCTTTTTCATACCCCTCATAAAAATTTGCTATATTTTGTACATTGCAACGTTTTGCTAAACATTGTTTTTTATTTTGCATGATCAAGGGTGGGCCCAAGAGGAGTCGAGGGTTATGACTCCCTCGTTCTTCCCCCTGACTTAAAGCCTGGATACGTCCGACATGATCATGAACCAAGCTATCATTCGACTCGCAGTATGTCGCGATTTATACCATTGTAAAGGCGCCGAAAAGAAGGAAGAAAAAATATTTGATATAGTTTAGTAATACACATACTCTAAGAAAAGGTTTTATAATATTCCCACATTATACGAGATAGCAGGATATGCCGAGCTTGGGCGGGTCGGTTCGTATCGCATATAATGTAAGGGGGCAATAAATGAAGACGTCTTCAAGTCTACTATTACTTTATTGCAATGGCCAGAGGTTATTAACCCATAAAGCTAGTTGTGAAGTGACCGGTGTCGTCCATAACACGGGTTAGGAGAACCGGGCCGCCGAATTTATCGTCAGACAATTGATCAAGATTGACATATTATTGCGCTTTTGTTTTGTTGTTTGACTAACTTTGCTACCTACTGCTCAAACACAGGAGTACGGGACGCGGATTTAAGATGTATGTCTTCTATTTTTAGTTTTTGGTATTGTGATTGTGACGTATTATTCTATCGTTTCGGTTCATATTCACGAAAAACGCCTATTTCATTCTTTCCATTTTGACTTCGCTGCGGTCGGGTGATCAGATGTCGTGGCGGGTTTCTTTCGCCATTTTTGTTTCTAGTGGCCATTAGGTCTTTGATTTTAAAATCGTGTTAGTTTCTAGATTACGAGTAGAACTTGTCTTCTTTCATGGTAAAATGTTTGTGAAGGTCTAGCGTCTGAATACGTTATTTAATTCCTTTTTTTTTATTTGCGTTTACTTCAAGCGCTACTACTTTTACTTTAGAAACAAATAAATTAGCTGTATAAACAATATATTATATATTTATATTTACGTACTTACTAGGACGGTTAACGGAGTAGTTACGACAGGGCTGCTGCTTTGATTTCCTTACAAGAGATACATTGTTTACCTTAGTCTGGGTGTTTTCTCACCACCTACTAAACTAAAATAAATTAAAATCACCACGTACCAACATCTTATCGTATTGAGAACCAATTTGCTCAGTTGCATCAAAAATCACGGTAATCTACTACTCACTATATAATATATATACTCGTGTTAGGTGGAATAGACACATAATACAACCAAATACTAATTATTTTGAAAATATAAATCTCCGCATATTAACTCGCTTCTATTCTCAATACGTATTCCAAAGTCGGATATCGATAGGGCGCAATTCGTAAGCGGGAGTGGCTGCAATAGCAACTCCGTCGCCCCGTCTCGTTCCCGGTCTGTCACATCTTAGCAAGGAGTATTCATGCGACACAACCTCAGCATCATTGATAGGTACAAGATTGCAGCCTAGTCTCGGTAATACAGAATATTTAGTCCGCCGAAGCTACCATCGCAGAAGAAATTTGCTTGGTACGATGTCCTTGAACATTTTGGTAATATACCTGCAATGTTCTACCACTGTTGTAGAATTAGTTTGGAGGCATACATTGCTCTTGGTTTTATGTGGCGGCAGGCACGCCATTTAACTCAACTCAACTCGCCTAGAATAGACTCAACGGCCATTAGAATTCTGTAGAACTCATATATTCATTACAAATTGGAGTCCAACTGAAGCAAAATATGTACTTCTGATAGAAAAATTTCGGCGTCAAGTCAGGGGGTCGGCTTTCCGAATATATATCCTTCTATAATATATGCGACTTCTTGTCGAGTATCAAGACAACAGTTCTAGAGCTGATATCCTTGAACGTTCCAGATAATTGCATGAATGTAATCATAAATAATAATTATTATGTAATATACTTAATTAATTAATGAGTTGCGAGAATTTCAATGTAGATTATTATTACTGTTATTTTAAATTTATATGTGTTGTTAACATTAAAAATATTGTACGCCAAAACGGCAAGTTGTAGCGGTACAGTTATTACTTTTAAGATCATATTACATTACCTATAGCTATACAATAAATGAATTTGATTGATTGAAATTTTTGGTAATGGAGTTTCACTTAGCTACTCGATGTTTTTCTCTTTCTGTTCCACAATAGGCAGGCAGATTAGCAACTTTCGACGGTCTTGTTCACGTACTTCGTCCAATATTCGTAAGGGATGAACTCGTGAACTTTACCAATCGAATTAGTTAAATCCACCCAGAAATGTCGGAGAAATTGGCGTATTTACATTCCTCCATTTTGAAGATGGTTGGAATAAACTTTTGATCGAGGGCTTTATCGCATTACATTCTTCAAGTGAATTTCAGGGAAACAAGAGACCTCTTTAGACAGATTTTTTTTGCTGTAGTCTCATAGAATATTCGATAAAGAAAGTTGGCAAAAGATTGATCGAAGTATAGTACGCGCTTTATCTTATAAATATTTGTAACTCAATGCGTGTCATTCGTGCGCTGGCACCCCTGCTGATAACTCAATATCCTTCAACTCATCGCCTCCTGGTCCTCGTTTGCATGCATTCACGACTTCAGACAAGCTGGGTGGTCGAATGGTTAACAATGGCCACTTTGACTCCGAGGTCGCGGGTTCGATTTCCGCACAAGACAAACATTTGTGTGCATGAACATGTCTGTTTGTCTTGGTCTGTATGTTTTCTATGTATATTATAAGTACATATGTATTTACAGAAAAAAATGTATTTAAGTACATTTATCAGTTGTCTAGTACCCATAACACAAGCTTTGTGCTTAATTTGGGACTAGATGTTTGTGGTAAATTGTCCAGAAATATTTATTATTCAAAGAAACACAAAAATCTCTTCCTTTGTTAAATGGAGGTTTTCTCCAATCATATTTTTCACTTGTCATTTATCTCAAAAAAAGAAACAGATTTATAGACACATTGTAAAATTTACAATGACGCAACTTCATTTATACATATAAGCTGAGTCAGAATTGACCCGCACTACTTGACATCAGCTCGCCACTATCTCATACGTTTTAATTAACAGCAGACGGTACTTTTTCACTTTTATATTACCATTCTAGTGAATACACGCAACTTTGTTCACAAGATTATTGGCACAGATCAAATATCACGATACCTGCATTACCATTTAAAATGAACTGAACGAATCGAAATTAAACTTTGTAATGTAATATATTATCCAAATCAGACGATTAACTATATAAGTTCCGTTGAACTTGACCCAACTGGCTTGTCCCAACACTTTCAACTGTCCGATGTACTATTCCGACATACTATCCCAATAAATTGGGTTCAATACAACTTTGTTCCGTTCTTCTAACTTGTTTAACACTCGTACAGTCCTTAACATAATATATATTTTCTTACTAGGAGTTATATTATATATATATTACCATTATTCATCGCACTGCTGGGATACGGGTCTCCCCTCAATTAAAGGGGATTAGATATACTCTACCATGCTGCTCAACCGTAGTTTGGCGGAGGCTAGTGTTTTCAAGCAGCCTAAAGGCCACTGACTTGGATTAATGGCTGTCATCTATTGACAACAGCCGGTACCGACGGCTTAACGTGCCCTCCGAAGAACGGAGGAGTTGGAGATAAATAAATCCATCCATGGACAGGCTACGGCTACAATCAGTTCAAACTGCAACAAATAGTTTTTGTACTCTCAAAAAAAATATTTTATTAAAATTTTATTGAACCTTTGATGTCATGGAAACACTACATCAGGCCTGTGTCACTCCGCCATTCGGCCGAGTTATTTACCTACAAGCCCGACGCGCCCGGGAGCACAATTTAGTCGAGTGTCACTCACGCGCGCTCTCGCACGCGCTATGCGACGCGACCAAGATGGTTAAACAAAAGCGTTACTGTTCTGCATTCGGATGCACGAACACAAATTTTAAAGATAATGATTTATGGTTATACCTAAGCAGTGTGTGAGTGCCACGGGCGATCACTCGCACCTGTTAAAAATGTACGCTAATTGATCTATCGGCGCGTGAGTTCTGCTGACATTATGACTTTAGTAGATTAGACACTTAAAATACATACCTACACTAATGTTACAAATACTTTCCGTGTTAAAGATATTATTCTGTGACTACATTAAAGATATGGCCAAACGTGAATTGACATGTCATCAAACGCGGATGTATGACCAGTTTTAGCTGACTATGTCATTAAATATAATCATTTCATGAAATGGTCAATCACATTATCTGCCTTTTTTTTGGTTGCTTGTTTGTCACTCTAGTCGTATAAAAAAAATCATGATGTGATCAATTTTAAGATATGGCCACGACATATATAAATTTCTAATTTTTAATTGAAATAATGTTTTTTTTTAATTCTTCTTCTTTAATTTTGGAGTGTAAGTGGTTCATCAACATCTTTGAACCAAAGCCAACTTCACCTGCACGCGTAGCATCTTGCTGACTGACAAACGAAGCTCTGGCGAAAAGAGAGGTAGGGAGCGTAATGGCAAGCTACCCGACTGGGGAATGTACCTCCACCTCACAGAATACCGCAGCCAAATAACAATTTCCTTGAGGGTTGTTGTGTTCCTGCGAGTGAGTGAGGTCACCAGAAAGGAAGGAGATGCTGCGTTGGGAGCGGGGGTGGCGGCGCGCGAGCGATATTTTATGTTGCGAGTGTTAATATGGCAACGGTAACCGCTTCACATCAGGCGGGCCTTATGCTTGTCTGCCACCCGACATAGTATAAAAAAAATCATGCAAGAACCCGAAATATGTCTGCGATATAATTATCGTATGTGTAGGGCATTATATACTCGTTTACATTTGATTCCAGTAAAAGTCCCATTATAATCGGATTACCCGTTCCGAATACCTCTTACCTTTTACCTCGAACAAACAAACCTCCGGGATTTTCAATTTTATTTATATGTATCACACTAGCTGACCTGACAGTCGTTGTTCTGTCTTTTTAATAATGAATATTGAATTCGAATTGGTTTCGTGCAATCTGTCAAATGACTGACAGTTCTGTCAAACGACATAAAGTTACGATAGAAAAGTTAATGAACATTAGAAAATTTAAGACAATTAATTAAGGCGACTGTCTTATTTTTTTCTTGTATAATATCTTCTCCTGACAATAACATATGCAACATAAAAAGAAATAGCGAAATCGGTCCAGCCGTTTACGCGTGATGCCGTGACTAAGAGACATAGGGATTAATTTATATATTTATTATTATTTATTTATTTCAAGAATTTAATAATAAAGTGTACTTAAATAAATTTTTATCTATACATAACGTTTTTCGAGACAACTATACTTTAGCTATGATAGCTATTTTGCGTTGGTATGGATGGAATGAGCCATCCTTATGGTACGCATTGAAACTGACAGAATATTTTATTTTATGAATGAATATGCAGACCATATTTAAAAAAAATGCCTTTTTGTCTTACTCAATGCCAGCAGCCTGGTATGAAAAGCCCAGTGGCTTAGCACAGTTAAAAAAACATTCAACACACAAAACTTACTGATTTGTATGTTTGATAAAAAAAAGCATCCTATTTGCACTGGGCGCTCACGAAACATAAAAAATATTTTATCGTTTTCTAGCTATTCAATACTCACTCTCAGTCAGAAAAACAAATTACATTTTCTAGATATTTTTAACTTATAGAAACTTTTTAACCTTTTCGCTTTCATTACTTGTTTCTGAGCATTCAATCACATTTCACTCTACTGTTCGCTCATTCAACGTTATTTGATCTACTCGAACGAAGCTTCATCAACACAGCTGTTCGTTAGGGTTTCCATGAATATTTCCCTTCAGTATATTTGCTGTAACATTTTATTTTTTCATTTCGTTACCTTTGATATTAAAAATAAAATTGCCAATCTCTTTCACAAAGAATCAAAACGACATTCGAGTAGCGAACGATTCAAATTTATGATAATGCTAATATTCCCGCTGCCAGCGAAATTCGCGATTCTTTTATCTAGTATAAAGTGGCTTTTGTTTTCATTCATATCTTATCGTTTCTTTTGATTAAATCCTGATCTAAATCTAATGTTATCATTAAGCTGAAGGGTTTGTTTGTTTAAACGCGCTAATCTCAGGAAATACTGATTCGCATTGAGAAATTATTTTAGTGTTAGATATGTATCACGCTACAATAAATAGGAGCAGAGCATCAATGAAAAATGTTGCAAAACCTGGGAAAATCTCTCACGGTCGGAAAATGAGTGGAGCCGGGGTGGGTAGCTAGTTTATAAGATACAAGAACCTGGGCGACCGGGCTTTACTCGGTGTTTAATTTTTTTTATAGATTTTTTTTTTCTCTGAATTGAAACCTAGCTACGTTGATTTTCTACCCCCGTTATATCCACATTTAAAATTTCATAGACATCGCTAGAGCCATTTGAGAAATTGTCGTGAATCGTGATTTTTTTTAAATTTATTTTAAGATATAAAAACATTAGTAAAGTCAAGCTGTCTCTCAGGTGCATGGCGGGTCCCATGCATCGAGTCGAGTATTCCTTATCAAATGAATATATTACATGAGACAGGTGCATGAATTTGCTTAACATGATTTTGCTGTTTGCCAATATAAAAATAGATTTACTTACTTGTAAGTTCTGTGAACAATAATTAACATTGCAGTTTTATATGATTTTGGAATCTTCACATTTTTAGGACATTACCTTTGTTTTCTTTTTTAACAAATGGTTATTTTTCTTAATAATAGGCCCTTTTTATATAAGTTAACGCTTTCTTTTTTTTCTTTTGTATTTATATATATTATGTGTGCGTCTGTACTCTTTCGCACGTCATCTATTACACTCCAAGATCTCATTGAGAGTAAAAAGGCTAGAATACGATGTGGCCATTGCTTTGAAAAACCTGTTGTAGAGCTTTCAAAAGTACGTCATTAAGAATAATATTAACGACACAGATTAACGACATCGATGCAAAAATAGTACTAAATGCTTCTATGTCGACTACGGAAACTTTAATGGTATAAGCGGATTTAGGGCAGAGGGGATTTGAGGATATGACTTATTCATAGTTGCGTGAAAATGGGACTGGCAGGAGCTTCTTTATGTAAGCGCGTACTAAAAAATAGATTTGAAAATTCGGTCCCCAAAGAATATAGTCTAAAATTGTATGAACAAAATATGTTTTGAGATACGATTCAATTACCTTGCTTCTTCAGTTCCAAGGAGAGTAAAACGGAGATACAAATTTCGTAATGCAATAATCCACAGCGCCGAAACGTTGAAGCTAGAGATATTAAATGTTGACACGGTATGGATACAGATTAAGGAGATGGTGGCGGAGGAAATCAGACGGCTAAAAGCAACTAAAACATGGGAGCAAAGCTAAGTACATTAGGATTTCAGGGTACGAACTAAAGGGGGACGGGAAAATTGTAGGTTAAAACGCAGATCAAGTTGAAGAAGAGACAGTAAGCACTACCATAAAACTATAATCCGGTTATTAGCAATTTCTGAAGACGATCGATAAATCATACTCGTGACTGTTGAGTTCCAAAGAGAATTTACGGGAAGCGCTAAAATTTAAATTCTAAATACACGTGTTTGTTTATACTCGTATAAACACTTTGTCTCAGTTGTCAGTTGTACAGGATGTGCTTGTAGATAACAGACTACGGATACTACGAACCTCTCAGGGTTACTTATAGACTACAAGCCCATGGACAAAATTTACCTGTGAAATGAACCATCGTGAATAACGCTTAGAAGGCTGTTACTATATCAGAAAATAACTCTGAGCACTATGCCGTCATTTCTGAGCGGTACAGGTGAGCACATGAGTAAATGGAATTTCCCAGGTACAAGTGAGGAATTACGATTAATTATTAATGTACGGCTTTTTTATAGTTTAGAGATGATTAAAAATAAATGTCAAAAAACCTAGTGCTGTACTAAAGCGGTGGTGCAGGAAGTCAGTGCAAATTTTTAATTCGCCGATAATTGTAGAAGCAATATTCCGGACATTTATTACTGTACGTAATATTTTTATTTGTTACCATTTATAATGAACGGCTATAAGGTTCAACGATAATATTTAGTAACATTATATATAAAAAAAAGTTGCCGTACATTAGTTTATGATCTTACAGCTGTAATAACTCGGTAAATCCAAAAATTTTGATAATTATGTAGGTACACAAATATTAACAATAATTTTGGACGGCATATTTATTAAACATTATTGTCTGTGTTAAATAATATTTTTAACAAGATGCCGTACATTTTACAATGACCTTATATCATATGGGTGTAGAGAAAGGGTTGCGTTACATATTTCCAGCGCTGGGGTACTGGGGTCTATGAAATATGTATGGCGTTCATGGGTAAAGTATCTATATATGTATACAAAAGGAATTACACAAATGCCGTACAGTAATAAATGACCGGAATATTGCTTCTTAAAATTAAAAATTTGCACTGACTTCCTGCACCACCGCTTTAGTACGGCACTAGGTTTATTGTCATTTATTTTTAATCATCTATAAACTATAAAAAAGCCGTACATTAATAATTAATCGTAATTCCTCACTTGTACCTGGGAAATTCCATTTACTCATGTACTCACATGTACCGCTCAGAAATGACGGCATAGTGCTCAGAGTTATTTTCTGATATAGTAACAGCCTTATATGCGTTATTCACGATGGTTCATTTCACAGGTATTTTTTTTCCATGGGCTTGTAGTCTATTAAGGCTTCATATGGAGTACTGTTTTTACCTGGTAATCCTGGTATACCAACCGCCTGGGCCTTCGATTCAGAGACGAGCTATGAAAATCGTCGACGGCCCTAAACTTACACATGGCATTGAACCTTCAAGTTCAAGGAGAGACTTTGCCTCCCTTTGTGTGTTCTACCGATTGTAGAATGGGTTGTGTTCGGAAAAGTTGTTTGATTGATATGATGCCCACAGCCACAGCCTCCTTCTACAGTAGCACCATTGGTCATCGGCAGACCATTCATCCTCACATGTTGGAGCCAATATGGTCGCGAACTGTGCGGATCCGGAGAGGTTTTCTTCAGTGAAATATATTATGTAGACAAAGTTTTTAAGTTTCGATGTAGGGGATAAACTACCCGGAACTATGCATCCAATTTCAAAAATTCAACATAGTTTAGAATTGATCCTTCAGGGTGGACGCAGGCAGGACAGAGCGAAGACGAGGACATAACTACTGTAAGCGGCAGTCGCGTGATTAGTTTGTAACGACTGGACTAGAATCATGACCTCCGTCCGCTTTACATGGGACAGCATAATACTGAGAGTTTAAGCAATTTCCGAAGTTATTAGAGAGTGCGCGAGTGTTCTCTACATGCTTAATGTGGAATACTGTATATAAAGTAATATATGTATATATAGATAGATTCATTTACTCAGTATTATTTTTATTCTATACGATTAACAATGAAACCTAATCTTCTTGGCCGTTAAGTGGCTACAGCAAATAGACAACAAATAGACTCGGATCTTATTACAAGTTTTTATTTAGTTTCAACGTGGTATCTGTAATCAAATCTTGCTAGTTAAATTTGATCCAATTCCCAGTGTCAGATTGAACTGAAATTTGGCACAGTCGTCTTTTTCTCGTGACAATAAACGATTATCTAAGTGTCGCCATTTTTATTCCAATGTAGCGGCCGCCACAAAATGGCGATTTATAATTTTCACTTGAAAGCCTATAATATGGGTTTCAAATAAAAGGACTTGATGTACAAAACATATTAAGGAAACTTTCTAATACTTTATTTATAAACAACAAATAAAAGCTTGCTTTATTTTTTTTTGTTTGTCTTAGTTTTTTTTATTATTTGGCCAGACATTAGTCAATCTATAACAACAGAGATTATGCAAGGCATATCAAAGCTAAATGTTTGCGCGCTCGTGTGAAAACAGGACACGTCCCGGAAAGGTCGGGCCAAAGTGGGGCTTTACTTATCGCGTAGACGTGCCCTCTAGAATGCCAGAAATGTTGTCCACGGGAAATTGTTCTTTTGTCGAGGTAAATAACTTGCCGTTTCCGTCCTTCATCGCTTTTTCATACGTAAGCTGGACATTTTATTAATGTCCCATTATCAAACAACTAAATATACGAGGTTGTTTAAGAATTATAAAAAAAAAGAAATTATAGGTAATAATTTTATTTTTGGAGTCGAGACTCTTACCACGTGGGCTGACATTTTTTATGGCAACCGAGAATATGCTTTCCCTGGCAACAGCTGTCGAAACCTATATACACTTGCACAAAAGAGCATCATTCGCACGATACCATCCTCGCTGCAAGAAATCTTCCTTGCGAAGTGACTCGCAGTAATACAAAAATATACCATGGAATTATTATTTGGCTGGGGTCTTCTGTGCGGTGGACGTCCCTCAGGCGGATATTAACAACCCTAACCTGTCTTGCGATAGAGTCTCGTTCGTCAATGAGCAGACACCATGTGTCAAATGAGGAGACTTGCCGATTTTATAACGATATTTTTTTTTTAACGATAATGGTTAACTATAAATGGTAAACATAGGCGTGTCTATTTCGTTCTCTACGTATAATGATGACTATCATTATACGTAGAGAACGACTAGATCGAAATACTCCGGATCAGTAGTACCATTGACTAGTACCATTGATGGTACAAGTGACACAACTTTGTATCTCTAGTACCATTAAAGAAAAGTCAAGATATTCCCCGTGATAACTGAAGTTCTCATGATCTATTAAGGTCAAGGTAATTTTATCCAAATACTATGGAAGACTTAAAATAAACTAAAAGAATTAAGTGTCCAAACTGCGTCGAATAGGGGATTAAAGTAATATATTTCCATGTCGTAAATTACAATTCTACTACAAAAACTAAAATATGTCACGTGAAGCGTATAAAATATTTAAAGTATGCAGCAATTAGCACGTTTATGGCAAGATCAATACTGTGGGTTTTTATTTGGCATAATTTTATGGCGAGCTGGACGTATTCACTAAAATTGTAATACAATTCATGTTGTAGGTTCTTGCTACAAAAGTATAAGTTACGAGACGATTTAACGCATAAGTTTATGATCGTTAAAACATTTTGTACCTATACATACATATATCACCTATGCCCGATACATATGCCCGACGCCCGCCTGCTAACCGAGCCAGGCGCGTTGTTGCTGGATTAACATTTGGCATGGGTTTATGTTCTTTTTGTTTTTCTTTGTCGACAATTTGTTTTGGTCAATACTCTATAAGGAAGTGAACTTATACGCAGAGAAACGAAAGAAGTCCAAGACGATATCGCGATTGCGATGTTGCGTGCCGCGCTCCGTTTATCAGCATGCCTTTGGCGCTGCACCCACCTCATTCTTCATGGAGCACTACACATACGTAGATAGATGGATCTGCGACCTTCCCATTGTTCCCACTCGGATTACCAGACAATAATCTAATTTCCTACCTACAACTGAATTCAATAATGCCCTATTGTATTTGTTTTTATAAGTGAGTAGGCGCATTTGTATAGCATCGTTTCTGTGAATCACTTATTCATGAATACATTTTCGTGTTTATACCTTTCTCCATTTCTCCCTTTCGTTACTTTACTTTATGTGTTGAAATTACGTACCCGCAAAATACACAAAGGCCCGTCGAATGCGGGGCTTTGCGGGATTACATACCTCTAATAATGTAGGATTGAAAAGCTACTTCTCGCATTCGTTACTTTTACCTGTGGGTATCGTTAAATATAGCTCAATCCAAACTCAATTCCAATTATTTATTTGTTGTTCTTGAATGAACTTTGTAGAAAATCCTTCGCGTATTTATGATCACGTGTCATGGCATTAATTTAGTCAGTTCGAATCACTTAATCATATTAATGTAAAATGCAAGTCGAATAGTGATCGTCAAAGACTGCATTGTTTGTATAGTTAGGCACTGCAGTGCCGCTATTTCTCGCTGCATTTCCCTTGTTCCGGCGCCCATCACTGCGCCGCCACCGCCGCCGCGCCGCCCGGCTCACTCGAGTGCCTCTCCATGTCGGAATCCCGCTGTGTTGATGCAGTCCCATACCGAACACAAACTGTCCACTGTATACAAGCATAGATGTATTGTAACCCACTTTTTTGTGTGGTTATACATTGTTATTCGTTTCCAGGGGGCCTACCACAATCTTTTATAAAACCATCATGTTGCAGGAACGTTTTGTTTCAAGCTTAAAGTAATATTACTTTAATTCGTACCACAAACCTCAGAAAATAATATTGTTTTATACCTGCCGAGAGATGCGAAAGAACGAATGAACAGTTTTATCCCTGCTTCGAAAAAAACGAGACAACATTATATTTTCATATAGCGCTGTCTCTTGCACACTTTACAAACTCCAACTCACGCATGTATGTATACATAGCAAGGTGATTATGAAGATTTTGTCGACGTATTAAAAATCACATTTTTATTCTAAATGTGCTCAATTGAGCAAATACACTTAAAATTTAAATTTTAAACTCACCAAACATAATTTCTTCTAATAATATGACAAATAGTAAATAAAAAGAATAGAAAGACCTAGTGCTGCGGTTATAATTTTGTGGAGCGGAACGTTTCATTTATGTTGACGTCGATCTTCAAGGCCAAAAGAAGTACCTAGTTCGACGCGGAATTTTAAAATTGTTTCAGTGTTGTTTTTGTTTAGTCTTCTTTCAAATATTATTTTATAATAATATTGCGAAAATGTCGAGCAGCGAGTGAGTACAAACATATTAGTGTATGTAGTGACTTATTTATATACGACAAAGAGATGTATTTTTCTAGTTGTGTACGTTTATCACGCTTCGTGGAATTTCAAGTGGTCAAGTGGATTTTTGTTTACATTTGCAGCGCCAGAGTTCGAAGGGTTTCTGGGCGACAGCTAGAAGTTTTATGGGAATTTTTAAATTCTCATAGGGATGTTGCTGTCGCCTACAACCGATCTCTCCAGGCGAATGAATACTCCACGAGGAAATGGAGAGAAGTGGCGGATATCCTCAACTCCCAAGGCGAGGGAGTTCATAAAGACTGGAAAGGCTGGTCTAAGGTAGTACATAATTATTGAATACGTGCATTCATACTTTTAATGTTATTAAGTGTTATTAAGTATACATATGCTTTACAGTACTGGGTGGACTATAAGGCAAAATTAAAAAGAAGAGCCATTGCCTTACGTTCCGCCCAGATGAGGACTGGAGGAGGCCCTTCCACTGAACAGCCCTTGACCGAAATGGAAAAGAGATTCCTTCAAATACTAAGTGAAGATTTAGGGCAAGGGATGCCGGGTATCCAGGTGGAATCAATTGTACAAGTAAGTGAATAAAAAATATATATATATGAATATCAAATAACAAATATTTTTGTTTTTGCATACTAGACTCACACAGTAATAAACAAAAAATGTCATTACTTGGCAATTATTTGCATAAAAAGAAATCTTACTATCGGTACTAAAAACAAGTGACTTCCTCCCAGTAAGTTACTTGTTTTTAGTACCGATAGCGGAATAAATTTACTGGCTGGTATAATATAAAAAGAACACCTCAACATTTTGAACTCAAACAATTTTTATACTGTAGTATATAAATTGTTGTGGTGTGGTGGCAAACAAGCATACACCGCATCTGATGTCAAGCAATTATCGTACCATATTACCGCTTGTAACATGAAATGTGTCACTCACACGTTATCATTACTACAGCTAACAGACTCCTCGCTCAACTACGCAACTCAATATCTGGTGACCTTACTT
The DNA here is from genome assembly GCA_937001555.2 of Hypsopygia costalis. Lineage (NCBI taxonomy): Eukaryota > Metazoa > Arthropoda > Insecta > Lepidoptera > Pyralidae > Hypsopygia > Hypsopygia costalis. The sequence continues at coordinate 23,053,323 of OW443332.2, forward strand.
ACTTGCAAGAGCACTAATTCTATATACTATTCCTCTGGATAATTGCTATTTGGCTGTATTCATGTTTCAGCGAAATAGATAATTTACAAGTCGTTACAAATGTCATCACATGAATGTTCCTCTTATGCTGAGACTGAATCCGAAAACTCATTATGGCAGGAAAGGGGTGTAAGTGGTTCATCAACATCTTTGAACCTCACCTGCACACGGTGCACCCTGCTGACTGACAAACGAAGCTCTGGCGAAGAGAGGTATCCCTAGCTCTCTTTTCGCATAATTGTAAGCTACCCGACTGGGGAATGTACCTCCACCTCACAGAATCACCAAATAACAATTCCCTTGAGGGTTGTGTTCCTGCGAGTGAGTGAGGTCACCAGAAAGGAAGGAGATGCTGCGTTGGCAGCGGGGGTCGCGGCGCGCGGGAAATTTTATTTTGCGAGCGTTAATATGGCTACGGTAACCGATTCACATCAGGCGGGCCGCATGCTTGTCTGCCACCTGACGTAGTATAAAAAAAACCTTTCTAATTGTTAGTTACTAGGCATACTACGACTAGGCATTGTATATTTTTTTTATCCGTGTCACTGACTACCTATAGTGGGTCTATTCTGAAAATAATGGGGTGTAAGAGGTTCATCAACATCTATGAACCAAAGCCAACTTCACCTGCACGCGGTGCAACCTGCTAACTGACAAACGAAGCTCTGGCGAAAAGAGAGGTAGGGAGCGTAATTGCAAGCTACCAGACTGCAAAATGTATTCTGTGAGGTGGAGACCTCACAGAATACAGTAGCTAAATAACAATTCCCTTGAGGGTTGTTGTGTTCCTGCGAATTTTATTGGGAAAAATAAATATTTTCTTTTTGTTAACAGCCTTCAGGAAGTACTGCTGCTGCTGATGTGGGAGAATCTCCAGCCTCCCAATCTATTTTAATCCTTGACCCACCACTTCCTATCCAGGAAATCCCGCTCGAAGAGCATCCTCCCCAAGACATAGCACTCCAACATCCAATTGCAGCATCCCCAAACAGAACCCCTACCATCTCCCCACAACCGCAACCCGCCGCGGCAGCAGCAGGACCAATAAGATCCCCAAGACGCCGGCGTCGGAGGCGAGAGCCTCCAATGACTCAAGAGGCTGCTAGACGTGCCCTCGTTCAGTCTTCTCAACAGCGAGCAGATGCTGCTGTTAGAAGTATGACAGCTTTGGAGGGGATTGAGCGAGGGATAACTAGCATAGTAAACACTTTGCATAGGATAGAAAGGTGATTATTATAAATAATAAATTCAAATTCTTTGTCGATAAATCAATATAGTTCTTTTATAATTCAACAAATAAACATTACATTAAATATTACATAAATGTTAGCATGTAAATACATTACATTGATATGTCAGATGAATATTATATTTAGTTAATTATTCATTAAATAATAAGTCTGGTAGTAAAATTTAATTAAATATTTATTAAATAAAATTAAAAATATTAACTAAATCATTTACAAACATCTTTGGATGTTACACTTTCATCAACATGTATTTTTTTTATATAAGAGGGTGGAAAACGAGCATGTGGGTCACCTGATGGAAAGCAATCACCACTGCCCATGAAGATTCAAAACACCAAGGGGTCGCCGATCCGTTGCCAGCCTATACTTCTTCTGTCCGGAGTGTGCTATAAGGCTTATAATATATTTTGTTAAAACTTAATTAACATAGAACTAATCTATACCATATTGTAATTACAGATCTATCAATGCCGCCTTTGCCAGAGCTCCTGGACAAGAGCATTCCGAGTAGACGAGCCCTGCTGGAGGGCAATGTTGCTGCTTCGTAATCGTGGATGCTCTACAGCTCCAGCATGCAGCTGAAATTGGGCTTCTTGGTTCACCTCTTCGCTGTTTAATTGTTGGACAGGAGTGTTTGCTCTATTGCAAATGTTATGTAATATCACACAAGCATTTACAATAGAGCCTGCTACTTCTGGTGCGTAATGCAACACCCTGTGTACAAGTAAGCAACGAAAGCGAGCTTTGAGAAGTCCAATTGTACGCTCAATGATGTTCCATGCGCGAACATGTAGATTGGTGTAGTGTGCCTCTGGTGTGTCTGGTGCTGCATCCAGTATTGGTGTCATCATAGTCTTCCTCAATGGATATCCAGAGTCACCTATAAGTTCAAGAATAATAAAATTACAAAGAGGCATCCAAAGACTGGACCAATTTTTACCTTAGAAATTGGAAATTAGTATGATAATGATGTTATGTATATGATGGAAAAGTTTCATTGAAGACAATAAGTATTTCTTGATTTGTAAAAATAATTCCTTAATTTAAATTACTTAATTTCTTTATTTGTAATAATTTGGTATTTTGTGTTCATGTTTATAATTTGAACTGTAAATTGTTTATTAATAAGTTATATGTGACATTAAAATTACTGTTATCATTTGATGTTATTTATCTTTTATGAACAAAAAACATACCAAGAAACCAGATGTTCTCTGTATTGCTAAGTTCTTCCAAATGAGTTTTCAGTGGATGATTAGTCCAAATTAAAGAATCGTGAGTAGCACCACCATGACTTGCATCTACACTTGTTATCTGCATGTTTGCATCACAAACCTGGAAATTCAAAATAATTTTATTTATAAAAAAAATGTGATGGGATCTTAGGCTCTAACTGCAAACCAACCGTGCAGCCCGATTGCAGTCGGTGTGCAGTGGGCGTGCAGTTCCATCGACTGCATGCTGATTGCAAGCTAGCTGCACAGTCGACGTGCGGTCCTAATGCAGTTGGACCAATTGCTTTAGAGCAATTAGTTTGCAGTCAAGATGCAGTCATTGGAACCGCGCGCCCACTGCACACCAACTGCCATCAGGCTGCACGGTTGGTTTCCAGTTTCATTGCAGTCGTACTAACTGCATTCAAACTACAAATTTGCAGTGGAATTGCAGTTGAAATGCAGTCTGACTGTCTAGAGCCTTACTCGTATAGGTATTTCATGTAAACAATTTGATAATTACCAATTTTGTACAACTGCCCTATAACATTGTCATATGCATAATTGAGAATATTTATTATATTTTTAAATTGTTGATATTTGAAATGGGAATAAATAAATACATAATTATGGCAATTACATACCAATTGAACATTCAACGAATGATAATGCTTGCGGCAATAAAATCTCTCTTCATGGAGTGTAGGCCGTACTATAGCCACATGACTCCCATCTATGCACCCCAACACTCCAGGAATTTTGAATTTATTGTAGAATCTAAAACATATAATTTCATATTCACAGTAAATTGTTTTACCTCATTTTCAATTATTTCTTTCACCGGTCACCTCTGAACAATAAATTATTTTAATGTTACTAATATTAATTTGCTCACTCTGCTTTTATTTTGTTCCGTTCTTGATCATTGGCGGGGAAGTGAATATACTTTTGCCTCATCTGCAGTGAATTTAGACTGCTGAGCCATAAAATGTCCCTCTATATTACCTGTAGGCCGTTGGTATGAGCCACTTGCATAAAAGGACAGAGCAGTCAATACCTAAAAGTATGCAAGAAATGTATATGCTTATGTACTTGTTAGTTACATGTATCACATAGTTTATAACAGCATCAATAGAATACCTTCGTGTCTACAGACAAATCTGTAGGTTTAGTAGGCCTCGTCATCATAGGCCGTAATTCATCACATATTATTATAGATTATGAGCGAGTTCCTTCGTCAGCCTATAACGTTTTACAAACTCCGCGTCGTCTACATTGAAGGGGTCACATTCTTCACGTAACCTTCTTCGACGCAGCTTCTTCGTTATGTTTGTTTCAGCGTTATCTGCTTCCAGAAACTCAAAAATTTCATATTCATTGGTCATCTAGAATCACATCACATTTTATTGTAATTATGGATTTCTATGCAAATACACCACACATTTTACAAAGATTTACTAAAATAAATATTTCACTTACTTTTACACGTAAATAACAATTAATTTGTACAAAAAATGAAAAACAATGTTGTTTCCGCCGTGTTAAAGGAACTTTTTTATGCCTGCTAAATTTGACATAAAAACAATATTGCTCTGTGTCAAAAGGCACGTCATGGTACGCTTAAAGTGAATGATTTGCCCGATGACGTCACAAAACTTCTTGAGAAAACAATATTACAGTAAGCTTACTTTTAAGACGTTATGGTACGAAATCTCGGAGTAAGGTTAAAATAATACTGCTATAAGAGATGGTAGTAGGCCCCCAGAAGCGTTTTGTGAATTGACATTGATATCGAATACATGTGTACCTAACGAAATGTACAATCGTGACCTTTCTGAAATTGAGGTTTTCCCTATTCGATGTGAACACGAGCGCGGCCGGCCCGGATCATATTGTGTGTAATGTAGAGTGGCGTTTCAGTCGTTTCAGCCCACCGATCGCTATCGGACAGCATAGTTGTAGGACTGCGGACGTCAGAATTTTTTATTTAGCCTTTGATTACGACTTTACTACCGATACTACGCCTGGTGTTAAATAAGTATACAACCCGTCTGATGTAAGACGATTACCGTAACCTATAGACGCTTGCAATGTAAGTATTGCTTGATCGCTGACACCCAGAGTGCTAACGCAGCATCTCCTAACGCACCTGGTGACCTCACTCGCACCAACACAACAATCCTGAGAACTGTTATTTGACTACTGTGTGGTATTTCTCCAGTCGATTATGACATGTCTTACCTGTTTTCCCTTCGCCTAGTTATTTAGTAGTAAAGGTGCATCACGTGCAGGTGACGTCGACTTTAGCTCTAAACATGTTGGTGAAGCCATTTACACCCCACTAACTTAGTCAATTTTATATTTACATTTGACTATTTACATGAAAATAGATGATAATTATCAGTAAGTTTCATATCCAGTATTATGAAACAATAGCAAAAAGAAGCATCTTTTTTGCATGCATAATATGGAGCTACGATTTTTTCAATTCCTGATTGTATTTAATATATATAACATGAACATATTACGTTAACTTAGTCTGTTCATCTGTCCACGTCGTGAGTCGTGACAAATGAGCGCTCGTTGGATTTATTTTTGTGGGTTCACGTGTTACGGGGTGTATGACGTCGTTACGGGTTTTTTACCCGACTGCCGAAGAAGGGAGAGATGTTTTTCGACATTTATGTTAGACATACATGTATGTCTTTTTGGGCACGCTCTACAATCGTTTGACGGATTTTTTGTTAAGTTCATAGCATAAATTCTTTAAGTCGGGGGTTTCAAAATTATTTTATTCTTTTTCAACTACGTTTTAACCGTCGTGGGGTTTTCAAAATTTTTACTTTTGTTGTTATGGTTAGTTATGTTTTCTATACAATATTCTATAACTATTTTAATTATTACTTTTCTACACTCTGTATTTTCTGCTCATAAAATAGATTAGATGAAATTGCTAGATAGTAATTGGAATTGTCGGCTGGTATTCGTTTGTCGGAGCAACAGGTAAAGTGTGTATTGTATAGCACAGGTATTTGAGGTCACGCAAGCACGCGACGGCGTAACTGGCGGGCGGGCGGCCATACGCACCGCCCACCGGCCGCGGCGTCATCCTCGCGCATAACTAATTTTCCTTGTAAAACTAATATTTCACGGGACGGTCAGTACTGATCAATGAACTATTCCGATAAACACTCGGTCAAATTAGGGACATTGATTCAATAACTGTTGATAGTGAACAAAATTGTAAATTTTATATCGGTGATACTATGTTACGAAATTGTTATAACGTATTAACTAACAGCATATCCCGGTAGGTACATGTGAATAGTGTATATAATGTAATTTTATATTATCACTAAAGTGTCATTGTTTTATACTACAAATTGTTATGGTTAGAAGATAGAAGATATTCCTTTGAATTCATTGTTATCCAGAATCATTCCGGTATTACGAGGCAATCTCCTTATCGTTCGCCTCCATAATCTCAAAGGACAGTGATACTGACAACTTTATGTTTCGAATCGGTACACTATACGGTATATTTTATGTCTGATTTCTGGCAGTCTAAAAGTTTCAACCGTACCCGAAACAATAAGTATAATAATCATTCTGACAAGTGTGACAACGTGCGTATTAAAATGGGCACTGTGTTCTCCTTTAACTTTATACACATGGATCATGAAACCCTGAGAAGACGATGTTTGCTCCAAGTAATAAACAATATAAAAAAACAGTAGCAATGATGCGTTTGAAGAAGCCAAAAGTAATATTTAACAATAAATTAAAATTACTAGGAACTATAAAAAATAGCAGCCTTCCGCGTTGCATTGCTTATGAGTAGCGGGCAGGTGGTCACCGTGTGGTACGACTATTTTATGATGTGACGTATTGATATGTGTCAGTACCAATTAGACCGTCCAATCGAAAAGTATCACAACACGCGCCGACCGGGACTGCGACAATCGTGGCAATGAATTCAGTAAAGCACCACTCGGCTGACCGATATGCTGTTCAATAGATCCTTTAGTTCCCGACTGCGAAACGAAAAAAAGGAAGTTGTTCTCGGTAATTCAAGTAATTATTCTCATGTTGACGTGTGCTTTTGTAATCCGTCTGTCACTAGCAGTAATTACAGGTCCCCGCCGGCTGGCCAGTACGGCACGACATTACTGTAGAGTGGATGTCTATTAAATGAAGACGTTTTACATGTCTGTTATGAAGGTCGTTGTGTAATTGTCCCTGACTCGATGTACTCGACAGCTTTGCGTGCTTTGTGCTTTAATGAGGATGTGTTGTGTTGTGCTGTTATTTGTATTCAAGTTAACTAATAATTGTATGAGTTAATCGCTTACAGTGTTGTTTAGGCATCGACACGTAAACGAATTTCGTGGTCAACATTACGAATGAAACAAATGCAATTCTAGTTAGTCACTCTCACTTCTACGAAATTTATTAAGTTTTCCATAGACATCATGAGATATGGACTAAATATTTAATTTTTTTGCATTCCCATATCTTACGAAATATGGGCACTCCTCTCTCGCAATATGTCAAAGATGTACATCTTTGACATATTTCGAGAGAGGAGTGCGACAATCTTTTCATGTTTTTATTTTTCTTATGAAGGTTTTTATTTGGCTTATGCATATACATATGCACATAACACACAGAATATGCGATTAGGGTCTGTGGATTATATATATATATATATATATATATATATATATATATATATATATATATATATTATATATATAATATATATATATATATATATATATATATATATATAGAATATGCGATTAGGGTCTGTGGAATACTATTCTAAAATACTGCAATGCCTGACATTGAATAGAAACCACAGTATTTTTTTCTTATTCTCATCTTATTGAGATTTTTTTTTTTTTTTTTTTATACTACGTCGGATGGCAGACAAGCATACGGCCCGCCTGATGTGAAGCGGTTGCCGTAGCCATATTAACGCTTGCAACATAAAATATAACTCGCGCGCCGCCACCCCCGCTGCCAACGCAGCATCTCCTTCCTTCCTTTCTTTCTGGTGACCTCACTCACTCGCAGGAACACAACAACCCTCAAGGGAATTGTTATTTGGCTGCGGTATTCTGTGAGGTGGAGGTACATTCCCCAGTCGGGTAGCTTACAATTACGCTCACTACCTCTCTTTTCGCCAGAGCTTCGTTTGTCAGTCAGCAGGGTGCACCACGTGCAGGTGAAGTTGGCTTTGGTTCAAAGATCTTGATGAACCACTTACACCCCATAATATAATAATAATAGATAAACTTAGTGTCATTTTAATTTGTTCATCACATCTACGGACTAAATTTGAGCTCTTCGTGGTATGGGATCCCATATAAACTATTGTGAAGCGATTATCAGATTTAGAAAGTACATCTATGGAAGCAAAGTTATTGTAAACCTAGTAGTCGACGTGTCATTTAGTAAACAAAGTCTCTTTTCGATTTGTTCACCACATCTACAGAAACAGGTTTGGTCCTCCATAGCATAGTATCCGTTAAAAGCTACTGTGGTCATTATTTAATTTAGAGAAAAATATCATTTCAGTCTATTCAGCACATCCACGAATATAACTTGGGATCTCCATAGTATGGGTTCATAAATGAATTGTTATAGAGCCATTGTCTAATTTAGATAAGATAAATAAAGTGTCCTTTCCATCTGTTCAACGCGTCCACCAAAACAGTTTGGGTCTTCTATTGTATGGGATTAATCCCATAGATATTATAGTAGAGCCAATGATGTAATTTGGATTATGTTATATTTTCATCTTCGGAGTAAGCTTCCTGGTCTTTGGTAACTAACCATGCAAATAGAGTAGCAGGAATTCGCTGGTGTATAGAAAAATATTTGAGCTATCGCCATCAAAGTGTCATGTATAAAAAATAAACTATAAAATAGCTGGTCGTATTATTTATGGCCCTATAAAATAACATGACTTCAACTGAAATATGCATCAATACGAGTATATCGATATCAAAAATTATTATCGTGGATGAACGCTCACTTATATCGACTTAGTACAATAGTGGTCGGCTGCCGCCTGCAATGGTTTATGTTGGAGTGTATGGTATTTATTGATTTTGCCATTCAGCCTTTGTCCGAAGGTGCAACGGTACGTAGCGATACACCTATGCACAACAATAACACCATCTATATAATAAGTATAATTGAAGCAAAATCCAGCTAACTCAATTTTGTAAGCGCCATACAGCGGCGAGAAGCCCCGAGAACACGCGATACATGTGACTGTAACCTACTAATTTCCTGGCTATGTCGGGTAGTCTTTTTAGGTATATTCCTCTATGTAATGTTATCTAGGTCTTTATTTTTGCGTACGTTATGGGTGCTAGTTTATGTATGCTAGTTTAGAACATTATACTTTGTTCACCTGCGTGTTGAATCAACCTTGTGGAGTAATGTTTTTTCTTCCGCTACTAAGGCTTTACGCCCTTTAAATAATCTGGCGTGCCTTCTCACCCAGATTTCTAGCGAGAACCTCGAGGACTGCTAATTTATAAACTAACGTCACTATTGGAAAAAAATAGTAGTTAAAAAAAAAGGAGCGCACTTAAATGTTAACTAAAACATCTAGTGAGCTTTGTTCACGAAGTATATATATTTTTATGGTAATATTTTATTATTGATCTTTCTTAAGAAACATACCATCCGCCTAAGCGGTCATCATAGCCAATGGACGCTTGCAACGTAAAAGGCATCAATGCATCCCTGATGCGTTACTGTCCCTTTAAAAATTCGTTCTCGTCTTACTTGATGAGCACAATTCTGTAGTCTCCACGGAAAACCTCAGCAGGGAGTTAATAGTACAACTCAGGAGAGCGGTAGAAGTGGCTCTAACTGTATAATTTACCCTTGTATTCAGTAATTAACCCACTTAACGCTATCGTTTGTTTAAACGATCATGACAACAAAAAAATATTACGGCGACCCGGGGGTACTTGAGATTTTGTTTATAAATTATAAGCACATGTCACACGTCTATGCATTCATTCCAGGAAGTTGACCCACTTAGAAGTTCAGTGTCTTGATTTTATACGCGTTATTGTTTTTGGATTTTAGTCATGAATATTTCAAGGTATGTAAAATGTTTCATTATTCAATTTTTTTATTTAGTTGCTCCTAAAACATAAAGAATGTACCCTTAATGACGTAAAATAAACATTTACAGAATGTTTTATTCATCAAAAGATATGTTTATTTCAAAATCTTTAGATGGATCGTTATAACGAACAATAGGGACATGAGGTACTATAAGAACATTTTTGTATGTTTCAGGTCGAAGTATTGAAATCTCACATTGAATGATATTATTGAAGAATTGGATCACATTGACGAAGCAGATCCGATTCCCGATGGTATAACAATTTTTCCTCCGGAGAGTTGTAATGCAGAGATGAAGATTTGGGAGATGAAAATTTTGTGTCTTTGCAAAATTTACCTGGGCGGCAGCTTAGAGCTACAGCTGAACTATATTTCAACAACAGTGTATCCGACGAAAGTGAAGATGACGAAACGCGACTAGCTCATCTTTCAAAGCGAATATGCCTGGAAACAACAGAAACTGGTCCAAAAAATTCATCACCCGAGCCAAGTACCTCTTCAACAATGCCTGTATTACCAGCAACTTCAGCCTTCTACCATAAATGAGAATATGGGCGGTGTCGACAGATCTGACCAAAACATTGGTTTATACAGGACATCAGTACGTGGAAAAAAAAGGTTTAGATATGGCTACACATAACGAATGGCAATTATACAAATTAAATGGAAATAACCATTTAAATTTCGAAGATCTATTGCTACTGGTCTGCTGGAGACCTACAAGAAGGAGGATTCAAGGAAATCTACACGGACATCGCAAGGTCTTCATGAAAATTCAAGATATGATAATATTGGCCACATTGTTATGTATAGACCAAATCAACTGCGATGCGCGATTTGTCACAAAAATGCAAGTTTTTACTGCAAAAAATGTAATATTTCGCTGCATCCAAAACATTGTTTCAATGCATACCACACACCACAATAAAATTATATTATTATAGAAGTTATAATCTATGTAATTAAATATTTTTCTTTTATTTTATTGTTTTATTCAGCAATTTTAGCCTTACATTTGCAGAATATCTATCACACTCCATAGTAGCGCATTTTACTAGCGTTTGTTATAACGATCATCATTTTCCGGCATTTCCACCTGTCAAAGATTTTTTTTCGTATTTTTTTCAGACTTTCTGAGACATACTTAGCATAATATGTGAATTTGGTTGACATTGAAGAAAAAAAAAATCTCAGAGATATCTGGGTTAAGTTTGTTATGTTAGTTGGGGTGCTCGGGGCGGAAACATAAACAGAATCTCACAGCAAATAAAGTACATACGTAATATAATTTCTCAGAAATACTGCGTGTCTTCGACGCTAACTAATGTCTGAGGTTTCGGTTAATCATTAATTCAGAAGGCGATGCTTTCGTTTGTGAAATCGATCATAAATACACCGCGATTACTGTTACTTCAATGATTGATCGTGTTTGTTCTTACTTTGATGAATTATTGTTTGCGATCAAAGTAAGCTCGACGGAAAGTTAAATGAAAATTAGTTCGTTGGCGCGATTTGGCCTCTGCGCATTCAGCTACGAAAGTCTGTAGCTCGTAGCGGCCCTCGTAGCTCCAGTGGAGCGACGCGACAATGTACACTAATGATGTTGACACTAGAGGCGCGCTCGATCCGCGCCCGCCGCCGCCGACGGGCGCGGGCCGGCCACCCTCCGCTCCCCGCACATCCTCCACTGCACTTAACCTCACACGTCACTAAACGTAGCGTCACAGAAATGTGCTCAAATCGTATTAAGCCACTTTATCGTCTTTGTCTTTTAGCATAACCGTATCAGTACCAAGGATGAGGGCTTTTAATTTAACTTGAGAACCTCGAGTTATGCTAGAAAAAGTTTTAATATATACTTTGATTTTGTTATTATATTTAACTAAGCTTTTTTATACAACTTAGGTGACAATAAGCATACGTCCTGCCTGATGGTAAGCAACTGCTTACCATTTGAAAACATCAAATCCATCGTCTACATAACTATGTAGACGCTGGATTTGATGTTTTCAATATTTCATCTTTATTACATATAATCTTATTACAAAAGGCGAACTTAATGCTTTAATAAACAATTTATTGAAAGGTTATTACCCGTCTCATGTGAGCCACATCAGTGATAACCGTAGTAAAAGTACCTTGTTTTGTTATCAGTAAAGAAAAAATATATCGTAACTTACAAAAACGTAACTCTCTGTCTCCACAAACAAGTAACACATCTCGTTTCACTAGTCTAGTACGTCGGCAACTCAATGACAGCATGAACCGCGATTCAACCAAATGTTTGTGGCAGCTTTCTTGTTGTACGTGTCTCTATCTGGCTCTTATATTTAAACTGTAATCCTGTTCTGCACGCTTATTTTTATAATTCCAAATATTGTTTTAAGATTTATGGATTAAAGTCTATCATTATATCATGACGAAATAAAATATATCGCTACGTAAACCAATAATATATGTAAATCAGCTGCAGGTGTCTGAGATTTTAAAAATGCGTGCGAATTAGGTTTAGCGGGTATTACTGCATCCACTTCAGTATAACAACCCTCATTGATCCCGCGCACTAGTTGTCTCCTAATTTGATACTACAGGCCCCCTAGCCAAGTGTAATTCGTAGCGTAACGAACGTTAGATAGATCACGTGATATTTGTCAAAATCGAACATTTTAGTATGAGAATTGACAAATGTCAGGTGATCTATCTAACGTTCGTTACGCTACGAATTACACTTGGCTAGGGGGGCTGGTCGTATTACATGAAATTTGCTAACCATTTTGTCGCTCAATTGGTAACTTAGTCCAAACTTCTTAACGTTCGTCCTTGAATGGTCTTATTGTAATGGTCTTAGAATTAACATGCTAGTGCCCGATATCCATCAAGATAGGTGGCATAGTTAAGGAGTTCTTCAAGGAAATGGCTTAATTTAGATTCACTTGATGATTTTATTATCTGTGTCGTAGGCTCCATCATGTTCCACGTGCGGCGGCGGCCGGCGGACTCTCAACCGCGGCGTCGAAAGAAAAAAGCGGGCGGCTCCAGCGTGTCTAGCGGCGGCCGCCCCGGCAACGACCCGGTGTTGGTGGAGGTTGCACCCGATGGCTCCACACTCGAGAACGGACGGAGACTACGGGTCACAGATGTCATCGAAGTGAGTCCCGGAGATAGGTTTAGCGGCGTTCACCAGCAGTGACTGATCGTCTAAGACGACTGGAATATTAATGAGTTAAGAGCCAAGTTCCACTAAAGCGGAATAAGAGACGTGTTTGAAACGAATTTCCTTATCGCACGTTATATTCCAGACACTTGGCAAAATATAATATTTTTTAAATCACCATACTTGTTCGTTACATCCAAAACATATCCAAAGGCTTTTTAATATTTATTATTGAATATCTATGGTTACATCGAAGCTCAATTTTCGGAATCTGAAATTCGATCTAATTTTTCTTCAGCCTAAGCGATAGGGTCGCGGTGTTTTCAAGCCGCCCAAAACCCACTAAAGACCAACTGTCTTTAATACATAATATACGAGTATAGCGAAAGGAACTTCGTTTCAACCGGGTTTCTCAACATACTCTATAGATACTTGCAATATAAGGGATAAAGTTAGCGCGCTGATACCATCATTGCTAACGCAGCATATCCTCACGACTAATAACCTCACTCGCTGGAACACAACTAACCCCAGAAGTATTGTTATTTCTCTGCGGTCTTCTGTATGGTAGAGGTAGAGTTAAATTCGACATGTCGTACGCCACCTTCGCCAGAGGTTTCTTTGTCACAGGCAGGTGAGGTTGACTTTGGCTCTAAAGCCCTGAAAATTCAACAGTGTCGAGATACAGCTATGGAAGCCTATCTGTCGAGAGATTTTTTAGTTATTCAACTTTACCCTCGACATGAGTGTTTGCTTACAGTGAAATCCCCATCTATTTTACATCTTAACTTTTCATGAATGGTTGCCAAATAACTTTATATTTTTACTTACTTATTATTTGAAATTCATGTTTGGTATTGTTTGTAAGGTGGGATCCGGCAACGGCACGACCCTCCAGCTGTACGGGCCGTCGATCCAGCCGCGACACTGCGTGGTCGCGCCGGCAGAGGGCGGCGGCTACACGGTGACGCCGCTGCACACCGACGCGCACGTCTACGTCAACGGCCGACGGATCATGCACTCGCAACGACTGCAGGTAACTTGCTTTGATGAAAAGATGAATAATGTAAACTGGAGTGTTAAAAATTACCAAAAAAAAAAAGAACTTTTTGCAAACTTTTGCTCACTGTATAGCAAGTAGCTTTCCTCATATTTATAACCAATAATAAAATTAACACATCTAATGACACTTCATTAATTAAAATGTTTGAGGTTTGTGCTTGGCGCGTACTCTTGATAAGTAGCAGTGGCTGTGACTTGTGTGCGGCTGTGGCTTCGCAGTGACATTTTGGTGATCCTTTGAGTCGAGCCCCCGAGCACAGCCTCTAACTGTGCTGTATTGTCTTCTTAGAGAGCGATGTTAGATATAATTTGCTGCATGGACTCTGTTCGAGAGCACGAGAGAGAAAGAGTGTGTTATAAAAAGTAAAAAAATAAATATTTTTATCTTATATAGCCTCCAAAAAAAAAAAGAATAAAATATTTATTTGATATAAAGAGGTAGGGCATTGCGTATTTTGTAAGCTGCCTGACTGGGAAAGTACTTCCACGTTAAAGAATACCGCAGCCAAATAATAATTCCCCTGAGATACAAAACGTAATTTAACACGAAGCAAGCCGGCAAGGTGCCTATAAATAAATAAATATATTATTATTCTACACGGTTGTCAAAGATATAATATTGCATACATACAAGCGATAAAGCATTATAAACCATTTTCTATCATTTCAACATCTTGTCTGTCTGTTGTCAACTTGTCAACAGCGTGTCAAGACCAAGTTACTGAAGAACACGTTGAGATTTCAAGTTGAAATACTATTATTATAATATCATGGTAGGGGTCCACTGGCCTTCGTCAACTCGCAGTTGAGCAGCGTGGTGGAGTATGCTCTAAACCCCTTCTATTTAAAACCGTATCCCAGCAGTTGGATCAGTAAGGGTTGACGACAAAGAAGCAGGGGTGGCAAATGCTGATTTATAGTGGAGAGCGTCCGTGTTGTTCGATATTTATGACACAATAAAAATCTTTGTACCTATTCGCAATACTCAAAGTGTAGAAGTCGGATCATAAACATAAAACGCGGGACTTAACTCTGTTGCACGTGAATATTTTATTTCTATTGTATTTAAATTTACGTTGCTCTACTTACTGAATTCTTTGTTACGTTATATTTACCGCGTAAAACATTCCATTTCACCGAGCACTTAACATAAAGTCGCTCGTTTCCGTAACACGACACTACCGGAAAACTCGGTTGATGGAAGCGCCACCTATGTACGAGTATTGGTATGTGCTACGAACTCTCAAAATTAAAATATAATACATTATGCAATAGTGCTTCAAAGCTGGTTTGTGCTTCTATTTTTTAAAGGGAATATTTTTTAATTAAACTTCCACTTTGTGTAGAGACGTGGTTCTTTTTTATTTTTCACAAGCACATGAAAGACAAAGTAACATTCATTTCACAGTCGGTTACTCTTTTTCTTTATTAAGTTCGGTACGAACGTGTAAAATTCGATGAGTAATTTATTGTAATAACGACGAGCCTAAGTACATTAATTTCACAGTTGGTTAGCACTTCTTTGATTTATTAGGTAAATCTTGGCCCCTACTCCTATTTCTAAAAGGTTTGCTACTATTTTAAAAAGGTTTCCTACATCAATTCATATTCAACACACTACTGGCATGCCAGTGTCTCGTCAATCGAAGTAATTTAGACCGTACTCCACCACACTGCTCAACTGCTACCTAATAATTATTTCTTGCTTGAAAATAAAATGGCAATGGAAGCATATAACTTGGGATGATTGGAGCATCTGTCGTTTTGAGACGAAACAGGAATAAATGGATGAATACCATTGATGTTTTTCCTAATGAACCGTTTTGGTCATAATTATCACGCTTGACATGCGGGTTCGTGATGGCAGTACGTACCTGCATGTCAAGTATGTACGGCCGTTCGCTCCGCTGCTGCCCATCATCTGGTATTGTTTATTCCGTCTTGTCTGCTATGGCATCCACGAGATGAGTATGATGGAGAGAGCCGACCGTAAATTATAGGAGGAATTAATGATAGTTTATCGCTTTTATCGTTGAGGTTGTAACTAAAGATTAATTGTACGGTCACGTGCAAAGATGCATATAGAATTTGCGTTAAGAAAGAGAAAGCAGCAACACTGTGCCCTCTCCTCCCGGTCCGTCTTTAAATTAGTAGTCTTTAGTGATTTGCTCTCGTAAAATTATAAGATTTTTTGTTTCCTAATAATATTAACTTTGACACACGAAAAAAGAAATATCGAGGAGCCCTTTGCTTTATAACTAAAACTTTATGTACCTGTACACAGTGTACATAATGTATAGGTAAAGGCGAGGGAACATCGATCTCTCTCGGGCGTTTGTTTATTGCCGTTTCTTCAGAATAGAAGTTAATGAACCAAAACCGATGCGGAGGAGCGTTATGCGGAAAGTATTCCATTACACCCGCCTCGCTGAAATACGGATTAGGTATTTCGTTTTAGACTGCTCCTCTACCGCACTGTGATATAATGATAAATAAAGCGATCCCTCTTATTTCGTAACTCAACCAATGATTGTTTCGAATAAACGGTAATTAAGGGGCTCCTTACGATTCCACCAGCGTCATTTGTGTAAAAGTTATTATTCGATAAATACACAATTAATGAATAGAAATAATGTACACAATTTATTTGTTATGCTTTAGCTTCAATATATTATATTATTATTAATTGGAAAATAATAACATGAGCCACAAAAAATACTCAATGACACAGAAATACTACGTTAGGTTAGGTTTGGTATGTTTTATATCAACTTTAGTGCCCAAGTCAGTATAATAGTCGCCCAGTTTCACAATTTTAGATGTTCGGTTTATTACTACCCTTATTAATTGTGTATTTAGCAAATATTTTTTTTTATTCTATCGTTGTTCCCCTTACTGTCTGTAAGCGTAACGAGCCTCTTAAAGCGGCAATATGCCATTCATTACACGACATAAATGTTACACATTATTTGTTGATGTTCAGAGGCGTACATAAATCGTGTTTCGTGTAATAAATTGGATAGAACGCCGTAAGGGTATAGTTATGTGCGCTTCATGTTTTCACTTTTATTTTGTGTTGTAGGGATAGAGATGGGCAAAATTCCGGGCATTTACGATAAATTCCCAATATGTACATATAAATTCCCTAATTATGACCAAAAACTAGGCATTTATTGGACTTATTAAGTTTTTTTTTAAGAGTTTTGATCGTCTCCTTGACGGAACCATTTACTGTCAATGGAGAAAACATGAACATACTACTTTTATCTTGAGCTACCAGAAAGGTTTCTGATTTGTGACGAATTTTTGCATTTTATATTTATCTACTGTGAAGTCGCAGTGTGTCGCCATCTACCTATTAAGTATTACAATCCTAAACGAGGCCGAAATCAACTATTGAAATCATAATTATTTTATCTTTGTTGATCGTAAATTATTCTCTTCCCATTCATTAAAACATAATTCGTATCATGCAACATAACAAGTGTTAATGGTATACGGTGAAATACTGACGAAAGGTACTATGATCGAAGAATTCGATGACAATTAACAATTCACTATGCCTCTTCGAAACTTAACTAACGACCTAGCAATATTGATTGTGAAAGAACAAACATTTGTAGGTATTTCTTGCTATTTTATATTGTTTCGATTTGGATCAGCCATATGAGACAACATTTTCTCTATATTAGTTACTATTTCTCGTGAATTTTTACATCTACCTATTTTTTTTTATTCATGCTCTTGTTTACAGCATGGTTGCGTGCTGAAATTCGGACGAGTGTCCACATTCCGATTCGTGGACCCCACGCAAGAGAACTTCTTAAATAGGAACCTATCACAATCGCAGCACTTCGGGTCCGGATCAATATACGACAGGTGAGAACCAAAACTATATTTTATAGCTAACTCTATGTGTACCTTGTAGCATACCTTCCAACTACCCGTCCGTTAGTTTATCTGAATTAGATTAATTCATTCATACACCAGCAAATTTCTTTTTATATTTTGTTGTACCTACGTTGTCTTTTATTTTTAACCTAACGACACTCAGTCCCGTCGCTTCTCTAATCACCGTCGGCGTTGATTTTGTTTGTTGTGTATCATTGTTGTTTTCTTTTGCATGTTTCTATCACTGGCTCACGAACATCCGCTTGTGTACGTTACCTTCACGTTAGATCGCCGACGTCGCCCGAGAGCGGCGCGATGTCGCCGACGTCGATGTCCTCGCACCAGCCCGACCTGATCGACTCCAACGCGAACAATGACACGGAGTACACGAGGACCATGAGCCCCGTCTCGCACGACACTTACTACCGCGACGGCAACGACACCATGCCGCCGTACAACAACAACACGCTCAAACTAGACAACGAGTCGCTGATGATGTCGCAGCATCTGAACGACTCGAAAGACGAGTACATTCGCGACGAGCACTCGGCCTCCGCGTACAACGAACAGGAGCAGGGCGTGAACAGAACGGCCGGCTCGCACTATAAAGACAACTACGAGACTACCTTCGATTTGGACGGAAACGTAGAGACGAAAAGCATCTGCAGCGCCAAGAGCGGCGGCTCGGGACACGATAGCAGGTATTAAACTAGTTTGGAATCTTCGTCGACCGACAGAGGCTAAACAATATTATAAATACTATGAGTATAGTCGTAGACTGCAGCCAACACTTTGTATGTAAATTGTATGTAAATGTTCTTCGCTAAATTTTCCGTTTGAACTTTATAGTGATTGTGGCATGTCTTCGATGTCCTGTAGCATTTGGCATATAAATGTACGTTAATAATTCATTCATATTCAATAATGCATTACCGCAGCGGCCGCAAAACAGGTATTGAAGGAATAAAGTGAAAATCTGGGCCGAGACAAAGCCTGGGCCACAATTAATACATAAGTCCATCAATGCTCGCTTGTGGTCAAGGATCAAATGGGTACGAGTATTTTTCTCAAATCATGCGCGGAAATTTAAACATTTTCTTTTTGATTTTGGTGGCAATAAGTTGTCTATTACGACTGTTGCTACTTCTTGAATTTGACGTGTCATTCAAATCATTTCATAACATAATATAGTCTTCCTTGAACTCAAACAATAACACAAATAATATTTTTTCAGACTCCAATATCGGGTATTTGTTGTTTCTTTACTGTTTTCTATTTTTAAACCTAAAGAAGGTAACTTATCGAAGACTTTAGTTGAATTTCTTGAAATAAAATCTTCGATAAGTTACCTCTTTCGTCGCCATGTTTCGAGTAAAAAGCTAGTTCAATTGTGGCACGACAATTTATGAATTGTCGTAGTGCTTTATTCGCCATGTAGCGTCGGGTTACATAGTATATCTCGCGTTAGTAGTCAAAGTCCATGAGGACGCATTAGATCAAATATTTTATGAAACGTTTCATTCTATCATTCCATACCTGAGAATGTTATTGTTTTTTCTTAACTTCTTAGCTTGCGTTCAATACCCTTGAATTATTAATGCGCTAGATTTATGGATTTGACTTTCAGTCAAAACTTGTTCCTTATCTACCGTCCGTTGGTATTGGAGTATTAGTGCGTGAGATCCCTAATTGTGCTGACCGCTATTAGCTTGTAATTAACCAAAGATTCAGAGGAAGATTATCAAAAGAACGATCGTGTTTCCGAGCATGTTTGAGAAAATATCTAGCTATAATTAGCTTGTTTCCTTGTGTAGAAAAGCGTTTATTTCGACATGTACTGTCAGATATATATTACCCGTCTCGACCGCCGTAAGTCGTCTAATATCGTCTGGCTTTTTCTTAAAATCTATCAAAATCAGTTCCGCATTTGATCACCAATACTTTAATATGGTTTTGTACTGTGCTGAACTTAAATTGATAGACAGTTACGTTGTCTAGCAATTATATTTTAATTGTAAATTTCGTTTCTTGTTAATACCAGTCTATTAAATCCGCGATTGGCTGCTGCCTGTATAATATGTAGCGGTGACCGCTATATATATATATATATATACATAGCGCCGCCGCTATATATATAGGTTACCCGTCTTTATAAACTTATTTTTTATTGTTGTTATTGTTGATTGTTGGCACTTTGTGGAACATTATTCACATTTTGTTATTAATAAGGCATTAGTACTGTTTCACGTAACTAAATTTATTTTTAACTACCGGTTTCGCCTTAAGGCATTATCAAGGTAAACAGATGGTGTTTGCGTGAAAATGCTTTGTAGAAACGCAAGCACCATTTGTTTCCCTTTTTAATGCTATAAGGCGAAACCGGTCGGTAAAAATAAATTTAATTACGTGGAACAGTACAAATGCTTTAATTATTAACAAAATTGCATTTTAATGTTATTACGTTCATAATTTTTTTTCCTATAATGAGTTAAATTCAGCTTCCGTGGGGGTTTGTACAGACATTAGTGTGATGACCTATTATTTTAAGATGCATCTCGAATAGGCTGGGCGGCAGCGTGGGAGCGGGCGCGACGCGGCCGGGCCAAGAGGCCATCCTGCCGGCGGTACTCGAGTTCCCCGAGGCAGGGCAGGCGCAGTTCCTATCCGCGGTCATCACCAGGCTCGACCCACATGCACCCGCATTCAAACTAGCACCGGTCTACACGCTCTATCTCTGCGCAAGGTGACACTACAGCATAATTAGTTTACCGTCATTGAAACGCTACGTAGAATAGTATGGAATTAAGGTTACGTCTAATTTTATAAAAAAAAAACTTAAATTGACACCGAATTTCCAACGTTTATTGATGGTGGTTTATATATTACAATAGAATATGTGACTGATTTTGTGTCTGAAGTCGTCATGCGTTAAGCATTCAAATCGTTTTATTAGCATGATATAGTTTGAGGACTTAGAATACAAAAGGCACATGCATGCAGACGTGCAAGACATCTATGTCAACACCATACCTTAGCGTATAAGGGGAAAAAGGGCACAACAGGCTATTTGACAACGTTCAAAAATTGTATAAATTATTTTATCTAATCTCATACTGAAATTTACACATTAAAAAACTAAACACAGTATCATAATGACAGTCTTTACGCACAAGCTATCAAAATAAATTTAAAAAGTTATTTTTCGATACAGCTCTTCTATGGACAACTGTATCGTAAAATAACTTTTTTACAATTTCGATACAGCTTCAGCCCTGGATACAGGTATTTTAAACAGGTTGCAATGCAAATACATTGCAACTTTGCAAAATTTTTCTACATAATCTGTGAACGCGGCGCCACGCGGCGCGTCGCGCATGCGCACTACGCATTCTATTCTGCAAATGGATTTTTAAGTAAGAATTATATATATATTTTTTTTTTTTTTTTTTATACTACGTCGGGTGGCAGACAAGCATACGGCCCGCCTGATGGGAAGTGGTTACCGTAGCCATATTAACGCTCGCAACATAAAATACCGCTCGCGCGCCGCCACCCCCGCTGCCAACGCAGCATCTCCTTCATTTGTGACCTCACTCACTCGCAGGAACACAACAACCCTCAAGGGAATTGTTATTTGGCTGCGGTATTCTGTGAGGTGGAGGTACATTCCCCAGTCGGGTAGCTTACAATTACCTACGCTCCCTACCTCTCTTTTCGCCAGAGCTTCGTTTGTCAGTCAGCAGGGTGCACCGCGTGCAGGTGAAGTTGGCTTTGGTTCATAGATGTTGAGGAACCACTTACACCCCAAGATATATAGCTGCTACCGAGCGAGCCCACAAACTCACAGCTTATAGCTGTTAAATTAACTTCATGGTTGTATTTAAAATATTATTATCATATATTTCATGAGATTAGATAAAGTAGTGTATGAAACTGCACATAATTAGGTATTAAAATACTCGTGTGGTCTATTACAACATTCGCCTTCGGCTCATCTTATAAACTCACACTCGTATTTTAATAACCCTTATTATGCAACAGTTTCATAAACTACTATAACAATATCGTAACAAACAACTATAAAGATCTGCAAACTTTCATTTTAATATCTTCCGTCCGACTTATTTTAGGGTCGTACAAAGTTTGGCGGGAAAGTCCACTTTAAAAGTATGAAAATTTTAAAAAATAATATTTCCATAGGAGAAGCAAAAAAAAATACCATAATTTGTATTATGATTCTAATTACATAAACGTAATATTTAACATAGCTGTCGTACAAATTTCTGATTTGATGCATATAAAATACAAATACAAACCTGTGACGTCATAACTCAGTAGCCTTTTGTATGGAGCGTTTTCGGGAAAGTCCAAAATTGAGATTTTCAGACTAATATATCACCAGAGATTTTTGTGCTATCGAAGTAATTATGTCACCTATGGTTATATTATTGAGACGTCCCAATATATCAAACCGAAAAAATATTAGTCAAATAGCCTATTGTCTCGGAATTGCCAAGGTAATCACTACCTTTTCCATTTTACGGGAAAATGGCGTAATTCTCCAGAAGGCTTTGTTATCGTTTGTTAATCCAAATAAAATAAATGACAAAATATGTTTATGTTAAAATAATTCAGATACCGAGCGTCGACACACTATCGGCCGGAGCTGACACCTACCGAGCGAGCCCACAAACTCACCGCCTTCCTACATCACGTTGCTACGCTTATTCACGCTACCGTTCAGGTAAGTTACACACTACATAGCCTTTTAGCCTTAAAAAAGTAAGCTCATGAGATAAAAACTATATTTTAATTTGTTGATTACAGGAGCGTTGCACAGATTCTGCTGCG
Source organism: Hypsopygia costalis (assembly GCA_937001555.2). Taxonomy (NCBI): domain Eukaryota; kingdom Metazoa; phylum Arthropoda; class Insecta; order Lepidoptera; family Pyralidae; genus Hypsopygia; species Hypsopygia costalis. The sequence continues at coordinate 23,075,942 of OW443332.2, forward strand.
CAAGCATTCTGGATGGCAAATGCCAGTGAACTATTGCACTTTTTAAAGTGCGATCGGCACATATCGTCATTTTCGACGCAAGCTCAAGATCTATTACCGACGACTGTACAGAACGCCTTTAGGTAAGTCATTTCAAATCGATATATTAGATTAGTTTCTGCCCGCGGTTTCGCCCCGCCGAAAAAAAATAGTCGTAGCGTGATATCAAAATAGTTTATAAGCTTCCTCAAGAATTTGCTATCATATACAAAGATATTTTTCAATTTCTATTGGGTTGTGCAAGACTATAACACGATCAAATAATATAGGTAACTAATGCCTACTATGCTGAATGCAATACAAGAGTGCCAACCGACCGCATACAAATCTCAACAAATTCAAACTCTAACGTCATTGTCACATCGTCACGATGAATCCCAGGTCATGATCAATGCCACGTGAACTGTCAGTGCGATTACGCTGATGCTACGAGCCGTGTTCGGAGGCGCAAACTCTTCAGCGATTAAATATTTTACAGGAATACGGTTATGGACTGTATCATAAATAATTTATAATGTTTACTTCATTAATACACATAACAAAATATTTCTGAACAGTAAATAAAAAGTATTTAGGTTGAGTGGATTAAAGAGGAGGTCACAGAGTTCTGTTTACTACATTTTTCATACATTACCTCTTATTTGATAGCTAGTAGAAAGTAACCGATTAAGGTGTCTATTACCCTGTTGAAACTGTGATCGTTATTGTTCTAGTAACTTAGTATCGTGCTTCCAAGAGGAGTTGTCCCGCGCGCTGTCGACGCTGACGAACGCGAACGTGGCGGACGCCACCGAGGCCACGGCGCCCACGCTGCAGGCGCTCGCGTCCGCCATGGTGCTGCTGCGGCGCTGCCGGGTCAACGCCGCGCTCACCATACAGCTGTTCTCGCATCTCTTCCACTACATCAATGCCATCTGCTTCAATAAGGTCAGTCCAATGACATAACGATACACGTTGCAGACGTTTGTGCCATCCTGATTCTGTTCCGGCACTGCATTTTATTAAGTTAATAAATCCTAATGTATCTGTGCATGCGTTCTACATGAATACGTGTACGTAACGAGTTATGCGAAGTAGCGAAATGACCTCAAAATGGCGGCAGTTCCCACTTCTCCATACCAAACATTTCTCAAAATCCAGTCTTCAATCGACGAACAAATCTTTGATTTTCTTACCTATCGAGTGGTGTAATTCAATTATGCATATAAGCGATATGTATTACTAACGTCAAATTGTATATACCAGGATTTTGTTCTCATTAGTTTTCTGAAGTATGAAAATTTTTGTAAGCATACAAGGTGGACAGTGAGCACGGGTTGGTGTGGGCGGTTTTGACTCTTTGACGGTAGATGTAACATTTCCATGATAATTTCGCACATTATATACTTCACTCGCTTTGCGGTCTATAGTATGTGTGTATGTGTGTATATATAGTATGTGTGAAATGAAATTAATTATTTTGCCATTGGGGTCTTTTGGGCATTTAGACACATTTACTAGCATTTTGAAATGGCGAAGAACAAATGCTTGAAAGAAACGGACAATTTGGATCATTTTTTTTAAAATAATCTAATAATACAACAATTACAAATTAATTTGTACATAATATATCAGGCTGTTAGTATATATCTACGAGTATATAATGTGTCGGTTGTTGTATTTCAGTTGGTGAGCGAGCCGGGCGCGGTGGGGCGCAGCTGGGGCGCGGCGCTGGCGGCGCGGCTGGCGCTGCTGGCGGCCTGGGCCGAGCGGCAGGGGCTCGAGCTGGCCGCCGACTGCCACCTCGCCAGGACGCACCAGGCCGGTACGTACCTTGCCACACCCTCTTTAGGAGAGCGCCTTACAGCTCCGGTACCCATCATGAAGATTGGGGATTAGTGGGGCCCTACCCCCGATGCTTGGGAAACCGACGTCACAGGCTGCTCGAAATAAGAATGCCTAACTAGTCTACTTGCAGGCGAAAGGGGAGTAAAATCTGATACCAATCCACTTGAGTGTTTGGTTGGTTTACTGGGCGAGAGACTCGCAATCCTGTGATATAACAGTAAGGTTGGTGCACAGGGGAGCATTAGCTTATAGGGTCGTTGTTCGCCGACACGATGTCAGTTCATTGTGCACCCCAACACGGAGCGAATATTTATAAAGTGTACAAATTACTCGGCTTGAAATGACAAATTGACGGAGACATGCAGATACTCGCCTCGATGATGATTTTAGTTTGAGGTCGAAAGTAGTTTTTGCCGACTGAAATACGGGGATAACGGAATTAATTATTTTGCTTTACTGTTTACTTCGGAACGATAATCGAAATCACTGCCTTGCAACTGCTACTGTTGAAAGACTTTTAGATTTCGTAATTCGTTACAGTCGTATTTGTTCTAGTAAATCGTTCAGACAAACTTTTGAAACATGTTAGAGTGTTATTATTATTTAAATAGTTGTCTTGGCCAACTTGCCAGATAATAATTTAATTAGTTTGGTGTTATAAAAAAATAGCTGAATTTAATCTGCAACGATGGACTGCTATGCCTTGTTTAGTAGTGTAATTGCTTAATAGGTTGATGACGCTACACTGTGACTCACGCAGTACAATATAAGATGCAAAAATTCGTCACCAACACAAACCTTCCTGGTAGCTTAGTTGGAAGAGCACTCGACCGGTCATGAGAGGTCGTGAGTTCAAATCCCGCCTAGGGGGGGCAGGTGAATTTTTCCATTTTTCAAAAAAATTGGTTGTCTGTAAAGTCGGCTTACTGACGATAGTTGAACGCGATAACGTCATAAGAAAATACTGATGGAATGTTTGCATTTTTCAAAAGAAAATTTTAATGGAACGCCTCAGAGCGAGGTAACGCCGCATACGTCATGTTTTTTCGTGCGTGCAGCCGACTCCATCGAATTATAAGACGTTGTCACGTCAAAAAATGTTAGTGTTTATGCGTATCATTATATAGTAACAAAATATGTGTAATGTTTCTTGCAGCGCGGCTGATCCAGGGCACGTACCGGTCGGCGGAGGAGGTCCGCGCGGCGCTGGCGGCGTGTTTCAAGCTGAACTCGGTGCAGGTGCGCGCGCTGCTGGCGCCGCTGGTCGCGCCCGACGTGCTCGAGGCGGCCGTGGCGCACGCGCGCGCGCTGGCCGACGAGCTGTGCCGCGCCGACGGCAGGGAGGTAATGGCTCTACTGCACTTGTTCTCGCGGCTATCTGGCCCGCTCTGTGCTTTATGGCTGCTATACACGATCCGTTTTCTCTTAAATATAAGAAATATTTCTAATTATGGCTGTCAAATATGTTACTTACGTATTATACGCTGCACCGATAAATTGTCTGTCGAGAAACGTGGATCTATACATGTTCTAAGTTCGAATTTTCATATTACATACAAACGAGTTAGAGTTTTGTACGTATACTCTACGCTGTATCTATTACCAATATTTTGAAATACTATTTGTTTATATAATTAACGTAAACGTCGTAACGCGTCGTAAAGAGTGTGAACTTACAATAAATTATAACTACATCTGCTACCCAACTTTAAAATTTATATAGAACTGATTCACTCACCTTCTATATTCTGTCACTACCACTTCGGGCAGTGTATACTAAAGAAAGTCGGGATAGGGCTGGTACTAAGGTTTAACTGACTTACTTAATCACAAACGAATAGTACAATATTTTATGTCACCGGAAACTTTACAAATTTTCGCAGATTCTGATAATGTTTAAGCTAACGTAATTATGCCTAGGCCGCACTCATGCTATGCGGGCCAACTGGAGTGTGGCGCAAGGGAAGTTCATCGCGATAAAGCCCTTTGATGTTCGAGAGTTTACCGACAGCGGAGCGATGTGCCCGAAGCTTCGCCAGAAGTGTCGAAGTATTCGCGAATATTTGGCTACATACATCGCGATAACCCGAATATGCGCGTTATCGCGATGAGTGCGGCCTAAGCATTAGTGATATAAACTAAGACTAAAGTAACATTTGGACGTGCGTGCGTCAGATCCGCCTGGAGGAGGTGTCGTGGCTGGGCGCGGCGCTGCTGATCCCGGGCGACGGGTTCAGCGCGGAGGTGGTCCGCGGCGTGCCGCCCGGGCTGGCGGAGTTCGCGGCGCCGCTGCAGCGCGGCGGGCTGTGCCGGCTGGCGCACCAGCCGCACGCGCTGGGCGTGTGGACCGTGTACCTGGCCGGCTACGGCGCCGCGCCGCGCCGCGCTCCCGACCCGCGCCTCGCCATCATACAGCTGCACAAGAACACCAACGGCATGGGGCTCAGCATCGTCGCCGCCAAGGTGACCGCCCTATACCTTATTATCACAATCAGCACAACCGTTCACCATTGTTATTACAGATATTGTATTTTAAGATGACATCTATGACACATTACAATAGTGACTTGACCTAAGTCGATTTAATATCGTAAATATGTTGTCAAGTAAGAGTTCCATATATTTAAAAAGTTTTATTAAAACAATTTTTGGTTGAATATTGAAATTAAAATACATACATTTTTGCGCCCATGGTATTAAAAAAGAAAAACTAGAAGGGGGGGCCCTGATGAACAAACCTTGCACCCCCCGATATCCTGACGTTGAAGCTTTGTCTTAGAATATTCTGAAAAAAAAATCTTAAAATTCCCGTTTTAGCCATTCGTAAACCGAATAAATTTTTGTCCTAAAATAATTATTCATTACACAAATAGCTGTAATTCATGGTACATAGTGATATACCATTAAGTACAGCAATTTGTGCCTTCAAACTTAGTTGTTAATATTTACGAAACTTCATGAGCGAACAAATCCATCTTAACACACCGAAAGAAGTAGCATGGAACACATTTATGCATCCAACAGAACATAAATATTTCGACCACTTAGAACAATGAATTGTCGACGAAACTGCTTACTTTTAATTATCAATATTTTAGTCACATCGTACTAGCAACGTACATAGTTCATTATGATGCTGTATTTATTTCATATTTTTTTTTTGTTTATAAAGACCAGAATGCCAGTGAAATAACGCGTATTGTTTCTCAGGGCGCGGGCCAGAACAAGCTGGGTATCTACATCAAGTCGGTGGTGCCGGGCGGCGCGGCCGCGGCGGACGGCCGCCTGGCCGCCGGCGACCAGCTGCTGTCCGTCGACGGACAGTCGCTGGTCGGCATCACGCAGGAGAAGGTATGCTTCACCACGCCCTATGTTACCCTAAAATCCGAGTATTTTATTTTTCCAAGAACTGCATATTTCTACTGCACACTCCCTGAAAATCAAAAATACAAAAAAAAAATATTTTACTGAAGATAACTTCCTATTTTCTTCTTCTTAGTCGTACGCTCCTGGCGGTTGTGATCATGGATCGCCTGACAATTTGGTTGCGGCCTCTGCGTAACGCCTCCATCTCTCTATTCGTGGCATTACGTGTGCATTCAGTGACTTCGTATCTAACTTATGAAAATTATTTTATATTTTGTATGTGGCAGCGCATATGGTTGTTATTTAAAGTAATAGAAAGTACTCAAGAAAAGTATATAGAATGCGTTCGATTACATCTCGCTTTTTTTTTTGGCAGGCGGCAGAATATCTGGTGCGAACAGGGCCTACAGTGACGCTCGAGATCGCGAAGCAGGGCGCCGTGCTTCACGGCCTAGCGACATTGCTGCACCAGCCGACTTACAACCAGAAACAAGGTATGCACTGCCTTCATGTTTATTGCATTTTCACATCAGAGTAAATTTAGTCTCTTGCCTATAAAGCCCTCATTGTATTCAGTAGTCTATATTGAATCAAAACTGCGCTCGTGATTCAATTCTAAACTATTTCGTAAGCTTGGAATTTAACGTCGGTACTCAACACTGCGATGAAACGACTTTGCTCACTCGTTGAACAAAAAACTGTTTTGGGACATCAGCAGTATATTTGTTATGTTTGACTAATGTTTTAGACATTTACGCAAGAGTGGTCCAACTCTTCTAGATTTTTGGATAATGTGCTATGACATAGTAGTTATTGAACAACTTGAACTCTGGGAAAGGTATACTTAGGTGTGTTCCGTTATGTATTGCATATTTTAGTTTCGAAGATCCTATAGGTATATAATAGTTTGGAAGATGTAGAGTGTTGATGTTGTATCGGTGTGGTAACGGCAGACGAAGCAGTGCAGTACGAGGACCGGCTGCGGCGCAACTCGGGCACTTACACCAACCCGATCCCGGCGCTACTGAAGCCCGCCTCGCCGCTCACTGAACTCGCCACTGCAGGCAATGACATTACGTTGTATAACTTGCTGTAAACCTCTCCCTGTGTAAATTCACCTGCCTTTATACCATTACACCTATTTGGTTGCGTTTTATATTTGAAAAGTTTTCGAAAAACTTCTCTACAACTCCTTCGTATGTTATTTTTGCATTACGGTTTCGTCTGTTTTGTTTAGTTTTTGCTTCGTATTTTTGGTTATTTTTAACGGCTGTAACTTTGTACCCCGTCTTCTTTCATGCTTTTTACATATAAAAGCATCAATGTGAGGTCTAAAATACATTCACCTTACAGGCTACGGTCGTCGGCCGTGCCACAATCGATGCCATATTCTAAGAGACGAGTCGACAGAATCTAGTACTGATGAAAGTGAAGATTTTCATCCCCATTATCATGGCTCCATACCTAGACTTATAATAACATTAGATAGAGAAAATAATGAACTGCAAGAAGACTTATCACCCGAAACTCCGGGTTGTCCGCTGGAACTGAAATGTGGGCCACCGCCTCGTCCCATACCAGTCTTCACATTCACGTGCGAAGATTTTGACGAACAACACCCGGGTAGCGATACAACGACGTATGACAGCCACGTCCCGCAGGACGAGCCGGAGGAACCACCACGAGTGCCGGACCCTCCCACTAACTACGACCAGTCGAGCGACAGCGGCGATGTTGTATGTTTACCGCCAGAAATGCGGCCGATCGACACTAAACTTACCTTAGACCTATTCAACGTACGCCCGAAAGAGACCGAGCTATACAGACGACGATGCACAGCCGTAGACGAATGCGTTAGTGCTTGTGAATGTTGTCGTACTCCACAACCCGAAACGCAGCAGATACCTTTCATAGACGAACCTAATTTCGAACCAGTTATATTCGAAAACGACGGTGCTCACAACAAAGTTGCTACGCCAAAAGTACGGCGGATTCTTCCGTCTCTGTCTCTTGACAAACCGGAGGAAGGTAAAAAGGAAACTGCTGACGCTATCTGCCAAACGCCATTGTCGCCGATGGAGATTGAACCAAAAGTAATTCCTGTACCGGCCCCGAGGAAATTAGAATTAAATTTAGACATTAGAAAAGAATCTCAAAAGATGGATGGTATTCAATGTAGATTAAAAAGAGCGCTATTTGATATGTCCACGTCAATCTCTAACAGGTCGGTAGATACGGAAGCACCGTCCACTTATTCTACGTCGGAATCATTCGACGAGACTAGAAACGGGAAACTTCCTAAACCAAAAGTTACCCAAACTCCTGTGGAAACGGGAGCGAAAAAAATTCTAGACAGTGTTGATAGAAAATCTTGGAAGTCTCCCGACGAGTTCAGACCGTCCTTCGGAAAAGTGAAAGCCTTAGCCAAACATTTCAACGATATTAATCTTAGTTATAGTGTAAAAAATTACAAACGCAACTGCCAATCTAGTCCTAACCTTACCGGACGCAACGAAAAGTCTTTTAAAGTTTTAGAGAATATACATACTTGTGCTAGTTTAGCGGATATACAGTACGAAACCAATAAAACCGACACGAGCGAAACCCGAGGAGAGAAAATGTCCGACGAAGAGGTGAAAAGTATACTGATACAACTGGAGGACTGGTCCAAGTACGGGTCGCGAGGCAGCGAGGACACGCTGGCGCAGGGCAACGAATTCGAAGTGCCCAACCTGCCGTCCGAGGAGCACGCGGACGGAGGCGGCGCGCCCAACGGCGGCTACGTTTTCAACGAATTCGTCGACAAAAAGCCGAAAATCATAACGCTCGACAACATCAGACTGAAATCGAGACAATCCAGCGTCACCTCGGACCGGACGAAATCGAGCAGGGAGTCCCTCGGTCGCAGCGGGAGCTCGTTCGCCCTGTGCTCGCCGGACGCGCCGCCGCTGGCGCCGCGCAGCGAAGGGTACTCGCTGCTGGACGTGACGCGCAGCTCGGCGTCGCGGCACGCGTCGCTCCAGGCGCGCGCGCAGAGCTGCCCCGAGGCGGCGGGCAGCGCGCGGGCGCGGCGCGCGCACGCCGGCGCCGCGCTGCACCACAGCTGGCCGGCGCTGACCGCTGGCCCCGGCGCCAGCACCGCCACGCCCTCCAGCGGCTCGTGCACGGCTGAGTGTAAGACTCCCCCACATCACGCATGATATAGTTCTGCGCACGATGTCGTCCATGTTCTTTGTTTCGTCACTATATTTTTAGTTTTTCTATGATGTACTTTTGGTCTTTATTTTGGTTCTATTATGTCGACGACACACCATTATTGCGATGGAATACTATTTTTTGCGTATGAAATAACACCGCATCTTTTGTATTTTTATTTATTGTTATATGATTTCGTAGGTACCTACTATAATTTTATGTAGCACTTTACTCTGTAGATTTTTTTTTGTAATTTTCTATATTCACGATACTGTTAGCAGAAGTGGTTGGAAAATATGTACGAGTCGGAGAGCTACGATAATATTTTATTGTAGTAACTACACAGCGGACTTACAGACTACAGCAATGTAGGCTACGACCGGTTAGTAACATTGCTTAGGCACATTGTCGTTTTAAATACAAATTGCCGTTGCTCCTTTCATGTTATGCTACATCTCTATCTGAACGCGTAAATTACGTTGATGTGGCCAAAGATTTTCCACGTTATTTACTAATATTGAGCCATAGCTCGAATGTCAGTTTACGACACGGTTTTGCAGCGTTATTTACTGCATTAGCCGACTACATTAATGCCGTATTGCCGTCTGATCTTTGTTTCACGCCGCACACAGCAAACTCGTTTGGGCTTTTTTTTGTGGCAGGAATTTCATAACCGTGGAGTGGTTAAAATAAGCTCTTTATACAGAATCGTAACTATTGTATATGGCGTGAGATTGGCATAGCCTTCAGCGATACGGAATGGAATTCAATAAAAAGAAGTTGCTGTGAGTTAACGTACTATCGTGTTAACCTGTAATAGCTTTTGGCTGGGCTTTAATGTAACCATTAGGTATTTTGGTGCATCAATTATCGTAAGTCAGGCAACGCAAACGCGGGTAGAGATGAAGCATTATTCAGCGACCGTAGTCACCAGGCCTGCGTAGCTGCGGTGTAATACATGTCGGTGTGCATGTTGCAGCAGCGGGCGCGGCGGGCGCGGCGGGCGTCGCGGCGGGCAGCGCGCGGCGCGCGTCGGAGCGCGACCTGCCGGCGCGGCTGGCGGCGGAGCCCGTGAAGCCCAGCAAGAGCACGCCCGCGCTGCACCACGTGGCCTCGCCGCCGCCGCCTCTCCACCCCGCCGCGTACGTATAACACTCGCCATCACAGAACAACCACACCTTTATTATCTATGTAATTTGCTTACATACTCACTTAACTTTAAATCGAAATTTTTGATATCACGTAACGTAACGTGACAGATATGTAATTTGCTTTTTATTTATATTAGCGAACAATCTTCACGAAACTGTTCTCGACGAGGCTCATCATTTTCTATAAATTTAATTATGTTTAATATTTTATGTATATCCCTTTGCATGTAATATAATCACTGTACGCTGTTTGCAATATAAAACTATTCATGCTACTAGTTCAACGCTCAAATACTCAAAAAAGAATATACATTCCTTGAATTATACTTGCATTGATTGTTTGACATTGAATGTGTGACTTTTTCCAGCGCTGCGCTGAGTCCTGCTATGTCATCGGGCGCGATGTCTACCCCGGCGACGAGCGCAGGCGCCGCGTGGGCCACCAAGTCTCGCAGCAGCCACAACCTGTCGGCGGGAGCGGGATCGACTGCTCAACACGATGCCTTCTACCAGAACCTATCCACTGTGCATGCGCAGCACCCCGCGCTTCAAGACAGGTACATCACATACATTAAGTAAAATTATGTTGTTGGTTGCGGTGGCGGTAAAACGTTCCAGCAAGCTACCTCAACTTTGTCAGCCGAAGCGAGCGCTTTGAACGATATCTAATCTACCAGAGTTCCTCGTCCGAGATAGGAAGTAATCAAGAGTTCGATTCCTACAACAAAACTAACATTGATTTCACATACATGAACGTAGGGTCGTATTTAAAGTCTAAAATCTAATATAAACAAAATATAAACTGAAATGTTTCTTTCAGATGGTCATCGTTGCGTAGCTCGACGGGCAGCAACCGGCCGCAATCGGCGCATTACTCGGCAGGTGATCAGCCGCCCGACTCGCCGCTTCATCATCAGGTTATACATTACTCACATCATCTGAACAATTTTAGTTTTAAATTATTTATGTGTCATTCGTCATCAACATAACATTCATTTGATTATAATACATAGTATTCTGCAAGCTATTCCAACCGAGGTTTAGTTGTGTTTCTGCAACTGCTTAAGATTACATTAGAATCTTGTACTCACAACGCCCACTAGCGACACTGGACTACAAAGGATTTTTCGGCACCCAATATATGCAAGTACCCTTAAGAGCGCAGACTCAATGAAGCATCGTCAAAAGAGTATCTATTTGAACTCGAAGTACATACTCACATGTTCCACAAAGATGTATGTATGTGGGGACATCCTTAGGTTTGGCGCAGCTTTATGCTTTTTGAAGGAAATACAGAAATATATCCAATCGAACCATCTTGATTCTAGAGTGTTACCTCTACGTTTTGAAGGCTACATAATATATGTTTTAACCCGAAGCTTATAGATTTATGTAGCTATGACTTTTAATATTGTGTTAACTTTATTGTCATAATATACAGAGTGGAAAAATAAGTGATCTCACTCGATTATTTCTAAACTATACAAGATATTGATAAAACTGATTACTGGTGCTGGAAATGCTTCACGAGATCTATTCAATTGGCGTTCTAGCTTGATCTTAGTAATTACAATATGTTATTCGTTTAAATGGTATGGTACTGTATAATGTATTATAGACACTTGAAAATTTGTGAGTGTGTACTATGACCGCTATAAAACACACAATAAAAATAAAGGTTTAAATTTAAAAGGGGGGGGGGGGGGGGACAACAAACAAGAAACGAGTAAAGTTAGAAAAAATATGTAGTGTTCAATATTATACGGTGGTACGGAACCCTTCGTGTGCAAATTGTCCGGCTCCCACTTGCACGATTTATTAGTTTTAATTACAATTACGTTGTGTGTTTTATTTTTTCCAGATAGTAAACGTTCCCAGTCCCCTTATATTTTACACGATGATGATTCAGTCAAGATTGGAACTGCTTATCAAAATCCATATCGCTGCCGAGAAAAAAGTTAAAACAGAGTTAAGATTTCATAAAAAACTAATAAAAAAAAACATCATTTGTGACATCTATTAGTAGAGTAACTTTAAATTTAGGTACTACCGGTTGCCATCTATAAACCTAGGTATCGTCACCCTGTTATCACCATGTTCCATACTTCCATATCAGAACAGTATTATCTACCTATTTTCATTCATAATAATTAATAATGCTAAACATTAAATTGCATGGTTGTCAATACATGGAAAACGCCGTTCGGCGTTTTCAGCATCTGAATAGGAAATCATACTTTTTCTGGAAGTGGAATATCCAGAAACCAATAATATTTTGTGTTTTACTTTCGAAATTCATGCAAGATAAGATATATGTTATCCCTGTAATATTTTAGTAATAATAAATTATCAAGCATTTGTTGTACGCCGATCGGCGTCGACAGCATCTGGACATGAAAAATAAAAACGCCGATTGGCGTGTGCTGCATTGAATAGGTTAAGTATCTGGTGGAACCACGTAGGTAGGCGGCGTTCAATAAAATAAGCAATCAGATCATTTACAAAACTCTGATTAATGAACGTAGCGAGCAACTCACGAGTCTTGATATATCTATTTATTATAGTAAAAATCAGTTGGCGTTAGAGGTTTTGCATAGTTTTTTTTTTGCGTAGATTTACACGTATATTTACACCACCTAAGAAGTCGCCGATGCGCCATAATTTGGCGCCAGGCATTAAGGCTGCTAGCATCTACAGTTAATTGTAACTAAATGTATACGTTGCATTACATAAGGCGGGCTATGCTTACCACCCAATTGATATAAAAAAATCTGCTGTGAGATTTGTTTTTCATTAACGAGAACTTAATTTCTTATAACTCCAGAACAACCAAACGAACACGATGAGCGCTCGATCAGCGAAACTGGCCGAGATGTCTGAAGAGGTGACGCGGCGACTGCAACACCAAATGCAGTATCAGACGGGGCACCAGAAGCCGCCGATGATGGCGCACCAACACCCTGCGCAACACAACCATCTACAGGTATGACATTGCTGCCCATCATAGACAAGTTCAATAGTTTTGATGATGCAATTTATTAGGCAGCAGGCGTGGAAAATTATAATAGGCTATTTGGCAATGTTCAAAAATTGTATAAATGAGTTAAATATATCGTAAAATATACAAAAGTATAAAGATCTGCAAACTTTCATTCTATATCTTCCGTCCGACTTATTTTAGGGTCGACCAAAGTTTGGCGAGAAAGTTCATTTTAAAAGTTTGAAATTATTAAAAAATAATATTTCCATTGGAAAAGCAATAAAAAATACTATAATTTTTATTATGATACTAATTACATAAATATAATATTTAATATAGCTGTCGTACAAATTTCTGATTTGATGCATACAAAATACAAACCTGTAACGTCGTAACTCAGTAGCCTTTTGTATGCATCGTTTTCAAGAAAGTCCAAAACTGTGATTTTCAAATTAGCATATCTTGGGAGATTTTTGTGCTTTCGAAGTAATTCTTTCACCTATGGTTATATTATTGAGACGTCTCTACATATCAAACCGAAAAAAATGTTGGTCTATTCAAAGCCCTATTATTTTCTTATTTTATTTATTTGGTACTAGTTTTATTTGTAGTTATATAAAAATGTTTTTAACTTCTTCATTATAATTAATGTTAACGCAATTAGATTAGTGTCGATTTTCTTATCAGCGTCAGACACCGACTCGATATCGGATCAAGTAACACCTTTCTTCCAAATTTTTTTCTCCGAATTCCGTATCATATACTGGTTATTATTATCCGATACTATCTTATCGTTTAACAGAGGGAACCTAGGGTCATTAGAATAGATCAAAGCCTTTGCAAGGGAGGCGCACGTCAGAAGATAAACTGTCTTTAATTTAAAATTATTGATGTTAATATTAATTTCATACTTTTAAAGTTAACTTTCTCGCCAAACTTTGATCGACCCTAAAATAAGTCGGACGAAAGATAATAGAATGAAAGTTTGCAGATCTTTATAGTTTTGTGTATTTTACGATATTGTTAACTCATTTCTACAATTTTTGAACATTGTCACATGTAGGACATCATGGATGGCATCCCTAACAGGTTACAAGAAGTTATCAGAGCTAGAAGAGGTAACACTCACTATTAGTTTCACAGAAACGATTGAAAAAGCTACGAACAAAAATTGTAATTTGACAATCATATTCGTAAATTTTGTGTTTTTTGTTAATAAACTTCCAAATTTACTAAAAACAAGGGTAAAATGTCTTTCTTTCTTTGGTAATAATACTCAAGCAACAAATAAAGAACGAAACTGTAAATATTATTCGGTAAAAATAATCAAGGTGACACTTTATGATGGTGGCCGGTTAATTGTGTCTGTGAGTGTAGTATGGATCTAAAAATAGTACGAGTTGTCCAAAATAAGTATATCAGCGAACCCTGCACCAGGCACAGCTTGTCTCGCGGGCTTCGCAAAACATGATTTATAATTCTGATTATCTTGGGCTTACCGATTACAGATTAGAGTTAGGTATGACAGCTCAGCATTACAAATTTGAACTACGTTCACGAGCTGAGACACAGTGACTTGCGTGGTAGCAGCTTCAATCAATTTTCTGTGTAGCTCGCACTTCTTGCAACTTTTTGTTGGTCTTAAAAATTGTATAGACTTTATACGTTTCTAAAAAGTTGAAAGTTCGACCTAAATTACTAAAACGTTTGACGACAGTCACTATACTTTCGTCAATCGTTTTAGTAAAAGTGTTCAGGATGTTTGCCCATTATTTATTCTGACGTGCTTTATTTTGATTTTGACAGACGCTTAATCAGAATCAGATGCACATGCATGGACTTCAACAAGTACAATACGGCAGCCCGCAGATGCAAATGCAGCCACCGCAATCGCCGCAAATGCAGCAATCGCAGCATATGGCGCAAACTCAGCAGCTACCACAATCGCAACATATGGTGCAAGCTCAGCAGCTACAACAATCGCAACATATGGCGCTAACACCCCAGCTGCCACAATCGCAACATATGGCGCAGACACAACAGATGCCACACTCGCAGCATATGGCGCAATCACAGCACATGGCGCAGTCACAGCAGTTGCCGCAATCTCCGCAAATGCAGCAGTCGCCGCAGCTGCCGCAGCACGCCCAGCCGGCGCCCGTGCACAGCCCGCCGCCTCATCATCATCAGTACCTGAACCAGCACATGCCTCCGCAGAGGTGATATACACTAAACATTGGCTTGGTATTTATAAAGAAAGGATTATACCTACTTAAATATTAAGGAAGTCTTTCTTCTCGTATCGATGTCAAAGAGGTTTTAATTTAGATGTTTAACATGCCTTATGTTTGTAATTTACGCTTATAAGGATATCATTCGTTTTCTTGAATACGCCATATTATGAAGGCTTCCCCACACGACACCGCTAAAATATATCGTACACCTTGCGAATGCTGTATATGTATGTGAGAATTCTGAGCGCATAGGAGGCTCAATATGTTCTCCAAAAAACTTTACTATTAAAAATATTACGAAACTACCTCAATGTAGTGATGAGCTTTGTGTCTCCATGTTGGAGTAATCCTCTTGTTCTCCATGATGCATACTGCCTGGCGTACAAGTATGTACCTTACATGCTGCATGGTGTACGAATTTTTACTACGAGATTGATGAATTTTCATGTATCTCAAGCAATGTGTAAAGGCGCTTATTTCGAAGTACAATTTTCTGCTCCTTATTTTCACGATATAATAATTTTGTAGTCGTTATGTTGTAAGATGATTTTGTAATAGTTATGTTGTGGTTCAGGTACGAATGGCACCCGCCTGGTCCGCCGTCCCCGCAGCGATCTCAGCCGCCAGTCGCTCCAAAGCCTCAGGTAACTAGCATTTGCAATCAAATATAGTCAAAGTCAAAGTCAAAGTCAAAATTCTTTATTCTGTGGGCCCTCGCGGGCACTTAGACACGTCTTTTACAATTAGGTATATTTTTTATCTACCAGCATTTCGGAATGACCATTGACGAGAAGAAATGCCGAAAGAAACTCTGTCAATATAGGTCTTTTTTTTTTAAATAGCCATACAATATTATCATAATACAATAAAAATAATGTCAATGTACAATAAAAAAAATGGTATGTCAACCAAAATAAGAGAGATAATAAAAAATAAAAAAACAAGTAAAATAAAATAGTAAAAAAATATAAAAATATAAAAAATCATAGTATAGAGTGTATATACATATTGTATAAAGTCTAAATATGTATATCCACAATACTACTTGTAAAGATAAGACGCCTGTGCTTCACATCCTGTGCCGAGAATTTGCCATACATTTTTATCATTAAGGTAATCGTCGGTCCTGTAGTAAGCCTTTTTACATAAGGTGGTCTTAATAAGCTGTTTGAATTTAGTGTCGGGTAAAATCAGGACCGACTCCGGCAACTTATTGTAGTAGCGGATGCAGTTTACGACAAACGAATTATTGACCTTCCCCAGTCTATGTTTTGGAATAACCAATTTGTTTTTGTTCCGCAAGTTGACATTAGTTATATCACATACTTTTGTAAAATTCGAAATATTTTTACGGACGTACATAATATTTACATAAATATATTGAGAAGCGACAGTGAGGATTTTTATCTCCTTAAATAACTCACGGAGTGAATCCCTAGAACCCAAATTGTAAATTGATCTAATGGCTCTCTTTTGTAATACAAAAAATTTATCAATGTCAGCTGCTTTACCCCAAAGCAATATGCCATATGACATAATGCTATGGAAATAACTAAAATAAACGAGCCTAGCAGTTGTCTCGTCCGCTATCTGTCTTATTCTCCTAACCGCATAAGCTGCGGAACTGAGTCTGCGAGCTAGTTTAGTTATATGAGGGCCCCATTGCAACTTTGAATCAATGGTAATACCAAGAAAAACAGTATCATTGTCATAAACTAGGGTGTTATCCTTTATGACTACATCAGCATGAACTTGCCTGACATTGGGTAACGTGAATTTAATACATTTAGTTTTGTGTGAGTTAAGAAGGAGATTATTTGTAGTAAACCAGTTCAAAATTGTAGAGAGAGCATTATTAACATCATCAATTTTGTCTTTATACCTAGCAACTTTAAAAATAAGTGAGGTATCGTCGGCAAACAGTACTACGTTGGCAAATTTTTCTACCAAATCAGGCAAATCATTGATGTATACCAAGAATAAGAGAGGACCCAAAATTGAACCCTGGGGCACGCCCATTTTTACATCAAATGCATTTGATTTTGTGCCATTTACATCCACCGTTTGAGTTCTATTACTAAGGTATGATTCTACCATTTGCAAAGCCTTCTCTTTAATACCATAATGATTTAATTTGAGCAGCAGTGTCTGATGATCAACACAATCAAATGCTTTGGAGAGGTCGCAAAACACACCGATAGCGTCCTGAGACGTCTCCCAAGCCTCAAATATGTATTTCACGAGCGCGATTCCTGCGTCTGTAGTGGACATTCCGGCGGTGAACCCGTATTGCTTCTTATGTAGAATGTGGAACTTATTAAGATGTGCGAGCAGCTGATTTGACATGATCTTTTCAAACACTTTACTCAATACTGGCAGAATAGAGATTGGTCTGTAATTCCCAGGCTCACGATTATCTCCTGATTTAAATAAAGGTATAAGTTTGCCAAGTTTCATTAAGTCTGGGAAAACACCACTCTCTATACTTTCATTAAAAACTATAGCCAGGTGAGCAGCAACAGTATCCAAAATAGGAAGAACAATTTGAGTGGACATTCCCCAGAGATCCGCAGATTTCTTAATATTTAAACGTTTGAATGTTCGAATAATGTCATCTGGGGTAATGTGACAAAATTTAAATGCATGCTCACAGGGCTGTACATTATCCTCAAGTAATCTTATGGATTCTGAGGCTGATGAATTGAGAGAGGCAGTCGTATCAATGGGAACATTGGTAAAAAAGTTTCCAAATGCATTAGCAACATCTTGATTTGAAGTTAATATATTATTATTACATTTCAAAGAGTAGTCGTTTTCTTTAACTTTTATTTTGCCAGTCTCTTTGTTGACAATGTTCCAAACAGTTTTACACTTGTTGGTAGAATTTTTAATTTTATTATTTATGTAGTTAGACTTGGCTACCTTACAGACTTTCTTGAAGATTTTGGAATACTGTCTAACGTGTTCTGTAAAATTGCCATCCCGTCTATACGATTTTTGAGCATACAAATCATATAGTGTATTTCGACTTTTATAAATACCTTTGGTAGCCCATTCACAAAATTTAATATTGTTTCTGACTTTAACCACTTTTTGTTCAAATATGTTATTAAATTCTTCAGACATTACATTAAAAAGATCACCATATAGTTTGTTAGGATCATTTTCCGTGTATACTATTAGTGGCAACTTATCCTTCAAAACATTTTTGAATTTTGATATTTTACTACCAGTAATTGGTCTGAACGAAATAAGTTTGGTTTTTTCCACAACTACGTTATTGAATACGACATATTGTCCACAGTGATCTGAAGGTAAGTCATTAATTATACATTTATTTAAGTACTCCGAATTACAGAAGACATTATCCAGACAGGTAGCGGAGGTTGGAGTAATTCGCGTGGGCTCAAGAAATAAGTTATGATTTAACAGTACTATCAACTAAGAACACTCTCCTTAACCTGAAAATTCTGTATTTTTTTTTATTGTCTTCAGACGATGAGGAGATCAGAGCCGGAGTTAGACGAACGGGAACTTCAGCATATGCAACAAGCTCAGATGAATACTTCAATTCAACCTGACGATGGTAAATTATTTTAATTTTCATTGGAAAATGTGCCGCAAAACAGAATGTAGTATCGCAAATTTCGCAATAGCACATTTAGTATCTACAGATTATCTTAGTTTAGTATCTTGAATTAATATTTCATTTAAGTTATATGCATTTTAATTAAAATTAATACGAGTCATGTTACACGAGTTGTAAAGTTTTGTCGTCGTAATTGATATAGTAAGTGTATGTTCAGCGGTGGATGTTCCTTTACCTAAAGCGATGATAATGATTATGAGTTGATACAGAACGGTACGTGGCGAGCGCGCTGGAGCCGCCGGCGGTGTCGGTGTACCCTGCAGGCGGGGCGGGCGGCGCGGGGGGCGGGGCGGGCGGCGGGCGCGGCGCCGCGCACAACCCGTGGCAGCGGGAGGAGCGCGAGCGGCAGGCCGAGGCGCGCCGGGCCGCAGCCAGGGCCAGGAGGTACGACACACCCTGCACACCCTTCACCTCCCATGGCTCCATCGACCTCGCGGTCATATGACACAAATCGCGGGAGATGCGCGCGGCACTTTGCTCTGAGGCTGTTTCGTGCCGCGGGCAGTTCTTGAATCCTTCTAATTATTTAATTCTATATCCTTTGTCCCTAATTGAAGCTCTCTCCCCCTTCTGGGGCTACATACGCATAAATACGTACATTATGTATATACAATACGTATATTAGCGTAAGGCTTGTCAGTACGAAGTCTTAAGTAAGATCAAATAATCAGTAATGAGAATGTCATTGTTCCGGCCGGCTGGCCTGATTATCACTGGTACGACTGTAATCATGTCCTCGATGTGTCTGCGCAGGGACGCGACGATCGCGCAGCTGTTGTCGCTGGGCGCGAGTCGCACGCCGGTACAGAACCAGCAGCTGCGCTCGCTGCAGCTCGAGCGGGACTTCGAGCGGCGCGCCACGCAGCACGACCAGGTTTGCGTACTTGGATACATACGTTGTTCAAATATATATTTTTTCCTTTTGACACCTTTCTAATTTATTATTTACTAGCTGACCTGGCGAACTTCGTACCTCCTCGCCTATACTCGCGGGAGCTATCACGCGGATTTAATTTTGAGAATTATTAAACTTATGATAAATTTCAAATGGTGCGTCCGATTTAAATGATTCAAAAAGTAATTTACAGATACTGATATGGCCTTGAACACAAAGTAATTTGTTTTGATAAGAATTAATACCGTAATTATGTAAATAGCTATCCAATGAACGCTTCATGAATGCCAATTTTTAAAAGTAGTAAAATGGATATAGTATGTTAACCTTAAGAGATATACATATGCCACCGCGGACTTTTCTGTAGACCTATATAAGATACACAATTCCACCATACATTATTTTGTTATATCTCAAAGGGTTTAGGCAGCGTTTTCGTTGAAAGCTCCGAAGGCTTATTTTTTCCCGACATCTTCAACAAATATCATTAATGTACACAGAAATAAATTTAAAAACTTAACAAATTATATACTAAAACCTTCATCGAGAATCACGCTATCGAGTGGTGAAACCCGCTTGTGCAGTAGTTTTTGAGTTTATCGCGAACAGACAGACAGACAGACGCGACGGAGGACTTTGTTTTATAATATGTTATTTATATATTCCAAAAGTCGTAGATTAATAATTTTTGTCATCGATTGTTATCGATATAATTTATGTTTTTCATCACTTATTCATTTATCTGTAGAGCGCACTTGTGTATAACTGTTGTTTTGTCCGTGTAGGAGGAGAGCGCTAACGCAGAAGGGGGCGGGGAAGAGGAGCGTGATTCGCCCTCACCGGAGGAGGACGGGCCGACGCCGCAGCCTCAGCCACAACCGCCCAAGTCTATTCTGAAGTCTAATCCACGTGCAGAGCTCGCCAACGGATACCCACCTGAAATGTCTATGGTTAACCATGTAAGTGCATTCTTTCGTAAATAAGTTTACATAGCCTACAGTCTGTGAATATTGAAGTGGCTGTATTTTCTTCTCGTACATATGGCGCATTCCAAAGATAATAACTGTAAATTTGCAATTTTATTATTACAATAATCTTATATTGTATATCATTATATAGACACCGTAAAATCATTAGATAGTTCTTATTTCTACTCCGTACATTTCATGCAATATTACCGTACCATTGGACAAAATGATGGTTCCCCCCGGTCCGAGCGATGAGTAGATATCGTTCAGTGAGTAGATATAATAGGCCGAGTGGATAACCGTTATCTATTCTGCAATATAACTATAAACTACCGCCATTTCATGAAGTGAAATGAAAGAATAGTAGATTAGTAGCCGAGGGCTGTAAGGCATCAATTGCAGCCCGAGATATTTAGGCGCACGAGCGCAGCGAGGGCGCCTATAGTTCGAGGGTGCAATTGATGCTTACACCCGAGCTAACTACTCTGCTTTACATCTCGATTGTGAGGTAAGTAGAAAAAAACCGGGATTACAAGAATAAAAGACTTTACTTGTTTTTCTTTTCGCCACTTCATGAACTCGTCGTAAGTTTTCAAATATCTCTCTTTAGAATTTTCAGGCAAAATATTGTTAATTGCTGCTTCAGCTTCCATTTTCATTGAATCGGGAGTGCAGCTTATATCTTCATCACTTGCAGAACTCATGTTTTTTTCCTATATTTAGCACGTAATTATAAAAAAATCCCGAAAACAAACAATATTAAAAGTAAAAGTTTCTATTCCCGCCTTTTTTCATCTCTTTTTTTTATTTTTTTTTTCTAGAAGGAAATTGAGCTTCGCCGTTCGATATTTAAAATTGATGACTATTATACTCATACGAAGACAAGGCTGAATAGCGAAGCGACCTCTTTTGTCATTGGGCTGAATGCATGATGTCTATTGCCAGTATGATGGTTAGATGTACGCGAACTTTTTGAAAGAGTGAAGTGTTTTTTTTTTTAATTACTTACCGCCCTAGAGCCTTTTATAGCTACATTATTACCCTAGAGCGCTAATTGGTCACCTACAAGCCCCATTTGGGGGTAATAAGGACCTACTTACCGAATATGAGAGATGTAAAGAAGTATTTTTACAAGTAGGCTTCGAGATGTGCGTTATATTGAGCGTGGGTTAGTTGCAGGCGAGCGGGTCGGTCGCGCCGGCGAGCGAGGACTCCGTGTCGGAGGCGGCGAGCGGCGTGGCGGCGCTGTCGGTGGGCGCCGCGCCGCCGCCGCCGCCCTCGCGCGGCTCCTCCTTCGCCGTGATGGCGGGGCGCGCGCGCGCGCTCTCCCCCGCCGCCGCGCACCCCCCGCACGCCGCACACCCCGCGCACCCCGCGCCCCACCCGCCGCCCCAACACGCGCCGCCGCCGCAGTAAGTACACCGACCATCCCGCTTTTTGCTCACACCAGAGAATTAAAATGTAGTCAAAATTCAGTTCCGTTAGACAATCGATTTCACTAATGTCAAAGTTGGTATTCTCGTATCATAATGTGAAACTTCAAAGTCTAATTTGAGTTGGAATATATCGAATTATGATCGAAAATTAAATAAACTAAGAATGGTATTTATAATTCAATCGCGATTCGGTCAACCTTCACTCTCGTCGATCGTAACATAATCACGAGAATTGGCGGTCATATATCCACTTGAGAGCACATAACACGACTGTCAAATAATAGTAGTTTACACACCGAGAGGCGTATGGTAAACGAGAGTCAGCGGCCACGAGTGTTGTAATTTAAGTGTTATATTTTTTTAATCTAAATAATAATATTAATTATTATTATCAACAATATCAAAAATTAAATGGTGTTTATGTTAGATCTCCCGGGTCACTGCGCGACAAGCGCGTGTCATTCCACGAGCGGCCGACCGCGAGTCCGGCGGGCGGGAGCGGGAGCGGGGGCGGGGGCGGTGCGGGCACGCCGGCGGGCGGACAACCGGCGCCGCCCGCGCCGCCCGCCAGCTCGCCGCCGCCGCTGCACGAGGCGCGCACTAGAGAAGATCCCGACGTAAGTACCACACCGACATCAACAACTGAAACTACTTAATGAATCATTATAAAAATCACTTAGAGTGGAGTTATAGATACTTCAGATATTACGATTCACCACAAAACGTATGTTTTAGACCTAAATTTAACTTCCATCACGATTGGTTCTATGAGTGAAATTAAACATTTTCCAGCTATGGAGCTGTAATTATGAAGCGTACCAAGTCACTGCGCTAAATTTTACTACAGCTGTCGACTCCTAAAAGATGGTTGTTCTGCGACACTTTTGTGTTTTATAACGCCTAACACCAAACATCTAACCAAATGTAAGCGTCATGTGTTTTGTTATAAAAAAAAACAAGCAAAAAATGTCATCCAAAACGAACGGAAACTGCGAGAGGATGTATTTTATCATTTCATAGTTGCGAATTTTGCGAGGGGAAGCTACAAAAATATTTCTTTTTGAGCATAATTATGTAATTTGTTTTTTAGCGGTTTATCGAAGAAGCTGAGAACATGCTGGCGATGCCAACGTCCCCGACGACGCCGCCCGCCGCGCTCACGCACACGCCCGGCGTCATCGGCGCGCAGGAGGTCTACAGGTACAACTATATCGAGCTTTTTTGGTTTCTTCGTCAACAAGGAATTCTTCTAGTTTCACCTTGTTTGTGACCTGTTTGTTTAAGGTAATTACTTACTAATCATTTAAAAAAATGTCAACTGCCATTTAAAGACAGTTGAAAAAATTGTAAAGTCAGCAGAAAAAATAACTATTTTTCTAAAATACGTAATGAAATTAAGGGGCCTTTACGTGGGACCGTGGAGCCGCAGCCGTGATGGACAAACGCTCTTTGTCCGATGAAGTCTTCCTTGCAAGCTGTGTCAGTTGGTTTTATAGTAATTGATTATCCGCCTTGCAGAGACCCTCGAACGCGGCGGCTGGCGGAGCAGCAGGCGCGCGCCAGCACCGCGCCCATCCCCGAACAACTCTCTTTTAAAGAAAAGATGAAAATGTTCGCCTTGGAGTCGGGTGAGGCCTCTACGCCTAAAGATAAGGTAAAACGGCTACAATCAGTATTATTACTTTACTACTTACTACCTTTCGCCCGCGTTTACGAAAGTCTTAGATCCAGAGATTACCCCCTACAACCTCACAAACTTTACCACTTTATAATATTAGTATAGATTGCTCGCTTCTCCGACTGTGTTTTTTCCGAAGGTCCTCCTTCTTACAACTTTCTAATGAAGAAGCGTGAAGAAGTACTTCGCAGGCCAGCATGGCGGTTTCAACTGACAGAATACTGTTTCTAGTCTTTTGTCAGTTGCCGCTGCAATTTGGGCTTCTCTTTTCTTTATTTTATTTATTTTTTATTTTATTTATTTAAGGAAACAAACAGTCACATATTAATATAAATACAGGCATAATTTTTACAAATAGACCTATAGTTCCATTAATAGATACTTTTTTTTTTTTTTTTTTTCAAATTGCGAACAGTGCAAGTATCAGAAAACAATAGATAAGTAGGTATATACTACACAATGCAATATTGTTCGTGTTCCCAACATAATTCCAAAGCAAACCAAATGGCGCAAACTATTACAAAGGATAACCATTGTAACAATTCGCACCACTCAATCTGATCTAGACCCATGCTAAGAGAACAAAAAATATATATGACAAACATTCTCAGATCGAGGAAAATAAAGCTGTTAAATCCTTTTTGTATTTTCCTATTGTTGAAGAAAATATATCGACATGATTCAATGACTTATTATAAGTGTCGCATGAGCGTCTAATGAAGGTATTTTTAGCATAATTTGATGTACATAAAGTTATATTAAATGTTTTACCAGAACGAGAGGAGTATCGTGGCATGTAGAACTGGATTTGTTCTAAGAGGAAGCTGGAGTCTATATGACCATTTATTATTTTAAATAAAAATATGGAATCCAAGTAGGTTCGTCTATTCTTTAAAGACATTATACTATGTTTTTTAGCGGCACTTGCATAATCAAAAAAGATACCACTAAGCTAGCTAGTAGCTTTTCTAATCTAGTAGCATGTACCGTATAGATTGGATTCCATATTACACTGCCAAATTCTAACAAACTACGGACGTGAGAAAAGTACAAGGTTTTAAGCGTAAACGATTTTTTAAATGGTTTAGATAACCGCAAAACAAGACCGAGTCGTTTATAGGCTTTACCTATAATATTCTCGATGTGTAAATTAAAATGCAATTTATCATCTAGTTTTATTCCCAGATCACGAATGGATGAAACGCGTTTAAGTATCACCCCTGATAGTTTATACGGGTAGATAATTGGATGGTGCTTCCGTGTAAAAGTTATAGTATTGCATTTGTCAGTATTGAGGATAAGCTGGTTACGAATACAATACTGTTGAAAATTGTCGAGATCGGTCTGTAGTTGGAAACAATCGTCAATCGAGCTAACGACTTTGAAAATTTTTGTATCGTCTGCATAACACAAATGGCAGGAATTCTCGAAACATGTATTGATGTCATTTATATATAGGGTAAACAAAAGGGGCCCTAGATGGGAACCTTGAGGAATACCTGACGGGATATCAAGAAATCCAGAAATAAAACCCTTGATTGCAACTGCCTGACTACGGTTTCGTATATAAGATTCGATCCATCGCAACAAATTGCCGTGAATACCGATTGCTGACAATTTATCTATTAATATTGAGTGATTAATTTTATCAAATGCTTTTGAGAAATCGGTATATACGGCATCAACTTGACAACCGGCATCCATGGCATTAAGAATAAAATCAGTGTAGGAAACGAGATTGGTGTGAACACTTCGTCCACGAAAAAATCCGTGCTGGGCTGGAGATATATGATGTCCAACAGTGTCCGTTAGTGTTTGAGTAACTAGTTTCTCAAGGGTCTTTCCAAAAAAGCATAATTTAGATATAGGTCTATAATTCATGACATCATGTTTATCTCCACTCTTATGAATCGGTGTAACCAAAGCACTTTTCCAAATTTTCGGAAAAGTGCCTTCTGATATTGATTTACGGAATATGATGGTTAATGGGACGGAAAGTTCCCTTGCCAATCTCGAGATAACAAGGGGATGGATCTCATCATAACCTGGTCCCTTGTGTATATCAATACTTTCTAATTGTTTTAATACTACACTTTCAGAGATATGGATGGAGGAAATATCGATAGTAGGCTCGAGATTGTTACAATCGTAATAATTTTGATTATCGGTCTGGGGAACAAATACAGAGTTAAAGTAGTCGTTAAAATAATTACATATAGTTTCACCGTCAGAGGAGTTCTCATTTCCGTATTTCATATAGTTGGGAATATCATTCTTACTAAATTTAGATTTAATGTAAGTCCAGAAATATGCAGGAGATGAAGTAATCTTATCTTCAGTACATTGTATATACTGGTCATAACAATGAGCTTCGAGCTGCTTTTCCCTTCGTCTCAAACACTGAAACTCCAGGTAGTCACGTTCGTTTCGGTACTTTTTCCAATTTTTGTGGACTTTGAGTTTTCTACGAATTAACTTTATTAACGGACGTGAGTACCAAGGAGGATAAAAATTCTGTGATGAGGCCTTTTTTTTCGGGATATGTTGTTGTATCAATTTATGCAAGATGGCATAAAAATATATAACAGCCTCCTCGGTGCTCATGGGAGCCAACACATTATGCCAATCGATATCAGACAGTACCGAACCCATGGCATTGTAATCTCCGGCATGGTAAATAAATTTATATAACGCGCTATTTTTTAAAGGTACACTTTGATTAGGGGAAAGCATTATACATAAAGATTTATGGTGAGAGTCCTCAGGAGTAAGGGGTGAGGGGCATGGCGATACAATTGTGTTAATATCACTAATTACTAGGTCTAATATACGATCATTATCATTTTTACACAAGTTGTGTTGGGCGAAATTAGTAAAATTTAAAAAGTCCGAGAGTATTTGTACGTTCCTATCACAATTACAATTTGCGTCCAACGTTATATTGCCGGCGTCATGACGCCATAACGCTTGGGAGATGTTAAAATCACCAAGTATTAGATATGAGTCGTTGGGATTCTGCAAAGCAATGTTAGACGCGTTATCAAAGAAACCTTGTAATGACGAAGTGTGATTGTTATTGTGAGGGAAATATGCACAACCTATACGTAGATAAGAGGTAGGGGTGCGGGGTGCACGCGCCGAGCCGAGCTCGATGCTCACCCACAGCTCCTCGGAGGCGGCGGGCACGGAACACAGCTCAGGGCAGCGGCGCGACGATAGCTCACGCCGCACCGCCACAAGTACGCCGCCGCCGCGCCCACCCGACCCTCTAACCTGTTCCCTGTCAAGTCTATACACCTCATAATTATGATAAAAATACTCGGCACTATCGAAATCGGAGGTGAGCCAGGTTTCTGTAAGACATATTATATCATAATTACATAATAGGACATTTGTCAAAAATGTGTGCGATTTTGTACGAAGACCCCTAACGTTCTGGTAATATATATTGAGTTCGTTTAGTTGATACATTTTAAAAAATTAGCATATCCATAAATAGTTACTCGTAATTGAATTAAAAAAAATTATAATATTCATTATCATATTATAATAAACGCGGCACTTGTATGTTAAAAATACACTGATAAGTTCGAATTGAACCATTGTTGTCGATCTATTATATACATAAAAAACCAAAGCATTAATTATTGTGAGCGAGTTTCGTCTGATATAAAGTGATGAATAGCAATATGAGTTTGACGAACAAAAAATTCCGTAACACAGTAATACAGTGACATTATTGAAATAGTTATGAACAGTAAACAATAGTCATTTTATTTTACTTAAATCCGCCTCTTTCGAAATTCGAATAATCTTTGAATTATCGCTCTTACGCATTAGAATTTTAGCGTCTCTCACCCACAAATAAGAATAATTGTATTCCTTCTTTAATTCACGAGCACTTTTAAGAAGTAATTTATTTGTCGGGGTGAGGTGATCATTAACAAAAATGTTATTACACAGACCCGGCATGCCAATATCTGTAGTAGTTAACCCGCGCCGCACTTTGACCGCTGCGATCAGCTGATCCTTGCGCCTCCGTTGAGTGAAGCGAACAATTATCGATGACGTCGGGTGGGTAGATTGTTTACCGTTATCACCGCTATCACTACCACCCTCTTCGGATTTTTTAAACGCTCGTACTCGGTGAATTGTGTCGATGTCGGTCTCACTACAGTTAAATCCTACCTTGGCGCATATATTATGCAATATTGTGGTCAAATTTTCGCCACTCGTAGAAGGAATGCCAGCTATTTCAACGTTATTCATTCGAGAAAATTGATTCTGTGCGTTGTTTTCAAACTTAAGAGACTCGATAGTTTGCAGTGCGTCATCCAAAGTTGTTTTAATGTGTGATGAGGATGTTAATTTTTGCTCAGCTGTAATGATGCGTTCTTCGAGTATCTTGTATCCATCTTCCAGCTCCGACCATTTCGTGTTAATATCTTGGATATTTTGCATCGCAGTACGTAAATCACCTCTGATTTTCGCTTACTATCGGACGAAGCGGAGCCACTATGTTGAGATAATATAAAAAAAAGATTAGGATTCGTATTTTAAGCTTCTTCTGACATGTAAATAATCATATCGACCTGCACCTTCTCCGTTTTAACATGAACTCAGGATATACAAACGAGCACACTATATTATACTGTTACTAAATGTGTCACGATTCATTAATTTTAGACACAATACATTTGTAATACACTATTCACGATATTACATGAGTCCTTACAAAGTCAGTTTATGATCAAATTCAGCTTGCTTTTGATCTGTCCGGAATAATATCCGACTTCGAGATCTTTACCGCTATAGTGCCGTATTATTTATCCGCAGGTGAAAATATCTCGTGCACAGCGGGACATCGACGCGGTGCATTGAACATCACGTCTACTTTACGGAACGTATAGCAACTCGTCCGATGTGTTGATACAGTAATGAAAGCGTCGCGGACGCTCTTACGCTAGCAGCGTCCGTACGAGTCACATGGTGGTACATAGTATCCCCCGATAAACGTATTATTATTTTCGTACTTTGATAATCCGTCTGCTATGGTCGAAAACGACTTATATTTAAATACCCATGAGCTTTTTTTACAAAATAGTGAGCGTGGTCCACGGATTTGCCTTCAATGGAACGTTGCACCAATTTACATGTCAATCTTAGATATAAGAAATTTATTCAAACGAATATATTTTTATGGTAATGGATTTTGATCGTTGTTTACACGATGTCGCCTTAGCAGCTAGTGCAATGATTTTATTGAACTTCACTACGATGATATCACAATTTGTATGTTACTGTTTGGGTTTGTCCAAATTGAAATATATTTTATTTATATTGAAAAATGGGTGGCACGTCGATCGTTCATTAATATTTTCAAAATTTATTTACGTGCCATTGTATTATTTTTATCAATACATATTATATTATGTACGTCTATAAATATTCGTATCTTATTATTGTACGGTAGAAATTTAATTCTTAGAGAGGACCAATATACCAGTATCGACGTCAGAGGGTGCCTTTGCGTGTACCTTAGTGAATAATGTTACATATCCCCGTGTTTCTAGAACCGACGTGTTCGATCCTATTCACACTTCTACTTACTTTTAAGCTTCGATACATTCCAAAGAATATTTCTTTATTCGAGTTCTATCTTAAGAAGCATTCCTATACTTGAAGCCTACGTTATGACTATGTCGGATATATTATGTGTATGACACATTGTTTGTTGTTCAAGACTGTTTAATGTTTATCGGCCCTTGAAACTTGAGCTGCTATGCTATATTTTGAACTTCAACATAAAGCAATAAATCATTGTGAAGCCTTCGTTGTACATACATATAATTTAATGTTAATATAAGCACATATTTGTGCCAAATAATTTGTGGCAAAAGTGAAAGTCTTTGGGATTATTTCCTACTTAATGACAACTATTATGTAGTATACATAAAAGTTTTGTTGCGTGAAGTGAACGCCCGTGACGGGCAACGTAATCGTTTCTCAATAATTCTAGAGCACCATGCTACGGATGGTGGCCAGTTGCTCGTCACGGGTGTCCGTTTGGCGCAGCGAATGGACTAATGATCACGACGCTGAGAGACTGCACTATTGGTGTGCTGGAGGACTGGCGTAGATTCCAAGCAGCCGCCAAGTCAACTATGTCTAATCCAAGCTCGTCGCCGTTGTTTTGATCACTTCACGTACCTAATAGTTAAACATTTCGTGGCACCAATTAACTGTACATAATGTAGGTAGTGAAATCCTTATTATTAAAGTTAAGGTTTTTGTATACCTGTTTCTATATGTAAATGTTTATTTAAAGATTATATCGAGAGTTTACAGACGTGTGGAGGAGATGAGCGTGGCCTATTTGAAAATAGACTTAGTTTAGTTCCTGGGAATAATTTCGAAAGTTCTCAGTATTCACCCAACGATAGTCAATTAGCAAAAAGAATGAGATTTATTTGTAGAGCGGAGTATTAGTAATGTTTAGTATTTTACGCTTACATAGTCTGTACATAAACACATTTAAACGATTAGCTACATGACTCCAATTTATGAATACTTAAAGGATGTATTAGTTATACACGAAAACTTGTATCGTTATTAACATTAATTATGTATTGTATTTCATTTCATTAAAAAATAATTAAAGTAACATTAACTTGGTAGTTTCATTTAACTTTTTATCATATTATTGGAACAATAGTATCAATCTATTAGTCGAAGAGCGGCGAAGAAGCAGCGTATGAGAATCTTAATATAGTGGATGCCATAATATTTTCTTATTAGCCACAAAAGCAATTTTCACAATTCAACGTCCCTCGTTTCAGTCTGACTTTGTCCTTAGGCACCTGTCACCTGTCCACCGTCGGCGAGGAAACTATCAAAAACAGACTATTTATAATAGATGCAGATCGCGTGTGAATGAAAGAGATGCATATTTCAATGATCGCTAGGGGTCTGACCGGACCATCTAACCACCAAATCTCATCACCGGTGGTCAGTTGGCACTCCAATTTCTGAACTGGCTACCAGTTGCCAAAAAACAAGGATAGTCCCATTTCATCCACCAGTGGTTTAATTGTCTCATTTCATCACGGGTGATGAATTGAGTGTATGGTGGTTACATAACACCTATGTGGTGTGTGAACACCTTTATATTTTATATTAGTATATAAGTCAAAACTTCAATGTATTAAAGGAGAGTAGTAATAAATCCGTTGCAATGAACACATCTTATTATTGACAAATTCCATACCTCATATGGCGACCGCTGCCATTTGAGATGCGGCGCGTGCATCTTCGAAATGTGTGATATAGAACAATTTGAAGTGCGGTGCAAACGAACACTTTCATACAGTGCAAATTTTTATATATCAAAAATAAAATAAAATAAATAATATGGGTTCGTCACAATCCGTCGAGGAAACCGTTGTTGCCCAAAATAGTGCCGGTGGAGGTACAAATAATGCGTCAATCGAGCAGTTAAAATCGCACTTGGACATTACTAATATTTTACTGGCGGTCCTCACCATCGTCGCCTTGGCGTTATTCATATTTGGTGGATGGTATTTGTACAAAATTGCCATAAACAATGGATAAGGAAAGAAGTCAACCAGGCGTTCCTGCGGCGAGTCTCGTGGAGGAGGAATCGCGAAAAGGTGATGTGTAACCACGATAGTGTACCATGTGAATAAAATGTGAGTAAAAATTTGTTAAATCAGTGAATTTGCGTGTGAAATCAGTAATCCATTTGCGGAACCATGAACATTTTGAACTATACTTTTTTTAATCCCACTGACAGCGCTTATGTTTATTTAGTTTTAATTAATTTCTATAATAAATGTATCAAGATAATTAAATAATGGGTATACTATAAATAAACCCAATCAAAAAAAAAAAAAAAATTAAATATGATAATTATAAGTTATAAGTAAGATTATTTCTTTAATGATATAAAGTTTATTTCAATTAATGGAGTCTATTTTAAAAGATTTTTATGAACGATTAAATAAAATAAAGAATCTTTAATTAAAGCTGGTCCTAGCAGGCGAAGCTCGTCGAAGGCTTGCCAAGAGAAATATTTAGAATCTAATAATATTTATGACGAATTTAATTGTATATTAAAAGATATTAAGGATAATGTTAAAAATTACAAATCAAAGGATTTAGAGACATTGAATATTTTATCTGATAATATTGAATCATTGTTTTTTAGTATTAAAAAATTGTATGACTCAGAAACTGAAACAATGGAAAAATTTGATTTAAAAACGGCTGTGGCCTTATTGCCGGTCATGAACGGTAAAGAAGAGGTCACAAAACAGCTGATCTCGGCAATAGAAATGTATGACTCTATGATAGGAGACGGTGATAAGAAGTTGCTGATCAATTTTATTCTTAAAACAAGACTCTCTGAGACAGCTACATTAAGGATGTCACAAAGTTATAACAATGTTAAATCATTAGTTGATGATATGAAAAAACATTTACTTGTCAAAAAATCATTTACGGCCTTGCAACAACAATTATTGCATGCTAGACAAAATCATAGGAGTATAGATAATTACGGAAAAGAAATAGAATCTTTATTCTCTGAATTGACTATTTCGCAAGCAGATGGCGATAGTAGTAAATTTGATATTTTGAAACCACTGAATGAGCAATTGGCGATTAAAAGGTTCGCCGACGGCCTGCAAAATAGTCATTTAAGAACAGTAATTGCAGCAAGAAATTATAGCACCCTAAAGGACGCTATAAGGGGTGCCAAGGACGAGGAATTATCGTGTGTGCCGGATGGTAGCATTATGAACTTTCAAAGAGGTAAGAGTAACAACCGCTTTTATTCACAGAAATTTACTGGAACTCGCCAGCCGTCTTCGTTTAACAGTTCGAGAGGTCATGGATTTCACGGTCGATTGTACTATAATAATAATAACAATGGAGGACGTGGATACCCTACTCGTGGGCCGCGTGGGTCTCAAACGCGTGGCTATACACCGCGTGGGCATTCTACGCGCGGACAATATTATACGAATCGCGGAAGAGGTTTTAATCGGGATAATATGCAAATACATCATTATCAATCGGTACAGAATACAGAACAGGTAGAGGCTGAAAGTCAAAACATGCCTAATAGTAATAGTTTGGAAGCCCAGTTAAATCAGTTTTTTCGTGCCTAACAATAATTCTATTTGTCATTATAATAATTATAACTCAGTTCAGTTATATCTCAATGATACAAATTATACTTGGTTGGTAGATACGGGCGCATCACTCAGTGCAATCAAATATGATACGCTGATAAAGCATAACATTCCATTCCGTAATGAGCGTGTAAGAATATACGGAGTGTGTGGAGAACTTTACTCAGAAGGTTTTGTTTATCTAACTTTAACTTTTATGGGAAAAGAATTTCAAAACAAGTTTTATGTCTTTAAGAACCTATGTTGTGTGAGTGATGGAATATTAGGTCAAGATTTTTTAAGTAAATACAAAAGTATTTTAAACTTTGAGTTAAATACTTTACAGTTAAATTATTATGATGAGTCAGTTATTTTACCTTTGTTGATGGGAAAAAGTGGCAGTAACAATTATTTAATTATTCCGCCCCGTTCAGAGTCGATTCATTACGTATCAGTAGGAGCAAAAAATGATTGCGTAGTATATCCTAAACAGCTATGCGAGGGAGTTTTCGTAGCTGGAATGATATCTAGGCCGGATAAGGGCGTAATACCGATACAAATATTGAACACACGTGAAGATGAAGTACGGTTAAGCTATTTTAGCCCAGATTTAGGACAATTAAGCGATTACAATTTATTAACATTTCAACATGAAACTAACAACGCTAGTCGAGTACGAAAACTTTTTTCGGAACTTGATTTGAGTCAACTAAATAAAGAAGAACAAATAGAAATAGAAAAAATATGTGCTAAATTTAGTGATATATTTCATTTAGAGGGTGATAGGCTGACAACCACGAATATTTGCGAACAAAATATTTATTTGAAACCAAATTCGACACCCGCTTATACCAAACAATATCGTTTACCTAAAACGCAATTAGGAGAAATTAAAAAGCAAATAAATAAAATGATTGAAGACGATATCATTGAGGAGACCATCAGTGACTGGTCTAACCCTATTCTTCTAGTTCCCAAAAAATCTGGAAAAGGCGAAAAACAGTTTAGGCTTGTGGTAGACTATAGGAAATTAAATAATAAAATTTCTGATGACCGATTTCCCTTACCGAATATTGTTGAAATACTTGATTCACTTTCAGGTGCAGTTTATTTTAGCCACCTAGATCTTCAGTCGAGCTATTATCAAGTAAAATTAACTGAAGAAAGTAGAAAATGTACTGCTTTCACATTTGATAAACAATATCAAATGAAGCGCCTACCTATGGGGTTAAAAATTAGCCCGAGTGCCTTTTCAAGAGTAATGACAGTTGCACTTTCAGGTCTTAATTACGACAAGTGTTTCGTATACCTAGACGACCTAATCATTTTCGGCAGAAACTTAGATAATCACAATAAAAACTTAATAGACGTATTTTCTAGGCTCAGAAAAGTAAATTTAAAACTTAACCCGCGAAAATGCCATTTTCTGAAAAAAGAAATTTTATATTTAGGACATACGGTTACGGCTGATGGTATTAAACCGGATCCGGATAAAATAAAAGCAATTAAAGAATATCCAGTCCCAAAATCTGCTGACGAAGTCAAGCGATTTGTGGCTTTTTCTAATTATTATCGACGTTTCATACCAAATTTTGCAGAGAAAGTAATTGCATTGAATAATTTATGTAGGAAAAACGTACCATTTATATGGACGGATGAATGTCAAAAATCATTTTTAACCTTAAAGCAATCACTCATGACCCCGCCCTTATTGCAGTTTCCCAATTTTTCATCGGAATTTCGACTTTATACGGACGCGTCTGGGAAATCAATCGGTTCTATATTATGCAATAGTGACAATAGGCCCGTTGCATACGCGAGTCGTAGCTTAAATAAAGCTGAGATTAATTATCCTACTATCGAAAAAGAGTTACTTGCAATAGTATGGTCAATTAATTATTTTCGACCTTACTTATATGGCACAAAATTTAAAATATTTACAGATCATCGTCCATTGATTTATCTTTTTAATATGAGCAACCCATCTAGCCGCTTGACTAAGTTTAGGTTGAAATTGG
Organism: Hypsopygia costalis; assembly: GCA_937001555.2. Lineage (NCBI taxonomy): Eukaryota > Metazoa > Arthropoda > Insecta > Lepidoptera > Pyralidae > Hypsopygia > Hypsopygia costalis. The sequence continues at coordinate 23,110,572 of OW443332.2, forward strand.
AGGAATATGACTTTGAAATAAATTATATAAAAGGTAGAGATAACGTAGCTGCAGATGCGTTATCCAGAGTGATTCTGACGTCAGATGAGTTGAAAGGAATGAGAGAAAATATTGTGAATGTTATGACTAGAAAGCAGTATAAAAATAGTGAAAATCCAATAGATAACTCTTCTACTAGCGTTTCTAGCGATATACGGACTGATCACCCGAATATTGTGGAAATGTTAAGTAAGCCAAAGAAATCAGTCGAGTTAGTATTTATCGATAAGGAGGCAATGAAAAGTGTGAGGAATGAATGCAATGAGAGAAGTGATACCTTGTTTACTTTCTGTGATAAGGATTTGATAATATATACAAGTCCCGATTCCCGATCATGTTTAACGCGAGACGTTTTCGTGAGGGGTCTGGCAGATTTTTGTAAAGAAAAAAATATAGAAGAGATATATATCGTGAAAGATAATAATAATATGAAATACATACAATGGTTGTATGATATAATAAATAAAAATAAAATGTGGTCCGGGCCACGAGTTTGTTTATTAAATGGAAGACAAAGAATAATGAATGATGACGATAAAAAAGTAATTTTAAACGACTTTCATATTTTGCCGACTAGCGGCCATGCCGGTATAAGACGAATGACCAATAATATAAAGCGCTATTATTTTTGGTCAAAAATGGACAAGGATATAAATAACTTTGTATCGAAGTGCAGCAAGTGTCAAAAACAAAAACACTCTGCCACCTTAAAGGAACCGATGACTGTTACGACAACGGCTCAATCGGCCTTTGATAAATTATACTTAGATATAGTTGGGCCCATAGATAGAGATTATTATAATAAGGCATATATCTTAACAATACAATGCGAACTTACAAAATATATAGAAGCGTATCCATTAGAAGATAAGAGTAGTATTAGCGTAGCAAAAGCTTTTGTAGAAAACTTTATACTTAGGTATGGCATACCTCGTGCTATAGCGTCAGATAGAGGTACCGAGTTCATATCTTCAACTATGAAAGACGTCTGTAAGTTGTTAAATATCGATCACCTGACAGCAACCGCTTATCACCACGAATCGATAGGATCTTTAGAAAATACACATAAGCATTTAAATGCATACTTGCGTATACAAACAGATAATGAACCCAGGACGTGGAGCACATGGCTACCATTCTGGTGTTTCAGCTATAATACTAGTGTGCATACATCTACTAAATTTTCTCCATTCGAGCTTGTATTTGGAAAGAAATGTAATCTGCCTTCTAAATTATGTAAACAAGCCGAGCCTTTGTATAACTGTGAAGATTATGCACCATGTTTAAAATACAGACTTCAAAAAACACAACAACAAGCACGAGAGAATTTATTATTGTCAAAACAAAATAGGAAAGAAAAATATGATATAAATGTAACTACACGTATTTATAGACCTAATGATTTGATTTTAGTAAAAAATGAAATTGGAAATAAATTGCAAGAAATATATAATGGTCCGTATGTTGTATTAGAAGATATGTCACCAAATGTAAAAATAATAAAAAATAATAAAATTGACATTGTTCATAAAAACAGGACCAAACCATATAAAATGTAACCTAATAATAATTAATTTACTTTATTTTATTTTTATGTATACTTAATTATGAATGTAATCAAAATTTGTTTACCTTTTAAAATTATGTACTTATGTAAGTAAAGGAAAAAAAAATATTAATCTAAGTAATTATATTTTTTTTTTTTCAATCGCTGTGGAGGTGTGGTGTGTGAACACCTTTATATTTTATATTAGTATATAAGTCAAAACTTCAATGTATTAAAGGAGAGTAGTAATAAATCCGTTGCAATGAACACATCTTATTATTGACAAATTCCATACCTCATACCTACCTAGTTACAAAAGAGCAAAATAAAAATCATCTAGACTTACCTACCAATAATGGACGTTTATAAAGCCGGGTGTTACGCCTCTGGGAGCCGCTGAAAGGAGATTTATGCACCTATACTATGTTCAGGAAGGAACCACTATAGACCAAGTACGAGCTCATCTTAGTACCATATGTAACTGAGATGAGATATCTGCACGTTTGAAGCACTGAAACTCCGTGGAAGTAACGCTTCGTTTAAACTTGGAGTGACAACAGAGATGGCTGACCTTATTCTGTCTCCAAACAACTGGTCTGAAGACATATTAAACGCTGGCGTGTGCCTTATTTCGGCACTGCCCATGTCTCAGATCTTGATTTTAACTGGACAAAAAATTAGTCGTTAATTTGTCGCCCAAAGGAAAAAATTTGTCGCTCTCCCATTAAAGAGCTATAAGGCTTTTTTTGTCGCAGTGCCGAAATAAGCTTATTTCAGCACATCCCACTAGGGATCTAATAAACTACATAACATAGCGAAGATATGATTTTCCCCAGAATTAGTCGTTAATTTGTCGAATTCGGACACCAAGTATCAGAATTAGTCGACTTCCCGTTAAAAAGTTATAAGTATTTTTTTGTGGCAGTGCCGAAATAAGCCTTATTTCGGCACTGCCCAAAAAAACTACAACACCTAGCGAAAATCTGATTTCACCCAGACGTTGCCTTGAATTTGTCGAAATTTGTCGGAAATAAAACACAACTGGTCGATGCGTAATTAAAAAGTTACACGTATTTTAATAATTCACGTAGTAGTCAGAGAGCCTGACGTAGGCAGAGTAGAATAACACCACCCCATTCACATATGGCTATCGTAAAAAGCAACTAATGTAGTGCTAAAGAACACCTAAAGCATTTGTAGATCAGAAAACAGTTGCTGCATGCAACTGTTTTTTGGAAGTCTCTCTTTATAAAGCCGGGTGAAGTAAAGAACTCTGAAAAAGGAAGGAAATAAAACTTTACTGTTGCATTTTGTGCATGATATAATTTTGATGCAAGATCTCGGACTATATTTTTTAACATCTGGGTGAAATCAGATTTTCACTGGTGTAGTTTTTTTGGGCAGTGCCGAAATAAGGCTTATTTCGGCACTGCCACAAAAAAATACTTATAATTTTTTAACGGGAGGTCGACTAATTCTGATACTTGGTGTCTTCGACAAATTGACGACTAATTCTGGGGGAAATCATATCTTCGCTATGTTATGTAGTTTAATAGATCCCGAGTGGGCTGTGCCGAAATAAGCTTATTTCGGCACTGCCACAAAAAAAATACCTTATAGCTCTTTAACGGGAGAGCGACAATTTTTTTCCTTTATGCGACAAATTAACGACTAATTTTTTGTCTAGTTAAAATTAAGATCTGAGACATGGGCAGTGCCGAAATAAGGCACACAACGCTGGCGACAGAACTTTCGTGCCAAACAGGCTGATAAATAAAAACGGCTATAGATATAAAACAGTTCATTGTTTGTATCAGCATGAGGCCTACGTTCGAAAACTGTAGTATTTTATAGGAATATGACGGCGTGTTCCCATGATATAATTGCTTTGACTAAAACATTTTTGACGAGTTCTATGTCCGATGGAGAGCTTGTTTCCCGCCCAGTATAGGTATTGTACTTCGCAAAGATCGTGCTGGAAATACTGGCTGGGGAGGTGTTTTGCTAGCTGTACGTAACTGCTATACTGTATGTCTGCTTACGGGTGTTGATGGCCTCACATCGGACATGGAATTAATATTTGCTATTGTGTAGAAAAATAATAACTTTAAAACTTTATTTAAAACTTTTCACCTGTATTGAAAATGTCATATGTTTTACCCTGATCTCAATTTCCTAATACTAGGAGATTTTAATTGAAATTCGTGTAGTGTTAATGTTACACATTTTGATCACTTTAAGGAATTCTGTGGGCTGCACCAACATAATGAGTGTTGAATTGTCGTGGTGGCATGTTAGATCTTGCATCCGATCAGGGGGCCGACCGCCGAAGCTGAACCGATTACCATCGGATTTTTTGAATGCGAAAATTAAAGTTTACCTTAGATTAGTGGTAATTATGTTGAGCTTAGTTGGTAGAAACAATAGAGCTCTATCAACTAAGCTAAAGATGTTTGTCATTAACTTGAAACTAAGATCTATTTTGGCGATCAAAAAATCAAATCGTAATCTGCTTCAGCTTCGGCGATAGGGTCCCAGATTAAGGTGTCTGTAGATGACCCGTTCGTTCCTATTGATGAATAACTTCTTCCGCTTGAATTAACTATCTATCTCGAACGAACTAGTTATTTATATCGAAGCTATCATGTTATATGGAGCCGATGCCTGCGCCTACCCATATACAGAAACCTGTAGATAATATGAGCTGGAACTGGCGTAAGGAAGACTTTGTTTCACTGTAGGCTGCCCTTATTTAAATTGACTGGTGTAACTTATACAGAACAGTTGATGTAGAATCGGCTGTGGATATATTCAAAATTGAATGAAAATATTAATTTATTTGCACCATTGAAGACGGGTCCCTACCTAATACCACAGTGTAAATAGTACTACGTACTAATATTAAATATGTTTACACAACATGGTACACGGGTGAAATAATATTCAATTTGATAAATAAACATTTTTAGCCTAAGGGGTGTGGATGGACTGCGGCTAAATTTAAGTTTATCTCTACACTTATCTTTGGCCGTAACATATATGTATTCATAAATGCATCTATGTCAATTTTGGGCAAAATATTGCAACGGGCAATTCATAAATAAGCTGTCCGATTGTCTAAGTACCTCCTACTCTCCACGGAGTACCAGACTGTGGAGAGTTCGCAGGGGGAACTACGGGTCCCCCTGTTTGGATCAGGGTACCTCGGGGACTGGCGGCAGCCCAATTTGCCAGTCATGGGTTCGGATTCGAGGTGGCTTTATGTGCGTGTAATCACTCACGCGCATGTGGTTTAGCTACAGAGGTCGGGCATGTTCGTCTGCCTGGCCATATTGTCGGCCGGGCGCTCGGCCTCGCGCGTAGCGAGTTGGTTATCACTGGCCTAAGGCGAAGGGCCGCCACAGTGGTTCTCAACGGGGCTTGGAGCGGCCCTTATAGCGGCCGTCGGCTTCCCAGCTGACGTCGCGGCTCGGGTACTTGCCTGCTGAGCAAGGAGGTTGACGGGCGATCGCTTCCGTCACCCCGGTCACCCTACCGTAGGCTCGGGGTAGGCGTTTCTTCTTTGAAGGACGTCGGGGAAGTGAGCGCGCCTTATACAGCTCCGGTACCTGTCAAGGAAATCAGGGAGCCGGCTATCCGGCGCCCTAGTGTGGGTGCAGAAACACTAGGCGCGCTTGTACTTGTACTTGTGCGCCGGGATGTGAGCGTGCCATACAGCTCCGGCTACCCATCATGGAGAATGGGGAGTGGTAGTAGGGCCCCGATGCTTGGGTTCTCCGAGCGTCGGTCGCCACGAGCTACTCGACATAAGAGTACGTAAGTAGCCTGCATGCAGGTGAAAGCGGAGTAAGACCTGCTACTGCTACGCTTGCGTGCTCGGTTGGTTTACTGAGCGCAAAAGCGGTGCAGGTAAAGGTCCTCTCGTCTGGTTGATTTACTGGACGAGAGACTCGCATCCCCCGTGATATAACCGGAAGGTTGGCACACGGGGCGCATTAGCTGTTAGGTATAGGGTGCGTGTCTAAGTACCTCCACCTTATAGAATATCGCAACCAAATAACAATTCCTTTGAGGATTGTTGTGTTCCTGCGAGTGAATGAGGAAAGAATCGGTCGCTGCGTTGGCAGTGGGTGTGACGACACACTACCGATATTTTATATTGCGACCGTTTACTTGGCTACAGTACACCAGACTGCCTTTTTTTATTCAAAAACATACATTGCAACTATAAGCAAACTTCCACTTTCCACACCCAGCTACTAAGCAAAGCGTGTCAAGATAGTATCTTCCTATCATAACTGTGATTTGTAGATTAGATTTAGTTTCACTGTGTTGGACATTGACAATGTTTCCCTAGTAAAGGGACTTTGTCAAAATGTACTGCGGCTTAAGGCTCAATTAATACGGCCGCGGAATGGAATGGAAGCGCCTCATGACGCGAGAAGGCGCGCGAATTCGTTGGAATGCTCGAGTATTCTCGCGTATTCCATTGCTGTGACAGACTCGACCAACTTTCCATTCGCGCCACTTTCCCTTTTTAAAGTATTGTGGAATCCACAGGCAACGCTGACAGCAGCTAGGGGAATTCTCGAGAATGCGCGAGGATTCCCCGGAAGACGCGCGACTTTTTTTCGAGCCAAAAAAGGTCGCGCGTCTTTAAAACTTATATGTTATGTGCAATTGACATAAAGTTCATTATGCCATCTGCAATTTCATTGCAAAAAGTCGCTTCCATTCCATTCCGCGGCGGTATAAATATAGCCTTAGTTCCACGGTAATGCATACATATTATGCACTTATCTTTGCTAAACTCCGATTTAGAAATTATTAGTTGCCATTGAACACCATGGAGAACTATAAAAAGGATATCAATAAAACACAATGTTCAATTAACAGTGTTTATATTTTGTTTTGAGGTTAATAATTACGTGCGCCATGTGGCCATTAGGTACCTTTAGGAAAAAGCACTAAAAACATTTCTAAACCATTATTAACATCATCGGTTAACATGTTTTTAATGTTACATTTAAACAGAACTGACAATAATATATACACAAATTACATTACGTTATTATGTGATCTCCGTACTACGAGCGGCGCCGCGACGCTGCCTCGCGGCGGGCGTCGCGGCGCTGCCCGCATGGGATTTGTGCACTACAATTACAATTATTACGTTACGTCTAGAAATATAAAATTTTTAAGTGCAACCGAAGTGTATTTAGAAATACATTTATACATTTCAGAAACTTGTTCCTTATCCAATCCATTTTCGAGCTCGATTTATCTAATCATTTTTTACACCTATAAAGATGTTGCTTTAGCTCAAACATCCTCATATAACGTTACAGCCATTTACGAGAACTCTCACTTTGCTCGTAATCGCTAGTAAAGGATAAATTTGTTTAACCTATAAACATATTGTTACGACAATAATTAATTACATGTACATGTATGTTATATACTCATGTAATCCTTCATTTGAATTTGTAACATTAAGTGCTCGCTTGAAGTATGTATAGTAAGATTTCCAGTATTTTTCAACCCAATGTTCATTAAGTGGACAAGAACTCTATCATTGTTATTATAAAAACCAAGTTTCTTACTAAATATTGGCTGAATTGAAAAATGTATGAATACCATACTTTATTCTACAACAATTGTACAGTAACAATTTTCTATATCATCATAATTAACACACTTATCATTAAAGCCTGCCATTTATTTACAAAAGATGATGGAATTCATTTAGTTAAATATAATCGTATTTTAGTACCAAATATTCATGATTTTAACTTTTCGCAGAAAATTTCATACTGAAATATATAGGTACAGTAACATTTTCACGATGATGAAACGATGGCCTATTATAAATAAAAGAGACTTTTTCTATGGTGTTTGAAATGCTTGTACAAGAGTAAGAATTCCGGGTTCTTTGGACGATATACATAAAATGAAAATAAAAGAGATCAATTGAACTATGAAAATTAAAGTGTATGAACCACTATGTACATTATTATTTGCAGTAGCTCCCATAGTTCTGCCTCCTTACCACCATCTCTTATTGCGATTCAATAACTGAATAGAATGCTTATTCATACCAATGAATAAGCGACTCTATTTCAAATGGAATAGAGTCGCTTATTCATTGGTATGAATAAGCAATCTATTCAATTTTTGAATCGCAATAAGAGATGGTGGTAAGGTGGCTGTTTATATTAGACATTTCAATCGGTTACATCGACATCTCGCTGCCGGGTGCAACTTACGCAATAATAAACGTTATGCTTTATTACTACTGGTAAAATTATAATCATATAAAAATACACATTTCCCAGTTCATTTCAAACAAATCGTTGCCGCTCTATTCTTATAAATAAATTTGACATAAAATATATTGTAACTGACCACTTAACTTTTGAAATCGTCTAATGCAATAGGAACACATGAAAATTGATAGAAAAATAAATTGTCATATGATATTATGTAATTTATTCACTGCAGGTCTTACTGTATACACAGACATAAAAAAACACCAGCAACGCGGTAGTCAGTGGTCAGAGAGGCGTTATAATAGTGTAAATATATGAAAAATTACATCTAACTACATTATACACATATCACACGCTCATTCGCGCACTCACTCGTACGAATACTATATCATAGTCAACAACAATGGAAGAGTTATCAGAAGCCCTGTTTATCTAGAATCGTCTATGAAAAATATACATGTTTCAGCTTTAGTTTGTAACAAACAACCGTTGGTCAAACCCGCGTTGACCCGACGTGGAGAATGTTACCCGTGACATAATGAATGAAGCACTTCGTCCTCACAGAGGAGAAAACAATAATGGACAACACATTACGTTCGTGAAACGAAACAATTACGAACCAAAACAAAATATATCATATAAAAATAGTCTTGAAATAAATTCGAATGGACACAAAATGCATAGCTTAGTGGAAGATATATTCGGGAATGCATTTCAAGTTGTGTATCCATATTCTAATATATATTTATTTTGATATCAAACTTATAAAATTGACTTAACAAATATGTATAAAGTATATCTTATACACACTATACCAACTTCACTTAACACTAATAAATATTAACCGTATCTGTGGCACTAGACAGATCATTTCAATAACAATCGAGTGCACCACTAAAATACCTATGTATCTATAAAAGAGTGTAAAAGAATTCGCAGCGTGCGTGAACGACTATACTTGTTTAAGAAAGGTGCTATCAAACAAATCACTGGTACACACAGAGTCTAAAATGCTTCCCATAGCTCGCTCGCGGGACGCTCTAGGCTACGCTAACACATCTGGTACATTTAACGTTCTTAACGATAATAATGACTTGTACTATACATACATTTGCATAAAACCACGTTCTGGTACGGAAAGTGTAGACGCTCATAAATATAACATTCTACAGCCGAACGAAATCGGTCGCTCCGGCCCGGCGGTAGAGGATTGTACATACATCCAACGAGTCAAATAATATACAATCGTATACCGTCAGGTTACAAGTATGGCGGCACCTGGCGGAACTCGCGTCGCAGAGAGATCCGTTCACTAAATTTCAGGCGAGATTCGAATATCCCGAACTACGCCACCGTGGATCCCGCTAAGTGTGTACATAGGCGCGCACGAAGCGACCGTCCCCGCGGGCTCTCACCGGCTGCGAGCGCGGGCGGGCGGCGGGCGCGCGCCGCTCAGACGGGCGGCTGCGCGGGCGAGTGCGGCGCGGGCGGCGTGAAGAATTGTCATTGCGGCGTGTCCCGCGCGGCGCTCCAGCGGTCGAACTCGATGCCGGAGTCGGGCGAGATGCCCTGCGGCGCCTGGCAGCCGCACGGCGAGGCCCGCGCGCCCGTGGCAGCGCCGCCCGCGCCCCCGCCGCCGCCGCCGCTCTCCGCGCCGCCGCCCGCCGCCGCCGCCTCACGCACGCCCAGCTCCTCCAGCACCTGCACCAACGACCACACGACTATAAACCGACGCCCTACTCGGCAGTGCATGCAGCGAGTGACGGATGAAATCGACGATACGCGATATAACTACGCTTTACACTAATCGACTGATTGAATTTACTAATAACAGGCGAATCTGCGGTATTCTCATGCGTGTATAAGTACACAGGTTAGGAATAAATCAAACTCATGCATGTCCCGACCTCGTAGTCGAATACGAGCTCTGTGTTGCCTCACAGCTCTGAGAGAGAGCATCCGACCTTATATCCGATCCGTACAGGTCGTCCGTGTTTATCGCTTCTATTGTGAAATTCTACAATTAAAAATTGACACGCAAATATGAGTCACTGTTCCATGCTCCGTAGGAATTCGTCGCGTCATTAGTGCCGCGTATTCGCTGGGTACGCGACATCAGCGCCAACTAGCGTCCGTAACTTTGTAGGCTCTGAGGCTTCCACGTTTTGAAATTTCATCGTGACATTCTGACAAAAATAAACCATTCACGTACTAATTTATAATATAAAATTACTGTGATACCGTAATTTGTATGTTTACTAAAATTAAGTAGTGAAATCTAAACAAATTGCTTTGGTAATGACAGATGACAGAGTCTACTTTTTTTCTAATTTTGGCCGCTATGGGCGCTGCGATGTCATTACCCCCACTAATGACATCTATCGCAGCGCCCATATCGCAGTGGCCATAGTAAGTAGCCACAGCGCCCATAGTGGCCTAGTACTTCGAACCACACCCAGCGAATAGATCGCGCAAAGAGAATTGAGACAGTACTTACGCAGATGCATTTCAATGTGCGCAACTAATACAGAAAGCATCTTCTGTCTCACTTGTAGACATTGAATTGAGTCTGTATGAGTACTGTATTCGCCGCAACTTTCGCTGCGCGACCTATACGAGGAAATAATGACACGAGCGAGTTCCTATATTAACATACAGGAACAGTAAATTATTTTTGTGTAACAGAGTTTGACAATAGAAGCGATGAACAGGGGAGAAATAAAATGATTATTAGTTCTCGTGAGGGGCGATGAGTTTATATTGTAAGCAAACTATATTCATTATTTTTAATGAATCTTTAGCTATCTAATCCTATTCAGAAATTAGTTTTTTTTAACTTAAATGAATGATGAACAGCGAGAAGAAGTGGAATAGAGTTAATCATGTGTCTGTAGATACAATGCAGACCTTACTCAGGCTGGCACTGTGCTCGTGGAGGCCGAGGTCGCGTTCGAACGAGTGCAGCTGCCGCATGAAGTGGAAGTTGGGCGCGATGTCGGTCTTGCGGCTGCGCACCAGCTCGAAGGCGTCCCGCAGACAGAGCCGGTGCCGCTGCATCAGGTAGGCCAGCGTCACCGTCACCGAGCGCGACACGCCCGCCACGCAGTGCACCAGCACGCCGCATCGCGCAGACATCGCCTCCTCTGGAATACATATCGCCGTCAACTCGCCGCACGGGAATACTTTATTCTCGCGACAGGACACCGTACGCTCCGCGCTCCCAGCGACGCTGTGCTACTGCACGTTTCTAAGAAAGGATTAAATATTCACCGTTTTCAATACATTTATTGATTGTACTGGTCATGGAAAACGTTGGTTATCTTCATATTTAAAAATTAGATTACGTCAATGTGGCAGATCTCACATTTACTTAATAAAAAGGCGAGTCCAACAGACGAAACGCGCACCTCTGAAATATTAGCACACTGTCCCAGTATAAATAACAGTTCTACGCACGTATAGCCATACTCTGCCGTTCTCTCGTATCGACCTCACCTCTCCTCTGAGACAAATTTGGAACAGTTTGCATAACGCCGCACGCACACATGCTCATTCATACTCTGCATAGGCGCCGATGTTTATGTAGTAGGAAACGACGCGACATTTGTATGGAGTGGCCGGGCTATCAAACTACAAATTTATGTGTTAAAATTGAAAAGAAAGAAATTATTTTGATATATACACATTATTTAATTCAGTCAGCAGGGGTACTTGCTGAAACGAAGTGTATCAAACAATAGCATATAATATAGCGCTTTTAAAACTGCGCCACCAGCGTGTATTCGTATATCGTCGGCGATACCTTATGGGACCTGATCTATTTGTAATTCTCTCATATAGGGCAAGAAATTATGACTATAAATGACAGTTCAAATTCGATGGCATCGACCTGAATAGAAGGAAGTGAGACAAACATGAAAAAAAAAAAAATACGACAGGAAATGGCCGCGCCTCATTCTCGGAACATTAACAGGCCATTGTGAATGTCATGGACACTTATACAAGATAAGACTTGTCGATAGCCCAGAATGCAGAACATACAACTCAAGGAACCAAACGAGACCATGAAGCTGTTTACGGGCCTGTGTCAAATACGGGCCTGGCAAACGGATGGAAATACTAGCTAGAAAAGAATACTCGGTAGACGCTCTTCTTAATAAGAGGCGTACTGAAGTACATGGAACATGTCTCCAAACAGGTAGGGAGAGCGTATACAGGGTCAGAGAGTAGACAAAGATCCAATGAGGGTGGAAGTATCACCGGTGTTGATGCACTGGACTAATTAAAGAAATATCATCAGAGAAAGATACATTACTAAATGAGTTGAGATTTTTAAATTGTGGTATTTTGGTTCCAAATTTAGAACGTGAATGCATGCATGCAAACGGCGTGTATGCAAATGCATCTCTAAACGACGCAAAGGCCTATATCCAGCAGTGGGTAGATACAGGCTGAAGATGATGAATTAAATTGAGAAAAAGTTTCATATTGTGACTTTATCAGACGCGTGTTACATATCCAAATTAGCCGGGTTGCTAACTTCAAAATGTGAGCAAATGAGCCACATAATTTTGATATGTAAGATGAAATATAAGGTCAATGTAATTACCACATGAAAGCAATAAATAAATATGAATATGAATAATATGTAACACGCGTCTTATAAATTCACAACATGAAAGTTCTTCTGTGCTTGGTCGGTTTGTTTTCGTTGACATGTTCGAACCTGAACAAAAAACTCACACTATAATAGGTACTCTGAGGTAAAGCGTTTGTAATACAGGGAGGCCGTGCGTTGGGACTACCGCGTCTAATGCAGCAACTTGTCATCACTAGTGGCCCACTACCACTACCTTTCTTTCGCCAGAACGTCATAGCTGCACCACGTACAGATGAGGCTAGCAGTGGCATTAGAGAGGGTGATGGTGAGTCATAATATGATGATCGATTTGCGTACGATCATAATATACAACTGACCGATAAATCGTATGGCCTGGGGGAAGTGCACGGCGAGGTTTTGGCTCCAATGGTCGGCGATGGGGATCTTCAAGTAGTTGATGCCGCAGCCCTCGGCCTCGAACGTGTTCGGCAGGTCGGGGGTCACGTTCAACACGTACTGCAAGAAACAGATATAATAATGTTAAAACTAAATGAATGTTTAAGATGTGTACATTAAACTAAAACTAATCTAAAATCCTATCTAATTTATCTATAAACCAAAGAAAAAGTTATGGGATAAAAAATAAATATATAAATACAAATTTACTTACAAATAAAATAAACAAACAGGGCAAGCTAAATAAAACCGTTTAAAATATCCCGAAGATCGTTGTCTTTCGGCAGTGTCCCCAGAACACCTAGCAGCATTACCTCGCGGGATAGCTATACTTATTCTCTGAGCAAGGTAATTGCCAGCCTTCTGGTTATAGGACGTGTCGACCAATTTTGCAATTAGATAGACTTTTAAATTAGTTTTAGTTTAATGTACATTTTAGAATATTTCATAATTATCAATTAACAATTTATTGTACATAAAATATTATTTATTTTATGTACAATTTACTATAAAAATAAAATAAAAAATTAAGATAATAATAAATATATTATAATTAGCTCTTGGTTATTTATTACTTCTATATGATTCTAAAGGCCCCAGAGTATTTTTCTCAAATACCGTTGTAGTCGGCTGTTTTTATTATTTAAAGTATGAAAGATGTTATGAAGTTTGTAATACAAAAACATCCACACTGGTAAAGGCACTTTGCATAATTATGCAAATATATAACTTTACTACTTATCCAGTCCACCTACGTTAAAATTGTACCATTCACGACTACAGCATACACCGGGCATTTATTTGTAGGTTTTTTTTTTTTTTTTTTTTTTTTTTATACTACGTCGGGTGGCAGACAAGCATACGGCCCGCCCGATGTAAAGCGGCTACCGCAGCCATATTAACGCTCGCAACATAAAATATCGCTCGCACGCCGCCACCCCCGCTGCCACCGCAGCATCTCCTTCCTTTCTGGTGACCTCACTCACTCGCAGGAACACAACAGCCCTCAAGGGAACCGTTATTTGGCTGCGGTATTCTGTGAGGTGGAGGTACATTCACCAGTCGGGTAGCTTACAATTACGCTCCCTACCTCTCTTTTCGCCAGAGCTTCGTTGGTCAGTCAGCAGGGTGCACCGCGTGCAGGTGAAGTTGGCTTTGGTTCAAAGTTGTTGATGAACCACTTACACCCCAAAATATATTGTGAATGTAGCGGTCTACACTGGGGACTTTGTTTTTTGCGCGTAGTGGAAAAAGACAAGCCCACTACACATTTTCCCTTATCTGTCATATACATATAAAATTATATACTTGGCTACAGCCAAGATTACGGAATGTAAGTAATCAACAAAAATGATGTTGATTGCAGGGCAACCTATGGTTGGTTTCGAACTCACAACATATTTTTTATGTAAATTAATTACTAGGAATGGAATTTGGTCTTGACCAATTTAGGTATGTCGTTAAGTAGAAGAGATCTCTTTCAGAGATAAGCCCGCCTTTATACTGTTTAACTTATTTGTCTACTTTCTTTGTATTGATTTATGGTATAATAAAGAGATTACATACATACAAGCACTGGCATATATGGTCAATAGACCATATACGTGTTTCTAGTGCCATGTTCCCTGGAACTAGAAACACGCATGATTCGTAATATATTCATGTGAAAACGGTTGTGTTCGCCCTTAGGGCGGTACCTAAACTAACATCAAACGTTTAGGCTCTACAGTAGTAGAGTGAAAGTTATACTGCATAAAATACCAATATATGGCAAAAGATAAACAGTATTATTATACCAGGCAAATGTGTGGTTGTCTGTGTATTGAAGTAAGGATATTTACCTTAATGTTGTGCCTGGCGAGTGCGTCGCAGTCCTCGCTGTTGGTGGAGTTGCCGAGGTACAAGTTGGGCAGGATCTCGATGGGGAACTCCTGCTGCGCGTGCGCGTGCGCCTCCTCGCACTCAGACGACGAGCCCGACGACAGTGCCTCTTCGCACCCTGACCCCGAGATGCGGAGAGACCTGGAAAAACAAACCAAATATACAATTAACTAATTCAGTTATGTTCAAAGGAATGGACAAATTATAATCTAGATGGTCTTCGAATCCAACATACATAATTGGATATGAAAGGGATCGCAAATATTTAGCTTTGGTTGTAGATAGACATATCTTCAGGCAAATATATCAGAATGCTAATTAGAACAAAGGCACACCAATGCACATTATGTATAATAAAACACTACTAAAGTCGCTGCCGTTCCAGTAAAAATACATTAAATTGAGCACAGTAAATCGAGTAGTCGCAATGGCGGAGGTGGGCTGTTCTAACATTTCGTAGCTTGCTTATCAAAAACTGCCATTAAAAGTGGTGTGGTGGCGCTAACAGGATATCCGGTTTGCATAAAACGTATAGGCCTGATGTTTATTTGAAGTTGAAAAAAGTCATCCATATAAAAGTATAAACCTTTCTCAGCCTAAATGCCTGAAAGATTTCTCAGACCAGGGAATTAGGTTGTGAGTAACAAAAACTAAACTAACCCTGCCTAAACCCTGGTCTCAGAAAAAAAAAAAAGATAAGAATGTTTGTTGGATTGTAGATGTGAAATAAAATATGTAGGGATTATTGGAAATTCCGACAATATGCTGGGACAATGAATATAGCCCACTAAATTCACTGATATCTCATCAATCAATGCTCACACTAAACCGCTGATTGTAGAAGCTTTAAGTTGAATAGAATTGTTCCATTTATTAGTGTAATACTAGAAATCAGAAAGGATTTTTGAAAAGTCCCACGGGATATAAGGATTCGCGTGTACGAAGTCGCGGCCGAAAGCTAGTGTAAAATGATTTAAAGTTTTGGTAATTGATATACAAATATTGTTTCAAGTTGACGCATGTGCAAAGCATAAATGGAAGCTCCATCATTCATCGGACGCTCGAATGAAACCTAATGAACAAGATAATCCAATAACGAAGGCTGTCCATTAAACATATAGCTAATGCGTTTAGTATCAATCACGCGCTGGTGGCATGCCAGCCTCCGCCACGGAGCCAGCTATGGATAGATGTGGCATGCATCCTTGACGGTGGTGGTGATGTAAAAAAAAAGAAAACATTTTATACATAGAATATACTTAAAACTAGTAGTCGGCTTATAGGCAAGAAATACTTATGCATGTTCTAAGAGTCTCTTCTAGATGCAATGCACCATTATTTTGTAGATTGTACTACTTTATAACCCTAGATTTCAGTAACCACCTAATTTTTCCTGACTCATGAATGTGCTTTTAACTATGTTTGAGACACGGTACGGAGGTATATTTAAACAATGGGGGTGCATCCATCCTTTCGTAGGTTGTTGCGACGGCAAGCCCGGGCGCCGGGCGGAGGCGGCGATCGATCGCAGGGTTGCTGAATGGGGGAAGAGGGTCCGGGGGTTCACCATTCACCTGCCCCCGCGGCTCAATGGCCGCCCACACAGTGCCGCGTCCTTACTCTCGCACCCCCCGCACCGCTCCCCGCGAGCCCCGCACTCCGCACCAGACCCCGACTCCAACGCGCCTCGTCCCACGCGACACTTTTCCAAATTCGCCCTCTCAATCGTCTCGCCGCCATTCAGTTTGCTGTTTTGAAAGCAATCAAATTAGGCGAGCACGTTCCCGTCGCGTCGCCTCACTCAGAAATGTTGATAACTTTACACCCACGCAACACTGGGTTTTGCTAACCTTACGACTTACCTACTAATCCGACGACAATATTTTGGTTACTTGCCGTATGTAAAATTATATGCATTTTGCACGCAAACATTTTCAAACACTTGTAGCATAGTACAAATATATAAGTAAGGTAACTTCATACAAACGCACCGAGCGTGGTTTGTATGTGAGCGCGCCCGTACGTATGGCCGTCGCACGCACATACTGACAACATTTAGGGAGGTTAAATGGACCGCCAGTCAAGGCTGCGCCGTACGCAAAACCGCCCGCTCTCACACAAGATTCGCGCCTGCTGCGCTGACGTTCGTTAACAATTTTAACATAGAGGTACCTATCTACGTCGTATATAACTGCACGTAAAAGATGGCTACAAAGTCGACTAGCCATAAAACATATTGCAGTGTTCATGGATGTCTCAACAGCAATTTGTCAAATTCAAAATTATCTTTCTTCACACTACCTACCGAACAAGAACGGTGAGTACCTATGTGATCTATTACTACCTATATCATACGTAGCTACCTACATACATAATTTTATGTTAGCTATTTACCAGTACCTATCGAAATTGCTTAGTTGGGAAATAGTTCTGGTCCAGATTTGATGTAAAGTTATCTCATTCCTACCTATTTATGTGGATCACTTGAATCCTTGATTTCATTTGATTATGTATAACGTAGGCACAGGAATAAACGTAGGTTTAAATTTATAAATTAGGTAGTAACATCGTAACGACCGTTGAAAAAATAAAAGTACTTACCTATATACACCGGGAGCCAGACTTTTGTTAACAAAGATAAGATTTATAAATAAAATCGTAATTTGTGTTTCTATGTGTACAACGATTTGCTTGCTTTGTCCTGGCCCCACGGCTCATTAATGTATTGAGTGAGAACTTTCAAGCTTAGCAACCAGGAGGTGTTAGGTTTCAGTGCCGATAGTGAGCCGCTGTGTACATGTTTATGTTAACGTAATTTGAGCCAGTAGGAGCCATGAGCTTGCTACTGGAACTCTTCAGTGGCTAATAGTTAACCCCTCGAGTTTGGGCTCATTAGATTGCTCTTGATGAAGCCTTTTCATTACACTTGGTAACGAGGGTCTGATGATGGAGCAGGACGGAAAACAGTGGAACTCCTGCATTACTGATAGGAAAAATATTCTGTTTGAACTCATATGATCTTCCTGACGTGACCCGTTCGTTACACTCGATGACGATGAATCTTTGGGAACTCAGTCACCCAATTAGATAAATAAAAAAACATCATTGACGAGCTTGGTGGCGTAGCGGTCAATGACGCGGCTTCGACACCAACGCTCGTGGGTTCGATTCCCACATAGGACAAACATTTGTGTGCATGAACATGTCTGTTTGTCTTAGTCTGGGTGTTTTCTATGTATCATAAGTATGTATTTACAAAAAAAACCGGACAAGTGCGAGTCGGACTCGCCCACCGAGGGTTCCGTAGGTACGTAGTATCATTATTAAATTTGATATTTTTCATTATAAATAAGAAATAATGCGTCGAAAAAAATAAATAAAATATATTTTGCGATGTGTACATCAAGCCCTTTCATATTTGTCCATTTGAACTAGTAGGTTCAATTTGAAATTTCGACACACTATAAAAAATATAGACCCCCTATTTTTTAAGATCTATTTACAAATATATAGTTTTGAGATTTATTCCTGTACTTGTTTGTAGTCTATAACGATGTTACTTGATAAATTTCATAGTTCTAGGTCAACGGGAAGTACCCTATAGGTTTTGATTCCCTTGAGTGTGTCGAAATATGCGTTTTTTGCTGAATAAACGGCCGTAACTTTTTGCTACGTAAACTTAGCAGTTTGATTTTTTTTTAACTTCATGGGACCGTAGACCTGAGTATACAGTTCAAATTTCAGCTTGATACCTCCACGCATTCTCGACATAGAAATTCTTGACAGACAGACAGACAGACAGACAGACAGACAGACAGACAGACAGACAGACAGACAGACAGACGGACAGACGGACAGACAGACAGACAGACAGACAGACAGACAGACAGACGGACGACAAAATGATCTTATAAGGGTTCCGTTTTTTCCTTTTGAGGTTCGGAACCCTAAAAAAATGTATTTACGTATGTTTATCAGTGGTCTAGTACCCATAACACAAGCTTCGCTTACTTTGGGGCTAGATGGCGCTGTGTAATTTGTCTGACAATATTTATTTATTTATTATTATCATTCTGGTGATGTTGATGTTCTATATGTAGGTGTTTTTTGGCGTTCCGTACCCAAAGGGTAAAAAAGAACCCTATCACTAAGGCTCCGCTGTCCGTCCGTCCGTCCGTCCGTCGGTCCGTCTGTCACCAGGCTGTATCTCATAAACCGCGAAAGTTAGACAGTTAAAATTTTCACAGGTTATGTATTTCTTTTGCCGCTATAACAACAAATACTAAAAAAACTGAAGAAAATAAATATTTAAGGGGGCTCCCATACAACAAACGTATTTCTTTTTGCTCGTTTTTGCTCCCAATTTATAATGGCAATAGGTAGACGCTTGAAATACTTACATAATATTTAGTTATATATTCACGTTAAAAATAAAACAATTATTTAAGGGGGGCTCCCATACAACAAACATGATTGTTTGTCGTTTTTGGCACGGAACCCTTCGTGACCGAGTCCGACTCGCATTTGGCCGGTTTCTTGTTACAGATCCCTAATACTTACTCTACTTAATTTTGTATTTTCTACCTTACTCGTACTTATTTTTTTATATAGAGATTGACTAAGTATTTTTGACGGTTGAATAAACTATTAAGCGACAGCCCTACGTGTTTAGGCTATTATCCTCCGCTCGGGGCTTGAGTTGTCTTACTTATATATTTGTACTATGCTTGTAGCGACAATTTAACTAGTACCTTATATCTGAGATTCATATTATATTTTTAGAAATTTTGACAATAAATCTGTTTTTAACTTTGAGGTTAAACTCACAGTAATTTTATGTTATACATAGTTATTTTATGTAGTTTCAGTAAACTTTGATCGTACTCATTTGCTGCATTTTAAATGCAGAATAAATAAATATAATCATATAAAAAAAAAGTATTCCACGTTTCTTACAAAATTTGTGCTAGGAATAAAGGAAACGTTGAAATCGACTCGATCGTTGAATTGATCGGAATTTTTATTATACTCGTATTTGGCACAACTTGTTTTCTCGAAGGAATCAAAAAATATTTCTACTTTGTGTTTAGAACCGGGAACAACGCAGGTATTGTCAACCCGCTGTTCTTACTAAGCACCAAACTTCCTGACAGGTCGAAATTTCGATGATTCAAACTCTGTATAACGATTAAATTATGAATTTTGGTCAATTGATGATTAGAGGCAAGCAATTCAGATTACAGCGGCCCTACCGTCGAAGCTGAAGCAGATTACCACCGGATTTTTTGATTGCGAAGATCAAACTTCAGCTTAGATTTGCAGTAATTGTGTTTAGCTTAACTGGTAGACCTGCTAGATCTCTGCCGATTAAGGAGTTAATGTTTGTCATTAACTGAAACCTAACACCTATTTTTTGAATTAAAATATACGATCGGTATCAGCTTCAGCTTAGGCGGTAGGGCTCCTGGGGCCTTACCACAAGCTCTAAACGCAGGAATGGAACCATCATGGTTGCGAATTTATGAATGAAATTCATTGATAAATACGCAACCATCATAGTTCCTTAGTTAGTTTTAGGGGTGTAAGTGGTTCATCAACATCTTTGAACCAAAGCCAACTTCACCTGCACGCGGTGCACCCTGCTGACTGACAAACGAAGCTCTGGCGAAAAGAGAGGTAGGGAGCGTAATTGTAAGCTACCCGACTGGGGAATGTACCTCCACCTCACAGAATACCGCAGCCAAATAACGGTTCCCTTGAGGGCTGTTGTGTTTCTGCGAGTGAGTGAGGTCACCAGAAAGGAAGGAGATGCTGCGATGGCAGCGGGGGTGGCGGCGCGCGAGCGATATTTTATGTTGCGAGCGTTAACTAGGCTACGGTAACCGCTTCACATCAGGCGGGCCGTATGCTTGTCTGTCACCCGACGTAGTATAAAAAAAAAAAAAAAAAAAAAAAAAAAAAAAAAGTTCCATTCCTGCGTTTAGAGCTTGTGGTAAGGCCCCTGATCACAGCTAAAGCTCAACACCCTCGTGTACCAAACCAACCTTGCGGTCAACCCTGCGGTTCAAGTCTCTTGTCCAGTGAAACACCCAGGAAAGCACCAGCTCGCTGGCAGTTCTGCTATATACATAGAGTTGAAAAGATAGCAGTCAAATTATTGAAAGAAGAGTTATACATAACTCATGCCAGCGAATAATCGATCTCAGCAATGTAGGCTCTGTCTGGCTGAACGATTATCATGGCATGCCATTCATACTATGGATCCGTAATAAATTAAAACTAAATATTTTTTTTTATCAAAATTGCATAGTATACCAAACAGAATTAGGTAATGTAAACAAAAAGAATACTTCCAATACGTTTCCATTGGCAAACATTTGTCGGTGACAACTACCAAAAACGGATCAGATCAGTGTCACGTGGACGGTCATCTAGATAATTATTTATCGTGGACAATGGGTGGGTGGCAGGTACTATGTATGTGCTATGCATTAGTAGGCACATAGTAGGTAGTGGTGGCGTGGGCCGGCCGCGGCGTGTGGGCGCCGCCGCCGACCGTCCGACACGTCCATTCAGGGGAGCGCGCCCACGCCGGCACGACGCCATTTGAAATGATCTGATAATGGCAACGCGACACTATTTTCTTTGATTTTACGAATATGTGGGTGAGCTCGTTCATTTACGCAAGCGTCGATCGTGGGATCGCTCCCGATACAGGTGGAAGTATAATGCCATTCACGAAGAACGCCTTTCGATCCGTCCGAAACAATGAGCGCCGCCGACTGAGGGAGGCCCACTCATACTACTTGTAGTAGTGCATTGTGTAAATGACAACGGCTCCGTGCGAATTAAATTCGTATTTGAATGGCTGTGGGCGCGCGAGTCGGCATCCGGAAGCCGTGACACGGTCGGGTCGGTCGGCCGTGTTATTAATGAACAACTTCAATATGTAAGAGCGCCCGATGCCTCCTCGAAGCCGGCTTAATCGGCCGAATTATGTATGCAAGCGAAACCGGCCGGCTCGGAGTCCGCTGACGTCTTTCTTCGATAGGCTGGTTAATATTGTGTAGAGTGTAACCGGTGCGTGTGGGCGTGCGAGTGCGTGCGGTGCGCTGGCGCACAGGAATGCGGACCGACCCACCCGCTGCCAATGACCGCTCGGAAGGGACGGTTTTTTAATGCCGAACTCGTTAGTTCCCATACCGGCAGGAGTTTAACGGGCGATTTGTCCGGACAAAGGAGTGGACGCTTGTATGATATGATATGTGTGAAGTATGCCCTAACTAAGGCATAGGAATTGAGTGCAATGGTATGGGCGAGCGTTATGTATTGTAGCAAGTGTGTCGAGGCCGCAGCTCGCAGGCCACTCCGCCTACACGTGCAGGTAGGGAAAATCTCCGACGCTCTATTTCGAGATAGCCTCAGTCGAGTGTAGCTTCAGTGTCCACTTAAAACAACTTTATAAATAAATGATGAAAGAAAGAATTGTAATATACATTTGTTTTGATGGCGGGGATAATCGCACTGATACGCAAATAAATTTTGGATAGCTTATTATAAGTACGATGTTTATTAGTCATCGTCAATGATATTTTAGTGTTTGCCCTTCATGTTTTTCCTTTTTGACATACGCATGCCGGATATGGACAAGTAAGTACAACTAATATTATACTCGTAGATAATATTGGGTGTCCATATCAACGATAACATAATCGCGTTCATCCAGAAACTTCTTTTAATGATTTTTAATATGCAAACCTTTTATAAATGCATGATACATGCATGCTATAACAGGAGCTTCTTATTACAATAGTAAAATAATTATTTGAAGGATTGGAGGATTGAGGATTGTTGACGAATACAAATTGACGGACGGTTTAGAACCTTTGAGTCTGAGAAGAGATTTTGCGTCCCTTTGTGTGTTCTACCGATTGTAATGAGGTGTGTTCAGAGGAGTAATTTGTTTCTACTGTCGCACCGCTCGCCATCGACAGGGAATTCATCCTCACACATTCTAATGTGTGAGGATAATTCGGTTCTAACCGAAGTGGTCACGTACCGTGCGGTTCCAGAGAAGTTTTCTTCCACGTACTATCAAGTTGTCGAAGGAACTGTCTGTTGAGGAGTTCTTCAAAAAGCATGGGGTTCTTCAAAAAGGTCGTAAAGAGGTTTTTACAGGGTCGGCAACGTGCATGTGATGCCTCTGGTGTTACAGGCGGTTGTCCATGGAAGTGCGCACACCTACGATTTAATTGCTGTCGCTTTTCTCATTCAGATCGATTAGTCGGAAATTGATCGTTTAGTCGACAATATGCGGTCGTCAATACTCTTTTATCAAAATCTATTATAATTAAAAGTCGATCGATGTGGATTTTTTGATTTTTTAGTCGAGTAACAATCGAGTTGGTCGTATGCGCACCTTTAGACAATCTCATAGACTTTAGATTAGACACACAAATAGATAGTTGTTTGTCTAAAACTTATCTAACGCTACTATTGTTATATCAATCTATTTTTCATCGCATTGTGTAGCATAAGATGTTGCGATGTGACTGCCTGTGGTTACATTATGCTCAAGCAAGCTTGAGAACTGATCTATTTGTGAGTTTGAGTACTGAAACGTTTTTTAGCTTGAGCGATAGTAATGATACTTAATTGGCAAACAGGTTTGTTAGCTGGATATACTAATTGTAAAAAAAAAAACAAAGTATTTAAATTTCTAACCAGAAATGCTACAACCACCTCGAACCTTCGATCATCTCTAATAAATATCGACTACTGTCCATATTATTAATACATATTCAACGCCTGACAGTACAGATTTTTATCATTAATCCGGTACCGAGAAAATTAAACAAAAATTGTCTACAGCCCCAATTTTTTAAAAAGAAGATCTAGACCGGAGATCAGAAATTTAACTAGACATAAACTCAAAAGAACGGATGATAACATTTTGAGATTGTGATTGTGTGAGTTGTATGTCATGATTACAATTTAATTTATACACGTAAATAGAATTATAATAAACATGTCAATTTTCTTTTATTCAATAGAATAACTCCTTGCATCATCAAACTTCAAGTATCTTTGTTGGATGAAGGATTATTTTTTTATAAAAGGTATCACATTTTTTACCGGTCTTTGTGCGGACAGTTGGTCCCTCTCTTGTACCTTGTCGACGGTCCCCCGCCCCGGTCCCGTTTGTCCGTTAACACAATGGCTATTCGCGACAAAGTGTTTAGGCAGACCATATAATAGTGAGGTTAGCCGCAACAAACAGATGAAAGAATCGTCCTGTGGTACTCTATCGCTATGCTGAAGACATTTTGGTTTTTAAAAATGAAACTTCAGTTTGAGGACCCTCAAACTGAAGTTTCATTTTTAAATCAGCAGCTTGATTTTCATAAATAAAATACGTACAAAAATCACTGATTTATAAAAATGATTCGATTCGCTTCGCTGCTGCATCGTTTTAGTAGAGTCCCAAATAAGATTTAATGGTTCCGAAACATACTAAATGTTCTTGCAAATGGAGTCCGAACAGTTCTAGGGGTAAAAACGATGCTTAAATTAATGAACATTTCTTGAACAAGTGTGCAACCACAGGCGGAACTAAGTTTTATTTATGTGTATTGAATGTGGTGCGTGTAGAGACAAACGAACACAGAAATATAATCTGTCGTCGGCCGTGACCGTGGTCGGATAAATTCGTGAATGAACTCACGCGGTTTGCTCACAAGCGACTTGACGTCAGTATCTGGTGACGTCACGTCACCGATAACCTGCCGCTCGTCGCGGTCACGTCGAGCAGGATCTCGCAGTTTCATCATACCAGATGACATCATGAAAACTGCACCACAAAGGAAGCTTGGGAGAAACTCAAATTACGAATAACATAATTACCCGGAAATAATTAGCTGCGTTTGAAATTTTGATCTTATTAACCAAGATTTAAGGCTCAAATTAAATATCATTAGGTACCTTTAACAATGCACCCACGTATATTATTAGTACGAAATACTTACAATAATTTTTATTTTAACAAGACATTTGGCATTGCTCTTGAGGTGTCTATTGAACCGCATTAAGCTTGTAGACCTTTACCTACGTTCGTAAAGATATTTACTAACCATATTTGACACCGAATAGCTCATAATAATAAATATATTTATGTACAAAATGAAATTTGATACCTGCTTAATATATAAATAAAGTATTTAAAGTATTTTTTATATCAAAGCAACGCAATTACGACATGCCAGCCGCCGCGGCCGGGAACTGCGTGCTGGCTGCGATACCGAGCCAGCTTGCTCGAAAAAGCCGCAGCCGCATAACATTCAGGAACCTGTTGTATGCGTGGAATGGAGCTGAATTGTTCAACTTCGCCAAGAACAGGCAGGCGCTGAAGTCGAGTCTTCATTCACAAAGGACTTTTAGAAGCTCACATAGACTACAAATACGAGGTCGGCAAAATTGTGATCAGTTCAATACAAACGAAGATTGTCTTGGAATATGCGCACATAATAATATAATCGTGTAAATGTATTATGATTCATAACCGCTTTATGCCGTTTATGTACGCGTACATAAGAGAATAAAAATAGGTACAAACAGGAATGCATGCAACGAGGCTGTTAGTAAGCAATATAACGCATGATGTGAAGTGTTTGACGTCAGTCACTCTAGGACCGATGATGGTTTCCCGTGTTGCGTGACCAAGGTTCGACTTTGAGAGAGCTAAATATACACACTTGATAAACATCTTTGACCTTAAAGAAATCGCTGCCTTAAATCGAGTACCTATTTTAAATGTGAGTGAAATATTGGCTGACATGGAGATTAGTGAAAAATGTCACAGGCAGGGCTGAACGTAATGGGAATTTAATGAGGGTAAGCGGTCGGGTTGACCCGGCCCGCGGGCATGCCAAGGCTCTTTGGCTCTCTCCGCTCGCTGGCGTCCTTGCGGGAAATTACGTTAATTTGTTGAGAAAATGGATAACATACATATTGATAGTTAAATAGAAGTTTTACGACTTTGAATGAAAGCGTAGGTTATTTGAATAGATATTGGAATCATCACGTATGTTAATGTAATTGCAGCCTCTCCGGATCAGTAGTTCCATTGATGGTACAAGTCATCATCGTCCATCATCTTTGAGCCGAAGCCAACCTCACTGTCTGACAACTGTCACAATCACATCACGAGCACAGCGCATTCATAAATTGGTCTGACTGAGGAATAGGTAGGTACCTTCAATTCACGGAATACCCATACCCCTGACAATTCCCTTAACACGTTTCCTACAGGCGCGAGTGCGTAAGATCACCAGGAAGGAAGGAGTTGTTGCGTTGGCAGTAGCAACATCCACAGAGCCATTTATGTGAGTATATTGAACTGTCATCAGTAGATGCGGGTTAACGTGATAGCATAATATACACAAAATTGGCTTTGTTTTCCTAAAAACATAAATAATAAAACTTAATTAAGCAGCGATGCGATATACCTGTGAATGTGGTTATTTAAATTCAGGAAAGATAGGAAAATATATTTTCGGATACCGCAGGTAGGATAAACCCAATATATGACATCAGATTGGACCAACGCGGAACACATAGCAGGTATCATTATTTATTAGGTCAGGGAATATACATGACATGATTCGCTACCTACATACGAGATCTCCGATGAGTTGATAAATTGGTGCGGTTTTTAGCTATTGTCGGGCAATCAAATGACCTCAGTTGGCTATCTACGTGCCATTTCTAAAAATGTACAATACAAATTAGGCGGTAAATTAATTAGAACCCGCCTCCTCAGCCCGGTGTTCCCATTTATGTATGTGATTCGCGTCGAAAATAGACGTTCATTGATGCAATCGCAACATGCCGATATAGAGTGGGCACGCTCGATTCCAGAGCACCCGAGTCCGCCCGCGGCGCGGCGCGTATAGAGGCGCGTGGGCGCCATTACATTTACACCATAAATTTGAATGTTGCTATTTATAAATTAAATAAGTTCCGAGAAAGAAACTAGGCAGGGTGTTGAAACACGGAAGCAGAAATAAGTACCTACAATACATCAAAAGGAATTCTGACAGTCGTCCATCCATATTTACAGAAAATTGTATAATGCAAAAGATATTTCGTCAGCAAGATCCTGAAAGAAATTGCATACACACAAAACGGACTGATATTTAAATATCCGGCAAGGAAGCAGTAGTGTATCATTGAAAGTTTGAAACTGATGAAGCAGCGAATTATTTCGTTCATACTGCCCATTCACGACGATGCGGTTAACGCAGCCGAGTTTCATTAACATTTTGTGTACAGTGTAATTTTGCGCAGCGAAAACCAGCGAATAGTGAACGGCGACCGGCGCTCCCCGCCTGCGCGTTCGCCGCATGAATGGAGCGCTCACCATTGAGACAGAAGCACACCAGCGAAGCAACGATAGTTTCACCGAGTGCGCCGCTCCCATCCAACGAGCAACACGGTGTCGGTGCCAGCCGCTCACCGTGCTACTAGTTACCTAACTACATCAGTGTGGACTAGATAACGCATGTATTGTACTAGTCACGATATCCACGGACCGCAATGATGAATGAGTTTATTAACAAACAGTTTTTATAGATAGATTCAGTTGGACTGCATCGCACCAGGCCGCGTGTTTTTGAGTTATACTTATCAAGATTTCGTTATGGAAAGACACCGACGGAAGTACTTGTTTTTATACAGTTAATACAAATATAATATAACAATATCATATCGGTGTATCTTATGAGAGAACATTGTCTTAATTAAATTTACAAATATATCCTCCTTGGTATATTTAACATTTGTTAATGCGTTTTAGCCGTAGCTTGCGAATGTGTCTGATTAGCAACGCTGCGCCAAACTCAATGGCCGCACTGAACAAGCGCCATGTAACATATTCGTATGAATGGAATATTTGGCATTGACGCACAAGTTATGGCTCCATTCATTGGTACATAATAGTCCATATGAAACAGATCGGTAACAGATAACAAACCAGATCTTAACACAAATACAATAGATAATAAATAGAAAATGATGAAAAATATTATTCATATAAAACCAGTACCTGCATACCTACCGACTGACTAATAATAAACACGACAGCAAACCCTATAGAAGTGAGTAACCAACCCGTGACACAGCGACATCCGTCATCATTCATCACCGTTGTTACTTGGAACGAGCCAGGCTGTTCGGCCGCCGCCGCAGTGAGCCGCACGTCGGCTAAACTTCAACTTTATTACCAGACGACTAAGACCCACATAGGTACAAACCGAGCAGGCATGTCGACATTTATGGTGTCTTCGCAAGAAATCTTTTAATTGTCGTAATTGTTCGATACGCGTTGACAGCGCTAGGTTTTCTCCTAGGAGTTGAAACTGGTTATTTTTATGCCATGGGAACAACGTAGTTAACTACCAGTTCTTATAGAGGTATTTAGCGGATTATTACGCAGTGACTTCGCTGGCGGGTCAATTAATTACAACTACTCGCTAACAGCTAACAAGGTCGTTTCTAACTACATCCGCTCTTACACATACAGCCTTAGCACATCTGTCAGTCACTGCGCCGGTAATTGAGCAACGCATCTCATTCGACGTCTCATAATCATGTACGACCCAGGTATGCAAGTAATATTCTCACCGCGAACGCGCCTCCTGCTCGCTACGTGCATTTCTCATGGAAAACAAGTAAATTAAAAACCTCATCAACTTGATCATATTGAGAAAGCCGGTATCCAGTCGTGCCGGAATTAGTTGTTCGACGGTCGGCTTTTTCCGCTGTCACGAAGTGATTAAGGGAAACGTCTCACGCGCATGAAATCGGATTCCCACGCGTGCGCCGTTTCCTTGATCGAACTATTATCTCGACTAGGGTTGTTTTGTTTCGATTCATACTGTCGTGTATGAGATACGTCCACGGTTACATTAACTGTTTAATGTGCATGATAGTTTTTCATTCTCTCTACAAATCAAAATATTTCCAATTCAAAGGCACTTCTTTAGCTGCATCTATAAATTTTATAATGTAATTGATATAATACCGATATAATAGGTAGGGGAAAAAGTCTTTTCGCATTATAGTATGTATGAACTTGTAATAAAATCTGTTTGGTTATACCATTTGTATCTGAAAGGTTTTGATATCTTTAAAAAGTTTAAATTTTAAAAAAGATAATTCCAAATTCAAATTAGGTAAATGTGTGATTTTCATTTGTTTTTTTTTACTGTAAAGATGAGTGAATCTAATGAAGAAATTCGATACATTTTCAAATTTTACTACAAAAAAGGTAAAAATGCAACGCAAGCTGCGAAAAAATTTGTGACGTTTATGGACCTAGTGCAGTGTCTGTGAGAGTAGCACAAATTTGGTTTAGGCGTTTTCAATCCGGAAATTTTGATGTCAAAGATGCACGTCGCTCTGGTCGCCCTGTTACGGATAAAATGGATGCCATTTTTGAAAAAGTGGAGCAAGATCGGCATATCAGTAGTAACGACGTAGCTGAAGAACTAGGAATTGACCACAAAACAGTTTTGGCGCATTTGAAAAAAGCTGGGTACACTAAAAAGCTCGACATTTGGGTGCCTCGCGATCTCACTGAAAGAAACCTAATGAACCGTGTACTCATTTGCGATTCTTTACTACGACGTAATGAAAGCGAACCATTTTTGAAGATGCTTATAACTGGTGATGAAAAGTGGATCACGTACGACAAGAACGTGGGAAAAAGGTCGTGGTCAAAGGCCGGTCAGGCTTCACAGACTCTGGCAAAACCCGGGTTAACCCGCAACAAGGTGATGCTGTGTGTATGGTGGGATTGGAAGGGCATTATTCATTATGAGCTGTTACCGCCAGGCAGGACTATCGATTCTGAACTCTACTGTGAACAACTGATGAGATTAAAGCAAAAAGTTGAGAGAAAGCGGCCGGAATTAATTAACAGAAGGGGTGTGATTTTTCATCATGATAACGCTAGACCTCACACATCTTTAGCCACTCAGTAAAAATTAAGAGAGTTTGACTGGGAGGTGTTAATGCATCCGCCGTATAGTCCTGACCTTGCACCTTCTGATTTCCACCTGTTTCGGTCTCTTCAGAATTCTTTAGGCAATGTCAGGTTAACATCACGAGAAGACTGCCAAAACCACTTGTCGTGGTTTTTTGAACAGAAGTCCCAAAATTTCTGTAGTAATGGGATCATGTCTCTACCTACAAGATGGCAAAACGTTATCGAACAAAATGGCACCTACATACTTTAGTTAAATGTAAATAAACTTTATTAAAAAATGTTTTGAATTTTCATATAAAATACGAAAAGACTTTTTCCCCAACCTAATATTACGCTGCCACCAACATTGTTTCTATCTTTGTATTCAACTTATTACAAGATTGAAACATCATCATCAGCTTGTTCCACTGGCATCCATCCACTGCTAGATATAGGCTTTCCCTAATGCGCTTTGCGCTTCGTCGCCCCATACGAGATTACTAAGTCTCCACTCTAGGAGTTTCTTCCTCCATCTGCCATCATTGCCTCGGTAGATAGTAAATTGAGCACGACTAAGTAGAATGACTTATTGGGACATCTAAACATTCTGAAGATATGGCTCATCCGGGTAATATAATAGTGGAAAATTATATCTATGAGAATGATGAACCTGTTGTAAATGACCTTAGTCGATAGCGACGATGACATCATGGTTCGAACAGCGCACAACGGCGGTGATAGTTGCACATCTATCAAGTGATAAGGGAGAGTGTTCGACGAGGTAATATGCACCGTATCGCGTGTGAATACTGACCGTAGTCCCATGAGCGGCAGGTGCGGTACGTGCTGAGCCCCGGCCTCGCTACACCACTCCGGATACGCTCGGTGAAACTCCGCGAACTCGCCTGGTGACAAAGCAATTCATCTATTACATCCAATTGGTCCACTGTAAAACACAATGTATATTTCCTAATTGTCTACAAAATAAATAAAATGCATACCAACATTACTAGATCACGATATGCACGATCGTTAAAAGCTGATTAAACGGCGTAAACATTTGGTCAAGTGTAAAAATATGAACGAGGGAAGAGCAAAGGAGATAAGATAATGGAATTAGATAGATCGCACCTGTGTCCTGTGTCCTTACTGGGCCACAGAGTACAACGTTGATGTAACGGTCGCTAATCATCGCTATGCGATCTTATTATGAATGTGCCTGTTTTTGTATGTGTGCCCGAGCAAAGAATGAATACCTTATAATATTACATAATATTATTATAAAGGAGAAACCTGACTGGCTGATTGATGGATCCACGCTCAATTGAAACCATTAGGCCGTTCGGGCTGAAATTTGGCATACAGGTACCCGAGTGCGTACGAAATCGCAAGGGAAAGCTAGACCATCTTATAATGTCTTAATATAAAATG
Source organism: Hypsopygia costalis (assembly GCA_937001555.2). Lineage (NCBI taxonomy): Eukaryota > Metazoa > Arthropoda > Insecta > Lepidoptera > Pyralidae > Hypsopygia > Hypsopygia costalis. Next base: position 23,141,819 of record OW443332.2, read on the forward strand.
TACAAGAAACAAATATTGCAATTGCAACGTTTACATTAAGTGATAAATCGATCGATTGCCATATTACAATAGAGGCATGCCACTGTGATATAGGAGTACTATCTCATACAGTTACAAATCAAACACAGTGAACCTCGCATCAGTCACTGAGCTGTTCGTCGATTGTGTTCTAAAAGAAATCCGAGTTGAGGTTATACACATTCTCACGATCGCAGCAGTGAATAATTACATAGCAGTCTAAATTCACGTTGTGCAACGCAAGTTGCGTTATAGTTGTAGTGTTATTCAATTTCTTATTTCAAGTCTGCCTCATTCATTGTACAAGTCTCATTGACAGTGCTCCGCCATTCACTTGTTGCGATTCAGTAAAATGTAATGTATTCATCGTGCACGAGTTTCTTGTAATTGTGGTGTACTGAACGCAAGAAATAATTATTTATATTATTTATTCTATATTATAGCGGGAATCGTTTTTGGCAATTCATTTGAATTGAATAATAATCTTAATATAATATACAACGACTATTGATATCAGCTACCTATATGTAGTATGGAGCTCTTTTAGGAAATATTGGGACCCGATGGCACTACGACAAGTTTTAGATTTAGATCTAAAACTTAAAAAGAAGGTGCCAATGTTGGTTCTAAAATTACTTAAGGTCATTTTATGAGAAGGTACTGTGTTAGTTCTAAAATGTCTTGGATCATTTTTCAACTCAACAGTGACAACCTTCACTTCCTTTTAACGCAGCACCTTCTCAAGAACAATAAACCCATCTCTACATCCTCTATTAGACTAGGTAAATAATAGTTTAATTAAGGTTTGGCATTGCCTTCACAAAGGCTTAGTCTTGCCTTTGTGAAGGCATCTTTGAAAAAATAGAGAGAAGAGAATGAAAACTATTTTATTAATATCTTCATTTCAATTCACAGTGGCCTGTATTAGATCATGCAGCAGTCGAACAGGACAGGTGTTGCGGCGCAGGCTTGGCAGTGTTGTGTTGGGCATAGACAACGGCCATCGGAGCCGTGACTGCGACAACAGTGCGTTTCCGCCGCTCAGCCGCTTCCTGCCCGCGCCGCCATTGTGATGCTAATGCCACCCTGGCATGTCCATCCACGTATCTATGAACGTGGCTCACGGGTACCAGCTACTTGTATTTGTATATGTGTGCATGGATAAGCGATTATTGATCAAGTTATGCATGCAGGCCCATAGTTTGTACTTTTAAAGAACGTACTTGTTTTTGTGAATCATATACATATGTGGTATATATTATTATCTAGGACAGACGACGATAATGAAACGATAGCTTTAATGAACGTACCGTCGTTTTCAGCAACCGTAATTGATCCTGATCAGGAACTCTGAAAGGTCGATAACTTACATCGTTTATTTCCCAATAAACGAATAAGAACCTGCTCCTGACAATAATAAATACAACATAAAAAGAAATAGCGTAATCGGTCCAGCCGTTCACGCGTGATGCCGCGACCAAGGGAAATAAAATAAGGATTAATTTATACACACATATATATATTTATATATATATATATATATATATATATATATATATATATATATATATATATATATATATATATATATATATATATATATATATATATATATATATATATATATATATATATATATATATATATATATATATATATATATATATCTATTAGGGGTGTAAAGGTCACCGCGACCTTTAGAGCCAAAACCAACCTCACCTGCACGTGGTGCACTCTGCTGACTAGCGAAAGAGGCTCTGGCAAAAGAGAGGTAGAGACGGTAGGGTACAGCGTATTTCAACTCATCCGTTCGACTCGTCCATTTCTATGTGGTAATTACAAATATAATCAATATTTTGAAATATACTATTTTGCTTTTAAATGTCCTCGAGAAAGTGAACATAGGGATATAAAAAAACAATGAAAAAACTCTTCCGCATCGCCACCAAAGGGTAAAATGGTAAAAACGGCCAGAAGAATAGCAAAATTACTACACTGGATGGCAGACATTTTGTTTTAAATTATTGACTGTCCATTAAGGGGCGCACTAGCTGTTAGGTATAGGGTGCGTTGTTCATTAAGGAGTACATATAGGAATACATATTATAAACCTGCAGAATCTTTCAGACCTTATAATTTCAAGAATCTCCATTATCTTCGTTAATAAATGATTGATTTGGCAACCCACATGTCTGGCAAAAAGAGATAAAACGGAAAAGTTGTAAAAGTTAAATTACTTCAACTAATATTTCTTTTTTATCTTGGAGCTGCATAACAATAATAACAGCAAAAATACTCAATTGCTTGTAATACAAATAATTATTATGCACAGCATTACAATGTTGCATTTTTAACGATTTTGTGATTTGACTTTTTATGGAAAACTGTTTCAAAAATTTTATTTGTAATTTGTTTATATGTTCTATGTATTTTTTTAAATGGCTGGATGCGGAAGGCGAAGATTTGCATATTTCAAAAAAAAAAACCGAAAACATTGGAGAAAATTGGAATTCAGCAGAATTACTTAGTGGCAAAGTGCAGGATGACCCATTTTTTTTGCTTGGCATTTAAATTTTTTGTGCGTTCATGTCAAGTAATGTCTTTTGTCGATTATATTCTATCTGATATATATATTATGTATAAGTTACTTTTGTATTTCGTATATGATATAAGCATACACTACATTATTCGTAAACTAACTTATAACTATGTATATTAAACACATTTGTGTGGTTTGTTAACTCAAAATGTTCGTTTATATATGTATATAAAGTAAAAATAGCAACGGTCCCAGTACACTTCCCTGCGGAAATCAAAAGGCTACATTTAGAATTTTTTGATATTATATTTAAATAATATTATTCTATACAACTGCCCCCGTCTCTCACTTTTATCTCTTAAATTTAGCTTGGATTGATATAAGTATCATAGAACAGCCGAAGATACTTATTCCAACATTATTTGAAAATCATGCATTATGTCCAGAAATGAAAAATTACATAAAATCTACATTTATACTCGTAGTAAGTTATACAAACTGAAGATATAATCGAAACAAAGTAGTCTCATAAACAAAGGTTTTCCTAACATAAATTCAACTTTCACCGTGTATTTTCTTATTTTCCATTATAGCTTTTGTTGTGCATGATATTCCAGCAAACGAATCTTTATCCGCCAACACAGCCATTTATAGACAAGAAAGTCAAAACACACCCACGATTCTCTGAAAATATTATGTCTGAATAATTTTAATTATATGCTTATTTCGTTTTTCTTTTCATGAACGATGTTACAAAAGGTATTTTGTGTCTAATAATAAATTACAATGTTTTAGTCTAATGACTTATTTTCTCAGCGTAGGTTAGTCGATATGAGGTAGAAAATTGAAAATTCAAATTCTAACTTAGAATATCAAATTAGGGTTTTAGTGACCCTTGGGCCTCGAATTTTTGACTGGTTTTTCTTTAAAGAGATTTGACAAAGTAAAGGAGTTCTCTGTGACTTTTCTACCCACGTAAGTCTTAATTACTTAACATGTGTTTATAATAAATGAAGGCTGTTTATAATGTTCATTTGATTATTTTACTATAGAAGGTCATGTATGTTAACATGACCAGGCAATAATAAAATCGAGTAATATAATATTAAAATTTTGCAATAGACACATATCCCAGAACGGAAACAGATGTCAGAACAGGATAACAAATAAAATTGTAGATGATGTGCTAGTACGGCATGGTAGTAGTATGGCATGGTAGCTCGTGTACTCATGGCAACTACAAATTCTGAATAATTTGACGCAGGGTATATAATTATTTATTGTTAACATTTCGTTCTGAACAGCTCTATCGAAATTATTCGTAGTGCTGAGATTTGCAGCAGGCAGGTCGGCAGGTCGGCAGGTCGGCAGGCGGCACCACGCAGCCGCGCGGCGAGCGCGGGGGCGGCGGGCGACGGGCGGAGACACGGCATCGATCCGGTGACTCATCGCGTCCCATTCATCCGCCGCACTCAATGAACCCGCCGTACCCTCCCCCTCACCTCGCCCCCGCTACGTCCTCGCTGGCAAGGACTCCATAAAATTCGCCCCTCGCCGCGTAAACTAAATCTTTCCACCCACATAATTCAAACGTGATCGCTGACATTCATTTCGCATCGCACCAATCGCCCACTTTTGGCCATACATAGAAGGATACTGTTCGTATACACGCAGTCCATAAACACCATGTAAGTACAAAGCGTGAGCGATCTAAAGCTATATTTGAACAATACCAAAATGTATGGTCTGGGCTAGCTACCAAGGTCGATACAAATTAATAAAGGAAACCAAGCACAAACATTTAAAACGGTTCGTTTATATTGAGTATGCAAAAGAAGGTGTTATGTGATGTATAGTATGTATCGGCGCGGTGTGCGGTGTGCCGATTGGAGATACGGCGGGCGAGCGGGCCGGTCGGGGGTAAGGGGGGGCCTTGGCCTGGCCCGTGCCGTGTCCTTCTTTCCCGCAACATTTATCAACAGCCTTGCAAGGTTTTCAACTAGCCGTGCTAGGTACACTACTTAGTAATTTATGGCCTAATGATACCGAAACCTAATATATTTTTTAATTAACCCTTAGACTGTATCTATTGATATTGTAATTAGCATAGATATGCTGGATTCGCTGGTCTTTATTGACCCTCGAAATAAAAAGCCATATAATTTATATAATGAGGAGGGAGCGTAAGAATTTTGCAAGTTTGTATGTGGAAAGTAATCTTCAGAACCACTGCATCTGTTTGAAAAAATTTTTCTCCATTTGAAAGGTACAATATTACCAAACGATTATATTATTTCATGTTAGAACACAATGACCTTATGTATGTACATTTGGATATATTTATATACTAGCTGGCCCGGCGAACTTCGTACCGCCTAATTGTCAATGAATGTCGTGGTATACATATTAGTTGAACAAAATTTATGATATCTTGAAATTAATATAATGAATAATAGAAAATAAATGAGAAGCACGATGGCGTCATTGCGCGTGTCAGTCTAATTGTACACGCAAGTTAAGCAACGTCAACCGTAGCCTGTCCATGGATGAGTTTATATTATCTCGAGCTCCTCCGTGCTTCGGAAGGTACGTTAATCCGTCGGTCCCGGTTGTAATCATTAGATTAACTCGAGGTCCTCCGTGCTTCGGAGGGCACGTTAATCCGTCGGTCCCGGTTGTTATCATTAGATTATCTCGAGCTCCTCCGTGCTTCGGAAGGCACGTAAGACGTCGGTCCCGGTTGTTATCATTAGATTATCTCGAGCTCCTCCGTGCTTCGGAAGGCACGTAAGACGTCGGTCCCGGTTGTTATCATTAGATTATCTCGAGCTCCTCCGTGCTTCGGAAGGCACGTTAAGCCGTCGGTCCTGGTTGTTATCATTAGATGGCAGTCGTTAAGCCAAGTGGCCTTTAGGCGGCTTGAAATTACTGGCGTCCGCCAACTCGCAGTTGAGCAGCGTGGTGGAGTATGCTCGAAACATATTCAGTTGAAGGAAGACCCGTATTTAATATTACCCAGCAGTGAGTAAATATTAAGTTCAGTATTTTACTATGTCACAAAATAAAGTACCATGACACTTGACAACCAATTAATATTCATTTTCAAGCATTCATTCATAAACAATTTTCAAAACAACAACGGACAACTTTCGTGACGTAAAAGTTAGACCAATCGATTTGACATTTAATTGAAAATCAATAAATATCCCAATCCGTTTTCAAATTAAATTTTTCGACAATTTTGTCAATGTTTTAATACTTATTATCCTATACCCACATTTCTGAACGCACGCATACATTTGACGTACGCACGTTAACGTCACGTTTGACAGGTCAGATCCGACATCCACGAACATTTTGTATGGAAAAATGATTTTTCTTTTATTTTAATTTTTTCGTAAATTTTCCAATGTTTTTAATAGTTATTCTGCTATTCTGGACGGAGACAAATCCAACAAATCAAAAACCATGGCAATCGGTCCAGCCGTTCTCGAGTTATAAGTGTTGTAACAAACACGACTTTCTTTTATATATATAGATATAGGCAGGCTGCATATGACACTCGTCAGGATGACAAGGATTATTCTGCTGTAAAACTAGCGCCACTTGCGTCAAAAAATAATTAAATGATTTATTCTGCCAATGGGGCCGTGTGGGGGACTTAAACACGTCTTAGCAGTTCAGTATTGACCATTGGCGAAGAAGAAATGTTTGAAAATATACTCTTTATTATTAATGGTTTCAATATTTTGGTAAAATATACTGTTTAGTTGACGAAGTAAAAGAAATAAATAAATATTTCTGAACAAATTACACACGCACACAAAAAACACACACACTATGGGTACTAGACAACTGATATAATACTTAAATATTATTTTTTTGTAAATACATACATAGAAAACACCCAGACCAAGCCTGACAGACATGCTTATGAACACAAATATTTGTCTTGTGTGGGGATCGAACCCGCGACCTCGGAGTCAAAGTGGCCATTGCTACCAATTTGACCAGCGAGCTCGTGAAATGAGCCAAAGAGGGCCGATTTCAGCACATTTTATATATATATTGGTTGCGTTTCACTCATGTCTGCCATCCAAAGTAGTATAAAAAATGTGAATCAGGCCCCACATCAAGTCACGTTGCATTGGTGGAGATGCAGTTTCTACACTCATTCTTCCATTATCATCATGCCATGTCGTTATACTACATGTATGGTATAGATGAAAACATCGAATTATCGAATTAGTCCAGTTTATATTTTTACACTACTATAATATACATTCGTGAAGCTCTTTCAGGATCAGTAATCAGTTTTTAAATATCTTGTGTAGTGTAGAAATGTTCGTGTCAGAACTCTTATCGTTTCCTATTATCTCTTGTATGTATATAGCTAAATATCAAACAAATAAAAATTGAGACTAGTGTCTCATTATACCCTAAGTATAGCATTTACTCTCTCTATATATATATATGACATGTGACATAAAAGAACGATGAATTTGAATGTAAATGGATATAATGAGAGAAGACCAAAAAAGGTGGTTTGGTTAGATTGTGTGAAAGAGGAAAGAAAGTGGTGGTAGTAACCGCAGCGTAAAATCCTAGGTCTGCAACTGTCGGTGGGGGTAACAGTAGGTATGACGGCTGATAAGGGACTGGAAGAAAAAGGCGCTGTATAGCGTTGACCCAAAATAATGGGAATAAGGCAAACCAATGATGATAATGTATTGGCTGCAGTCTACGGGTGTGAGGTGGAGGTATTTCCAGAGTCGTGATTGAAATTATTCACCTCTCTTGCGCCAAATCCCCAATGGGCAGAATCCACTTTGGCTCTAAACTTGATGGTGAGCCACTAAAACCCAAAAATTGTTTATAATAAAAACGAAGTCTATCCTCCACCTATACAAAACTATAAAATTGTCACTATTAATTTTAGTAAGTAATATAGATTAAGTATAATAGTAAAGTATATGTACTATATTACCACACCCCGGCCACTCCATGTAAATGTCGCGTCGTTTATTTATGGTATTATTTGTATTACCAGTAGTACTTACGGTGTATGTGTCAATTTAAAAACGCGAGTGCTTTTGCTTGTATTTTTTGTAGTAGTACTAGAGACACAAGGTTGTATCATTTGTTCTACCAGTAGTACTTCTGATCCGGGGGGTCGTTTACTACTACTACATAAACAATAACGTCTGTGCCAAGCGCGAATGAGCGTGTGTGCATGGGGCGCTATACAAACTGTTCCAGATTTGTCTCAGAGGAGAGGTGAGGTCATACTGTACGTAGTACTATTACTTATACTGTGATATTACTATACACTAGCAATAAATATAAGGAAGAGGTTTCTTTTTATTTATATAATAATATTCATTTTAAGATTAATTTATTTTTAGTTAATTTAGACCTAGTTATTATAGTTTGTTTGTTATAAGTTTAGATTAATATACTAATTAATTATATTGTAATTATAATAAATAGGAAGAGGTTAGACATAAATTAAAATTGCAATAAAAGATTCGACAGGCACAGTGCAGACACTAGACGCAGCGAAAGCTGCAATCGGTACGATAACGTAGTTGTCTTAAATAGAGTTTAATCAAGCCTGTTGGGACAATTTGAACCAATTTACTGAATATGGTGGGCGACTTATTTATGATCACATACAGGCCTACATACTGAACTAGTATATCGAAGGTTTACTTTCCAGTGTTTTAAAACTTTTAAATATTTTATAAAGTTAAGAAATATATCAATCATCATCACGCCTGTATCTACCCACTGCTGGATATATGCCTTCACCAATGCTTTCCGCCATATGTGATCGTGTCGTCCCACTCTTCGCCGCCCCACATGCGTCCTCCACTCTAGAACCTTCCTCCCCCGTCTGCCATCCCTGACATGGCAGATACGGCCGGCCCACTGCCACTTAAGCTTGCTAACTCTGAGAGCTATGTCAACAACTTTGGTTCTCCGTTGAATTTCTTCGTTCAGCAGTTATTTCGTATGCTTATGCCGTTAATGAAAATAAAAACTCATATCTTTAATCGAAGTTTGAATTTTAAATGATAGAGTGGGCAGAAAGACACTGTTTCCCATTTCAGGGAATTCTTTAAAATACAAATTAAACTGATAAAGATATTCGAGGACACCACTAAATTCAGCAAAAAGAGAATCAGAGTGGATTCCGATTTCACGGACCTAGCGGAAGAACTTGAGGCAGAGGTAAATGCGGAGTAGAGTTGAATGGCAGATATAACGTAGTAATAGGCTGTGCCGACGATCTCTACTGGAGAAACGCGAAGACGAAGTGCGAGATATGAGGCTTTGTAAACTGAGGGGGAGAAGTCGACCAACAGGCCTAAAAGACTACGTACTTTGGTATGGAAAGATTTAAGAATCGGGGAGGACAAGAAAAACCTGAACGTGAAACGGACTATTTAAATTTATACAGTACTCAAGTACCTAGTTCGCATCCTACAGACATTAAACAATGAGTCGATGAAGTTGATATTCATGTTCAGAGAGCCGTCAGTCTAATGCAGCTACTGTTCACGAAATTCTGGGGTACAAATGGCTAAGTAGAAAAACAAAGAAGCTTGGACACTCACTTTAAAACAAGAGAATAAGCTAATACTGGCAAACAGATTATGCGGATAATCTTGGGATTTGAAGAGAAGATGGAAACTGGGGGATCAGGAAGAACCAAAAGATGAAAATCTGGTAGCCGAACCCATTATCTAAGGAGAAATTAAAGCGGCTAGACACTGGACTCAGTCACACAGAAAGAATGGAAGAGGACCGTACATTGAAGGAGTACTCTTGTAAAAGATGTGTGATATGATTGACGTTTAGGTCCATTTCTGTGGAGATTGCGAAAATTTCTTCTTCGTCTTCTTTTTACCAGCAGGCTAATACATATATTGATAACAGGGATCCAATGATTAGTAATAACAACATTATATTGAAATAAATAATAAATAAATATAATTATCCCCGGACAAATTACACAGCGCCATCTAGTCCCAAACTAAGCAAAGCCTTACTATGTGAACTAGATAACTGATATGTGTGCTTAATACATTTTTCTGTAAATACATATAATACATACAAAAAACTCAAACCAACACAAACAGACATGTTTATGCACACAAATGTTTGTCATGTCGACCACCGAGCTAAATTATTATAATCATCATCATCATCAGGTCATTTTAATCTCCACTACAGGAGCACGACCCTCTCTTCCGTCTCAGACAGGAGGCTTTGGCCTACATTCCCCACGCTGGCCAGGCGGATTGGGGAGGCAATTATTATAAGCGAACTAATAAATTTAATACGGATTGATTGTACACGCATTTAAACCATCTTGTATAGTTTATGCCTCTATAAGGTTGACTGGAGATAAGTCTGCCTTTGTACTGCTTTATGTGCAATAAAGAGTCTAGAAAATAGTTTTAGATCCTTTCAAAACTCAACAAGATAACAACCTCCGCAATAAGGCATTTAATAGATACTTAATCGAATTATTTCCTGTAATACTCTTCCTGTGTATAAAATTCTAACGTAGTAACGACGTAGAGACGACAGACAGATATTTTTTTTAATGTTGTTTGACATTTGTTTGGTGTCAGAGACAGATTTTCAAAAGGCTATACTGTTACACTTAAATATACACAATACTCTAACATATTTAACTAGTGGTCTCCCAGTGGTCGAAATTCGACCATAATCTATTCTCAATTTGACCACAGACTTTAACAATAAACAAAAGAGTATATATGCATCTGTGTGTCAAATACATGGTAGTACATATGTGTAATGTTTTTTTATTGATTATATTAATGTATTTTTTATGCCTAATTAAGAAAAAATGCATTCTGCACATTATATGTGTGCGAAAATTCATAATCCTCCGTCCACGCAATTTTTGTACAAGGGGTACAAAGTTTTTGCTTCAAGTACAGATATATTGTATAGATAGATAACTAGCTGTGCCCGCGACTTCGACCGTGCGGAATAGTTATTTATAAAAATAAACAAAATAAAAGTCTTAATTACTCCTTGTCACATCGGCTATCTGCCAGTGAAAGTCCCGTCAAAATCGGTCTAGCCGTTTCAGAGATTCGGCGAACAAACAGACAGACAGACGGCCAAAAATTGTAAAAAATGTTATTTTATACATGCATTTATTAAAAAGCGTTTTTTTTATTATTACAAACAGACACTACAATTTTATTTATATAGATGATAATGTAGGTGTCTTGTATGTACTCGTCGTCCAAGTGTCGCACAACAACGACTTATATCATTATATTTATTACATGCTGAAATGTAAAAGGTAACGTTGCTCCAGATTCTGGCAATACACAGATTGACGTCATTGGATTTCGATTCGTTACTGTTTCTTAGAATCGGGGAGATGAAGTTTGAAATATTCAAGGCGTTATAACGAAAATAACCTTTGAAGGTACAAGTTACAACCCACATAAAGTTATTTTTGCGCAAAGAATAATTCATTTTGTCTTGTATCGAATAACATTTTAATGAAGGTAATATTTAAACAAGTTTATAAATAAAATATGTTTATTACAAACATAAAGTAATATAATATAATATTTTTTACATTGTACCACCACGTTAGCTTTATAGCATTAAATCAGAACTTGAGGCACTTTTTTAGACAAAAATTATCTCTCCGAGATTCATTATAGTAATCATTACAAGTGTAAATAATTCTGTTACAACTGAATGACATATTCGAAATCCTTTACCGGGGCCCTACCGCTGAAGCTGAAGCCGATATCCATCGGATTTTTTTTGATTGCGAAAATCTAACTTCAACTTAGATTTATGTTAATTGTAAACACAATTAATTAATTAACTTAGCTGATAGTAACTCTGGTGCTCTACTGACTAAGCTTATTAATTAATTTATTCACATTAGCTCAGCATATTGGCTCCGCTTCGGCTGATGGTAAGCGAAAAGAGGAGCCTCAATCGCATCGGCAACGGACAAGAGACCTTGATGTCTTGTCAGTTGACGCTGCCATGCTGGCCTACAAAATGCTTCTTCACGCTTCTCTTGAAGGATCCCATATTGTATGAATGAGGAAATACGTATGCCGGCAACGCGTTCTACTTTTTAATGGTGCGACATAGATAGGAGTTGCCAAACTTTTTAGTACGCGAAGGAATGATCCCAACGGTAAACTTGTGATATCGCGAGATAGATATATATCGAGATATTTGTGATAGCTGAAGATATTTATACATAACTTAAACTACCTATTTATCGAACCAAAATATTCGAAGGTATAATCGGCTTCAGATTCAGCAGTAGGGACCCTGGTCCATCAACGACAATGAACAAAAAATCCATAAAGATTAAAATGGGTATACATAAAATCACAGACGCAAACCTGCCTGTTTTTACTCCTACTAAAATTCAATAGAATGATTATAAATTCACCATGAGCAATGTTTTGGCAAACAGGTGACCTCTACGTGCTTCCACAGCGTAACTAAGCCTATTTTTTATTCGCAACCACCGTACCGCAACGAGACATAAATAAAATCAGAATACAATACGTAACGTGGCACAAAGTGTAATTCGCGAATTGGACATTACATCAGCGCAACAAAAACTGTCAATGCCAATGTTACGCCTTCAAACGTACTCGTACTTAACGCTGTGTTTGTGCTCCATTCAGCATTCATATATTTTAGCAACGTTATGTAATGATGCCATGGTCGGTTTGACGTTGCTGGTCGTTGCTTTCTGGGGGCCTACCGCCGAAGCTGAAGCCGATTACCATCGGATTTTTTTATTGCGAAAATCAAAGATTAGCTTAGATTGGCGGTAATAGGCTTGTTGCCCATGTTACAAAATTATAAAAACTCTCTATCAGTAACGTAAAATACATAAAACTAGAACGATCTGCGATCTTAAAATTTTAATAACTTAATACCGACGTGTTTTATGTTCGGTCAAAGTTTAGTGGGAAAGTCCATTTTAAAGGTATGAAATTATAAAAAATAAATATTACCATTGTAGAAACAATAAAAAATACTATAACTTTTGTTACGGCACTGGCTACATAAACGCAATATTTAACTTAACTGTCGTACAAATTTCTGATTTAATGCATAGAAAATAGCACGGTGTGACGTCATACCGTGGTGGCCTTTTGTATGGAGCGTTTTCGGGATAGTCCAAAATTGTGATCTTCAAGTTATCATATCTCGAGGAGTTTTTATGCAATCGAAGTAATTATTTCACCTATATTTCGACGGTCCCTACGTATAAAGCGACATGTCAAAAATGGCAATTTTTTTATTGCATAAATTGCTATAGAATTGTCCGTGAAAAAAATATTTTCTTTTTTTTTATTGATTGTATTTTTAATTAAAAAGTAAGAAATTAACTTATTTGTCCTATAATAATATTCTTTAATTACTATATGGTAGTATAAGCAGACATGTCTGAAATGACATGTCGCTTTCTACGTAGGGACCGTCGATTTATATTATTGTGACGTCTTTAAATAACAAATCGAAAAAAAAATGGGATACAAGCCTATTGTATTTAAACCATAGAACCATAGAGCTCTACCGACTAAGCTGAAGATGTTTGTCATTGACTTAAACCTAAGATCTATTTCGGCGATCAAAACACAAAAAACCCGATGGTAATCGGCCTCAGCTTCGGCGGTAGGGCCCTTGCCCCCTTACCACCATCTCTTATTGCGATTCAATAACTGAATAGAATGCTTATTCATACCAATGAAAAAGTGACTCAATTCCATTTGAAATAGAGTCGCTTATTCATTGGTATGAATAAGCATTCTATCCAGTTATTGAATCGCAATAAGAGATGGTGGTAAGGGGGCAGGTCTTCGGTGAAGGTTATGCAGAGAGCGTGAGACGATCTTTTTTGGACACAGCCCCCTTACCACCATCGCTTATTGCGATTCAATAACTGGATAGAATGTTTATTCATACCAATGAATAAGCGACTCTATTTCAAATGGAATAGAGTCGCTTATTCATTGGTATGAATAAGCATTCTATTCAGTTATTGAATCGCAATAAGACATGGGGGTTAGGGGGCTGTTATACAAAATAAATCCAACCGTCAAACTATGCCAAATTGAGCTCTACATTATGAATATAGCGAGAAACTTCAAATAGAGTTGTATAATATTCGCAACAGATTCAAGCAGTTTGATGACATATACTTCCCAAAACTTATACTGCGTGATATTTTTATTCCTATTAAACTTTCATGAGCTCTAACTTAAAAGTAACAAAATGACGGTTGGATATATTCTGCATAACAAGGTCCATTTGTTCTTGTAGTAAGTATAGTTATCGGAACGAACGCGAGCCAACTTTATGAGATCACACTTCCCTTTCCCATTTGGTGTTCCTCGCCGAAGTACTTTATATTCGCACACGCCGGCCACTCCGGCCAGATGCACACGATTTCCTCCGCCATTATAAATGCTAAGCCCGAGGAGTTTACATTCAACGCGGAGCAGACAACATCCTGTTATTCGTACGCACGTGCCATTTAATTTATGATATAACAACGTGGCGTCCTAAATGGCCGAATTAATATAGACTGAAGTTATTTAACAATTACAATTCCTCGATCCAAGTGGCTCCATGGCTCTGTGCATTAATTAACTAATTGCAACTGCAGTATGCACTGACTCTAGCCATAATTCCCTTCTATGTGTCATGTCATGTGTGCAATTATATTTTTTAAATTCGTGTTTACAAAACATCGTTGCATGTGTGCGAATTTTTGTCAAAATCTGTGTCAGCCGTTTATCCACAAACCGATAGTATAGTGATTCATAAATTACATCAAGCGATGTGAAACGGTTACCGTAGCCATATTAACGATCGTAACATGAAATATCGCTCGCGCACCGCCACCCTCGCTGCCAATGCAGCAACTCCTTCCTTTCTGGTGGCCTCACTCGCAGGAACACAACAACCCTCAAGGGAATTTTTATTCTATGAGGTGGAGGTACTTCCCCAGCCGGGCAACTTACATAATACGTTGTGCTCTACCTCTCTTTTGCCAGAGCCTCTTCGCTAGTCGGCAGGGTGCACCACGTGCAGACGAAGTTAGCTTTGGCACTAAAGATAGTGGTAGGCATTGTCATAAACTTTCTTAATTATAAACTAAATAATAAATATTAGACAGCCTCTGACACGAATTAGAAAAGTTTTAGCAGATATTAAAGATGATACATTTTTTTAAACAACATGGATTTATAGATTAGTACAAGACTAAATATAAAATGAGAATACGTATTAGTCAATGAAAATCGTATCGTACTCACAAGCTCCTTCTCTGTGTCTTATTAGTATATGACCAGACAGTAGTCATAGCATGTATGATACAAGCAGATGAAATAATTGGCAGGACGTGAGAGAAACAGGAACTTACTAAAGCTATTTTAGCTATTATAACACCGAAACTGGCACCGCGAAAACAAACGGTCAACGAAATAACAAATTAGGATTAGCGCTACTTGAGTAAAAAAATATTATGAGTTAGATAAAAATGATAGGGCTTAAGAGGAAGACAGGTGCTAACTAATGTCGCCACGGAATAAAAACTCATAGTTTGCAAAAAATATCAAAATAATAACTATTATTCTCACAAAGACCATGAAGAATTTTTCATCAGTTATCCAATATTTAAAATATAACACAGGAAAAGTATTACGCAAAATAGCCAATAAAGGGCAGTTGTTATGCGTATTTTTCATATGTTAAATTTTAAATGTTAATTATGTGATGTAAAAATATTTCATGGTCTTTGAAAGACTAATAGGGTTCTACTTTTCGATTAACAAAGGATAACCTTTGTTTTTCGAAAAGTTTATTCAGTACACATTCAGAACAGCACCGTAAGTTACGTAAACTATAACTTTCAAACGTTATTTTAGCGTACTGTAGTTATTTAGCGTAAAAACTACTCTATTGGCACTTTCGCTATTATATTCTTTCTCTCATTCATTTTTTTAGCTTTCGTTATTTTATTATACGAGTACATATTTGTGACAAACCCTCTGTAAACGTTAAATTATAGTATTATTAGCTAAAACGTTTTTCCAGTGTTAGTTTAAATTTCGGTGTCATAATAACCTTAATAAAATTGCGACGCTCTTCCGTCGGACGGACACATTGATCAGGCGAACACGAAGCAGTATTCGCATCCGGCCTCTTTTGATCACCGACCAGTTTATATTAGGTTGTGGAAGTATTAGGTTCCACTTTGAGTTACTTTCGTCACGTCCTTTCCTAGTTATTTGTATGTTGCTTGCGTTTCTAGCAGATGTATGTTTATTACCGTGCTGTTAATCTGAATGTTCCAAATGAGCTATTACATATTTATCAAGAGCGGTTTCACCAAAACTAACTATCCCTGCCAGATCACATGCCATGGCATGCTATGTCAAAACACTGTCATTCGATAGTTATTTATTACAGAAATGAGGTTCAACAGGCACGACCAGGATTTGTTGCATGTCAAGAAAAATGTCGTATCTTCGATAAATTTATGACCGAAGTTTTAGGAATCGATGGATAGCAAAACTTATTTTCTTGGTAGTAAACAAAATGTACGAGTAGTATACTTAAAAAATTAGATAAGTCAACGTGAATGATATCACGCTATAATATAATCAAAGTATCTACCTACGCAATTAATCTCTTATTCAAAAGTATTTTAACAGATCATAAACTATCGCATAGTTGGAACAACAAACGCGAATGGCGGCACGTCGACGATCATAATCTAAAGATCGTCTCGTCTCGCATTGAGGAGCACGATAAGTAGTCGACTTCCTCTCCCACGTTTGGAGGACCGGACGCTTCGACTTGCGACCTCCGGCATGGCTTGCCCCTCGCGCACTTTAAATAATAAGAACGTTACACATAACCTGTTGACAATCTCACAAATAATATGCAACGGTTGTCTGACAGGTAATTATGTACTAACTATTTATTATGCCTACCTTTCTACATACATATAATAAAATCGTAACTTTTGAGTATTTGTACACGCATTACGCAAAAAAAAAAACAGCACGCCAAAGGTATGTGAATTATTAAGTTGTATATTGGATACATAGGTCTGATCAACGCGCCTATTTGCTTTAAATTCCTGATATAAGGGAGACCACGGTCCCTCACAATTCAATCTTTCTACAATACGATTTAGTAAATTACCTTTGGATCTTTCAACAGCAGTATATATATATAGTTAGACGTTTATGAGATGTTTAATTCCACGCGAACGAACTCGCAGATTCAGCTTGTACTACTATTTGGTGTGTAAGTGATTCATGAACATCTTTGAACGAAGCCACGTGGTGTACCCTGTTGACTGGCAAACGACGCTCTGGCAAAAAAGGAGATATTTTATAAATTCTCCGCAGCATACGCAACGCAAGCATACGTTGCGGTATTCTACGTTCCCAGTTGCCCAACTGGGAACGTAGAATACCGCAGCGTATGCTTGTTTGCCACCCAGCGTAGTAGGTATAGTATAAAAAAACATCCTACCAACAATTCAATTTTATTGTGGCACGAGTATCTTGAACATTAAAATATGTAGATGTTTCTACAAAAAGGTTGTTTTATTTTTAGCATAACTACAAGAATTGTAATCTAACAATTTTCCTTGTTCCAGGAACCTCGATTTCGAAGCTGATTTCTAAGAATAGGAAAAAGGCAATGATGTTATATTTATATAGATATATATGCCCCTGAACATCCGTAAAGTGAGCCAATTGTCTTACCTCGTAAGTAGTTTGTGACAATTGATTGAAATAGGTAAAAATGCCGTCTTCTGTTGGGATGTTGCGGATTCCGATTTTTTCTCATCCGTGGATGTGCGGATGCGAATTTTTGAACGTTCACATCCGCGGATTTGGATGCGGATGTTTAAGATCTTATATAAATATAGTATATGAATTAAGAACTAAAACATCGAGAAAAGTAATTATTTACATTTTTATCAATGAAAATTAGAATTAAATAACTATAATGATTCTATTTTTTTTAACTTCACTTACTAATTTTCATATTAGTAAATGAATGCAATGAAAAAATACGAGCATTATAATTAATAAAGAGTACCTAACACTGCTGCCTTTTCTGATTCAAGGCGGTTACTCAGAGGTTCGTAAATTAAATCCGCGCTACCGCTACTAAATAATTGTTTGCTAAGAAAAGAACACTATCTGGTGGAGTGGATAAAAACAAACGCGTCGGAACTTGTCACCAATTTTTCGCTCAATCCCAATCAGGCACGTGTGAATAATGACAAATGGGAGCGAATGGGGAGGCCATTTCACCCAATTTCTTTCTTATCGCAACTTGTATTACATTCGGATTGATTATTGCGGATGCGAATGCGGATGCAGATGTCCAAGTCTATGCAGAAGCTCCGCATTTGCGGATGCGGATATTTGCAACATCCCTGTTCTGTATTTCGAAAATGGACAATTTATGTTCAAAGAAGCGACAATATTAAAAAAAAATCTTATTAAAATGTAATGAAATACTGAAGACTGAAAAAAATACCGGACAAGTGCGAGTCGGACTCGCCCACCGAGGGTTCCGTACGTAGGATCATTACAAATTTGATATTTTTCATTATAAGTAAGAAATAATGCGTCGGGTAAATAAAATATATATTGCAATGTGCATATCAAGCCCTTTCATATGATACCCTATTTAAACTAGTAGCAATTTGAAATTTCGACTCCATATAAAAAATATAGACCCCCTATTTTTTAAGATTTAATTACAAATGTATAGTTTTGAGATTTATTCTTGTACTTGTAGTATAAAACGATGTTACTTGCCAAATTTCATAGTTCTATGTCCACGGGAAGACCCTATGAGTTTTGATTCTCTTGACCGTGTTTATATGTTTTTTGCTGAATAAACGGCCGTATCTTTTTTTACGTAAACTTAGCAGTTTCATTTTTTTACAACTTCATGGGACCGTAGACCTGAGTATACAGTTCAAATTTAAGCCTGATACATCCACGCATTCTCGACATAGAGGGTCTTGACAGACAGACAGACGGACAACAAAGTGATCTAAAAAGGTTCCGTTTTTCCTTTTAAGGTACGGAACCCTAAAAATGAATAGCAAATGAAGGAAGCACATTTGCTATGCATTTTTTTCAGTTTAATCTATTATATTTGTTGATTAGATAATGGTTTATCAATACCTTGTATAGTTTTGGAAATAATCTATGAGATCACTTATTGATCCTACCCTCTTTAGCTATACAAAATAGTATTTTATTTTCTAGCGACGCGCCCAAGCTTCGCCCATGTAGGATTTCTGTTTTTGCAAGATTTTTTGCAATTGATGCTCCGCTCCTATTGGGCTTAAATGGCTTAATGTGATGATAATATAGCATAGAGTCGCTGCTATTGCAAGCTTATTTGCCATAAAAATTGCACATTCTCATATCGCTATATTATTATAATACAAAATTGTAGCTGTGACACAGACAGATGTGGTGAGTGAAGAACTGATATTCATTGACAGCATAAGATTCATACATGAGGAACATTTAGGCACTCCAATTCACTATGATTTTAAGTAAATTCGCTGAAATATGACGATAATTGTTGAAGAGATGTCAGACAAAAGCACTGGGAGCTTTACAAATATGCGCCAGGAGTTCTATACTGCTACGAACAGGGTGGGTTGCTAGTTAACATTAGTATTAGTATTTGATTAGACAACTTGTTCACATTTCATGTGTTCGGAGAGATATTGATTGTTAAATCTCGTTATTTTATTTTTTATTTTTTTTATACTACGTCGGTGGGCAGACAAGCATACGGCCCGCCTGATGTGAAGCGGTTACCGTAGCCATATTAACGCTCGCAACATAAAATAGCGCTCGCGTGCTGCCACCCCCGCTGCCAACGCAGCATCTCCTTCCTTTCTGGTGACCTCACTCACTCGCAGGAACACAACAACCCTCAAGGGAATTGTTATTGGGCTGCGGTATTCTGTGAGGTAGAGGTACATTCCCCAGTCTTGTAGCTTACAATTACGCTCCCTAACTCTCTTAAAATCATAAATTAAGGTTGAATCTCGAAAACAGTGTAATGTTGTTGATATAAAAATAGTATTTTTTTAACAATAAGTACACCTGTCCGTAGACAAATATGTGTATGGCCTGTCTGATGTGAAGCGGATACTGCAGCCATACGAATGCTCGCAACATGAAATGCGCGCCGCCACCCCCGCTACCAAAATAGCAACTTCTTCCTATGTCGTCACACACATGTACATAACTGGACAGCTCAAGGGGGCTGGCTTTTTTGACGAAACAAGCATAGGCTCTTGGCCTAGGTGGAGGTGAAGGTGCTTTCCAAGTTAAGCAGTATATATTTATATTCAATGTACCCTACCTCTCTTCTTGCTAAAGCCTCATTTTATCAGTTGGTACCACATGCAAGTGAGGTTGGCACTGGTTCAAAGATTTATAGTTATCTGATTAAAGATTAAGAAAATTGTAAACACCTCATCATAACAGAGTCCTTACAAAAGACCTAATAAAAATATTTCAAGAGTAAGGAAATCAGACATTAATATGTTGCTCACTGCATGGCTAAGTTTAGACACACTCAAATTAAACCGGATGCTGGAGGTAGTTGAATATGCAAAATGTGAAGGCGGATTTCCAGAAATGGATCTGAGTTATGAATAGGTCAAAGATCAATAATATTATGACCTTGGGATCCATTCTTTTTATTCTTCAGAATGTCCTGATCACATGGCGATGACTTGAATCTCCCACTTGGAAGGCGTGATAAGTTGTTATTTTGTTACATCACAAAATTACTTTTGAGGTCTGTAAATATCGGAAAAAGTGTTCAGTAGAGCAAAATGCGTTATTTTTTAAAGTGAGATTCAATGTTTTAAAAATACTAGGTGGCATAGGTTTGTTGGTGTATTCGGGCAGACCACAACGTTCCTTCAAAAAATTGTTTTATTTAACAGTTTAGAATTAGAACATTACTTCATTTATATCAACAAAGTTGATAGTAGGTAGTTGATTGATGATATCTCAGGATCAGGTTGTATAGACTTTCCTTCAAGGGAGCCATCCCTTGGAGGAAATCCCTAGGAGTTCAACAGTGGACATGATGATAATATAAAAAGGTTTTTATTTCGAACACTATCCTGTTGAATGATATTTTATGTATATTTTTTAGCCACAATAGTTTTATTTTTTGTGAAGTTCATAAAATAAGTTGACGTAATTTTAGTTACCCATTGGTTTGCACCAAAGGAGTAACTAAACTTACATCAACTTATTTTTTATTACTCTATAAATGATTGACAATATTACTTATTATTACTTTGCATAGTGGTCTATCAGTTTTGACAAAAAGAATTTGCTAAGGTTGAGCTGCTGTTATTGTTGAACTTGAAAATAGATTTTCTTAATCTGAAATGTACATACCAATCTCAATCTAGGTGGTAGGCCATTTATTTGGCCCACTGTGCTTATATGATTAACTACTATTTTAATCTACTTACTGCTTAAATTTATTGATTTTCAATAGTGCCATTTTTTTTAAAAACATTTAATTTGGAATTGGTTAGCAATGAATATGACACCTCGCTCACCTATCCAAGCCAAATCGGAAGGGGATCACAGGAATCCTAGAAATACTCTGATGACGTCATCAGTTTCGTCGCGAATGACGTCATCAGATACGGATGATTCGACGGAAACGAAGAATGCGGAGGATTCTGATCTGACAGTACTTTTTTCATATGTATGGATTTATTTAGGGTACAAAATTTAGCTATAATTTAAATAGAGTAGCTATTTGTTTCTGCACAATTTTTAATATCAAGGCAAACATTATATTTTAAACTAATTAAAATGTGTGTTTCTCTCATTTTTACTTTAAAATTGTAAAAAACTTAATATTTTCATCTAAATTAAATATAATCTATCAAAACGAGACATTTTAACCCAATACTATAAGCGGGAATAAAATAAGCATATGGTTTGCCTGATCTAAAGTGATAACAGTATGGATGCATGCAATACAAGGTGTGTTATCTGAGATGATGGCACCCCCGGTCAGTGGGTAGCTTTCCCCACCACTAATTATGTGTATGTTTTTATTTTAGAGTGTATTCTGCACTTTTTCATATGCATAGAATTAAAGAATTTCCAAATATTGGATGATGAGTGTTCTAAAATTAAAATGCTCTTCTTTGTATGCTTATAATATTATACATATAATTTGATGCTTAGGGGAACATATAGGGTAAAGTGCATGGAATTTTCATGAGAAACTTGAGAAAATCAAAGAGTGGGAGTCCATCACAAACACATCATTACAGTGCAACAGGTGTAAAGGAAATGCAAGCAAACCTTTCTATCATCAACAGGTCATTTTAGTCTCCACTACAGGAGCTCGACCCTCTCTCGTCCCAGACAGAAGAAGGATTTGGCCTACACTCCCCATGCTGGCCAGATGGGTTGGGGAGGCCTGATCAATGTTTGATAATGTATTTCCATTAAGAACCTAGTACGACATCCACGGGAAGAGACAGAGTGATTCTATTCTAGTTTGCCAGAAACCTTTCTATGCAGTCGGTTTTTTTTGGCTAGGTTGGTTCTTTAGGAGTTGATAGGTATGCAAGGGCTTGTTGACTATGATTCTTTTGGAGCGTTCGGCTCAGATATATGTGCGTTTGCCATAATACAGAGGTGCAGTAAAAAGTTATTTATGAGCCAAAACAGCTGATTGCTTGTCAGTCTTTGCTACACTGCAAATGTGTCATGCATTGGCACATTTGGAGAGTACAACCTAAATAAAAACAAAATACAAAAGTCAGGCACACACACCTTATTCCAGACATTCTTTGTACAAATTGTTGCAATTGACTTACAGTTGGAAACTAATGGCATGTATAAAGTGGTGGTTACCTTCAAGGCAGACGACCTGCACGCTATCTTGTTTGAGCCTCTTCAGCAAGATGCCATGGACAGAATCTGGATCTCTGGAAGCGCCATCTCCATACAGAACGAATATGCCTCGAGTGCGGCAGTGCATGATCCTCGCCTTCAGTTCTTTGCACTGAACAGTAGAAGCCAGCTCAATTTTGCCCGCGGCCAACCGCCGTAACATTATACTAGGTATGGAAAAATTCACTGCGGAACGTATGTGAGACACAGAATAGTCATTCGACCCGCGACAATCTATCAAAACCGTGTCTCTCTCATCAGAGCGCAGCTTCGCCAGCAACCACTCCTTTGACACCAGGTCGCACTCACACTCAGAATCTGTAGGCATTTTGTAATCACCAATGTTCTCTTGTTTACACGGATTCCTAGGTACTTTACTATCAATAGCCTGTTGCACCTACTGCATGAATAGCATGCGAGATAGACTGTTTTTGTACACAAACATAGTTCTTAACACACATTAAAATATGACAGCTACAGTACTAAAATCAAAAAAGCCACAAAAAAAACATTATAACGTCCACAACGAGCGAGCTAGGCGCTAGGTTGCGAAGCAGCGCAACGAACAAATTCTACTAGCGCGCGAGAACGATAATGAGGCAGAGGGGGAAACCGGGAGGTGAAGTGAGGTGATGGCAAGAAGGGAAGGGAAGCGACCGAGGTAAATGTGGGAAAGAGAGAGAAACGCAGATACACTCTTCTGTTTCTGTGCTGTGTACCCACGCAAGCTCAGTGTGTAATTTTTTTTAACAAACAGCATTCCGGCTCTGTAATCACTGTCCTTTTGAGCTCGTCTTTTATGATCCCTTAGGTCCCTGATGCCCAAAAATTTCGTTAGGATCTTCTTGTTCCTCCATTACTTGTAATAAGTCAACGTACAGTAAAGTGTTAACACTTTTAATCCATAGTGCAATTTTTCCGCTATTTGGCACGACTTCTTGGAATGACTCGGCAGTCCCGATTCAAACACTTTTAATCAAAGATTCTACTGATTTTATGCACTCAAATGATTACTTGCATCATAATACACTCTATTGACGTGACAACGTCTTATAAATTGGTTAGCCGGGTGACACTTCAAGAAACGCGCTCACGTTATGCGCTCACAATGAGAGCGAGTGAGAGGCACGCGTCCTTTCCACTCGGGCATGGTTAGCCCGCCTAAGAGCGAGAGAGACAGACATAAAAAGTGAAAGGCATGCGTCCCTTCCACTCGAAAACATTTTACCACTCAAAGTCGTTGTCACGTAAAACTTTCGCCCGTATACCGACTTTACAGGCAACCAATTTTTATGTTTATAAATCAATATCACTAATTCATAATACATAAAATTATGAAAATTAGTAGAGAAGCATAAACGCTCTCACCACGTTCGAGTCAAAAAGTCCCAATGTAAACTAAAGACTGCGTTGCCAAAATTACCATAAAATTATATTTTTGGCACGTCACGTCCCTAAAGCCAGGATTAAGATGAAGAAATAATAGGCCTGTAAACCATTTTTTTTTTCGATTTGTTATTTAAAGACGTTACAATAATATAACTAAAGGTGAAAGAATTACTTCGATAGCATAAAAACTTCTCGAGATATGATAACTTGAAGATCACAATTTTGGACTATCCCGAAAACGCTCCATACAAAATGCATACGGTATTATGACGTCACGATACGCTATTTAATATGCATTAAATCAGAAATTTGTACGACAGCTATGCTAAATATTGCGTTTATGTAGCTAGTGCCGTAACAAAAGTTATAGTATTTTTTATTGTTTCTACAATGGTAATATTTATTTTTGATAATTTCATACTTTTAAAATGGACTTTTCCACCAAACTTTGATCGACCATAAAACACGTCGGACATAAGTTATTAAAATTTTGAGATCGCAGATCGTTCTAGTTGTATTTTACGTTACGGATAGAGAGTTTTTATAATTTTAGAACTTTGTTTACAGGCCTATTCAAAGACGGGCTGAAAAGAATATTTATTCCAGAGTCGTTAAGTTATTTAATAAATAAATTGATGTATGGCGGGCAAAGAAAGATCTTTGATGGCGGGTGCTCAGTGTTGCCATATTAGGCGACTTATCGCCATTTATGTTAAATCAAAAAATTTACGGGGCGACCAAAAACCATGATTCCTGTCCAAATGACCAGTTGCCATACGTCGACGAAAAAAATGTGTGACTTTAGAATACAAACAACAGCTAACGGTAACAGCAGCTCAGAACAAAATAGATATAATGGAGCCTTGCTTATTGTACATACCATAGGTTTTTCAAATAAATTGTGTTTAATGCATTACATACTGTTGTAATGTACGCGAAAGACTACGGTTAGTGATTTGTATAATGCTTCTGAAGCTATCCAAGTACGATGGCCCAACCTAAAGAAAGAGAGGTCCTTTGCAAACATTGGTCACCACACCACTGACTTTACACCTTACTTGGATTTTGTATGAAAATCTACAAACGTCCCTAATAATAAATAATAATAATAATGTGAGTGGCAAGCCACCGCCTGCCGCAAATAACTAGCAATAAAAGCAGTTATGGAAGGTGTCCGTCCCTCTTCTGTAATAGCCCGGTATTAAGTTCACCCAGATCACATCTCCATAGCCCATTTATTTTCCATCACACTTCGCAATAGTCTCAACGCCTGCCGAGACCTGCTCATGGGTATATCGTTCCATTGACATATCCTGGAGCGGGTCACGGCGGGCGTACAACATTACATCAAACTTCTCAAAGGGGCCTCTACGCGTTGGATCCATATCTCCGCGCATGCCTATCAAATGACCGGGCTTGACCCGTGATTTAAGAGAGATATAATAATAAATATTGTCAGACAAATTACACAGCGCCATCTAGCCCCAAAGTAAGCGAAGCTTGTGTTATGGGTACTAGACAACTGATAAACATAAGTAAATACATTTTTTTTTGTAAATACATATTTATGATACATAGAAAACACCCAGACCAAGACAAACAGACATGTTCATGCACACAAATGTTTGTCCTGTGTGGGAATCGAACCCAGGAGCGTTGGTGTCGAAGCCGCGTCATTGACCGCTACGCCATGGCGCCACCGAGCTCGTCAAATAATCATACTAATATATAAATGTGAAAGTGTATCTGTCTGATTGTTACTATTTACGACTAAACGGCTAAACCCATTTGAACGATATTTAGCATGGAGATAGAATATATTAATAACTCGAAAGGATATAGACTATTTTTTGGCATCATACAACCGATATTCGTGCGGGCGGTTCCGCGAGTACAACTACTAAAAATACTAACTGTTAAATATATTTTTCACTACTTTATTTAAAGTACTAAATATGATTTTTTCATTCCAACTCATCTCATCAATGTAAAAATGATTATTCATTTAATTACGATTTTCAGAATTTATTGAACCCGGCCATTCTATGCTGTGGCTCAGTCTGTTTCACGTTCCCTTCAGTGGTAGTAAAACATTCGTAAATAAAAATGCAACTCTGCAATCGCGACATGTTTTTGGCCTTATTTGGAGTTAAAAATCTCAGTTCCCTTGGCATAGCCAATTGTAAGGATTTATTTTGGTGGATAAGTGGCTCATCAAATCTTTGAGTGGAGCGAGCGGAACGCTTATATACGCCTAAAAGTCATTCTAGGAAATGAAAAGGTTTCAAAACCACTGAACCGATTTTGATGAAACTTGTCCGAATTAAATACCTCGACATGCTTGACGTTGGTGTCGAAAAAAAATTGAGATCGATCATGTCCTTGAAGAATGATCATCAAATACATTTGCAATTGAAATCTATGGAAAACATACACTCAGTGAATCTACTCGCTCCACTCAACTTCGATTTCAAATCCTGTCCTAGTTAGGGTTAAAAACTCATAAAATACTGCTAATTTGCTAATTAGCAGGGTGAAACACGAGCCTGCTCTTGGTTAACCCTACAGATTAGGAAACTAGTCTTGAGTAGTACATGTACGATGTACTAATAGGTGACGGTACTTGACACTGTACTAAAAGAAACGTTACCGAACTCGAACTCTTAATCGGACCTAATCGGACTATTCGTACACTTCGTACAGTACTAACAGTACTAGGTTATCGAAGCCCGAAATACTTGTCTGTGGTCTGTCCGAGAGACAAAGAAATGAATAGCGTCTTACATTTACGTTATCGTAAGAGTAAGCGAGATAGGAGGTACGCGCACTGCACTAGTATAAATCGCTTTCAGCGCCGTGTGTTTCGATAGAAACTTACATGATGCTGTATTTCTAGCGTAACTGCGCTCCAAAGCTTTGACAATAATGAACACAACAAAAAAAGAAATAGTGAAATCGGTCTAGCCGTTTACGCATGATGCCGTAACCAAGGGAATAGGGATTCATTTTTATAGATGTAACTTTGATTTATTTTTGACACTCCAATGTTCATTTCCAATTCATTGCGTATTTCATCTACGTATTTATAGTTGTCTCTCACTCTTTTAAGGTTATTGACATTGATAGATTGAACCTGCGTGCAGGCAGGGAGTGTTAAATGATTATATTATCGGCTACATTTCTGAGTACTATTAGGTACTAATAGTACTATTAAGGTGTACTAGTACATTAATCGGACTGTACAGTGCGCACTTAGGAGTGTCCGATTAAGCACAAGACTATAGGAAACGCATCTTTAGCGAAAGATATGTAAAGCACAACAATACTGAATTAGGAGAAGCGCGAATTGAAGTACCAAATGCGAAGTAAATACTGTGGCTTTTATGTTACTGCATTTACTTCGCTGATTTTAATCAGGCGAATAATCAATTTTTTGGCGACTTGGATGGACCTTAAATATATCTATCTGGCAATACTGTGTGTGATGTGATGTGATGAACAACCGTCGTGAAGTTATTTTTGCTTTTGATGCGATTTACTTTAAATTGAATTGTGTCATTAATTCATTGTTTTTTATATTAATATTACCACTAAACTAAGCTTAATTGTTCGTCTGCAAGTTGCAGCATGGATTCTATTTATGATAACTTAGAAAATTACAACGATGCCAATGTCATTCAGGAGGTATGTTGTTGTTTTAGCGCCAAATATTTTACTTACACTTTCATTTTCAGTACTCTAAACCTAATTGCGTTTTAGGTTTTAACACATTTTTCTCCCATACGTATAACTAACTTGGATGTGATATTCAATGACAATTTACTTACTCGTATATATTTAATAAAACTCATGCTATCTGTTAATCTTGTCTTTTTTAGCTGACTAATGAGAATAATAGCTTAAAAAGTAAATTGGAGGAGTATGCCGCTTCCATGTCAAAGTTGCAAAACGTAAGTATAGCAATTCGTTTGATAATTTTAAAATAATTACCTAAATTCATAATTTAGCTGTCATTCAATGTATACATTTCTTCTAGCCAACTATGTAGTTTAGGGGCGGCCAACTAGATTCTAGTCAGTGAACATATTGATGCTGTAATTTACCAATTAAGTACACAATCAATATTTCTTCATAAACTTTGATTTGCAATCAGTTCACATACTCCTCTGGTATTAGGGGTAGTGTCAGCTCCATTGGCTTTATAGATCCTGAGATGATTGACAAAAATAAACAATATTCAGCTATTGCTAGTTCTCATTTGGGTGTCTAGGGTCATAATTCATCACTGAACTAAATAGACACAATAGCCCTTGACTGGCTATATACACTATGTGTAGGTAGTAGAATAGGAAAAAATTGTCAAAAAAATATCCAAACGGATATAGCAATAAAGCACGAAAATAGTAAAAGTTAACACTAACAATGTTATTTTCCTCACAATCTTTGTGACTTACATAGTAATTTAATTTAAAAATAGCATTTGCCTACATAACAGAGTTTAAGAAAAGGCTATCAAGCAGTATGTATGTTGTTGAACAATAATCAACCAAATAGTATTTACAAAAGGGCTACAAAAGATTGTGAGAGACTGGTGTCTGAACTAGACTGGATTTGTGACTCAGAGCATCAGTACTCTATGTATTGTAGTATATAATCTCTCAGTACAGTAATTACTCAGTAATATAGTACACTTAGGCAAGGTTGTCGCCAGCCGATGGCCCAGGGGGGGCAAGTTGATATGGAAAAGTATGAATTGTAGGTAAAGTCGAGAGCTCATGAAGCTTTTTACTTGTAGTATGAGCCTTACATCTACAGCGATTGTAATAATAATGGTTCAGAGTCCACCGTGTAAGGCTTCACAAGTTCTTGACTGTACAATAAAGGCTGCTCCTCCCTACCCCCTCTTGCCGACGCCCTTGCACTTAGGTAATGTGTTTATTGCCTGTACACATAAATAAATGATATTCCTGCACCAGTTCAAAGTTATATTAAATGACTTTATTTTGGGATTATCAAACATTTTATATAATTATTTAGTAAAAAAAAAAATCATATATATTATGTATTAAGAAATTAGAATTCGTGTGCATTGAGGTTATAGAGCATTTTGCAGGATTTTGACAAACTTGAAGCAGATTTTAAGAAGTTGGAATTAAATTATTCTACGCTACTAAAAACTGCTCGAGCAGAGATTGAAAGAAAAACACAGGTTATAACCAATTTAAATATGGAGTGAGTAAATTATTGTATAATTTTTATTTATTGTGGAGATTTTAGCCTACTGATAACAGAAATGACAAAGTTTGTAAGACTTTTGTTACTCTTTCACTCATTAACAGCTGGCTAGATTTGGACGAAAATTGACATATAATGGTGTATCCACACATGCCGCCGGCTTTGCCCCCGGCATTACCGCCGGCTTGTAGACTGTCTTCTCGTTGTCTTACCGCGCGTGCCGCAAGTAAAGCCGCGCCTAGGCCACCGGCCGTGTTGCCGCTCATGTGTGGTACACCATAATACATTCTGATTAATATATAAGATACTTCTTATTATTGAGTGAGTGCGGGGCAAAGCCGCGGGTAGAAGCTAGTTTAATACTAAAATAATTGGTGGTTGTCTATGTTCTGGTGGTAACGAAATAACTTTATGAAATTTTAACATTTAACATTAAATTTTCAGCAAAGATATGATGGTTCTTAGTACAATACAAAACAGAAATATGCTGAGTTTAAGAACGAATATGCCAAAGTCTAGGTGGGAAAGGGATAGTGTTAGTAAAAAGGAAACAAATGATCATGCCAAAAATACCAAAGAATTAACTGATAGCAGCAAGTCAAGGAGTTCTAGTAGAGGAAGGTTGGTGAAATACATATCTATATTGCTGTCTCTCGCATGCGCGGGGGGGGGGGGGGAGCTCCAAGCTTCCTTCTCCTAATATTTTCTTCTGGCTTTTACTTGTACTCTTGGCACAGCAATGTATGTCATTATTCATTGCTTTTTTTTGGTATGATACCATGGCAAAGTCCACATTAAGTATCATGTGGACGTTACCATGCCACATCCAGGCAATCATGAACTATGGTAGTGGCAGAAACCTGGTTTAGGAAATATATTAATATAAAATATGTATATATATTTTTTTATTTTACCTTTAGTTTATTACCTTACCACCATCTGCTACATGTTGCTTCAGTCACTAGCCCTATGTCGCCATTCCACTTAGTTTGAGGCCTTCTTGTTGTCATCTTCCCATCCCTAGGATACCAGAAATATTCACTTCTTTTCCTCTTAATATTATAACTGAACTCTTTTTTTTTTATCTGTCTTTTAGATCTAAGATGCTTAAACTAGCAATGATGTTGCTAGATTCTGCCATTGGCCCTTTGTGGGCACTTAGGCAATACATTTATATTGTATTGACCAATGATGTTATATTTCTATAGATATGCCACTAAGCGTTAAAAACGAACAAAAGTGTCTCACTTCACAATTAATTCGCACTTCGCACAAGTAAGCCGACAAATCTGACGTTTGTGACAAATTATGGAAATATGTAAAAATGCCTTGTACTTTAGTTAATTTCGTGTTCTTGCAAGGAGAGTTGGCGCTATTTTGCGCTTAATGAGGAAAAGAGATAGCAAGTTATGAAATCGCTGATATGATAAGGATGGCGCTAGACTGTGTAACTATTTATAGCTAGCTATCCATGCTTACATGCAAGTTCAACAACTGTTTTCTGATGCAGTTTAGTATGTAGTATCTATAGAAATATCATTGGCATTAACCATTGGCAAAGGAGAAACCGAAAATCTGAAAGTCTGGCTACATGTGACTGTGACAGCCATGATGAAATATATATACTTACTAACATTTATTTATTTTGTTTGCATAGAAAAGAAACATCTCGCACAGCCTCAGAGGATACAATTACCAGTTTAAACGTAGAACAAACACATAAACTGAAACAACTAAATGTTGCTGACAAGGTTTCTGAGAAAATAGAGATATCTAAAGGTAGGAACAAAGACATTAAAGAAAATATAACCCAAGATTATAAAGAAGAGCGGAACTTACAGTCAAAGTCTTTAAGTATCAAATCCAGAAGAAAGTCAATGCCATCTTCAAGGTATGGTTTAACTCACTTATTATGTAGATATAATTTAGATTTTATTATGACAAAATCATAACTTTTTTAACATTTTCAGAGTATATTGTAAGTTTAGTTCAGATGACGAACATGAAGACAGCAGCTCTACGGTTGAAGCTAACAAAAAGAAACTAAATAGAGAGAATTCCAGTCGAAAGAATTATGACAGGGGCTATAATGATAAACCAGACAATAGAGAAACTGGATTTAATACATTTCACAACAGATGGAATAAGAAATATGATAGTGATAGAGGTAGGGATAGCAGCGGTAGATATGAATATTCACAGAGAAACAGAAGATATTTGAGCCCTGAAAGAACACGTCGCAGATCACCTAGGAATCGTTCTGATGATCGATATCCACATGTAGAATATTCCAGAAAAAGAGCATTAGACAGTCCACCACATAATAAATATAATCGTCATTATAATAGCAATACTGACAGAGATAATAATGAATTAGACAAACATGGATCTCATCCATATGATCATGAAAGATTTGCAATGAAACAAAATGATCCAAACGATTATGATGAGCCAACAACCAAAAGAATGAGAACTAATTCGATTAAATTAAGTGAGGATGACAACAGACAACATAGACAGAAAAGCGCCGACCATATTCCCTCTATGACCGAGGCAGTACAAATTTTTGAACATATCTCTTGCCAGTCTCCAGACTATCTATTAGCTGAATCTACTATTCCACCACCCATTAGAGGTAATTACTTTCAGTTTATTTAATAATGCATTCTTTTCATTTACTCACTTTAGTCATTCACTCATTCATTCACTCAGAACTTCGATCACTAATTCTAGAACTAGATACACAATAACCAAAAAACGTCATCACCAAAACAGATCCCAAATGACGATCTCGTCTCTCGATGGACCCTCTTTTACTTAGATATATTCGAATGCTTCGATTGTAAATATGCCAAACTTCTAAATAAAAGTTGTAAAAATAACAGTTCTAGGATATTGCAAAAAGATATTTTCAACGTAAATTAGTTTAATAATACTGATTTTAATTCTAATACATACTGCTTTTTATTTTATTTTTTGTAAATGCAATCAATGCGGTACAATTGCTATTCAGAATATTAAAATTTAGGGTTGCAATGAGTATAATTCTTAAGATAGAAATACAATTTAAAGTATTGATTTTATTTTAAGAGAGTATGCAAAATTTTTGCACATGCAATTTTTTTAAATAAACTTTCACTTTCAATTTAGTATTGAAGTTTTGCGATCAATTTATATATTTTTTATATAGCTTAATATTTTGCCATGATTAAGTAACTAACATACAAACAAATATTCTACCAACATTACAAACTTTCCCACATAGTATATACATATAAAAGCAAAAGACCACTCAGTCAGTCGCTCCCAGATTAAACACGAAATCACGAAATCTCTAAAGTTTTTAGTTAGGAGACGTCCCCTAAGAACGGATTTTGAGACAGGACTGCAGTAATGAAATCTTAAGACCTTCATAAGTTTATGTAATAGACCTACGTTTTGCAGTTCAAATCCAATTTAGCCGTGTTGCTCACTTCGAAATGTGAGCAGGTAAGCTATATAATTTTGATATGTAACACGCGTCATATAAATTCACAACATGAGAGTACTTCTCAATTTGGTCGGTTTGTTTACGTTGACATTATTGAACGTGAATAAAAAACTCGCACTCAGATTACTGTTGCCGCTATAGCAACAAATACTAAAAAACAGAATAAAATAAATATTTAAGGGGCTCCGATACAACAATCGTGATTTTTTGCTCGTTTTTTCCGCAATTGATAACAGTAATAGATAATTAAATAAAAATAAAACAAATATTTAAGGGTGGCTCCCATAGAACAAACGTGATTTTTTTTGCCGTTTTTATAGATAATGGTACGGAACCATTAGTACGCGAGTCCGACTCTCACTTGACCGGTTTTTATATAAAGACATAAGAACTAGTCCGAATTGTAAATCTTAAACCGAAAGCGTAAGGGCGAATTTATAATGCATGTTATAGTGTATTTATTATATTGGTCATATATAAATAAGATTTATATCATCTTCTGTCTACCGCGGACATTATTTTGCTTCGTTTTACGTCATTGTATGTTTAGTTCTATATTCATTATGGAAGACTCAGAAGTATAGTTAAACTATGTATACCCTGTTTTTACCGACTGCGGCGAAGCCCAAAATGAAGGTTATGTATGTTACCTTTATGAGTATGTATTGTATGTAATATGTCCGACTTTTTGCTCAGTCTGCTAATGCTATGTCATTCGATTTAAAGTATTTGGTCTAGCTGTTGGTGACTTGTATATTTCATAACTAATATGTAAAGTTATTATGTGCGGATACTTTCGATTATAACATGTACTGTACAAAGCGGCGAGCGGGAGTTTTAGTTACATGATCGACTGTTCTTATGTCTAAAGGTTCTGCAATACATGCAAAGGAACACACTGATCACGGCCAATTAGCCACTGTGAATTTATGTTACTGAATTATTTAAAATCATAATATACACCAGATAGATATTTGTATCAAAAATGCTTTCTTGCAGTTTTTTTAACAGGAGCATTTGGGATGAGTAAAAAAAACCGTCACTCTGTTCTTAGGACTAAGCTCATCTTTTTTTACTTATCAATGCTGTATTCAATTCGATATATTTTTTTACTTATTATTGCTGAATAAAATTCAATGTGAATAAATATTTAAAATTTTCAGAAATTAAATTCACTGCAGCCTATCCACTAGAAGATCCTAGAGAGAACAGTAAAAGGTATGTAATAAAAAGAGAAAATGGCACAAAGGTGCTCTCTACGATAGAAGGTAGAAATGTAGACCTAAGAACTGTTGATACATCTGTATGGGGTATGGACCGAATGAGAGTCCCTGATCCTTTACGGAAACAACCATTGCAATTCACTGAAGACATAGTTAAAGAAATATACATGGATTATGATAACCCTGGGTCTAATTTATCATTAGAATCTGGTGAAATTTTGTCTTATGATCAAGGGGCTTCCACTAACTTTGCAGATACAAATGCACAAAGTAACTACGAAAGTATTAATACGTGTGAAGGAAGTAGCCCTAAAGAAGAATTTAACAGCAAAATATTTGAAACTTCCAGCTATAGGATTCCAAAAATAGACAAAAATAATAGTACTAAAACAACTACGGTAGTTGACAAACATAAAAATAAGAGTAAAAGTAAAATAGAATATAAAAGTAGTGAGGTTA
The DNA here is from genome assembly GCA_937001555.2 of Hypsopygia costalis. NCBI lineage: Eukaryota > Metazoa > Arthropoda > Insecta > Lepidoptera > Pyralidae > Hypsopygia > Hypsopygia costalis. The sequence goes on from OW443332.2 coordinate 23,176,244, forward strand.
GTAACCATGACGATATTTGTCCAGAAAATCAAATTAGGACGTATAAGGAAAAAAATAAAAATATAACTTTTCCGAGTATAACTGAATATCAATTAAAGAAACCAATGTCCCCAACGATTAATAGTAAAGAAATTGTGACCGAATGCCAATTGAATAACCCAGTATCCCCAATGGCTACTAGCAGAGATATGGTTGAAAGAGATTTAGAATTTAGTGACGAAACTTGTGATAATACAGATATTGAAAAACGAATAGTTGAAGAAGAAACAGTTGATCCGAGTACTCGTAAAATAAATAAAGAAATGAAAAGTAGCGTCAAAGAAAATGACGGAGTATGCAAAATTGACGGAAAAGATATAAAGGAACTTTCTCATACACGAGCTGATCAGACTAATGTTAAGACTAGCGCATCCAATAAGAAACATAAGGGAAAAAAGAAGTCACAAAGAGAGAAAAGCGTACACAAAAGTGAAAATCAAGAAACTGAAATGGTTTCTGTTACAAATGAAAATAAGGAGAAAGTAAAATTACACAAAGAAAGAAATTCCAGGTTTCCTGACTTATTCGGTGATAGCAGCAGTTTAATAACACCTGAAGATTTAGGATTGCAACAATCCCAAGGACACCCAGTAGTACAGTCGCCAAAATATCTGCAAATGTTCGAAGATGCTCAAGATGGAATTGATTTAGCTAAAAAAGTAGGAAGTACTATGAAACAAGAAGTAAAGTATTCTGAAAAAAATAGCAACATCAGCCAATCAAACACCAAATCTAGCAAGAGCTCAGAACACAAAAAGAAAAAGTCAAAGAAAATTGTTGTTTCTACATCTACTACATTAGACGTGACAGAGAATGTGGCCCCCTCAAACCAAGAAATACCAAACGTAAAATGCGTAACAACCGAATCGGATGTTGTGCAAACTGTTATTATTTCAACCGGGGTACAGCCACAACCACTGACTAATGTACAATCTGAACATTTACTAGAGTCTGGATCAACTTGTAACGCAAATATCGACGTGCAAATATCAAATACTCGGAAGGTAGATGGCTTCCAGACTCAACATTGTGTTGTACTGGAGCCTCAAGAGACACAACTACTGGCTTTAGCTACTTCGACCCCAGCAAAGACACATATTAGTTTGGAACCTTTAACATGTTATGATACACCGGAAGTAGGCAATAATTCCAGTGAAGTTAGAGTGAATGTGGAACAAATTACACCTGTGGTAGATCAATCTTCTAATAGTAATACTTTAGACTCTCATACTGAAGTAGATGCACCTGATGTTAGAATTTTCATAAGAAGGCGTAGAAAGGGTGTAAAGAAAACTTCATAATTAGATTTAGATTATAAGTTCACACCACAGACTTAGGATTTTTCGCTGTTCACACAAATGTGACCCACTGTGTTATAAACGTTTATAAACTATGATAACCGTGTTTCACATGAAGTGGGCGGGTCGTATGCTTGTCCACCAACCGACTTGGCATAGAAAAAATCTGTTCCACAGTCTAGGGATATTTTCGATTCGTACCGTTTGTTTATTACCTTTTTATACTGCTGAAACTTTAACGGCTATGTGAAAAGTGACTGAATGTATTGCAAAATTTGTTGTACATATTTGTATAGACGTAAGTTGCTGATTACCAGCTGGTTATTAACTACCCAGAGATTTATTAAATGTCTTATATTTATGATTAATTTTGAGTTTCATTCTATTTCGACTCTTCAATCTCACCGACCATATTAGACGGAGACGCCGTGCCAACCGTTCCGTGGTGTAGTAATTCACAATAATACCACAGTATAGTTAACCACAGTAGCAATAGTATTACGTGCAGTATGGCCACTCCCTGGCGCTTTCTCGTGTCGACCTCACCTCCCTTCTGAGACAAATCTCGAACAGTTTGTATGGCGCCGCACGCACACACGCTCACTCACGCTCTGCACAGACGTCATTGTTTATGTAGTAGTTACCGACGCGACATTTGTATAGGATGGTCGGGGTGTGATAATACAGTGAGTTTTACGGCAAGTCTTAATATCTGTTGATGTTCGTAAGTCCAGTGGACGTTATTTCGCCAAGTGCCACAGTGTTATATTCCAATAGGCTGATTCCATCTTCGTGAAAGACTGCCAATGTGCATCCGGCGCCTAAAAGGGTGACAAGTCAGACCCATTGCTATACATCCCTTATCTCAGAGGTTATGGAGCGTGTAATCCATGCGTGCCTCCTCGGATGCCTAGAGCAGCACGACTTAATCGACGACAATACATGACATGGTCTCTCGATTAGTGGTTTAGAGGCAAATTGAGGCCTTGGCTTGAGCCATCGGGGTGTAAGAGGTTCATCAACATCTTTGAAACAAAGCCAACTTCACCTGCACGTGGTGCAACCTGCTGCCTTACAAACGAGGCTCTGGCGAGAAGAGACTAGGGCATAGCGTATTTTTAAAGCTGCCCGCCTGGGTCCTCGCCTGAGGGCTGGGGTACCTTCACCTCACAGAATACCGCAGCCAAATAACAATTCCCTTGACAGTTATTGTGTTCCTGGGAGTAAGGTCACCAGACAGAAAGAAAGGAAGGAGTATAGGCTGGCAACAGATCTGCGACCGCTTGGTGTTGCTGATCTCCATGGCGGCCTTGGTGATTGCTTTCCATCAGATGACACAACACATGCTCGTTTGCATCTCACATAAAAAAGCCTGAAATTACATCCAAATCGGTTCAACCGTTTGGGAGTTATGTGACAAACACAAATATAGAAGAACTACCTTATATTAACATATAAAGGAGAATATAGAAAATGTTAATAAACACCATAAAATATTTCTACAATCATAAAAAAAAATACTTTGTAAATTAACATACCTCATTCCCGTTTACTTTGAGACTTTGTGCGTATCATTAAAATGAAGTACGTAGCTAAAGGACTCTTATAATAGGCTGCTGGACTTTTTCTTCGCTTTGTAAGGACGTCATAATAATATAGCTATAGGTGAAAGAATTTGGAAGGGTAGGCTTGAAGTCTAATACTCAATTTATACCGCCGCGGAATGGAAGCGTCAATTTCGCCTCATGACGCGCCATTTCGCTGGAATGCTACCTATTCTACACATTCTACTGATGCGACCGACCCGACCGACTCCCCGTTTGGCCACTTCCCGCAGATTCGACAGACTACAAAGCATGACACTACTGATAGTGCCAAACAGTAGTGGAATTCTCGAGAATGCGTGAGGATTGCCCGGAAGACGCGCGACCTTTTTTGGCTCGTATTTAAGTTTATATGTTATACAAATGACATAAAGTTCATTATGCTATGAACAATTTCGTTGCAAAAAGTCGCTTCTATTCCGTTCCGCGGCGGTGTAAATTGAGCCTAAAGATGTTGAATAGCCACGTGCATCCAGTTGAGAGTCCAATTGCGTGAGAAGTAGGTTGACTGGGGAACTACCTTAAAGGAGATTGCAGCTAGTCTACAATTCCTTATAGCGTTCTGGTTGTCCGAATTAGTCGAGTGGGTTAAGTAGCAATTAAAGTCTTAAAACGGGCCACATTTAAATAAAAAAACGTTGTTATATTCCCAAAACAGTCTTTATTTTCCTTAGAATTGTGTGTAATTTATATTATAATTTAAATAATTATGTACATTCACTACATACATGTTAATTATCGACTATCTTTTCACAACCTATCTAATTTTTTAAACGTCACAAAAGTGGAGAAACTAAAAATTTATGTTCAATTATATTCATAAATATATTATACGGAAGATTTATTAAGAACTAGCAGAACTACATACATTTTGCCGATTAGAAAATAATTTGAAGATATTTGTTCAAGGAAAGACTAGCTTTTGTAAGAGCACCGCTATAACTCGTGCACACATCCTTTTTATAAAATGTTAGTATGGACAACGAGATTGTAAAGTAGCTTGGTGCAACAATTTGACATTGTAATGGCGCAGTTAGGTATTAAATTGTAAGACAGATAAGTGAAATATAGAGTAAGGTTTTTTTATACTATTAGGGTGATAAACAAGTGTACGCCCTGGCTGATGGAAAGCAGTCATCGCATCCTATGGACGCTTGTGACAACAGAGGCACTCACGCGTTGCCGACCTTCCAAAAACCTCTCGACGCCTTTCTTGAAAAACTTCATACTGTAAGAACTGTACGCCATACTGAAGATCGTGGTGTATATTAAACAAACCTTTTCCTGAATAGTATTCTTCACATTGAATACGAGATAGTAGTACAAGTGTGTCATGTGTTGGTAGAAAGGAATTTTGAAGATAAATAAAAAATGAGTCGTCGCGGGACGACACATATAAAACTACGCATGAATGAGAAAGAAGATCGCCGAGCCGAGTGGGAAGATAAGCGTGCGACGTTGACGGCTTGTCGCCACGACAAAAACAGGCAGTTTTCCCATATAGTAAAAAAAATAACAATGCTAAATATTCATAATGCAACGCAATGAGAATATATTGTAACGGAGACATGACAATAATTGTATTGACCAATTAACGAGAACGTCTTCTAGGACTGCTAGTTTCCGCCGGCATGTCTTTTCTTCCTTTCTTGTATTTTCATGGCTTAGCATGGTATTTAAAAATTGCGGCCTTAAGAACTAATCCTATATTGAACAGTTCACCACACTAGTAAACTTGGTAATAATCTAAATGTAACAAAAAATATGAATGTGTTTTATGGAGTATAATGAATGGCTGAAGGGTGAATTCGTAACCGATCGACTGTTAGCATTCTTTGTAAATAGAGATGGACAAAATGCCGGACATTTACGATAAATGCCCAAAAAGTACTTTTAAATTCCCTATTTATGTCAAAAACTAGGCATTTATTGGGCATTTACAGGTACTTACTGGACACGAGGTTTTCGCAGGAGACTACAGCATGGGGTTCTTCAAAAAGGGCGTGAAGATGTTTTTGCAGGCTCGCGCGTGTAATGCCCCTGGCGTTACAGGCGTTCATAGGCTGCGGTAGCTGCTTTCCATCAGGTGTGCCGTAAGCTTGTTTGCCACTTTAGTGGTATAAAAAAAACTTATTGTAAATGCCTGACATTTTGCCCATCTCTAATTTTAAATATTCATAGTGTCTGCCACTTACCTACAATGTAAGAAATACCTACCTACAATGTATTTTATTTTTTACATATTTTTTAACGCTTATTAAACATTACATATTTACAAAATATGGGGTGGGAATTGTTTAATACCATCTACAAGTAAAGTAGGTACTTTAAAGAATGGAGATCGCAAATTTCACGCAAAGGAAACAACAACAATATTGCCTTCTAAGATTTTTAAATACAAGCTTCCTATCTCAAGGAATCGAACCGGCAAAATTTCGAAAAAAATCGATACTTAGGATCCATTATAAGAATCAAATCTCTATGGCAAATTAAATGAAAGGAAAACCATGAAAGATAACATATAATTATTTAAAAGAATAAATTTATGTATCCAACCACATGGGGCTTATTTTGGACAATTAATCAGTTAGCTTACATGTCTTTTCCCGTAAAATAAGTTTAGATTGCATAGTTTTTCTTTCATTTAAATCTACTTTGTTATAATTGATTCTTATGATTGACGCTACCCATTGACTCCATACAAAGCACAGTATATTGTCTCAATTGTAGTCGAATTGTAGCCGGTTCGATTCCAGGATGGGAATGCTATTTTAAAAAAATATTTGAATACAGTTCTGTTTCTTTTCAAATAAAGAAATATTTCCTTTGAGTGACATCTCCATTGTTTAGAGATGGCATTAAAAAATCCACCTGTATACAATACAGATTTTGGCACATTTTTAGCTTGTTACACGTTGCAACAAATGTGTAGAAATTTAATTGTAACAGAAATATAAATTATATTAACATATATTTTCTATAACAAAAATAAGGAACATTATTATGGCTAATTATACACATGTTACTAAGGGACCAATATATAGCCGTTACAACTTTCGCCGAATGTACCGATAACAAGCAAAAATAAAATATCGTAACATATATTTTACATGTGCTTTAGAATAACAGGTTATCAATTACGAATCAGAACTGAGTTTATAAATGATTAAATCTGACATTTAGCGTTGTTACACACATACCAAATCGACATTTTGTGGTGAGAAGCCACAGAGACACTATTCACATGTTACCACTACGTGACCACATTTTGTCGCTGCGTTAAGGCGAGGTTGCGGTACGTGTGAAACAAGCCTTAAGCTTTCGCAACACGACATTGCTTTGGCGTTGGAATACGTAGATCAAACTATGCATTGAAAATTTTATTTTACATTGTAGTAGTAGGCAACTGGTGTAAATAAAGGCCTAACTATTGGAGAAAGACTAAGAAATATGTGTTTCTAAGCTACTTCAGTTTGTGCTCAAAAGTAGTAAGAAAATATTTGGAAACGTGTTTAAAAATTCGAATTAATGCGATATCATAACACATATTAAGATTTGGTAGCGAAATCCACATCTAAGTATTGTATATAAAAACTGCCTATTTCGACTATTGTTAATAACTTGAGTGGATAACAAGGGGTAAAGCGGTTTTGTCCTATTAAATAGTTAAAAACGTTCGGCAAAACGATGAAGCACCCATCACAGCTAGCGTTATTATGCGCGAAATTTTGGTGACATGGACACCACAAACAACGTACGAAGATATATCCTTCGTGACTATTTTCTAACATTTTTTTTGGAATGTAAGTGGGACTTGCTTGGTTGTCAATCAATGAAATGAGCACTACAAAAAATGGCGTATACAAACGGGATTCATCTGCATTGAACAATAATACATACATATATATGTCTACTATATAGTTGATCTGTGGTCTTTCTATATTCTTATTTCTATGATTATTACCTAACGAAATAAGAAACTAGAACTAATATTGACCTATGTATGACATCGCTCGTAACACACAAACAAATATATTTTATTTGAAGCCATGCTCACCCTAAAACTCCGTTTTAGCGCACTCGTTGATAAGCCGAACACATCTACAATTTGCTTTCGGCAAATCGCAAAACGGCGAGTGTTTATTAACTGACGACACCGTTTGTAATAAGACGAATTGAAGGATATGCCGACGAGATATATACAGGATGGAAACGGTAAGATAGGTTTTCAAACTGAGTTTATCAAAATATGCCGTACATTTACTATGACGTGATGGCGCTCATAGAGTAAGATATTAAAATTACACATATATTTACAATTTCAATTATTGACACTGGTACAATACACATCTATTTATTAACAATTACATAGTATATTTCACTTATCTAAATGATAAAATTCTTACCATATGAGCGCCATGTCGTCATATTAAATGTATGGTAGATGAAAACATCGAATTTTGGATAGATTCATTTTCATTTAATGAGTTATAAAATATTATTGATACCATTTGATAAAGCTTGTAAAGCACTTTATGGTTCAGCAACGAGATTTTTCAATATCTTGTATAGTTTTAAAAAATCTAGTGACATCACTTATGGTGTCCACCCGTATGCTGGCAATATTTTACAAAGTGATTTTGCTTTAAAAATATTTTTTGACAGATGTGTTCATACTAACAGTCCATGGCATGCGCTACGATCGACTTTCGTTTTCGTTTCCTTTACTTTCTCTACAACCAACTTCGCACACAGCGAATAACAAACATTAACAACAGAATTAGCTCTAACTTAATTTTATAAACGCTAAAAGTCTCAGGTATTTGCACAGCAATAATTGGAATCGGTAGTTATTGTGCAAAAAGTAACACGCATCTTACTTAGGATCGCGGCTGCGTCTCGGATAAGTAATCGATTGAAACTTCATAGTTATATCTATTCCGTCGAGTGCTCGCAGCGCTGGCGTCGCTGGGAGCGATCCATTTTGGACGCATACAAATATATTGACGGTCGAGACGCGCAGCCGCGCCGGCCGAGGGCGGAGTCTCACTACTTCACGTCACTGAGCGCGGTAGGCATCGATTCGGTACCTAAAGAGGGCGGGGCGGGCGGGCCGCTATAAGGCCGAGCTCTTATTGGACAGCGTGCCTATAATGTTGTTGGGCATGGGGACGTCGCCGGCGGCGGAGGCGGTGGCGGAGGTGGCGGCGGAGGTGGAGGCGGAGGCGGAGGCGGGGCCGGGCGGCGGGCGCGGCGCGGGGTGCCTGCGCGGCGCGCGGCGCAGCGTGGCCGTGGGGCCGGGCGCGTCGGGCTCGGCGGGCGGCGCCACCAGCTGGTAGCACACGGCCGACGCGTGCCCCGAGCGCGCCGACGACAGCGCCGTGCCCGCCGCCCACGAGTCGCTGCCCGGGTCGTACACCTCCACGATGTCCAGGAACTGCGTGCCGTCGTAACCGCCTGCGACCATCACATATAAATTATATCACGGGGAGTGCTCGGATGAGCTGTTTGATTGACTGAACGATTGTTGTGTCGATGATGAAAATATTGAACCTAAGACATTTTATACCACGAACGGCGAAACTGTGGAACCAACTTCCCTCAGCGGTATTTCCGAACAATTAGGACATGGGCATTCAAGAACAGTCTATATTTCTCTTAACAGGTTGACAATAGATCGGTGACCCCTAGCGTTGCTGATCGATCTCCATGGGCGGTGGTGGCTCGTTTCCCCCCTTTTCATATAAAAAACTTCAATGTTCAATTCAATTCAAAGGCTAACCCATTAATTATATCTGTATTTTTGACTCTTATAAAAACCTCCATTGATGTAATAACAAGTAGTGGGAAGAAGTAATTTAAATTGATCCAGGATCGAGAGGAATCATTATAGTTTCGTCTTATTCTAACACAACAACGTAAGTATACAAAGTTCTATAGGCGCAATGATATTTTTACTGTCAGATATTTAAAAGATTGCATATGGGTAAAGACCGTGAGGGCAGAGGTTCCAGCGCCGTAGCGCTTCCCGACCGTTGACAATACGATGCACTGACCCATGGCGTACAGCTTGTTGTCGAGCACGGCCAGCGAGAGCGCCGAGCGCGCCACCTGCAGCGACGCCACGGGCTCCCACACGTCGCGCTCCGTGTCGTAGCGCTCCACGGCCGACAGCTGCTGCGCGCCGTCGTACCCGCCCACTACGTAGATGTACTGGTTCAGCGCTGCTACTCCTGTACAACAGAAAATTAATAATATAATTAATTTGAAGTGTTCAGCGACTTGTTTGTGTCTTAAATGAAAAAATAATAAAAAATAAAACGATTAGGGACGAGATGCGAATAAACATTGTTGATAAAAACACGTAAAAAACAGATTTCTAACGTCTACTCTTAATGAAGCTGTACAAATATTTATTTTTCTTGATAAAATGTATACTATGGTTACATAAAGTGAAATATTTGAATGCAAGAGAGCGAACAAACGACGTGCACTGACCCGCGCCGCTCCTGGACACGGCCATGGCCGTGACCTCTGTCCAGCAGTTGTTCTCGGGGTGGTAGCACTCAACGGAATTGGTCCTACGCGCGCGGTCGAGGCCGCCCACGGCGTACAGCAGCCTGTTCACCACGGCCACGCCCACGCCCAGGCGCGCGCACTTCATCGACGCGACCATCGACCACTGGTCCCGGTCCGGGTCATAACTGTAATGCGATACCTAACTTGGTGATTTAAACGTGTTAATGCTATGGCAACTCTCTGACGGGAATTATTGAGCTTGTACTTCTAATCAATTTTTTATTGATATTGCTTCACAATAGTCTTCACAATAGTGATAGTGCTGTAAGTGATCATTATAGCATGCGAAATTAGTGGAATCTTTGATTATAAGTGTATAATGGCCGCTATCATAGATGCCTCTAAAAATCGTACAAAATGGAAGTAAGGTTGTACTTCTTTTTTGTACGGATTTACTTGTTGATACAAATAAATTGAGGAACTAGAAGATTCGTGACAAAATTTTTCGGCAAATAGGTTCATAGACCTAGGATTTTTCACTACGCTTATAGAGACAAACAAACATAAAAGAAACAAAACATTACTTATATAATATGTATGTAAGTAATCTAAGTAAGAAAGAGATAGACAATAATCTAGGTAGCACTATCTGTGTTTATAGAAAAAAGTTTATAGAGCGTAATTCTAGAAAATACCCAGACCTTTTTTTAAATATATGCATATATTAAGACGTTTCCCTTAATATATGCATATATTTAAAATATGGATATATTGAGGAATATTAAGCGGAGATAGTAAGGGAAACGTCTTAATATATGCATATATCAAGGAATATTTTTAAAAAATATCGGTAATGCGTACTCCATCCATTGTGATGCATCCATCGTTATTATCATCACAATGAATGCACGTAGACAGTCTAATATAGCAATATATTGTCAAAGATAAACAAGAAATTTAATTAGAAATAAAGATTCTTCATATTGTTTTTAAATGTCAATCATAATACTCGATTTCTTCCCATCAATAAAAAGTTATGATAAAAAAATTAAAAAACTAACCTCATTTTACTGAACGCTTATTTAAACCTATTTTCTTATTACATTATTGACATGTCTAATCTGATGCCGGTAAAAACCCCAAGCACAACAATTCGGCAAATAAAACAAAACAATACGATATACTCAGTACATATTGGGTACGCTCAGTAACAAAAGTAATCATCAATTAGGTACATATATCAGTTAACATTGCGCAAGGTCAATGTTGCAGAGCGATAAAAAAATACTGAAGGCTCATACATAAACGCTGTAAGAGTGTAAAATAATCTAATGTGACACAAAACAACATGTGTTTTTTTAAATAATAATTGAAAACAATATCCCCCCTGACTATGCCAAATTGCTGCCTAAACCCTAGTAAATGTACAACAGCATTTCTGAATCACGTCTGGGCAATGATTAAATGTGAAACTTTATGTATGTTGTCAGTCACACCCAATACAAGTTACACACTGCCATCTTGTCCCAATCACAGCTATGTATAGGTACAAAAAAATTGATAAACGTCCTTAAGAGCCATATTACATTTTGACTGTGATTTTTGCGTAAAATGGCCAATTTTGGCGTTCTCGATCTCGGAAACAAAAATACATTAACAATGTTGACTTATTGAATAGTACAGAATAGCTATTGGCATAGTACATAGCGGCCTCGCTTTTTGTAAAATTTGCTTAACTTTTTAAATAAACCCAAAATTGCAGAGAAAGATTTTCATAAAATGCGCGCAATCACTTTTTTGAGCTCCTGGATTGTACTACTGTTCCAAACAAATGAAATAAAAAAAATAGAATGTTATTTCTTATATAGTCGTATAGTACATAGCGGCCTCGGAATTTTGAAATATCATTGATTTAATATAGAAAAAAAACATTCCTTTAACCCAAAAAACTTCGAAAATCGCTTTAGGTAAACTGTGAATTTATCGAATTCGTGATAAAATTATTGAGCAAAATTTATACCAGAATAATTGTTACTTCATGAGGAATAAACGATGTATAAATTTGGAGCATGAATTTATTATCTTATGTATATACAAACGATAAATATAACTTCAAAATTACTACAAAATGCGATGCACCGGCCGTTCAAATTTAGTACGGCGCGAGAGCTCGTCAGCGTGAGACCTATGTCGAATTTCTTCGCGCCAATATCGACCGGGCGTCAGAGTATAGTACGACTACCAAGTTTTGATCACGTAAGTACAATTCTTTCTAGTGTTTGTTTTCTATGGAATCTACATAGCTTAGCAACAACATATTGTTGAATTATTCTTAATATTCATTTCATTATTTTCAGCATGGGTCGAAAAGCTCGTAGGTATCAATGTGCATGAAAGTAAAGATGTACATAATGTGTATAAAATAAAGCAAGGTACTTCTTTCCTCAATCATCATCATCATCAGCCTGCATCAACCCACTGTTGGATATAGGCCTTTCCCAATACTTTCCACCATATTGTCTAAGTCTGGGTGTTTTCTATGTATCATAAGTATATATTTACAAAAAGAAAAAATGTATTTCCGTATGTATATCTGTTGCCTAGCACCCATAACACAAGCTTCGCTTGCTTTTTTTTATACCACCAGCGTGGTAAACAAGCATAAGGCCCGCCTGATGGAAAGCAGTTACCGTAGCCTATGAACGCCTGTAACACCAGAGATAATATAAGAGGCATCACACGCAACGCGCGTGTGATGCTTCTTATATTATATTTAATATAAATTATATTAAATATAATATAAGATTATATAATAAATAAATATTGTCAGACAAATTACACAGCGCCATCTAGCCCCAAAGTAAGCGAAGCTTGTGTTATGGGTACTAGACAACTGATACATACGTAAATACAGTTTTGTCAAAATTCATCCTCAACCCCACGGATCGAGAAGCCGCATTGAGATCGTTTAACATTCGACTAAGATCCTCCAGCGATTCAGCCATTTTCTTTCCTCAATACACCTATTTAATATAATACTCATTTATATTTTTATTCGGCATTAATAACAATAATGGAACTGTTTCAGAATTAATAACTTCACTGCCAAGAAAACATTACGATGGATAAAGAAAATATTCCGACATCATCGATTGAGGTGCGGTATGATTTTCTTTTCTCTTACCATCTATCGACATGGGAATCGTTTTCGAGGTAATTTGGGGTGCAGATCACGAGAATGAGCTCAATTCGTTTCGGTAATGAGATGACAAGATTTTGAACACATCTGTTCATCTCATCATCATTTTCTACAATCAATAGTGACTGATGAAAAAGCGTAAGGAACTTTGTTTTCGTCGGGGATCCCACGACGAAAAACAGAATTTTTTTTTTCTTTATATAGTTATCCTGGTTGATGTACGATTGCCACTTAACCTAATCTGATGTGCCACTTTTTTTTTTTTTTTTTTTTTTTTATACTACGTCCGGTGGCAGACAAGCATGCGGCCTGCCTGATGTGAAGCGGTTACCGTAGCCATATTAACGCTTGCAACATAAAATATTGCTCGCGCGCCGCCACCCCCGCTGCCAACGCAGCATCTCCTTCCTTTTTTTCTGGTGACCTCACTCACTCGCAGGAACACAACAATCCTCAAGGGAATTGTTATTTGGCTGCGGTATTCTGTGAGGTGGAGGTACATTCCCCAGTCGGGTAGCTTACAATTACGCTCCCTACCTCTCTTTTCGCCAGAGTTTCGTTTGTCACTCAGCAGGGTGCACCACGTGCAGGTGAAGTTGGCTTTGGTTCAAAGATGTTGATGAACCACTTACACCCCAAAACTTTTGTCGCAGCCTCATTAGCTTATTGGCAGGGTGCACCATGTGTAGTCGAGGCCAGTTTTAAATTTTGAAAAACCCTGAATCACGTTTTTTTTATTATTTTCATTTTTGACTTAACGTTATTTTTAATTATTTTAATTTAAGACTTTTTACTTACCTAGTTAATAAAAGATACTTTTTTTAGTTAATAGAAGATTTTATCATTCGAGGTTCTGAGGTTTCGACTCTACGATGATAAGTCAGTCAGCCAAACTCTCTCTTTATATGAAAGTATAGATATACTAACTGTCAAATTCATAAATCACTGGTGAATTGGCGTGATTTAACTTAGTTTATTTTTATTTTAGATACCTAAAGGCCACGACGTTCTTCTTTGTTTGAAAAATTTCATTAATATAGACGAAACGACCAATACCAGCACTTGAGGAGATAGATACGTGGACAATAGAAACAGAATCTGGGATTGTAAGTATGAACAAAATCATTTAGAAGCTGAAGCTGTTATATTCATTTCAGATTTTATTAATAATAATAATTGTTTCAGGTAACAGACTACGTAGTTCAAGAACGGAGAATAATTGATTTTCATTCTTTTTTAAACAGTTGTTTGATCATGGTGGAACATTTGGTGCTTTTTCACACCAAAACCATGGATTGATTTGATAGAAAATTGGCAAATAAGTAGTTCTGATTAAAGTTGTTTTACACTCCCATGTAAATTGTTACTAGTTTTATTCTTATCCATAATTTTAATCTAAAACCAAAAAGTACCTAGATAAATAAAGGATTAGGTAATAAAATAAATTTTATTTTTAATAAAAATCATCTGTCTCATTTATGGTACATATAATCTGTTTCTTCCCATACTAAATCCATGACACTCTAAAAATGTGTAGATACAACTATAACAAATTACTTCTTAAGTAGAAATACTAAAAAAATACGAAACTAGAGAGAAAGTATCAAAATCGCTTATTCGTAATTTCAACATAGAAATTATGAGGACTCGTGACCCACGTAACCGTCGGGACGCTTCAATACCGAATCTCGCATAGTGCAAATGTGTGATAGGGCTCTTAACACTTATGATATATTCCTACTACATGGAATGGGTGTATTCTATTCTACCAAGAGAACCAGATATGTTCATGCACATAAATATCTGTTTTATGCAAGGAACTAATCCACGCCCTTAGTACTAAAGTAGCAACTGACCGCCTCAAGATTCGTCGAAATTAAAGATTGTTATCTCCAATAATGTGCATTGTTACTCACCACTCTACAGTCTTATGGTATTCTGATCCGGACGAGCCGCCCACTGCGTACAACAGGCCGTCCATTACCGCCACTCCTACCTAGCACAGAACAAATAATTTCTAATATATTTAAAGGGAGGGATCTAAGGTATAATGGTTTACAAAAATATCAAATGACTTCGCGTTGCTTCGGCAACCTAAATTCAAGTTAGGCGAAACATAAGGACGCAGAGGAAGCAATCGCGTAGCTTTGGTGATCCTTGGCCAGCCTTCAGGACACTGAAAGAATACTGACGTTCGGAATAGCAGGTAGATAGATGCCTGCTAAAATGCGTCGATATCCTTAAAGTCGCCTGGCTAATATATATAGCTATAACGCTATAGCTACTAGACACAAAATCAAATCTGAACATAGCGCGCGATCGCAGTAATTTTTAATTTGTTTTACGTTGCAACATGGATTACGTTGAGCAGTGCTATTGTGTAGTGGCGTACATACCCTGTGCCTGGGCGTGGACATGGGGCTGCAGGGCCGCCACATCTCCATGGCGGGGTTGTACACGTCCACCCAGTCGCTGTCGTACGACGAGCCCGGGGAGGTGTTGCGCCCGCCCACGGCGTAGAACAAACCCTGCGCAAACAACTCGTCACTTAGCCGCAGAATGCACCACGTGCAGGTAATATTTTTATGTATATAAATATATTTTTATGTGATGCATCTGGTGTTACAGGCATCTATAGGCTACGGTAACTGCATTCCATAAGGCAGGCAGTATGCTTGTTTACCACCATAGTGGTATAAAATAAATATTACAAAGGTCTAAATGTTGGTGGACGTAACTAAAATGTACGTACGTACTCTAAAAATGTATATAATACAAGAATTGTACATATAAACTATAAAATTCAGTATAAAGGCCTCATCACACGCAACGGGATAATATCCAAACGGGACGGACACGTGAAGTTGACAACGACGTAAGTGACTGATAGAATATAAGGTCTTCCGTCCTGTCCGTTTTCTCGCCACGTTGTTACAATTTTTTTATATGCAACGATGTCAAGAAATCCGGAACGAGAAAAAACACATTGCGTATGCTGAAACCTTAAAATAAAACTTTCAAATAAAAATGAGTGTTTAGACCACACGACTGAAGTAAAACTTCTTTAGCTCTAACTTATATCTCCCTCTCAACTTCCGTTCCCGTTTCCGTAACTCTCGTCACGCATTCACCACGCAGTCAAGTGCAAGTGCAAAAATAATGTGCAAGGTGTACATTGAGGAATGCGGCGCCGAGTCCGGAGCGCGGCACGGTGAGCGGCGGCAGCGTGCTCCAGCAGTTGTCGTCCAGGTTAAACGCCTCGAACACGCCGATCGAGTGCCGGAAGTACCCGCCCGCCACGTAGATTATGCGCGGCGTGTTCGGCCGCCGCTCCTTCACCACCGGCCGCTTGTGTAGCGTCAGATCCTACAACAAAACATGTATTCACGCCTTCAGCAAACCGAAGGGGGGAAGGGGGGGCTACCGCCTAAAACTATCGCCTATAGCTGGTTAATTGATTCAGGTGTTACTTTGCGAAAATGATAAAATTACAGGCAATTTGATCTGTATTACTTTGCGTGCTTCCGCCACTAATT
Organism: Hypsopygia costalis; assembly: GCA_937001555.2. NCBI lineage: Eukaryota > Metazoa > Arthropoda > Insecta > Lepidoptera > Pyralidae > Hypsopygia > Hypsopygia costalis. The sequence goes on from OW443332.2 coordinate 23,192,439, forward strand.
AGTTCATGCAAACTACATCTACAGATCGCCTGAGGATGCTTCGCGTAGAGGCGAAACACGTGTCTCAAAGACGACCACGGCGGTCGGGACGGCGGCAGTCACAATTTTCTTCTGTTTCAGATGTTGGAGAGTCGCAGAGACGACTGCAGCAGCTAGAGCAGAGACGACCAAAGCAGCCACGGCAGTTGCATGCATCTACTACCGGTAGTGGGTGGGTGCCGGCCGTCAGTAGTTTGCATGAACTAACTGGTGGCCTAAGCTTGTAAATAGTGTAGATCAAATTGCCAATTGCTTGTAGCTTCCAATTGTACTGGGTATTTTTATTTTGGACAGGCCCAAGACATTTTACCATTGGTTCTTTGTCCTGTGCACGTGCGTAGGGATTAACAGCGGCGACCACCAAAAAGGAAATGAACAGTAAAGTACGAGAGGTAAAAAAAACTACAGCTGCCTTTAAAGTCGCAATGAATTTAATCACAGTAGAATACACCAGTAAGAATAGGAATGAAGAATTCGACTTCGCCTCTCGGCTACGTGAAAGACAGCAATATGGCAAATAAGGAAGGAGAATTAAAAGCCTAAAGAGATAGCAAGTCAAGTGAAGCTCAGCTGCCGTGGACCACGGTTTTAAATGCCTAACACTATTCTACCTACATCAATGAATTGATTACCTCACGCATCGATTCCAATAATATAAATTGCTGAATTTTGTACTAGGTTACTATAACTTCGATTACCTACAGCTTTCAATGTATCAAAATCCTGCCTGCCTGCCGAGGCCTGCTCATGTATATCGTTCCATTGACATATCCTCGAGCGGATCACGGCGGGTGTACAACATTACATCAAATTTCTCAAAGGGGCTTCTACGTGTTGGATCCATATCCCCGCACACGCCTATCAAATGACCGGGCTTGACCCGTGATCAATATATAGATAATCACAATATTAATAATAAGCTTAATTAATATCGGAATACAACTTTTGACGTTACGAAATCGATGAACGCCGGCTGCATGCACGAATAAGCATGACTCATTGTCACGTTCCGCCTGAGCCGAGCGTGCATGCAAGAGTGCGGAACAAGCGATAGAGAGGCACGATCGGCCTAAGCGTTCGGCTTGTAACGCATATATCTCTCTTCCACTCCATCGGCCGATGTTTTCTTATGACGTTATCACGTAAAATTATCGTCCGTAAACCGACTTTACAGAGAACCATTTTTTTTTTCAATAGTAGTGCCAGTGGATTGCCTACGAAAAAGAATCAATGTTTACCATAAATATTTTGGCGAGGTATTCCCGGCACGCCGGGACCTTTTCTAGCACAGTGCACGTGCTCATCTGTTCCTTGAGGAAGTTAGGCGTGAGGTACTGACACCGCACCGCCTTGAGAATGTGCTCCATGCGCGAGTACCGCCGCTCCTCGTCATATTTCACCTGAGAAAACGATTTGCATAGTATTATAAAGTGCATATAAATCTTAAGGTCCTACATATACGAAATTAACGTCAACTTCAAATGAAGTTATCAAACAATATAAGAAATTTCTCACAAATACAGTAAAGTACCTATTTATTACATTTATACCTACGTCTTGCCGATTGGTTTGGTTCAAAGATGTTGATGAACCACTTACACGACACCCCATTTAAGAAGAAACTGCACGACTTTTACTAAACCTTTACCTCAGTTAAAGTACTGCAGTATATGCATTAAATAAATCATTTATCGTCACATTATACTTGTTTATATCCACAACGTGACTGTAATTGATTTATTTATGGAAGGACATAATCTTCACTGAATTTCATGAATATGCGTAGTCATGGAGAGATAGTTTCACGTCGTAACATGCCAAGTCATGGTGAGACAGCGATAAGCGACGAATGATTGCGAGCCATGATTACCTAGTATCTTCAAGTAGTAAACAATTTATACGACAGAGTTCAACGGAACAGATAACGATACCTAACATGCTTGTGTGTGCAGGTTTGTTTACATTTTGTTTACGTCACAATGATTAAAATATAGATATAGTTAGGTTGTCGCAGATATTTTTATTGATTTGTTTTTAATTATTTTTTTCACTTTATTCATTGCTTATCTTATTTTTTAAATATTTTGAATAAAAACACACAAACCTAAAGGCACTCCCCGGTAGACCTCAATTTATCAGTGGATCTGCAGCGTGTGAAACCAGTAAGAGACTAATAGATACGAGAATAAAGGTGAATATTTCATCATTGCGTCTCTTGCTGGTTATATTGTTGTTAATCTTGTTATATCGCTGGCCCCGGGCAACATAGCGGTAACCGGCGGTTACGCCCTTTATATATATATATTTGTGGCATCTACAAGTGTCGATCTATCACACCAATTATTTTTTAATTTTTGCATAATAACATTTCAACATAAGACAAAAAACTCGTGAACATCTTTACAATAGTTTTTCTTATCATATCTAAACAAAGAGGAGCAGTATAACTTTTAATCATGTTGATCACAAGATATTCTATTCTGTAAAAGATATTACACCTTTTTTTCGTAAAAAAAAATATGTAGCCCCAGCAAAGTACCGTTGGGTTACGCCGCACGTCATCCTTTTCATTCCTACGCATAAATGCTACTTTTAACCTAACGCTATTTTTAATTTAAAATATAATCCAAATAACTAGCTTCCAGCGCGTTTTTAGGTATATTTTACTAACAAACTATTTGTACAATTTGTATTATACATTTTTATGATTATACTTTTTTTAATGGTTGTGCTGATAAAAAAATTAGCTTTCATTTGACATAATTATTATACATTCATTTTGAATGTCTCTTTGCAGAGTTATATACAATCTAGCTTTCTTTTATTTCACCCGTAAAATTTGATTTTTGATATTAACGTTTTGTTGCCCGGGGTCAACATCGGTATGTTGTACATACAACATCTAAAACGTAATTCAAAGCAGTCTGGTTTTCCGTGATTCACTTAGCGAATGCACTATCTATCTGCTAGAGAGGCACCGAGTGAAAAGTCGCAAAACTTTATTATATAATAATATGTATCGTATTATACACTTGATGCGCCAAAGTGCCACGCCCTCTTATAGGCGCTTTGTGACCTTTCAACAGAGATATGAGCGTTCGCAATGACTCGCAGCGCTTGGAAAACAGGAGCGCTAAACGCATCAATACAGTATCAAGGTTACTAGCAACAATATCGAACCTTAATCACATTCACATTTATAGTGGCAATAAACCTAAATGCAAAAAAATATAAAATTTCTTAAAAAAAAAAGGTTATTTATTTGCTAAACCCAGTAAATCAGTGCTTCAAATACATAAAAAAAAAAATATATAAAAATCGAATAAACGTAATTAGATTCCCACATCATTACAAAGATATTTATGAATGAATAATTCACGACATCAAATAGATAGGCGTTTGGTTTGGAAGTACAAATTTCGCAGTCTAATCTAATCAGTTCGGTTCATGAAAGCGAACTTTGCTATGTTAATCGGAAAAATAATAATAAAAAAAAACCCGGCCAAGTGCGAGTCGGACTCGCGCACGAAGGGTTCCGTACCATTATCTATAAAAACTGCAAAAAATCACGTTTGTTGTATCGGTGCCCCCCTTGAATATTTGTTTTTATTTTTTATTTTTAAAGTGAATATAAAACTAAATATTATGTGAGTATTTCAGCGTGTACCTATTACCGTTAGCAATTGCGAGCAAAAAAGTCACGTTTGTTGTATGGGAGCCCCCTTAAATATTTATTTTATTCTTTTTTTTAGAATTTGTTGTTATAGCGGCAACAGAAATACATCATCTGTGAAAATTTCAACTATCTAACTATCACGGTTCATGAGATACAGCCTGGTGACAGACGGACGGACGGACAGCGGAGCCTTAGTAATAGGGTTCCTTTTTACCCTTTGGGTACGGAACCCTAAAAATACGACTGCCGTTACAAAAGAATGGATCTAAAGAGCTTGGTGGCGTAGCGGTCAATCACGCGGCTTCGACACCAATGCTCGTGGGTTCGATTCCCACATAGGACAAACATTTGTGTGCATGAACATGTCTGTTTGTCTTAGTCTGGGTGTTTTCTATGTATCATAAGTATGTATTTACAAAAATAAAATGTATTTACTTATTTTTATCAGTTGTCTAGTACCCATAACACAAGCTTCGCTTACTTTGGGGCTAGATGGCACTGTGTAATTTGTCTGACAATATTTATTATTATTTTGGTTTCCATGAATACAAATTGACATACAGTCATCGCTCACTATCATTTTAATATCCTGTGGTATAGACTTATAACACAAAAAAACAGCATGCTTTTCATACAACTATAGCACAGTGTAAGTAATAGTACTACGTACAGTATACCCACTCCCTGCCGCTCTTACAAGGCGATCTCACCCCGCCTCCGAGTGGAACGTGGAACCGCCGCGAAAGCAAGGGCAAGGGCAAACTCCACCGCGTATTACGAAAGTTCGTTCGTACTATTCGTAGTATATAAACTATTCTCAAATGAACTTTAAATTATAAAATGATTTATTTCATATTATACGAGTATAACCATTACCATTAACAAATTATTTTTCAGTAGAGAATAAATTTACTTTTCTAGATTTCATAAAGATATATGTATCTTGTGTTATCGAAAACGTCGATCCGACATTTATAGAATTTTCGGAAGTTGAATTTTGTATGACATGAATTGTTGATATTTATTCCACATTTTCAATAGACGATCACGACATTAGATTGACCAATTGAAACCTGCGTGAAACATTTCGTGTACCACGGTGACGTAGCTTAGATTTAATCCAGTCTTATAATCAAAATCATTCACAATAAACTAAGGTATAACATATGTATAGGTCAGAGCTCAAGGTACCCACTTTGTTACGCAGTCAACTCTAAGGCATCTAAATACATACAAATTTGCAGGTATGCAGATATCGTCTGTTTATGTAGTAGTTTTTTTGTATGGAGTACCCAGGGTGTGACTGTTGGGATTAATGGCAGAGTTGCAGCAGTGGAAAAAGCAAGTTAGGAAAAATTTACAGTAAAACACATCCTTCAGGTAGACAGCCATATATTTAGTGTAAGTGACATTCCAAAAATGAAACTTACTACAATACAAACCAGCCTATATGACCATGAAGGTGATATATTTCAACAGTGACTATATATAGCCAGCTCGGTCGGCCAGTGTGGGATTGTAAGATAATATGACCCAAACAAATGTATACAATTTTTATAAAAACAGTACACGGTTTGCTTGCTTTAACTACCTACCATTTATAATTAAGTATTTCATCCATTATCTAATCTAATCATAAAATATGCAAATAATAACCTCGAGATACATGAATGAACAGTTCTTTTACATTGTTAGATATAAAAAATCAACGTGCGAATAAGCCCCCCAGTGCTTCGATTCCCGTAAATATTCCAATCGCAGCGACTCAGTCGCTGAAGCACTTTAAATAATAAATAAATAAACATTTCTGGGCAATTTACACAGCGCCATCTAGTCCCAAACTAAGCAAAGCTTGTGCTATAGATAACTGATATTATATTATTATTATACAAAACTAGCGACCCGCCCCGGCTTCGCACGGGTGCAATGCTGATACTAAATGTACTACAGAAGGTCTTTGCGCTTTGTCCTATCCAGTCCTTCCCCAGTTATAGGCACACGCCGCCGGCTCCGCGGCCGGTACCGCCACAGCCGTTATGTCCCTGCATTTTAAATGTGTAATATCTTCTAAACTATTCATTTAAATTACATGCTGAGAAGGGCCATATTGATCTATATTAAATGCGCAATGTATTTAAGGTACTTAATTGGATAAGGATTAATTCTGTATTGCTTAAAATCGCTTCGTAAATAAGGCATTATTTCTTGTAAAAAGCAAAGGATAAAATAACGGTTATTGTGTGTTACCACTAAGAGATATACATATACCATCGCGAACTTTTTTGTAGACCATTTTAAGGTGAACAATACTGTACTACATTATTTTGATCTATCTCGTTGGGTTCAGCCAGCGTTTGCAATGAAAGAGCAAAAAAATGTGTTTATTTACGACATCACATTAGAAACCTCTAAATTATCAGTGTTTTTCTACTATGTTATGCATATATTATACATATAAACTTTCCAGTTGAATCACTCTATCTATTAAAAAAAACCGCATCATAATCCGTTGCGTAGTTTCAAAGATTTAAGCATACAAAGGGACATAGGGACAGAGAAAGCGACTTTGTTTTATACTATGTAGTGATTATAAATTATACAAATATTATAGAGGTTTTACTGTGCAGCCCTGACAGCCCAGGCAGTCATGCTCACTAAAGTGTTCACTAAACTGATGGTGCTGTCGTGTGGCGGGTCGCCAAATTCCCAATAAAATGGTTGAATGCGGCGATAGTTGCCCGATGCATCAACTCGTGAACGGGTGATATCAGAGAGGAATAATCTGCCGTGGCTGTCATGGTCGCAAAGTAAACAATCGGAGGATTTAGATCAAGTAGTATTAGACAATGTAATGATTATTAGCATAATAGCGACGTGTAATAAATAAATTGTGACATAAAAATAGAAGATACTAACAGAAGGGAAGGCAAGGTAAGATACTAAAAAAAGAACATTACGGGAACTGGACGGCTGGTGTTGAGGCGTCCACAGACTATTGTATCTGATAATAAATTTATAACCAGGCAGGCAGACGGCAAAGCGTTTTTCACCTTAGTGGCATATTTTTTTATAACATTGAGTATACGTCATCATTACGTAAATGACGACCACGTGCCGCATATTTGACCTACGTAATTGATACTTTGTTTTTCTGATTGGTTTAAAAGTCACATTATGACAAACTAATTTATAAATAGTTGTTTTGGGTGGTTGTTTTGATGATTACACACAAACATTATTCATTAATGGTAAAATTGTGGCTCAATCCATTTTTTATATACATATGTCCAGCATCCAGCCATCCAGCATGAACCTATAATCATGACACTGTTGGGATACGGGTCTCCCTTCAATCGAAGGGGTAGAGCATACTCCACCACGCTGTTCAACTGCAGGTTGGCGGAGTTTTATGTATTTATCAAGTTTTATTACCTACTTAAATTATGAAATTTCCCCATTTCGTAATCACGTGTACTGCTGTCCTTTTGAGAATCTGTCGTCTTGAGAATCTGTTTTTTTAAGAATCTGTCCTTATGCGAATAAAGGAAATTTCCTTTGAAAAATATAATCAAGTTTGGATCTTACAAATTTTTTTCTATGTCACAAATATAAAAGGGGTAAGGGGTATGGGACGGGGGCCCACCACACATTCCCACCACTGTATCTCCTGTGTAGCCAGGATTAACAGCGGCGACCGCCAAAAAAGGCAATGAACAATGAAGTCCATTGCAGTCCCAGGGGTAAAACTACGGCTGCCTTGGAACTCACAACGAATTTAATCAGAAGAAATTAGTAGGAGTAGGAAGCTTTTGGAATTTGACTTCCCCTCTTAGCAATGTGAGAGACAGCAATATGGCAAATAAGGCATTAAAAGCCTAAAGAGATGGCTAGTCAAGTGAAGCTCAACTGCCGTGCACCACGGATTTTAAGTTTCTAACACTATTAGGGACCTAAAACATTGAGTTGTTACCTAACACATCGATTCCAATAATATGAATTGCAAAATCGTCTGAACGCTTGGTAATTCTCCCTTGTTGCTACCAAATCTGAATAGTATACTACCCCGGATGCAACTTGCAATGAATTCAACATGTCATCCCGCTCCCGCTGCCAAAGATCACACTCCCAGAGAACATGGTGTGCTGTTTGATCGAATTCAGAATTAGCAGTAGAACATTCGCATAAGGGCGACGGCACTAATTTAAACGAAAAGAGTTTAGCTTTAAAATTGCCATGTCCAGTTAAAAATTGCGCAACAGGGTGGTCGACTTCTAACCACTTTATCTTTAATCTATCTCTTACCGATTGAAAGAACAGATACAAGTGGCGTCCTTTGGTAGAAGTTTCCCACCTTTCTTGCCATTCAGACAGCAATGTTTCAAATACTTCATTAAAAGGTTTGAACAGTCTAACTATTTTTTTACGATCACGCGTTTTCAAGAAATCAGGGACCATATTTTTAGATGTATAGTACATTGAAGCGCGGCGTTGTACTTCTAAGTCTACCGGTAACACACCTGCTAGCACGGGTAGTGCCTCGGTGCTTACAGTTCTATACGACTTACATAAAAATATCAGAGCAAGGCGCTGGCTTTGAAGCAATTTACGACGTGCTGCACCTATAGTAGCCCTATCTGCCCACGCAGGTGAACCGTACGTAACACAACCTAAGTATGTGGCGGTATAAATAGTTTTTAACGTTTTGAGGTAGAAATTCGTGTTAAGGCATAGAAATTCTTTTTTGCTTTTTCACCTACTTGCTTCATGTGCTCAATATAATTAAATTTTCTATCCAAAAGCAAACCTAAGTAACAAACCGAAACCCTATTAGCAACAGATACTCCATAAGGGTAAGGGGTAGGGGGTGTAAGTGGTTCATCAATATCTTTGAATCAAAGCCAACTTCACCTGCACGCGGTGTACCCTGCTGACTGACAAACGAAGCTCTGGCGAAAAGAGAGGTAGGGAGCGTAATTGTAAGCTACCCGACTGGGGAATGTACCTCCACCTCACAGAATACCGCAGCCAAATAACGGTTCCCTTGAGGGCTGTTGTGTTCCTGCGAGTGAGTGAGGTCACCAAAAAGAAAGGAGATGCTGCGATGGCAGCGGGGGTGGCGGCGCGTGAGCGATATGTTATGTTGCGAGCGATTATATGGCTACGGTAACCGCTTCACATCAGGCGGGCCGTATGCTTGTCTGCCACCCGACGTAGTATAAAAAAATAAAATAAAAAAAAAAACAAATGCATCAAATTGAGACCTTCCTAACTTGTTTGCTTTCGATAAAAACATACAAAAATTAAAAATATTTTGCTTTGTTTATATTAGCGATCCCTGATACATAGTTTAAAATTTTTCAATTGGTCTTACTTACCCAATTGAGAACAGCGTTGTAAACCTCTCTTTCATCGCCAACATTAAGCTCATCTTTCTTGATGAGCGATATTAGCTCCGCCCTCGTCAGTTGTAGGAACTCTTCTTCTTGACATACCTGTATAAAATATTTTAATAACAATTAAGATTTCCTTTTATTTTTGTAGTATAAACTAAAACTGGCAAAAGAGTTAGAGCACTGTACCACCACTTCTCACAAGAACGCAGTCAAATAACATTTCCTAGAAAACTGAGTGGTCTTGTTGTTCCTCGAGTGACAGTACGAGAAAAGCAAGAGTTACTGCGGTAGCAGCGGAGGTGACAGCGAGTGAGTGATATTTATGTTACAAACGTCTATAACCTACGGTAACCGCTTGACATGAGGTAATCATTCTAAATGGGTCACTTCCCGTTCTATCTGTGGACCTCATTCAATCGCAGGAACATAACAATTCACAAGGGCATTATTTACCTGCGGTAGTCTATGAAGTGAAGTTTCGCCAAAGTCTCATTTGCTAGTCGGCAGGGTGCACCACGTGTAGGTGATATTGCCTTAGGCTTCAAAGATAATGGTGAGCCAGTTACATCTCCTAACGTATGATTAACAAATTAAGTACGAATCAAAGTCAAAGACAAAACTATTTATTGCATAACTAAGTGTACAGGGGATCTTAGACTTGTATAAGCACTTACAAAAGAACTTAATCACCTTTGTCAGGTACCTATCACAAACGACTTTAGGCGCGCGCGAGACTACCTACTTACATACGTACGTTAAGCATTTCTTCATATAAATATAGGAACTTATTTATAAAGAATATTTTCAAAGTCAAAGCTATAATTTTTATTCGTTCATCGTTATTTCATTCATCTATCATCCGATTAGTGAACAAAATAAAGATAGTCACCTGTGTGAAGTGTCTCTCGATGAAAAGGTTGGCTTTTTGTTTGAGGTTGGTGCAGCCGTGCTGCTCAGCGAAGTTGGCGATGCCGATCGCGTTGGAGGGGTCCAGCTGTCGCTCGAGGAACGCGCAGCACGCGTCTATCACGTTGGATATCTGTCAGCACATAGCTAAAATATATTTAGTTTGCTAAAATTTTACGCTCGTGATCGGTTCATTGCCTACACCTATCTATACTAATATTATAGAGATATGCTTGTGAGTTTAGAATTTGCATAAAGAAGATAACCTTCGTTTGACGAATGGTTCGACTTAAGATCTGTCACGCAGTGCCAGTGTGATTATTCAATGTTCCCAAATCGCCCCAAAACTCCAAGAGTTCTCCACAACCTGAGCGTGAAGAAGCTAAGTCTTTCAACAGGTTAACAATAGTATCTATTATTTAAAAAATATCGAAAAAGAGAAGTTTACATAAAAAAATGGAATAACCACGAGCATTCATATTCAGCACTAGATTCTAGGGTCTATATATAATTTTATCATGCATTTTTAACATAGCTTAGATGAATCGTAAGTAAGTTTCCTACACTGTTTGCATATTACTATGAGCAATTACACCTACTTATTTACAAAGGATTTGTTCACAATAAAATATTAATGTATCTTTTATTATGTTAGGTGTATGACACACAAGACAAGGTACATTCTACCAAGGTTTAAACTCGGGGTATGCAAACACAAAGGCGACACATTATGTTAACACTATAGCGCCGACATTACAATAAAATTCAGTTCTTGAAAGGCAATCATTAAAGGAATCAAACCAATAAATTTGTTTCATTGTCATCTTTTTAAGTCGTCACTTAGTCAACACTGTAAATGTTAAACATTTGTAATTTATTGCACGTTTTCATTAAACACCGCAATATTAGCGGTTTCCCAAAAAATATTTTAAATATAAATATAAAATTTTATACAACATCGGATGTCATGTCAAACAATCAATACGCCCCGCGTATACCTTGTATCGCTTGTGATACAAGGAATAGACTATCGTGTTCACTATAGTATAGTGGGGTTAAATTTGGCTGAGCAATTCTGTCAATTGCAGGTATTCTCCAGTAGAGGTCTACGACCTTGACATAACAGTCAGGCGCAACATTTCCAACATCTCCTTTTGATATAGCCTCATTAGCTAGACGGCACATGCATGTGAGTTTAACTTGCGTTCTGAACTTGGCGAAGAACCTTTTCCAACCCCAAAGCAACAATTTCAAACCGCTTGGTCGACTAATGACCGATTCTAGAAATGACTACAATGTAGTAATATTGACCAATTCGTAAAATGTATAATTCTATGAATGACTGATTCTGTAAAAGACCACTTCTTGAATTAACTAATTTTCGAAATATGCAATTTGAGAAACGACCGATTCTATATTTGTCTGCAACAAATTTCAACACGTCCCCAACAAGACAGCATGTTGTAAAATGAAAATAATGTTACCTCTATCGCAAGTCAGCGGACATTAAACGCGATTAGATAACATCACAACAGTAGACTAAAGTACTTTATGTATACATGTCGCTATTCGCCAAGCCCAAACAAGTTTGTTCACCTTACAGAAGACAGCAGTTAAATTAGCAATTCTTCAGAAAGTAGCTGTTGTTGTATTCTCTTTATTGTACACCAAGAAAATCATAATTACAAGTTGTGTTACTGCGAGCGAGTAAGATTAACTGCTAAGAGATATTGAAGCGTTGCGCGAGTAAAGTTAACAGCGGAGTAGGCAATGCATCAGCGATATCTACTTCTTTTGTTGGAAGCAAGTTAAAGTAACCTTGTGTTTAACAGTCGTTTATAATAAGGATTTTCTGCGAACTGCGATATAAAGAACCCATCCGCATGGCATTTATTGAATTGTCGTTTGCGTATTGTGTATTAAAGATTGTCGTCCATACCCCTTGATGCAACTTCGCGTAGGTACCATTACTCCAACCAGACAGACCGTTCCTAGATTAATAGTGACGAGTCTGGTGGTCGAAAGGCTAGCAATGGGTACTTTAACTCGGAGGTCGCAGGTGTCGATCCCGCACAAGACAAACATTTGTGTGCATGAACATGTCTGTTTGTCGTAGTCTGGGTGTTTTCTATGTATTATAAGTATGTATTTACAAAAATATGTATTTAAGTACATTTATCAGATGTCTAGTACCCATAGTACAGCTTTGCGCTTTTGTCCCAGCTTAATTTGGGACTAGATGGCGCTGTGTAAATTATCCAGAAATGATTATTTTTTATTTATTTTTTAATACCGCTGGGCAATTGGGATCTTTCACCAGACGCTAGTTTGAATAGAGGGGTATATCACATACAGGGAACGTTGTTGAACGTTTCAAAAATAGTGAACCACTTATCTCTGTTCAACATTTTCTTATCCTACAATCATGTGCTGTAGGTACAACTCTACATCGCTTCCGACCACAAAGCGTGGTATTTGCATAACAATCGTGAACAATGATTTGGCAAAGATTTTTACGTCAACAAACACGCGAACCACGTTAATTCCGATTAAATCCGATTATTGCCCTAATCTACTTTTGTCAATAAAGTTGTCAACAGATACAAGTCACCGGCCTCTCGATTTCAGGCAAAAGTCAAAACCGGTTTATACTGGGCGATAGACTAGTGAGACTATGATTTTCATACATTTCACACTGCAAGCAGGGTATAATATAATGTATATAAAAGCGAAATACCACTCACTGATTAATCACGAAATCTCAGAAACTATAACACGTACAAACTTGAAATTTGACAGGTAGGTTATAGGGTGTAGTTATCCGCTAAGAATGGATTTTACGAAACTCCTAAGTGAACTCACCAGTAAGGGGGTAAAACGGGGGTTGGAGGTTTGTATGAAAGTCCTATGTTTGTGAATACAACAGTATCAGTGACATTATGATAATGTTAAGTAGATGATAATCAGAATTGGAAGATAAGATCTCGTCGATAGAGGTCACAAATTCAAGTGTCGGAAAGAAATTAAATTGCTATTTTTGGGGTTTTCTTACGTAGATTTGGCATCCTTCTAATAATATATTACGGTAATATTAGTACCTATGTGTAACACCTAACACGTCTCTATCGATAGAGATTAAGCGAAGTAATTAATAATACGTTTATTGATTTTTTTTTATACTACGTCGGGCGACAAACAAGCATACGGCCCGCTCGATTTGAAGCGGTTACCGTAGTCAAATTAACGCTCGCAACGTGAAATATTGCTCGCGCGCCACCACCCCTGCTGCCAATTAATTGTGTAAAGGAATAAGATTTTTATCAATTTAAACGTAATACCTATGCTAATATGTGGTATAACAACGGTTATCTTTTAGGTAGGCTGTAATATAGTTAATAAATAATGCTATGCCAGATGACTATTCAATGTTTTGAACAACAAATTGTAGACGGGTATTAGTAGCGTGACGTGACATATTGACAAGAAAGTGGGCAACGTCGAGCCCGACTGGGGAAATACCTCTCCTATACTCAAGACCGCACCCCAATAACTATACCACTGTATAAGTAATAGCGTCGAGTCCGAATGGGGAAGTACCTCTCCTATACAGAAGACCGCACCCAAATAACAATACCATAGTATAAGTAATAGTATTGCATACAGTATCTGCATTCACTGCCACTCTCTTGTATCGACCTCACCTCCCCTCAGAGACGAATCTGGAATAGTTTGAATGGAGCCGCACGCACACACGATCATTATCACTTTGTGCAGACGTCATTGTTTATGTACTAACGACGCCACTTTTTTTATGGAGTGGCCGGGCGTGACTATACGTTTGAGGGTTGTTATGCTGAGACAGTGAGGTCTACACCAATCTCGAAAAGATTTTGCAGTGACAGCAAAAGCTGACGCGTAAGCTATGGATCTCCTTTTGTACACGTCTACGATAACCTCTTTATATAAGACAGGACTTATTCTTGTAACCCGTCGTATAACAAACACTTTAAATGATCCAAATTTTAAACTAATTTTTAAATTTAAATGCCTGAAAATTTTATAGTTTCACTAACAAGCCCCTAATTTAAACGATAGTAGATTCGGGTTATAATAATAGTAGAGCTTATTATTATTTTCAAATTATAAGCCATACTTTTCACATAGAGGAGATCGACCTGACAGATAGAGCAAGTACTACCGCACAAACTTGCAAAAGACCGTATCGATCACTGTTGGCAGCTGGGATAACAATTTTGTATTGTAAATGGATGCTCCGAGTTCTAGAAATCCCTAAGTCCAATTTTATATGTTCTGAAGTAGCAACACCAATGAATATAGTTTATATTTGTTTATGATTGGTCGCTGTGAGTATTTATTACAAAATGGCTAAGTAGGTTTTTTCAGGACCTTTATTTTACGATATTTGAAAAATCTACTCTACTCTACTCTACTACATAAAGACGTTTATTATGAATTACTCACAGGAACCAATCTATAAACAAAACTATTTTATTATATCAAATAATTTTACGGCTTTGGAATCAATGTCCTTTTGAACCCGTCTTTGTATTATTTCTTTATCTTATACCCGGCTTTATTTTGTTCCTCCTTTTTGTTAAAACCGTTAGTGTAATTTTTTGGCTATTTGCACGACTTCTTGGAATGACTCGATAGCCCCGATTCAAACACTTTTAATAAAAGATTCTACTAATTATATGCACTCAAATGATTACTTGCATTATAATACACATACACTACCTCTATTATGAATCAATTTATTAAACACATTAAATTATGAAATTTTGTTTAGAAACACAATCGCGTCATCAAGATCGCGCCAAAAAGTCTAAAAAATTACTATATTCATTGGTGTTGCTACTTAAAAAAAATATAAAAATGAACTTAGGAACTTCTAGAACTCGTGCATCCAGATATCTATAGACGACAGTAACTACTTTATAGCACCACTACTACTACAAATATGGCATAGATAGAAAGACATTATGTTTCGCTCTACCTGGAACATGGTGGCAGCGGGCAGCAGCTGGCAGACCGTCACCTCGGTGATCCGGACCTTCCCCGTGTACATGAAGTAGACGAGCCACGCCATCGCCGAGGGACACACGCCCTGTAGTCGGACGCGCGACATTTCACATTCTTTCAAGCCGCTTGTGAACATCGCCTGATAACAAGGACGTGGCATTAGCACCGCAAGTTTTTCTGTCATGTGACAGTCGATAGAATTTATGGTAATGCAATGATAAGGCGAGCACTACCCATCGTTGATTACGCATGTTTTTTACTTTTATTTTTTATACTACGTCAGGTGGCAGGCAATCATACGATCCGCTTGATATGAAGCGGTTCCTGTAGCCATATTAACGCTCGCAACATAAAATATTGCTTGAGCGCCGCCACCCCCGCTGCCAACGCAGCATCACCTTCCTTTCTGGTGACCTCACTCACTCGCAGCAACACAACAATCCTCAAGAGAATTATTATTTGGCAGTGGTATTCTGTGAGATGGAGGTACATACATTCCCTAGCCGGGAGCTTACAATTACGTTCCCTACCACTCTTTTCGCCAGAGCTTCATTTGTCAGTAAGCAGGTGGAGCGCGTGCAGGTGGAGTTAGCTTTGGTTCAAAGATGTTGATGAATCCCTTACACCCCAAAAACTACTGTACTGGAAAACCCCCTATGTACACTTTCAAGTTCTTAGGCTAAGTGTTTACGCAGTTCAGTCAATTTGTTTCTTGTTTATCTATGTAATAATAGTAGGTATATAGGATATAAGATATAATCATCATCATTATCATCAGCCTGTATCTACCCACTGCCGGATATCCCCGATGCTTTCTACCAAACAAATACGATGTTCAGCTTTCCGCATCCAGCCGCTTCCAACTGAGTCACTCAGTCAGTTTCTTCTTTAATAGATGCCATGATGAGGCACGTTAACCCGCCGGGCCCGGCAGTCGTCATTAGATGACAGTCGTTAAGCCAAGTCAGTGGTCTTTGGGCGGCTTGAAAACACCCGCCAACCCTGCAGTTGAGCAGAATGGTGGAGTATGCTCTGAGCCCCTTCGTTTGAGGGGAGACCCGTATCCCAGCAGAGGGATGATTATGGGTTGATGCCGATGATGATATAGTCTCTCATTGCGATAAAAAATGAATGACATTCTTACCTTGAAATACGGGCTGCCCGCCGCGAGGACTATTTTGTGGACATGGAACAGTTCGTTCCCAACTTCTAAGACAACGTCTGTAAGCATTTGGTGGGAGCGCATCGTGAACAGCATCTGTGAACAAATTGCTTATATTTATTGATGAACACTAACTCTCAGACCATAACAGGTAACGAAAAGAGAGGTAGGGAGCGTAATTCGAAAAGAGAGGTAGGGAGCGTAATTCGAAAAGAGAGGTAGGGAGCGTAATTCGAAAAGAGAGGCAGGGAGCGTAATTGTAAGCTACCCGACTGGCTAATGTACCTCCACCTCACAGAATACCGCAGCCAAATAACAATTCCCTTGAGGGTTGTTATGTTCCTGCAAGTGAGTGAGTCACCAGAAAGAAAGGAAGGAGATGCTGCGTTGGCAGCGGGGGTGGCGGCGCGCGAGGTATATTTTATGTTGCGAGCGTTAATATGGCTACGGTAACAGCTTCATATCAGACGGGCCGTATGCTTGACTGCCACCCGATGTAGTATAAAAAAAAAACAACCATAGCGCCGATGTCTTTATACCAATAATAATAAATCCCGACAATGGACCCTATGTCTACAGCTAAGGCGCCCCTGTACACCAACACTATTTATATCACAGGATTGCTAGTCTCGCGCCCAGTACATCAACCAGGCGAGAGGACCTTTACTCACACCGCCATCGTGCTTGGTAAACCAACCAGACACTCAAGCAGATTAGTAACAGGCCTTACTCCCTTTTCTCATGCCAGCAGGCTATTTGGGCACTCTTAAGTCGAGTAGTTCGTGGCGACCGACGCTCGGTTTCTCAGGCATCGGGGCCCTACCACCGCTCCCCAATATCCATGATGGGTACAGAAGCAGTAGGCGCGCTTCCCTAAAGAGGGTCGCTCGCTCAATTCCCGACGCACTCTGTATGCCTAGCGTAATTGTTCCCACACTTGGGCGCCAGATAATAAAGCCTGGCAATTATCTTGCTAGACTTCCTCGAATTTAAATTCGAACACTGTTATACATACATAAACAAAATTGAAGAGTCAATTTGTTCGCACGGCTTGCATTTTCGGAATTGCTAAAAAAAATGTATACTTTACATCTCACAAATATTTATAGATCGTGAATGTCAATGAAAAAAACAATAGTACAATTTAATGTTTGCAGTGTTTGTGTTTCTACAAAGCTGTTGTTTTGTTTGCACCCACTAGTCAGTATTTGGGTTCGCGAGTTCAAGGCCCATCCATTGTTTCTATCGTATCGATATTGATAAGCGAATTAAATCATTAACAGGACAGTATCACACAGTAGTACTACAAAATCTATCATACATTTGTATTTTTGCACTTGATGGAAAGCAATCACCACCAGGCCCATGGAGATCAACAACCCTCAAGTGTGTTCTGTGAGCTGGAGGTACGTCCCCAGTCGGACAACTTAAAAAATACGCTATGCCCTACATCTATTTTCACCAGAGCCTCGTTTATCAGTCAGCAGGGTGCAAACGTGCACGTGAGGATGGCTTCGATTCAAAGATGTTTATGAACTACTTACACCACTAAAATACATAGATTACAGGATATGATCTAGTTTCACGGTCCTTTTAATTTTGGGTAACAGTTTTTTTTTTTCGCAATAAAACAGCCATAGCCGCGGCTCTATACGTTTAATTTTTGCAGAATTCTCTGCTTACGACAATAAACGTGTGCGAGTAAAATATATTACACATACACGTCCTTCTCACCTCTAGTGTTCATTTTCAATACAAAAACGTACCTATTTTCATTCATATTTACATTGGTGTAGAGTTTGTAGATAACAGAATCGGTACATTGTCACCGTGACGAGGCACAATAACAGACATTGTAGCGTCACGCCATCCGGCTGGCTGTCCGCGAATATCATACGTACTTAAATTCGATAACATGTTATGATGTTTAAATAGTATCAAACAATAACTATTATTTTTTTATATATATGAGAGGGGGGCAAACGAGCATGTGGGTCACCTGGTGGAAAGCAATCACCACCGCGCATGGAGATCAGCAACACCAAAGGATCGCCGATCCGTTGCCAGCCTTTAAATATACTATTCTCGTAGGCTGACAGATTAACAAATCAAGCTTTATATACACGTGTTAAGTAATGTCTGTAGTTATAAACTGTACTAACTGCTCTTAAGGGCCATAGCAGACATGACACTTTTAGCTTCGGCGACTTGCGTTTTTGCATCTTGCTTGTTTTGATTGCATCGATGCTGCATGGCGTCGGTCGGTCGAGGCACACCCTAACACACATACAAATGTCGCGACGTTTACTACTACATAAACAATGACGTCTGTGCAGAGCGAGAATGAGCGTGTGCGTGCGCCTCGATACAAACTGTTCCAGATTTGTCTCAGAGGGGAGGTGAGGTCGACGTTCGAGAGAGCGGCAGAGAGTGGCCATACGTAGTACTATTATTTATACTGTGATCGAGGTCTTGGAAACACGCGATCAGCGACTGTATCTATACTGCATCGCGTTTTGGTGTTTGGTTATGTTTACAATAATGCTCGTAATGAGTGTCCAAAAGTGGCTGCGACTGGCTATCAAATGTGTGCGGGGTTTAGCATTCAGTAGCTGTGTGTAAACTCTATTGATCGGTGTTTGTATGCGTGCGATGCGGAGCGTTTGGTCGCTTCATCTAAGCTAGATGAAGCGACCAAACGCTCCGCATCGCCTTTGCTTATTTTGCGGAACCTGCCAATGTTCATACACATATCCGTTACCTAAAGGTTGTCTTGAAAAGATTGCTTTTAGCAATAACGCCGCATTGTTGCATTTATAATGTTTATAACAAATTAATATTTTTATTTGTTCTCTTGTGATGTAAACTGCACATATTCTATCTATCTTCTGAAAAACTAAATCATCGATGCTAAAAGTAGCACATTGTTTCGGCCCTAAAAGAGAAACCATTCCTATAATAATACGTACCTACTAGATTAATTAACTAGGGATCAGTGCTGTCAATGGCAATTTGATCTACACATTCTACATTACTCTGTGTGCTTGCAGGCATATGCAAATGCAGAGGCCTATAGTTTGACGGCTCCGAGCAAGTACCCTTTTTAGGATTTGGGTGTACTAAAGCCTCCTTCCATTAGCCAGGTACGACGCTAAGAGAATAAGAGTACCGAAAAAGGTGCGCTAAAATCGGAGTTAGTTCCGGAGCACACTTCATTAATACAATGGGCAAGATGCCATCAGGCCCTCTCGACTTTTTGTTCGATATCAAGGGAGAAAAGTGCACTATGGACTACTATGGACGGCTTTTTGCGCAAAACTAATTTCAGCCATAGAGCTCTCACACCGAGAGATGGTCGGCGGTGCTACTTCCTGGTCATCAAGAGTCGAGTTAGATGTGAAAAGAGAGCTCAAGAGATCGGCTTTCTCCTATTCAGTGTGGACAAGAGTCATTCACCCTATGCAATAGTGGTTACGACAACTGACAGAAGTTACCCAGAACAGCTTTGGCGATAGATCTGAACGTACGAGTCCCGGAGGTCAAGCGTACGAGACCGTCGCCAATTTTGCTAACGAACTCAGACTTTGCCCTAGCGATGCAACGTTTTTAAAACCTGAAGGCAGCGTCATATGTCTTTTTAGAACACTGATACTTGGATTATCAGCGGTCTGAGCATTAGACCAGGCCTGTTATGAATCCTGCTTACGCCGAGAAGCATCCCTACAAGACCTGCCAAACCGTGGTTGGGACTTGCCATCTATGAGCACCGCAGAGTTCAGAATGAAAAGTTCCATGCCCTGCAGTACCACATCAGCGATAGTATCAGCACAAGCACTGGGATCCTCCAATGAGAAACAAACTGGCCCTCAGGGGTAGGATGAAAAAAAACGCGTTTTCGACATTCACGGGCAGTTTTTAGAAGGCGGCCACGACGTTTGACGCATTCAGATGCATTGGTCAGTGGCGTACTTTATGTGGGTTTTAATTTTTTTATTCATGTGTTTACGAAAATTGTGTACGCAGTAGATACGTAAACGTATCGATTGTCAGCTCCATATCACTAGATCATCTCATTCGCACGCGGTTATGCTATTGTGTGAATCATTCGATGTCAATATGCCATTCTGTTGTTTGCTATGCGTGATATTCATGTGTCGTGAACGTCAACGCGCGCCGCACGGCAAGCTAAGCTGATGTAACTCTTACTAACTGTAACTCGTATTTTTATACACTATAATGTATGTACTTTTTGTTTTCAACTGCGATAAAATAGAAATCACCTTTATGATAAGTATTTTTTTAAAACATTTTTTAAAGTGGTTGATCGATATAATCCGTTCAATAATTTTGAGATATTAACGTGTTTAATAACATAAAAAAAAGGAAAGGGGTGCAAGTTGAATAGTCGTTTGAGAGGACTGGAAATACATAATGTATTTACGAAAAATAAAGTTGTTCAATCTTTCAAATAAATAAATTATGCTAGTTGCTTACTTTGTTTTTTTTATACTCGTAATGAAATTTTACGTCCAACCAAAAAAATTTGTATCAAAAAATATTATTTTCGAGGCTTATAATGTCTAAAATAATGTTTTTTCTAACTGTGATAACGAACAATAAACCTATAGATTATGTTGGGAGGGACATTTATGTCATCCATAATTTTGAACATACGCCATCAAAGAGCGAATTAATTTCATTTCTACGTTTGTATGGACATGTAACTGGACGGGGTACCTTAACACGTGAAAATAAATATCCCACTATGACTGGCACATTGCTAATACGATTTTGATGCTCAGGTGATGTACATACAATTCAATGGTCTTGAGGAATTCTCGATATAGTATCTAATATACAAAATTCTCGTGTCACAGTTTTAGATACCATACTCCTCTGAATCGGCTTGATGAAATTTTATATGTATCTTCAGTAGGTTTGAGAATAGGTTGTTATCTATTTTTTTCTACTATAATAATCCTAGAAATAATTTATATGGCACAACTAGTTAGATATAGAAATTGATTAAAAAAAAACACTTAGTACTTTTGATTAAAATCAATGATGATTGAATATATCTTCGTTATAAATATAAACATTACAATTATTACATTAAATAAATTAGAAAGACGATACGGGTCTCCCCCGTATCCCAGCAGTAGGATGAAGTTACATTTTAAACTGTATCTAATATTTGCGAAAGTACATTATTAAATAAAATAAAAACATGGTTACGACGCGACGATGCAAAGCTCTCGACATGTCGGCTACCCTCATCAAGTAGAACTATAGCCGGCGAGACCGTACTGTTCGGGTGCCGACGAGTTATACGTTTATAGATCTTATTGTACTCGTACGAATATATATCAGCACATCAGCTTATCAATATAACACTCACTTTCATAAAATCTGAGATATAATTCCCCATACAGAAGGTCATGTCGCCGATGTCATTGGAGCTGGTTCCGATGGCGCCGTCCAGCACCGTGTCGCTCATGGAATGTAGGTCGTCCAGAAGGTTACCGGACAACACGTCGTCGTCAGTCTCCATACTGCAGCCTGTATACAAAACATTTCGATCAAGCACATCACTGATTAACATAAATATCACAGATTTACTCCTATATATTTGTCTACAGTCAGATTTCATATTAAGTAAAAAAGATGTTAGTATGAACCTGTAGAATGGGGTGAAGTAAAGAATACCAAAGAAGGACAACCTAGATAAAAAAGAAATCACAGTAGAATTTAGTGAAATGAGGAGTTTTAAGATGACGGGAGACGGTGCTGCGAAAAGCGGATCTCATTGAAAAGTGAAAAATGTTTTTCAAGTAGAAAGGTATATTAATATTGAAAAAAACCGAATATAGAAGGAAGACAATGTCTCAATTTCGAAGCAGATTGATTGGGAGCCCTACAGCTGAAAATGATACGAGAGATATGACCATATTTACGTAAAACAAAAATAAAGCTTATTAGATATTTCGGAGTCGCACAAGCTCATCAAGTGGCTCTTCAGTGAGGTCCAGGTAACAAGGGCCCGCATAATCTAAGATAGGAAGAAGTTGATACTGAACCAGCACAATCTTGGTCGATAGGTTCTTTAACCAGTATCTTTATACTGGAGCCGCCTAAGAGAATTAACGACTAACTACATATAACTACACAAAATACAGACAGTACTAGTACAAAATACAGTAGTACTTTCAGTATTTTGTTCCTTTCTACTAATATCCGCTAATTGCGGAAATCATGACAGAGTTTTGTTCATAAAATATACCTACATTTATTTAAATTACTATTATGCTGTACGCCAGTGTAATTAAAAATGCACAGATCTCATGCACCACATGACCTTCAAATAGCATTGGAAATGAACTTCGGTAATAAAAAAAACAGAAATTCTATTTTATTTTTCTAAACGTTTTAATTTAATTCATAATGGAAAATACAGAGGTTTCAATACAACTCATATTATATAGGCGTAGTCTACAGCTTTGTTGTACGAACATGTAATATTTATTTTTGCATACATTATTTTAATTTAAATAAAAATACAGATATTTCAGTACTACATCAATTCTATCTACTATTGCTTTGTTGTGAAATGTATAGGTACTTATATTTATTGTACTTTTAGGGTTCCGTACCTCAAAAGGAAAAACGGAACCCTTATAAGATCACTTTGGTGTCCGTCTGTCTGTCTGTCTGTCAAGAATTTCTATGTCGAGAATGCGTGGAGGTATCAAGCTGAAATTTGAACTGTATACTCAGGTCTACGGTCCCATGAAGTTGTAAAAAAATAAAACTGCTAAGTTTACGTAGAAAAAAGTTACGGCCGTTTATTCAGCAAAAAACGCATATTTCGACACACTCAAGGGAATCAAAACCTATAGGGTACTTCCCGTTGACCTAGAACTATGAAATTTGGCAAGTAACATCGTTATAGACTACAAGTACAGGAATAAATCTCAAAACTATACATTTGTAAATAGATCTTAAAAATAGGGGGGTCTATATTTTTTATAGGGTGTCGAAATTTCAAATTGAAACTACAAGTTCAAATAGGATATCATATCGGGTTTGATGTACACATTGCAAAATATATTTTATTTATTTTTTTCGACGCATTATTTCTTATTTATAATGAAAAATATCAAATTTAATGATACTACGTACCTACGGAACCCTCGGTGGGCGAGTCCGACTCGCACTTGTCCGGTTTTTTTTAAATACCTATATAATATCAAAACCCGAAATATGTTACTTCAAAACCCGTGCGCCCGAGACGCACAAACCTAGATCTTAAAATCGTCATAACTCCCAAACTTATTATTATTTTCATAAACTTCGAAAAACATCCCGAGATATTATAACCTTTCTGAACATGTACATGTTGAGATTATATAAAAAATATCATAAATAAGAGTAGATATTGGGCCCACAAGGTACACCAAAAAATTACCATTTAGCATTTTTTTTTTAATTTATGAAAGAAATATATGACTATGTCAGTTTTTTTTATCATATTTGTCAATACAAATATTTTGACACCTCAATTAAATATATTGACTTAGAAATAACGGATATATCGGCATGTCGCACTTTTGTTGAAAACGGGGCCCCTACAGAAGCGATCGAAAAAACATTTCCAATGTTAAAACGATAGAAGTATGACTAGGGCAGTTGATTTGCCAAATATAACAGGGACTGCACCGATGATAAGCGCCGGAGTTGTCAACTGACTTGAAAAAGGATATTATATCCGATATGGAAGTTTATAAAATACTAAGACATGTCGGAGGAGAAAAATATCGCCGGAGTTTTATATTTACATGAGATTTATACAACGTCAATGTCTGAGACAGGTTGCAATTAATTGTCTAAAGCAACAGAAATATCGTCAATATGAGCTGGTGAGTATATCTGAAAGTCATCTGCATATAGAAGGTAGGAAGATGTGAACAGATGGAGATAATGCAAATAACTATGGAGATAGCATGCAACAATGAGGAACAAAAGCAAGTGTATGGAATCATGAAGAAAAAGTATCTTTGATGCGTACAAGATGCAGGCGTCCATTACAGGTGCCTAAGTTCAGGTGCCTAAGCAGTCAAGGCTTTTGGAGATATGTTAACTGTGACTTCTCCCAGCCGAAATAGATATCGTCTGTAATTTTGACGAATGCGGTGGCCGTACTGTGGCCTGAACGAAAACAGGATTGAAATGGACTGACCATGTAATTTCTCGAGAGCATGAAAAAGAGTAATAATAATTTATTCAAAAATAAACAATTCACAATGCACTGACACAATATACAATAGTTTCAATGGTTTACTTTTCGACTTAAAAATGACTACTGACGTCTAAACTAAGCAAAGCCTGTATTTCAGACGCCAGGCTCTGAAACCATCACGCATTACAGAATTCATAGCATTAAATTAAATCACATTGTGATCGATAAACCCACCCAAAACCACAAAGGCAATACACACCATCAGTTCGTAGTTAACATACATTCCAAGAGTATATTGCATTTTTTATTTATCAATTCATGCTTTGAATGATTAGTCCTTGTTCAGCTCTAGGTCCTATGGATATATCACGATAATCGGATACTAAAGAATGACTTGCTTTTTTGGTAAAAGAATTCTGTGAGTATCTTTCCACAATGTTTGAAAAGTGGCAGAGCGAACAGAATTCTTTAAAATCGACA
Organism: Hypsopygia costalis; assembly: GCA_937001555.2. Classification (NCBI taxonomy): domain Eukaryota; kingdom Metazoa; phylum Arthropoda; class Insecta; order Lepidoptera; family Pyralidae; genus Hypsopygia; species Hypsopygia costalis. The sequence goes on from OW443332.2 coordinate 23,217,374, forward strand.
TACTAATAAGATATTCCTGGACAAATTACACACTGCTATCTAGTCCCAAAATACGCAAAGCTTGTACTATGGGTACCTACTAGATAATTATTAATTAACTTGGCCAGTTTTTATCAGAATTTAAATTTATTTCAATATAATATATATATATTATATATGTGTTAGTTCCAACTTATTAATATATATATATATATATATATATATATATATATATATATACGTTGAATAACTTTATAAAATAACTGATGTAATAAAAACTGGCCAAGTCAAATCAATCTAACCTACTTTAAAATCTCACATTTTTTTTAAATAACAGCAAATTGTTATAGGTATCCAATAAAGCAAAGAAATAGAGTTTAATACTTGTTCATAATGTTACTTTGTTCCTATAAATGCATATTTGGATTTTGCATAGAACTTGGCACTCATTTAGATCTCCATTCTTTTTGCGGCGAAGCCCACAGCCAAGCATAATTTTTGTATTGAACTTGGCTCTCCTTTTTTACATTTATGTGTTTGGTGGGATTCTGCTTACAGAAGATAAGTTGGAAAAATATCTATACATATATTATTATAATACAGGCCGCCCGTGACTTCGTCCGCGTGGTCTTAAGAAAATAAACAATTAATATGTATAATTTGATTTCCGCTCTTAGCAATCTGACAGACAAGAAGATGGCAAATGAGGCATTAAAACCATAAAGAGATAGTTGGAAGCTCAACTGCTGCGCACCACGGATTTTAAATGTCTAACACTATGTGCACCTATTGGGGACCAAAAACATTGAGTTATAACCTAACACATCGATTCCAATAATATGCATTGCAAAATTATTATAATTTATTATGTATATTAATAACTAATCGACTATTCGGCGTATAATATAACATACATCAGGTTTTAAGTTAGACCTCCAGTATTACAACTGTGAAAACCGCACCATTCTTCGTGCGTGATGCGCGTACAGACAAAATTCTTAAAATAGTTGTTTTGTTTAGACTTCTATTGCTCTCCCCCTCACATGATTTTTTCTTAAATATCTCCTATATACAGACATTAGAATTTTATTATGTGAATATGGGTCTCCCTTCGATCAAAAGGTTTTAGAGCATACTTCACCACGCTGCTCAACTGTGGGTTATTATTATATAATGTCTATAGTATATATATATGACAAGGACAGGTTAATTCGATTTTAATTGGATTTTTAATGGAAGGTAAAGTAGTGTATAAAGCTATACAAACGATACTTTTCATTGACATACAATATTTAAGGCTCCTGCCAGAAAATCAACCTGTAGGTACCGGTGGTACAACCGATTTAACCTACGAAGGACCACGGTCCTCTGTAGTCAACTAAAAAATAAAAAAGTTTAGTAAAAGAAAGGGAACAAAGACCCGAGTAACCTACTTTTATTAAAATACAACATGACATCTCTCTTTCTTTCAATCAATTTCTCTAAATGAAAATTAGAAACAATTATTTTATTTTGTATTTTAAATAAAATATAACATCCAATGTATATATAATAAAATTAAAAATATAACAAAAAATATACCATTTCTATAAATAAAAGTATCCAGCTTCATTTCGTTCCGTGAAATATAACACAATATAATTATTAAATAATTTTTAACGTCTAACAAAAAAGAGATCACTATCACAGCACTTGTCTCGAAATAAAATACTGTTTTTAAAATTTGTCACTTTACTATCACTTTCAGGCAATTAGAACAAAACACTAGTTATTTTGTATGTGACGTAGGGTGGTAACACGTACGACTTAACTCGCACGGTCGTGTAGACCGTCAAGACTGGTGCCACCACCGACCGGGGCGGTAGTGTGCACTTCAGCAGTTGCGGCACCGTGGCGAAAGGCCGCGCGACAACTCACACCTCGGGCAAGTCCTCGGATCGCAACCAACCACGTGCGCAGTGACTCAGCATTGTGTGCAGATTAACTTACCACGCTAAATAAAATCAGTCAAGGGCACAAGTAGCGGGTTTAATCCACAGTCAAGTATATCTACGACACTAATTTCTCGCGGCTTTGCCTCGCGTGAACACAATAAAGGAAAAAAAAATCTAATTTAATTCAAATTCGTTCTGCATTACTAGTCAGAATGTGAGAGACGAGCATCCATATTCACAAACTTTTACGTCTAAAATATTTATTAAAATTTTATTGACCACAAAATTACTGGGTATAGAAGGCGGATTTAACGTCAAAAACATTCTCTACCAATCAACCTTTGAGAATAGCAGAAATCCAAGAATTCTAAAGCAGATGGATGAAACGGAAACATAATATTAGTTGGCCGTGTGGTATCCGGCATGGCCGTGTGGTTTCCGGCAGACTAGAATAGAATCACTCCGTTTCTTCCCGTGGATGTCGTACAAGGCGACTAAGGGAAATACATTATCAAATATCGATCAGGCCTCCCCAACCCGTCTGGCCAGCGTGGGGAGTATAGGCCAAATCCTCCTTCCGTCTAGGACGGACGAGAGAGGGTCGTGCTCCTGTAGTGGAGACTAAGATGGACCTGATGATGAAGCTTTACCGAGGTCGGCATCAACCGGCATAATCTCTGTTGAGATACGAGTCTCCCGCATGGTTTTTAGAGCTGAGGTGCTGTGCAAATATTTAGTGTTGCACTTGAGCCACGTCTTCTGAAAACTTACTATGTTCCTTGGCGGTCTATTGATAATGCAGACCGGAGTTTTATTTTTAATGGAGTTGAAAAAGGAGGTTCTCAATTGATTAATAAGTAAACTATAATAACTTTTAAACTTTCGCGTTGCATGATTTATGAAGTATAAGAACGGGAAATAACGCGATCATGCATAAGGGTATTTACATACCTTTATTATTGCCTGACATGACGTTTCGACCAGGTTGCACCGGCCGTGGTCACAGGCTGACAGTCAGCCAACGGCGCAACCTGGTCGAAACGTCAGGCATTAATAAAGATATGTAAACACCCTTATGCATGATCGCGTTAATTCCCGTTCTTATATTTCATAATAAGTAAACTGTTTCTTGTACGACAATACACCACAAAGGAGCGCGTATCTCTGGAAGAAACTCTTTCAGTTAATCTTTTAGAGCTTGAAAAGATACAGAATTGTATTTGTATTTATAAAAGTAAAACGTCAGAAAATAAACAATTACTGTTAATAAATCATTTCCTATTCGGCGCAGAAAACTTACACCAAAGTTTAAGTTATATCTCCAGTATTACAAACTGTGAAAATAGCATTTGATTTAATGTAGTTTTTGCGTGATGTTAGTACATAATTGGTTTTGGCTTCTATTGCTTCCATCTCTCATATTTTTAAAAATATCTCTTATGTACAGACATCGGAGATATTTAAGAGTAAATATATATAAAATAATAAAATCTTATTCACGTACTAGCTATTATACCGCGACGTCCTAGTGGTTTATTAAACAATTTTACCTATTAGTAATAGGTAAAATTGTTTAATGTTATAATAAATTTCATTATCCCACTAATATTATAAATGTAAAAGTTAGCATGTTTAGATGTTTATTAATCACGTAAAAACAGATGGAAAGATTTGGATGAAACTTGGATTATATAGGTACCTAATCATTTATAACCTGCTTTAACATGCGAAACCGCGAGCAGAATCTAATTATTTATATTGTACTGTATCATTGTGTTTTAGCACTATTTACTAACTAATGAATAATGACTTGTAGCACTTAGTTCCTCTGCGGTAATGACTATGCAACTACAATCAGTAAAACTCTTTTGACGTTGACTTTTACAATAAAACTTACATACTAGTACATAACGACAGTTTCTGCTGAGTAATGGTGACACAAAGACATTTATTTTATGGGCGTAAACTCTGGAAAGTTTTGGCGGTGATTGATATATTATCATTTTGAAGATCGAATTTAAATTAGTAAATAATTTCCACTATCTCCCCTTTTTCTCCATGATTCAATCGCGGCTTTTTGTATACCCAATTTCTTTTTATATTTTGCTCTCCCCTCCCCTCTCTCCAGACACTACTAATTAAACTATCCACTACATTATCCAGGAGGGGTAAACAAAAGAAACCGAAGTAGTGTTGTGGAAATCATAGGAGTTGTAGTACCGCGTTATGTTTCTAGGAGCGTATATAGGGCTACCATTACAGAGTCAGGAAGCTAATCTCCATCATTAAAGGAAAGTTGAGGCGTTGCAAAAAACGACGGAGGCACTGTCGGCCATCACAGAAGACTTTAATTAAAGTTTTGAAAAATGGAATGAAAGGTGGGACAAGTATTTTAGTACTAGTGGAGTATAATTTGAAGGATATTGAGAGCTATAAATACTTCTTTTATATAAATAAATAAAATTATATATAAATAAAGAATTCCTTTGGGTACCCACTGCGTCATACGAGGGGCCACACCGAAAAGATCGGAAAAGGAATACTTTTGATAAATTAAACTTAAAATCTTTTTGGTATTTGAAATTTAGTACATATTCTTTCGAACTTATTTCCATTTTTTCAATAAAAAATATATTCATTAAGAGGAGGGGGGTTTTTTCAAATTGACAGATGAGTCAGAAAATGGAGCTTACTCGGGAACATTTCCGTGCGATAATTATTAATAACTTTCGCCGAGGTTTATCTCAAGAACAATGTGTCGCCGAGCTTGTTTCTATTAATGAACTTAAAACACCTAGACGACGATTATAATATCGCTGGTATTCTGAGTTTCCTCAAGGACGTTCTTCTCTTACCACAATTCCTTCTACTGGTAGGTCAAGGACGAGCTCGGTGGTCAAAAGGTTAGTAATGGCCACTTTCGACTCCGAGGTTGTGGGTTCGATCCCCGCACAAGACAAATATTTGTGTGCATGAACATGTCTGTTTGTCTTGGTCTGGGTGTATTCTAAGTATTATATGTATGTTTTATTTACAAAAAAAAAGTATTTAAGTATAATATCAGTCATCTAGTACCCATAGTACAAGCTTTGCTTAGTTTGGGACTAGAGGGCCGTGTGTAATTTTACATAAGCGGTACTCACCATGAATCATGAAATAAATGGCATCAAATGCGTAAGTACATTTAGTGAGAAAATTAAAGTGTTAATCATATCTTATCTAATACTACATAATTGGTTAGCAACTAATATCTGAGAAGTAAGTGTACCTTAAAATGACATAAGTAAATAAAATATATATTATATAATTAATGAGTGTGCTATAATAAACACAATGTGTTTTGCTATCACTCCCTTTCATTTTGATAACCATATCATTGGGGTTAATAATAATCAAAATAAAATAATCATAAAAATCAACAAATACAAAAGTCTAACAACAAATAAAAAATACAAAAGATTAGTAGAAACGCAAACACCATCTGTTTATCGAACGGCAAAACCAGTCAATAAAATTAAATATAATTTCGTGTTACAGTACAAGTGCTTTATTATAACATTATGACAATAATGTTCCACCAAGTGCCAAGAATCAACAGTATCAACTTTATTGGAGTTAATGTTTTCTCTTCTGTTCATAATTTTGAAATAGGTATATCAAGCCCTTAGCAGATCTGTTTTAGTATGTGTTTTAGGTGTTTGGAGAGAACTGTTCCTTCAGTGAGGAAACTGTCTCATATTATGTTAGAAACTTAGTGAACAAGATCCCATAGGAGTTGTTGGTATTGGGGTTAATGTGGAAATTATAAATAGCTATTGTCTAGTGGTGCCATATTGGATTAAAAATAGCATTTAAGTAATTGTTAATTGTAATGAGAACCAATAAATGTCAAATAGAGGCAGCCTGACTAGAGGAGTATGTCTAGCTCATAGAAAATACCATCAATAACAATGCCTTAGAATCTAGTTGTGTTTGTGTGTGTGAGTGAGATCTCACAGATGATTTCATTCAACATTGGCATAGGGGTTGGTGGAGCATGTACCATACTCTGTGTTTCAATTGTAACTACATAAAATCAGGTGGGCCTTATGCTTGTTTGACACCCGACATATTTTTTAATATTACTAGGGAGGCAAACAAACATATAATTTATGAAACTTTACGGTTATAAACAATGACAAGCTCCTGGTCGAATGGCTAACAATGGGCACTTTGACCCCCAAAAGACAAATATTTTTGTGCATGGACAGGTCTGTTTATCTTGGTCTGGGCGTATTATATGTATGTATTTACAAAAAGAAGTAAATCATAGCATAATACTATCTAGTACTCATTATAGAAGCTTTGCTTAGTTTGGGATTAGGTGGTAGTATGTAATTTGTCTAGAAATATATTTATTGTAGAAATAGTTCTATATTAGTTTAATTAGAAACCATCATTTAACAATAACAAACTGTGTTAAAACCACCTAGAGAAATATATTAAAAAATTTCAAAACATTTGTGTAAATAGAAAGCATCAGGAATATCTGAGTTAAAACAGAAATAACTTTACGGAAGCAGATATGCTATGGCATGAATAGGCCACGAGCAACTGGCACCATGTAGATAATATTTGAGCACGCTCCGTTTGGATGCCTCTTATTAAACAGCATTTGTTTTGGTACATTGTCAGTGCTGGGGTTTTACCCCTCGCGTGCCACGGTTGTGGTGTGTACAGCGTTGGTATGTCGCTTGGTACAGTGCTAAAATTCGCAGCATGCAAAAGGTTAAACACGGTCAAGTCCATATCTATTTAAAGCTGGATATGGCCATTAAAAACTATTACAGGATAAGACAAACTATTAGCTACTATCGCTACTCGCACTAAACTTATTTACTAATTTTAATCTAATGAGTAGGCCAATTCTTGAATATACATTATATATATAATGCCTTAGCCACATGAACATATAAGCTTAACTGAAACTTAAAGGCATTGATGACACTGTAGTCAGTTAATTCAGTAGTTTCAGTGTCTCAGGTCAGGTATACAAAAGCAGGGTAAATTAATTTCCAATACAATAAAATTGCTACTTACACTTACCTGTTTAAAGGACTATTTCTTCAAACTTAATAATATATTCTATGTTTGTTATCAAATGATTTCAAGAGAACTAGAGGTTTTTAAGCTAAATTAACTTCATATTTTTATTATGTATTGCTTGTATTCAAAAGAGTACTTTCTTTTATATATTATATACACAAACCCTGCAAAATTACGGAATGTTGTTTAAAACAATTATTAATTTTATCTGGAAACAAAGAAATAAAAAAACAACTAAAAGAATCGATCGATGGGACGGAATTTCTTTCCAGATATTGTCATTACCACCATATTGACATCTGACATTCAGTTAGTGTTGCCAGATATAGCTAGGTCCAAGCCGCCAAAAATTTTGCTCTGAGTAGCAATTAGGGATGGAAGCGGTAAAATTACCGTGGTAAAATACGGTAAAATACCATATTTTACGTCATTTTCGATATTTTACGTAAAATACGGTAACTTTCGGTAAAAAACGAATATTACACTCAATCACACACTTTAGTTTATCTGAGTGACCTATACAAACGAAACTGTGTCCATAAATTACCATTTGTTGATGATATCGAAAATAAAACTTGAATTTGTAGCTTAACATAGCTGTCGTACAAATTTCTGATTTGATGCATACAAAATAAATATAAACCTGTGAGAGAACCACAGACACACAGACATTCAATTTCAATATTATGGAGAGGAGTGAGAGGGCATGACATGACTAATGTCGGCAGTGTTACCAGATTAGGCAACGTGTCATAATTTGGGCTATCGCGAAGGGTGCCAGGGCGAACAAAAATTTCGATTGGCGACCAGTCGCCATTGAGGCTATATCAACGAAGAAAATAAGTGGATTTAGTGTAAAGCCGATTATTTTCTTAAGTTTAAGTTGTTTATTGTTTAGTTACCTGTAAAGTCGTCAACTCATATTCATCCCACTGATAGGATATGGGTCTGCCAGTAATTGAAGGGGTTTAGAGCATAGTTCACCAAGCTGCTTCACTGCGGGTTGGTGGAATACGCTTGTGTTATATCCATACAAATTCCATTAGGTACGGCATTACTATTATAATGTTTTGGAGTGCCAGAAAAAGCCCACCTCACCTACATGTGGTGCACCCTGCCGAATACCGAAAGATGCTTTGGCGAAAGAGAGGTAGGGTACAGCGTATTCTTAAGCTGCCTGACTGAAGAAAGGAAGTACTTCCACCGCACAGAATATCGCAGCCAAATAACAATTCGCTTGAGAGTTGTTGTAACGGAAGAAGTAGCTACGTTGAGGTGATGGCGGCGCGCGAGCAATATTCCATGTTGCAAGCGTTAATACGACTACGGTAACCGTTTCACATCAGGCGGTCCGTATGCTTGTCTTCGACCCGGCGTAGCATAAAAAATGTACGTGAAAAGCTACGGTTAGTGATTTGTATACTCTTTTGAAACTATCCAAGTGGGCAGGCCCAACTTCAAAAATGAGAGGTAATTCGTGCGCGACGTCGTGACCACATATATGATAGATATTACTTTTATATTGATAAATAAAACAATTCGTGGGAAATTATTCCCTAAATATTCAAAAATGCACAACGGTAATGTTCAAGTTTTCACTTCTGCCGGCACTTCCGGAGTGTAACACTTTTTTTTGTGTAATCGAGTCAGGCAAACAAAAAATTATAAATAATGTAGATTTCGTAAAAGAGAAGATTTTGTGACAAAAAAAGGCAAGAAATTGACGTAAATATTTTTCCTGTTTCCGGTGTGAAATTCATGAAATTATTTTGTTTATGTCTAATAGCGAGCCCATGATGGTATAATAATATAATAATAGATTTTTCGCAGGCTTGTAATAGTAATAATAAGCCGATTGGCAACTTGTTGCAAGATTCTATGTACATTCCCCATTTACTTTTTTATACACTTTTCTGAATGTTTATAAACATAAGAATAAAATGCAGTTACATAACACCTAATTATTAATAACTAGCTGGCCCGGCGAACTTCGTACTGCCTAATTGTCAATGAATGTCGTGGTATACATATTAGTTGAACAAAATTTATGATGTCTTGAAATTAATATAATGAATAATAGAAAATAATAGAGAAGCACGATGGCGTCATTGCACGTGTCAGTCTAATTGTACACGCAAGTTAAGCAACGTCAACCGTAGCCTGTCCATGGATGAGTTTATATTATCTCGAGCTCCTCCGTGCTTCGGAAGGTACGTTAATCCGTCGGTCCCGGTTGTAATCATCGGAGGACCTCGAGTTAATCTAAATTAACTCGAGGTCCTCCGTGCTTCGGAGGGCACGTTAATCCGTCGGTCCCGGTTGTTATCATTAGATTATCTCGAGCCCCTCCGTGCTTCGGAAGGCACGTAAGACGTCGGTCCCGGTTGTTATCATTAGATTATCTCGAGCTCCTCTGTGCTTCGGAAGGCACGTAAGACGTCGGTCCCGGTTGTTATCATTAGATTATCTCGAGCTCCTCCGTGCTTCGGAAGGCACGTTAAGCCGTCGGTCCTGGTTGTTATCATTAGATGGCAGTCGTTAAGCCAAGTGGCCTTTAGGCGGCTTGAAATTACTGGCGTCCGCCGACTCGCAGTTGAGCAGCGTGGTGGAGTATGCTCGAAACATATTCAGTTGAAGGAAGACCCGTATTTAATATTACCCAGCAGTGGGTAAATATTACCCAGCAGTGGGTAAATATTAAGTTCAGTATTTTACTATGTCACAAAATAAAGTACCATGACACTTGACAACCAATTAATATTCATTTTCAAGCATTCATTCATAAACAATTTTCAAAACAACAACGGACAACTTTCGCGACGTAAAAGTTAGACCAATCGATTTGACATTTAATTGAAAATCAATAAATATCCCAATCCGTTTTCAAATTTAATTTTTGACAATTTTGTCAATGTTTTAATACTTATTATCCTATACCCACATTTCTGAACGCACGCATTTGACGTACGCACGTTAACGTCACGTTTGACAGGTCCGACATCCACGAACATTTTGTATGGAAAAATGATTTTTCTTTTATTTTATTTTTTTCGTAAATTTTCCAATGTTTTTAATAGTTATTCTGCTATTCTGGACGGAGACAAATCCAACAAATCAAAAACCATGGCAATCGGTCCAGCCGTTCTCGAATTATAAGTGTTGTAACAAACACGACTTTCTTTTATATATATAGATTTTACTTTGGTACATTCGCATTAGATAAACGTTGTATTGACTGCATAGGGCTCATGAAATGCTCTTTATCTATTCCGTTAAACTCAAATGGTACGACAACTTTTTTTTTATACTTAAAAATAATCGGTATATCTGATCGAAAATCGCCTCCGGCACAATTCCCGCAGCAGGAATTTTCACAGGTTGGCGGTTCAGCTTACCAGGGCAGAGGGTAGGGTAATCCCTGGGTTCGAGAACCCTACTGACCAGCAGATAGCCGTTTCACCCTGACCGCCGCGTCATCACGCCGCGCTTTTATCGTTAGTGGCGTTTCGATAGCCACCGGTCCACCCACTGTCGGCATAATGACCCCTTAGTAGTTCTGGCAACCTCGTTCATTTGCAGGGACACGGCAAAGGCCATTATGGTTGTAGTGTTCTATGAGGTGGAGTTACTTCCCCAGGCGGATGCTGGCCAGGCTTTGAGTGAGATATCTCGGTATACCTCACCCCCACCAAGAATGGTTGTTTTGAACAAGGCACAGCATTACCGGGTACGCAGGGTCCTTCCTCTCTTTTGCCAGAGCCTGGTTAATTAAGCCAACCTCACCACGTGCAGGTAAGGTTAGCTTTACTACTACTGAAATAATTACAACTTTTTTTTTATACTATGTTGGGTGTCAGACAAGCATACGGCCCGCCTGATGTGAAGCGGTTACCGTAGCCTTATTAACGCTTGCAACATAAAATATTGCTTGCGCGCCGCCACCCTCGCTGCCATAGCAGCATCTCCTTCCTTTCTTTCTGGTGACCTCACTCACTCGCAGGAACACAACAACCCTAAAGGAAATTGTATTATAACAATTTCCTTTAGGATTGTTGTGTTCCTGCGAGTGAGTGAGGTCACAACAACCCTAAAGGAAATTGTTAATAATTGGGTGTTATGTAACTGCATTTTATTCTTATGTTTATAAACATTCAGAAAAGTGTATAAAAAAGTAAATGGGGAATGTACATAGAATCTTGCAATAAGTTGCCAATCGGCTTATTATTACTATTACAAGCCTGCGAAAAATCTATTATTATATTATTATACCATCATGGGCTCGCTATTACACATAAACAAAATAATTTCATGAATTTCACACCGGAAACAGGAAAAATATTTACGTCAATTTCTTGCCTTTTTGACGTGACAACGTCTTATAAATTGGTTAGCCGGGTGACACTTCAAGAAACGCGCTCACGTTATGCGCTCACAATGAGAGCGAGTGAGAGGCACGCGTCCCTTCCACTCGGGCATGGTTAGCCCGCCTAAGAGCGAGAGAGACAGACATAAAAAGTGAAAGGCATGCATCCCTTCCACTCGAAAACATTTTACCACTCAAAGTCGTTGTCACGTAAAACTTTCGCCCGTATACCGACTTTACAGGCAACCAATTTTTTTTTGTCACAAAATCTTCTCTTTTACGAAATCTACATTATTTATAATTTTTTGTTTGCCTGACTCGATTACATAAAAAAAAGTGTTACACTCCGGAAGTGCCGGCAGAAGTGAAAACTTGAACATTACCGTTGTGCATTTTTGAAAATTTTCGAATGGTTAGGGAATAATTTCCCACGAATTGTTTTATTTATCAATATAAAAGTAATATCTATCATTTATGTGGTCAAGACGTCGCGCACGAATTACCTCTCATTTTTGAAGTTGGGCCTGCCCACTTGGATAGTTTCAAAAGAGTATACAAATCACTAACCGTAGCTTTTCACGTACATTTTTTATGCTACGCCGGGTCGAAGACAAGCATACGGACCGCCTGATGTGAAACGGTTACCGTAGTCATATTAACGCTTGCAACATGGAATATTGCTCGCGCGCCGCCACCACCTCAACGTAGCTACTTCTTCCGTTACAACAACTCTCAAGCGAATTGTTATTTGGCTGCGATATTCTGTGCGGTGGAAGTACTTCCCTTCTTCAGTCAGGCAGCTTAAGAATACGCTGTACCCTACCTCTCGTTCGCCAAAGCATCTTTCGGTATTCGGCAGGGTGCAGGTGCACCACATGTAGGTGAGGTGGGCTTTTTCTGGAACTCCAAAACATTATAATAGTAATGCCGTACCTAATGGAATTTGTATGGATATAACACAAGCGTATTCCACCAACCCGCAGTGAAGCAGCTTGGTGAACTATACTCTAAACTCCTTCAATTACTGGCAGACCCATATCCTATCAGTGGGATGAATATGAGTTGACGACTTTACAGGTAACTAAACGATAAACAACTTAAACTTAAGAAAATAATCGGCTTTACACTAAAGCCACTTATTTTCTTCTTTGATATAGCCTCAATGGCGACTGGTCGCCAATCGAAATTTTTGGTCGCCCTGGCACCCTTCGCGATAGCCCAAATGATGACACGTTGCCTAATCTGGTAACACTGCCGACATTAGTCATGTCATGCCCTCTCATTCCTCTCTATAATATTGAAATTGAATGTCTGTGTATCTGTGGTCCTCTCACAGGTTTATATTTATTTTGTATGCATCAAATCAGAAATTTGTACGACAGCTATGTTAAATATTATATATAAGTAATTAGTATCATAATAAAAGTTATATTACATATTTGTATTGTTTCTCCAATGAAAAAAATATTTTTTTAAAATTATTTCATACTTTTTAAGTGGACTTTCCAACCAAACTTTGATCGACCCTAAAATAAGTCGGACGGAAGATAAAAGCATATAGCGACTGATAGAAATCTATAATAAGTTAAGCGATCGGACGCTTACTATTGACACGCTCGCCATGCATACATATAGTATGTATGCGTGGCGACTCGCCACGCATACATACTAGTATGTATGCATGACGTGGCGAGCATGTCAATAGTAAGTCTACTAGAATACTTTTCCCAGAAGACGTTCAAAACATAAATAAAATTGCATTATCAGTTTTGTTGTTGAGAGATTCCAAGAAGAAACGAAATCATTCCTGATGATATTCTCAGTGAATGACGGGCAAATAAATTAGCAGAATGAAATATTAAACTTACAAGAGCCTGCGTCCAGGGTTGTAAAACTATTTTGAAATAATATTTCAGCATCTGAGCGTATGATCAATGTTGCCCATTTGAAGAGAACACGCCCCTTTTTGCGGGGAATTTCAACTCTTCGAGAATTTAGGGGAATTTCTAAACTCACGGAAAAATGCGTTAATGAAATATTGATGATATGACTTTGTCTTAAAATGTTACTTTTAGAAGTTTCGTGACACTTGTTTACATAAGTTAAAGGTATTGAGCTTCAAATCAGTTCCGCTGTAAAACTAAAACCCCGGTCATCTTAGCCATTAAGCATGCCCTATAGATGCCATAGGTTTAGAGGTTAATCTGGTGTGGTGTTTCAAGCTATTCATGGCATCATCATCATGTTCATGGCATACCAACAAAGCCATGGTTTTTAAATACCGCGATGTAAACCAACGAAATGGTTAAAGTCAGGGCCAACTTTGAAGCACATATTTTTATAACTATAGTGGAATGCCATCCGGCCCATTCTACTTATGGATGTCCAGGGAGAACAGCGCTCTACGGACAGCTCTTTGCAATAACTTAATTTCTGGCATAGATTAGAAATTCATAATCTTCCACAGAGTTTGAATCACTTTATTATAGTTCTAAGTATCTTTAATACATAATATTCTATAATGACTCAGGTAAACTAAAAACCCATCAAAAACATACATGTGAAATGAGAACCAAGTTCAATATTATGATATTATGCTTTGGTTGTTGACTTCAACGACAAAAGAAGTGAGATCTAAATGGGTGCGAAGTTCAATGGTCAGTCCTGAAATTTATTTATTACAACATAAAATATTTTATATCAACTTAAAATATCATTTCTTCTTAAAACTTAGGATAATATATTGAAGCCTGAGGTTGTTGTTGTTGTATTCTCTTTATTGTACACCAAGAAAACCATAGTTACAATATTATAAGGAAATGTTATGTACGGGCTTATCTCTTTTGGAGGTGACTTCCAGTCAACCTTTAAGTGTTTGGTAGGAGAAACATATACAAAAAAAAAACGTGAAAACGTGTACAAGCATAAATGTTACATGAAAAAAAAAATAGCGTGAAAGTTCAATTTCCGAAATTCATAGGTTACAAAATATTTACTGCAATACAGGTAGCATATTGTACTAAGCACATACATTCTATGGCTTTGTGGTTTCCGGCAGACTAGAATAGAATCACTCCGTTTCTTCACGTGGATGTCCTACAAGGCGACTAAGGGAAATACATTATCAAATATCGATCAGGCCTCCCCAACCCGCTTGGCCAGCGTACTCAAAGAGGCCAAATCCTCCTTCCGTCTAGGACGGACGAGAGAGGGTCGTACTCCTGTAGTGGAGACTAAAATGGACCTGATGATGATGACATACATTCTAATATTAATATTGCAGTTGAAAAGCCTCTTCTTAAATAAATAACCCAATATAAATGGCAAAATATACACATAAGTCAAGTCTCATTAATATTAAAAAGTAAATATATAATATATCAACCATTTCACACATCAATGTTAAGCATGAAATGTTTGCTAACGCGAGACTTGAAAGACTCCAACGAGGGCGCTAGTCTCACATTCAAAGGTCTGACTTGGCTAGTTCTCATATACGAATTATTATTATGTAATTTAAGTACCTTCTAAAACAGTTATAGAAGCGCCCTTTGTTCGATGGCTGGGTTATATAAAATCACTACATAGTATAAAACAAAGTCGCTTTCTCTGTCCCTATGTCCCTTTGTATGCTTAAATCTTTGAAACTACGCAACGGATTATGATGCGGTTTTTTTTAATAGATAGAGTGATTCAACTGGAAAGTTTATATGTATAATATATGCATAACATAGTAGAAAAACACTGATATTTTAGAGGTTTCTAATGTGATGTCGTAAATAAACACATTTTTTTGCTCTTTCATTGCAAACGCTGGCTGAACCCAACGAGATAGATCAAAATAATGTAGTACAGTATTGTTCACCTTAAAATGGTCTACAAAAAAGTTCGCGATGGTATATGTCTATCTCTTAGTGGTAACACACAATAACCGTTATTTTATCCTTTGCTTTTTACAAGAAATAATGCCTTATTTACGAAGGATTTTAAGCAATACAGAATTAATCCTTATCCAATTAAGTACCTTAAATACATTGCGCATTTAATATAGATCAATATGGCCCTTCACAGCATGTAATTTAAATGAATAGTTTAGAAGATATTACACATTTAAAATGCAGGGACATAACGGCTGTGGCGGTACCGGCCGCGGAGCCGGCGGCGTGTGCCTATAACTGGGGAAGGACTGGATAGGACAAAGCGCAAAGACCTTCTGTAGTACATTTAGTATCAGCATTGCACCCGTGCGAAGCCGGGGCGGGTCGCTAGTGTATAATAAAATAAGAAAAGAACTTACAGCTTTAGAAGTTGCGAAAGCTTTTATATCCTAGCATAAAATTCCCGTATAAGATAACTAGCCAATTATTGAATTAATAACCGTTTGAAGCGTGTGGTTAAATATATGAGTAAAATTTGACACGTTTATGTATGTGAAATAGTTTTTCAGTTATGATGAGGTCAAAAAAGGCTCGAAATGGTTCGTGTAATATTACACACGGTGTTGCTCGCCAGTTCTGCTAGCTTGAACTTGGCTTGACACGTTACCGCGTGTCTAGATATTTCTGTAAAAACTAAATCACAGAACTAAACTAAATCGGAATGTTTCGAATAGATGTAGGAAATTTGCAATAATTGCAATTTAAACTCCGGCAAAAATCACTGTGTATGGCAGCACTGAAATATCGCCCAATTCGTCCATGTCAAAAAATCTACAATGGCAGACGCAAAGCAAGGTATTTATTTTTTATTTTCACGGAAATATCAAGATTTTAATTCCGAAAGTAATGGTTTTCTAAAGTTAAATAAATAGTGCATGCTTGGACATACTTGTTTTAGTAAAATCTTTTGCTTGTCTTTACAAATTGTTGTAGCTGGCCATGCTGCATCATCAACGTAATTTTTTGTTTGATTTTGACTACTAAGTCCTTGTTTTCAGGCTTCCAATCTGTTTTATGAACTTAGTGTTACAGTTAATTTCAAAACTGTAGGTTCGACATAAGTAGTCTATACCGAGTTATGGTTACGCGCAATAATTTAATAACAAGGGCGTTTTGGATCATTGTTATATTTGCTATTCAGTCTGAGCCTGGTGTTCAACCGACCGACAAATAACTTTGGTTAGAAGATTATAAATGATGCAGTATCATTGTTACATGCAATATTAAATACCAAAATCAATTTCTTCAATTACTAAAAGCAATTTTCTTAGTGACTATAAATATTTTTATTATCATGTTTAATGTTATTGTAAAACTTGATTGTTATCGTTTCCAACTGAATATTGTCAATGTTTGATTGGGGAAAGCCTAATTGAGCAATATCATAATAAATAAAATACAGAATCTCTTTGCAATGTTACAACCATCTTTAATTATGATTCACCTTGTTGACAAACGAGATTGATGAAAAATAGATAGGGTATGTCGAATCCTTGCAGGGGATTGGGTGAAGCCACTAGATGTGAGGAGATGCTGCATGCATCCAAGGGGATTCCAATAAAGCATTATCAATACTTACATAGCTAGCATCTGTAGACTATGGTAGCTTCTTTATATTGGTTGGTAGGATCTTTTGATGCCCAGTGTAGTAAAAATAAGGAGGATATATCTTGGAACTTCGGAACAGGCAGGCTTCATCACATGTCTCCTGTCCCTGTGTATACATTAGTGTATGTAGCTTTGTGATTGAATATTTATGTAGCTTGATTTCTTTATTACATTAAAAAGAAAATTTGGAATCGACATTGACTGTTATGTATGCCAAAATTCCAATGCTTAAAAAAATTTTATATTAATATTTAATATAAATTTTAAATTAATTGGGCTTTTAATTAGTAAAACTGATATTTTGCGATATATGTTTTATTGTCCATTTGTACCTGAGTATACTTTTTAAGTTGTAATTTTTTTTAGGCAAATCTCCAATTGAAGATTTCTACAATGGGTCATCACAATCAAGGGTGGTTCTGGCAAAGCCACGTCTTGGGGGCTTTGGATCCTCTAGTTTTGGGTCAAGTTCCAGTAAAAGTTGTAGTGCATTTGGTAATAATACATTTTATTATATATTATAGAATACATGCATGAACATATCTGTTTGTCTTGGTGTGAGTGTTTTCTATCTATGTATTATAAGTGTGTATTTACAAAAGAAGTATTTATTTATATTTATCAGTTATACCTACTAGAACTCACAAGATGGGCCCCCGAAATGCCAGAAAATTGGCTAAGGGCGACACCAGTGTAAGTGACTCAGGGTGTCGAGAGGTGTGCAGCGTGTGTGTGCTACTTATTATATTTATTATTATTCATTTAATCTTTATATGCCTCTCACTGAAATTTCATTTTTAATTTTTTTTACTAATAATTTGATATTACAAATATATATTTCAGGATCAGTTTTACGACCCTCACAGCTGAAACCGGGCAACAATCCCTTTTTAAAAGTTAATGAAGCTACAGTTGAAGTAGAAACTAAAAATGACGATAAAACTGAATGCTCATCATCTACATCGACAGAGGATAGGTTGAAAGATTCACAGGAGGATCCTGAAGCGCCTAAATTTGTTCCACTTGGGTCAACTAATGCAACACCGAGGACTGTTAACTCTGTTCCTGCACCAGCGCAACCAACAGCCACTTCCTCATCGGGCTTTGTCTTCGGTCAGAATTTAAGTGAAAGGGTTGTTATAAATGAGAATTTGAATAATGGAGAAGCTTCTGTAGATCATGGGTCGACAAATGGCGCTACAGAATTATTATTCACAAGTGCTGCTGCTTCTGTTAAGGATAATGTACAGGTAGGTGGTATAATTTTGTTTGGACTATCTAATTCATGAAAATTAAAGCTGATACCTAATTTAGGTAACTCATTCGGTCTTCTGTATAATATAAGATCAAACGAACTTCTAGAAGTGAAGTTCGATCGATATTATCTGAGTCGCTTCATACGAAAGATATATAAATAATTACATAATTTATGTTTACTTGTAGTACCCTTCAGGTACTCGGCAATATTCGCACAATTTTAAAGAGTATGAAAACGATTTTCTTTATAAAATCTCACCACTGTTCACTTCCCACCACGTGACCTCCCCACCCTACCTTACTTGGTCAGCCCTGCTTGCGAATTCACCTCATTCCTTTAGAGAAAAATTAGGCAAAACTGACCTTCGGGTAAATAGGGTGGGCGGGTATTTATATCTTTCGTATGAAGCGACTCAGATAATATCGATCGAACTTCACTTCTAGAAGTTCGTTTGATCTTATATTATCTTTCGTCGCTTCATACTCAGATATATAAATAATTACATAATTTATGTTTACTTGTAGATGTTTAGAGCAGGAAGTTTTGCCAAATGAAAATTCATTATAATGTATTAAACATTTATTATTATGATTAATAACAGAACAGGCTAATTTAATAAATAACTAGCAAAATCCCTACTAGGTACAATTTGGCGGTTATAAAATTTAGCGAAGGTGTTAGAGTTTTCTGTCCAGCTTGCCGCCCGTCGGATAGTGTCTATGGAGACACCAGCGGACGCAGCAGCGGATGTAGAGGCATGTCGTGTACTGTGGGCACTAAAAATTGATGTGTCAATTCCACTTTCAGACAACACTTGTTTGATCCATCTACTAATTGTTTGTGATGTAGCAGGTTTATGAGGTTTCTTGTGTGTTAGCAAGAGGTTATCAACACTCGCCGGTCTGATAGTGCTGGTTAAATTTAAATATTCCTGTAGTGTTCTAGCAGGACAAATATTTTTATTTTCATTGAAATATGGCAGTGACAGCAAGGGCTGTGCACGGCCTGGAGCTGATGTTTTAGTGATATCAGTAATGATGATATTTATTCTGTTTTGACAAGTTTTTATGTTATCAATTTTTATAAGTGATAGCGTTTGAACTCTGTGAGCTGTGCAAAGGGCCAGTAAAATAACAAGTTTCTTTGTTATTTTTTCTAAATTTAAAGTTGAATTAGGATACCATTTTGCAACAAAATTTAAAACAATTTGTGGATCCCAAATACAATTGTACTTTGCTTTGGGTGCTCTTAACTTAAATGCTCCTTTTAGCAAACGTTTGATGTTTTCATCTGCGCCAATCAAGTTTCCTAATAACAGTGATAATGCTGACCGGTGAGTGTTTAATGAACTGTAGGATGCGCCCTTATCAAATTGGTCAGTTAAAAACCTAATAACGGCATGAACTGAACTTTGGAAGGGTTCTATATTTTGAGTCTGACAAAACTGCCACCATAATTTATAACTCACATTATACTGCTTAACAGTGTTGTCTGAGAGCGATGCCATCATCAGGTTCACAGCCGTCGCTGGTGTCCCCTTCTGCATGAATGCCGCGCGCAGACTATCGCGGCAGCCAGGGTAAGCTGAGCGTGGAGCGGGTGGCAAGCTCTGTATTTGGAGTACAATAGGTTCTTATTAGGTTTAAAAATAATCATATCTGATGCTAGTATTTCTTTAAGGAGTGGATACCATGGCTGAGAAAACCACATTGGAAATACTAAAATTCCACAAGCTTGATCTTGTATGACTTTTCTAATTGATTTTAATAACATGGCAAAAGGGGGGAAAGCATAGAAATATTCATTCCATGTTACCGTAAAGGCATCAATAGCTATTGCATCTGGATCATGTTTCCATGATACATAATTTATACATTTGGCAGTAGTGCGAGAAGCGAAAAGGTCTATATTTGGCTGACCGAGTGTTTGAGTTATTTGAATAAAAGCGGACTCGGATAATTCCCACTCAATATCAGGGTTTACTCTGCGGGATTCTTCATCGGCTTCGCGGTTTTCCTTAGTGTTTATATATGATGCATGCAGCCAAATGTTACGTTGCTCACACCACTGCCAAATTGCCCTCGACAGATCACTCAAATGTGGGAACTGTATGCCACCCATACGGTTAACATATGATATGGCCGTTGTGTTATCTATACGCAATAATATTGATATATTTGATTTAGTTTTAGCAAATGTTTTAATTGACAGAAAGACTGACAAGAGCTCCAAGTAATTAATGTGAAACTGAGACTCTTCATGCTTCCATCCCCCGTGTGCTCTTTTACCATCACAGTACGCTCCCCAACCAATAAGAGACGCGTCTGTGAAGATAGTTAACTTGAAAGGCAATGGTCTCATCAGATTTGAAGTTGTAAAAATATTCTGT
Source organism: Hypsopygia costalis (assembly GCA_937001555.2). Classification (NCBI taxonomy): domain Eukaryota; kingdom Metazoa; phylum Arthropoda; class Insecta; order Lepidoptera; family Pyralidae; genus Hypsopygia; species Hypsopygia costalis. The sequence continues at coordinate 23,237,928 of OW443332.2, forward strand.
AACCACCAGTTTATGTCATGTAATACTATTTTGGGGAGATTTATTACGGTATCGTAATCTTGATCATTAGTAAGGGACAGGTATTTCTGTCTCTCTAAAATTTTGGTATATAACCATCCATACTTAGCAGCTGGACAAGCAGCTACCAGTGTGCCAATTAATTGAGCAAATTCTCTAATACTACACTGTAAACTAAATTTTTTCAAAAGTGTATTAATGCTTTGTCTTTTGTCCTTTGGTAGAGTAAGTAATAAATCGTTGGTATTGAAATTGAACCCTAAGAACTTGCAATTTTGTTTCGGTTCTGAAGAACTCTTCGAATAGTTAATAACAAAACCTAAGCTCTCGAGTAGCTTTACAGTTTCTGTTACATTTGACATACATGAAGAGTAATCGTTTCCAATGCACAATATATCGTCAAGGTATACTACAGACTTAAAACCTCGACTTCTTAATGTTGCTATTGCTTCCTTCATGATTTTACTAAATACTCTGGGAGCGATACAGAGTCCATAGGGCATTGCTGTAAACTCAAAGTAAGATAAAGTGCTTAAATTTTCATATGGAAATGCAAACTTTAAGTATTTACGATAATTTTCCGAAACTGGCACAAGTAAATAGGCTTCCTTTAGGTCAATAGTAGCAAGAAATCCATTTTCTGGTATTAATTTACAGGCTGTTCTGAAATCCTCCATTTTAAAATGACATTTTGGAATAAAATTATTTAGCGGTTTTAAATTGAGAATAAATCTCTTGGTACCATTGGGTTTAGGTGCCAAGAAAACTCGTGATATAAACTGGTCGTTAGAAGGTTCACAATTCTTAATAGCACCTAAGTCTAATAGTTCATTTATGGACACAATCATATCTAGTCTTTCTTTTGAAGACCATTTATTTTTTGTGACCGTATGCTGTTTAATATTATTATTAGTGAATGGTATGTCTATACCATAGCGTATCCACTTTAAGACTTCGATATTGTTAGTGATATCGAGCCACCTATTATAATAACGTTGAATTCTACCGGCATGTACCTGTTTTTGTTGATTTAACGTCCCTGCGTTTGCGGAGCACGTGTTTTGTGCGGCCTCTCCTGATGCTGGGACCGAGGCTGCTGCTGTACTGCTTGTGAGGCTCTGTTGTAACGGCTCCCGTAGGGTCTCCGGCCTATTCCTCGCCCCCCCCCTGTTCGATGAGCGAGAACGGCTTGCCAAGTTTCCCTGGTTGGAGCTTGTGGCACGACCGGTAGCGAGTTGAGATGTTGACGGTGTCGGAATGGATCTCTTTATCTGCAGGCCTTGTCTTTCAATAGCTTTTGAGGCCTTTATTTTGTCGGATAACTGGTTTCCAAATAAAGTGTCGTCTCTATCTACATCTTGGATAATCTGACAAAACGATTTGTCCAAGTTGGACGTGATAAGTTTTATACGTTCGTTCGTTTTTAAGAAATGGAGATCACACAGCAAACGACATCCATCACTAAGATGTTTAACCGCTTTCACCTTGTCGTCGCTTTGCAATAAGGTTGTCATGGCCTTGCTAATAGCTGTTACAGCTACACCTAGTTGTTGTTGGTTAACCGTCATCTTTTTATCTCTATTTCGAGCTAGTTCTGATACTGCTACCGTAATTTCGGCATTTAATTTTGGCGCCTGCAAAAGCTTGCAATTTTCGGGCACCAGATACTCATTGCATATTTTCTCTTTTGCTTCCTTAGCTAATCCCTTTTTTAATAAGGGCAACCATAGCTTGGCCAGATTTGCTTGAATTTGTTCTCCAAATTCAGGCTTATCATCTGTAGCCTCGCCCAACGCTTTTAATAGTTCGGGATCTATAGATAAATCGATAGGAGGTGTTGGATCCGTTTTTGTAGCTTCAGTCGACATTCCTTGTTCGACTGCCTCGGATGTACCCTGAAGAACAGGGTCGACCGGTAAGATGTCTTCCCCACTAACGACATCTACGTCCTGATTAGGATCAACTTCGATCATCTCACGATCTATGAACGATATTTCGTCACAATCGGAGGAATCGATAATTGAGGTCTGTTCAGTAAGGTTAGGGGAAGACCCAGGACAGCATTCCGGATCTTAAAACAAAGAAAAATAGAACAGATCAGTATTGAACACCATGTGTTGACCCGCAGTCAACCCTAGGCGTTATTTTGCCATTGTATTAGCTCACGGCTAACCCCTAGGCGTTACTTTGCCATCATATTAGCCCACGGCTAATCCTTAGGCCAGTTTAATGATATTTAGACAGACCGGTGATAGTTTAAATCAGGCGTGTTAGAAGCAAAAGAGGGAAAACGTACTTACTGTTTAAAGTATTTTCATATTTTCGAAACTTTTTGCGATAATATTCCAGTTTTTCTTCTGCTGACCGTTTCGTACATTTTAAAAATATTCGATTAATTTGCCGTTGAGTGGTGAGAGGTGCGAACACTGCCGCGCACGAAGAAGGAATGAGGTGAATTCGCAAGCAGGGCTGACCAAGTAAGGTAGGGTGGGGAGGTCACGTGGTGGGAAGTGAACAGTGGTGAGATTTTATAAAGAAAATCGTTTTCATACTCTTTAAAATTGTGCGAATATTGCCGAGTACCTGAAGGGTACTACAAGTAAACATAAATTATGTAATTATTTATATATCTGAGTATGAAGCGACGAAAGATAATCAAAAGGGAATTATTTTATAATGGAATATCTAAATATTTTTGAAAATTTAATAAACTTGAGTTGATAGTTATGTACCTTTTTGTGAAATAAAAGTGTTATAGGGTTTGGTCTAGCCCCATTTCAACTTTCATCAAAATCAGGTCGGTATTTATGAAAACTACAAATTTTTAGTTTTACATTTCTACTTCATTATAGCTAGAATCATTTCAAGTGGGTGATTCTGATATTTTCTTTTGAAGGTCTGAAGTATATATTTAAACAAAAATAATTTGCGTTTGCATCTCTGCATTCCAAGCCCTGCGACAGCACTTAATATATGAAATTAACAGTGTTGAAGAGTTCTATTATACTCATTTTAGTTAAAAAATCTTTAGAAATAAAATACTCTTGGCATAAGTACTCTTTAAAAACAAAGTGAATTATTATTAATCAAAGATTTAATTAATTAATATATGTCCCAAAGTGTTGCAGCATTTGGAATACTGTAATACTTTAGAGTTTATAATAAAGAATTGTAAAATAGTATTAGTATGACTATTCTTTCTTGATATCCATCAACTTTTACTGATTGTTCCTTATTGTACAAAGGTTACATGGATTATCAGTAACTTTGTGAGAAGCATTCTCTTTTCATTACACTGGTTATAATTTAGTATGCTTTGCATTTCAACATGATAAAGGCACATTTTAGATGAATTAAAAGTAAGGCTAAGACATGTATTCAATTATAAAATGAAGGTACACTATTCCTTGTTATTAAGTAAGTTATTAAGTTATAAGGCCTACTCTGAAGTGAAAATCGAAGTTTGGGGCCAAAATTTTGGCATTTTTCAGATAGTTCTTTCATTCGATTGGATTGACAGATGTGAACTTTTCATTCAGCTAGGTCGAATATATTGTCTAAATAAGTGCCCTCCGAAGTACAGAGGACCTCGAGATAAATAAACCCATCCATGAACAGGCTATGGCCAACGTTGCTTAACATGCGTGTTTAATTAGACTGATAGACGCAACGACGCAAGTCTGATTAAACACGCAAGTTAAGCAATGATGGGTTTAATTTTCCTCGAGGCCCTCCGTACTTTGGAGGGCACCTTAAGATGTCGGTCCCGGCTGTTGTCGTTAGATGACAGTTGTTAATCCAAGGATTGAAAACACTGACCTGCAGTTGAGCAGCGTGGAAGAGTATTCTCTAAATACCCTTCGATTGAGGGGAGATCCATATCCCAGTAGTGGGATGAATAAGGGCTGACGACGACAGTAACTTCACATCTGTTTGGGCTGTATGTTGTTAGTTTTTTGACTGTTACTGTGTTGATATAGTATTGATAAGTGATATAGTGAAAAGACTATGTGTGTATGATTTTGCAGGAAGAAGCAGGCCCCAGCGAGACCGGCGGGCGAGGCGGGTCGGGCTTGGCCGAGGCGGCGGCGGAGTACGAGCGCTCGCACGCACAGCCGCCGCCGCCCACTACCAACTACACCACCACGGGCGAAGAAGACGAGACTAATGTGTTGCAGGTATTTAATGTGATTCATTGGCTCTTAAATAATATTGCGAACATACTACTTTTAAATCCATGAAGTAATGGTCCCGATACGGCAATCGTCTTGGTCTGGGTGTTTTCTATGTGTTCATATATCAGTTACTTAGATACCCATAGTTCATACTTTGCTAAGTTGGACAAGATGGCAGGTGTGTAATTTGTCTAGATTTTTTTAAATCATAGATAAATGTTCAGTATAACCTAAATATACAGGTGGCAGAATCTACTAGCTGATGTGTGTTCTAAAGATTACGCCATGGTGGAAGTCAACGGCGTGAAGAGGTTTTAAAGAGTATCCACCAACGCAAATGGGATACTCTTGGTGTTACAAGCATCATTCTGCCATTTGGATGTCATAAAAATTATGGCATTCTAACAATATTCCTTAACCTTTGCCATGCTTCCTGGAGTGTGCTCCCAAAACGTCTAGATCTACAAAGAGTCACCAGCGTTTGGTAGTGGTTCGCTATCTTTAGTGTGTCCTGCCGCTTAGAAAACAAGGTTTCTGCAGAGTCTGTAATTTCCCAGAGCCTAAATAGCCGAATGTATAGTGATGTGTGGTGCGTGTCGCAGATATCGTGCCGGCTGTTCGCGTGGGAGAGCGGCAGCTGGCGCGAGCGCGGGCGCGGCGTGCTGCGGCTGAACGAGGCAGCGAGCGGCGGCGGCGCGGCGCGGCTGGTGGGCCGCGTGGCGGGCTCGCTGCGCGTCGTGCTCAACACGCGCCTGTGGCCCGACATGGTCGTCGAGCGCGCCAACGCCCGCTCGCTCAGGATCACCGCCGCAGACGCACACCACCAGATTAAACTCTTCCTTATTATGGTAAGAACTACATATTTCATTTTATCTTGTCCACACATTTGTTAAATCTGGGAAACACATGTGTCCTAAAATTCATGTAAGTTTCGTTCGTTATATAAGAACGCGACGTGCTGCAACGCTGTGCTTGGATACTACTTTCACGAGCGAGTTTATTGCGGCTATTCCACCATCGTGGAGGTAATCTCTACGAGAACATTACTCTTCTGCCTGCATATCGTCGCGACTCACAATGGACTGCTGCGTAATCATAACGACCCGTCACGACTCGCCAAAAAAGTGAGACGTAATTGGCTCACAATCTATGCGCCAAAACGAACCATGCATGCACGTCCTGCACCTTGCTGATTGACAAATGTCATTCTGGTAAAAGAGAGGGAAGGGCATAGCGTAATTATCAAGAAATAATAATCAGTTCAACAACTTTTCTGAAAATAGTAACTTTTGACTTCTATTTATATAACTAATGCCTAATACTTATAATATAGTAACGTATGTTTCTGTTTCGTATCGAGAAAGCGCGATGCCATATTGACGTATCCCTACATAAATTACAAATACAGACAAATGTGTATAACAATTGTGATAATATTTTTCTAGGGTGCGCCGGGAGATATTACACAGTTGAACAGAGCTCTGCTCTCGCGAATTGCAGTCACTAAAAGAATGAGCAATTGTGCCCAGAACTCTGCCTCCCACCGAGCCGCGGAGAGGCTCGAGGCGGCCGTAGACGAACTGGAGTTCCTCGACAAAGCTAGTGACGACGCTTTCGCTCAAGACGACGAGTCTAGTTACGATGATAAACCATGTGACGAACCTAATGATGCACCGGAAACTCCCGACAGTGATAGGCTAGATGCAGAGTGTCAACAGAATCCGGACGACAAACCGAGCGCCGATGAAGACAGCAACCAGGAGAAAGAAAGTAAAGCGTTGAAACGGAAAGAGCCCGCCGAGGACGAAACTTCGCCCAAGAGACAGTGCCCGCAAATATTAATCGAGTGATAACAAAGTATGCTATGACAAGTGTAAAAAGTAGAAGGTGTAAATGTGGACATGAATGATTCATTATCTTTGCACTGTACGCTCTGGGTTCCATCTAAATGTATCAATGTAAATTTTACTGAGAGGATGTGTAGAAATATTTATAATTAAATTTAATATAGCATAATGCAACATTGTTGATTATTACTAATGGATAGCCCATTATCAGGTAGGGTGACCGCGGTAGCTAGCAGTCGCATCGTATTTTTAGTACAAAATAATGTCGCCGCAATACATAATATTGTCGATAATTTTGGTTCCTGAATTTCTGATTTCACATTCCATACTTGCAAATAATTGCATTGAAAGGCAATGTTCGGCCAGAGCTGAGAGAATACCAAATACAAATTTTACTGTGGTTTATTTCTGATCTAAGATATCATAATAAACATAATTTTATAGTATGTTAGTCATTTATCATTCAACGACCTGAATCCTTGAAGATTCCTCTCCGAAAAAAAAAAATATTTAAAACCATATTCACGGTATCGGGACGGGGGCCCATACACTGTGTGGCCTGTGTAGCCAGGATTAACTGTGGCGGCCACCAAAAATACAATGAACACTGAAGCACAGAATAATATAGTCTAACAGAAGATCCACTTACGACACGATTGGAATAAAAATTAATAAAATATCAACCTTCGACACGCGCTAATACGGTCCAAAATAATTCTGCAGCTGTATTCGTACCTAAGTCTTTCAGCGGCAGGGGCAATCGAAAGTAACCCCTATATGTAACGCGTTACGAGCGACCGCCGCTGCTTTTGCAAAATGGTTTGTCTCGCCGTTGACGTAACCGGGCTGCGTATCGCTCATAGGGTTGAACCACGTGTAGAACATGAAGCGCTCGCGTAGATAGGTATAAATACATACGCTTGTTTATTAATGATCAATAAAATACATATACTTAAACTACCAAAAAATGTAGTAGGTTTACGTATGTGTATGTTTATTACTCTGCTGTAATTACTTATATTACTATATCATACTCTGTGATTATTAAGTACATAGGTAGGTACTTAGTAACAATAATGTTACGTAATGTTGACACTGATAAAATGTATAATTTTAGAGTAAGTTTTAACAGGAATCATGACTGTACGTACTTACAGATCAGGTTTACTATTCACATTGTCCCAATAATAACTCGGATGTATCTTTAACAAGGAAAGTATTTGTAAAATAGATGTAGGTATGTATTTTAAGCGCTAAACAAAATAACCGACCATAAATACCGAGATATTTAGTAGGCGTGGTGGTCATCGCATACCGCGCAGTGTTGCAAAAGTGAAAATTTTTAAATCGGTAAATTTGCCTGCTAAAAATCGGGAGAAATCGGGAGATTTTTACTCGGAATAAAACAAGACTCAAAAGGCAGATTTATTATGATATAGTACAGTTTTTAATTATATTAATGATTTTCATCTTCATACCACTTCTTACTGGCTATTTTTGTGATCATTTTTTCATCATTAATAAAATTAAAGCAACTTTGGTTATTTTCTCCGATACATCTTTTTGTATGCAGAAGACCTATCATGGATTCCGAGGAAAGTCTATTGCGTTGTTTGGTTTACATAAAAAACATTAATAAACTCTGTTATAAATAACAGGCATTTCGGTGTTTTGCGTATGCTGCGGTACCTATTGAAGGGCCTTGCAAGGAAGGAAGCGGTATGTGCGGGGGGGTTATCCCCGGTATCCTTGGTATTAACAAGTTACTATAGCGTAACAGGGAATCCCCGTGCATTGATTTAGTTCTACCATGTTACCTTTGGTGTTGCCCTGTATAGAATAATATTTTTAATTGCCACTTTAGTGAAAAAGTCTGAAATCGGGAGATGGGGTCACACGGGAGAGAAGAAATCAGAAATCGGGAGATAGGGTCACTAAATCGTGTTATCGGGAGAGAATAGTCGAAATCGGTAGATCTCCCGATAAATCGGGAACTTTTGCAACACTGATACCGCGTGCGTAAGAGAGCGCGCGTGACACTCGACTAATTATTGCTCTCGGGGGCGTCGGGCATGTAGGTAAATAACTCGGCCGAATGGCGGAGTGACACAGGCCTGACTGAAGTCCGTTGCAGTTCCGGGAGTAAGACTATGGCTGCCTTGAAACAATGAATTTAATCAGAAGAAATAAGTAGGAGTATAAGAAGCTTTTGGAATTTGATTTCACCTCTTAACAATGTGAGTGAAAGCAATATAGCGAATAAGACATTAAAAGAAGACTAAAGAGATAGCTAGTCAAGTGACGCTCAACTGCCGAGCAACAGGAATTTTAAGTATCTAACACTATTGCGGACTTAGAACATTGAGTTGTTACCAAACACATCGATTCCAATAATATGAATTGCAAAATCGTCTGAACGCTTGGTAATTTGGCGAAAATTTTGACAGATGTGGACTTTTCATTCAGGTCTAATATATTGTCTAATAGTAAATAACGCAATAAACATGAAATATTGACAGCAATTTTCTCACAGACCCTACAAAATATTTGAAGAAAAATTGCGACTTTCGGCTGAAACTTGGGATTTTCATTTCGGTGTAAGCCCCCTATCTGGAATGGTGGACACGGAAGAATCAGAAAACGCAGTGTACAGCATGCTTAGTCAGAGTTTTTTACGCATTTGTTTTCATCAAAGTTAACTTAAATTTGCATGAAATTGATGGCCATCTATCGACAAACAGTCGAAGTAATCCCATGTTAATTGAAGTTAATGTTGTCGAAATCGAAACGTTAGAAAACTTCCCACTGAGCCCCCAATTTTCCGGTCGTAACGTAGTAATCGACAGTCTGATAAAGATCACAGGGAGTTGATATCCATCAACTCCCTGTGATCTTTACATCCGTTTACATCCGTAAACAGCACAAATCCGATCTATGTGGAAGTCTGGGGAACGCCTGCTCAGCAGTTAACGTCCTTTGGCAGAAATGATGATTAGAGGCATCCTTTCTTTTTCGGTTGGGGAGGGCAAGAAGGCGGCGGGGTTTGTTCAAACCAACAACCCCGCCGCCTTCTCGCCTTCATCAAGGTTGATTGGATCGCGGGTTGTTGGGCGCGAGGAATGATACAGGGGTGATTGATCACCTTGCTGTCATAATACTGTTCAGCACCGGTCGTTTGCGGCCAAAAAAAAAAAATATATATATATATTTAAATATAAAGGATGTATAAGGGTTTGAGTATCGAAACACACTGTTTCGATACCAAAGAGAATGTAACCACTACGTTTTAAGAGACGGATGTGCCATACAAATAGCGTAATTCTAATATGTATGAAATGGAAGCGAAAACAATCAGAATTTGTACCAAATTCGCTTCCGATTCATAGAGTCGTTTTTTTACTTTGAGTTGCGCCAGGCTGTCGATACTCCAAACCCTTACATAAAATAAAATATTGATACAGCAGCGGTTAAAGTGGAAATTATAAATCGCCATTTTGTGGCGGATTTTGTGTTAAAAATGGTGCCATTGATCATTGGTGAACAATCATTTTTTTTTCGTTTTCTTTAGTTGCATGCCCGAATCCTATTTTTATTGAACGACCGTGGCAAAAGCCGTATTGACGATAGCTGATAAGTCGTGCTCTTCTAGGTGTTGGGATACCTAGAAGAGTTGCATGTTGATTACTCGCTCCATCAGCTTCGAGACAAGGAAGGTTGTAGCGATAGGCCTGTAATTCGAATGATCTGATCTAACCTTCTTGGGTACCAGTGTACGTTGGCTGTCTTCCATGAAGACGGAACTTGCTCATTGGAGGATGAAAGCGCGAATTGAGCGTTGGTACCGGACACAACTTTGGAGCACCCTGCTTCACTCACAAGCTTGCACAATGCTTTCACCACTGTCGGAATATCATGTGGGCCACATGATATTCCGACAGTGGTGAAAGCATTAACTTATAAATATTTATTTAAACTTTATTTACCACAATTTAAGGGTACATAGGCGGCCTTAATGCTAAAAGCATTCTCTACCAGACAACCTTTGGGAAGAGCAGATATGCACGAATGTGGCATACAAAATAAATTAACAACAATATGGTATAGTACAACAGAAAATATACATATATACACATTACATAAATACAAAATATATAATATGTACATATAAAATAATATAAACATACATATACATATGACTAGGAGGAGGATGATTCATAATTTTGGAAAATTGTCCAAGAGATATGCATGAACTTTATTTTTAAATATCGAGGGAGAATAATTTCCGCCGCACATCAGGTTGCGTGGTTGATATCCCCGGCATGGAGTAGCCGCACCAAGGGATGGTACTGGCATAGCGTCTCCCAAATTTAAAGACGAGTTAGAGGCGAAGAGTCTACCTGGTGGATCGGCTTTTTCTTTAACGCTAAACGTCAGACACCATCCGGTTTTCGTAGTTGTGGCAAGGACGACTGGCAGAAGTTGCATTCGGCAACCTTAGCAAGCGGCCAGAAAGCACGGCTCCCAGAAAGGTTCGCTAGCCGTTGACCAACTCTGTCGACGAAATGCAACTTTGCTTTGGCAATTACCTACTCTCTTACTGGACCTCGAGGCAACATTAAATCTCCGTTTCAATTGAGAGACACCAGACTCCTTACTATCACGAGCCGTGGTCCAAACCTCGTAGGCAGCGTGTTTGGCGGGTTTGGCTTCCGATTAAACCACGGTCGCTTTTTAACTCTCGCAGTGGCTACTATGCGGTTAAGAATAAAGCATTGTCTGTCGAGCCTGTTTGTTAATAACCTAAGACCTATTTTTGGGAACCAAAATATTTCATGGTAATCGGCTTCAGCTTAGGCGGTAGGGCCCTAGTTGAGAGAAACCATGTGCCATATCAAATTCATGAGCGGACCTATCCGCGTAATCTATTTTGATAGTACGATTATTAAACGAACTATAAATATATATGCCATAACTTGCAACTGGCTACAACGATTTCTATAAAATTTACATTACATATAGATAGATAGATATGGGTTTACGAGGCCACTTAAAAACGCTGAGCGAAGCGCGGTCATCCAGGTAGTTATTATTATTATAGGTACTATGAAACTAGCTGTTATTGTATATATCTACCTAAGTAGGTAAATATCCACGACGAAAAGCTACGACAGTCTCACAAAGGGCATTTACGGTTACGATGAAATTTACCCTCAGGCTGAGAACGACATCTTCCTAAAACGTCTATTGCAAAATAGTCAATTTTCGAAAATGTAAAATTCCGTAATGGACAATTTCCGAAAAGGGATTTATGGGAAAGAAAAATAGTCTAGCTAGCTATCACCTCTGAGTAAATTCGATTCGAAGCTCGGTCATCCAGGTAACTAGCATTATTAATGTGCTTTAGACCCGTGTGGTCCGTCTAGTCTGAAGTAAAACTTATATCTCCCTCCCAACTTCCGTTCGTCTCACCCGATCACACTTTTCGTAACGCTCTCGTCACGCATTCACCAGCTTACTCCCCAAGTCAAGCGTGCGTAAAGAAGTTTTACTTCAAAATGTCGAGCGAAGGTCGGTTACCCGGTACTCCTATAACATTAAATGAATAATTCTTATTATGCAAGAATTGTTCTTATATGTATTATGTACAAGTAAGTATTATGTTTTCATTGTCGCCCAGATGATTAAGTACGTATAAGTTAAAGCCAGTAGATGTAAAGTTTTGTATGGTAAATAAATTTACAAATACAGAAATTATATTTTCATACCAAATGACGTTATTAACATTATGGTTTCATACATATTTACTTATGTAGTTCTCGTACTTGATTAAAATAATCATAGGTTTACAAATGTAACTAGCGCATGTAGCTACTTACTTAGTTATAGGAAATTATTTACTTCAAAATGACTTCATTATTTATTAAACTATAACGACTTAAACGGAATCAAGCGATGTATTTTCTGACCGGCACTCGCTAATTAGACTAACAACTAATTGACACATAATTATTTACAAATATGATTTGTGTAATAGTATGTTTGCAGTATTAACGCCTTGGACGAGTAGTTTACACCGACATTAGCATGTACAGGGGGAAACAATCTTGGAGTTTGAGCAACTGTTCATTATCTTCTAGAGCCACATATAATCTCGTCTGTCTGTAATTCATTACACCTAGAATCGCAGGTCTTGCCTAAAGAGAGATAGGCACAGCGATATTTTACGTATATTCAACTAGCATCCACCCCGGTTTCGATCATGTTTCATAATATGATAGTGAAAGCCGCATCAAAATCTCCCCGGTGATTTAGAAGTTAGGGAAGCCAGCGGAAAGGAATTTAATAATATGTATAATAAATATGTATGGATTCGGAGTAGATATTAGTGCCGGTGGGTATACAGCGGAGGCGCGGGCGATGTCATCGGTGGCGTGATCTATCTAGCATTTTATTAAATAGGGGGAAAACCGATCTGTCGCGAGACGAGTATATTTTCCGGAGACAAACAGTTTAGTTAGTCCAACTTCGAGACAGAGATCTCTCGTCGAATCCAATTCGGATGGGCAGCGAAGCGGGAAATTCAGAAAGATCTTCTCGTCCAGAATACCTTAATGTCTCAAGACGAAAGTCTTAGACCAGTGCGTGTTGCCAGTGCTGACATACGGCACAGGACATGGCCCCTTACTATGGGCATCATGACCTTACCCCTTGTCAAGCTCAAGATTACGAATCGTGCGATGGGAGAGCTATGCTCGAAATATATTTTTTTTATACGACTAGCGTGAGAAACAACCGTACGACCTTCCTGATGGTAAGCAGTTATCTCAGCCTATGGACAGCAGTTTGCGACACCAAAGGCATGACAGACGCGTTACCGATATATATCTCTATGTGATAGGTTCCGAACGACCATATCCGTAGTAAAACTAGACAGACTAGTTTCTGACATAGCTCTAAGGATCAGCAGGCTGAAGTATCAGTAGGCAGGCCACATAAAACGCAGAACTAATGATCGATGGGGCAGGAAGGTTCTGGAGGGGCAACCGTGGATCGCAAATCATTAGATGCACCGACGATCTGAAAAGGATTGCAGGGGGCTGGTGGAAGTCTATGGAGTAGGAATATGGTCAGCAGTAGACGTCCTTTGGCTGAAATGATGATACGGGACGGGGGTCCACCACACTCCTACCACTGTGTCTCCTGTTTAACCATTATTAACAGTGGCAACCACCAAAAAAGACAATGAACAATGAAGTCCATTGCAGTAACAATACGGCTGCCTTGGAACTCATAACGAATCTAATCAGAAGAAATTAGTAGGAGTAGGTAAGAAGAAGGAATTTGATTTCCCCTCTTAGCAACGTGCGAGACAGCAATACGGCAAATAAGGCATGAAATGATGATATGATAGGACGAATCAAAAAAATTGTTGACACTACCTGCGTGAGCGACGGACGTTCAAATCGAAGTTGAGTTCGAATGCAGCAGGCAACATGTAAATTCCTTGCATTTGTGATCTTAGCGTGGTCGCGGGTTCGATCCCCGCTCAAGATAAATATTTGTGTGCATGAACGCGTCTGTTTGTCTTGGTCTAGGTATTTTCTATGTATTATAAGTGTGTGTGGCTATAGGTGACCTGTAAGGCTGTACGAGATAAATAAAATATAAATAAATTCATTACAGAAAAAGTTAAAAATAATATTAATAATAAAAAAATCAAATTAAATATAAAAAATTCCACATAATAATTCATTTTATATAAGTTTTCGTAGGTATCTGCTGCAAAACTAGCACCACTCGAGTGAAAAAATATTCGCTAAAAACACAAAACAAATAACTGAAATGTAACGAAAAACTGTCTTACACAATTGTGTATTAACCATATCCTATAATTAGTTAATCCCTACTATCCCTACTATAATAGGGATTAAGGATAATAATATTATAAATGTGAATGTGAGTTTGTTTGTTACGCTTTCACGCCGAAACTAACTCAACCGATCATCATGAAACTTTGTACACATATTTTTTTATTAAAAAAAAATATAATAAAGTGTGAGAAAGGAGTCATCCTAAATGCTAATTTATTTGTAACCCTTCTGCCGTCCACCCGAAGGCCTCCAGCGCTCACGAAACGGCATTATGATGATTATAGTCTACTTTCAGAGCTTCATCACCGGGTTTATTATCTTCATAAATTCCATTGTTATGATCAACTTGCGCAAAAAATATTTTATAAACACGATGTATAAATGCTTTTGAATAATAAATAGGTACAACACGTTTAACATAATGTCTCTATTTGTGCCTTGACAAAACGACACTTCATCATTGTGTGTGGGACAAAATGGAAGCGTGCTCACCCTTCGATTCCTTCAGGCCGCACTTTGATTCAATGGCCTTAATTGGTTATTACAAATACGTATTGAAAAAAGTCTCGTACAGAAGACGTATTTTACACGAGTTCCACCGCGGTTGCATGTGGATATTTGTTGTTACATATAATTTGCAGCATGGCATCCAAGTAATAAAG